>CM076848.1:35750668-37012669 GCA_039519185.1 Astragalus membranaceus | reverse complement strand
TGAATGTCTGGATAATGCGGCAGCATGTTGTGCCCTCGAACCATTCTGTCAAATCACAGTGAGTAAGAAAACTGATAATGTCATTACAAGTAAAATTTCAACTAAAATATAAATATATAAAGGTCACGCCAATATACTAGTTAAAACCACTTTTCAAAAGATTGGGTAAAAGAATATTGGTTAAAGTTGCTCCAAAGCACCAAGTTAAAATTTTCTTTAAATTCAAAATTGTCCACACCCCCCTAAAAAAGAACAAAGCAGACAATTTTGCTTGAAGCTTTGCAAGCTCTGGGAGCATGAAGGGAGGCATGAAAGTATTTATACCTTCAAGAATAGTTCTGTACTAGCAACGAAATCATCAGATGCTTTCTTGCCAACATTCAGAGCACACACACACTGGTCATACAACTCTGGCTAGTTCTGCTGAAATGTCAAGTTTGGAAAGGTAGAAACGGCTAAAAAGAGAAGTGTTGTCACTCCGTGTCAAGGTGTCAGGCACTTTTTCAATAACAGTTGTGGACAAAGAGTTCAAAGGTACTTTTGCTGGAGAACCGCCATCGACAACTTTGTTTCATGAGATTTCTCATGAGAATCATCTTGGGTGTGTTCATTCTGAGACACACCTGAGTCTGGTCAGTCAACCCATTGTCAGCCAGGCCAGGAACTGATTCATCTTTGCCAGCTGGGGAAGGCAAGTCTTTCTTTGAATCACAATTCTGCTCTTTCCAACTCTCTGGACCAGATTCCCATCCATGAAGATTTCTTGAATGTCTGTTTCTGTCCCAATCAGAACTGCCATACATATGAGAATCATCTCTGAAAATCCCATTATTGTCATCCCATCCATGCAGATGAGCAGGTCCGGTACCATCCATCAAATTTGGCCACCCAAGTAGTGGACGCAAGTGACCTGGGAACCTGTCAGCATCAGCAATATGGTAAGGAATGCCACTGTGGTTAACTTCCAATGGAGGCCTAACACCAAATAGAGGTTGAGATGTAAACTGTGGCATCATTGTTTGAAAACCTCCCCGAGGTGGCCCAGGAGGGAAGGGAACAAATCCATTTGGTAAAGGTGAAGTCCAGTTTGGAACCCTCCAGGAATTCCCACCACGCACTGTTCCAAAACCAGGCTCACTACTTCTCCTGAATCGTGAATTAGAGTTATCTCTAACATCATCCTCCAAAGAACCCATATAAGGTCTGTTTAGGGCAGCCCTGAAACCAGGTGGGGGAGGAATTGCCGATGGATTGCTCTGATTAGTCCTACCATAGAAAGATGAATCTGCTTGAGACGGCTCATCCAATAGTGGTTTCTCTAGAGTCAATTCCCGACCAAGTCTATCATCAGAAGTAGAGACATGTCTTGCATCATTACTGCTTCTTCTTCCACTTTCATCAACTTCAAGATTCCGCTTACCACGACTTTTATCCACATATCTGCGATCAATGGTTGTTGATGAAGGAGATCTTTCCATCAGTCCCATGGATGAAGCCTTGGCCCTGCAAGACCTTTCAGATGACAAGTCTCCGGCAGGAGATTCATCTATTTTAATGGGTTTCTCCATTAGTTTGTATTTAGGGCCTCTATCTGACGTCCAGAGTAACCCTCTCCTGACGCTTTGGTTCTCTAATCTATAGTTGAGTCTCTATACTTTGTATCTTCAGCATTTGAATTTCTGAAACATGGCGGAAAAAACGAACAGTTACAATTGATCATCGAAGCTTCTGTGGGAAAAAGCAGAAACAGACCAAACCATAAAATTTAAACCATGCAAGCAATATTTCATTTGTCAACAACAAAATCAAGTTAGCTTTTCTCCTTCTTGGCAAAGCAAAACTAATTGTTTACGGAGCTCTGAAAACCTCCCATATTTAAAAAAATCATGCTAAACTAAGTTATTCAGAACATAAGATGCCCCTAAGGTAATGTTACCAGACAATGCCTGTAATCATAGATGAATATAGGATACACTTCTAGTTACATGACATCTCTTTATCTGCAATCACATAGCACAACTTAAAAGCAACATTGCCTTGAAAAATACAAAGTACCTATATTCATCTTTGCCAATATGTGTATTTGAACTTTGAAGCAGGAGAAGATCTGTGTTTACTGCTAGTCCCGGTTGAATCTGCATGATCCCGTCGAGTTTGAGATCTCCCCACATCAATATCAGAATCAGCTCTACTACTGCTCAAACTCTTCTTCTCAGTGTCAGGATAGTATCTTTTAACAGCTCTAGATTTAGAATCACTATAATCATCACGATCATCCAAAGTTCTTTTCTTTGTCCCACCCTCTTTACCTCTGGCACTCCTGTACAAAAATACTTAAAAGAGGGGAAGTAAACAACAACATCATTAGCTGGGATCCAACCTAGTAAATTGCCTTAAAGAACCAGGGATCCAAAACTACAACAATTTGTGAGCATTCTGCCTAAAACCAATACAGCAAAGAACACAGAAATACCCACTACTGGAAAGGCCCCGCCCCTCCAAACAAAACTAAACTTGCATGATTTTTATTCTACAATGCATAAGTGGGGAGGCAGAAGGGCATTCAAAATCATATTTAAACATATGCAAGCAAGGGCTATCGCCCGTGCTTATTTCAAACAGCTAATTTTCAACATATAGGGAAAATTACTGAACCAAAGTTCCCAGGTTGCTAGACCTCTGCTAACATAGTTAAAATATCCACTCAGCAGAGATTCAAGTTCAACAAAACATGAGAGAAAACCAAATCTGCAACAGAAACAATGCTACATATAATAGATTGATCACTTCAACAATGGATACATATGTATTAAGTAAATGTGATGACCTCACAAAACAATGAATACATATGTATTAAGTAAATGCTTTGTCATTGTTCATTGTTGCCACTGGTATATTATTTGAAAATAATCTCAACATTCAAAATTTCATGTGTTCATCCTGATTTACTATATGAACAGTACTACACCACATTAATTAAATCAGTGAAATTCCAGTAATAACAACCACATTTGATTTCTAATATGGAAAACTTTTCAGTTTAGTTGCCATTGATTTACCCAAAAATTCAATGAATCTAACTTCCAACCATAAAAATCCATCAACAATTTAGAAGGGGCTAAAAAAACGCTACATTGCCCCCATCAAAAATTATAACATTTGTCTCATTAATGCTGCACAAAACCATAATTTTCGGAGGATTACAAGTCGATAGAACACCTACCTCTTAAAGGTTTGGGCAGATCAATATCCCCGTCAGAAGGATCCCCGGGGTAGTGTGGAAAGTGAAGGAGTGCTGATACTGAATGAAATTTTTCATTGACTGAAACTGTTGACTGAATAATGGATTCGGGAACAAATGAATTGACCATCATTAATGTATATGGAAGGAAAAAGAAAACAAAAAAGTTTCTTTTTTTTCTCCTGTGAACAGTATTGATTTTGCTGCTGTGCATGCTACTAAATATTATTAGATTTCGTTCTCATCTCTACAGATTGCATCCTCTGAAGAACAAGTAACTTTTGACCCTTCTGGTACATCTCCTACTTCTACATTGTTCCCAATACCTTTCCATCCATTCCTCCTCCTAAACCATGGTCGTGTATTTTCGAATTATTGCATTTCTGCTGTCTAAAGTACGTTGTTCCCAAATCATTGGAGTTGCCCTTCAATCGCTTAGTCTCGCATTTATTTTCCTTGCATTGATTGTTCATCTCTTCAGAGTTGGCACCAGTTTTGCTGGGAACCATATCATCTGAGCAACAATTAACCTGATCATTGGCATCCCAATGCTTAACTTCCGCAGGCTGATCAATTGTCATGGCATCAGTATTAGAAGGTTGACGGTCTTTGTTATCCCGTGGATATGGGGGTAGTGGAGGAAATGGGTTGAAAGGCATGCCAGGTCAATAACACCAGAATGAATATATTTCTCTTTTGGATAACCATTTAACTAATTGACATCCAGAATGACCTGCAATTTGCAAAGCAGGATCACCAGAGTTTATTGCAGTGCTTGCTGAATGTAATGGACATGAAAACCCTGGTGGAATGTCTTCGTTAATTTTCTGGCTTTCATCGGTAGAGCTTATAACATCATCAGAATATGAATTTGTTTCTGCTGGTTGATCCTATCGGCTTTTGCGCTTAGGTTTCTTGCCCCTTTGATTTCAACCCCATCCACTGTATAATCTCTCAATCTACTGAATTTGTCACAAGCATTGACTGCTGTCCACAATCAATTGCTTCAGAAGGTCTTAAATCCTGCTCGTGCATGTCATTGTGTGATGCTGCAAACCTGTTACAGTTGAAACTTCTGTGAGATTCCGCCCTATTATCATCCCTGTCCATATAGTCATTTTTCCTGACAAATCTTGGAATCCATCTGTCTCAGAAGCTTCGAGCAATTTGATGGACCTACATATGCAAACAACAGCAGTAAAAGTATTAATCCTTACCCCATAAAACAGAATCGAAAAACAACATCAATAGCCCTTCCAACCAGGCCAAAAAAACAGATTCACCCATGGCTAGAAAAGTTCTTTAACAACGTATACAATGGAAGTGACTAAGCCAACATCATCAGTATACAATGGAAGTGAAGTGAGCATATCAATACCTGTTTGTCATCGTGCTCTGTTAGTGACAGAATCGAAGCCCGAAAACTGAACATAAGGATAAGGATAAGCATCATAGAAAAGGAAACTTCTCAATAACTTTCAATTAAGACCTGACTTATGTTCTGAGGCTGCAGTACTTTCACTCTCTATTCCTTTAAACTATGCAGCCAAAATATTTAGATAACTAGATGTTTTATAAATGTTCTGGTGATTATCAGCATACCTTAGAATTATCAATTCTCACTTTCTCAGAACCTCAAAGCAATAAGGATATTTTTTCCCTATCTCGAGAAATTATTGTTGTGGACCATTTTGACGATTTACTACTTTCAATATATGATAGTGGTAAATCAAATACTAATCTGAGCAACTACTTTCATAGTTGATTACTTGATTTAGTGGACTTTCTTTATCTGAAGCTGAATGGAGATTATCAACTATACCTGTTCAATACAAGATACAGCTGTTCAATACAAGTTACACGTAGCTCGGCTCCAGAAACTTCAACAACTTTCTCATCCAGCAAATCATTCACTTTATAGGTCACAGAACCTAAATTGTCCGCTGTATTTACAAAAGCTTTGATGGCATAATCCTTCAGCGTTTCTACCACTCTGCAAACATAAGATAGAAAAAGAAAGCAACAATAAAGACGACGCATCGAGAATACGACAGTATCAGCATAATTATACACCAGCTCAAGCATAAGAACTCACACTTGTTTTTGGTCATCATTGGTGTATGAGAGTTCAAAATATTCAGCTGCTGAATATAACTGCGTTCTCAGATTTTTCAAATCCTAGGATAAGAGATAAAAAAATAAAATTAGCAAAACACTAATTCTATTCTATTCAAACTTAAAGCAACAGATGTATTAGACAAATTACAAATAGACAATGATCTTAATATTGAAATTGAGGGCTTGAGTCAAAAGAGTTATAATCTAAAAAGTAACAAAACATAAGTATACCTTGAGGCTATCATCAAAGAGCAAGCTCTGATGCATATAAATCTCATCATAATTAGTAGCTTCTTGAGATACAGGCCTTGTTGCCGAAGTAGTGACCTTTCCCATGAATGAAAGCTGAGGAAGAAGGACAACCTTGATAGATGACATCGGCAATTGAAAAAGGTGCCACCTCAGATGCAACAATGAAAATGAATGACTAGGGAAACTGGCTAACATCTAAATGAAGGGAAAGGAAGTGCACTTACAGCATGTAAATGTTAGCAAATGGCCATTAAACAAAAGTTACAAAATATATGTTCAAGTTTCAAGTGCACGGTACAAACAGAACCGTTCGCAAATCATATAGGTGAAAATAACACAAGAATTCTAGAATTCTGTAATTCAGTAGAAAATAATATCATGTAAATCAACCCATTTTTAGAATCATTGAGGACTTCTCTCAAAAAAAGTCGAGAAACAAAAGTACCCTCTTTAAAAGAATCAACAAACAAAAATACCCTATTGTTATCCCTTATATCTGACCGTAACACTTAAAAAGACCCCACACAATTGATCCCTATCATACAATCTTACTTAAGGATGTAAAACATGACAAGTGACAACGGTTGAAACTCACAACAGACTCTAAATTGCGGTCTAACACAGACATACTGATTCAATGGCATGCAATAATTTGAAATGGATTGAAATATACATATTCTCTTGGAAAAATACAGATAACAAACAAAAATGAATAGTTTCCCATCGAAGCACCTTAAGAAGCTTTCGTAGTATTGGAATTTTTTTGAAGTCCTGCCTGTACTGCCTCATAATTTTATGTAGCATCTGTAAACCTGAAAGTCGATGCTGGAGTTACTTTACGACAAGGGCAATGGTGTGATAAGTTTACACATTCCAGAAAATGGGAGAAAAAGTTACATTAAATACAAAGTGCGTATAGATTGCCATTTTTATTATTTAAATCATTCAGCACCACTCCGATTTTGTTTTCAGAAGGGCACCAAGGATAATGGATAGATCGCGATTGCTGTAACCAAAAGATTGAAATTCCATTTAGATAGTATTTACATTTCCTTAAGCCATGAATAAGTCTAGTACATATGTGTACAGCATGCGCATAATGAAGAAAAACTAAACCAATGAGAAGGATAAGGAACAAGAGTGTCTTTTTCTATATTATCAAGCTCATTTAGTAATATTATAAAACTATCAGGATAAGGATAAGCATCATAGAAAAGGAAACTTCTCAATAACTTTCAATTAAGACCTGACTTATGTTCTGAGGCTGCAGTACTTTCACTTTCTATTCCTTTAAACTACGCAGTCAAAATATTTAGATAACTAGATGTTTTATAAATGTTCTGGTGATTATCAGCATACCTTAGAATTATCAACTCTCACTTTCTCAGTACCTCAAAGCAATAAGGATATTTTTTGCTGAATGTAATGGACATGAAAACCCTAGTGGAATGTCTTCGTTATTTTTTGGCTCCAATCGTTTGACTCCTCGAGTCACATTAACTGTTATGTGACGCGAATCCATGTTTTGAAAGGAGAAGAACGGGCGAGCAGGTGAAAGTAGTGATGGTGAAAGAACATAATGGTAGATCATTTTAACCATGCTATGCTACCACAGAAAGGAAGGGAAAGAGATCGGAAAGCACGCAACCAAACCTTCGTGATGAATGCCTTGAGCTTTTACTATCTTTTTGCTTCTTCTTGCTAGCCTTCTATAGGGTTTTTGGTTCGTTCCTTTGGCAAATCAAACGAATAGAGACGAGAAAGAGGTTAGCCATTGAAACATGCATGCAAGGTGATTTTTACTTAGCCATTCACAACTTGAAAACCCATCTACCACATTCAATACCAAAACATCAGAACAATCAACATATATGCAACAAGTAATTAAAGAAACAACCATATAAAAGTAGGTTAAGAACTCACCTTGACAATCCAATGGCATAAAACACAAATAGAACTTCAAAACTAGCAAGATGGAAATTCCTAGCACACCATGAGCTTCTAATCTCCCCAAACTCGACCCCAGCACTAAAACCCTTTCCTTGAACACTTCCAACCACAATGTAGCTCTCACAATCTCCTAAGCAAACCCCCAAAGGAACATGCAACCAGAAAATCGAAAGTTACCCACACCCTAATGTTGAAGGTTTCTTCCAAATTGGTGGTAGAAGGAAGAGGATAAATGAGCTCAGCTGAACCCTTGTACTCTCACCCTAACTCTCCCTCGAAACCCACCCTCTCTCTCACTTTCAGGAGAATGTCCTTTCTATTTTTTGCAAGGTGGGTGGGTAATAAAAGTGAGTGTGTGGTGAAAGTGAGTGAATTTAGGGAAATTCCTATTGTGTCCTTATCTTTCTCTCAAATTCCCAAAAACCCCCCATTTTAAAACAACTAGTCAAACACTCTTTAGTTTCTACTATACCAATTAACATCAAATCATCTAATCATACAATTATCAACCCAAACAACAATTAAATAATTCACTTAGCCAACAAAATAATGAAAATGATTTAATAATCAAAGTAATTAAAATAATTATTTTGAGAATGTTACCATAAGTATTTGTATTAAGATGTTAATATCTTTTCATAAAATATAAGATATCTTCATCTCTAGTGATATATTATGATATCTTAATAAATTACTTTCAAAATTTTAACCTTTTTTTGGTCTATTTTTTTTAACCTTTTATGATTTAATTTTTAATTAATTTTGCTAATATTTGTTCAACTTATTTATATAAAGATTTACAGTTTAGTGTTGATAAACTCTAATTTAGTGCATTTTAGTGGTATTTTCAGGTCAGTTTTACCAATTATATAAATCATTGATTTAATTTGCTCTTTATTTTACACAAATATGGAAAAGAATGAGAATTCAATTTTGAGCCACTAAAAAGCCTAAGTTATTTACTTATATATATATATATCCATTCCTGATGTAACACCCTAATCAAACATTATAAGCGGAGGCAGTTCTCCAGCCCGATTTTGGCGCATCTCCATCACACTCCCGCCAAACCTTCATGGGTATTTTTGTCAATTTGATTCAATTTCTAATTGCATGTCAAACACGTTCTGTTGCTTTTCTGAGGAACCAACGCCACGTTTTGTTCGCGAGAGAGAAAAGGAACCTGTGGCTGAAAGAAGCGATCAGAGGGAGAGAGTGGAGAAGAGAGGATGGCTGTGAAGCCAAGGTTGGTGGTGAGGGCTAGAGAGGAAAAGCGACAGCCATGGTGGAGAAGAATGGAAGATGCAGAGCCATAGACATGCGGTAGAGAAGAAATGGAGTCACGAAAACGAAAGGGGGAAACAAAGAGCGAGACGCGAGAGAGATGTGTTACGTCATTGACTCGCCATCTCAGTGAAGCTCCTTGCTGCCAACGAAGAAGCTCTTATTTTTCTGCAATGGGTTGTGCTGGATCTTCACAATCCAAGTCTGATGGTATAATTTCCTTATCACCCTAAATCTTCTCTTTTGCATTGGGTTTTGTTAAATCTTCACAAAATTCATGCTCGCTTGGGATCAAAATCTCTTCTTTTTGATTTTTTTGGTCAGGATATTGATAATTGTGAAACCTCATTTGGAGACAACTGTTGGTAAAACTGTGCAGGGTTTGATTGCGGAGCTTGAGAAGAAAGCTAGGCCTGTTAAAGGTGGAGATGATATAAGAGGTATTATTGGTCTGCTATTAGTAAAAGAATATATACTTCTTTTTTTTTACTGGGTTGTTGTTTGTGCTAATGAGTTATGGTTCTGTAACAGCCGTTGCTTCTATTTCTGCTGGGAATGATGAGTTGATTGGACAAATGATTGCGGATGCAATTGACAAGGTTGGACCTGATGGTGTTTTATCCATTGAGTCTTCGTCTTCATTTGAGACAACTGTTGAAGTTGAAGAAGGAATGGAGGTATTTCTTCTTTCATTATTCAGGGAATTGTTATCACGTGGAGAAAAACTTAGTTCAAAAGTTTGTTTCTAACTATATGCTCTTTTCTATTGATTTTGCCTCTCTGTTTTTTTTGTATTACTTTCTGATTTTTCCCTCTCAGAACCTCTCAATCACTCTTTATATCAACTTCCAGTCTTTACTATTTTTTCATACCGTAAATCAATCAAGTCATTTATTTAGTTAAATTGAAATAACAATTAAATTAAACTACATTAAGTTAGATGAATTTGGTCAATTGAGTAAAATTACTTAAACATATTTACTTCCTATTTTCTAACTTTTCTATCTATTTTTTTGCTTCTGATTTTTCCTCTCACCCACTTTATTTGAATTTTTTGGCTTTTTTTAGAGTTTATTTACAATTAAATTTGCACAACGAGATTTGTTTGATATTGCAGCTCTCTATGAGTTTTGGCTCAAAGGTGATGGTATTGTTAATTCTGGATCAGCTTTTGAAGAAGTCTTGATACCAATGGTAAGCTTAATTTTTGTGTAGAATATTAGTTTCTTGATTGTGGTTTCAGCTACAACCTTTTTGACTGTAGTTTAGATTTGAATAAATATATCAAAAGTGTTGGATATGTTTGATGTTGCTTTTACTTAGCCATGTACTCAAATCATGGTTATTTTTTCTTCAGTGTCCATGCCTTCAATCTATGTCATTTGTTTATGTTTTTTTGTTCTTGACATTGAATACTTTGATTTGGCTTGATTTCCGGTTTGAATTCCAACTCTGCAAGAGCATGAAGGTGCTGATTTGGCTTCTAACCATCACAGCACAAACTTGAGCCTCCTAGATTGCCCTCCATGATTTTTTGGGAAGCAAAAATTTATCTGTTTTGGATTTGATCTTCGCTGACAGATGTTGTTCAGGTATCCCATAGAACTTGAACCGACCTAGCACAAGAAACTATGTTTTCAAATAGTTGCAAAATTTGTCATTCCTATTGGTTGCCATTTATTATGATGTCAAGCACATAGAAAATAATTGATTTCAAATTGTATATTGACTGTGCATGATTAGAAATCTAATTTGGTTTTTTATTTTGCAGATAGCTCAAATTGTGGTGATAAAGGTGAAACACAGGTGTAATCATGTACTAGAACTTGGCTTTCTCTTAGGTGGATTTTCCAAACTGTTTCCTCAAATTTGGAAGGGTGGTGTGACTATTATTATGCCCAGTACCCTTTCTTAGGTATTTGCCTCATGCTTTTAATTCTACATATTGTGTTTTGCCAATAGTCACACACTATGTTTTTCCTCCAGTTAGTCTCTTCCTTTTTTCTTACTGTCAGTATTGATGTTTGGCCATTAAGGCCAAAACAATGTTCTCTCTTTTGCTTGAAGTCAAAAGTATGTGGTTTTATTTTAAACACGTGAAACACAAAGTCTCAGCATGAAACCTTCCTATGATACTATAAATGGACAAAAAAAAAGAGATGTTTAGTGTTGCATACAGGTTGATTTGCCTGATTGATTATTAGGGTCAGGATTACGTAGTATTGGAGTTGAGAGGAAGATTGTCTGTTCACTACAAAAGCTATAGCATTTGAAGGTGGTTACTAATTGGTACATAGTTGAAGCAGTGGTTGAAGAAGAGGACATTTGCAACTACACATGAAGATAGATGAGAGAAACTGAAAAAAATCTATATGATGGAAATGTCTTCTCTTTTTGAAAATATTCTAACTGCTCAATGCCTAAAACAGAAGGGCATGTGCTTGATGTGACTGGGGATGGCACAAATGAAGCAGCAGTAGCCAGATTTTGTTGCATTAATATTAGGTTTTTGAAAATCTGTTGTGTGGAATTCATCTCATTGCAAGGGGTAATATGACCCTAATTTGAATAAAACCTTTAATTTAAGCCGATCTCGCATTTTCTCAATTTCATCTCACCTCCGATTAACTCACCTTTAATTTAATCCAAACACGTTTAGAGTTTATCTTTCTCGGTTTGAATTTGAATTTTTATATCTATTGTTTGGTTGATCCTAATTTACAGTAAGAAGGTACAATGGCGAGGAGGGAGGAGAACGTGGGCGGCAAAGAAGGTATTTGTTTGAGTGTGTATACTGTTGATATAATATCTGTTGATATGTAAAATAAGGTTGATATGCAAACAAATGATGTTTTGCATCACCATCCTTCTTCCTCCAATGTTGATTTTGTTACTACTCATGTTGCAAACAAATGATTTTGTTACTACTCATGTTTGCATCACCATCACCATACTTTTTATTTGTGAAGTGTGATTTGTTCCAACTAATCGACTTGCTTAGATGTAAGATACAATAATGCTCTTTTTACTACTATTATCCAATGGCAATTAAATTTTTTAACTAACTACATTTGGTCTTTGGTTGCAGAGAAACTAATTGTCTATCTCTCAAGTAGGAAATGGAAGCATATACTGTTATTTCATGGGTAGCTTGGGCAATCTAATCAAGCTGATCAAGTAGTATGAGCTATCAAAAAGAACCAATGAGGTCCTTTTTAGTATTGAAGCCTATAGAACACTTCATGACAGGGGTCCATACCCTACTGATCAGATCCTCAAAGAAGGATGAAACAGTTTTTGTTGCAACAGTAAGCCCATTTCTCAATCCCTTTAGCATTGGAAAGAAAATATAATGTTTTACTATAACCATTGCTTTACCTTCCTACTCAAGTACTCATGTAATGTTTTGTCTTTTTCATGGTCTGATGGCTGAGTATCTCCTATATTTTTGATTCAATGAGGCTTTACTAAGAAAAGCAGGAGCATAGTTTATTTATGGCCACTATGGAATCTGTCTATACTACTCTAAACATATAAATGTATGATTCATGATTTCCTTATCTCTCTGTCAATTGTGATTGGAATAATGGTTTGTGAAATATTAACAAAACTGTGGTCTTTTTCAACATAGGTAGGCCTTGGGGTTGTCTCCTTCTGCATGGCCTACACTGCAACATGCCAAGAACCAGTCACACCAGAATCAGAATCATCAGCAATATGGTTCAGGAATGTGGGCTGTTTTTCTTGGTAACCCTTCTGGTGGTAGAAGGGAATGTGCTGGCACTGCAGGCTTTTTTCCCCTGGTGATGATAGTCCTGCTGAATCACTAAAGAAAAGGTCGATAGATATACCCTTTTGAATATTTTTATGATTTTTATGATATATTATTCTTAAATAGTTTTCCTTCTTAAATATTCTTAAATAGTTTTCCTGCTGAATCAATTGTGATTGGAATAATGGTTTGTGAAATATTAACAAAACTGTGGTCTTTTTCAACATAGGTAGGCCTTGGGGTTGTCTCCTTCATTTTGCAGCCCAACTTATCAAGCAATTCGGTAAATATGGTGAGATTACGGATTGGCAAAGGCATCGCTGGTACGGCGGCAGGGAAATTCAACAAGTTACTAAATAAGCAATTCAACTTTTTTATGCTTTTGGTTGCTTAAGTCTCCACTTCAGGCCCTTACATAAATTTATGACTTGGATATATAAGTAAGCTTAACCATTAACGAATCAACAAGTTACTAAATGAAAATGTAGTGACCAAGCTATTAGTCATATTGTCATTCCACTGATTTTGTTACTGTGTCATTCTTTTATTACTCACACCAAACTAAAGAGTTGGAAACATTGAACTTAACTCTTTCATTAGATTTTGAATACTTTTTTTTAATATGTTCAGTTTGGTCACATTGAACATTGAACTTAACTCTTTCATTGCTATTGTGTCTTCTTCTTCTTTAGTATGTATTTTAATATGTTCAGTTTGGTGCTTTCATTATATGCTATTGTGTCTCTACGGCATTTTTATTCATTTGATTTATTTGACTGGTGTTGTTGAAAAGATGTTAAAATACAATTCTCTGTAAATACAATTCCATGCAAAACTTATTAGTACTATCAATGTGTAATTATTAAGCTCAATAATTTTAGTTTCTATTATGCATGGAAGAAAGTAGGAGGAAGAGGTTCGAAGTTCAACATACTTCAGTAGAAATACATAACCAGTTTGCATAACCTACATTTAAGATACAAAATCTCACATATGCCTAAAAGATGGGTATGTTTTATAGTATCTGACTCAGAAGAATGAATACCTTTTGCTGAAGACCTATTAGGACAATTGAAGACCTTCCTATTGTTGTTTGTTGTCTTTCAACTATTTTGTTGTCTAAGACTTATGTTTCATTTCTACTAACTTTTATCTATATAGCATCCTATATTTCGAATATCTTAAACTCATGTATTTGAGTAGTTACTAGCGCTCCCCGTGCATCGCACGGGCATTGAAACTAGTACTTCTAACTAGTAAAAATACCAAGAATGCACAACTCAGCATACATCAGAGACATAATTCATGTTTAGATATTGAACACGACTAAATTTTTTGCGATATAACTACTATCACATCATCACAACCTGTCATTACTTCATGGGATTCAAAATAAACCATAACCTCGAGGGACATTAAATTCCTAATGTTCAATATCTTCACAAGAAAAGCGGAAGCGGTTTATACAACTTATCATAAGTACAAGTTACATAACTGATTACAGAATTAACAAGGGAAACATAATTTTTGGATTCACAGAACATTCCCAGATTCAAAAACACAGTACTTATGTCCAGAAGGCTTCCAATTCAGTAAATTCAACATCAAAATTACTCAAATAAACACCAAATTCCATATAACAAACACAATATCAACACAATCAGAAATCAAAATCCCTAAACGTGAGTAAAACTCACCGGTTTGACGAATTCGTTGGAAATCAAGCCTTCACACGAAATAACCGAACGGTGACCACTCGAACAATCCCCGTATTCGTCCCCAAAATAACCGAACGGTGACCACTCGCTAGACATGGATAGACCCAATCATTTTGATCAATATCCACAATAAATCAGCCCACTTGTGGCTCTCACGCTTGGATGGCTCAGATTCATCTGGTCGATCCAACGACTCAAATCCTGCACAAATCTTTATAAATACTGGCTCACATTGCCATAAATAGGTACATTCTCATTCCTAGAATATAATACTCTCTTATTCCCTATACTGACTTGGGTGTCGGAGTGGCATCGCAGGTGCCCCACCCGGGATTCTTTTCAACGCTCCACTCGGATTGCAAGAGGACTACCAACAGTAATCACAACAACGCTGCTAGGTACAGAACAAATATTAACCTACAACCATCATAATTAATAAAATAAATATCATAATACAATAATTCTATAATTTAATGCTACTATTTAATAAGCATTAAATAGTAAAATAATAATATATCAACATAATATGTACAAATTACTAAATAAGTATATATGAACATACATTAGTAAATAAAATGGAGTGTTACACAGGCTGAGTTAAAGCAGAGATTATGTGAGATACTAGGAATGCCGCAATGGCCTAACCCTAACCCTGGTAAATATCTTGGTATCCCTATTGAATGAGGACTTCCTCCCTCAGTTGGATTACGGAGAGTTTTGAGCAAGTTGTAGGGGTGGAAGGAAGGCAGGCAAGGCAGATCTCATTAAGGTTGGTGGGCATCAAATGGAAAAATTAGGGAAATTCATTGGAAGAGGTGGGAAATTCTCTCATCCAGCAAAAAAGGAGGGTGGTATGGGCTTTAAAAGACTTCAATGATATGTACTCCGCTCTCTTAGCGAAGCAAGCCTAGAGAGCTCTCCAAAATCTCATTGCGTTGTGGGTCTCAATTTTAAAGGGTTTATACTTTCATGACTTGGATTTTGCTCATGAAAGAAGAAAAGGAATTAGCTCTTGGGTTTGGACAAGTTTGCTGCATGGAAGGGCCATCCTTGTCCAGGAAAAGAAGTGGTCAGTGGGAATGGTAGAAATTTATCACTTGTTGAGGATAAGTGGTTGTGGAATGGGGGGCCATTACTTTAAAAGAGGGCACAATTGCTGAATATCCCTACTCTTTGAGAACATATAGACCCTCAGTCAACCATTGATGTACTCAAGACCACCATTAATTTGACGGATGACGAGGATCGTCTTTGATGGCCGGGTACTTAGTTAAAAGTGGCTACTATATTGTTAAGAGGAAAGATAAGAAAAGGGAGGAAGAACCCTCACACCCATCAGGCATCCCTCTTGAGTATTTGGGCTTATAAGTGGCTACTAGTTTTGTTGCAGGTAAAGGAACAGGAAGCAGTGTTATTATTGCTAGAACTCATAGTAGCTAGGACAATTACAGGTGGATCTTCACGCGTCTTCCCAGACCCAAACACCCTAGTAGGTAAGCAACTGCTCTCCGTGATGCTGCTGTTATTTTGGCTACCAGTTTGCGAATCAGCAAGGTTCTGCTTGAATTAGATAATTTGGAATTAATCAGAGTATGTAGACAAGAAATTACTAAAGGTGAGATCCAAAATATTGTTCAAGCTAAACCAAACTTTCTCAACATGGGATTCACCCGGACACCAAAAGAAGGGAATCAGGCTGCTCACATCATTGCTAAAGTGGTATTTAATAACTCTCTCCCTAGTACATGCATCCGCTAGTGCATGCTGTCATTAGCCAAAGCTGCCAATACGTATTTACATTGTTGACCTGAGATGGATTGTGACACTGAATAACCGATTGAAATATTAGTTACAGGGATAATATCAAGTTAAACTTTTACAAATTAATGAGGTTTCATAGATACTAATTTAATTTTGAAGATAGTGATGTAGTCAGCAAGGACATTGTACTTTGAGAGAGCATAAGCTTCGGCAAATCAAGTTAGTTATCCTAGTATATAAAATGAGACAGCTTCTATTCAATTATAAACCATTTAAAAGAAGACAGCAAAATAGACCCATGTAAAGGAATATATTTGAGTTTCAAGCAAAGCTAGTTGAAGGTGGTAATAATCTCGACTTCATAGGTCAAACTTTCCTCCTCAAGATTTATCTTTGGACTTGATACTTTTGAAATCATCAATGTATTTGGACTGGATTTCATTTCCGACCTCTGCCTCAAGTTCATAGCTGCCAAGTGAGCTCCAAACGTTTAAAAAATGCTCAACAATAAAACTGAAGCTAGCAACTTCAAGTTTTCACTTCCATTGATGCTAGGAAATTTATGTGCTCCTTCAGCAGCTGCCAAGATTGTTATCTGATATATAAGAACATGAGTTAGAAGAAAGATAAATGAACAACTCCCAGAGAATGATTATTGACATACACCGAGCATGTCAACAAACTAGTGCTTATTGACAATGATCTTTGATAGTATTCATAGGAATGATCTTCCATGGTATGTTAAAACGTGCCTATTGGAAATACTATATCTACAAACAGTTAACTGTGTTTCGCTCTCAGTGATATGCTCTAGGCTGGAAGCATAATACTTACCTCGGACACCATAGACCAAACATTCTCCACATCTTTTCTAGAATATTCTTCTTTTTTGGATATAAAACTATCTTCTTTTCTAGATATTGATGTCAATAGAGATGTAATGTTTGAACAGGTATAAGAGTTACTTAAATTGATTACCAGTATGTCAAATTTCATACTTAACACAGGTTAATTTGTCCTAATATGATTTCATTATGTTTCTCTACTTCCAAAGTTAGTTTGAAGTATATAGTGTGTATGTTATATTTTATACCTAACACAGGTTAACTTGTACTAATATGATTTCATTTTGTTTCTCTGCTTCCATAGTTACTTTTAAGTATGTAGTGCGTAATGGAATACAACATTTTGAAAGCAACAAGTTATTCAAAACCAAGATGATACCACTATGTATTCATTCCTGCACCCATTTCTTCTCAGGAAACTCGTGATTTCCCTCCTTGTGTTGTTGAAATTGTCCGGTGTCTCTTCATCAAATTTTCCTCGGTCTTCAGTTGAAAGTAGATTAAAACGTTTCTCCCCATCTTCAATACCTTGCTCTATGTCCACCTACAAAAAAAGTGTAGGGCAATACGTGCTTTCAACTTTCCATAAACTCATATTCCTTTAGTTTTACTGCAGCAATGTAGAGTATAATTTAAATTACATGTAAGCTTGGAACAAATTTCACTTATGGTCTTTTCTAGTAGATATTGGATACAATTAACTTGATCAACAGCAGTCATCAAAGTTAAGTATTATTGTTAGGACAAAATATACTACTCTTATGGCATAAAATTTGTATTTTCTCACAACCAAAAAGGTGCAAAACGAATTGAAAGCTATCTACTAGTATATTTACGTGGCGTGTGGCGTCACAAGATGTCATCCATCACAGCAAAAATATTGAAATGGTAAAATGCATTAACAATGTTGTCAAAAATCAATAAAAATTAAAATGTAATACCATCAGCAACATAATGTGTGCAGTGATGTCAAGAAACCAATGGAAGACTCTCGGAGATTGAAGCCACTTACAGATGAATATGCAGAGATACAGTAATCATGATGCCGAAGCAAAGCTAATGTCGTCTCTGTAACAGAAAGTCAAAAAAACATAATCGGAAGTAAATTAGCAATGTTGCTTTCAACTACATTATATCAGTCACAAGTAATTCAATATTTAAAGTAAATATTTATTTTCAATATTTTCTATATTTCCATAACAATAGATTTGATCCTTCATCAGGTTCCGATGCATCCAGACCACATCAACAATAAAAATCTAAGGTTTAGACTAAATCACAAAGCACTAATTTTTTATGTCAACAATCCTTCGTTACTCAAAATACTGAAAACGCTAATCCTGCTCACATGTTCAGCAAACCTAAAAGGAATACCGCATGTGACTAGGAAAAAATACAAGCAACAAAAAATCACAAATTTAGGAGCTTCACCTGTCAATACATAACTCAAACCTTCTGAGGATGATGTATCTGCAACTTCTGCAATCCTATTCAGATCCCTTTGAAGTGTGTTACCCGTCCTCAACAACCCGACCTAAAAGAACAACCAATCAATGAGAATTTGAAATTCACCAAAGATTCAAGAATCATGAGTAAACCAAAACTAATTGTGCTGTGCAATGGTAGCTAACAAAACCTTGAGAAACAAGCCTTGAAACCCAATTATAATAGCAAAATCTTGGACCCAATAACCTTCTGTTCATAAGAAATCTATACGAACAATGTATGTACGAGTGAGAATAAAGTAGCAATGCATAACTTTGGGTAAGGATGAAAATCAATCACGCCTCCTATAAAAGTCCTATGGCCAGGTCTACATCAGACAAAGACTAAGCAACCCGTAACCAGTGGTTGAGAAATCTAAGCCAACATTGTATGCGATATAGTGAATGAAAAGTAAACATAGCATAATGGTATATGCAGAAACCGTAAAAGCACAGTTATCAAATACTGAAAGATAAAAACAATACCAACACAAATACAGAAAGCATGAAAAAGCAATATATGCTAATTAATGGCGGCCGGCAAGCAGACAGTGAGATATTTACCAAGAGAGAAACACGTATAATAATTGTATAAAGTAGAGGAAACCTGAAGCTTGAGGACGGTGGTTTTTCCAGCAGCAGTGAGCACACTACTACCCACAGAACAATCATAAACAAAACGTGACACCAAAATAAAACCGACTAAAACCCTTAAGATGAGACCGAAACTGGAACCGGCACCCACTTCAGCAGCACCCGCTTCAACAGCACCCGCTTCAACAGAACCCACTACCGCGGGTTTCCGCAACGTATTCCATATCGTGGTGGCGAGAACCTCTAAAGGGGATTTAGAATTGAAATAGGAATTGGAGGAGGGGATTCCTGGATGTTGCAGCGAGAGGAGACATTTGACGCTGGTGTGAGGTTTTGTGTTGGATGTTGAAGTTGCGAAACTGTTACGGTTACGGAGAGCTATGCGAATGCTGTGCGGAGGTAAATGGAATTTGTTGCATTTGAAGTGAAAGTGACGGGGGAAGGGTTTGGCTTCAAGTAACAAGGCTAAATAGCACTTTTGGTCCTTTATCTTTGCTCCAGATTTCACTTTGGTCCTTTATCTTTTTTTTGGTCCGTCTTGGTCCTTTATCTTTCATTTTCGTTTCACTTTGGTCCTTTATCTTTTTTTTGATCCGTTTTGGTCCTTTATCTTTCATTTCTTTTCATTTTGGTCCCTCACGTTATTATTTAATTCAATTAAAACATTAAAACAATTAATTCAATTAAAACAAAATTATTTTAAAACAATTAAATCAAAAATTTGGTCCCCCACCGTGAACCCCTCCCCCCCCCCCCACCGTGAACCCCTCCCCCTCCCCCATCCTCCCCCCTCTCTGATCCTCCTCACCATCACTGGATCTGTGTCGTTTTTGATCTCCCCGTCGCTGCTTCTGTTCGCGTCCTCTGCTTCTGTGCGCCGTCGCTTCCTTCTGCTTCTGTTCGCCGTCTTCGCTGCTTCTGGTTCGCCGTCTTTGCTGCTTCTGGTTCGCCGTCTTCGGTGCGCAGAGAGAGAGGGAAAACGAGGGGGGAGGTGCGACGAGAGAGGGAGAGCGACGAGAGAGGGGTGCGCAAAGAGAGGGAAAACGAGGGGGGAGGTGCGACGAGAGAGGGAAAACGAGGGGGGAGGTGCGCAGAGAGAGAGGGAAAACGATGGGGGAGGTGCGCAGATCTGGGTTTGGGAGGTGGTGGTTGACGGTGGTGGACGGTGGTGGGTGGTGGTGGGTGGTGGTGGACGGTGGGGGTGGGTTTATGTTTTATTTTTTTAATTGTTTTAATTGTTTTAATGTGTTAATTGAATTAAATAATAACGTGAGGGACCAAAATGAAGCGAAATAAAAGATAAATGACCAAAACAGATCAAAAAAAAGATAAAGGACCAAAGTGAAACGAAAATGAAAGATAAAGGACCAAAACGGACCAAAAAAAAGATAAAGGACCAAAGTGAAATCTGGAGCAAAGATAAAGGACCAAAAATGCTATTTAGCAGAGTAACAAAGTGCTGGATATGGACATAGTCATGGTCATGGTTTTGACTTTTGATAATTTGATATTATTATTATTATCACTATCATTTGTGGTAATTATAAGGGGCGAGAAAAGGAGGATGGTCTGTTGGGTTTTTTTTTACCCCATCACCTCTCATCTACCCCCATCAAATTGTTAAAACCCGAAAATATATCTGCCGAACTTGCAATTCGCTCGGATTTACCTTCATCTAAGTTAAATTCGCTTTGTTATATTTAAAGTCGAATTTACCTCAGAAGGGGGTAACCAAAAGGTAAATCCGATTTCAAAAATAACAAAGCGGATTTACCTTAGCTGAAGGTAAATCCGCTTGGATTTACCTTAGCTGAAGGTAAATCCGCTTTGTTATTTTGGAAATCGGATTTACCTAGTGGGTACATAAATCTGATTTCCCTAAAAAAAGAGAAAATCGGATTTATCCCACCTAAGGTAAATCCGATTTCCCTAAAAAAAGAAAAACGGATTTATCCCACCTAAGGTAAATCCGATTTTGTTATTAAAAAAAATTGTTTTTTATTTAATTTTTTAAAAAAGGTTATAAAATGCTACTAAAAATCCGTTAAACGGCCAAAACTAATCCAAAAATTATAAAAACACCACTAAAAATCTAATAAAACCAAAATAAGGTTATGCAAATTTTTTCAGATTTTTTGGAGATTATGAAAAATTAAAAAAATTAATAAAAAATAGTAAACGATGGAATTTGGGATTTTGAGGTCCTGAAAGAAGTCACTTCTTGAGGTGTATTGATCCTTGATATTTTTCGGATTTAAAGAATGTGGTTTCATTACAATTTGAGTAGGTTGCCCGAAAACTGATTTTTTAGCCTAAATTATTCTCCCGACGTACAATATCGTCACGTGTTAACGAACTACACACTAAACAGAACCAAAAGACGGTCGAAATTTGCATCTAAAATTTTAACTAATTTATTTATTTATTAATTAGGTTAACAAAGCGGATTTACCCCCACATAAGGTAAATCCGCTTTGGTTATTTTTAAAAGCGGATTTACCTTATATGGGAGTAGATCCGCTTTTAAAAATAACAAATTGGATTTACCCCCACTTAAGGTAAATCCGATTTGTTATTTTTAAAAGCGGATCTACCCGATCTTAAATAAATCCGATTTTAATTTTTTAAAATTTTTAGTGGAAATCGGATTTACCTAAATCCGATTTCCAAAAAAAAATTGAAATCAGGATACGTTCGGGATTTTTAAATTTTGTGAAGGGCAATTGTGTCTTTTCGCAGGATCGATGGGGGGTAGATAGGGATGTGATGGGGGTACAAAAAAAAACCCGAGTCAGTTTTGGGTATGGAGGACGTTGGGCGGCGGAAGCTTAGGCTGTTAGATTAGGGCTTGCCATTGCGCTTGGATCAATTGTTTAGCATTTGGGCCTGATATTGGTACTTCTGTTTGCAAGTGTGTCTCAAAAAAATACAGGTTCGGTTGGGCCTAACCGAAAGTGTTCGGTTGACCCAACCGAATTGGTAAAAACAGCGCACCTCATTAATGGCCTTTTGGTCATTTCGCAGGGTTTGAGGGTGTGGGAAAAACATGGGCCTTTTTTTACCCCCACTTATACACACTATACCCATGCTAGGTGTGAAAGGACCAAAATACCCCCACACTGTATCCCCACTTCCGTTTTCACCTACGCAGAAGTACCTACTCCCGTTTTTGAAGCTGTGCAGAAGTACCTACTTCTGTTTTTGTTAAATTTTAACAAAAATGGATTTACCTAATAAATAGATAAATTCGTTAGTACAAATAATGGAAACGAATTTAACTTTGGGTTAGGTAATTCCGTTAGCACATTTTTATTAAGGGTGTTCTAGGAATAAAAAAAATATGTGGGGGTATAGTGTGTATAAGTGGGGATAAAAAAAACCTTGTGAAGTATTCCAAGGTAGAAATCTTCTTTGACCAAAAACACATTTCATCATTTTAAAAAACACCTCAGCATTTTTTAAAAATGACATGTATTACTAGCTGATTCACAATCTAAACCCCGTTTGGAGTGGTTTTCTGTTTTGAAGTTTTTCAAAACCAAAACCAGTTTCTGTTTTGAGTTTTAAAATTTTCAAAAACTAAAACCTGATTCAGTTTTGAGTTTAAAAAAAATTCAAAATTTAAAACCATTTTCAAACATAAACAAAAAAAATAAATATTCTTCATAAATTTCTCTAAATCAAAACAATATATAAAATTAGGTTTGGAAAAGAATTAAAATATTACACATGTATAATGTACTTATTTATTGATAAGACTAGGGTCAATAGTTAGTGGGCTGGTTTACATAGTGGTAATCTTTATATTCTTTATATTCTTTATATTTCGGGATCATAGGTGGATGAAGTTGCGATTAGTAGTGGTCAAAGTGGTGGTCGAATGTGGTCAAAGTAGTGGTTAAAGATGGCCAGAATAGTGGTCAGCGGTGGCCGAAGTGGTGGCTGGGCGTGGTTGGCAGAGGTCGGAGTTGGTGGGGGTCAGATTGATGATCAGAGGTGGTCATAGGGGTGGTCATAGTGGTGGTCAACTGTGGTTATAGTGGTGGTTGGTGGTTGAAGTGGTGGTCGACGGTGGCTAAAGTGGTGATTGGTGATAGTTGGCAATGGTCAGAATGATAGTTGGTGGTGGTCAAATTGATGACCAGAGGTGGCCATAGTGGTGGTCGACAGTGGTCGAAGTGATGGCCAAAGACTCAAAGTGGTGATTGACGGTAGCCGAAGTGGTGGTCGTTGATGGCCAGAGTGGTGGTTAGCGATAGTCAGAGTGATAGTTGTTGGTGGTCAGATTGATAATCAAAGATGGTCATAATGGTGGTCGGCAATGGTCAAAGTGATGGTTGGAGTGGGGGTTGGTGGTGGTTTAAGTGGTTAGTGGAAGTTGAAGTGGTGATTGATGGAGACTGGAGTGGTCGTTGGTGGTGGTTGTTGGAGGTTGGCGGTGGTCGAAGTGGTAGTCGCCGACCATTAGTGATGACGTGTTAGTTTCAAAACAAAAATAGAATTATAAAACCTATTTTTTTGGTTTTGAGTTTTGATGGAAAACTTTTTTGAAATTAAGAACAAAACCAACTCAACCCCATATTTGAAATTGTCTTTCAAAACCCAAAACTCACAACCACCCCGAACGACCCCTAAAAAATGAATTACAAAATACCACTTTTATTTGTGCTACTTCCATTTTTCTTTTTCTATAGAATGAGTTTTGGGTTTCTAACAATTAAAAATTGTGTTTAAACCACATCTTTCTACACAAATAGTAATCAAGAAATAGCACAACCCTAAATCAATCTTTTATGAACTCATACCCCTAATCCATGATGAAAACAGAATGCAGAAATCGTACCTAAGTCTACCATTGGGAATCATTGAAGGTTTGCGGGTCTGTGATCTTCCAATTGTATAGCACCTTAGGATTTATTGATTCTCTTCTGATGGAGATGAAAAGAGAAGACCATAGGCTTGACCTTCTCCTTGATTTTATGTTACTCAACAAATAGGAACCATAACCCATATATGTAACTCAAATCAGTTACAATTTAGCTTTTAATATTTCTAACTTGGCCCCTCATCAAATTAGAACATTGATTATGCTATCTATACAATAACTTTTCATGACACATATGCCCGTAGTCATAAAGTTAATATTTAATACACCACTTTAATTTTGGCTAATTAAATAATGGCCCGAACACAATTTTGGCCCAGCCCAAAGAGTCAGTTGGATGACTCAGTATTTTAGGTAGGATTGGGTTCGCTAAATAGAGGCTGATAAAAGAATCAGGCTATTTTGGCCCACCCTAGTTGGACCATGGGCCAAGTTGGGCTCACTTTTTAATGTTTTTTAGAATATCTGTAGGGCCATACTTCCTACAACCCTCCAGCTACTCACTGGACACCCCCAAATCCTGTGAAAAGACCAAAATGCCATTAATGAAATGCGCGCTCCCCTTTTTTCTGGGATTACGACGGTTCAGAAGTTTATTTCTGAACCAGTTCGGAAGTTTAGTTCTGAACCGGTTCGAAAATTTAGTTCCGTACCAAGTCCCCCATTGGCAGACACCCCCATTTGCAATATTTTTAACAGGTACAGAACTAATTTGGAAGTTTATTTCCGTACCTGTTAAAATGCAACGTGGGGATTTGGAAGCGCGTTTCACGTGAGGGTATTTTGGGAATATTTTAGGGTTGGGAGTGTCCAGGGAGTAGCTGAGGGATTGTAGGAAGTATGAGGCTATTTGTATAGTTTCTTTTGTTAAAAGTTATAGTGGGTCGGGCCAACCCACTACTCCAGTGTTTTGGGCCAAAATGCAAAAAACACGGTTTAACCCAACCTGCTTTTGTTCTATATCTTCTTTTTTTTTGGTACAAAATTTTTGTTCTCTATCTTTTTTTTTTGATTTAGGACCATTGCTGGCTACCTACAGAGTGTCCCAACGCTTTCAACGAAGGACTAATCTCCGCTCGCTACCTGCGGCAAAGATTTCGCTGGCCAACACGCCTTTTTAACGTAGGCGGGAATCGAACCCGGAGCAAACCGGATTGACCCCCACTACGTAGCTCAGGGTAGCCCGACCACTGGGCTAGACATGTTGGTTTGTTCTCTATCTAATAATGCACATTTTGGTGTATATTATTTTCTGAAATGTATTAAGAAATAAAATAGCGTGGGCTTAGGGATTTCGTGAAATTATGGTATAATTGGTATTGTTTATTATATTAATATAAATAATTTTAAAAATGAAGTTAAGTTGTTGAATAAATTTTAGATTTTATTAGTTTTTAATTCTTGTAAAATACTAGTATGTGTTTTCGTGTCAATAGATATACCAAGTGGGTGTGGCACAAGTGGTAAGTTGCACTTGTTGGGGTCCCTTAAGCATTTGGTTAGGGGTTCGATCTCTGGCCAGTGTGTATGGAGAGACATCGTTAAACTCCAGTGCCTCGAGGGTAGTCTCCACAGTCGCCGTAGAGGATACCTGGATTTACTAAAATAAAAGTCAATAGATATCTAGATTTTGTAACCACAATCGGTGAAAAGTTAATAAGAAATATTAAATTAATCAGTAAAAAATTATTAAATTAAATTAATTGAAAATTTTATCATGTTTTTCTTGTTGCTGGATAAAGTTGAGAGCTTTTGTCAAAAAAAAGAAGATAAAGTTGAGAGCGGATATGTAACCAAAAAGATAAATTTTGCCTTGTATGAATTCGGTGTAACTGACTTTATGTCTCATTCTTCTTTGGGTACTCTTTTTCCTCCTTGAGCCTTTTCCCCATGGGTTTTGACTCGGGGAGGTTTTAATGAGGTCTCGTGTAATGTAACGATTGCGATGCACGGGGCCACATTGCATGTCATGTGCATATCTAATATGGAGAAAAAAATTTATATTATCGATTATACTCATGAATCATAAATGAGTCAGAAAAGAGTACAATTCATGGGACATTATATAGTGTCCCTTGAAGCATGAGGTAGAAAATGATTATATATAAGTACAACACATGACCTGAGTTGCATAATGTTGACGGGCCTGCAATTGTAGTGTAATGTTTCAATCTGATAATAAATGAAATCTTTTTCGATGAACAATGTGGATGTATATCAAAATAATTTACTGCACTCATTTTGAACGATGCATAAATTGAAGCAATGGGATGGGCAGTTTCAAGCACATGTTTGAAATTGAAAGGCAAACACCAAGTTTTTTTTGACACATGGTAAACACCAAGTTAATATTTATCTAAACCAATTTCTGAAATACTTCCTTATAAACGACATTTGAAGTAGTATTGGACACCTGACATTCATCATCGAAGATAAGTAGTTTTAAACCACTCCGTGAAGTAACTCTAGACATCGCTACATATAGATGCCCATGAGAAAATACAGGTTGGGGTAGAGCTGACAAAATGAGTCGGGCCGAGCCGGTCTAGCCTGATAAAACATGGGGCACACGGGGCTTGTGCCAATAAAGATGAGCCTACTTTTATACCATGGCTTTTTAGCTCGGATCGTAAAAGTCTAAGCCCAAACTGGGCTAGCCCACTCGGGCCATAGATAACCCGTAGGCCCACGAGTCCAAACTGGAAATGTGTTTCTGCTTGTGGACTACTTGAGCATATCCAGCCCACCTATTGCCAAGGCATTAGTGAATTTACTGTACATATCCAATTTTATCATCATTCTTCGGTTACATTGCATAAGCATTTTTTTATCAAACATAAGCATTTTCTTATTCTTATTATATTAAATTAAATTTATTAAATTAAAAGTCATAAGCCTTGGAAAAGTGAACTATCATTCATGATAGAATAACAACAAAAGTTTAGACAGTGGTGTTAAATTTTTGGTAAAATTATAGTTTTGGTCCCCCTATTTTCACAAATTCGGACATTTGGTCCCCCTATTTTAAAACTCAGACATTTAGTCCCCCTATTTAAAAAAACTCAAGACATTTAGTCCAAAAGGGGGTTTTTCAATTTTTTTGGATTGGCATTCTGTCCAAAAAAAAAAGCTGACGTGGCACTCATTAAATGACGTGGCAGCTGACACAACTTGTGCCATGTCATTTAATGATGCCACATAATTAATAAACTATATTATATTAACTTAAATCAGATGCCCTTGTGAAAATTCTGATGTTTCTGTCTAAGTGCTATAGCATCAGATGCTATAGCATCAAGTGCTATAGCATCTCTCTGTGTAGCAGAACTGGGGTCCACTTGAAGACAGCAGCAGGAAACAGATCTGATATGCTGCCACCCTACCTTGTCCAGACAGCGCCTCCCTATTACCACAATTCATGCTGATGCAGCCTCCCTCCTACCACTTGCACTTCACCAATTGTCTACCATGGAGAGACAACTTACTTTAGTTGGTGAAAAGAAGACCCACTTGCTTATCCACTTGCAAGAAAAGGAGGGAAAGGTCAACTATAAAAGGAAGCCTCACTTGTGCACTTCAGGAGGCATACTTGGGCACGAAAATTCTCTGGCTTTGAGAGGAAATACACAGTGACAAACTATCTCCTTGCACCCATCGAAGATCCATCATCAAGGCCACTTGAAGATTCTGCCTGGTACATGCTATAGCATTGTCATGCACACCAACACTTGCGTGGAAGTTGAAGGAGTGTATTTTCTGCACATTCTTCTTCTATTTCTTGTCTTGGTGTTATGAACACTTCTGTTTGTAAGTTGTTGACATTGTTTATCATGAGCTAAACACCCTTTGGTTGGATTGCTAAGCTATGTAATGACTCTTAATGTGTTAATGCTATAATATTGTGATGCAAGTATTTTAATCTTTGTATTTTAATTCTTTCAATTCTGTTTTGGTACTGGCCAACTAACATAGATAGATTCATGGGTTCAGACATGGTTCATGAATAGATCTCAAATATTAATATGAATGAGTGGTTGTGTTAAAGACATTTAGAACAATCTTTGTCCAAACCTAGACATAGGAGGACTTAGTTCATAGAGTGAATACTCTGAGTTCTATAATATACAAATGTGAACTTACTTGAAGCCTAGACATAGGATCTTGTCACGAAACCTTGGTGAAAGTGACTGAAAATCACACAGCATATACACAGCACTCAATGCTATAGCATCTAATGCTATAGCATCACATGCTACAGCACTAACATAAAAGGGAAAATTTACTAAGTGAAAGCAGTCCAACTAATCCTTTACCATATAGTTTCCATCTTTATTTTCCTAAGCAATATATTCCCTTATTTTACTGTTCTCAATCTTGTGACTTATTTTACATACTGATTTGCTGAGTTATACAACCATAAATTAATAACAATCTCTGTGGGTTCGACATTTCTTTCTACTATATTACTTGTGTGACTACGTATACTTGCGCATATAAAATCCACAACAAGCTACTACTTTGTTGCGGATCTATTGTCAGAAAGAATTTTTTTGGGAAGTGAAGAGGAAAAATGACTGTGATATTAGCATGAGGGATGATAATTGGTTGCCGTCTCGTTTTCCTGTCCAATTCAATGATCCCGCTTTTAATGGCAAGGTGGTGGAATGCATTGATCAAGCCAATAAATGTTGGGATGCTACTAAGCTTAGTATGATCCTACATAAGGAGTCTGCTCTAGAGGCCATGAAAACCCCTATCAGCATTATGAATAGTGCTGATGTGCTTTGGTGGCCTCATGCTTCTAATGGTTGCAATTTTGTCAAGACTAGATACTTTAGGATACACCAAAATGCCCAAAGTCCTACTCTTGTGCTTCTTGTGTCTGTCTATATGCCCACAGAGCTATGGTCAGGCATATGGAGTGCCCAGATTCCTCAAAAGATCAAAGCTTTCTTGTGGAGATTATGTCATAATGATCTGCCACTTAGAAGCAATTTACATGCTCACAGACTCTGTAGATCTGCAATATGTCCTATCTGTGGGATGGGGGAGGAAAACTAGTGAACGCGCTTTTCTTCTATGCCTTTGGGTCTCTCCTATGTGGTTTGGTATAAGTCTTTGCAAGGGTCCTACCCCTTTTACTATATCTTCCATATGGAAATGGATCTTGGAAATCTTGGAAGCAACTAAAGGTTCTGGTTCGGTTACATTAACAGGTGTGGCGTTCATGCTTTGGAACGTTTGGAAAGGAAGGAATGAATTTGTGTTTGAAGAACAAAGAATAAACCATGTGGACTGCTTACAGAAAACGATGCAGAATATTGAAGAGTTTTCATCTTCCAACTTAGCTACCCAGGGTATAGGCATGACAACATAACCCGAACCCGCGGGTACCCACCCGCCCCGAGTTTGAAGGGGAAAATCCGCTTTGACCAGGGACGGGTTTGGGTTCGGGGATGTCGATACCCACCCCGTCCCCCGCCCCGAACCCGCTCGACAAAACATAAATTAATTATTTTATTTTATTTCATGCATATTTACTCATTCATTTTGTTTCATAAATTTTGATCCATTTCCTATAGAAAAATCTATTTTAATACTTTTAACTTTATTTTATCATTGTATAATTATTATTATTTTATTTTATTAATTATTATAAATATATTTTTTGTATTTTTCCTATAAATTTTTGGCGGCAACGGCTAACCGCGGGGAACCGGTCCCCGTTTGGGACGGGGTTGGGGGATGCAAAACTCGACCCCGATAGAGGTAGGGGTGGGGACGGGGAATGCCAAACCCGCCCCCGACCCGCCCCGTTGCCATGCCTACCAGGGTAGCGTTGAGAACAGAGGCCCTAGTATCCCTAGTAACCCGAATTAGAGACCACCCCATGACGGTAATCTCAAGATCAACTCGGATGCGAGCTTCATTTCGCATACAAGTCGTGTTTATGGATGCATTATTATGAGAGACCACCATGGTAAAGTAGTTGCGGGTGATACCTTTATGAGAGACCCCCACCGTCGCTTCCTTCTGCTTCTGTTCGCGTCTTCGCTGCTTCTGTTCGCCGTCTTCGCTGCTTCTGGTTCGCCGTCTTTGCTGCTTCTGGTTCGCCGTCTTCGGTGCGCAAAGAGAGAGGGAAAACGAGGGGGGAGGTGCGACGAGAGAGGGAGAGCGACGATAGAGGGAGATCGACGAGAGAGGGGTGCGCAGAGAGAGGGAAAACGAGGGGGGAGGTGCGACGAGAGAGGGAAAACGAGGGGGGAGGTGCGCAGAGAGAGAGGGAAAACAATGGGGGAGGTGCGCAGATCTGGGTTTGGGAGGTGGTGGTTGACGGTGGTGGACGGTGGTGGGTGGTGGTGGGTGGTGGTGGACGGTGGGGGTGGGTTTATGTTTTATTTTTTTAATTGTTTTAATTGTTTTAATTGTTTTAATGTGTTAATTGAATTAAATAATAACGTGAGGGACCAAAATGAAGCGAAATAAAAGATAAATGACCAAAACAGATCAAAAAAAAGATAAAGGACCAAAGTGAAACGAAAATGAAAGATAAAGGACCAAAACGGACCAAAAAAAAGATAAAGGACCAAAGTGAAATCTGGAGCAAAGATAAAGGACCAAAAGTGCTATTTAGCCGAGTAACAAAGTGCTGGATATGGACATAGTCATGGTCATGGTTTTGACTTTTGATAATTTGATATTATTATTATTATCACTATCATTTGTGGTAATTATAAGGGGCGAGAAAAGGAGGATGGTCTGTTGGGTTTTTTTTACCCCATCACCTCTCATCTACCCCCATCAAATTGTTAAAACCCGAAAATATCTCTGCCGAACTTGCAATTCGCTCGGATTTACCTTCATCTAAGTTAAATTCACTTTGTTATATTTAAAGTCGAATTTACCTCAGATGGGGGTAACCAAAAGGTAAATCCGATTTCAAAAATAACAAAGCGGATTTACCTTAGCTGAAGGTAAATCCGCTTTGTTATTTTGGAAATCGGATTTACCTAGTGGGTACATAAATCTGATTTCCCTAAAAAAAGAGAAAATCGGATTTATCCCACCTAAGGTAAATCCGATTTCCCTAAAAAAAGAAAAACGGATTTATCCCACCTAAGGTAAATCCGATTTTGTTATTAAAAAAAATTGTTTTTTATTTAATTTTTTAAAAAAGGTTATAAAATGCTACTAAAAATCCGTTAAACGGCCAAAACTAATCCAAAAATTATAAAAACACCACTAAAAATCTAATAAAACCAAAATAAGGTTATGCAAATTTTTTCAGATTTTTTGGAGATTATGAAAAATTAAAAAAATTAATAAAAAATAGTAAACGATGGAATTTGGGATTTTGAGGTCCTGAAAGAAGTCACTTCTTGAGGTGTATTGATCCTTGATATTTTTCGGATTTAAAGAATGTGGTTTCATTACAATTTGAGTAGGTTGCCCGAAAACTGATTTTTTAGCCTAAATTATTCTCCCGACGTACAATATCGTCACGTGTTAACGAACTACACACTAAACAGAACCAAAAGACGGTCGAAATTTGCATCTAAAATTTTAACTAATTTATTTATTTATTAATTAGGTTAACAAAGCGGATTTACCCCCACATAAGGTAAATCCGCTTTGGTTATTTTTAAAAGCGGATTTACCTTATATGGGAGTAGATCCGCTTTTAAAAATAACAAATTGGATTTACCCCCACTTAAGGTAAATCCGATTTGTTATTTTTAAAAGCGGATCTACCCGATCTTAAATAAATCCGATTTTAATTTTTTAAAATTTTTAGTGGAAATCGGATTTACCTAAATCCGATTTCCAAAAAAAAATTGAAATCAGGATACGTTCGGGATTTTTAAATTTTGTGAAGGGCAATTGTGTCTTTTCGCAGGATCGATGGGGGGTAGATAGGGATGTGATGGGGGTACAAAAAAAAAACCCGAGTCAGTTTTGGGTATGGAGGACGTTGGGCGGCGGAAGCTTAGGCTGTTAGATTAGGGCTTGCCATTGCGCTTGGATCAATTGTTTAGCATTTGGGCCTGATATTGGTACTTCTGTTTGCAAGTGTGTCTCAAAAAAATACAGGTTCGGTTGGGCCTAACCGAAAGTGTTCGGTTGACCCAACCGAATTGGTAAAAACAGCGCACCTCATTAATGGCCTTTTGGTCATTTCGCAGGGTTTGAGGGTGTGGGAAAAACATGGGCCTTTTTTTACCCCCACTTATACACACTATACCCATGCTAGGTGTGAAAGGACCAAAATACCCCCACACTGTATCCCCACTTCCGTTTTCACCTACGCAGAAGTACCTACTCCCGTTTTTGAAGCTGTGCAGAAGTACCTACTTCTGTTTTTGTTAAATTTTAACAAAAATGGATTTACCTAATAAATAGATAAATTCGTTAGTACAAATAATGGAAACGAATTTAACTTTGGGTTAGGTAATTCCGTTAGCACATTTTTATTAAGGGTGTTCTAGGAATAAAAAAAATATGTGGGGGTATAGTGTGTATAAGTGGGGATAAAAAAAACCTTGTGAAGTATTCCAAGGTAGAAATCTTCTTTGACCAAAAACACATTTCATCATTTTAAAAAACACCTCAGCATTTTTTAAAAATGACATGTATTACTAGCTGATTCACAATCTAAAGCCCCGTTTGGAGTGGTTTTCTGTTTTGAAGTTTTTCAAAACCAAAACCAGTTTTTGTTTTGAGTTTTAAAATTTTCAAAAACTAAAACCTGATTCAGTTTTGAGTTTAAAAAAAATCTATTTCCTATAGAAAAATCTATTTTAATACTTTTAACTTTATTTTATCATTGTATAATTATTATTATTTTATTTTATTAATTATTATAAATATATTTTTTGTATTTTTCCTATAAATTTTTGGCGGCAACGGCTAACCGCGGGGAACCGGTCCCCGTTTGGGACGGGGTTGGGGGATGCAAAACTCGACCCCGATAGAGGTAGGGGTGGGGACGGGGAATGCCAAACCCGCCCCCGACCCGCCCCGTTGCCATGCCTACCAGGGTAGCGTTGAGAACAGAGGCCCTAGTATCCCTAGTAACCCGAATTAGAGACCACCCCATGACGGTAATCTCAAGATCAACTCGGATGCGAGCTTCATTTCGCATACAAGTCGTGTTTATGGATGCATTATTATGAGAGACCACCATGGTAAAGTAGTTGCGGGTGATACCTTTTTGGGTGTTGTTGTTGATGCTGAGTGTTGAAACCCTGGTGATGAGGAAAGGTTTGTTACTTTATATGAACTTGAGAGTGGAGAGGGTGGTAATTAAGTCGGATTGCTTGGAGTTGGTGAGTGTCTGTTGTGGTGAAGTAGAAAGAAGAAGTGTGGTTAGTATTCTCAATGATATTGCAACGATCAAGTGTTCTTTTAGATCGCGTGGTTTTACCTGGGTAGCTCGTAAAGGCAATCACTCTGTACACACCGGAACCGACCTTCTTCGTCGTTGTCTGCTTCCACCGGGCTGGTATCACTTTCCTCCGCCTCAATTACACGACACATTAATGGTGGATGCTTCTAGGTGTCAAAATTGAAGAGGTTCCTCTGTACTCTGAGTGAGATCTGATCTGGGTAGTTGAGAAATTAATTTGCATTATTGCTTTGCCAAATTAGGGTAGGGTTGCTTTTCCCCTAATTTGTGTGGATGTTGGTTTGCCCCGCTTCCATCGGCCCGGTTCGCTTGTAATTGGGTTTGGGCTTTGTCCCACCGGTGAAATTGAATTACCTTTCGACCCAAAAAATCATACATTTTCTCGCCCCTTATAATTACCACAAATGATAGTGATAATAATAGTATCAAATTATCAAAAGTCAAAACCATGACCATGACCATGACTATGTCCATGTCCAGCACTTTGTTACTCGAAGCCAAACCCTTCCCCTGTCACTTTCACTTCAAATGTAGCAAATTCCATTTACCTCCACACAGCATTCGCATAGCTCTCCGTAACCGTAACAGTTTCGCAACTTCAACATCCAACACAAAACCTCACACCAGCGTCAAATGTCACCTCTCGCTGCCACATCCAGTAATCCCCTCCTCAAATTCCTATTCCAAATCCAAATCCCCTTTAGAGGTTCTCACCACCACGATATGGAATATGCTGCGGAAACCCGCGGTAGCCGCTCTGTTGTTAGGGCTTTTATTGATGTACGATCCAAACACTACCTTAGCGGCATCCGGAGGTCGAATAGGTGGTGGGTATTCTTCTTCTTCTTCTTCTTCTTCTTCTTCTTCTTCTGCTCCTCCTCCTCCTTCTCCTTAGCCGCATTCGGAGGTCGAATGGGTGGGAGGTCTTTCTCTAAATCATCATCTTCTTCTGCTTCTCCGGCCTTAGTCACATCGGGAGGTCGAATGGGTGGGATAGCCGCATCCGGAGGTCGGATGGGTGGGAGGTCTTTCTCTAAATCATCACCTTCTCCTTCTTCTTCATTTTCATCTCCTTCATCTCCTGCCTTAGACGCACCCAGAGGTCGAATGGGTGGGAGGTCTTTCTCTAAATCATCATCATCATCATCATCTTCTTCTTCTTCTTCTTCTTCTTCTTCTTCTTCTTCTTCTTCTTCTTCTTCTTCTTCTTCTTCTTCTTCTTCTTCTTCGTCGAGGAGCTATTTGGCGCCTAAACAAAACCTAGGGTTATCTTACTCATCCCCATATCATGAGCCTTCGCGGGTTAAGTTTGAAGTGGGTTCTGTTGAAGCAGGTGCTGTTGAAGCGGGTACTGTTGAAGCGGATACTGTTGAAGCGAGTGCTGGTTCCAGTTTCGGTCTCATCTTAGGGGGTTTAGTCGGTTTTGTTTACGATTGTTCTGTGGGTAGTGTGCTCACTGCTGCTGGTAAAACCACCGTCCTCAAGCTTCAGGTTTCCTCTACTTTATACATCCTCGGAGCCGTCAGTGACTATTTCGGGAGTCATGAAGGTGGGAGTGATGGAGACACCACGATCAGGGATAGAAGACCAATCGATAAGTCGGGAAGACGCCACAACCGGCTATGAACGTGGTGGCTGCCCAGTTGCTGTTTTAGGTGTTGTTCTGGCGCATGGGTGCCAAGGGCGCCATGTTGTGGCTGCCCAGTTGCTGTTTTAGGTGTTGTTCTGGCGCATGGGCGCCAATGTGGTGGCTGCTCAGTTGCTGTTTTAGGTGTTGTTCTGGCGCATTGGCGCCAAGGGCGCCATGTTGTGGCTGCCCAGTTGCTGTTTGGTGTGTGGTTCTGGCGCATGGGCGCCAAGGTGGTGGCTGCCTTGTTGCGATGGCTGTGTTATCCTGGCGCATGGGCGCAAGGGCGCCAAGATTGGCTGCCCAAATTCTGTTGTTGCTTGCTGTGTCTGGCGTAGGGGCGCCATGGGCGCCAATGTTCTGGCTGCCTGTTGTTGTGTCTGGCGTAGGGGCGCCATGGGCGCCTAAATCAGGTTGTCTTGTGCTGTGTTGCGTTGCTGGGCGCCATGGGCGCCAGTTTGGCTGCCCGTTGTGCTGCTGGACGCCATGGGCGCTAGTTTTGGCTGCCAATTGTGTTGCTTGGCGCAGTGGGCGCCAAGGGCGCCAAGTGTGGCTGCCCACATGTGAATTTCACGATTGTTATTTAAAATGATGTTGAATATGTGATTAGGCCCAAAGTTGCCAAAATGTTGAAAATTACTAAAATATTGCGATGTTGCCAAAATGTTGAAAATTGCTAAGTTGTAAATTGTTGACGACGAAGGTTGTACGAAGACGAATTTGCCTCTATTCATTGGCAGGTGATGTGTTGTAGGCCTACGGCCAATGTTGCTTTCCGATGTTGTTGCGTTGCTATGTAATCGTTGTTATTGTTTGTGCATTTACATAGCGTCGCATGCATATCATATTTTTACGATGGAGCTATGCTCAAACCACGACGACGATGTTGCGAAGTTAATGCCCCTATTTACGGGCTTGGATTATGGTACCACATGCATTATAGGGCGGTGGCCCTGAGTTGAGTCACATTTCGCATTATGTGCATACTTATGTGATTGAGATGATTTTGACTGCTGTTAAGTGATGAATTGACCTGAAATATATATTGTTTTTCATGTATCCGATTATATAGTGCGATATCTCACCCCTTCTGTTTGAATGTTACCCCAATGTTGGTAACGTGCAGGTAATTCCGAATGAAGGCAGTTCACCTTCGTTTGATCGAGTCGGTGTCGTCGCTCTGATATGTAACACTCGGGGGGAATGAACACGCGTTCTAATACTGTTTGCTTTGTCATTTCGTTGTTGGATCTTTAAGCTGTTATGTCGCTATTTTGATGTTTTCTGAACTGTCTTGAGTTGTTAAGACGCAACGATTGTTTAATTTGACTTGTTGTGAATCCGCTGCGTAGTTTTAAAGATGAATTATTTCTGAGAACTAAAATGATTGTTTTATCGGCTCATCCAAACGTGTTATATAACTGTTTTCAAAAGCGAATTAACTCGTTGTTGTTTTCATTAAGTAAATGTGGCACTCCATTGTTTGTTGAAAAAAAAGATTTTTATGAACTCTGATATTTCTGCATTATTTTGCCGGGTAGAAATGAGGTGTTACACAATTGACTCAATAAAACCCTAGAAATTAAAATATACTAATAAATATCAAATCCTAATTTTAATGAAAATAACTAATTGACATTAAAGCCATTGATTCAAATCCTAAATTTAAGAAGAGAATTAAATGACATTAAAGCCTTAAATATAATCCTAAAATAAAATACTAAAAATGGAAATAAATTGCACTAATTTATTCTTCATGATATTGTACTAATTTAAGATTTTCCTTCAACTTCTACGTGTAGAACTTAGTTGCATGAGTTGATAGAAATTCCTTCGGCCAATGATAATACAAGATGGCTACTTGGATTCAAAATGGTATAAGCCATTAAAGTCTTGTACTCAATAAAAAAGTGGTATCTTTCCAGTGAACTTAGGATCAGATCACTTACTCATCCCCAAATCATGAGCCTTCGCGGGTTAAGTTTGAAGTGGGTGCCGTTGAAGCGGATACTGTTGAAGCGAGTGCTGGTTCAAGTTTCGGTCTCATCTTAAGGGCTTTAGTCGGTTTTATTTTGGTGTCACGTTTTGTTTAAGATTGTTCTGTGGGTAGTAGTGTGCTCACTGCTGCTGGAAAAACCACCGTCCTCAAGCTTCAGGTTTCCTCTACTTTATACAATTATTATACGTGTTTCTCTCTTGGTAAATATCTCACTGTCTGCTTGCCGGCCGCCATTAATTAGCATATATTGCTTTTTCATGCTTTCTGTATTTGTGTTGGTATTGTTTTTATCTTTCAGTATTTGATAACTGTGCTATTACGGTTTCTGCATATAGCATTATGCTATGTTTACTTTTCATTCACTATATCGCATACAATGTTGGCTTAGATTTCTCAACCACTGGTTACGGGTTGCTTAGTCTTTGTCTTATGTAGACCAGGCCATAGGACTTTTACAGGAGGCGTGATTGATTTTCATCCTTACCTAAAGTTATGCATTGCTACTTTATTCTCACTCGTACATACATTTGTTCGTATAGATTTATTATGAACAGAAGGTTATTGGGTCCAAGATTTTGCTATTATAATTGGGTTTCAAGGCTTGTTTCTCAAGGTTTTGTTAGCTACCATTGCACAGCACAATTAGTTTTGGTTTACTCACGATTCTTGAATCTTTGGTGAATTTCAAATTCTCATTGATTGGTTGTTCTTTTAGGTTGGGTTGTTGAGGACGGGTAACACACTTCAAAGGGATCTGAATAGGATTGCAGAAGTTGCAGATACATCATCCTCAGAAGGTTTGAGTTATGTATTGACAGGTGAAGCTCCTAAATTTGTGATTTTTTGTTGCTTGTATTTTTTCCTAGTCACATGCGGTATTCCTTTTAGGTTTGCTGAACATGTGAGCAGGATTAGCGTTTTCAGTATTTTGAGTAACGAAGGATTGTTGACATAAAAAATTAGTGCTTTGTGATTTAGTCTAAACCTTAGATTTTTATTGTTGATGTGGTCTGGATGCATCGGAACCTGATGAAGGATCAAATCTATTGTTATGGAAATATAGAAAATATTGAAAATAAATATTTACTTTAAATATTGAATTACTTGTGATTGATATAATGTAGTTGAAAGCAACATTGCTAATTTACTTCCGATTATGTTTTTTTGACTTTCTGTTACAGAGACGACATTAGCTTTGCTTCGGCATCATGATTACTGTATCTCTGCATATTCATCTGTAAGTGGCTTCAATCTCCGAGAGTCTTCCATTGGTTTCTTGACATCACTGCACACATTATGTTGCTGATGGTATTACATTTTAATTTTTATTGATTTTTGACAACATTGTTAATGCATTTTACCATTTCAATATTTTTGCTGTGATGGATGACATCTTGTGATGCCACACGCCACGTAAATATACTAGTAGATAGCTTTCAATTCGTTTTGCACCTTTTTGGTTGTGAGAAAATACAAATTTTATGCCATAAGAGTAGTATATTTTGTCCTAACAATAATACTTAACTTTGATGACTGCTGTTGATCAAGTTAATTGTATCCAATATCTACTAGAAAAGACCATAAGTGAAATTTGTTCCAAGCTTACATGTAATTTAAATTATACTCTACATTGCTGCAGTAAAACTAAAGGAATATGAGTTTATGGAAAGTTGAAAGCACGTATTGCCCTACACTTTTTTTGTAGGTGGACATAGAGCAAGGTATTGAAGATGGGGAGAAACGTTTTAATCTACTTTCAACTGAAGACCGAGGAAAATTTGATGAAGAGACACCGGACAATTTCAACAACACAAGGAGGGAAATCACGAGTTTCCTGAGAAGAAATGGGTGCAGGAATGAATACATAGTGGTATCATCTTGGTTTTGAATAACTTGTTGCTTTCAAAATGTTGTATTCCATTACGCACTACATACTTAAAAGTAACTATGGAAGCAGAGAAACAAAATGAAATCATATTAGTACAAGTTAACCTGTGTTAGGTATAAAATATAACATACACACTATATACTTCAAACTAACTTTGGAAGTAGAGAAACATAATGAAATCATATTAGGACAAATTAACCTGTGTTAAGTATGAAATTTGACATACTGGTAATCAATTTAAGTAACTCTTATACCTGTTCAAACATTACATCTCTATTGACATCAATATCTAGAAAAGAAGATAGTTTTATATCCAAAAAAGAAGAATATTCTAGAAAAGATGTGGAGAATGTTTGGTCTATGGTGTCCGAGGTAAGTATTATGCTTCCAGCCTAGAGCATATCACTGAGAGCGAAACACAGTTAACTGTTTGTAGATATAGCATTTCCAATAGGCACGTTTTAACATACCATGGAAGATCATTCCTATGAATACTATCAAAGATCATTGTCAATAAGCACTAGTTTGTTGACATGCTCGGTGTATGTCAATAATCATTCTCTGGGAGTTGTTCATTTATCTTTCTTCTAACTCATGTTCTTATATATCAGATAACAATCTTGGCAGCTGCTGAAGGAGCACATAAACTTCCTAGCATCAATGGAAGTGAAAACTTGAAGTTGCTAGCTTCAGTTTTATTGTTGAGCATTTTTTAAACGTTTGGAGCTCACTTGGCAGCTATGAACTTGAGGCAGAGGTCGGAAATGAAATCCAGTCCAGATACATTGATGATTTCAAAAGTATCAAGTCCAAAGATAAATCTTGAGGAGGAAAGTTTGACCTATGAAGTCGAGATTATTACCACCTTCAACTAGCTTTGCTTGAAACTCAAATATATTCCTTTACATGGGTCTATTTTGCTGTCTTCTTTTAAATGGTTTATAATTGAATAGAAGCTGTCTCATTTTATATACTAGGATAACTAACTTGATTTGCCGAAGCTTATGCTCTCTCAAAGTACAATGTCCTTGCTGACTACATCACTATCTTCAAAATTAAATTAGTATCTATGAAACCTCATTAATTTGTAAAAGTTTAACTTGATATTATCCCTGTAACTAATATTTCAATCGGTTATTCAGTGTCACAATCCATCTCAGGTCAACAATGTAAATACGTATTGGCAGCTTTGGCTAATGACAGCATGCACTAGCGGATGCATGTACTAGGGAGAGAGTTATTAAATACCACTTAGCAACGATGCGAGCAGCCTGATTCCCTTCTTTTGGTGTCCGGGTGAATCCCATATTGACAAAGTTTGGTTTAGCTTGAACAATATTTTGGATCTCACCTTTAGTAATTTCTTGTCTACATACTCTGATTAATTCCAAATTATCTAATTCAAGCAGAACCTTGCTGATTCGCAAACTGGTAGCCAAAATAACAGCAGCATCACGGAGAGCAGTTGCTTACCTACTAGGGTGTTTGGGTCTGGGAAGACGCGTGAAGATTCACCTGCAATTGTCCTAGCTACTATGAGTTCTAGCAATAATAACACTGCTTCCTGTTCCTTTACCTGCAACAAAACTAGTAGCCACTTATAAGCCCAAATACTCAAGAGGGATGCCTGATGGGTGTGAGGATTCTTCCTCCCTTTTCTTATCTTTCCTCTTAACAATATAGTAGCCACTTTTAACTGAGTACCCGGCCATCAAAGACGATCCCCGTCATCCGTCAAATTAATGGTGGTCTTGAGTACATCAATGGTTGACTGAGGGTCTATATGTTCTCAAAGAGTAGGGATATTCAGCAATTGTGCCCTCTTTTAAAGTAATTGCCCCCCATTCCACAACCACTTATCCTCAACAAGTGATAAATTTCTACCATTCCCACTGACCACTTCTTTTCCTGGACAAGGATGGCCCTTCCATGCAGCAAACTTGTCCAAACCCAAGAGCTAATTCCTTTTCTTCTTTCATGAGCAAAATCCAAGTCATGAAAGTATAAACCCTTTAAAATTGAGACCCACAACGCAATGAGATTTTGGAGAGCTCTCTAGGCTTGCTTCGCTAAGAGAGCGGAGTACATATCATTGAAGTCTTTTAAAGCCCATACCACCCTCCTTTTTTGCTGGATGAGAGAATTTCCCACCTCTTCCAATGAATTTCCCTAATTTTTCCATTTGATGCCCACCAACCTTAATGAGATCTGCCTTGCCTGCCTTCCTTCCACCCCTACAACTTGCTCAAAACTCTCCGTAATCCAACTGAGGGAGGAAGTCCTCATTCAATAGGGATACCAAGATATTTACCAGGGTTAGGGTTAGGCCATTGCGGCATTCCTAGTATCTCACATAATCTCTGCTTTAACTCAGCTTGTGTAACACTCCATTTTATTTACTAATGTATGTTCATATATACTTATTTAGTAATTTGTACATATTATGTTGATATATTATTATTTTACTATTTAATGCTTATTAAATAGTAGCATTAAATTATAGAATTATTGTATTATGATATTTATTTTATTAATTATGATGGTTGTAGGTTAATATTTGTTCTGCACCTAGCAGCGTTGTTGTGATTACTGTTGGTAGTCCTCTTGCAATCCGAGTGGAGCGTTGAAAAGAATCCCGGGTGGGGCACCTGCGATGCCACTCCGACACCCAAGTCAGTATAGGGAATAAGAGAGTATTATATTCTAGGAATGAGAATGTACCTATTTATGGCAATGTGAGCCAGTATTTATAAAGATTTGTGCAGGATTTGAGTCGTTGGATCGACCAGATGAATCTGAGCCATCCAAGCGTGAGAGCCACAAGTGGGCTGATTTATTGTGGATATTGATCAAAATGATTGGGTCTATCCATGTCTAGCGAGTGGTCACCGTTCGGTTATTTCGGGGACGAATACGGGGATTGTTCGAGTGGTCACCGTTCGGTTATTTCGTGTGAAGGCTTGATTTCCAACGAATTCGTCAAACCGGTGAGTTTTACTCACGTTTAGGGATTTTGATTTCTGATTGTGTTGATATTGTGTTTGTTATATGGAATTTGGTGTTTATTTGAGTAATTTTGATGTTGAATTTACTGAATTGGAAGCCTTCTGGACATAAGTACTGTATTTTTGAATTTGGGAATGTTCTGTGAATCCAAAAATTATGTTTCCCTTGTTAATTCTGTAATCGGTTATGTAACTTGTACTTATGATAAGTTGTATAAACCGCTTCCGCTTTTCTTGTGAAGATATTGAACATTAGGAATTTAATGTCCCTCGAGGTTATGGATTATTTTGAATCCCATGAAGTAATGACAGGTTGTGATGATGTGATAGTAGTTATATCGCAAAAAATTTAGTCGTGTTCAATATCTAAACATGAATTATGTCTCTGATGTATGCTGAGTTGTGCATTCTTGGTATTTTTACTAGTTAGAAGTATTAGGGTGTTACATCAGGAATGGATATATATAGAAGTAAATAACTTAGGCTTTTTAGTGGCTCAAAATTGAATTCTCATTCTTTTCCATATTTGTGTAAAATAAAGAGCAAATTAAGTCAATAATTTATATAATTGGTAAAACTGACCTGAAAATACCACAAAAATGCACTAAATTGGAGTTTATCAACACTAAACTGTAAATCTTTATATAAATAAGTTGAACAAATATTAGCAAAATTAATTAAAAATTAAATCATAAAAGGTTAAAAAAATGGACCAAAAAAAGGTTAAAATTTTGAAAGTAATTTATTAAGATATCATAATATATCACTAGAGATGAAGATATCTTATATTTTATGAAAAGATATTAACATCTTAATGCAAATACTTATGGTAACATTCTCAAAGTAATTATTTTAATTACTTTGATTATTAAATCATTTTCATTATTTTGTTGGCTAAGTGAATTATTTAATTGTTGTTTGGGTTGATAATTGTATGATTAGATGATTTGATGTTAATTGGTATAGTAGAGACTAGAGAGTGTTTGACTAGTTGTTTTAAAATGGGGGGTTTTTGGAAATTTGAGAGAAAGATAAGGACACAATAGGAATTTCCCTAAATTCACTCACTTTCACCACACACTCACTTTTATTACCCACCCACCTTGCAAAAAATAGAAAGGACATTCTCCTGAAAGTGAGAGAGAGGGTGGGTTTCGAGGGAGAGTTAGGGTGAGAGTACAAGGGTTCAGCTGAGCTCATTTATCCTCTTCCTTCTACCACCAATTTGGAAGAAACCTTCAACATTAGGGTGTGGGTAACTTTCGATTTTCTGGTTGCATGTTCCTTTGGGGGTTTGCTTAGGAGATTGTGAGAGCTACATTGTGGTTGGAAGTGTTCAAGGAAAGGGTTTTAGTGCTGGGGTCGAGTTTGGGGAGATTAGAAGCTCATGGTGTGCTAGGAATTTCCATCTTGCTAGTTTTAAAGTTCTATTTGTGTTTTATTATGCCATTGGATTGTCAAGGTGAGTTCTTAACCTACTTTTATATGGTTGTTTCTTTAATTACTTGTTGCATAGATGTTGATTGTTCTGATGTTTTGGTATTGAATGTGGTAGATGGGTTTTCAAGTTGTGAATGGCTAAGTAAAAATCACCTTGCATGCATGTTTCAATGGCTAACCTCTTTCTCGTCTCTATTCGTTTGATTTGCCAAAGGAACGAACCAAAAACCCTATAGAAGGCTAGCAAGAAGAAGCAAAAAGATAGTAAAAGCTCAAGGCATTCATCACGAAGGTTTGGTTGCGTGCTTTCCGATCTCTTTCCCTTCCTTTCTGTGGTAGCATAGCATGGTTAAAATGATCTACCATTATGTTCTTTCACCATCACTACTTTCACCTGCTCGCCCGTTCTTCTCCTTTCAAAACATGGATTCGCGTCACATAACAGTTAATGTGACTCGAGGAGTCAAACGATTGGAGCCAAACCTTCTTCTTTCACGATCACTTCCAATTTACTTCCCAATAACCTTTCAAAACATCGATGATCCGATGACACTTTGTGCGACACGCCGCCATTTCAAGATCAAAGCGAAAGAAGAAGAATCGGAAAGCCCTCTACAGGTTGAGGTCACCAAAGAAGAATCCAGCCCAAGCCCTGTACAGCCTAAGGTCACCGGCAAGGATGGTAGATCTCTTTTGGCAAATCTTTCCATGATGGCAACCTGGTTTATTTGGAAGTCCTTGAAGGACATCGGGGACAAGCATCTGATAAGTTATACTGTGCGTGGTATGGAGTTTACGGAAACAACAGTACTTTGGATGGTTTTGGTCTTCTTCATTGGTTTCTTGAGTGGTCGCGAGAATCAAGTTGTCAAGCAGCAGAAAGGGAGACTCGTGAAGAGAATTGAAAGATTACAGAAGGATTTTAAATTTTTGGCGAATTACTTGTGTGATGCACGTCAGGTAATAATCTCTGTTTTTATTAAGCATTTGATTTGATTTCTGAATTGAACTTTTTATTAAAGTAAATCTTTTGTTTATTTTTTGAAGATCTCAAATAACTTTGAGCTGAGGACAAAGTTGGACAAAAGACATTCTGAAATTGAAAGGCGTTTAGCTGCAATGGAGGTAATAATCTCTCCATGTCCACCGACAATATTTAATAATATATACTGATTTGTAATCATATTTGTTTATTCATGTAGGAAAGTGAAAGTCGGAAAGAGCGTGATCTACTTTGGAAAAAAATCAATGTCCAAGGTCGTGAAGAGTAGGATTAACCTAGTTTAAATAGAATGACTCCGTTTTTATAACACTATTTTTGGTTTTAATTGGGATTGTATGACAAAATATGTAACAATCTATAGTGACTTCTGGTTTTGATTGTGAATTCCGGTTGTGATTGTGAATTCTCGTTCTTATTGTGAATTATGTTTTCCCTTTATTTGCAATTCAGTCAAGCAAAAGTAGAATTGACAGAAATTTGTTATGTATTTTTATATATCTGATTGAAATTTAAATTGTAATTGAATCTGGTTCACCATTGTTATTGATCCTATGAAACAAGCACCTGAGTTGGTTCTCAGTTCTTGTTTACCTGATGCTGCTTGTGTCATCTTTCTTGGCTGTGCGGTAAATGAAAGGGTATGTATGTATGTATTAATTATTATGATATGGAATATGGAATTTGGATTGTTTCCTATATATAGTTTTTTTTTTTTGCTATTTAGGAAATTGGATATTTATTGTGTTTTGATGATTTGAGTAGGACTTTGCATGGGTCAAGTATGGAATGACTTTCCCATTTACGGATTATGTAGAAAGGTGTGTAGTTATTGACTTATTGGTTATTTATTGTCTCTTGTTTAACTTGAGTTTTCTTTGTGAATTTTTTTTTGCTTACTACTAGGCATAATGTTCTTTGGTTTAGGTTTCAGGAGCAATCTGAGTTGAGTTACTATAATCCCTCTCTGACTTACAAATGGCAATGGGGGAGGCATTTCTGGCAGACCAGGGCTTTACTGAGAAGTTAATGGCTGATATAAATGCAGCAGCTGGAAACACTGGTTATGATGATACTAGTCTGAAACCCTTTCAGGAGGTCACTGGTTCAAATCAGTATGCTGGAGCAGGACAACATTTTCTTAAAAAGGTTTGTGTTGCTTTACCCCCATCCTCAACTTGGGGAACTGATTTGCTGTTAATGTACTTGTGCACCATATTTAAGGGTCACTTAGGAAAGCTATGGCAACAGCTTATGCTTTTCTTATCTTGAGCCCAAGACTGACTTGTAGAATTGACATGCTGATTCTGTTTTTTTGCTTTGATTATGCAACTATTACCCCACAAAAATACATGAGTGGGCAATGCTGCTTAAGTTTGGTCCTGTTTCACAGCTCAATAATTTGAATTCTCTATGCGGGTTTATTTGATAAGAAAGACACACGACCCTGTGAAGCCTGTGGATTGCGTCTTCCTTACAAGACTCCAAAGAAAACAAAGGATTTGACTCCTGGTGGTCAATTCCTGTGTAGAACATGTGCTAGGGTTAGTATATCTTGCATTTTCTTCTAACAATTTTTATTTAAATCTGCAATGAAAATATTATGTTTGAAGTTCTGTATTTGTTTTGAAAACAGTGTTTTTTGTAGTCCTCAAAGTCATTTATTCTTGGTGGTTAACATTGTTCTGTATCTGTTTTGAAAATTGCATTTTTTGTAATCTTTGAAGTCATTTATTTTCGCAGTTAACAAAATCAAAACATTATTGTGGCATATGCAATAAAGTTTGGAATCATCCGGATAGTGGAAGCTGGGTGAGTTAGTTAAATTCCGTTAACCAAGTTAGGTTATTATCTTCTGCCTAAAGACTGTCGCCTTGTAGTATTAATTTTTTTGACCTTTTGGTATGTCCCCTTGGAATCGGGTGCGCTGTGATGGATGCAAAGGGTGGGTGCCCGCCGAATGTGACAAAATTTCTAGTAACCCTTTCAAGGTTTATCCACTACTTAATATCTCTATATTGTCGCTTCTCCGCATTCAAAATTCATAAAGTGGTGTTTTGGTATTTTGCTGATTGATATATTCTGTTTTTTGAAGAACCTTGAAGGCACGGATTATTACTGCCCTACTTGCAAAGCCAAGTTTGACTTTGAGTTATCTGATTCAGAAAAATCACAGTCAAAAGTCAAGTAAGTCTATTATGGTTCTTTCTTTGTCTTCTCCAGCCCTGGTTTTGTAACTTAACCTTATGATTCATGTAAAATTCTCATGAAGTCAATCCTATCTATTGAGATTGAAGTTCATATAAAGATTTTATTTGGTATTAAATAAAAAATAAAAATTGTCATTTTTCTTATGTAAAGTGTATTTTTCTAACTATAGTGAAGGCTTTTGTGCAGATTGAACAAAAACAATGGGCAGCCAATCAATGCTTCCAAATAAGGTCACTGTTCTCTGCATGGTGTAGAGGGCATATATTTTCCAAGCCTTCACTTGTAAGCACAAACTCCTTCCGAAGTCTTTGACATAATTTTTTTCTGTCCTATGTTTGTGGCCGTCATTGTCTTTTTCTTTTAAAATTAATAGATAGGTTTTTTTGATACTGACAGCTGATTGTTTTAGAAAGTGCCGTGAATAGTGATATATGAATGCCATTTTTAAGATTGGCAATTAATACCTATACAATGTAATTAGATTTTGCAATAAAAGAAAAAAGGTTTAAATATGTTTTTCGTCCCTACAAATATAACTGTTTTTTAAATAAGTCCCTGCAAAATTATTTTTTAAATACATCCCTGCAAAAAAATTTGTTTTAAATATACCATTCTGTTAACTCTCTGTTAGCCATTTGCTGATGTGGCTAACAGAGTTATACATTGGCTTGGACACGTCATATATTGTTTTTCTGTTTATTTTAATGTTTGCTTATGTGTATTTTAATTTTTTAATTAATCCCTAATCATCATCTTCTTCCTTCTCTCCCACACCTCAGCCACCGACCGTACACCAGATGTCTCGTGTTCAGGGCCGGCCTTGGGCCTGTTCGGCCTGTGCTACCGCACAGGGCCCAAGCCCAATATCATGTTTTTAGGGCCCCAAAAAAATATTTATGTATATGTATTTAGCATTCGCAACAATATTATTAACAGTCTGCTACTGGTTCAGCGGTAATTTTTACCTTTTGTGAGTCACTTGATGCCAGTTCGAATCTCTCTAGAGACGTTTTTATATTTTAATTCACTGTTTTAAAATAAAAAATGAACTAACTTTTCCCAAAAGATAGGTTTCGAACCTAGCACATGCTACTCATTGTGCAACGCCTTTGCCATTACACCAATGTACTATCTAATAGCTTATTGCAAATAGTTTTATATATTATCTCATTTCAATATAAAAACACGCCGTCCCACAATTTTTTTGACGAAATCATTCTCCCAATTTTTGGTACTCTCCATGTCTAGTATATTCTTTTTTTAAATTAAAAAATATACTTTTTTTCTCCTAAAGAGAAACTCAATGCATTAGTTTTTCATGAGTTTAATTTGAGTAAATTAAGTTTTAGATGTATCAAATTTATATGTCCTCAAAATTTGAATTTTTTTTAATTGGGACCGAATTAATTGTCACGCAGTTCAATTATAGACTCCTCGGTCAGACCCTTCACCGAGTCGGTCACAAATTGGTGTCAAGCATGAGACACCAGACTACTTAACAAACTATTGAGATGTTATTTAAAATTTAAATAAAGTACTTTAAGATTTTGGTGATCCATTCGATAAAAGTATAATTAGGGGCCCAATTTTTAAAATTTGAACAGGGCCTCCAAATTGTTTGGGACGCCCTTGCTCGCGTTCTTCATTCCTCCATTTCGTGTTCTTCAAACTATACACCAGATGTCTTCTTCTTCACCTCTTCTCCATCATACACTATAAATCTTCTCCATCATACACTATAAATCTTCTTCATCACTTCACCATCTCACCACCCACAGATATGAAAATAATAGCACCAATGTCTCCAACAACCCCCCCCCCCCCCCGCGGCTGATTTTCTTCTGAGATTCTCCTTGATTGCTCGTTCCTATTTGCATCCTATCACATGCCCGTCTTTTTTTTTACAAAGAAAAAGGACAAAAACCGCTCTCAGGAATTGTGTAAGCATAGTTATCAAAATCGCGATTTTAATCGTAAAATCGAGTCTGCTCACCCTCAACGAGTCGAGTCGTACTCATAATCGCATTTCGAGTGAAATCGCCCGATACTCGCAGAATCGAACGATTTTACGAACAAAAATGTGATTTTGCTGGCAAAATCGCAGCAAAAGCGTGGACAACAAAGAAGGTGGAAACGGGTCCGGTTTGTGCAACCCGCTTAGTTTTTGCGCAAGAAGACGCAGTTTTAGCAGCTACTATTCATGGAAGGACCACGTTAGAAGAAGAACGTGAGAGAGAAGAGACAGAAGAAGGAGATCTAGTTTCATGCTTTGGAGAAGAAGAGAAAAGGAACGCAAAAGATAGAAGAAATGGTTGCGGCTCACACAGTAGAGAAGTGACAAACTAGGGTGTGGATAAAATTAGGGTTAGGGTTAGGGTAATGGGCTTGGCTCAGACCGTAAATGACACTTATTTAGTATTTTACTAAAAAAACTAACCTTTTTCTAGCCACACCTACTTTTTCACTAGAAATACCCCCATTTCTAGTATTATTACTACAGATAACCTTCTTTTTCTATCCTCACCCCCTTTTCATCAAAAATACCCCCTTTTCTAATATTACTAGGCTTATATATATATATATATTAATTTTTTTTATTTTTGTTGAATCTTACGATTTTACTGTGATTTGACGAGTTTACGATTTTGTTAACCCCTCCCGATTCTATAAATTTCTACAAAAAATTTTGGTAGAATCTTTCGATTCTATTTGCGATTTTACGATTTGCGATTTCGCTATCCCTCTCCGATCTTACGTAGAATCTCGATTTTGATAACTACGTGCGTAACTGGTAGGATACAGTTTGGAAGGAAGATAGATGGTTTCTTTTTAATACAATTCATGAAAGGAAATTGTCAGGTGCATCAAAGTATGAGAAGAAATTTATAGATCTGCTTCTTAGGAATTTAGCAATATCAGAATCATTGGAAGGGGAAAATGGGGATTGGGAGTCGGTGTAAGGAGATTTTATGGTTAGGTGAAAGCTTTGTAATAAGACATTTTTGTGGAGATATTGATGCTTTGGAACCTGAGATTTTAAGAACTTTTATCCCATTCTCATCCAAATATAATGGATTGCCTTGGTGGTTTTACTGATGAGGAGAAGAAAGAGTGTTTTTTGTTAATGGAATTGATGAGCAAAACACCTAGTACTCACATTAAAGAGATTCATGGTCCGAGGAAGCGAATACTGTTCTTGTTTCATGTGGCGGTTGATGTTATGCTTTAGATTGCTAGAGGAATGGAATGTTGAAGAAGTTGATGTTATGCTTCAGAATTCAGATTGCTAGAGGAGTGGAAGCGATTGAAGGTTTGTGATAATGATGAGTTTTCCCGATGTTCTCAAAGTGATAATGACACTACAAACTATTTTCTCTGACACAGAATTATGAACCTGTTTATTATAAACAAAAATGTGAAAACTTTTACTCTATTAAATTTATTTTAATTAGAAATAATGTTATATTAATTATAATCATACCCTATCGATTTGTTGTTATTAATATAATTTGTTGTTACTCAACGTAGTTGTGACTTTATGCTTATGTCAATTATCTTTTTTTTTAGATAAGCGCTTATGTCAATTATCTTTCGAGTACCCTATCAGTATTATATATTTTTTTAACAAGATCCGTATTATATTTTTGGTAACATAATATCTGTACATTATATTAAAGCTGATGTGTATGGCTTTTAATTGAAGTGAACTTAAAAATATTATCTTTTGCAATTTTGCAATGTGTGTTGGCAAGACATGTCTATTATATTTGATAAAACACTTTTTTATATTTGTTAATCATATTTCTTAACAAGTTGTTAAGAAATATGATTAATTCCAGTGATGTTAATAACGGCGATAGTCAATTGTCAAAAAAAAAATAACGGCGACGATCAAAACATAGAGGCCCAACTTTGTTAACGTTATGTAACTTAAAGAATTTAGTTGATACGGAAAAAACATAATGGCCCAACTTGTTAAAAAAAATAACTTAAAGAACCTCTGGTATAATTTTACCTTTTTAGTATTTGTTAAAAATTAAAATGTAGTCTCCACCCCTAAAATTAAGTTAGATTTCTCCAATCTTCAAAGAACCCAAAAATTAGGGTTCATCACTCTTGAAGAATCGTGGATGCAAAACTCAAAATGATTGTTGTTATAGGTTATTGGTTCCTGCAATGTTCTTTTTCATGGTTCTAATGGCGGTGAATATGACTTTTTTGGTTTATACAATGTTCTGATACTGTCTTGTGAAATTGATTTTTATGGTTCTTTCACTTTTCTCTATTTTTTCTTCTAACACCCAGAAAAGTGAAAGAACCATAAAAATCAATTTCACAAGACAGTATCAGAACATTGTATAAACCAAAAAAGTCATATTCACCGCCATTAGAACACGACCCCATAAAAAATCCCTAGCTCACTTTCTTTCCACAGAAACGTACACATCAGGTTCTGGGAAGATCAAATTTCAATTTGGTCAACATCGCTCAAATCATAATAAAGGCGCAATTTTGTTTCGAAAGGAGGATTTACTATCAATGTAAAAATTCATTTCATATTATTCAATATCACTCAAAGCTTTTTAAGAGTTGAATCGCTAAACACCGATATATTTTTACTTGAAAATAAGGCATTTGGTAACAAATAAGACATTATTAGGTAAAGCTGGTGGAAACTACGCACTAATGACATGGTAACAAAAAAAATACATTAGCTAGGTGCTTCCATATAGAAAACATGCAATATTGCAGTGAATCATTTCAATAGACTCAAAAATACTAAAAGAATGTAATGTTTTCTTCCCCACTATCCTTTTTTCATACAATTTGCTAATGGCGTATAAAGAGACGCTCCGCTCCTTACATGATTTCTATTTCACTGCTTAATTAGGCTATAAAGACTTGTTGTCTATAAGAATCAACTGGACACTGTGGATGGTGTTATTTGTTTGGCAAATTCATCGTCCTAATCATCAATAGAAGGTCGTGTTGTGTTTGGCAATCTTCTGCCACGGACAAAGGAACTAAATAGATGTAGTGCTCTTGAAGGTTGTGCATAAGGTACCATATGAGAAGCTCCCCTTACGGTGGCGAAAGTTAACAAATTTCCATACTCAGTTACCCAACCTCCAACCTACTCATCCATCATATACATGCCATCAAGTCACCATACCACCATTAGTGTAAGTGAATGAAATTGTAAAACCATAACAAAGAAAATTAAAATATTTTTCTCTCTCTTAATATAGACAGGTAAAATACCTACCTGGCCTTTGTGGAACCAAGTTCCATATGGAACTGTAATCTTGAAGTTCAGGTCATGAGCTAGTTCACGAACAAGTGTTCGAGATCCCAGTAATGGAACAACGGAATCTTGGTCCCCACTGTAACATTAATAATTTAAATTAGAATACTTATTAGCTTACTACTGGCAAGAAAGGACACTCTTATAAAAACAAAAACAATGATGACTAATATCCTTTGTTGAAATTACCTAAAAACCCATACTGGAATTTTGTTTTCTACTATCCGTTTGAGAACCGGAAGCATATCGATGTCCGGATCAACGCGGCTGTAATTCAAAACACTACAATGAAGAAAACATGGAGATTAGATATTGCACTAACTAAAGTTGAAAAAAAAATGAGGACTGGAGTTATAAATGTTATTCGAATCCTATAGGAATGTATACATTGTATTATACTTACCCACTGCACATGGACCAGGAATAGGGCAAATTGGTGCGGTTAGCATGGAGAGCCTTCTGAACCTCAGGGAGGTTGAAGTAGAAACGTCTTTCATAACTTATACAGACATCTACACTGATACTTATTTTAGTCGCCTGCATTGAGTTAAAGTAAGAGAATTAATTAATAATTAGTTTGTACATTCATTTAAAAATGTGCCAAGAAAAGAATAAATGAAAGACACAAAATTATGTACCATCTTCTTCAATCTCAGTTCTTGTTCAACTATGGATGGATAACAAACATCTAGAATCACATCATAGTTGTCTATGTAATTTCCAACAATTTCATTAGCTTCATTTAAGGCATCCATACAAGATTCAGATACATTATGAGGACTTGCGAAGGCATAATCATCAAAATCACAGTCCTTCATAATGGTAAGGCCAATTTCATCAGAAATCATTCCGTGTGACCAGAAGTATTCATATGTTGCTTGTGTATCACGATCCAACTTCAGAAGTGGGTTTCCAATCTAACAAAGGATGGAAAAGTGATGAGAAAACACCAATTCATCAATAGCCAAGCATACAATCTTTGTACACCAAGCATTACTTATGAGTAAATTAATTAGCGCCAAAAAATATCACATATATGAATGGGATCTTACCGCAACTCCTTTCACATTGAATTTGAAACCGGTTGAGTGAGCATTATAGTCCAGAATAACATTAGCTAACTGAGGTATGTAATGTCCTATATAAAATAATAAATTAATGTTAGTAAGAATTTAAGAATATCTTATGAGAAGAGGACATGGCAATTAGGAATCAAAAATAGAAAAGACGGGCAAAAAGAAAGAAGGTTTTGTCCCAAAAAAAGACAAAAGGAAAGATGGACAAAAACATATTTTTGTTGACTGATGGTGTAAAAATAAATCATAAATCATTAATATAAAAATAAAATGGAGCTAATACTATTTTATTGTAGTACTAGTATTTTACCCGTGCAAACGCACGGGTGATACTGTATGGTCGGTGTATTGCCATGAAGTCATAATAGTAATTTGGAAGATAATCATAAGTTGTGAACAATGTCCAAAATGAACGAATTGAAATTCAAAGTGGAAAGAGATAGGTATTATGTTATATAAGATACAAATGAAAATTATATTAAGTCGAAGAAAATAAAGGAGATTGACAATCAGAATTACATTGATCCATAATAATGTATTTGGACATTAGAGGTAAAATATGCATCCTCGTTGACACTCCCAATTGCATACTCGTAGACCCTCCCGTTGGCGCCCTCGTTACCTCTCTCGTTGCCACTCTCTTTGCAGCTCCCATTGCCAGTCTCTCGCTGTCGCTTCCGTTGCCACATGTTAACTCATATTATTCTATATGATTTAATTCGTTTAATTATAAGTAAGTTATTTTGTAAAGTTTGGTAGTGGCTAAAGTTGTATTTTTATAATTCTTAGTGGTTAAAATTGATTGATTTTAATAGTTTTAATAGAGAGATTACAGTAAATAATAAATTTTAGATGGAGTAAAAATGAAGAAACAAAATCGGTATCTTCTTATAATATTAATAATGGAGTAAAAGGTAAAATATGCAGCCCCGTCGCTCTCGTTCCCTCTCTTGTTGGCACTCCTGTTGGCACTCTCGTTCCCTCTCTTGTTGGCACTCCCGTTGCCGCTCTCGTTGCCGATCTCGTTGTCAGTCTCTCGTTGCCGCTCCCGTTGCCACATGTTTTCTCCTTTTTTCTATATGATTTAATATTACAATTGTTAGTGGTTAAATTGATTGATTTTATTTATTACATGAAAAATTGATTGATTTTAGTAGTTTTAATAGAGATTATAGTAAATAGTAAATTTTAAATTATTTAATTAATGAGTGTGATATTAATTTAATAATTTATTTTTTTGGAATAAATAATTTTGAAACTATTGTTAGAGGTATGGTTTTTTTTACAATTGGTAGTAGTTAAATTGATTAATTTTAGTAGTTTGAGTAAATTATAGAAATAGTTAAAAAAATTATGTTTTTAGTAAAAAAAACTGACAAAAAAGTGATTTTTATGGAAAGAAAAACTGAAAAAAAAAACTGAAAAAAAGTTGGTTTTAAAATTTGCTGTTTGTCTTTTTGCTGCGTCAGTTGCAACTTCTGATTGTAGTTTTCAATCAGTTTTTTGTCCCTCACTTTTTTGTCCCTCTATCGTTGCCATTCCCGTGGCCTCTCCCGTTGGCGCTCTCGTTGCCACTCTCATTGGCGCTCTCGTTGGCATTCCCGTTGGCATTTTACCCTTTTTTAGTAACTATAAAATAGTTATTTGGTAATTTTTTGTAGTGGTTAAATTGATTGATTTTAACGAAAGTAGTTAAATTGATTGGTTTTATTAGTTATTTTGTAATTTTTGGTAGGGGTTAAAGTTTTTTTACAATTCTTTTTTTGACAATGGATATAGTGGCTAATTGATTTATAGTGACTAATTATTTTATTAATTTTAGTAGTTTGAGTAGATTATAAAAATAGTGAAAATTGATTTATAGTGACTATTTGTTTTTATAAAATTATTGACAACCATTTTTAAATAACATAAATAACATAATATGAATTTAATCATAACAAATAACGTCATCTAAGTATACGTTGGAAGATGATACAAACTTTTAGGAATATCCAAGTAATCAACAAGTTATTATAATTAAGATTTTATTAGTTGGACTCACCTGCATAGCTTTCTCCAGTAAGGAACAACTCCCTTGATCTATACGAAGGAAACTTGTCATACCATTTCAGCAGGAACAAAAGCATATCATTAGCTGCAAAAGAATAAAAAGGATCGATAAATTGTATTCACTCCCACCTAGTAAAACAAATTGTATAATATGGCAAAAGTAAATAAAAAATACATAAATTTGTTTCCGGACTTAACTTAGTACAAGTTTGGTATATTAAAATTCAAAACCAGAATATCACTTTACTCACCTGTAGAGGCATCACCAGCGTTATAATCGGTAGTTGTATTTGAGTATGACCAACCAACTCCAGCAGGAGACTCCACAAAGAGAAGGTTGGAAGCTATGAAAAGACACCATCAAATCAAAATATATTCATAATCAGCATCTAGAATTAAATTAAATTAAATTATTGTTCAAATTTCAAAACACGTACAAACTATACCTCTATTCCAAGACATTGAATTCTTTCGTAAACCGCGTCCATCACCAGTAGGATAAAAAGGACCCAATTCAGTAAAAGCACCTCCTCCAATAGAGGAACATCCTGGACCTATAAAATAAGTGTACCTGGTGTTAAAAATAAGGGTCAATCTAATATGTAGCTGGTAAAAATTGGTTCAAAGTTGTTTTGTAACGTTTTCAATTTTCTTTTCTGGGTTTCTTTGTTTTGAGTTACTTCTTGATGATTAATTATATATTTTATTGGGTATGAATGTATGTATGTATGTATAATGTATGTATGAGTAGGTGACAAAAGCTCAGACCCACAAATTCTGTATGCAACTGTGCAACAAAACTGGATTTTTTACACTTTGAATTGGTAGGGACAATGAAGGACAGATGAATGACATCTAGCTAGTCCTTTACTTTTCAGTAAAAAATATATTTATATCTGGAGATCAAATTAAAAACAAACAAGCAAGCTAAAGAGAGCAGGAAGACAAGTTAAGAATGAAAATTGAGTCAATTTCATTACAACTAAAAAAAACCTCAAAGATACTAACCTCCATTGAGCCAAAGGGTGAGAGGTTTGCTGTGAGGGTCATGGTCAGCTTCAACAAAATAGTAGAAGAGGCTTCTTCCATGTTTCAAATCTATATCAACATATCCAGCATATTGCCTAAACTCAACTTTGGGTTGTCCAGGTAAACTCACCACCAGATCTTCAATTGGGTACCCTTCCAACCCCAGAAGCAAGCTGGCATAGCCCACCACAATCAACACTCCAACCAACCAACACTTACCCATTCTAACAACTCTTAACTCCCTCACAAGAAGCCCACCTTTTTATCTTCACTAAGAAGTCATTTATATATACAAATAAATTACTTATTTAATCCTTATAAATAATAATAGTCTGGTCTCATTTATAACTAAAAAAACATTTAGTTCATTTGTATTTAGTCTATATTATAAACTAAATACATCATTTATTCAATAAATCAATAAAAAAATTCTTATAAATGAGACCGAAAGGAGTAGTCAACAATGAGAATTAATTTCATAGTATTTTTCATTTAAGTATTTGACACAGAAAGGCAAAGTTATTTATTCTTTATAGTAAAACAGAAAGATATATTACCAAAAAGAAAAAAGAATGAATATAATTTAATTGATTATGATGATACGGTATCTTAAATCTTAAATGAATATATAAAATTAATGGGAGAAAAAATAGGCACGTGAATCCTGGATATCTTATTATGAAAAAGGTAAATTCCCACCTTCAGATCTGAATTTGGCAGAGTATGCATTTGAAATGCAATCCGAAAAGAGAGAGACGGCCAAAAAATGGCATAGTAGAAAAGGTTTCATATAAAGAAGTCATTTCATCGTTTTCTGGCCTTAGATTACATTGCCAGCGTCGTCCACACTATAGAGTAGACTCCTATAATAACTAACGTACGGTTAAATCAATGTTGGCCCTTTCACTAAAAAATCTTGTGATTTACTCATTTATTAACGTTGGAGAAATAAACAAAATTTAGAGATTGCATTATTTAAGAAAGAGTTATTCCCGTCATCGGGGAAAGACCCTGAATAATTTAGAGTTTGATTTGACGTAAGTAAAGTCTAACTCTAATTTATTTTATTGTTGGAGATTTGATCCGAGTACTAGCCGAGCCCGCCCGCCTATTTAGATGAAGTGCATTAACTACTTACACCCGAGCTTGAAGTTATTTAAGAAAGAGTTTAATATCCACGATTAACATAATATTTTCAAAAAACAAATAACATAATATAAAAATGATTATTATTTACTTCTATATTAAAATGGATTTCAAAACTTATCCAAAAAATGGATTTCAAAACAAATACTATAATAGCTCTAATAAAATCCATTTTAGTATAGGAGGAAAAAATACTTTATATTTTGGGCGATTCAAAACAAAATACTTTTTTTAGCAAAAAATAAAGTATATGGAGGCTCGTTAAAACCTTCCAATTCAAAATCCTCTTTAGGAAAAAAACAAAAAAAAAATGGTAAAATAAAAACTACGATAGCTCCGTAAAAAAAACTATAATAAGAATTAGCATACAAATTTCTAACAGACATTTAGTAATATATAACATTATGTTTGGCGCGTCTCATTCGCTAGTGGATAGTGAATGAAACTAGCGGTTAAAGAGTACGCGTGTTTGGTAAGCACTAGCATTTAGCGTTTTTCAGACCCTACTTTAAGTAGCGTTTTTTTCAAACACTGGCGGATAGCGAATAGTGTTTCACTTTTTTGACATTTTTACCTTTTTTATTTTTCTTAAATTACTTCTCTTTGCTCATTAACACTTTGTCATCATTAAATTTAATCATTAATTAAATATCATTTTATGTCATTTTACATTTATCAGCTATTTTAACCGCTAATTTTACCAAACACGTCATTCGTTATACTATTCGCTAATTTATTCGTTATCCGCTACTTTTTACCAAACAGAGCCTAAATATATCTAAATATAAACTTATTTATTGTAAATACATATTATCTCTATTATTTTGGAGAACTTTACTATCATAAATTTTTGTAAATAACTGCTATTAAATTGACAAGTTAGGTCTCAAATTCAAGAAAGATATATCAATACTAAAATAGGAGTTTAGATCCTCACAAGTACACAAGTTATGAGAGAGTGACACAAAAAAAAATCTATTGTATTTATTATTATATTGTTTACTCTCTCTCATAACTTGTCTCATAAGTACTTGTGAGGATCCAAACTTTTAATACAATTTATTTATTTATTATAAAAAATACAATTTATTTTAATTGTATTCTAGATTATATAAAAAAAGGAAAGTACTTAATGTTACGAAACAAAATGTTAGAATAAGGAATAACAAATGGCTAAGGAACTCAATTATCTACCACTAGTGTCACATGTTGGTTGTCCCTCATGATTTTTAATAGTTCTTTTATGGGTTTTTTAATAGCGCTTTATAAGTGCTATTAAAAATCATAATGGACTAAAAATATATTGGCGGAGGAAAATATAGGGATTAAAAGTAAGTATACTTTTTTATAAGAACTAAAATTGAAATTTTCAAATTTTATAGAGAAAAAATATTGAACCCGGCCTTTATGATTTATTATTTTTAATTAATGTTTATTTCCCTACAGTTACTGCATAAGGAAAATCAAAATATAAAAAAGCAAAAAATGTTTCAAAGTTGATAATATAATCATCACACAAGTCAGCAAGTCAAAAAAAACAAAGACCCTATTATCTTTTGACCAATCTGGCCGGATAAAACGTGATCCGTGTTCATTGAATCATTAATATTTTATTTATTTAATTTGTTTGCGCATGACACCATCATCCAATCAGAGAACAAACAAGATGAAACAGAAAACTAAAAATGGATTTGTATTCTATATATCCTTGTCTTGATCAGAGGCGCAATTGCAACCCCATACTTTAGCCGCACTTCTTGTTTTATCCTTTCTTCGCTTTTCTTTCACTTTCTGCGTCTCCATCTCATCACATAGTGTCTCACGTGGTTGTGGGTTATTTAAATGGTGAGCTATATATTATGTAAGCCCCCAGTGCCCCACCGTTTTTGTTTAAGCATTATACTTCTTTGTATATGTATAAAAAGATAGGAAAATGTAGACAAAACACTTTACACCTTTAGAAACATGCGCGGAGCTCAAGTTGACCAAAGCAAGTTAGTATAGCCACTCATTCTGTTTCTAGCGTTCTATTCATCATATGTCTCTGATCGGATGGGTCTATTCTTACTCTCATCGGATGGAGTATTTAATTTACTTAATTTACCTCCGTTTTCATATGTATAAGCAAATTGGGGGCAGACACATATTTTAAGAAAAACTAAAAAAATAAATATTGTTCCTAAATTGGTTCTATTGATTTTTTTTAGATAAGCTGGTTCTATTGATTCTTGTATCGATAAAAGCAAAAGTAGTGTAGCAATAAAAAGTTGTTTGCATGAGTATTTTTACTTATAAATAAAAACGGAGTGAATACTTAATTTGCTTAACGTGTATTTGGTTTTACGGTGATGAAAATTAATTTTGTTAAAAGTGAAATGAATAAAATGTTACTTTTATTTAGACATTTTCACTGAAAAGTTATTTTCTTATAATTTTTTTGTTTGATAGGTTAGATTGAAATTGCTCTTGAGGTGTGTGACTTTTTTTTGGTGAATCTAGAGGTGTGTAGTTACCAAAATGAATCATGTGTCAAAACTGTATTTCTTTTTTATTTTAGATAGTTATTTAAATTTGTGTAAATTACTAAAAAAATTGGTTCAGATCGTTGTTGGCTATCATGGAGTGTCCCAACGCTATGCTTTCAACGAATGACTAATCTCCACTCGTGCTGATCAAATTTCGCACTGCCAATACCGAGTTTGTCCACGGCGAGAATCGAACCCAGGAGCACCGAGTTGACCCCGTATCCCAGGGCAGATTAAGCCACTGGGCCAATGGTGTATAATACCTCAATTTGTTGTTATATTTAATATTTAATTATTGAATTTAATATAATGTATAATACCTCAATTTGTTGTTATATTAAATTATTAAATAAAAAGAATAGCTCTATTAAAACTTAGAACTAGTTTTGTTTTAATTTGACAAAAAATTAGAACTAGTTAGAATGGTTATTATTGAATTAGCATAACTTCTGTTGAATTTTTACTAAAAAAATGAAACATTATTGAATTACAATTTTGACAAGAGTACAAAATGTTCTTAATAGGTGAGATTCAAACACTCATTCAAACTCTTGCTGCATCTTCAACTTCTCTCTACTCTTCTCTTCTTTTTTGCTCACCTACCAGAGGGGGTAGTTTTTGGTAAGTTTTTGGTTACTCTCTCTTCTTTCTTGCTCACTAAAAAAATTAAACATTTTTGAATTACAACTTCGACATACAAAACGTTCTTAATTAATAAGTGACATTCTAACACTCCTCTTCAAACCCTAGCCGCCTCTTCAACTTTCTCTCTAGTCTTCTCTTCTTTCTTGCTCATCTACCAGAGGGGGTTGTTTTAGGTCAGTTTTTGGCCTGGAATCACCCCTCTATATAATTTTTCCATTTTTTTTACTAAATAAGTGGTTACCACATATATTTGGCTTTTATTTCATATTTTTCCTTGATTTCGTCGTCTGAGTGTGTCGCTATTGTTGTTCGTTGTCTTGTTGCTGCGTTTTTTATTTCTCATCTAGTTGGAGTGTTCGTTTGGTTCAGATCGACAGATCAACTTCAACTCATTGCAGATTCAACCAATGACTAGGGTCACAAAGTTACAGATCTAAAGGCATTGAGTACTCCGGTGACTTTTACCTTGTCACATTTGTAGGCATTTTGCTGCTTTATGTTATTAACTTGTGTGCTATGAGTTTGTTCGCAGATTCATCTTTTGTGTTTTTAACAATATTGAATTTGTATTATCATCAATGTAATTTATTAATTTGAATGAATAAGTATCTTTTTTTTGTTAAAAAAACGTTCTTAGTAAAAAAAGAAGGTAGCAATTCTAAAAAAAAGAGTGTAGCATGTTGGTATGTGGAGAAAAAGATTATCATAAAGGAGACATTTTTTATTTTACAAGAAATTTGTCCTATACCGACGCCAAAAAGTTGTGGGTAAAGAGCTAAAAACCGTAGGTTTCTATAAAACCTATACCAACGGACAATCTTTTCCGTAATCTTTATTTGGCTATACCCACGGCAGAATCCTATCGTTATAGCCTATAGTGACAATTTTTACAACAGTTGGACAAAACCTTATTGCTATATCCACGATTCCGATTTCGTTGGTATAGATTTTAAAAACACACATTATTTTTGTTATACCCACGGTTGGATCTCAATTGCTATAGGGTTTAGTGACGCCTAATTTTCTATACGTTCATTTCGTTGATAAATGATTTAGTAACAATTTAATGATGCTATATACATTATTTTTGTCATTAACGCTTATGATAATTTAATATTTTTTATTGACATATTAAATCAAATAAAAGGTAAATATAAACTAAATAAATATATTTATGAAACAATAAAATAAAATAAAACTCTTATCATTTTGAATATTAATATCATGTCTTACAACCATGTCAAATTACAAAATAATTAAAATTGCCAATCTAAGAGATTTTGACATTTCAAAAAGGTAAAAATGTCTTGCAACAGATAAGAGAAATAAATGAGAAGTTATGATAGAATCAATTCTTTTGCTCTTAAATTTCCCTTCAAATCGAAAAGTCTTCTTAATGAAACTATAAGACTGCATGGTCTAAGATTTTCAGAAAGGAGGCATGTCTAAACGGTAAAAAAACACAAACCTTGGAATTCTGTCAAACATTTCAGCTGCACAAGCTATAGCAGTCAGTCTTCTAAACCAGGCAACAGCACTGCAGAAAAACAAACAAGATAAAAAATTGAGAAGGATAAAAGAAACAACTCATATGATCATTCTTGTGTTATCTGTAAACAAGGGAATTACAAAAATGTTAGTCTAATACAAGATATGCATTGTAACAACAATAATACAAAACAAGAGGATCGAACTCCAAAGCAAATGTATGTAACCTAAATGATGAAGAAACACAATCAACAACAAAAGGTGCAATAGACAATTCTCCACTTACCACTTCAAATATAATACATGATCTTTTCTGTCATTTTAGAATATGGTAAAACCCTGCATAATATGAGTTACATATACCTGTTTTGAAAGTAGCATTCCATTGATATTCATCTTAAAGTACAAGCCTCACATCTAGATCATGTTTGCAATGAATTAACTATGAACTATACTTATATATGTTGTGCTACCAAATCATGTTTAAAAACAATTTAACTAGTTTACAATTCTATTTATAGCAGTAGATAGAAAATACATCCCAAATAATCTTGAGTAACATATAGATGGACAATATATCATAAAGAAATGAACAATACTAACAATAATATGCAAAATAATCTTGAAGTACCTATCTTGCACATGTATGATGTCCTTATAGGCAAAATAATACGTGCCTTGGTTAAAAAAAGTACCTAATGATCAAACAAGCCCATTATCACATAATGAAGTAGTAATAAATCACAACTCAAATGTAAACAAGGTTGCCAAGCTCCTTTTTTTTGCTAAAACTAGCAAACCTTATACACCCTCAAGCTTGCATTCCTTAGCATGTAGACTTTCAACATCAACCTGTAGGCTAGCATTCCTCTGCTAATAGGAACTATCAGCCATATAACCAGTAAAAAACATTTACCATATCTCTAAGATCTCAATGGTTTAATTAGATTAGCGGTACCATCATTAGCCTGCTTGAGCAAGCTGGCAAATTTCTTGATAAACAATCCTGTAAGTATACTCTTCCATTATAAAAAGATCCAAATTAATGAAGCAAAGTGTAAGGTGGGTTCAAGGAGAAACTACCACTTGAGTCTGGACATACCTAAGGAGTTGCCATAATGGTAGTTGTTGACTAAAGTTGAAATTAGGAGATTCTAATACGCAAAAATAAAAACTGGCGTGATATAGTGATAAACAAATTAATGCACAGATCGATACTCTTAAAAGAAAGTTACCGTCATTTGAACTAGGAGTCCCATTTGAAATTTGGAAGCTTTTGATTTACCATGAATCCTCTTTGGCTGGGCTCAGTTTGAAGAGTAGCATGAAGATTAACTGTATTGCTCTGACTGGAACTGGGACATACTCAGAAGAACGAGTTCAAACATGTTGAGAAAATATTCAAAGAACAATTTCAGAAACAACAACAGATTCGAATAGATTCAGAAACAATCACAGATTTGAAAATAACAATTACAAATTCGAACAAAAACAATTGCTAGGGAAAAAGTCACAGATTCGATTGGAAAAGAATGCAGATTTGAATTTGTTCCAAAAATAAAAGAACGAGAACAAATTCAAACAATAAAAGGCAAGAAATTAATGTAAATTAAGGAAACAATAACAGATTCGTACCTAGGTTTTCCATTTCGTTCAAGATGGGTTTCAGCTTCTGGGTTCTTCGAAAGAGTCACGTTTGGAGAAGAACGAAGAACTTCTAGTTCGTTGAAGAAGAATACGATGAGGATTTGCTTGTGGTTTGCTAAGGAGGAAGGAGTGGCTGCAGCCAGCAGCTCACGAGGAAAAGGGATAAAAAAACCCTAAAAAGATTGAACAGTTTTCTCTAAAACCAGTGTCCGGGAGGGAAAGAAAAAGATTGAAAAAAAGACCCGGTAAAAATATGGAAGTTAAATGATACCCACGGTTGAATACACTTACGTTGGTAATAGTACACCTATACCTACAGATCTTACTGCCGTCACTAATCCGTGGGTATATGACAATTTTCTTGTAGCATATAAAGGAGTCATTAAAGAATTAATTGATATATTAAAGGCCGAGAACAATACCAAGAAGGGTAGGTTCTGGACTCGGATTCCACTCCAATGTCTCATCTTGGGTGTGGCAAAAACTCTGTTGGGAGGGGAGAACCACATGGGCCGGCAAAGCCGGGTAATAAACTAGCTAGAATCAAATCAACACCGTTGGCCCAATGGTTTAATCTACCCTAGGACATAAGGGGTCAACCCGGTACTCTTTGGATTCAATTTCAACAATGCACAAACTCAGTGTTAGCCAGTGCAAAATTTGATATAAGCACAAATGAAAATTAGTTTTTCCTTAAAAGTATCGGAACACTCTGTGACAATGGCCGAACCAAAAAAATAAACTCTAGAATCAGTTGTCATTGAACGTAGAAGCTACATAGAGGCTGTTGTATAAAATTGTGCACGTTTCTTTCAAAAAATTATTCTCGTTTTAATACATTTTTTTTGACTCAATATATTGTTTTAATACATTTATTCTCGTTTGAATACATACTAGTCCTATGACCCGTGCTCCGCACGGGCTTTCCAAATTTATTATATATGTAAACTACTATTAGATTATTATTAATATTATTATTATTATAATTTTACTAAATTTATTATATTATTATTAATAATGATTATTATTGTTATATATATGATGTCTACTTATATATGATGTCTACAACTATTGGAACGGTATTAAGAAGTCCACATGGTGCAAATAGCAACTTTTTTAACCCAAAAAGACACTGGGTAGCAATTGTCTGTATTACATGTTATATACAGACAGTTGGACAGATAGATTATTGTTAAAATAAATGTGAGAAATTAAATAAATGACTAATAAGATAAGTTTGGAAAGTAACTCTAATCTAAGGTAATTAAATGAAGTGTTGATACATGATAATCAGTGTACTGACTAATTTTTTCAATTAACTCTAAGTTGCTAAAACAAACGAACCCAATTATCATGTCGAAAACCCTAAATAAAAAACACGAGAAAAACAAAGTAGCTAACCTTTTCATCAAGATGAATCATTTCAAGACTGGCAACATGAATACTACTATTATTATTATTATTATTATTATTATTATTATTATTATTATTAATATTATATTATTATTTTTGAACAAATTTATTATATTATTATTAAAGATTATTATTTTTATATTATATAAGATGTCTACAACTATCAGAACGGTATTAAGAGTTTCACAGGGTGCAAATAGCAACTTTTTTGGCCCGAAAAGAAACATGGATATACAGGATCTGAATGTGACCACGTGTTCTGACTTGTGCTTAGGAGCGATAGCACCGCCGAATACAGTGACTAATCCCCTCGCTGGATTGGAGTCACATCGAATGAGTGGGACCGCATCTTAGATCAATTGTTTTATCCAATATTAATAAAATATTAAAGAGTCGATATATTGGGGCAAAGTTGCTTCACATTGAATTGTCAAAACCCAAATTCAGTACCACCTATATTTTATTTTTAATATTTTTTATTTACATCTCATATTATTTTAAACTAAAATATTTATTATAAATTAAAATTCTAATTTATTATCTCATCGGTGATCACATTGTCTAACTTGTTTCTAGAGAATTCCAATTAATTGAACTTTTGACTCACAATCACTCACTGCACAAATACCCACCACCATTTCATGGATCCGGATCCTCTCCGGTCAGGATCCTCTCCTGTCACTCCAGTCACCTCAAACCCTCTCTATTGGATCATCATCATACTCAATCTCAACCATTGAATTATTTTATATTAAAAAAATTAAAAACAAATGCAAGAAGAGAGATAGAGAGAGGTGACTGGAGAGGATCATGTTCCCCATTTCATTTATATTCATATGAATGAACTTTAAAAAATAATAACACAACACCGTCCTTTCTCAGCCAAACCACCGAAAAAAACAGGAAGCTTCATTTTACACCATTCTTCATGACATCACCCTTTTGAAGCTTCAATTTTCATAGCCTCTCCTATGGAAAATAGTTTAGATTCTCTCAAACTCAAACATTCAGACTCTCCCTTACCCTCTCTATGCCTCAAATGAAAGTGCGATTGCCGATTTATCTTTCTCCCTCACATGCAAAGTGCAATGACTGAGTTTCATAGCGTTGCGTTCAACGGCGGCAGCGGCAATTTTTATTTTTAATTTTTTGTTCTCCCCTTTCTATTATTCGTTCTCCTATTTTGCATTTAGGTCTTGTTTTGCCTTCCGTTCTTCTCCCTTTTTGAGATTTATTTTTTTCTTCAGATTTGTAATTGGAACTATTAGGATTTACATGTTATGTTTATTTGTTGAGTGAAAAAAAATTATTCTGCTCCACCAGATCTGTACATGCAATGTCTTAATAAGGTATTTCACTCTCCCTTTTCACTCTACCTCTTTTTCTCTTTATTTTTTAGCTAAAGTTTACATTTTTTCATTGATTGTGGTGATTTTTTTGGATCAGGACCATAAAAGACATTGAAGATGTGTACATAAATTTTTTTGGATCTGTTGTACTACGCTAGTCGTTTTGTCTAAATTTTATTTTTGGTTCTGTAATTTCCTCTTTGATTGTTTTTTTCGTGTAATTTTTTGTTGAGTTGATTTTTCTATGTGTATTTTGTCTTCAGTTGATTTTTTGATAGGATGCAAGCAATAATTTAATATTGCCCTCATTTCTTCGGTGTAATTTTATGTTAAGTTGATTTTATGTATTTTGTTCTTCGATTTATTATCTGCTGTCCATGTTGTTGGTTCTCCTTTTTCTCTCTTCTCTCGTTCAATTTTATTGTTGGTTCTGCTCAATTTTCTCTTTGCTCAGTGGTGGTCGGAATCCGGATCCTCTCCGGTCACTTCCCCTCCAGTCACTCCATTCGACTGCTTCAAAGCCGTCCGATCTTAATCGGACGGTACTGATTTCAAAAACAGTTTTTCCATTTTATTTAATAAAAAATCCGACTTTGAAATCTGTACCGTCCGATCTTAATCGGACGGCTTCAGATCGGACGGCTCTGAAGCCGTCGAATGGAGTGACCGGAGCGGAAGTGAATGGAGAGGATCTGGGTCCGTGGTGGTCGTTTGGGGTAAACGGGGGAAGAAAGTGGAAAGTGGGTAAAGAAGATTGTGAGGGAGAGTAGCACAGAGAAAAAGAAATAGAAGATGGAATGAGAGTGGATATAGAAATGTGAAAGAGAAATGGCTGAAAAGTCAACAAAGTAGGCTGAGAAAGAGTTTTTATTGAGTGCGGTAACGGGAATTATTGCGCGGCAATAACCGGCTGCAGAGTGACTGCAGACACGGTAGTCGCATATCAAATAGGATGAACCACAATGAAAATAACAAATGACAGAATATATTGTTTTGTCCAATCTCCTCATCAAAATTTTGGAGCAAAATGCTAAGGAAACATAGATTTCTCAGGACAATTAGAATTTTGGAGCAAACTCCTAAGGAAACATATACAACTCCGATTAGGATAATACAATAACTAAAGTCTTCCTCAATATAATGAACCATGTTAGTTTTTTACGAGGTCTACAGACTACGTTCACAGCCTGATTCACAAATTTGGATCAACTTCTTTCAAACTTGGCATGTTGTTACATATACAGGCAAGCAAACAAAGGACAGATAGAAATCTAATTATCAACTGTCCAAGAAAATAAATAAATTTATTTATATGTCAGAGTGCAACCGCACAAAACGTAACGAATCAAAGGAAGTGCTTAAACGCCATTCTCTTTGCTTTTTATTCAGTGGTCTTCCTTTCCCTGCTTTCCCTCTGTTGACTCTCACGTTTGCTAAACTCCAAGTGCAATATCTTGTTTCCATGTCAAAGGATTCAAGCTTGAAGACACCTTCGCCTTCTGCAGATGTATCATCTGAATCATCTTCAATGGCATATTTCACATACATAGGCCTGTCCTTGAATCGGTCTAGGTCATCCGGTATTCGAACTACTCTTTCAACACCAGGTGAAGACACCTGAAGAAACGCATTTAAGATATAAATGGTAATTGTAGAGATAACAACAAGCAACATAGCTAATCAAAATTTGAATCCACTACCACCAGCATTATCTTTCAAAATGAAGCTAAAATTTTAAAACATCATCCAAAGATTCATGTGGATAAGCCACAAGTGAGACTCACCAGCATTATCTTTCAAAATGAAGCTAAAATTTTAAAACATTATCCAAAATTTCATGTGGATAAGCCACAAGTGAGACTAATTGCTCTCAAATATTTTTTCATCGTGATAATCTCGAGCTATATCTCTCCGTCCAACATAAGACAAGATCCAGTAAGATACTTGAAATAGTACCTCCAAACTTATATTCTCAGGAACAGATTTGGCAAGTTCTGCTTCATCCAATTTTGATCTATAGCCTGTAGAAAAGGCTTCAACATCTTCCATAGTGGGGGAGCCAGATCTATTGTACAAGGAAATCAGAAATCATAACTAAGCATACATCAACTATGTTGTAATAGGAAGTTCAGCAGCAGTTTATGCAGAAATGATATAATTAATCAAACACAGTTACACAGGTGACATTAGGGAAACACCATAATGCAGATTCTTATACTTGATATGTGCTTCTGTAGTTACAAGCCACAAATCCAATCATTGAGCATTAACGATAGCATTTGCTGTTTTTAAGTTTTAACTGTAAGGTAAAAAAATTTCTGTACGGATCACAAAAAAGGTTTGTTCTCAGAATCTGGGATAAAACAGGCACCAATCCAATGCTTTTAGGAACTTGTGATATAATCAGAAATCTCTGGATGTGTGACAGGACAACAGAAAATTTCTTTCTGAGTTTGGATAAGCTCTCCACTCCTTAAGCTCTTAATTTTCTTACATTGGATAGAGGGGACCGAAAACTTATAATCAACAGAATTCAATTTCAATATCATTTTCTAGTGAACCTTTTGTGCAGATAAAATTGCAATCACATCCTGATCAAATGATTAGAAAGACTGAAATTTTGCCAAAACACTATCTCAGTTTAATAGATATGAACAAGGAAATAAGCCTCAGAACAAAAATGAACAACACAGCAGGAGCAAATGACCTAAAAGATAGACAAGCCTCCATATAACATTATTTCTCAGGAATGATATATCATTATATAGCACATATTTCACCAAGTCTCCCTCTCTCACGCGCTCGCGCACGCACACACTATATCGGTATATCCCACCTACCATAACCGGTCATTCAATTTAAACTTTCGCTTGCTAAGGAATCATCATAAACCATTCAGAATAGATATGCAAATATTCATAATGAGTCAATGACCATCAAATAATAAAATTTATGAAACTAAACCAGGCTGTGTGCATAAGGATGTTCAACTATCTTAATCAGGTATACAATATTTCACAAACTGAGAGACATAGCCACACGTGTGGTAATCCATGTTTCCTTGTTGCTTAACCTGACCAAATTGATTGGATTTGATTAAACTCCAAACCCTCTAATTCATTACTTGCTCTCTTGTATTAATTAATTAATTCATTTATTTGTTGAGGCTGTAAAATAACATAACATTTTCTAAGCAGTCAGCACTTCATCTATCAACTATCATACTAACAACACAATAATGATGATGATGTCTTACTTGTTGGAAAGCTTCTCAATGCGCACTTGAATAGTGGAATTGAGCAAAGTTTTAAAAGCATAAATTTGCAAGTCACCATCAAAAGACATAGTAACCTCTTTCGCAATGGCTAATGCATTTTTGTCCCACCATGTTCCAGCGAGGGAGATTCCACCACCCGCACCACCATCACCTGCCTTCAAAAACATGCAAAATCACAATCCTCAATAAAATTGGGGTTTTTTCAATCAACACCATGCTTATATCATGAACACAAATACCAAAAATTAAGTTTCCAGAAAAACTCACGTAGGGCAAACCATCCTCTTCCTCCTCATAGTCATATTCATCTTCCTCGTCACTGTCACCAACATCGTCAAAGTCCTCATCCACTTCTGTCTCTGCAAATAATAACAGCAATCGAGAGTTCAGAAAGAGAATAGAATGAGAGTTGAGAGATTCAGAGCAGTTTTACCGTATTCAGATTGGTTATCAAGGAGGAGGTCTTCTTCTTTATCTTCTTCGTCGTCGAAGGATACTTGTTGGGCAATGGTGGGTTTTAGAACGGGCTCTGAATCGGAGTTTCTCTTCTTGCCATGAAGAATTAGAGGTTTTATTGGAGTACATGGAATGGTACGAAAATTAAAAGAGAATTTAGTTGCAGAGCGAAGAGGGGAATAGAAGCAAGTCCTACAAGTGATAGTGATGACATTGAGTGGTGGTGACGAAGTAATTCGCCACGGTTGCAGGCTTGAAGCTTTAATCAAACCCATTCGTATTTGCCAGAATTTTTTTTACTGAGACACACAGCAATAGGCACAGCAACTGCTCAAACACAACGGAATATGTAATGTAACCGCTGCTTTTTTTTTATTTTTATGAAAAGAGAAAGAGAACTAGGATAAGTGAAACTAATGCCTAAAGAATGGGCTACAAAGAGTGCGGCCCAACATGACCAGCTAACTACAATCTCAACAAGCAGAAAACAACAACTATGGGCTTTATTATCCACCCCCCTATGACCCTCATCCCGTTATCTCCGGGTATGATCATCTCCTTTTAATCATCTGATTCATCTCCATCCTCTCTCTCTATATATATATATTGTTGTTCCTGAAACGATTAATCAAACAAAGAACCAGCAGCCAGTTCCAGAAATTGAAAACATAAACAGAACCGAATTACACAATTAACGAATAAACGAAAAACAGAATTGAATTCGCAAGACAGAAATTAAGAAAAACGAAAACAGAACAATGCAAGAACAGAGGCCGAAATTGAAAGCAAGAAAGGGAGAAGGAGAACAACACAATAATTTGTTAACCCAGTTCGGATTTCTCCTACATCTGGGGGTCTGAATCCGAGCAAGAACTTCCACTATGATGAATCGATGATTACAACAATAATGTTTCAGTTTTTTTTCTTCCTGGAAACGGATTCTGTTCTTCACGATTGAGAAAGGAAACTCAGAAGAAAAAAGAAAGAACAGCGATTACAAGATTGAAACCTCACTCTCTCGCAATTCTCTCAACCGCTTCTCACTCTGAACATGAAACTCGCTTCTGATTTCTGTTTCTGAAACGCGCTCTGTTTCTCGCTGCTTTCTGGAACGCGAACGATGAGTTTATAAACTCAGCAACAGTTTCATGAGCAAATGACGAAGACCCGGCCCACGAAATGGAACTTAGCGAGGCCCAATGAAAAAATGGAACAGCCTAGCTGCTTCTTAATTCTTTTAACACCTCCACACTTATTCATTTGCACCACACCACACACACACACACACACACATATATATATATATATATATATATATATATATATATATATATATATATATATATATATATATATATATATACATACTCTTTTATCCCTTCTTTACCATTTCACCCTCAATTCTGTTCTCAATCTCTTTTGTTGTTTGAGCGAGAAGATCCACACACATTGTTTCCCTATTCCCACCTTGCATTGCACCCCTCTTACCGACCTTATTTCACTACTCACTTTCCCACCAACATCTCCATTTCTTCCTCACTCCAGTAACCGGTAGTGAGAGATGTACTGACTGAGTTTGTCCCTAAACAATTGAACATTATTAAATAAATAAAGTAATTAGGTTGCCATAAATTGAGATATAATATATTCTTTGTCATTTCTCTTTCCCTCAAAATTAATTTTAGTTTTTTTTTATCTTTGAAAATATTTATTTTTGTCATTTATCTATAAAATGTTAAGCAACATAAATCCAAATATTTCCTTTTGCAAAAGTAAAAAAAAATGGATTTAATTGGAATAAACCAACGGTGTGTACAAATATTTTATAATGTCGACAAATAAAAAATTGACATGTTATAAGAAAACCCGACTTTTATTTCTTTCATCTTAAAAAATCATGTCAAACGTGATTTCTTATTGGGTGACAATGTGAAAAAATTTGCGCTACAAGTACATAATCCAATGTTTTAAGAACTGAATTGATAGTCGACTCGATCAGTATACCGGGTCACTGGGTCAGAGGTCGGATCGAAGGGTCAGTTATTGAACTACATGCCCCTTGACTCGGTCTCGACTAAAAATTTTCAAAATTTTCATGACCCATAAATTTTACACATGAAAAATTTAATTTACTAAAACTAAAAATATCATAAAAAATTACAACATAAATTTAATAATACCCCAAATTCCATTTTAACATAGCAATACCCCAAGTTCCAATAAAAAAATATAATTACTAAACATGAAAAAGGAAGAGCGATGTAGTAATAAAAATTAACTTTTTTTTATTTTAGTAATAAAAATTAAATTAAACCAATGTCATAATCTCAAAAAATCTATTAAAAAACAATTAAACTCAAAAAATATATTTTAGCCTAAAAAATATGGCATCAATAAACAAAACCTATGAATCCCCGATAATTCAAAAATGGAGACGTACCCGTGTCGGATACGTATCTGATACCGACACGCACCCGATACGTACCCAAAGAGTATCTAATAATTTTTTAATTTTTTTTAAAAAATATTTGACTCGATACTTTTTAGATACATCTTTGATACTTTCTTACCAACTAAGGATACTTCTCAGATACTTTTTCGATACCTCTTACCAACTAAACACATAATTTTCACTCATATATAATACACTTTAATACCTCAATAATAGAAAAAATAATATATTGTGATATGGGTGGGATAAATATACGTAACTATCTCTACTTGATATGATCACAAGTATTTATTTCTACAATGTGATATCATATATTGACTAATGATATGCGTATGTTTTATTGAGCAACTACGTACTAATATGAATATCTTAGTCTATAAAAAGTCATCTATTTCTTCCACTAGACTATTCGGATTATACGATTTCGGGTGGTTTCAGTTACTTGTCCACTCTTACTTTTTATGACTAATCACTCATACATAGATGTGTCGGTTGTCCTCTTTCTTTCATCCATATATTTTTTGTGTGATTTTTTTTATCTATTTGGACAATTTTTTTTACATATCTATAAAATGCAATATTTCAGTTTTTTCATCTTTGTTTGTTTTTCTATTTCTGTTTCTATTCTATTTTATTTTTCTGTTATGATTTTATATATTTAAATTTTATTTTAATTTTTTATTAAAGTATCACAACCGTGTCGTATCTTGATTTTCAAAAATTTTCTGTATTCCCGTATCCGTATTGTGTCGTATCCCGTGTATCGTATTTCGTATCCGGGCTTCATAGAACAAAACTCTAGAACGGTGCGTTAGAGCGAAGAGCTCGTCGTCCTCGCTGGTCGTGGATCTGAATTGCTAATTCTGAAGTCTGAACCCCTTCCCGTCTCTGTGTCTCTCACTGCTCCTCGATTCGCCTCCGCTGCAATTGAACCGGTCATCGATTCATCTTCGAGAGAGATTCGATTCGATTCCCACACACAATATGGTGCTCATATCGTCCGTGCGGGATTACATCAACCGCATCTTACAGGACATCTCCGGCATGAAGGTTCTCATCCTTGATGCACAAACGGTACGCCACACTTTTCGTTAACGATCTTTCATAATGTTAGCATATCTGATCAAAATCGATATGTTTTATGCTTTTCTTTTTCTCTTTTGATGTGTTGCCGTGATTATTTTATTATGTCCGAAAAGCCAATTGCAAAGGATGAATAACAAATTACTTGTGTTATCTACAGTTGGATCAAATCTCCTTGTAGATATTTTTATTTTTTTCGCTTCGATGAGTTATGGTCATTTAAGTGTTACTTATGGTGGTAGTTCGAATTACGATTTTCACGGACTGCTATTTCTGCTATGCTCGGCTGTAATGTGACGCGGTTCTGTCTATCAAGCGAATTATGTAGTGCAATTATCAAATGGTTTCAATTTTTCATGGTTTTTGTGAGTCGTGAGTAAATTGTCATTGGGAGTGGGTTTGAATGTTTCCTAGAAGATGACAATATGTCACTGCCTTGTTGGCTGCTTTCGAAATTTTATTGTGTCTGGGGTTACTTTGTTTTCTTTAGACTATGGAAGGCAAGAAGAGGCTGTAGGTTTGAAATGTACAGTGATGATTATGGATATATTTATTTCAGAGAATTAGGGAAACAAAGTTAACAAGGCTCCTTTTTTTTATAAGCAATGTTAGTGGGGGAGGGGAAATGTTAGTTTCCCGGGGTTTGAACCCGGGACCTCCTTCTTGCACTCATTTGGTGCACTCATTCGGCGGTATCCCTTAGCTAGCCAACTGAGCTACCTACTTGGGATGTTAACGAGGCTCCTTAATTTTGACCATTTTGATGGTTTGATAGATTGATTATTAAGCTTATAACGATGTGTGTGCAAAGCTATCACCTATGGTTTTGTTGCCAAGAACCAAAGAAATATGTTTTGGCTATACTATCTTGTTTTGCTTCATCAAAACCATGAAGCAACCTGCCATAGGTGTTTGATACCTGTAAGGCTTTTCACTTTCGTTTGTTTATAGGGAAATGTGTGTTTTTGATGTTGAGTGCACAATTTCTCCAATTTATGCAGGTAAGTATTGTGAGTGTTGTGTACTCACAGTCAGATCTTCTTCAGAAAGAAGTGTTTTTGGTAGAGTTGGTAGATTCAATTTCCAAGTCAAACGAACCAATGTCACACCTCAAGGCCATTTATTTCCTTCGACCTACATCGGAGAATATTCAGTATATGCGCCGTCAGTTGGCTAGTCCCAGATTTGGAGAGTATCACTTATGTAGGTTCTTTAATTTCTTTGCTTTGAATCTTAGATAAGCTATAGTGCAATCCTTCCTTATGAATTCAATTTGTATTTTCCCAAAGTTAATAGCAGTTTTCTCCCATTGATTTGAAGACACTTTTGAATCCATTCTGAAATTACAGTTTTCTCCAACATATTGAAGGACCTTCAGATTCACTTACTTGCTGATTCAGATGAACAGGAAGCTGTCCAGCAAGTTCAGGTAACTGCTTACAGGTTCACTGTACTCAGTCCTCTATTTTTTAGTCTATTTGTACTTAGGAACTTTGCTATAACCATTTTATGATTTTTCTTCTGCACTCTTAATTTTTTATGGTTGATGTTTTTCTTAGCCTTATATATTAAATTTAAGTCGTCAGTATTGAACCTTGCCAAACAAAGTCATACTTTTATTCTCATAAAGCCACATGTTATCTTTATGATATGATACATATTCAGAGATTTCATATTATATCAAGTTAAATTAATATTAATTTCTCCTTAACTAACTATTTAATCGAATGAGTTTTGACTTTCCTTAATTTCTTTACTCAATACTTAAACTTTCCAAATTAAACTTTGAATATAAGAAGATATTTGTAAATAAATGTTTACTAAATGTTCCGTATTTATTATATTTACTTATTATTTTTCTATTGAAATAATTACCACCTATTAAGTTAACTAGTAAAATATATTTTTAATTTTAATTTTAATTTTTTGCACTTTATGGAAATACGGTGCACTGCAAGGATACTTGCTAGTTTATTTTTAAAATTGATACAAATTTTACAGGTCAGTTTATAGTATCAAAAGAGTATAATAAATTCTCATGAAATTAGTCCCAGATGGAAGGGTATCCTTTCTTTCTGATTCCTTCTATAATCGTGATTTTTATATTTACTGACCAGATCTTTATCTGATAAATGATGTTGCACACCATTGAGCTTGAAGCCTTGAACTCATCACACTTTGTGTTGTAATCTCAAATGCTGGGTCTTGTGTTGCAAAATTTAATTCTGACATAGTTGTTGTTCTGATCATCCAGGAGATATATGCAGACTTTGTTGCTATTGATCCTTATCATTTCACTTTGAACGTGCCTTCAAATTACATTTACATGCTCCCAGCTGTTGTAGATCCTTCTGCATTGCAGCGCTTCTGTGATCGGGTTGTTGATGGTATTGCAGCTGTTTTTTTGGCATTAAAACGGAGACCAGTAATTAGATATCAAAGAACATCTGACATCGCAAAAAGAATAGCACAGGAAGCAGCTGTGAGTTCAAGCCACGCTGTCGAACTTAAATAATTGCACATGCATTTTAGTATTTTGGTTGTTGGTTTCTACGAGTTGAAGCTTTTATATCTCTATCATTTCTATGATTTTGTATTTCGTAGGGATAATCTCCAGAGTGTATGCATTCTTTTCAAATATAACCAAAATCTACATGTTCTTTTGGCCGGCAACTTGTGTAGTGTATCCCAATATGCCATGCTATATCATTAGTGATTGTGCTGGCATGCATAGTGAAAACTAATTTACTTTATTGGCCTCAAAACAGAAACTGATGTACCAGGAGGAAAGTGGTCTTTTTGATTTTAGGCGAATGGAAGTTTCTCCACTGTTGTTGGTGATTGACAGGAGGGATGATCCTGTAACTCCATTGCTTAATCAATGGACCTACCAGGTATTTGAGATTAACACAAGTCTAGTGCTTACTGAGAACTTACAGCTGAGTCATCTGAGTTTTTTCTATGCATATGTGTAATACTTTTGTGGTGTTAAATTATACAGGCTATGGTTCATGAATTGATAGGAATCCAAGACAACAAAGTGGACTTGAAATCCAGTGGTAAATTTCCAAAGGATCAAGAGGTTGGATACATATCTTATACTGGGTAATATGTCAGCAGCTTGTTGCAGTCTAGAATTTTGCTCATTGAAACGGAATTTCTTGCTAATTCTTGTCACAGGAGGTGGTGCTATCATCAGAACAAGATTCCTTTTTCAAAGCTAACATGTACGAGAATTTTGGAGATATTGGTATGAATATCAAGCGGTTGGTTGATGAGTTTCAGCAAGTGGCAAAGAGTAATCAGAACATCCAAACAATAGGTTTGTACTTTTTATTCTCTCACATTTCAGAGTACTAAAATTCCTTCAGCTGCTACTGTTACTAATGTCAAAACTTATTGTACATGGTAACTTAATTTATGATTTTACTTTTGGCAGAGGACATGGCCAAATTTGTTGATAACTACCCTGAGTACAGAAAAATGCATGGGAATGTGACAAAACATGTGACTTTGGTAACAGAAATGAGCAAAATAGTGGAAGAGCGAAAACTTATGTTAGTTTCACAAACAGAACAGGAGTTGGCTTGCAATGGAGGGCAAGGAGCTGCTTTTGAGGTATATATTTTCTGCTCTTAATTTTTCTAACATATTCCTACACTTGTCTTCTTCTCAAACTTCAGAAGTTTTTTGGTGACCAAAGAATAAATTCCGAAACACCACTGGGAGTTTGCTTGTTGCATACTGTATGATTTATGACATAGTAGCAAATTATATGATTATATCTAATTACCACACCATCCCAAAAAGCAATTTGGAGACAGGAAAAGTAGTAGGATCAAGTTGTGCAATGTTTGTTTGCTGTAACTTATTTTTTCTGAGGTACTTGTTGCAGCATTTCTTGACGTGGTTTTGAGAAAATAATAGAAAACAATTATGTCTTCATAAGATTTGCGTTGTTCTCTAAGAAATTTATATTTTCATGGATTAGATGAGTTATTGTAGTTTAATCTGTTCTCTCTCGGTCCTTTCTTTTCAGCGTGGAACTTCTATTACTCACAGTTTAATTTTCATCAATGATATGAATTGAGGACAAGGTTCCACAACAAAACCTAAAAGTAAACAAGTCCCTGAATAATATAGTTTCACTCAACTAACAAGTAACAATCCATGTTTAAAGTAATAGAATATATGTTATGTGAAGTAATCTTATTATTATAATCCACTCCTTCACATTACAAAGAAACTCTATGTTTCCTTGTTAATTGTTATATATATATATATATATGCTTTTTAAAATAATGTACCGATAATATTTTTAAAATAATGAAGTTAACATTCGATCCAGGTCATAAGTAATTACTTCTGTCTGTATATATTCTTTTGCAGGCAGTGACAAATCTACTTAACAATGAAAGCATATCCGATATGGACCGACTACGTTTGGTCATGCTATATGCTTTGCGATATGAAAAGGAAAGCCCTGTTCAATTAATGCAGCTCTTCAATAAATTGGCTTCCAGATCTGCCAAATACAAGCCTGGGGTAAATGACTTGTTTTTTTTATGCATGATTGTCTGAATATTGATCCTTATTCCTTAGATGACGTCCAACTTTAAGCATTAGATAAGTGAGTAGCGAGGGTGAGGTTATTTTGGTCATGTTGTTTTGTCATATCTCTGGTTTTGGATTCTCAGGTAGAAAATTGGGTTCAACTAGATAACTTTAGAACAGCATTTAGATATGCTTTTACTGCTTTTGATATGCCTACATGAGAAAGTTTCTGATATTGATATCTTCATTGTGGCACAACAGCTTGTTCAGTTTCTTTTGAAGCAAGCAGGTGTTGACAAGAGAACTGGTGATCTTTATGGAAATCGAGATCTAATGAATATTGCCCGTAACATGGCTCGTGGGCTGAAGGTCTGTGTAGAATTATTATGACTACTATACTATATGCTTGATGATGTAAGTCTTCAATCTCAAAATCTTGTTTTCCGAGTTTTGCTGCAGGGTGTTGAGAACGTGTACACCCAACACCAGCCACTTCTGTTCCAAGTCATGGAAAGCATTGTCAAAGGACGGTTGAGAGATGTGGACTACCCATTTTTTGGAAATCACTTTCAACAAGGAAGGTTTGCTGCTATTAAATATAAACTCTTCATTGTAATTTTGTTTGTGGATTTCTAGATGTAGCATGTTTTCTATCCAAATTAGTAATATAACCCCACTACATTGTTTCCCCGTTTCAGAATAGTGTAATATTTAGTTGAAATTACAATGAAGTGTCAAAATTCGAAGTTTTTAGCATTAATAAGTCAAATTGATGTAGCATACTATTTCAGTTGTCCAGGAGGGGGTAATGTGGTACCACATACGATAAATTGTATCAAGCTATTTAGTATGTAACTGGGTAGGAGGACGACGGGATTGACTTTGGGAAGGTATTATTGAAGGGGACCTTTGAATCCTGACAACAGATTATAACTTGAGTTTTTGATAAGGCTTTGGGCACTTGAAAAATTTGGAGTTCTGCCGTTCTTTCTGTATTATACTACTGGTTTTTTTACATAGGAGAGAACCTTATATTGGATTGGCGGCTATGGTCTTTCAAGTGAAGAAAATACTGATGCTATTCAGCCTGCCTGGACAAAGTTTACATTCCCTTAATTTACCCTGATTCTACATATAACTTCAGTAGTGCAGTAGCATTGATGTCTCATCTCATGATTTTATCCCTTGCAGCTTTGGTCAGTGTTCTATTTGTCATACCTTCTCACAGAAATCCATAAATCTTGCAATCTGTTGTATGTCCCGTGTTCCACTAGCAGCCTATGTTTTGATTTTTGAAACTAGACCAGATTGGTCAGTTTGATTGGCTGAACAGGGAACCAATCATGTTCTAGTCCATTTAACCCAAGAAACCGGCAGATCTCGAAACTGGTGAGAACCGGTAAAGAATAGGTGGAACCAGTCCAAAACCAGTAAAAGACTAGTGTGAAAACCAGGTTGAAAGGTCAATTTTTTATCTTACAAAATAGAAGATAATTATTTTAAACTTTGATTTGTCTTATTTCTCAAGATTTTTTTATATTATTTTATTACTTAATAATATAATATATATAATACATTATAAAATATTGATATGATATATTTAATTGTCACTGGTTTAGCTATGATTCAACCACAGTTTGAACCATTAATGCCGAACGAGTAACTTCATCGGTTCAATGACTAGTCTTATTTTTAAAACATTGTTAGCAGCAATGAGAGCAAATTGTAACTTGGGAGTTAATCTTGTTTATCGGATAATCAATGTAGGTCTGTCTGATTGAATTGTTTTATAAACTGCATCTTAAAAAGATTATTTAGACGTTTGGAAATTTTTAATCAAAGTTTTCTGTTTAATATCTGTTCCACAAGAAGGAAATATCCTGACTCCTGACATAATATAGGAATGGGCCTTCTGTGTAGTGAGAGAGAGAGAGAGAGAGAGAACACACATAAATCGTAATTCATGTCTTATATATGCATTCAATTTTTCTCGATGTCCATTATTATCATAGAATTGTGGAACAATCTGAGTTGTGTTGTTGATGTTTGCATGAAAACCAGACCACAGGACGTAATCATCTTCATTGTCGGTGGGACAACTTATGAGGAGTCACGATCTGTTTTTCTACAAAATGCGAGCAATACAGGCGTTCGGTTTATACTTGGTGGCTCCTCGGTTCTTAATTCTAAAAGGTATGATTAAGTCATAGGGATAGTTTGAATTGGATTAGTGAAAAATGTCTATTCTTCTTTTGCAATTGTACTCTCAATTTGACGTGGTAACTGCGATGATATTTATGTTTGAATTGATAGTTCCAATCCAACTGTATATTTTATTGATGATATTTATGTTTGAATTGATAGTTCCAGTCCAACTGTATATTTTATTGACCGCAAAACTAGAATAGTCATGGTTTGGGCTTACTTGAGGCCTGTTTGGTTGTTTGTTGTTTCGTTACTAGTACATTAGTTAACTGCAAAAACTTTCGACTTGCTTTGCGTAGTTATCTTCTGGATTTTTAGCAACAGATGTGCTTTTTATTTAACTTTGCAGGTTTTTCAAGGACTTGGAAGAAGCTCAAAGGGTAGCTCGTTCTAACACATCTGTTGTTTAAAGTATATCCTGGCACATTTTGCTCATTGAGGACCATATAGATATAATTTTTAAGGCTTCAGGCTGGGAATTTTTGTTTTGCGCCTATGTCTGTGTGTACAAAAAAGTTACAAAAAGAGCTTGGTGTGGGATGTCAGGCTGAATCCTTTTTTTTGCGTTAGAAGACTATCAACAACCATTGCTCAGGTTAGGTACTAATTGGCTCCTTGCCGTTGAGTGCGAATCGAGATCAAAATATTATAATTGCAAGAGGTAACCACCCAGCCCTCTCTTTTGTTCTTCAAGAGAGAAAAACAGATGCGGAACATATAGGAACAATGAAAGAAATCTCTTGATTTGTGTAATTTTATCATCATTTGGCTGATCAGGTATTAGGTTTTATTGACACAGACGAAAGAACAATTTTGTATAGAAGGCCCCATTCTTTTGTATACTAACAGACATATTCCATTTGTAGATTCGCTGCTTCATATTTTTTAAGTTCAGATTATGGGACTGAAATATGATTGATATCATTATATCTAATGCACATGTTGATGGCATTTTGTCAGTCGAATGTCATGTAAAGATAGAGAGCAACTATTTGCAATTTTGTTTTATTGGTAATCTTAATTGAAGAAATTTGAGTATTAGTTTTTAAAAAACACCAATGAATGAAAAATGAATTACAGAGATTCACGGAATACATGACTATGCAACATTCTAGCTGCACTTTGGCCCGTATGAATTGCTGGCGGACATTGTTGCTGGAAATTATTGTGGGACTTGTCCGTCGAATATCACAGGTGATTATTGTAGGCCTAAACAGCATGTAACTACACTGGTCTTTTCCGACAGCCAATGAGAAATGGGGTATTTTGTCTGAGAACATCATAGAATGATTTTGTGACGTAAAAGCTCATTGAGTCATAAAATGGTCTTTGTGCAAAGTTTTCTCCCATTAGAATCTACCTTATGAACTTCACAATCTCTGAAAAATATGTGTCTTCCAAGAAAGTATGGGTTTCTTGTTTGGCACAACAGAGTGGATCAACAATTCAACATTCAAGGAGGGTCACTTGCTAATATGTTGAATATGGATTTGAATCAGAGGCTAGTATGCTCCCTTCACCAAAATGAAGATACTCACAATTAGGGGTGTTCGCGGTGCGGTTTGGTTCGGTTTTGAGCAAAAAAGTGGACTGAACCGCAAGGTCTAAATAGATGCGGTTTAGTTTGGTTCGGTTGACTTTAAAAAAAAAAACCAAACCAAACCAATACGGTTTGGATTGGTGCGGTTGGTGCGGTTTTTAGCGAGACAAAACAATATATTAAACTTAAAACATGTCTCCGGCAAATAAAATCTGCCAATTAAAACATTAAACTTAAAACATTCTCCAACAAAACTTCAATGTATATAGCCAGAAGTTCAAATAAACTAAAAAAACAACCTTAAGACACAATTAACATAATTGGACTATTTAAGCAGTTGGATAAGAAGAATCCATAGCAATGCCACACAAACCTTCCTTAGCAGCTATCCCTCGCTGCATCCTTATGTAGCCATTCTCACCCCAAACTGTACCCCATGAATTCTTCACAAGCCAATAATCAGTACCATTATTAGCTCTACCATAACCAACTACAGTAACACCATGATCTAACAGGTACTTTCTCATACCCTTTAATATTAGCCATTGGGGTTGTTGCATTGTTACAACTTCCATCAGCCGCTTTATAAGGGTACTTGGTCTCACTTGTAATTCCACCATTTTTAATTATAAATTCAAATCCATCTTCCATGTAACCTCCTTCACAACCTTGGTCTACACCTTTTGTGTCACAATCTACTAGCTCTTGCTCTGCTAGGGAGACTAGTTTGCTTGTTGTTATTTGATGAATTCCCTCAGTTGCAGCCACAGTTGAAAATCCCCAACAGCTCCCTTGTTTAGTTTTCAAACAAAATTAACACAAACATTAATTCAATCCAATCTGTTTCAATGCTATGACATAAGCATAAAATCAGTACAACAACCATAAGCATCATCAATTTGCAGTAAAACAACAACAACAGAATCGTGAACGACGCTGAGTAAAATCAGTACAACAACAACCAGAATCGTACAACAACAACCATAAGCATCATCAGTTTGCAGTAAAACAACAACAGAATCGTGAACGACGCTGAGTAAAATCAGTGCAACAACAATCAGTACAACAACAACAACAATCATCAACAGTTCGCAGGAAGAGAGAACGACGAAAACGAACCTGTACTGAGTGAGCGGCGTTGAGTGAACGACGCTGAGTGAGCAGCGCTGAGTGAGAGAGAGAGATGCATGAACGACGTTGAGTGAACGAACCAGAATCGTGAACGGCGCTGAGTGAACGAACCAAAATCTTGAACGGCGCTGAGTGAACGAACCAGAATCGTGAACGGCGCTGAGTGAACGAACCAGAATCTTGAACGGCGCTGAGTGCTGAGTGAGTGAGAGAGATGCGTGCGTGAAGTCGTGAACGGCGCTGCTGTGCTGAGTGAAGTTCAGATTCAGAATCGTGCGTGAGAGATATGTTAATTGTTAGATTTCTAATTTTGAAACCTAAGAGAGATGGGCGAACAAACGTGCGTGAACTTCACCGCTGCGAGCCCAATAACAAATAAGGCCTAACTTTGGTTGGAACAAATAAAAAACTGTTTTACTTATACAATATTGCGGTTTGGTTCGGTTCAGTTACTGAAATCAGAACCGCAAACCGAACCGCGCGGTTCAGCAGAAAATAAAACCAAGCTAAACCAATAGAAAGCGATTTTTTGCGGTTTTCGGTTTTGTTTGGTTCGGTTTGCGGTTTTCTATTGGTTTGGTTCGGTTTTGAACACCCCCTACTCACAATGAGGATGAATATAGTGGCGGACCCAAGACCCGGGATCGGGGGATTCAAAATTGTGTATTGGGTGCAATTAGGTACAAAATTATGAATACTAATGCAAATTTAAAATTTCAGGAGGTTCAAAAACAATTATATAGGGATAAAAATAACATTTTTTTAGGGGTTCAAGTGAACCCCCTCAAGACCTGGGGTCCGCCACTGGGTGAATAAAGTAAGAGGCCGAAAGGTGGAGAAATACGAGAAAATGAGGAAGACCGTTAATGAGAGGAATGGGGGAAATAAGGAGAACATGAAGCAAAATGCAAAAATGGGGGAGGAAAACAAACATTCTTATAGTGGGTTATAATTGTAATCGATGTTTCTTATTCCTTTTGCTTGGCCATTCGATCCAATTATGTACACAATCCTTCAAGCGTTTAGCTTAGGGGTGCACAAAATAACCGGTTCAACAGATAAACCACATCCATATCTATATCCGGTTAATTTTTTTTGGATATTTTGTTAATTTTGTATAATCGGTTATTTCAATTTGTCCAAAAATAGTTATGATTTTTATCCGGTTATGTGATGGATATCCAAATGAGTAAAGGGGGGGGGGGGACCAAACTTAGTGTTGATATTAGCCTCTGAACTTATCTCTGCTGAGTGATCAGAAGAGGTCTCTTCTAACACATTGATGGACTTAATACTCTTAGGTGAAGGAGTGTTAAGAGCAGCTGTCTTAAGAAGAACAAATTACTCTTTGACTTTGGCTAAGAGTTCGTCTTTAGCGTCATCAATTTCTTTATTGATGTGATCTTCATGATCAGTACGCTGTAAGACTATATATATATATATATACTATATATTATATGTATACTATATTTTTTTGACCAAATATATACTATATATATAAATACATATATATATATATATATATATTTATATAAATATAAGATTATATAAATATTATATTAATATCAAAGGTGGCAAGTGGTGGCCAACACGGCGGAGCTCCGACAGCATGCGGTGGTGGTTGGGATATTTTTTTTTGAAGCAAGTTGTTGGGATATTATATTATATATATATATATATATATATATATATATATATATATATTAGTATATATTTATGTTTCTGAAATTTTTTAAATGAATTCTTTGTCAAAAAAAAAATTATTTTTCATGAAAATTTATTTTTTAAAATACCAAAAAATATTTTTGAAACTCATTTTTAAAATAGTTGATAGAGATTATGGCTATAATAACTGGTTATGGATTTATAACTGGTTTTTTAACCGGTTATGGATATAACCACTATAACCGGTTTTACAAATTAATAACTAGTTATGCTACTTTGGTTATGTAACTGGTTATGTAACCGGTTATGTTAAATAGACATTTGATGGACATGAATTGGTTTTGTAACCATGATTATTTTGTGCACCCCTAGTTGAGCCTACAAAGTGAAGGTGATCAATTACATAAGTCAGTTGACCTGGCATGACATTTTTTTAATGACGTATTTGTACTATTTAATATTATTTTTCTAAAAAAACTAGTTTATATTATTTATGATTCTATTCTTAATATTTACGAATTTTGAAAAAACTATAATATTGTATAAGTGATTATATAATGGTGTATCCAAAAACTTTAATTTTCTATACAAAAGAAAAAAATATTAATTGTTTTTTCTATAAAAAAAGAAGAGAGAGAATGAGACTTGGTGGGAGAGCAACTTATGGGCACGACTCGCTTTATATAATTAGATTAGATTAGATAAACACTTATATGATAACTACTTAAATTAGTTTTTATGCAAACATGGCCTTATTTGTTTTGTTTTAATTTTTGGTAGTGTTTTCTTTCTGTTTGTAATGTTTTTTCTTTAGACATAAATTCAGATTGTAATGTTTTTTTTTTATAGGCAATTTTAGTGGGGATGAGAGTAATGTTAGTTTTCCAGAGATTTGAGCTCAGACCTCTGCTTGCACTCTTTTGAGGCACTAATTCGATATTTTTTAGCTCGCCAACTGAGGTGTCTTCTCGAAGATTTTAATGTTAATACTGTTTTTTTCTATATAGACCGTAAATTGTAAATTGTAAATTATGGTTATGGTTATGTTGACAGGTACCAAACAGCGTGCTCTGCTTCTGACTGTTTGGTATAATAGACCTTCTATCCACAATTTGACGTGCTTTTAGCTTTACATTCACCCTCTTTCTTCATTTGCCACGCACACGCTGACGTATGATAAACCAATCCACTTTTTTTTTTCAAGCGGATCATTTACTTTGAGATCACAGCCCTAACACAAAACGTCAAATAAGTAAACCGACGTTACATTACAATTTACAGAAGTACAAATCGTTCATTCATTCCATTCCAGTAGACGACTCTGATTTTAGCTGTGGGTAAGATCCACGTGTGCCCCCTCGTCATGTTAGTATCTCCCTCTTTCTTCTTCTTATTATTCTCGAAAATTAAAACTAATTAATTTTTGAGATTTGTGTTTTCCAACCGCCGAAGCAAAATTGAAAATTCCGTTGTTTTTAATTTATTTATTTCCTTTATGCGCTTCTGCTCGTTCCTCCTTTTCTTGCGTTCGATTCTCCCGGAAAATATCCAATTCGATTTTCTCGGGAAAAGCACGACATGTTGAGCACAGGTTTTAACTCTCGTAAATTTTCCTTCAATGCTTCATTGCCATCGTTATTTTCTTCCTTGTTGCAGCGATTTTGCGTATTTCCTTTCTCCTTCTGCATATACTCAAGGTCTAGGGTTTTGGCATTTTTTTCTCCACTTTCGCATAATATTATTCATTGAAAATCATGGTTGAAACTGTGCATTTGCGATTCCTGAATGAACCATGTTTTAATTGGAAATCGATACTTGTTATTGGATGCCCTGTTGTCGGTGTCCATGAAATGTGAAAGAAACGCCGATTTTATTTATGTGATAACAATATTGAATTCATTTAAATCTCCTTTTGAGTTTATCTTGCTTTGCTGAAGTATGTACTTGATTACCATTTCGTTGTTATGTCATAAACTGTATTGTAAATATGTTTGATTAAACTTAAGAGAGGGGGAAGTGGAAATAGGCTAGAAATTAGAATAGTTATAGTCCGACAAAAATAAGTACTATCAACCTCGAATGCTTGTGAGAAGTAGAATTATTGTTTCTACATACTTTATTCTCTGATGTCTGTCTTCTAGTACCCTTAGCAGCTAGGATTAGTAAATACCTGTGACTAACACGTTCATAATCCTAGTATAGCATTGATACCAGCCGTATTGCAATGGGAAGAGTTTTCTATTTTGTCTCTCTTAACCTTCCATTGTTAGTGATAAACTGGATCCGCTGTTGCCCTGTGTTATTTGTCCAATCTGTTGTTTGGATCAACTTTCATTGTGAGACAGTTGCTATTGTCCTCTCTCGGTGAACAAATAGTTGGGAGATATGATGGCAACTAGCAAATAGTTAGGAGCTTACGTGGTACCTTAGTTAACAAATAGTTGTATAAAAGTTTTTGAACTGTTTTGTGACAGCAACTCTATACATGATAAAAAATGGCACACTTCTGGTGCAAATGTACATATTGGAGCTTTGGGTGATTTTGATATTTTATGTCTTTAAGATTTACTATTACTAAATCTTCTAAAATCTCGGATATGCTTACTAGTTGGACTGCCTGTACTTGCTTCGAAGACTGATTGAGATTTTTTTTATATGGAAATACTAAGTCGTAGGTAATTCAACTGTCAACGCAGGAAAGTAGTCCTATGTATCAAATCAGGTTTTCTACACACATCAAAAACAAACATTCTTGTCTGTTGTTGGCTATGCTTGTTTTGTGTTGCATCCCAAATTTAAAGAATTGCTTTTCTTCCATAAGAGAAGTTTTTTGTGTTATATGTTTTATCTTACAGGGTGCTGGTTTCCACTTTCCATACAGAAAAGACAGAAAGAGGGAAAATTACACGAAATAGTTGATTTTGTGGGAGTGGAGAAATCTCACATTGTCAGGAATACAACAAAGCCTAGGGTTGATCAAATCAAGGGAAGACAGTTCTTCGCAACCGATTCTAAGTTTCTGGTGAATGGGTTTGATAGATATTCTATGTTCTTCCATATTTCTTTTTACGCTCGTTGAGTCTACTAGCAGACCAGGGGGCATGTGGCCACTACACGTAGATGTGGAGTCTTCAGGAACTGTTAGCTGGACAGTCTTCAGTGCAAGTATATTTGTGCTTGTTGCTCTTGTCCTCTCCATGTATCTAATATTCGAGCATTTAGCTTCCTATAATCAGCCCGAGGTTTCTATACGTGCTCCTTTACTTTTGACTCCTACTTATTTTTTCCAGCACCAATAGATTCACTATTTATGTAATGACTACCTTCAGTCTCTTTGTGCTTATTGTAATTGCAGTCTATAAAGTGAATTAACTATATCTTGCATGTATTACTTTTTCCTTTCACATAATAATTTTTTCTAAATTGTTTTCTTTAATTCAGGAGCAGAAATTTTTGATTGGTCTCATTTTAATGGTTCCTGTTTATGCGTTGGAATCGGTAAGAGATGCCAAGTAAATGGCCTAATACTCCCTGTCTATTAATTCTTAAGTATTATCTTGTCGGTGTCTTCCACAGTCGGACTATAATGCCTATCTTTTCACTTTTTCACATCCATACTTATGTTGGGTTAGTTTGTTTTTTAGAATGTTCCACCATCTAATAGATCTTTGTGATATCTATTTGATAACTGATGATTCAAACTGAAAAGAAAAGTTGCCTCCTTTTCTTATAACACTCAGATTTTGTTCTTATATTGCTGATAATATAACTTGATAAAAGTTTGGATTATGTTTACCATAACGGACTATCTATATCCTGTTGTGACATCATTGTGTCTTCTTTGTGTATGTTATCCATCTGTGGAAGTTTTTTATTGGCTTATTTTTATACAATTATAGTTGTAGGTAGTAGTAGATTGTTGAGTTTTGATATTTTTTTGATGCAGTTTTTGTCACTATTGGATTCCAGTGCGGCATTTAACTGTGAAATTATCCGGGACTGTTATGAGGCTTTTGCATTGTATTGCTTTGAAAGATACCTGATAGCTTGCTTAGGTATGTCAAGTGCATTTGCATACCTGTATGATTTCATTAGTTTTAGTAATTATTTATGTATATATATTTTCCAGAATTGTAAAATACATAAGGTTAAAGATATTTTCCTTCCTTCCCATTTTCTCTAATTCTAATTCTAATTCAAAATCTATTAACCTGGGAGGCTTGAATGTTATAACTTGCGACTAAAAGTTGTCATACATTTTTCGTTGAATTATGTTGGATTTGTCATGCTCTTCATAATAATTTGTTTGTGGTTGCTTTTAGGTGGCGAGGACAAAACAATTCAATTTATGGAAAGTATGAGCCTAACGGACTCCAGCACTCCTCTCCTGAAAGAAGCATATGCATATGGAGTTGTTGAGCATCCATTTCCTTTAAATTGTTTCTTAAGAGATTGGTATCTTGGCCCTGACTTCTATCAAGCTGTGAAAATTGGCATTGTACAATATGTATGTTGGATTTTGGTAAATTGTGCTTTTGTTCCACTGCTCTCTCTTTTAGGGAAAGTGGAATACATGTTTTTCTTATTGTTGACTAATGACTAACACAACCTACATTCCAGATGATACTGAAAATGATATGTGCATTGCTGGCAATGATCCTCCAGTCTTTTGGGGTTTATGGAGAGGGGAAATTTGAATGGAGATATGGGTAAGATTAAATATGATGATGCCTTTGAGCTTATGTGCATATGTATAATGCATGCCATAAACATGTAAAACTTACACATGGATTATTCTTGATCCTATATAAAATTTTATTTTTTATTTGGAGTACCAAATGACAATATGTACATATATAATAATTTATACTTTTCTATTTCCTTTTTTCGGAAGGGAAGGGTGTGTATTTGTCATAACCCTTATTGCAGCCTTTTTCTCTTTTGTTCTCGCAGGTATCCCTACTTGGCAAGTATTCTTAATTTTAGTCAGACATGGGCCCTGTATTGCCTTGTACAGTTCTATTCTGTCATCAAAGATAAATTGGAACCAATCAAACCATTAGCCAAATTTTTAACTTTTAAATCAATAGTCTTCCTGACATGGTGGCAAGGTGTGGCTGTTGCATTTCTTTTTTCTATGGGAGTGTTTAAAGGGTCACTAGCTCAAGAGCTAAGAACACGTATACAAGACTATATCATCTGTATTGAGGTGTGTTATTTGTGCTTTTTGATAATTTTTATCGTCATTTCTAGTACTGCATTATTAAGAAGTACTAATATATCTATCATCTGCATGTTAAGTATGCTTCATGAACAAGTTTAAACTATTATCATATTATATGATCTATGCATGAAAACCTAAAATGCGAGAGGATCATTCACAAAGATGGACATACTGGGGGATATTTTCCTACATTATGAGTAAATAGTGGACTATTACAAATATACGATTATATCTTATATAAATGTATAAATGGCGTGTGTCCAGTGATATAGATGAAAATTAACATGATTATAATATATATATATATATATATATATATATATATATATATTGAAATATAAGGAAATAAAAACCAGTTGATTACATTCTTATGATAGTTCAGTTTTTTTCAAGATTTGAAAGAAATAACCTAGGTAATGATTAGTTGTGTGTGTGCGTGCATGTATGTTGTATGTTGGCTTGGTGCACAAGGCTCCTAGCCTCCTACTATGAGGTTCAGAGCAGAAGAAATACACTTTTTTACACTCTCTAGATTGATCCATGGTTCTGACTGTTTACTCGCATTAGGCACATCGCACATGCATAGGTGGAAGATTTCTCCAATAGGATTTCAGTAGTACATCAACTGATCGACCTTTATGAAATATTAGGTTCTACTCTATTTTCTTGATCCTTTTCGAAAGACTGAGGCAGACCCATTTTGGTTTTAAGCTATGGTAGTCAGCTGTTATAGTATGTTAAGTTGGTTTTTTCTTCTTTATTAAAAGATGTTATATCTGATGCCCTTATTAGCTAAGATCTCTGTGAGTGTCATCAACTTGGAAAACTTTATCAATATATTCTGAAGTTCTGGGTTGGCATTTTTATATGATTCCCCATCTTAAAATTTGTTAACAGATGGGCGTTGCTGCTGTTGTGCACCTTTATGTCTTTCCTGCAGTACCTTACAAAAGAGGAGAGAGGTGTGTCCGCAACGTAGCGGTAATGGCCGACTATGCATCACTAGGGACACCTCCTGATCCTGCAGAGGTTCGAGACTGTGAGCGCTCAACTAGAATGCGGATGGGTAGACATGGTGAAAAAGAAAAGAAGCCTATGAAGTTTACCCATAATGTTCGTGATGTGGTTCTTGGAAGTGGTGAAATTGTGAGATATGACACCCAGCTTCAAACCTTTTAACTTAATCTTTTATCTCTTTGTCAAACTCATCTGTGCCAACCTTTTAACTTAATCTTTTATCTCTTTGTCAAACTCATCTGTGCCGTTTCTGTTGTCTTTATGTTCAGATTGTAGATGACATGAAATTTACAGTTTCGCATGTGGTAGAACCTGTTGAAAGAGGTATTGCAAAAATAAACAAAACCTTCCATCAGATATCTGAAAATGTAAAGCGCCATGATGAGGAGCGAAAGAAAAATGTCAAGGTCAAGGATGATAGTTACCTCGTTCCCCTGCGTTCATGGAGAACAGAATTTTCCGATGTTCATGACAATCTTGTAGAAGGAAGCGTCAGTGATAGTGGTTTGCCCAGTGGAAACAGACATCTCCAATCCAAGGCGTCAGCCTCCAGGATGAGAAGATAGTATTTAATAGTTATTAGTTCAACACGTATAGTTTGCACATAGATAAAAATTCCAATAGATTTTGGCGTCAAATGGAAACCAAAATGGCATGTGGTGGGGGGGGGGGGGGGGGGGGGCTGATCGGTGGGTTTTTCAAAGATGTGTATATAAAATAATATATGTTGCACCAGATAATGGAAGGATATTAACGCACAGGGCTGATAAGTGATAACAATTCCCATGGTTATGTCAAGAGTGAGACAGATTACGTCTAATTAGGGATGCAAACGGGGCGGGCACGGGTACCTCACTACCCGGACCCGCCCCGTTTACTATAAATGGGACCCGTGCCCGCCCCGTACCCGCACGGGTACCCGCTAAACGGGTCTTAAACGGGTATTGTTTCTTAACGGGTACCCACGGATACTTGTAATTTAATAAAAAATATTTATTTTTACAAAATTAATAAAAATAAATTTTTTGTACTGCATCTTCACCATTACAAATAAAAATATATTTTTTGTAACACTATTGTCGAGAAGAAAACAATCAAAACATCAATGAAATTTATTTTGGGCCTATTCTTTTTCTATCTACACCACCACAAATTCATTTATACACCAACATATATGAGGGTAAATAATAAGACTAACGGGCACGGGTACCCGCGGGTACGGGTACCTCACTACCCGGACCCGCCCCGTTTATTAACGGGTATTGTAAATGCCCATTTATTTTGCCCGCGGGTACCCGTTAAGGGACCCGCCCCGTGCCCGTCGCGGGTATTACCCGCGGGTACCCGTGGGTGCGGGTTTTTTTTGCACCCCTACGTCTAATGCTTGACCAATCTATGAGTATGAACCATGAGTTATTGAATGGATAGAGAACGGGGTTACTATTTGCATCCCTGTTTATACTAATGCACCCTGAGGGCTTTGGCTTTTTGTTTTCCCAAAAAGTACTTTGCTTTTTTTGGTTACAAAGTGTTTAGGCGAGTTGGGTCTCGGGACTTACCATGTGAGCTAATTCTTACCAACTAGACCAACTTTTGTTGGCTAAAAGTACTTCGGTTTGAAAGAATTTTTTGAAGGTTTGTTTTGTTGGGATCCAAAATGCCTTAATTTTTTGGGGACTTGTATTTTTTGGAAATTAACTTTCTGATTCTTTATACCTTTTAAAAGTTAACTATAAAAATGTTTAACTTGGAGAATGTATTCTGTATCGAAATTTAACGCATGAGTTTTGTGAAATTTAACTTTGGGAAGGTAACTGCTTTCATTTTTAAATTGTTTAATCCCTCTCACATGTCACTCTCCTCCCACCATCACTCTTACTTTCCATTTCTTTGTAAGGGGTTTATGTCTTAGGTCAAGGTGGAGAAAACTTGAGCTTTTCAAGTGTTGAAGAACATGTGGGGATTATATTTACTTCATCATAAGAGATTGGTCGGGATTTAAACATGTGACATGTTAATACAAGTTTTGTCATGCTTCATGAGATCAACTCATTGAAGTTATATCTCTCTCTCTCTCTCTCACTCACTTTCTCACATCCTAGGATTTGATCTTTTAGATATAGGCCATGATCTTAGTATTGATGACTTTTGAGATGAATGTTGTGTTTGTTCGATTGTTGTGTACTATTATGCTTATATTGAAGATGGGAATGTAAGAGCGTCTGCGGTGGAGAAACCCCAATATCTCAACCAACTCTTCGTACGCCACGACAGAATGATGTATTTGAGAATCGCACATTGCTAGACATGGTACGATCTAGTCAATCAGATGTATTTACTCTTTATAAGAATAGGCCCTAGACCCTCCTAACAACAACTTTTACACTTAATCGTGTTCCATCCAAGGTTGCTGAAAAGCATTCTTCATAAGTGTCCACCATGTTTGAAGAGGTTGAAGAGTTAATAGTTACTTAAGCGAAAGTGTTTTGATAGTGACTTTAGTAATTGTCCACAATTACCTAACACGAGCCGCAAAGAGAATAGTCGGAGAGAATTTTTTTAATAACTACTCTTTATAGTTTTGTTGGCTTTAGTAATTGTGTTAGGTGGTTTGATAGCATGTAACCATTGACTCTCAAACTTGAGGCTCATGTTAGAGAATCTCTACGATAATTTTAATTTAGGCAATGGGAAACTTCATAGAGTATATCTCCAGTTTATAGGAAGTTATTGGCCAAGTCGTTTACGCTATTCTTTGATTTGGAGGCTAAAACCCCATGAAATATTTTGGTTGTTTTTTTATGAGTTGCTGAATGACTTTTTGATATATACTAAGTAATGAGTGCAAAGTCAAATATGATGTTGGAACATTTTGTTGGGGAAGATGTTATAGCACTTGAACAATGATGAAGATGGTGATAGTTGCACTTGAACAATGAACATTTAGGTTCAATTCGCTCTCACTAATTCTAAACTAATTGGATGCAATAGGGTGTTTCGCAAATCCCCCAAGATACTTTAGAATTTTTGATGTGTTTTGCACAACCACACCAAACGTATCCATCAATGATGGTTTACAGAATAAAGTTTCTGTTGCCTATGTGGCACTTTGAGTGGTTTGCCTCATCCTATGGAGATCCTACGTGGCAGTGGCTTCCTCCACATCAGCACACCAGATTCTGTTGGAAGAGTAACAGTTTCTGTTGAGAAACTGTTACAGGCACCAAGGGCGCCAAAGTCTGTTGCCTTGCGGTTGCTGATTCTGTTATGGGCGCCAAGGGCTCCTAACCGATTTGGCTAGCTTGTATAAATAAGGGCTTTTAGGTGATCATTAGGGACAGAGATAGATAGAGAAAACAGAAACTAAGGGGTGTGGAGAGAATCATTGGGAACCATTGGGAATTGGGAGTGAGGGGGAAACACTTTGGGAAGAACAAAGCTTGTAATCACCATTGTAACTTCAATTCATGAATAAGAGTATGGACTGCAGCAGATTGCTCAGCCTCCAGATGTAGGTATCAGCAATGATACTGAACTGGGTCACCAAATTCTCTCTTGTCATTTTCTCTATGCTTTCTTGTCAATCAGTTTTGTGATCTACTGTGTTGTTCAATTCTGTGTGTGTGCATTCATTAAATCAATAACTATTCTTGACCTTATTCTTCATCATCATCTTGTGCATTAGTTGTTCTTGAGATCATCTTGTGAATCATCTCAACAAGGCCACTGTTTCATTGGCTGCTGTCTCAGTATATTCAGCACAGCAGCATAGCTTATCCTAACAACTGGTATCAAGAGCATCGGGTTGGAAGGTGAAATAGATGGATATGGCAAAGTACAACATTGAGAAATTCACAGGGAAGAATGACTTTGGCTTATGGAAGATGAAGATGCATGCACTCCTCGTTCAACAAGGATTGGAGGATGCATTAGAAGGAGAAAGAAGGCTGCCAGACACTCTGATAGAAAAGGAGAAAAAGGATTTGATGAACAAGGCTCACAGTGCAATTATCTTGAGCTTAGGAGACAAGGTTCTAAGGGAAGTTTCCAAAGAAAAATCCGCTGCTGCTGTATGGGCAAAACTGGAATCTTTATACATGACCAAGTCTCTTGCAACAAGGCTATACCTCAAGCAAAGACTCTATACACTCAAGATGCAACCAGGTACTTCTCTTGGTGATCACATTGATGATTTTCATAAGTTGATACTAGACTTAGAAAATATTGATGTAAAAGTAGAAGATGAGGATCAAGCATTATTGCTCATTAGGTCATTGAATAGCTCCTATGATACACTAGCTGACACACTAGTATATGGAAGGGAATCAGTAAGTCTTGATGAAGTTCAGGTTGCTTTAATGTCTAAAGAACTATCAAGAAAGAGTGAAACAAGAAGCAATGATCAAGGAGAGAGTCTAGTTGTTAGAGGAAGAAGTGAGCACAGAACTGAGAAGGGAAAAGGAAGAGGAAGATCAAAATCCAAGACAAAGCATAATAGGTGTTATATCTGTAACAAGGAGGGGCATTTCAAGAAGAATTGTCCTGAAAAGAAAAACAAGAAAGGCAATACTGCCAAGGAGGAAACTGCAGATGCATCTGTTGCTGCAGACAACTATGATAACTGTGAGTTGCTATATGTTGCAGGTGAGGCATGTGAAATACTGGATACTGCTGATGATCACAGCAGTGAAGCACATGTTGCTGCAGATGAAGAAAGGGTGGAATCAAACTCTACAGCTTCAACTACAGGTGATGATGATTGGGTTCTGGACTCAGGATGTTCATACCATATGTGTCCTAGAAGAGAGTGGTTCGTTGAATACAAACCATACAATGGTGGACAGGTGATTATGGGAAACAACAAGGCATGCAAAGTCATTGGAATTGGAACTGTGAAACTGATTCTGTCTGATGGAACAGTGAAGAAGTTAACCAATGTAAGGCATGTACCTGACCTCAAGAGATCATTGATATCACTTGGTACACTTGAGAAAGCTGGATTCAGTTTCAAAGGTGAAGATGGAGTGCTGAGAATCATGAAGGGATCAAGGATAGTCATGAAGGGAGTGAGAAGGGGAAACTGCCTCTATACTCTCCAAGGCAGCACTGTAGTTGGAGAAACAAATGTAGCAACAGCAGCTACTGACAAGGCACTTATGTGGCATCAAAGACTTGGCCACATGAGTGAGAAAGGATTGAAGGAATTGGAGAAACAAGGCCTGCTCTGTGGAGACAGAATCAACAAACTTGGATTCTGTGAACATTGTATAATTGGCAAGCAAACTAGAGTGAAGTTTGCAACAGCAATACACAAGACTGAGGAGAGGTTAGGCTACATCCATTCAGATTTATGGGGACCTTCTAAGACACCAACACATGGTGGGAAAAGGTACTTCATAACCTTCATAGATGACCTTAGTAGAAAGGTGTGGATCTATCTACTCAAAACAAAAGATGAGGCCTTCAAAACTTTTGTTGAATGGAAAAAGAGAGTAGAGACTCAAAGTGGACTGAAAGTCAAAGCTTTGAGAACTGATAATGGATTGGAATTTTGCAATGAAGAATTCAATCAATTTTGCAAAGAAGAAGGCATTTACAGGAATTATACTGTGAGAGGGACACCTCAGCAGAATGGGCTTGCTGAGAGGTTAAACAGGACTTTGTTGGAGAAGGTAAGGTGTATGCTGTCATGTGCAAAACTGTCTAAGACATTTTGGGGAGAAGCTGTGCATACAGCCTGTTACTTAGTCAACAGAAGTCCCTCCACTGCACTGGATTTTAAAACCCCTCAAGAGGTATGGACTGGAGCCAAACCTGATTATCAAAATCTCAGGATATTTGGATGCCCTGCTTTCTTTCATGTCAGTGAAGGCAAGCTAGAACCAAGGTCAAAAAGGGGCTTGTTCATGGGATATCCTGAAGGAGTGAAAGGTTTTAGAATATGGTCTGTTGATGAGAAAAAATGTATAATCAGCAGGGATGTTGTATTTCATGAATCCAAATTGCTTCATGAAGCAAAGAACAATGAAGTTCTAGATGAAAGAGCAACAGATAAGGATTCTGAGCTTGAGGTGGAGTTTGATACAGGAGGAACAGAAAAGAAGACTGACACAGATGCTGTTACTCCTCCTATCAGCCAAGATACTGAAGAATACTCCAGCTCAGAAACTGATGAACATGAAGAGCAGGAACAAGAGTATATGTTATGTAGAGACAGAACCAGAAGGGAAATCAGAGCTCCAAGCAGACTTGGATATGAATCAATGACAGCATATGCATTGAATACTTCTGTTTGTCTAGACAATGATGAGCCAAATACTTTTGATCAAGCTATGAGTAGCAAGGAACAAAACAAATGGATGGAAGCCATGATAGATGAAATGAGATCCTTAGAGAAAAATCAAACTTGGAAGCTTGTAAGGAAACCTACTGGTGCAAAATTGGTAGGTTGCAAATGGATATACAAGAAGAAAGAAGGCAGTTCAGAAACTGATCCACCTAGATTCAAAGCAAGGTTGGTTGCTAAGGGATATACTCAAAGAGAAGGAGTTGATTTCAATGAAATATTTTCCCCAGTAGTCAAGCATACTTCAATAAGAGTACTTCTAGCTCTTGTTGCTGAGTATGGCTTGCATCTTGAACAAATGGATGTCAAAACAGCATTTCTTCATGGAATACTTGAGGAAAAGATCTACATGACACAGCCAAAGGGCTTTGAGGAAAAGGGAAGGGAAAGCATGGTATGTTTACTTCAAAAGTCTCTGTACGGCCTGAAGCAATCTCCTAGGCAGTGGTATAAGAGATTTGATGGCTATATGGTGAACATCAAATATCAAAGGAGCAATTATGACAGTTGTGTCTACTATAAAAGGCTAGATGGTGGAAATTACATCTATCTACTTTTATATGTAGATGACATGTTAATTGCCAGCAAAGATAGAGGAGAGATTGACACTCTTAAGGTGCTACTCAAGAGGGAATTTGAGATGAAGGATTTGGGACAAGCAAGGAAGATATTGGGCATGGAAATCACAATGAATTCTGCTGGGAAAGGACTGATAATCACTCAGGCAGCCTACTCACAGAAGGTTCTTCACAGATTCAATATGGCATCTGCTAAGACAGCAAACATCCCTATTGGATCTCAGTTTAAATTGTCCAAAACTGATTGTCCAAATTCTGATCAGGAACAGAAAGAGATGGAAAGAATTCCATATGCTAGTGCAGTTGGCAGCTTGATGTATGCCATGGTCTGTACTAGGCCTGACCTTGCTTATGGTTTAAGCTTGGTCAGCAGATACTTAGCCAATCCTGGACAGCAACATTGGCTTGCTGTAAAACATGTGCTGAGGTATCTGAAGGGTAGCTTAAAGCTGGGGCTAAGCTACTATAGAGGTGATCTGGATTCAGGTGGAGTTGTGGGATATGTAGACACTGACTTTGCTGGAGACCGTGACAAAAGAAGATCACTAACTGGATATGTATTCACACTGTTTGGCAAAACAGTAAGCTGGAAAGCTTCATTGCAACATGTGGTGGCTCTCTCCACCACTGAAGCTGAGTACATTGGAGTCACAGAGGCTGTCAAGGAGGCTTTGTGGTTGAAGGGTCTTGTGAATGAGTTGGGGATTAATCAGAAAAGTGTGGATGTGCATTGTGATAACCAAAGTGCAATCCACCTATGTAAGAACCAAACATCTCATGAGAGGACAAAGCATATTGACATAAGGTTGCATTGGATTAAAGACATCATCAGTGAAGGACAGGTTCAGATAAGGAAGATTCATACAGCTCACAACCCTGCTGATTTCATCACCAAGGTTGTCCCATTGTCTAAGTTCAAGCACTGCTTGAACTTACTGAATGTTAACTGATGAAGTGGAGTTTTGGCTGGACATTTGCTATGAAATGTAGTTCATTTATTTCTGAGTTTGAAGTGCCAAGGTGGAGATTGTTGCCTATGTGGCACTTTGAGTGGTTTGCCTCATCCTATGGAGATCCTACGTGGCAGTGGCTTCCTCCACATCAGCACACCAGATTCTGTTGGAAGAGTAACAGTTTCTGTTGAGAAACTGTTACAGGCACCAAGGGCGCCAAAGTCTGTTGCCTTGCGGTTGCTGATTCTGTTATGGGCGCCAAGGGCTCCTAACCGATTTGGCTAGCTTGTATAAATAAGGGCTTTTAGGTGATCATTAGGGACAGAGATAGATAGAGAAAACAGAAACTAAGGGGTGTGGAGAGAATCATTGGGAACCATTGGGAATTGGGAGTGAGGGGGAAACACTTTGGGAAGAACAAAGCTTGTAATCACCATTGTAACTTCAATTCATGAATAAGAGTATGGACTGCAGCAGATTGCTCAGCCTCCAGATGTAGGTATCAGCAATGATACTGAACTGGGTCACCAAATTCTCTCTTGTCATTTTCTCTATGCTTTCTTGTCAATCAGTTTTGTGATCTACTGTGTTGTTCAATTCTGTGTGTGTGCATTCATTAAATCAATAACTATTCTTGACCTTATTCTTCATCATCATCTTGTGCATTAGTTGTTCTTGAGATCATCTTGTGAATCATCTCAACAAGGCCACTGTTTCATTGGCTGCTGTCTCAGTATATTCAGCACAGCAGCATAGCTTATCCTAACAGTTTCTTCAATTACTCTCGTGCAGTAGAGAAACGATGAAATGATTTAGAAATGATAAGAATGAATATCGTCTTTGTTTTCTGCCCAAAGTGCCTCTATTTATAAAGAAACTCATGCTACTTTGTAAAGGAAAATAATTCTTAAAAGAGTCTCTATGATGTTCAACCAGAATCATTAAATATGATTCCCGTTCAATCAATGACATGACATGATGGTTGGCTCAACGGTTAAGGCTTGTGTCTCTTTGCTTGTCGGTACAGACTCAAATCCTATTTCAAAATTCAAACCTAGGTCACCCCAATCCAAACTAAGAAACACAACCAGGGTGCCAAGCCAACCTATGAAACCCGGATACTTTAGAAATGGACACACATCTATGATACGATATTTCCCACTTCTCAAATATATCTTCAATACGTATGTTACCAACTAAGATATGATTGTCACCTTGATACGATATGTTTTCGATATCTCTTACTAAAAACATGAAATTCGTTGACGTATTATTCTAATAAGTGTCCACTTGTTATGATTGTAAAGTAATTTTTTTCTACATTGTGATAGTCAAATATCGACTACTTATACGTATCTTGACCATGTTGTATCTTGATTTTTAGAAAATTCTCGTACTCTAATGTATCTGTGTCATATCGTACCTGTATCGTACAAGATACCCGGGCTTCTTAGAAGCCAACTAATATGTTAGTGACATCATTAATTTTATTAACCAATTGCAAGTTTCCATATGACACAACATAATCACAGATTCACAATAGAGGCCTCAAACTTACAACCTTTTTTTCCTTCACATTGTTGCAGTAAAATATTTGCAACTAGGTAGAGACTTATATCACAATCAGTTTGATATGATATGTAATTCCTCCCTTTGTACAGGAGAATGGAGGAAGATTCTGGATATATAGTTTTAAAGTATTTATTTACACTTCCATTTTTTCTTGCAAAAGAGGTATCTTCTTGTCCAAAGAATCTGAGCTTTCGTCACAAATTTTGTCTTCTTCATCTCCTTTAAATTCTCCATACAATACTGTATAATACCCCATTCCAAGTACAGCTGCTCCCATCACACTGCACACATGTTTATTTTATTTTCAAACAATAAAAAAAATATATTAGATATGTAGATATACAAATATAAGTGAACAATATTATTATACTTTGAAAAACACTATGTGAAGGAGAAATCCAAGTATATATACCTTCCATAATGAAGGCTGTTAGGAAAGAAGCAAACTCCAAAAGTGGTGGCAAAGGCAATACCAAAGGGCTTAAACTGTGGCACATAAAGTGGACCCTTCATGCGTGTCAACCAAACTTGAATATTTGGACGAATCACGCCTCCAAATATTGCCTACATAGCATTACATATTTATCATCAACCTATTTTATATATATTTGTGTGTGTGTGTGTTACTAAATATAATTAATATATAATTCTGTACTTACAGTTAGAACAATGAGAACGAGGTCCATGTCACGCTTTATCTTCCAAGCATTTACATCTGTTTCCATTATCAAGGAGACAATTGCACTAAGGATGGTCCCAAACAAGGTGTAATAAGAAATCACCTTCATTGGTTCTTCTGGATATTGCTTAACAGTTTCTTTCTATAATAGTGTGAAAAGAACAGAAAAAACTTGATTAATTAATCACCTCAAAAGATTCAAATGGAAAATTTAATTTAAAGAATAGTTACAAAAAATAAGAAAAGGAGTAAGTAGTACCTGGATGAAGTTGGCAAGTGAAAGTGAGAAGAAAGCTGAAGCAAGTAAAATGCCTCCAAGAACCCAAAATTCTGGTGTTGAGGAGAAGACAAAAAGTTGCTTAGTGTATCGAAGGTGGTGAGAAGATGGTCTTATAAGTGGTCCCTTGAAGAATTCTGCTAGTACTGCTCCCATTATGGATACAAGAATACCAATCAATTGGACTTGGATACTAGAGCTTCTAAAATTCAACTCTATCTTCCTGAAAAAATTAACAGCTATAGTATCAATTAAATAAAAAAAAAGATATGACAAATATTCCACATATTACAGTTTATATGAAGAGAGTATGGTAAAAACAAATTAGTAAAAGGGTTTGAGAAAAGGAACCTGTGAATGAGAGAGAGGAGGAAATTAAAGGTTGGGATCAAGTGACCCATGGCACATACAAGTATTGGAGAACTATAGCCGAGACCCAGGAACAACAAATTCTGAGCCATGGTTATTCTGCACACACAAAAATAATCCAACAAGGAAAAATAATGTTACAAATACAATGATTGTTATGGCTCTGAGGCTCCATCTTTTAGCACTTGATAGGCCTAAAAGGAAAGTATATATATATATATATATATATATATATATATATATATATATATATAGACACACACACCCACGTACCCTGTAAAACCAAGTAGCAAGAATCGCATAAACAAAGAGAAAGTAAAAGGTGGCCTCTCCTTTCTATCATCCTCCTGGTGGTTTAATAAAAAGGAAGAAGGAAAAAGTATTGTAGCGGCCAAAGCATTAGTATAAACAATGAACACAAATGGACTCATTCCTTTAGTTATTGCAGTTTTTGCAAAAATAGTCAGTGCTATTGTGCACCCTTCCATAATCACCATCACTATGAATGGCACCAATTCCCAATATTTCCTACTATCCTTACCTTCCATTAAATCTTTCAGTTAGAAATTAGAAACTTATAAATTATAATATGCTAATTATACCGTATCTTCCTTGTTATATATGTGTATGTGGATATATACAGAAATGTATAGACTTATTATGAGTATCTACTAGGTTGTCTTGTCTCTCTTTGTGGTGTGTGTGCGCTCCAAGTTGGAAGGAGCTAGGAATCACAATCACCAGGTAAACAAACCCAACTAGACTCTCTATGAAATTGAAATGCACGTTTGTGTGTTTGAAATATATGGAAGAGAGAAGTTGCGGGCCATGCATATGAGAATAACCCTTCACAGAAAGGTGAAGCTACTTTGGAAGAGAAGTTGCAACTCGAGTGTCCCAATTTTATTAAAAAAATAAAAGGGACCAACGATGACGTCTTAGGGAATAGGGAGTTTTTTAATCATACAAATTCTTTTTTTTTTGAGTGTGCACATGTATGTGAATAAGAGGATAATATCCTAATTAGGAAAAGAAACAATTCATTATTTGTAGATATTTAGTTCCTGATTTAAGTTGTACAGATCAGGAATTAGAATATTTGTAATTAATATTTGTAATCCCCTAATCTCTATTAATAGAGACAATACAATGAATAGAAGGCAGCAAGCCAAATTTCATGAAATGGTATTAGACTAGGTTTGATCCCAAATACCTGTTTTGATTTTTTTCTTGGTTGCTGCTGGTGCATCTCGTTTGTTCGTCAGTCTTGCTCCTGACCTCTGTTGGTTTCCTCTGACCCTGTTGCGATTTCGTTCCTGGTGATTTCGTTCGTCGACTCCTGCTTTCCCCTGGTTGCATCTGGATCCAATTGCGATTTCGTTTGGGGATCTTGCTCTTGCGGTGCACTTCACCATCTCTGTTCGGTTCTTGTTCGTGATTCTTGCCTGCTCCTTCTCGCTCGCGATTCTGTTCTCTGGCGTGCGATTCTTGCCGTTTGCGACTTCTTGGTTCTCGCTGATCTTGGTTGGGTTCTTGGTTCGTTTTGGTATTCGCTGGTTGCGTTTTGTGCTTCTCAGTTCTCACCGCTACTGTCTCTGCTGTTCCTGTGGTTAGCCCCGGTACATGCTCTTCATTTGGTGTTCCTATTGGTTAGACTTGTAATCACTTGGTTCATGTGGTTAGCGCTGTACGTTATCTTCAATTGGTTCGTGTGGTTTGTTTGTCTCTTGTCCTAATTGTTGCTTTTGGCCTTGTTATTCGTTTATTCCCTATTGGTTATTTATTTACCAATTTTTTAATGGCTTCGGATAAAGAAATGGAACTTTTGTGTTCATTTCACTGGTAAGAACTATGTTGCTTGGGAATTCCAATTTAGGATGTATGTCAAAGGGAAAGGTTTATGGAGTCACATTGATGGAATTTCTAAGGTGTCAGAAGATAAAACTGCCTTAGATGCATGGGAAGTCAAAGATGCTCAAATTATTTCATGGATTTTGAGCACTATTGATCCTCAGCTGATCAATAATTTACGTTCTTTCTCAACTGCTCAAGAAATGTGGGATTATTTAACGCGCATCTACAACCAGGACAATACAATCAAGCGCTTTCAGCTGGAACTTGAGATCGCCAATTACAAACAAGGTAATTCTTCTATTCAAGAATATTATTCTGGTTTTTTGAATCTGTGGACTTAACACTCTGCCATTATATATGCTGCTGTTTCCAAAACTTCACTGTCGGCGGTCCAAGATGTCTACAACACTAGTAAGCGAGAACAATTTCTCATGAAATTTTGCCCAGAATTTGAGGCTGTCTGAGGTGCATTGCTGAATAGGAATCCCGTTCCTTCTTTGGATACATGTGTTGGTGAACTTCTCAGGGAAGAGCAACGTCTCATTACCCAAGGAACCATGTCTCATGATGTTGTCTCTTCTGAACCTGTGACGGTTGCATATGCTGCTCAGAGTAAAGGTAAAGGTCGTGATATGCGACAGGTCCAATGCTTTTCTTGCAAACAGTTTGGACATGTTTCTCGTAATTGCCCAAAGAAGTCTTGCAATTACTGCAAACAGTAGGGTCATATCATCTCGGACTGCCCCACGCGTCCCCCACGACCAACACAACGTAAGGTGCAGGCACTCCATGCCACTACCACCACAGCTGGCAGTTCGTCCACCACAGGTGCATCTGATGCTAATGCTTTACACCCTGAATTGATTCAACAAATGGTACTTTCTGCTCTTTCCGCCTTGGGAATTACTGGTAAGTCTTCTTTCGTTTCTCGTCCATGGTTACTTGACTCTGGTGCATCAAACCACATGACGGGTTCTCCCGAACACTTGCACAATATTTAAATTCTTATAATGGTAATCAGAAAATTCAAATTGCTGATGGGAGTACCATTCCTATAACTCATGTTGGTGACATCAACTCTAAGTTTCGAAATGTGCTTGTAGCACCAGCTGGACTTGCTTCCAATTTATTGTCTGCTGGTCAATTAGTGGATGATGGCTGTGATGTTAATCTTACTTGTCCTGGTTGTTCTGTGCAGGAGCAGGTGTCGAGGAAAGTGATCGCGAAGGGGCCTAAAGTGGGAAGATTGTTTCCGCTCCAGACCAATTCTAGTCATTTATCTTTTGCTTTTAATACTGTTTTGAATCAATGTGAGGATTGGCATAGGAAATTGGGCCATCCAAACTCTGTTTTTTTGTCTCACTTATTTAAGACTGGTTTGTTGGGTACTAAACCTATGAATTCTAGTGCCTCTATTTCATGTTTTTTTTCTGTTTGCAAATTAGCTAAAAGTAAAACACCTCCTTTCCCGTCTGGTGCTCATCGTGCTTCTAATTGTTTTGAGATGATTCATAGTGATGTTTGGGGAATCTCACCTGTAGCTTCTCATGCTCACTATAAATATTTTGTCACATTTATCGATGATTATAGTCGTTTTACTTGGATTTATTTTCTTAAATCTAAATCTGAAGTGTTTTCTATGTTTACGAAATTTCTGATGTATGTTGAAACTCAATTTCAAACCAGTATTAAAATTCTTAGGTCTGATTCTGGTGGTGAGTATATGTCTTATGAGTTTCAGGAGTTTCTACAGCAAAAAGGTGTATTGTCTCAATGATTCTGTCCCAATACCCCTCAGCAAAATGGTGTTGCAGAACGTAAGAATTGTCACTTGTTGGATGTGACACGTACCTTACTTCTCCAGGCTTCTGTTCCATCCAGATTTTGGGTGGAGGCTCTTTCCACAGCTGTTTTTTTGATCAATCGTCTTCCTTCCATAGTGATTGAGTTTGATTCTCCATACTTTCGCCTTTTTAAAACTCAGCCTGATTACAGTAGTTTACATACTTTTGGGTGTGTGTGTTTTTTTCACCTACCTTCCACTGAAAGACATAAGCTTGGGGCAGTCCAATGTGCATTTATGGGGTATAGTCATTCTCATAAGGGTTTTGTGTGTTATGGTGTCTCTAACCATCGTTTTTGCATTTCTAGGAATGTGTCATTTTTTGATAATCAGTTTATGTTTCATTGCCCTTCTCCTGGTCTGAATGATATTGCTATACTTCCCCAATTTTCTGCATCTATAGAACGTTTCAAACCAGGTATTATATATGAAAGACAAGGCAGTAGGCAGGTTCCCACTCCCCCTTCGACGCTGATCCGCCACCTGATCCTGATCCTGCACCAGCTGCACTACGGCGTTCTAGTAGAACGTCTCGAGCACCTGATAGATATTCACCAGACAAGTTTGATTCCTCGCATACTGCTTTAATTACTTCTCTCTCTAGCACATCTATTCCTACTTGTTACTCGCGGGCTGTTAAAGATGTGCGTTGGGTAAATGCCATGAATGAGGAACTTTAGGCCCTTCAGGACATTTTCACTTGGGATATTGTTGCTTGCCCTCCTGATATCAAACCCATAGGCTGTAAATGGGTGTATTCTGTGAAACTGAATTCTAATGGATCACTCAATCGGTACAAGGCTCGATTGGTTGCTTTAGGCAACAAGCAGGAATATGACCTTGATTATGATGAGACATTTGCACTAGTTGCTAAAATGACTACTGTCAGAACGGTGCTCTCTATAGCTGCTTCTCATGGGTGGTCTTTCCACCAAATGGATGTGAAAAATGCATTTCTTCATGGTGACCTGACTGAAGATATTTATATGACTCCTCCTCAGGGCCTATTCTCTTCATCTAAGGGGGTGTGCAAACTCAAACGCTCTCTATATGGTTTGAAACAGGCTCCCAGAGCATGGTATGAGAAATTTCGTTCCACTCTACTTGGGTTCTCTTTTACTCAAAGTCAGTATGATTCCTCTTTGTTCATTCATCACACGTCTATGAGCATTGTCTTGCTCATTCTTTATGTTGATGATATGATCATTACTGGTTCTGATGAAGCATCCATACGGGAAGTTAAACAACAACTTCAAGCCTCATTTCAAATGAAAGACCTTGGTAATTTACATTATTTCCTTGGACTTGAGGTTCATTCTACTTCCAAAGGTATATTCCTCCATCAGCATAAGTATGCCACAGATCTTATTGCTATGGCTGGCCTCCAATCAGCTAATCCTGTGGACTCCTCTTGAAGTTAATGTTAAATACCATCGCGATGAGGGTGAACTTTTGACCGATCCTTTATTGTATCGACAGCTCGTGGGTAGTCTTAACTACTTGACCACTACACGACATGACATTTTGTTTGCTGTTCAGCAAGTAAGTCAGTTCATGCATTCTCCTCGTAATCTTCACTTGACAGCGGTTCGTCGTATAATTCGCTACTTGAAGGGTACCTCTCAACGAGGCTGATTCTTTCCCGGTGGGACACCTCCTAAACTGATTGCCTATAGTGATGCTGATTGGGCCGGGTGACCTGATACCCGGTGTTCTGTCACTGGTTGGTGCATGTTTCTTGGCTCTTCACTGATCTCATGGAAGAGTAAGAAGCAAGTCAGAGTCTCTAAATCCTCTATTGAGTCGGAATATCGTGCTATGTCTACGGCTTGCCCTGAAATAATTTGGCTTCGTGGTCTTTTGGCTGAGCTTGGATTTCCTCAAACAGAGCCAACTTCTCTTTATGCCGACAATACTAGTGCCATTCAGATTGTTGCAAATCCATTTTTTCATGAGCGCACCAAAGATATTGAAGTAGATTGTCATTCTATCCCTCACGTCAATACTCAGTTTCAGGTTGCGGATATTCTTACCAATGTTGTTCCTCGTCCGCGTCATCAGTTTCTTGTTAGCAAATTGATGTTCCTCGACCAACCGCATCAATTTGAAGGGGGATGTGAATAAGGGGATAATATCCTAATTAGGGAAAAGATACAACTCATTATTTGTAGATATTTAGTTCTTACTTTAGATTGTACAGATCAGGAATTAGAATATTTGTAATTACTATTTATAATCCTCTAATCTATATTAATAGAGACAATACAATGAATAGAACTAAATATCATGAGAATGTGATCTCGTGTCATCTTTTACTTGAAACAAAGGAGTCGGGAAAGCTTATTATATATATGATATATATATGATATGTGCTCTTGTTTATTACTCTTTGGGTTTATTATATGTGGTCTTTTGTGATTATTTAATCATAGAATTAGATATGAATAATTTCGGACCATTTACTGCAAGCTTTCTAGTATGGTTGTGAAGTGAATGATGTAGAGGCGCACATCGTTTGAGGCCCCACCATTAGAGGATGTTTTTGGCGTAACTGAATTCATATAACTACCGTGTGCACCCGCGTGTTTGGACGGGCAACAACTTCAGTTAATGCAAAATTCATGTCTTTAAAATTTATTTTTAAAATCGCAATATGAAAAAGTCTTATTTGTTGGTCCTTTGAATGCTAAAGTATCCCGAAACACACTGCTTAAAATAACTCTTTATATATTTGTCACTTTTTTTTACCAAATCGGTTATTGAGTAATGAACTTTGAGTATTTTGATGGTTAAGTTTTTTTCCGAGCACTAAATGACTCCTAAACACGCTGGTTAATGAGACACAAATTTCGCATATTTGAATAGTTGATTTTTTTTTACAAACACAAAAGCATCTGAAACCACAACTTAACATCATACTTTACATATGTTGTTATTAAATTATTTTTATTCATCGAACCGGTCACTGAGAAACAAAACTCGCGTATTTAAATTATTTGGATACTATCACTAGTGCAAAAAAGGGATTTAAAGTCAGGCGAAAAGGGGATTTAAAGTCAGGCGCCCGCTTGACTTTTATTAAGTCGACTTTGTATGTCAAGAGTTTTAAAGTCAAGCGATAGCCTGACTTCGTAAGTATGTTTTAAAGTCAAGCATTTGTTTCGCCTGACTTCGTAAGTATGTTTTGAAGTCAGGCATTTGTTTCGCCTGACTTCGTAAGTATGTTTTGAAGTCAGGCATTTGTTTCGCCTGACTTCGTAGGTATGTTTTGAAGTCAGGCTTTAGTGCCGCCTGACTTCGTAAGTCTGTTTTGAAGTCAGGCTTTAGTTCCGCCTGACTTCGTAAGTCTGTTTTGAAGTCAGGCTTTAGTTCCGCCTGACTTTAAAAGTTCATTTTTTTTAAAAAAAAAAATTATTTGATAGCTAGCTAATCTAAATAATGACTGCTAATTTTAATTCAACAAACCAAATTTAACATATACATGAACAAAACTTCATATCCTTTGTATAATCATTGTTAACGATAATATACAAATTCTTTAACTAGTAAAACTACCAACATATACATGAACAAAACTTCATATCCTTTGTATAATCCTTGTTAATGATAATATACAAACATATACAAATCCTACTGATAACAAAAATTAGTACAACTACCAACATATCCAAGAACCTCGCCACCGTCCGCCTCAGCTCCTTCGGATCCATCTCCTCGCATCCCATTGCCACCACCTCAGCTCCTTAGAATAGCTGCTCACCTTACATAAGAAATATATATTAACTTAACTAGACAAACAATATAACCAAACTAGACAGACAAACAATGTAAATGTCATCACCATAGTCCATTCCATAAGTGAACAATCATTAACTTCTTTTAACTAAGAAGGACTACGACTCTAATCTTTGGATTTCCGTTGATCTTAGGCTAAACAAACAACAATGCATGGCTATCTTTATGTGTTAAATGATATCGGCTATGTCGAAATGTATTTTGATGGCTCCTAAATATCTATAACCCCTAAATATCAGCAAAGAAACAAACATCTTCTAAACTTGATTACCTGTGTGGAGATAGAGTATGCCATTGCTCTATCCCTTTTGATGGCTCCTTCTTGCCTCACTCGTAGCTTTGCTTTAACTTCATCCACAGTTCCAGGAATCTCACACCATCCTTGCTGATAACAACATGGAAAATTATACAAGTTATATAACTCTGAAATAATCATTAAGATGGCTATGTTATGTTGAAGCAAAATAGCAAATTATAAAAAAAGTTATGATACCTCAACCGGCATAACAGAATCAGCTAGGTTGCGATGGTCTTCTAATAATTTCTGTACTGCTTTCCCTTCTGGAGATTTCCTCACATTCCTAGCCCTAACATGTGCCTGAACTCTAACAAGAGCTTGCATGCACCTTAGAGTTACAGCTGCTTGCTTTCTCACTTGATGGCCTCGAAATATAGCTTGCAGCTTCACCACTTCCCTCAGAGCCCTGAAATCTCGTCTAGCCTGCAATGTATATCACAAGCCAAGTAACTTTAATATAAAAGCAATATCCTAAGTCTGTTACACAAGCAACTAGAGCATTTCTAGCCTTATCCTAAGTCTGTTACACAAGCAATAGGTAAAGTTAAGTGCAATGAGACTCCCACCAAACGGTACACACATATATAATTTTCTTAAAAGTTATGAACTAAGTTATGAACAATGCATTATGAAACTACTATCTATTCATAAAAGCAGCACACTCATTCATAAAGAAAACCAACAAGAGAATAATGAACAAAATGAAGCAAGGTGTTGCAGCTCAAAACATACCTCCAATCAAACCTGCAAAATCACAAACAGGACAGTGATTAGGGTTTCTGTACGGACAGAAACAGAAACAGAAAAAGAAGATTACGATTCATATACTAGGGTTTCTGAATCAAAGTCAGGTAAAAGGAAATACAAGATCAGAGAAATGATCTATACCCACTGGTGCGAATCAGTGAAGGAATCGGGCCTTGAAACCTTCGTTGTGTTCGTTTGTGTGTATCATTCACCAGTTTCGTCAGGTTATCAACAAACAACATAAAGAGCAAGCATTGAATCAGTAAGGAGAGAAGTGCAATGGAGGAAAGGTTTAATACTGAAGTTAATACTGACCTTTGGATTGCTAAGTGCAATGGAGCACTGTCATTTGATAGGAAGATTTTGCAATGATTCAACCATTGAATGCTACATGTCAGGTTAACAAAGCAAATATCAAAAGCGCATTCTATGATTATTAGAAATCACATTTCCATGGCAACTTTCAATAAAATAAACAAAAAGTTCTATATTCATGAAATCAAATATAACATCGAAAGGGAACATACCACATCATATGGGTCAAAACAGAGATTTGTCACAGAATAAGCTTCGTTGTCAGCACAACCATAAGAAATATAGACATATGAGTTCCAAAAATGTTTGTGTGGTTCACATTTAAGAGACCCAGTACAAAAATGTTTAATGTCAAATTCCACCTGCCAGAATATGAGTTCCAAAATTAATTATATACTTTTAGCAATGATATTTTGGTTCAAGAGCAGCTCCAACATTACTAAGAACATGAATAACAGATTTGAAAATACAATCTGTATCTTTTTTTGGTTACAAAATACAATGTGTATATGCACAAATGCATGCTAGTTACTAACGGCAATAACTATGGACATTATAATGCATGAGATCAGAAGAATGATGTTACTACCTTTAATTTTTGCTTCTGTTTCTAGCGCTGTATGCTGGTCTTCACTTATTTGTTTTAGCACAGGAAGGAGCAGACAGACCAAATAATCAAAACGCAATATCCTATCAACTTTGCTTATACCAGCCAAATATTTCTGAAACAACATGGCATAAAACTGAAGTGTCAGCAAGTGATGCTAAAGAAAAAGTGTTGTAGCAGAAAAATATCCATCTTTGATGTCAGACCTTACTTTCAGTGGCTTTGCACTCATTTGCCCAACAATCTTTCCATGTACAAGTTCCTCGACAAACTGGACATGCCATCTTAACCTCGTTTTGAGTGCCAAAATACTTGAATTTTTTTAACAAATAAATTGGCAAAGTGTTTCATATTTTGATCATCAGCATAAAGGTACAAACTAAATATCGACAACAGGAATTGGATCTATGAGCTGTCAGCTGTGTATTAAATATCATACTTATCACATGTTGTTCTGATTCTGAAGTCCTTATTTGCATGTTGAGTTGAGCTATATTCCATGGGATGCCTCTCTAGCTTCTTTCCTTGTCAGTCTGCCAAATTCTGAAACATGAACAAATGAATATAAATGAATAACTACAAGATATGTAGTAACATGTAACATGAATAAATGAATACAAAAATTACAAAATAGGAAAGGAAAAGAAGGAAATCCCATCCATTATGAAGTCTAAAATTTAAAACAAATAAAAAAATCAATTCTTTTTTCATACTCTAATCATGGACACAACCGAAATACTAGTAATTAAGGGTTTTTACTTTCATTACTCAGTCCCAATCCACCAACAAAAGGTATGAGCATGTCACATAATCAGGTAGCAAGTTTCCAAACAACAAGTTCCATTCCCCGTTGCTAAGAATAAAGTGACTTACAGTGAGGTTAAGGTCTGATTCTGAGAAATTGCCAGTGCAGTAGGTGTACATCTTGGCCTTGAACACCATTACTTTGTCCCTGTGAGACTCCAAAATCAGCTAGAAGAGCCTCAAGTTCTTCAAGTTCCTTTTTCTTCCTTTCCAAAATCAACAGAATGTCATGACAAAATCACCTTTTTAATGCTTCTTAGAAAAACATAAAGAGTAATTTCTAAAAGAAACCTATAAATACAAATCTATCAAAAAATTGCTTTACTTTTTAAAGGTGAAACACACCCAAATTCGCTTGAAATTTGTTAACCCTAATTTCCAGAAAAAGGACCAAATACAATTTTTACTTCTTCCACCAACAACAAAATAAAGCAAAAAAACTAAATTAGGGTTCCTGTTTGGTTGATTTTTAAGAACCCTAGCAGAGAAACAAAGAAGAAACGAAGAGAACGAGATTCAGAGCGATAGAGAGAGAATACCTCAGATGTGCAATTAGGGTTCCTGTTTGGTTGTTTTGTTTAGAGAAGAACACACAAGGGAACCTGCAAACAGAAACAGTGCTTAGGGTTTCTGATAATAATCAACACAGAAACTCAGGAAGGAGAGTTTTGGGGACCTGAACAGAAAACAACCTTGTAATTAACGAAAATTAAAGCAAAACAATAAGAAGATAACTTAGAGTTCACCTTCACAAAGAGGAAGCCGTGAGAGAGAGAAGCAGCTTCTGAGAGAGCGATTGAAGATTCTGAGAGAGCGATTGAGAACCTGAATCAACGAATCAGCGAATCTTGCAAGAGCGAGAGCGAGAACCTGAACTCTGAGAGAGCGAGAGTGAGAACCTGAGAGAGCGAGGGTGACGGAGAGGAAAGAGGAAGCCACGGAAGAGAAGCGAGAAGAAGAACAAGTCAAAACCAGAGAAGGAGAGCGATTGAAGAGAGGGCGAGAGAAGGAGAACCTGAAGAACGAGAGAGAACGGATTGCGAATAGGGTTCGAGTGTTTTAGGGTTCGAGTGTTTTGGCAATGAAGAGTGAAATTTTTTTTTTATTGTAGTACTTTAGAGGTCAGGCGTGTATAAGCCTGACTTCTAAAGTACTAAAACAGAAAAAAAGAATTCACCATTAATTACAAGTTTGCCACCGTGTCTACTTATGTAGTCAGGCGAATACACGCCTGACTTCTAAAGTCTAATTTTTTCCCTATTTTTTCACTTTAGAAGTCAAGCGTGTATCCGCTTGACTTTAAAACTCGCGAGTTTTGCCTCTTAATTACAAGTTTGCCACCGCGTCAACATATAAAGTCAGGCATCTAAGCGCCTGACTTTAAATGTCTAATTCTTTTCCCATTTTTGCACTAGTGTATACGGGGTTTATATCTTTAAGATCTAACCATTTGGGTGTAATTATTAAGAAAGACTTTATTAGAATCTGGAGAAAATGATTTTCTGTGTGCTTTTGTTTTTTTATGTGTGAATCTTCTCAGTTTCGACGGAATCGAGAGGAACCAAGTATTCCAGCGCGAGCCTTATTAGAGGAACCAAATGATTATTTTGCGTTAGGAACATGATGCACAGTCTTTATCGCACAATACAAAGTTTTTTCCTTTGTTTCATCGTATGGATAATTGGATATGAGAGATCCTTAATTAAGAGCTTTGGAAGGGTTTACCTAGCTACTTCTATATAATGATTTTTCTACTTCATTTTAATTTTGCATAGAAAACTGACATTAATTGTTCACCCATATTTATAACCTGAGCGAGGTACACACACTAGTTTTATTTTGGTAGAGGAAATTTAGGGTGATCGAGGGGATGACGCCCCAATTCAAGAAGACTAGTAGAGAGTTGAACCCAGAATCTCTCGGATACAACTCTTGTCATGTTTCACTAGGCCAACCCATCGGGGGTTACACACTAGTTTTATGACATAAACATTTGTGTGATTGTTTAAAAGAGTTTAAAAAAAATAGTTTGAGACATATCCATAATTCCATATGATGTTTTTAGTTTATTTTTAGTTTATATTCATAAAGCTTCCAAAAATACAACTTATAAATTAAACCATAGGACTTGTGTGATGTTTTCCTCTTTCAATTGTATAGTCACTTAATGAATAAGTGCTTAATTAAACTATTTATTAAAATAACCATCGATAAAATGCTGAAGAAACTAACAAATTGAGCATTATATATTTGCTTTTGCTCCTTCACAATTTGAAAGGTTAACTCAGAGGAGAGGACTGAATTTTATTTTTTTTATTCTAAGATTAAAAAATGAAAACAGAAGTTTTGGAACTGGAGTCCCCCACACATTTTTGTAAACCTAAATATCCACATTGTGCCAGCACTAAAGTTTTGAATTTTATTTTTCATAAGTGGCCAACAAATATAAAATTTGGTTAATTGAGGCAATTCAGAATTCAAATATAGAAAAATCATCCTATTGCATAGATACTATAGAAGAACCACATTTCACTCCCTAAAAAAGTCAGAAGAATTAGGAAAATATTTATACCATTCAATTCTATAAGGGTGGACCAAAAAAAATCAAATATGCAAATATTTGCTATTTTTAAAAAAATGAGATTGCTATTGATCTATGCTATTTTTTATAAGCAAATATAATTTTTTTAAACGGCAAAATTAGATATCATATATGTAAGTTGTGCTTTTGGGGAACACAAAACCTCTGTACAAGATACCGCCCTCTCTCTGTTAGGAGGAGGACCTACAAAACTGCACAACATCTAAAACATAGAACCGGTCCAAAACAATGAAAACATGTCATCCCATCTAAGCATTAGTAGGACCATAAAACCAGTTATTTCTATCCCCTGAAAATACATTTCGAAATGTCCACACACCACCCATGGAAGAGACTATTTTCAATAAGCAAATATAATACAAGAAGTACTTTAGCTTGTTACATCACATTCTTGTCAAAATAGTGCAAAGTGATTTTTCTACCCTACTTATGAACAAATCATCCCAAAGGAAAATTTTAATTTTACCAATGTTTATATAGAAATTTAGCAAAGTCCCTTCAAACATAATCTTATTTATTAGCTATAGCTACAAAGACTTTGTTTGGTAAAAAGTAGCGAGTAGATACGCTAGCTAATAGCGAAAGTTGTGCTTGGTAAAACTAGCGGTTACACTATCCAATAAATATACAATGATATAAAAGGACATATTTTGAACATCTTTTGTATTAAGCTAACATTAAGATATTTAGAAGATCAAATTTTGAATTTTATTATTCTAATCGTTTTATTTACCTATATATTTATAAAAAATATATTTTGTATTATTATTATATATATATATATATATATATATATATATATATATAATATACACACACATAAATAGCAAACTATATACATACTATACATACTGCAATATAACAATCGACATATAATATTGGTAAACTCTTAAAAAAATAATATTAAAATAAATATTAAAGATAATTATGCATAAAAAATTAGGGATTTAAAATTGTTTAGTTTTCAATGAGGATAGAGAAAGAATTTAAGAAAAATAAAGAGAGTAAAAATGACAAAAAAGTGATACGCTATATGTTATACGTTCAACCGCTACTTGAAGTAGCATTTGAGAAAACGCTAAACGCTGCCTAAAAAATGCTAAATGTCTTACCAAACACATCTATTCGTCAGTCAAATCTGCTATCCACTAGCGGATGAGACTTGCCAAACAGGACTCAAGTTACCGCGCGCCAAGTAACATGTCTCTCTATTTTACTTTTTCAAACCCGCTATCCACTAGCGGATGTTGTAAGAAATGACCGACATCATTCTCCATAAACACTTTTATGGATGGAAAAGCAAGCTCGGCCCGGCAAGCCAGCCCACTAGCCCACCATTTTTTGGCGGGTTGGGTTGGTGATTTCACCCCACCAATCCATTGTAGCCCTCCTCGCCTAGCCCGCCAATTCGGGCCGGCCCACCTCATCAAATTTTTAGCAAGCTCACAATCAGTGGCAGAGCCAAATGTAAGTGAGGGGTGTTATTTGCACACCCTCAAATTTTATTTTTGTACCAAAGTCCCTTATAAAAAATATTTTTGAACCCCTGAAATTTTAATTTTGCACCTAAACTCCTTCCTGATTTTGCACCAATTTCCTAGCATATTCTCAAAATATAAGCATCGTAAGTACATGTATTTGGACTAATTAATTAAAATAAATATACTTTTGGTGTTTATATTTTAGGATGGAGGTAGTAAAAAAATTTGACCCCCCTAATTTTGGGTCCTAGATCCACCACCCCTCACAATAGGGCTGGTTGGGGCGGACTATCTAGTTTTGCCATCCTAAACACCCTCGTAACCTGAGTATGCGTAAATGGAAGTCCATATGGGAGAATTACTAGATTTACAAATTGGTAGTTTTTTTTTGTACCCCCCATTAAACCCCATACAGTATCTCCCCTGTTGTGTGAAATCCCGATCGAAAAACAAAATGTTGTTCTCTCCTATTTCCGGAATACAAGTTATGCTTTCGGAAATACCCACTGTTAGGTATTTTCGGAAATTCAAATTTTTAACCTTCCGAAAATTCAAATTTTTAATCTTCCGAAAATACCTTTTTTTGGCGTATTTCCGAAAAGTTTAATTTTTTAAACTTCCGGAAATACCCTTATTTTTGGTATTTTCGGAAATTGAATTTTTAGCTTTTTTACCAACATGGCTACGACAGATGGCAGATGTCCCTTTATGAATTTATCGGATGCGTTTACCACATCACAGGTTTTTCCTACTCAGGATATTGTTACCCGTTGTGATACCAATTGATGTGAAATTCAATGCTAATCTTGAATATTAGGATCTTTTCCATGATTAGGTTTTCAATTTCTTGACTCAATCAACAAAAAAATTAAGAACAATGAAGGAATTAAAACTCACAAAATGGAAAGGAAAGAAGATGGAGATGGAGTGAACATCGCCACATCTAAGGATAAATGATAAGATCGGTGTGTGATCGCCACAAGGGAGATGAATAGCCCCTTGTTAAGATCCAACTTAAGTTCTTCCAAGAACCAAGGGAGAGAAAACTCTATGCTCTCAAAAATCAATTTCTATATCATCAAACTCCGCTTCCAAAATGTTAAGTTTGCCAATATATACTCTTGCAAATTTACTAAGCTCACCACCCTAAGTTTCTAATCACAGCCTAATGCCTTAGAACAAATACTAGGCTTCTAAAGGGAAATATATCAAAGTACAATTATTACAAATTACAAATAGAAACGAAAACACGTCTAATACATTTTTTTAATAAGGACTAGTCACTAATGAATAGGACTTGGTAAATTTTGTCTTCATTAGATTCTCCTCCAATGGGAATCAACAAATAGCTAATCTTCTTCTCCATGTCCTCTTGAAGCTTCCTTGCTTTGCTTCTAGTAACCACTCCTTTTTGTGCTTCCTTTCCTTGAGCTAGGAGGTCCTCATCACGTTGGGCTAGAGATATCGGGAAAGCCAACAGGGTAATTGTCATTATTATTCGATCCGAGTCGAGTGAGAATGGTAAAGGAAAGAAAAAAAAGATTGTTTTTGGTTGTGATAGGCATGGGAGATATAGTGGAGTAGATGTTGGGTGTTCTAGTAGACACAAGACCTCAAAAAGGTGCGGTTGTCCATTTAGATTGAAAGCTAAACCACTCGATCCTCCTAGTCTTAATTGGAAGGTCAAAGTTATGTGTGGAATTCACAACCATGAGCCTCTTAAGACTATCCTTGGAGCAACAATATTTGGTAAGTTCAACAAGGAGGAGCGGTTAGCAGTTGAGGAGCATATGTGGTTGGGAGTGAAAGCAGCAAAAAGTCTAGAGTCAATAAAGAGGAGATTTACAAACAATTTGAGTAACATTTCACAGTTGTATAGAACCCGCAATAGTCTCCGGAAGGGAAAGAGAGGAAGTAGGACTGAGATGCAGGAGCTTCTGACACTGATTTAGTCTCATCATTATATTTGTTGGACCAGACGGCTTGAAGGAACTGATATTGTTGAGGAGATCATGTGGTCACACCCTGATAGTATCAAGTTATTGAGGATGTTTCCTAATGTCTTGATTATGGACTGCACTTTCAAGACCAACAAATATGCATTGCCTCTACTTGAGATTGTTGGTGTCACTTCTACTGAGTTGACATTTTCTGTTGCATTTTCTTACTTGTCTCACGAGAGATATGATGACTACACGTGGGTTTTGCAGAGCCTAAAAGATTTGATGGTATTAGATATCACACTTCCTCAGGTTATCCTCACTGACTGTGAGGAGGGATTGATGAATGCTATCAAGGTTGTGTTTCCCGAAGCAGTTAATTTGCTTTGTCGGTATCACATTAACAACAATGTGAATGCTAAAATTAATAAGGCCGTCAAGGGAGATAGGGGGAAGTCAGTGATGAGTCTTTGGCATGCAATAGTTGACTGTGTATTTGAGGATGAATTTTATGAGAATTTGCATGATTTTGAACAATCATGTGCTGATATACCCCAGCTTATCAAATATGTGAACAAGTATTGGTTGTATCCTCATAGGGAAATATTTTGTGGACCGTGGACGGATAAAGTGAAACACTATGGAAACACCACGACTAATAGGTAAGTTAATATTTTGCTTATGTGTTTAAAATTTAATCTTACGTATTTTTTTGTTGGTTTTGGGTTATAATATTTTGCTTATGTGTTTTACATATAGGGTTGAGTCAGCCCATTGAGCATTGAAGAGGTCACTGGTTTCAAGTGGAGGTGAATTATGCAGAAGTTGGGAATCCAAGCATGGGATGATCAATACACAAATTGATAAAATTGTCGGTTCTTTTCAAAAGAGCATCAACCGTGTAGATGCCTGACACAACACTCCATTCTACATGAATCTACACTATTTGGTGTCTCATGAGGCATTGAATCATATAGTTCATGAGTTTGAAGGCATGTTGGATGGAGTAGGGACCGATAAGACCCGTTGTGCTGGTTATGTGATTAAAGTTACTCATGGGTTACCTTGTTCTTGTGAGCTTGGGAATTTGCACCTACATGGCTGTCGAATCCCAATAGAGATGATTGACCCTCCTTGGATGAGGCTGAGTATTGAGAGTATGGATGAGGAGCGGGTGAAACAAGCGTCACTTGAATGTGACATAAGCTATACAATAGAGAAGGTTTGGAGGCAATGGGCTGAGATGTCTCTTGAGGAGAGATGTGTCTGGAAGAGAGGTCTTGATGATTATGTCTTCAAAAGCACTACAACCATGGTTCCACCTAAGCACAAAATCAAGACTAGGGGTGCACCAAAGAAGAAGAAGAAAGAGTATGATGTGAAGAGAGATCCTTCTTATTGGGAGCACGTGGATGCGTCTTTGAGCTCAGTTAAGAAACCCACCCAGATTTCATCACAGAAACTTCCCCAGCAAGTCTCCCAGTTACCATCACAGAGGTCAGCAGCTGAGCGAGCACAACATGACATCCATTTGGTAAGTCACTTTCCAGAGCATATGCATAAGTACATTGATGACATTATCAATGTGATTGGGGATGGAAACCGTGGCTTCAGATGCATTTCTGCCTCACTTGATTACTCGGAGCATAGCTGGCAAATAGTTCGCAATGATTTGATTGAGGAGATGGACTCAAATTGGTTTCAATACTCAGAGGTGATGGGTAACAACATTCAGACAGTTAGGGAATCATTAGTTGCTCTCCCACAAGACTTTCAACCTCGTGAGAAGTGGATGTCGATGCCTGACGTGGGACATGTTATACCGACTAGATATCAGATAGCCCTTGTTATGTTGTCACTTCATGATGGTGGGTCATGGACATTCTTCCCTTTGAGAGGAGCCTATGTTCCTAGTCAGAGCCGCTTGTTCTGTGTTGGATTTGTCCATGGGAATCATTGGGTTCGGGTTATGTTGAACGCTACTAGTCCAGTACCTCCTATTCATCCTACTTGGGGTGCATATGCTTCAGCTGAAGCTAGATCGTGGTTATATCCGTACCTTGGACGTGTACAGTTATGATGTTCTTTTATCCCAGATCATTTGCACCGACCCTCCCAGCTAATGTTGATTACATTTCCATTAAATGATTGTATTATATTATATTATATTATATTATATTATATTATATTCCACGAGTTTATATTATATTAAATTTTATTCCACGAATTTTTTATTTGACGGTCTAGATTTTGCCGACACTATTTAACGGTCTACATTTTGCCGACACTTTAAACAGTCTAGATTTTTCCGACCACTTTTCATCCAACGGTGGAAATTCACTTTAGGGTTTCAGATTTTCCCTATAAATAGACCCATTGGGTTTCACTTCTTTCATACACACAACACAAAATGATGATGGCTATGGCCAACGAAGAGTCTTCCCTCACTATCATTTTTACTAATCAGGGCCTCATTGATCATCAGGGCATCATCATCAACGAAGATGATGATGTCTGTTTCGAGGGGCGAGACACGTTCCAGTGTAGGTTAAAACACAGCATAATATTCGCTGCCTTGAAAGAGATTCTACTGCGTAAGGTGCAACCGGAGGGCGACGAGCATGAAATAATCAGTATAATTTATCGGAAACCAGTTTGGGTTAATGGACGTGTGCACTGGTCTGCAATGGATGTCAACAACGACGATGGCGTCCAAGCCATGATGGCCATTCATGTTATCTTTAAATGGAAGGGTTATCTGCATTTTAACGTCGAAACCAGAAGGACCGTCGCTGAGATCCTTCGTCGTTTCACTCCATCATCTCAGTAGTTTCTATTATGTTTCATTTTTTATTTTTGCACTCCGGAAACACCATATTATATGACAAATTCGGAAGGCAATTTTAAGGGAGTTTCGGAAATACATCAAATTGGGATAAATCCGGAAGACAATATTGAGGGATTTCCGGAAATACCTCAAATCTAGATAAATCCGGATGTATGTTTTTTTGATTTTCCGGAAATATCACATTTTACGGTATTTCCGGAATGTAAAATGTGTTCCGGAAATACCGTAAAATGCGATATTTCCTGAAAATCAAAAAAAATACTTCCGGATTTATCTAAATTTGAGGTATTTCCAGAAATTTTGTGGATTTAAGAGGTAGTTTCGTCGGTCATTTAGGGAGGTATATGGGATAAGAGGGGTTAAAAAAAAACAGCCTTACAAATTTACAAATGGAAGTCCTCACCATTTACAATTTTTTTTTACTTGAACATGAAAAGAATAATTGGATTTGACACATGCTATTATGATTGCTATAAATTTGACATTTTCAAGGGAGAAAAATTGAAAAAGACTTCTCTTTCTTTCTCAATGCAAGTTAGAAATTCTCAAAAAATATGTTAAATCAAGAAATAGTCAAGTTTCATTTGGTTGATGAAAAAAAAAAAGAAAATATAGAAAATATCACCTTGACGTTGTTAAAAAATAAGGGAGAATGAATGAAAATATGAGATTTTTGTAAATGAAATGTTTTAGTTCTCGTGTCCAGTAAATTATCGACCAAGGCAAACCAATTAAATTGTCCAACTTAATAAGCATTCCCACTTTTTTTTGTCATTCTCCTAAAATATAATGTATGTTTTCACAGCTTTTTTTGTAGTCAGAAATGTATGGTTGGCTTTGTCAAAAAAAATTACATAAAAGTCTTAACATGCATGCTGAGACCCAACTATAAATTGTTGATAAGTTCAGATCCCAATTACAATTTTTTAGTTCAAGAACTTATTTAAAAAATTTGAAATAGTTTATGAACTTGCAGAATAATTAAACTTTAGCCTTTCACCTGGTAATTGTAACGATCAAAATCAACACACCTAAGCAAGCACTCCTTCTTCAAATAATGATAACCAATGATCCATGTCAAGATCAAATAAGGAGGAGTTTACTTTCTTTTTTTGATTTAAAAGAGTTTACTTTCTTATTATCATAATGAAGCTAATTCATAGTTGGTCAAAATAATAGGAGCTACATGATGAAAAATGGATCTTCTAACTTCTAAAAAGGTAAATTACCTAGAGATTATTATGGTAGGTATTGTTCTCCACTAAAAAAAACCTAATCAGTCAACATTTTTGAGAGTTATAACTTCAAACTGTCACATCCTTCAAAAGAGGGTCTGTTTGTACGTCTTCACTAAAAAGCATAATCGGTGAACATTTTTAGGGGAGAAAAACACCTATGGTACTCTAGGTAACTTTTGTCCATTCTAAAATGAGAGCCCATACACACATGAATACCAATATAGTCAATAGGTTTGCATCAGAACTAGACCATTATGATTAGCAGTTTTATGACACTTTTCTTCAATGTTTAGTGTCTTGATATTCCATCCCTTCTGCAGGTCTTAACCTCTAAGCACATGAAAATTTTTGCATAGAAGAACTCCTCCACTGGGGAAATGATTCTTCCTCATAACTTTTATCAAGACTACAAAAAGCAATCATTTCCACGAGACTTCATCATATCTTGGTTGTTTTCTGAGATTCACCAGGCTGCTTTTTTTGAATTAATTGATTTTTTTTCTTGACAAAAAGAAGATTACAACCTTACTTTTGTTGTTTGGAAGTACAAGCTATTTGCTGAGGACGAGTTTTCTTGCTAGGCAGTGACCAAAGGTCAATTCCCATTTTTTGCAGTATATGTTTTCTTCCTTTGAAGAATCTCTAAGCTCCAAGCAAAACCGAATTGTTTCATTGTATTAGAGAACTATCAAAGATTCCCCATCTTATTGAGTGGTGTTGTTCATACATACTTAGATTGGCATCCTCCACTGTAAACCACTGGATATATAGCAATTTTTAATGGTACAGTGTGTGTGTACATATCTTACATTACATAATAGTTTTTCTTCAAGATTTGGTAAACAAAATATGCTACAACTCACAAAGTCGAAGACATCTTTATCTTCAGAAGTGAAGTTTTAACACTTTCAAAGTTCAAACTAGTACAAAACTAATCACTACACCATCCCCTAGGCCCACAATGACAACAATCAATCACTTTCTTCACGAGGCGGGGTTGGGTAGTTAGCTATATGAATCAAACGTCATTAATCATTTTGAACGATCTGACCTATAGTTTTTATCTGTTTCCTTTTATCCACCTCACAATAAATGACAGAAAAACATGCTTCTCCGAGTCAAAGTTGTCGCCTTACTCTGAGTAAAACAATTGCATAGCCTTTTTGCTGGCAGAACTGTCGCATCCTTCAAAAGAGAGGTCTGTTTATACATCTTCACTGCTGTTTTCGTTCAAAAGAGGGGCCTGTTTGCCACTTGATTCCAAGCTTCTCGCTTCAATATCTTTGGATTTTCCCCACAATACAGCATAGAACCCAACAACAATCACAGTAGCACCAACCAAACTGCATCGAAATACAACAATGAAATTGCGTTTTAATAAATTAACTCATCAGTATAACGAAACGCAATCCAAAAGAGAGGTAAACAACCTACCTTCCAAGATAGAATGCATCCCCAAGGAAGATAACGCCTATAATCACCGATATGATAATTCCTATGGGCTTGAACATGGAAACAAAAACAGGCCCTGTCTTGTGCAAACACCAAGTAGTAACACCGACTTGAAATGCAGAGCCAATGATTCCCTGGGAAGGTTTACTGATGAAGATTTAGACTTCAAGGTAAAGATAAGGCATAGATGCTAGTTGTAAACTGTACTTTAGTCTTTAATATAAATATAGATTTTGATTACCGAGTATAAAACTGCTAGCAACCTAAACTTAGGTTCCAAGCTCCAAGCACTGATGTCTCTTTCCACAACCAAACAGGTCACAGCAGATAGAATGGTCACAAAGAAGCAATAAAAGAATACAACAATCAACTCTGCTGGATATTTCTTAAGAATAGAAGCCTGAAATATAGCCAATTATAATTAATCAATCAGAGTATGGTACCATGCAAGTAGAAATCACAGATCATGAAATCTCTACTATTACTTCTCAATTTTACCTGTACAATAATATATGCTGAAGCCATCACACAATCAGCAGCAAGACATAATCCTCCGAGGATCCAACTAGAGTCTTGCGAGAAAACTAGCTTCTGAATTGAGTTTGCAGGTGATAGTCCCTTCAGAAGTGCAGCACCTTTGTACAAAGTTGCAATAAATGCACCAGCAATTGATACTACTGTTCCCAATGATTTAGCTAGACTACTAGAGCTTCCCCAATCTAATTTTTCCATTCTGAAACCAGAATTGGGACAAGTTTATACTCGTTTATGGCAGTAATAGGCAGATTAAGAGAGAAAATATGGCATACCTTTCTCTATAATGCATTAAAGTGTATATTTGGTGAGCCTCTTATTATATTTAAAAGAGACACCACACAGCAGATACTTTAATTTTATAAGTACTGCAATAGATTTTCCAATTCATCAATCCAACTATATTCATCATGTGATCTAGAGATATGTTTATATAAATGTCTTATGGAAATGTAATCATGTTGGTACCAGGTGTTCGAACTCCAAAAAGGAATAATTTCATTTTCAAGAAAAACTATGATTAATTGTCGATCATTAGTAGGAGTCAATTTTATGAAAATAAGGACGACAACAGAATCTTAAGACATGAACCTGCAGTGATGTTTGACAAACATTTAAGAATATTTAAATCTCAAAAAATTCTATAGGTACCAACTGATAGTCCAATTATGTACATTTTTATTTATTAACAACATAATATATGCATAAACTTTATTTTGTAGATTCAATTTGAGAAATTCTTTAACCAATATGAGAACTATGGCTCACGTGCAAATAGTTCCGCCCCCAACTTGATGCTCAGCCTCACCATTTATGGATGCTGGTTGACCGAATGCTATATGAGAAATTTTGGGTCAAAGAGATTCATACTGTAATTGGTTCAATATAGAACTTGTCATGAGAATAACAGGTCACTTCTCTTCTAAATGGAACAGGATAATCTAATTTGGCTTAATGCAAAAGCAGATGACAGAAAAATCAAAGGAAATGATGGAGATTCGTAGACGTTTTCTGCCAGTAAACCCTTGCAAATAATATGAGTTTGCTGTCTATGCATCAACTGAGAGATAAAACTCAAGTATAAAAGACTTAAAAAGCTAATCCTATAAGATGGAAAGACAATATGTTGCTATCCAGTGTTGTTGTGTAAGGAAGTAATGTATCCATAAAAATATGAAAAGAGATGGGAAAATATTAGTAAGACTGTAAGACAGTAAACTACTGTGCAGCTGTCGCTCAAGATAGATTACAATTTAACTTGAACCATTTACTTCAACTTCAATTTTTTTAAGGTGTTTTGTATTTTCAAAAAGAAAAACCATTTAAACCCAAAACAATAAGGGATTTGGTTACTTCGTCTTCAATTGAGGACATGGTAAATTCAATAAAATACTACTTCCACCTCCATGGCATAGGTGGTAATGTCATCAATCCTTTATTAGGAGGGAAAAACAGTATGACAATGCCTTAAATGCATATTAAAAAAAACATCCCTTATAAGAGTGTTTGACCAAGACTAGAAAGTTCCAATAAGCACAAACTTCCTCTTTATTCATCACCAATAGGATGATGACCACTAACCAGAATCCAAAGTAGGAGAGTTCCAGGTCTGCCCAGCCAAATTTGGCTGAACATAAATTTCTCAAAATACAAACTAGAAGTGAATCTTTTTCTATCATATATCTGTGGAAGGAAAAGTCCACACTGATAGTCTTTGTAAGTTTGTGCCAAATACTAACAAGTAATAAAATCCTTAATGGTGGCCATTGACTGAAGTAACACATAGGATCGAAAATGGAATCACCTGCCTACTCCTTAAACAAAGCAATTGAAGATTAACCGTATGATGGTGTGAGGGTGTGATGCTATCCTAGTCATGTGTTTCATATTCTGATAGCTTTCCCTAATGAACTACTCACACTTAAATATGGTAGATTGTGGTAAATTGAATCCAAAGAAAGGGTGAAAGCATAATGGAAAAAAATGGTTATTCAAGTAACACATGAACTATAAATAGTGCAAATTCATACATACAAGTTGAGACTCATAATTTCCGTAGCTATTGTCAATAGATAGCTAAACGGCTAAACCTAATAATATCTGCAGAACTAATATTTTAATCCAAATTCGAGGCTACTATTGGGATCACCTACACTCAACAGTAGGAGTAGGAGGAAATATAAGTTTTCCAGCGTATTAATAATATGCAAGCAAGTGATTTTCAGTTTTCACAGTGTATTAAAAGAAAAGTTATAGTAGATAATAAAGGAAGAGAATTAGCAAGAAGGGATTGAGAAGACGAACCTAAAAAGAACGGCGAGTATGAATGTAAAACCAGGAATAAGATTGAGCATGGCTGTGCCAAGTGTTGGTGAGCTATAGTAAATCCCAGCATACCCAAAAACCTGCGCCAGATAACTGAAAATAAAATAAAAAAGCAAAAAACCATAATTCTGGCATTAGAATGAATATATAATTAATTATGTAGTCCAAATCAAAATGAATTGAATTTATTATGAGTTGAGGAAGGGTGAACTTGCCCGAGTACTCCGAGTAAGAAGAATCCAGAAAGTGTGGAAAATGTGATTGGAGGACGTTGAGATCTGTGTATGAGGAAGGAAGTGGGAAGAAGAATTAGGGAAGCGATAGCGTTAGAATAGAGAATGAATATGAAACTGGTCATTCCCTGTGCCATCACTTGTTTGCTCAGTATGATTAACCCAACTTGAGCAAATTCTGCAATAGTCATCCCCACAAACGGAACTGTAACCTTCCCCATTTCTGAATCCTCTCCTCCTCACTCTCCAAATCCAACTTCTTCTCCTCTCTTCTTTCTGATCGCTCAATGGGACGACGCTCTTAAATTATAATATTGTTTTGGGTACAATATTTTCCTTCTTGTTCTTGGACTGAAAAGTTTTTTTTTTATTTACTTTACACGTCACCAATCCTTCTCATGATTTAGACAAGTGAAGAAATGTATGTATACCTCCGAAGTGTCCTGTAGAGTAATACCCATGACTACGACTGCAAGCAAACACATTTACAGTGGCCTAAACATTGCACCTAGACATGGTGAAGTGTTGTAAAGAAAGATGATATAACACTTGAATAAGAAAGATATGGTGAAAATTCATGTTTTATATAGGAATTAAATTAAATAAACCGCATCACTTTTCTATTTCTAATACCCAATAGCTGGCAGCAAATCAGTCTTAATTATGTTCTTATAAAAAATGCAAATAAGTCTTATGTTAAGCCAGATTAGAACACGGGTCCCCAGTGTCACACAGGATTTTAAGATTTGAACATGATATAATTGTAAATAATAATTCAATTTGCATCCCACGTGCATTAGAAACCCAAATTAATTTTGTACTAAACAGCTCATATAATCTGGTTTCATGCTATAGAATATAGATATTGATAGATGGCATTTTTTGACTTCACAAAATGTTGCCATAACATTGGTTGGGCTGGGTTATGTGTCGCTGTTCCCCACGTTTGCTTGACTATTCATGCCACAAACTTATAAAAGTTGCTTTACGTATGTGCTTACGTTCACACACACACACATATACATATATATATATATATATATATATATATATATATATATATATATATATATATAAAAGCCAGCCTTTGTTCACTTGGAAGCACTACTAGGAAGGAAGGGTGCATAGCATAGATGGCATCACCGCTCATTGTGAAGGAGGACAAGTACCGCAGCTTTTTGCACGGAGATGAAGAGAAGAATACCAAATGGAAATTTGGTGGTCAGCCTAGTTATGACGTCGTCAATAAGCTATTTGAAGAAGGCAGAACCAAGGTACCTAGTAGTGTACTTGTGCTGTGTTTCTAACTACTAACTAATATAGGAGTGTTGTATAGTATAAGAATATTTCAACGCAATAATAATTAATAAAGAAAATGGTGATCTTAGTTTTGGTTTCATTTGATTGATGACTGTAGGAATGGCCTCCAGGTTCGGTTGAAGAAGAGGTGCAGAGTTTAGTAAAGAATTGGGAAATGGAAGTTTTCCACAAGGCGGATATGAATGATTACAGATCATTGGACCCTAACAAATATACTTTCAGCTTAAACGGTGCGTTGCGCGGGGATACCATTACTAATTACTATTACCACCAAATTGCCAAACTAAACAGAGATTATTAGACTAGTGACTATTATTAATTAATTAATTGACTGTAGGGAGGAAGCCAATAAATTTGGAAGAGAAAAAGAAGCTTGGAGGAGGGTATAATCCCCTGCTACAGACATCACTACCTCAAAAGCTCAGGGCTTATAATCCTGATGAAGAAACAGCAGATTCATCCCACAAGGTTTTCACGACGACGTTTCCGCGTGGATTTGCGTTGGAGATTCTCCAGGTGTATTCGGGACCACCGTTGATTGTGTTTAAGTTCAGGCACTGGGGTTATATGGAGGGTCCTTTCAAAGCCCATGCTCCTACTGGAGACAAAATTGAATTGTTTGGAATGGCCATTTACAATTTGGATGAGAATAAGAAAATCGTGAAGGTGGAGTTCTTTTATGATCCTGCTGAACTTCTCGGAGGTCTCATCAAAGGCCCTCACCTTGATCGCACTGTTGAAGAATCTGTCTCAAGCTGTCCCATACTCAGGAACACTGGGTAGAGACTAACTAATCCAACCAAAATAAGGTTGTTGTCTAGACTTGTATGTTGTAGTATTTCCTGTGTAATAAGCCTGGTGAGTTAGAAATTTCAAATAATTTCTTTCGGAAAATCTTCCAAAAATCTTGAATATGGTGACTCATCATGAATTTTCGATCAAATAAAAGGGACTTCGTTTCGGTATACTCACTATTTTTGTTAGTAAACTATAGTAAAGGAACTTGTTTAGACCCTAACAGCTAGATACCCGTGCATATAGGAATGTCAACGGGGCGGGGCGGGCACGGGTATCTCATTACCCGGACCTGCCCCGTTTATTATAAATAGGCCCCGGACCCGTCCCGGACCCGTGATGGGTACCCGTTTAACGGGTTTTAAACGGATACTTTTTTAAACGGGTACCAGCGGGTACCTGCGGGTATTTGTAAATTAATAAATAAAAAACTTTTAAAAATAAAATTTGAAATACCATAGAAAATTAGTTTTTTTAACACTATTTTTTTTATTCATTTATATAAAAAAAAATTACGCATTTCGATATGCATTTATCGTATCAACTATTTATTAATATATAATCGTTAATAAATTGAGATAAAAAAATTAAAATTATGAAAATAGAAACTTAAAAAATAACAACTAAAAATTATCCAAAATATTAGGATAAAAGATACAACAAAATGTGAATAAACATCCACTTAAACAACAACAACAATAGATGATAAAAAAAAGTAAGAAACAACATAATTTTTAACGGGTACGGGTACCCGCGGGTCCGGGTACCCCGCTACCCGGACCCGCCCCGTTTATTGACGGGTATCCAAAATACCCGTTTATTTGGCCCGCGGGTCCCCGTTTAACTACCCGCCCCGGACCTGTGACGGGTTTTACCCGCGGGTACCCGCGGGTCCGGGTTTTTTTGACACCCCTACGTGCATATGCATTAGTGTTGTCATGTTCTTTTTATAAATAAACTTAAACAGTATTTAAATAGTTTCAACATTAGACCTGAAAATAAAGACTAATTTTAAGTAAATAAAAAATAGATAAATATTAAATCTAAAAATATAAAAGTATCATTTAAAAACAATCTGTGTATTTATCCCGTGTTTTTTTATATATCAGTGTAGTGTTTTTTATATATCAGTGTTGTTATCCCGTGTTTTTTTATATTAGTGCAGATATCCCGTGATTTTATATATATCATTGCAGTTATCCCCGTATTTTTTTTTATATCAGTGCAGTTATCCCGTATTTTTTTATGTATCAGTGCAGTTATCTCATAGTTTCAATTGATTATTTAATTGATTAGTAGATTATAGTAGATAGTGAAAGATAGATAATAGATTATCAATAAGAAATACTTATCCGGTGTAGATTATCAATAAAATAATCAATGACAATTATTTGTCCTTTTTTAGGTATTAGTGACAAATATTTGTCACATGTGTTTTAAATATTAATCAGTTTAAATAATCCTTAAGCATTCTTGTTTTTTTAGATAGTAGGTTTATAGTAGTCTTCAAAACTTATAATTATCAATGAAAAAAATTAATCCCGTGTTTTCTATATATCACTGTAGTTATCTCGTGTGTTTTTTATATATCAGTGCAGTTATCTCGTAGTTTCAATTGATTATTTTAGTTGATTAGTAGATTATAGTAGATAGTAGATTATCAATAAGAAATATTTGTTTTAAATATTAATTAGTAGTTTAAATAGTCATTAAGTCTACTTGTTTTTTAGATAGTAGGTTTGTAGTAGTAGTCTTCAAAAAATTTAATTATCAATGACATATTAATCCTGTGTTTTTTTATATATTAGTCCAGTTATCCCGTGTTTTTTTATATATCATTACAGTTATCTCGTTGTTTCAATTGATTATTTTAGTTGATTAGTAGATAGTAAAAGATAGATAGTAGATTATCAATAAGAGTGTAAACAGATTCCAAAAATGTGATATTTTTTTTTTGTTTTTTAGTGCGACTCATTCACATTTTTATAGGTAATTTTAATAGAGTAATGTTTGTAAAAATTTAGAAATTTAGTTAAAAGTAAAATGAAGTGATAAGAGAAAATGAAGAATTGTTTATGGAAAAAGTAAAAGTAAAGTAAAAAGAAAAAAGGAAGAAAGAGAGTGTAAGAAGAAAAAGAAAGAAAGAAAGAAAGAAAGGATAATGACATTTTTACCCTTAAATTAGATATGTGTCTTGTTAATAAGAGATCCAAATTGGTAATTTCATAGGAGGTTTGTTTGTATAATATAAATAAATAAATAAATAATATAAATAAATAAATAAATAAATAGATTATATATTAGTGCAGTTATCTCGTGTTTTTTTATATATTATTACAGTTATCTCGTAGTTTCAATTGATTATTTTAGTTGATTAGTAGATTATAGTAGATAATAAAAGATAGATAGTAGATTATCAATAAGAGGTGATACTAGATTATCAATAAGAGTGTAAACAGATTTCAGAGAGAAAAAATTAAGTTTTAAGGTGATAGTTTTTTTTTGTTTTTTAGTGTGACACATTTACATTTTTATAGGTAATTTTAGTAAAGTATTGTTTGTATAAATTTAGAAGTTTAGTTAAAAAAACTACAGTGAAGTCATAAGAGAAAATGAAGAATTGTTTATGGGAAAAGTAAAAGTAAAGTAAAAAGAAAAAAAGGAAGAAAGTGAGTCTAAGAAATGTGAAAAGGAGGAAATACAGTGTAAAAAGAAAGAGAATAAATGAAGAAAGAGAGTGTAAGAAGAAAAAGAAACAAAGAAAGGGTAATGACATTTTTACCCTTAAATTAGATATGTGTCTTGTTAATAAGAGATCCAAATTGGTAATTTCATATGAGTTTTTTTTTTGTATAAATAAATAGATAAATAGATATTAGATAGATTACAACTTTAGTAATTAGCAGTAGATTGGTTAGTAAATGATTAGCTGGGTGTGTAGGGGTGGGTGTAGTTGTGTGGGTTTTGATGAGTTTAAATATCTAACCGGATAAAATACTTATTGGTTGAGTTCGATAAAATTAAACTAAAATTTGCATGAAAACCAAACCAACCCTATTCGATCTCAAATAGGTTGGGTTGGTATTGGGTTAATTAGTAAAATATCTATCTAATATCTAATACTAATATAATAATCTAATCTAATCTAATCTAATCTAATACTAATATAATAAAATGGTATGCTAGCAAATTAACATTTTTGGACATTCCACTAGCGTGCCACGTGTCCATTTTTTGGGCATTTTAGATATTTTACCACGTCCGGTTGACATTAGCCGAACCGGTTCGGTGGTTGGAAACCGAACCCCCTAAATACTTAACCTGGAGATGTAGAACCGTACGCGTTCGGTGCGACGTAACCGAACCACTTAAAAACACGTTCTCCATCGGAATCCATGAGCGTTGCACGTGAGGGTATTGTTGGAATATTTCTAATTTAGGGGTGTGTGGTGAGTAGGAGGGGGATTGGGAAAAGCATGGGCCTTCTATCAATTACGAGTTGTGGGCCAAATGTGCAGACCCATCAAACAAGCTTATGTTGGACATAAGGTTTCCGTTTGTTGGGCCCGGCCCAAGTTATGAAGTTGATAGTTTGGTCAAAAAAAACATAAGGTTTTCGTTTTTACCTCAAAGACTCGAAGGTAATTTCATGAGCAATGCTATTCAGCCAAATTTTTCTAGACAAAAATAGACAAAAACCACGTTACAACATTAATTAACCAAGTTTTTTAAGTCACTAACCAACCTACTTTTTCACAGTTTTCTAGGCCATTGACTAAAAACTGTAAAAAAGTAGGTTGGTTAGTGGCTTAAAAAACTTGGTTAGTTGATGTTGTAATGTGGTTTTTGTCTATTTTTGTCTAGAAAAATTTGGCTGAATAGCATTTCCGTAATTTCATTAACGAAAGTCCGGCAATTAATCAAATGTAAAGCCTACAGAAATACAAGATAAAGTTTCTTCAATCCCCGTGTAATCTAAAATATAAAGAACATATTTAACTAAATAATTGGGAGCTTGGTCGGCTTCATGCCTAACATGTAAAAAATTTAAACTATGAATGCAAGTATTAAAATTAAGGAAAATACTTAAACACAGTTCTAGCATTACATGAATACAATTATTTGACTGTAATGAGGAAAAATTTGGCTTTATTTGTATGATTTACATTTAGGCATTCCATGTAATGCTACAATTTAGACGGCAATGATAAGACAAACCCATGCTTTGGAATATCAACCCAGTTCAAATTTAACGCATTATAGTTAACAAAAAAAGTGCAGCAAGAACTTTTCTAATTAAAATAACTTGTTTTATCAAATAAATCTGTAGGGTACTAGACATTGCCTGAAACTCTGAAAATAACCACACAGTTTAGTTTGCTAACATGAACCAAAAGTGTAATTTTTAAGACAGACTCTAGATCATAGTAATACTTCGTGAATCATGAATTAGTCTCACACTAATACTTATGTAGCTAAAGATTAGAATATATGTATATCTTTCAAAATATTCAACTTAGTTAAATGGCACTTCTTGAAATAAATACATTTAATAGCAAATCTTACCAATATACACCCTGTACGGCGGTTATGATTGTGGACAATTATATACAAAGATTGTATTGAACTTTCAAATGAATAATTTGAACACTCTTTGTTTTTGGGTTAAATTCAAATCACAATAACATTAGTATAAAGCACTGCATAATCCATTTTTTGTCATTCTATTTTCTCCTTCAACAAGTCCAAAGCACAAACATCTTCTCAATCATGCAACCAACAGCCTCAGAGGCAGGTCGCCTTATTCATTCATCCAACCATTGGAACTCAATAGAGCTTCCCCTCAAGTCTTCTTCTGCTGCTGCTGCCTATGAATCTATACCTTCCCAATTCTCAAAATCTGTTGACTGCAATCTTGTCATCACTGATAAGAATCAGTTCCATCGTTTTATTTTTGTTTCATTAGCATTAATATTTGCTATCATAGCAGTTTCTCTACTGGTGCACTTTTTACCACAGAAACACAATCATCAAGGGTCTTCTATCAATCTCAAATTGGCAATAAACCAAGCTCTAACATTTTATGATGCCCAAAAATGTACTACTTCTCTTCATGCTTTTTTTTTCTCTTGTAATTTGTAATTCTAATGTTATTTTTTGTTGTTGTAGCTGGTTACTATCCAAGGAACAGTCCAGTGAAATTTAGAGGAGACTCAGGATTAAATGATGGGAATTCAGCTAAGACTAATCTTATTGGTGGATATTATGATTCAGGAAACAACATTAAGTTTACCTTTACAACAGCTTATACTATCACCTTATTGAGTTGGAGTGCAGTGGAATATCAAAGTAAATATGCTGATATTGGTGAGCTTGACCATGTTAGAGACATCATCAGATGGGGTACTGATTATTTGCTTAAGGTTTTCATTACTCCAAATTCAACAGCTGGATCCAACTTTACATTGTTTTCTCAGGCAAGTTATAATTCTAGCAAAATTACTTATTCTTCTATTTAGAATTAGACTTATAGTTATAGTTGCTATAAATAGAGATTTTCAATGTTTTTTCAATTTCACTAGGTTGGAAGTACCATTAGTGCTAATAATAATGAGGTCAATGATATAAGTTGCTGGCAAAGACCTGAAAACATGAATTATGAGAGACTAGTTTCAATTTGTGATAGCTCTGCTTCAGATTTAGCTGGTGAAATTGTGGGTGCATTATCTGCAGCATCGATAGTATTTAGAGAAGATAAAGATTACTCAGAGAAATTAGTCAAAGCAGCAGAAAGTCTATATGAGGTAGTCACAAAAGAAGATCCTAAGAAGCAAGGAACCTACACCACTGTTGATGCATGTGGAAAACAAGCAAGAATGCTTTACAATTCAACTAGTTACAAAGATGAGTTAGCTTGGGGAGCAACTTGGTTATTTCTTGCCACTAAAAACACTGATTATCTTTCAAATGCAACTGAATTTTTTTTATCAGCAAAGAATGATGAAACAGTTTTAGATAAAGCTGTCTTTTATTGGAATAACAAGCTCAATGCTGTTGCGGTAACTTCAATGTAACACTTAAGCTGAATTTTTAGATGAGTTTGAGAAGGACTCTCAGTAATTAGTATAGTGTTTTTTGCAGGTTTTGCTTGCGGGTATTCGATATTTCCGTGATCCTGGCTTTCCGTATGAAGATGTATTGAAACTTTCTTCAAACACTACCCACTCCCTCATGTGTTCTTACCTATTCAAGAAATATTTGACTAGGACACCTGGTAATTATTTCTATGATCAATTGTAACTTGCATTATATGCATACATTTGAGGCATAATATGTTATCTATATGAGTATGATTCATATCAATATAATGGCAGGTGGAATGATTATCCTGAAACCTGATAATGGACCATTACTCCAATATGCTGCTACAGCATCTTTTCTCAGTAAATTGTATAGTGATTACCTTGACCATCTCAAATTGTCCGGGACAACTTGTGAAACTGATGTATTCTCAGTTGCAATGCTTCACGATTTTGCTAGCTCCCAGGCAAATTCCTAGCTTCCTAAGTAACCATTTTGTATTGTAACCTTATGAATTGGAAATAGTCTAATTCTGCTTACATGTTTTTCAGGTCAACTACATCTTGGGACAAAATCCTATGAAAATGAGCTATTTAGTGGGATATGGAGACAAGTTTCCAGTCCAGGTTCATCACAGAAGTGCATCAATCCCTTGGAATAACCAGAACTACTCTTGCGATGATGGTAAGAGATGGCTAAACTCTAAAGATCCAAATCCACAAGTTCTTTTGGGAGCCATGGTGGGAGGTCCAGACACAAATGATAAGTTCACTGATCAAAGGAGTAACCAACGGTTCACTGAGCCAAATATAGCAAGCAATGCTGGCTTACTTGCAGCATTGATTGCACTTCAAGATACTCCTTATAATTCACGTGACTCGAAAAACTCTTTGTGGGAATGGACATCATGATCTGTTATTTGAAGTTGGAACATTTTCAGTTGTGTCTAGGCCATATTGAATTTCTCTTGTATGAAAAATTAAGTCTAGAAATTTACATGCTGACAACTACAATTGAAGTAAATTAATTTCATTTTACCATCGATATTTTGAATTTTTGATGGATGGGACTTTTAGTTATACTGTCATGTCATCAAATGTAAAGATCACGCAACGAAAAATTAGTTATTTCGGGATTTGACGCAGCGAATGCATGATTACAATTTGATGTATAAATTAAATATCTATACTGACAAGAGGGATACAAATTTGTAACTACAGAGCTTTGATGTATAAATTAAATATCTATACTGACAAGAGGGATACAAATTTGTAACTACAGAGCTGTGTTGATACATATTTTACTGTACAAGTAATTTACATGAAAACATTGGGTGAGAAGTATACAGTATACACTACGCAAAGCTGTACAACATAGGCTCTTCTATCTTAACTTCAGCTTGATTTAAGCCTATCCAAGTTATATTCTTTCTGCAAAATAAATAAATATTCATCAGATAAATAGATGACAGGAAATCCAATGAACATGACCAATTGATGCTATATCATGAAACACATAATCAAGCTTACTAGAATACTATGAGTATCTTCAAGAAAAGGCACAAGCAAAGAAACCAAGATCTGCATTTTCTCCCTCAAGATATCACAATCTTCATCTTTTTCCCTTAAAAGATCCATGAAAGTTTTAGCATCTGGCACTAATTTTATAGCCACCTGCAGTACCATTTCTGTTAGTTCACATCAAGTAGTATAGGATTTCAAATATGTTAGCCTGTAAAATCCACCAACAAGCATAATTGATTGAACAATAGAAGAAAAGGAACAAGATAGTTATTATTACTCTGAAAGCAGCTGATGAAATCCAACCATGCCAAGGTGCCAAAGTTGCAGTATAAGACTCTTGAACTGCTTGCTCCATATTCTTTTTAGAATCTTTTGTCAGTGCTTGAAACAATGCTGATGTGAAATCCAGTGATCTGAAAAGTGTCACTTCTGTAAGTGAAAATTCCAAAACTCACACATGTGGAAAGCATACAAGGAAAGATAATTCTGTCATTATTTAATTTTAATCTGAGTAACAATAATTGGTCTTTTAATTCTCCATCTTTCTTTTTGAGCTGATGATGCAACCTAAACATAGGTATATTATAAATAAATATAAATATTCACTTCACCTAGTGAGCCAAAGAAAGGCTTTACTGCAGCTAGTACTCTTCCTTGCGATGCCTTTGCTAGTTTCTGATTTCAAAATCTCAACCATATTTGAATACTTTGAAGAATTTGATTCATACATCACTTCCAACCTCTGCAATGACAGATAACTCAATAGGACCACAAAGTAATATTTGGAAGTTGAGTACTAGAGAGTAATGTGTAACTAACTATATGTTAACTGTAATAACTGTTTGTCAATGTCAATATATACACCTTCATACTAGTAAACAAGAAACACAAAAAATTGAAAGAGAAATAAGAGCTTTTATTATGCACAGATAGGTCACCTTCAAGTAAAATGAAGTGAATTTAAGGTTTAATCATGGCTTAATCATAATTAATGTTATTACTATTTTTGGTTTACCTTAATATTGTGGTGAATGTCTTGTCTCAAAACAGCCATTGTTGGTCCAATCTTATCTGCAAGAGAAAGAATGAAAAATAATTACAAATTGTTTGGTATTATGTCACATTCATGTTTGAAAATAATGAGAGGGAGTGAGTAAAAAACCAAGAACTTGTAGAACCAAATAACACAAAGATAAGAAAGGTTTGATAGGGATATGTGCAAGTGCAGCTTCGTGATTTGATCCAGGTTTGACTATAACAAGCACAGATAGCTCTTCAATGGCAGAGTTTATCTCTGACTTCTTCTCTGTATCTCTACTTCTCTTCATTTCCTCCCTTATTTTTCTTTTCTTCCTTTTTCAAAGCTCTCAAACAACACACACAGCTCCCAAAAACCCAACTAAGGCTTCTTTATATATAACAACTTAGCGTGGACTTTCTAACTGTAATTAATTGTTTCATACTTATATATTTAAACACCAAAAAAATTGTTTCATATATATTTTATAGTTTTAGACACAGAGAGACGATTAGTTTTGTTTTCATCAAGTGGGGAAGAGTGAGTCTTTGATCTGTTGTCACTATGCTAATTATTAATTCTTCTTCACATATGGATTGGAAACTAACTTGGCTTATTTGCCTTCAACTCCTCTATAATTATTTATTTTTGTTATTTGCTAGTAATATTCTGGTGTTATTAATATTTATTTTTTCTGTAGGTCATTGATGGTGACAATATATTTGACCTTGTAGTTATCATCTGAATCTGAATCCCCCTGCGTCCCCTATCCTTATATATTTATAAATTAATTAATGATTAAAGATTATATGACGTGTGTGTCCCATGCCTGAACTTGACAGAGGCCTAAACAAACGGTTTATGATTATGAGATGGCGTGTAGTCTGAGTATAAAAATTGGGGTCATTAAGTGAGCTCAATTTCAATTTTCAAATATATGAAAATTGAGGTGGTGCATTGCTTCATGTTATCAACCCATTAATTTTTTGTATGTTTGATTTTAGTTTTATGTGCGAGGTGTTTTGAAAGATGTGAGATTCCATTCACTTAAAAAATGATAGATGATGTGAGATTCCTTTAGGTCTCGAATAGAATTATCGTTATCTGTTTGGTGGTTATTTTTATGAGATGTAACTAAATGGATTTATTGCTCAAACACCATATGTAGAATTACCAACAAAAAATTGTGTGAAGTCGCAAGAGCCAGCTGAAACTCACACACACCACAATTGTGAGGTCTTGGGTAGGGGTGTGCATGGTACAAGAACCGTACCATATTGTACCATACTTTTTTCAAAAAGTGGTTCTAGTATACTACTTTCTGAAAATTGGTTTCTTTTGGTAAACTGGATCGGTACTAGTTTAATACTGGTTCATTACCGGTTTCACTTTTAAACTAGCTTTTAGGCAGGTCTGTTAATAAAAACCAGCTGTCGGCTTTAGATGGAAGATGATTCCCAGCATAGCAAGTATTCCAACGATATGAATGCTTCAGCCGTGTAAAAGTAATAAAAAAAATTTATTTATTATCCATTAAATTAAAGATTAATAGATACTAAATACTATAGTAATAAAAAATTGAAGCTAATTTGATCTGACGAACTTATTTACTTCTCTGTAGCAAAAATAAACATACGTTTGCCTCGTGAATGTGAGAGCATAAAAACTTCAGAGTAAAATTATATGAAAATAAATATTTAAAATAAATTGAGAGAAGGGAATATTGAAGAATGAGAAAATATCAAGAGAATTACCAATTTTGAAGAATGAGATTGCCTATGTGATTGACTAGATAAATTACCAATTTTATAGTAATATTGTGTGATTGCCTATTGATAATTTATGAGAAAGATTGATAAAATAGCTAAGGAAAAGTGGAACTCAGTAAAAAAATCGACAAAAAATGACTCACGTCACTTACTGAAACTACTACATATGGTTCTCTCTACTAGGGCATGAGTCTGAACACGCATGGGCGCTTGCCTCCTCCTGATGAAAACCTACAAAGAAGCAACAAGAAGCATAAGCCCTACAATGTTACAATGCAAGATTCAAATCCAGAAGAAACTATGACTGAAGCAACTGTGGATCTCCCGGAATCCCCAAAACCGTTCAAAGACGCCCTCATGAAAGCCGTGGGAGATGATGCTGTGGATGCGTGCTGGGGTGACCTCCTAGAGGAGGAGCTTCCAGAAGATAAGTGGTATAAACCAGTGGAAGACGAACTTGTATCAAGAGCCATTAGTGCTCCATATAGATAAGTTAACTTCCCTCCATGCTAGGGGCAAGTTTGTGAGAATATGTGTTGAGCTTGATTTAGACAAGCCTCTAGCCCTTCACATTTGCATACGAAGAATGGAGCTTTGCCTCTCCCATGAAGCTCTTCTCACCAACTTGGAACGGACTAGAAGATATATGGCTCCTCACACTCCTTGCCCTGTTTGCGGATCTGGTGATGAATCCTTGCTCCACCACTTTAGAGATTGTTGTAACAGTTTATGCATATGAAGCTGTCTTAATTTCCAGAAACCAAGGTACTTTTTCAGTGCAAATAATTGGAAAAACTGGTTAAATTCGAATTTAAAGACAACAAATAACTAGTTTGTGGTTTTTAGGGTTAGCCTGGACCAAATGTGGAGAAACTGAAATGATTGGCTCTTTTCCCAGAGAACTACTTCTATCCAAACTACTACGGCTAAAATCATGAATCAAGTGGAGTGGATCATCTCTTGTAACAACAAAATTGGCCTCTTCACCTCTCGGATGATTCAAATTTCTATCAATGGTGCTGGTCTCCTCTTCCTATGGGCTATTGGAAGCTTAATTGTGACAGTTCGGTACCGTCTCTAGTTGTGTTAGATCTGTAGGTTGTGGTGGTATCCTACGAGACAACACCGATAAGTTTGTCTTCGCTTTCACCCATCGTCTTGCAAATTTATCTACTACTGAAGCTGAATTATGGGGAGTGTATCACCTCCTTGAATTCTATCATCCACCCTCACCAGCAATTAATTGAGGGGACCAAGGCTATTTGAGGTAACGAGACTTCGCATGGAGGAAGATTGATAGAAGATATAATCGTGTGGCTGATACTTTAACAAACCATAGTATGCATTTGGATCTGGACTGTAATATCTATTGTACTCCTCCGTACTTCCTAACTCGGGTCCTTAACTCTGATAGAGTTGGACTGGCCGATTCTGTTTGTAGTTTTTCTACTTCGGGCTTAGTCCTTGTTAATTTCTCACCAAAAAAACAAGGTTGAAAGTGTTTTGATATCTAGGGAGTGGCTATGGCTGCTTGTACTCATGTGCGAGGATGTTTATTTCTATAGCCACCTTAACTCCTCTTTTCCCTATGAGGTTGATTCCTTGTTACAACAATTTGTTGATATTTTTTAGAAGGGAAGTGGATTCTCTACCTTGAGGGCGGGAAAAGGCTAGCCTATATATCAAGTTCCGAGGAAGTATAGGAAATCCAAAGGCAAATTGATGAGTTCTTACGAAAGAGATTTATGAGCAAAAGTCTTAGCCCATACCCGTTTCTTGTGATCTTGATTCCAAAGAAAGACGGGACATGGTAGATGTGTACCGATTGTCGAGCGATAAACAAAATCATTTTGAAGTATAAACATCTTATCCCTAAATTGGATTTGATGAGGTGCATGGTTCGTGTGTGTTTTCTTAAATGGATTTGAATAATGGACACTTTCAAATGTGCATAAAAGAAGGTGGTGATGAATAAAAAACAACTTTTAAAACAAAATATGATTTATATGAGTGGTTAGTGATGCTATTCAACTTAACTAATGTACCCAACACCTTCATGAGGTTAGTGAACCATATTTTACAGGTGTGTAGTGTATTTTAATGATATTTTGATTTATAACAAAACATTTGATGATCGTGGGTAATCATTCGCATCATGTTCTTAATGTTTTGAGAGAAACAAATTGTATGTAAGTCTTAAAAAGTGTTCATTTTGCTTTGAACCAATTGTGTTTTTGGTTTTGTTATAAAGGCAATCAGGTACGGGCCAATTCGTAAGAATGTTAATGAAGTAAGAAACTTTCATGGTTTAGCAAGTTTTTATCTAATATTTGTAAAGAACCTTAAACACAACATTCTTTTTAACAAGTTTTTTTTTACCAAAACTTGTTAAAAAGAATGTTGTGTCTCGAGTTGGGCTCCGAAGGGCCGGCCATCCAGTCAGTAGGTTGGGTTGTGCTCGTCAGCCTTCCACCCTACAACTCGGCTCACCTCGGTCCAACCCGCAGAACCTAAACATTTTTTATCTTTTTAATTATTTTAATTTTTAAACCATTTTTTATATTTTTGGCAGCTTATTGCGGACCAACCAGCATTTTTTCCCTAAAATTTCATTTTGAATTGTTCTTATATTCACAAATGTGTCAACTTACTAAACAATAGAACCGACATAACGAACATGTTGAAAAATGTGTCAATATCTCACCAGCATTCTTATCAGCAATTTCCATTGACAAAACATCCAATTAGTTCAATATAAATATCAATTGGTTGGATTCGTTTCAGGCTAACCTACTAGTTGGTCCATATTACTATATAAGACTAGGTTAGCTCCGCAGGTCAGAATTTTTTTAATTAATTCCTTTTTTCTTAAATTTATTCAAGCTCGATATATTGAACTGAATGTTGAGTCCATTAAATGTTGTCCCTCCACCACCATCCATGTCCATTAATTGTTTTGCTAGTGTCTAATTCCATTTTACTGCATGAAATTGTCACGTACCCATTGTTAAAAGTTAGATTGATCCGTTTTTTTTAGTAATGTTATTTTGACAAACTTTTGTGGATAAATACATGACAAGTCCTACTTGTATGAAAGATTTAAGACCAATCACTAGTGGAAAAAATGGATTCTGCATCAGCAATTAATATCGGTTCAAAAACTAACTGATGTTAAAAATAAGGCGGTGGCATTTTTGAAATTATCATGAAAGTTTTCGCATCGGTTGAGGCTCTAACCGATGTAGAATTGCACACCTATGGCAAGATTACATATTTAATATCAGGTCCAATGGCAACTGATGCGGAAAACCCAAAATTAACATCAGCTCTCTAATTGAACTGATGCGGAAAATCCCAAATTTTTTAGCGCTTCACACGTCGTTCTCTCAGCACAAACCTCACGGCACAAACGTCGTTCTCACCCTAACCTCAGACATCGTTCTCACTGTTTCTCACAGCACAAAGCCACAAACGTCGTTCTTTCTCACACGATCTTTCTCACACTAACCTCATGGCATCAACGGCGCCGTTCTCACACTAACCTCACAGCATCAACGACGCTGTTCTCTCCCTCTCACTCTGCGTCTCACCCTCTCACCCTAAACCCCAAACGTTCTCCACGCCGTTCTCTCTGCGTTGTCCACGCCGTTGCTGCGCCGACGCTGTCTCTGGAAACCCACTTCGTCGCTGTCTTGGTCTCTCACATTATCGCCTCTTCTTGTAAGTTCTGCCTCGCTCTTCATTGTCTGTGTTATAATTAAAGTGGTGCTGATAAAGGGGACTGATTTCGTTTTGTATTGTTGAGATTGGTTTTGATTGGGACTATTTTGTTTTGTATTGTTTGAGATTGTTTACGGAGAGACTGCTTGCTCCTACGCCCTTCTCAACCTTGAGGATGATAAAATCACCGTCACTGTATCCTTTTTTCCGACCTTAACATTTCTGTTAATTATTATTACGATGCTCGAATTATTTTTTAGTTTGAGCCTTTTTTCGTGGTAGTTAATTTTAATTAATTTGTTGTTGCCCTTTTTTGTTGGATCTAATGATTCTGTTAAAATGATTTTTTGCGTAGAAACTTTGTCAATATAATCCGTATTATCTATCTTGTTTGGAATGGGTTTAATACCGAGGGAGTAGAATTGAGTTTTTCGTTTACATGAAATAGGGTTTATTGTACAGAAGTTGTAAGTTATCACGTGAATACGACGTGTTTGCCCCTTAATTAGTTGTAATAGGCTGAGAAGATCAGCACCTTGTTGAAAAGTGCAAAGGTTGAAGTAGAATCGTATTGGCCCACCTTATTTGCTAAACTTGCTGAGAAGAAAAATATTGGTGATTTGATTGCCAGTGCTGGAGGTGGTGGCGCTCCTGTTGCTGTCTCAGCGGCCCCAATTGCAGCCGCTACTGCAGCTGCTGCCCCCGCAGCAGAGGAGAAAAAGGTATTTCTTTTGGGAAATATTCGTTCATGTGTTTGTTGTTGAACACTGCATTATGTTTTGGTTGGCTAATTGGCTTGTTTGATGCAATTTTACAGGAAGAACCCAAAGAAGAGAGTGATGATGACATGGGCTTCAGCTTGTTCGATTAGGCACTCTTTTAATATCTTCCGCTCAATTTTTGCTTTGTGAATAATAATATGATTCTGTGAATAAACTTTCTAGCCTTATCATGGTTGTATTGCCCCCTCACCCATCGTTATGACTGTATCTAATAAATTTGAATGTATTGGGATGCTGCAAGGAATCCTCTAGCTTGCTGTTCTTCTAGCATTCATATGTCATATTTTGCTGGTGGTGTCAGAGGGAGTCCATGATGATAGCATGTGGCATTTGCTGTCGATGGTAATCCTCTAATCTGTGACTCTACTTTCGTGTTTCATTCAATCGCTTTTCTTGATTTCGTTTTTCATTTTTTATTGTTTGTTTGTACTTCGCAATCTAAAAGCATCGCTTCTTCCTATTTTTCTTGGATAATCTCTTCATTAATTTGACTTCAAAATGATCTTCTATTTCTCTCTGATGCAGAAGTATATAAAGCAGGACCATGAAGTTGAGCTATGTGCATTGGGCATGGGTATGATCTTTTTTTTTTAATCTTTCTTTTTTGATAGATAGATACACTGATAGGGTTCAAGCAGCTTACTGTCTTGTTACTTCATGATTAGGTTCTGTAGGAAATTAAACTTCAAAAATCAAGGGTGGGAAATGATGTGAGGGTGTTCTTGATTATGAAAAAGTGAGAAGTAGAAATTTCAGATTCAAATCATGTACAAGAATGCGTTAAGGATGTGAAAATCAACTTACATGCATTTGATTGCATGAAAACTACTTATTATAAACCAATCGCACATTAAATGTCAAAACTGCATGTATTGTGCATTCTTTCTATCATTCTATGTAGTTGAGTTCCTCACATCAGATTTAGTATATAACTGATAACTGATATTTTATTGTTTTACCTTTTGTTTTACTAACATTTTTTGTTTGAATTAAATACCAGCTATTCCAACTATTATAATCATCTCTGAGTTTTTGAAAAGTAATGGATGGGCAATTGAGAAAAGTAAGATCACTTCTCTCTTTGCAAAGTATTTAAGTTGATCGTAGTTTCTAGACCTCCAGATTCACTATATTTCCTTGTATTTACTTAAACTTGATCGTAGTTTCTAGACCTCCAAGAAAGATCTCTAGGTGCATTCCAGTTTACTTGCTGACAGGTATTTTACTCCTCATAACAATTTAAAAGCTTGCTGCTAACATTATTCAACTTCAAGATTTTGCAGAACAAGAGTCCTGAGAAGGTTACCAAAATTATCCTAAGGTGTATCTCTTTAATCTGCATTTCCTGCTGAAAGGTAACGTTAGTTCAATGCCAGTAATTAAACCTGGACATTGCTGCCAATAATAATTTAATTCAATCTATTGTTGATAGCTTAACCCTTGGACTTTTGCAGGAAGGTGGGTTGCTCATTGCAACAAAGATTATAGTAACAGAAAGGTTAGTGTGCGATCTTTATAATGCTCTTTTGTACAAATCTAAATATGAGTATTTGAAACATTTTCATTCTTCTATTCTTTATCATTCAATATTGGAGCAAGATTCTTCAGCAATGCCTAAGCAAACATAGTGCTTCACTCTTACTCTACCATGCAATTGGTCTATATGACTATTATTTAAGCATATGGTATATATGATTTTAGATGTCCTCATCTTCAGTTCCGAAATTAGAAGTCTTGGATATTTCACTCTAGAAATAACAATATACATGTACTGATATAAGCGTGGGCGTCAGATGGAAAAGGAGCCATTTTGCATTTCTTTTTAATGAATTGGATTGATTTTACATTTCTTAAACTTGCCGCGTCTCAGGTAAGGTTCTGAAGAATGGGAATACAATTATATATTGTGCTGCTGTAAATATTGCTGGAATTACTGAAATGATACTATGGTGTTCGATCCTTTGAAGCTAATTGGGAAATGCCTTTTGTTCTTTGTTGTTTTTTGTTTGAAGGATAGTATGATTTTTATTTGGTGGTTACCAATAACTTTTGATTCCTAGTTCCTAATTTTATTGTATTTTGACAGTAACTTTGGCAATCAAGAACCTTTTTTCTGTCATCAAAGTTCAATAACATTCAAGGAAGATTGGAGAGCATGACTTCATATGGTGAATCAGGTGAAGTGGAGCTTCAATTGCATTAGATTGACATTCCTGGTTCAATGGGTCTGTAGGTTATAAAATGAATAGTCCTTCTTAGCATATTGTAAAGCAACTAGCACCTTATGTTTGAATGTGTTTTCGTTTTCAAGATGTTGAAATGTCTATTTTCTACTGGTTTGTTACTGATTGTATTGCAAATTGCAATAACTAGTAGTGAGTGAAAAGAATTGGAATTGTTGTTTCCCTTATCATAATTTAGGCTTTGAATCTTGTTGCAATGCACAATTGCACTATTCATTTTGTTCTTGTTTTTATGACAGGGGTATTCATTTTGTCTTTGCATGTTTTTGGAACACTACTACCAAATGTAAATATTATCAGTCTACTACGTACGTTTAATTTAGGCTTTGAATTTTTTTTTTATTTAAAAAAAGTTAGTTTTAACATCGGTTCCCATCAGGACCTGATGCGAAAAGTACTTTTCGCATCAGGTGGTTCTGAAAATCCGATGCCAAAAATGTGCTAAAATCTAATTAAAAGGGACTTTTGGCATCGGGTGGTAATACAACTGATGCGAAAAATACTTTTCGCATCAGGTCCATACCTGATGTAAAAGGTGCGTACTTTTAACATCACCTGAATCTGCAACGGATACGGAACCGATGCGAAAAGTCATTTTTAACCGATGCGAAAAGCCTAAATTGTAGTAGTGAATATCATTGTGTAATGTCATCTATTAGATCATTTCTAAGGTGATCGTATGCAATCGTTGCTAGAGAAATGTATTTCTTTAGAGCAATCGGCATTTGTAGCAAATCGGTCTATCCTTGATAATGTGTTGGTTGCCATTGAAACTCTTCACCATATGAAGTGTAAAACTAGTGGCAAGGTGGGGGTGGTGGCGCTGAAAATTGATATTAGTAATGCATATGGCAGGGTGGATTGGGGGTTTTATTTTGGAGATGATGAGGCGTATGGGGTTTGATGAGAGGTGGGTGAAGTGGATATCTATGTGTCTTGAGATAGTTAATTACTCAGGCTTGCTTAATGGGGAAACAACGGAAACTATCACACCTGAGAGAGGTCTTAGACAAGGGGACCCACTGTCCCCTTATTTGTTTATTCTATGTGTGGAAGGTCTTACCACTCTTACTAAAAAAGCAGAGGCCAGAGGAGACATTCATGGAATTAGTGTGTGTCGTGGGGCCCCACCCACCACACACCTACTTTTTGCTGACAATTGTTTCTTATTTTGCATGGCCACTGAATCTGAAAGCAGACAATTACAGGAAATTCTTAATACTTATGAGAGAGCATCAGGCCAGACTATTAATATGCAGAAGTCGGAGATATTTTTTAGCAGAAATATAAGTCAAGAGACCCGGGGAAAAATAATTGATATGTTGGGTGTCTCGGAGTGTATTGGCACAGGAATGAATTTAGGGCTTCCATCAATGATTGGTAGAAACAAGAAGCAGATTTTTGTTTTTCTTCGGGACAGGACTTGGAAGCACACACAAAGTTGGTCTGGCAAGCATCTTTCCAAGGCAGGTAGGGAGGTTCAAATAAAATCTGTGGCTTAAGCAATTCCTACTTATTGTATGAGTACCTTTATGCTTCGGTCTACTTTAGGTGGGGAGTTGGAAAGGATGCTGAATTCTTTTTAGTGGGGTACGAATCGAACCAATTCCAAAGGCATCAAATGGCTAAGTTGGGAAAATCTCTCTATCAGGAATGAGTATGGAGGTATGGGTTTTTTCCATTTCTATGGTTTCAATTTAGCAATGCTAGGAAAGCAGACTTGGAATATTTTTACCAAGAGAGATACTATAGTGCATCGTGTCTTCAAAGCTAATTATTTTCCGGGGGCTCGCTTGGGCAATAATCCCAGTTATGTTTGGCGTAGTATCTACACTTCTCGGGTGGTGTTAAATTTGGGATATATATAGATGGCATTTGGGATATATATAGATGGCGAGTTGGGAATGGTAGGAGCATCAATGTTTGGAGGGACCCATGGCTAAAGGGTCGAAGTGATTTTAGAGTGACATCCCCGTTGATACAAGGTTTGGGAAGACATGAAGGTGTGTGACCTCTATGATGTAGCGTCTAGTGATTGGAATAATGCTCTCATTGATTCAATTTTTTCAGCAGCCGATGCAAGCTTAATTAAATCCATGCCTATGCTTATTCGCGAAAGTGACGACAATATCACTTGGTAGAGAAGTAGGAATGGGTCTTATTCAGTTCGGTCGGCATATTATGCGGCGATGGAGGATTTGATTGATAATTCACACCTAAGGAAGGAAGGTGACTGGTTAGCGCTATGGAAGATGAAAGTGCCTCAAAAGGTTAAATTATTAATGTGGCATGCAGCTAGAAGAATACTACAAACAAGGAGCAACCTACGCAAAAAGATGATAAATTGCGAGTTAAACTGTTCGATGTGCACAGGTAATGATGAAGATGAATTGCATTTATTTTTGGCTTAATTACAGTTTTGGTCCCCCTATTATGACAAATTTTCGATTTTGGTCCCTGAACTTTTAATTTGACGATTTTGGTCCCCCTATTTTCCCAATTTGAAAAATCAAAGTCCCCCACCCCAATTTTGACTCAGTTTGACTGACTGATCCTACGTGGCAGCCCACGTGGACTGCCACGTAGGCACACCCCCCCACCCCCCCACCCCACCCCTCCACTGTTTGTCTTCCCCACCGATCCCCACCCCACCCTCCACTGTTCCCCTTCGCCCCTCCCACCCCCCCACCCCCACCGTGAACCCCCCATCCCCACCGTGAACCCCCTTCCTTCCCCTTCCCCTTCAGCGGATCTGCGAGAGAGAGAGACGCAGAGAGAGCGACGGTGAGCGAGAGAGAGCGATGGTGAGCGAGAGAGAGGGAAAGCGAGGGGGGAGGGGAGAGACGGTGAGCGAGAGAGAGAGGGAAATCGAGGGGGAGGGGAGAGACGGTGAGCGAGAGAGAGAGGGAAATCGAGGGGGGGAGGGGAGAGACGGTGAGCGAGAGAGAGAGGGAGGTGCGAAGGGAAGGGGTCATGGTGGGGGGGTGGGAGGGGTGGGGTGGGGAAGAGGGGAAGATGCGAAGGAGAGAGAGAGAGAGCGACGATGGGGTGGGGTGGGGGGTCGGTGGTGGGGGGGTTGGGGTGGGGGTGGGGTCGGTGGTGGGGGGGGGTTGGGGTGGGGTGGGTGGGTCGGTAGTGGGGGGTGGGGGTGGGGGGGTGGGGTGGGTGGGGGTTGGGGGGGGTGGGGTGGTGGGTGTGTGCCTACGTGGCAGTCCACGTGGGCTGCCACGTAGGATCAGTCAGTCAAACTGAGTCAAAATTGGGGTGGGGGACTTTGATTTTTCAAATTGGGAAAATAGGGGGACCAAAATCGTCAAATTAAAAGTTCAGGGACCAAAATCGAAAATTGGTCATAATAGGGGGACCAAAACTGTAATTAAGCCTTTATTTTTTGATTGTCCTAAGTCACGGGAAATTTGGGCACATAGTGGTTTGCAGGCCGATGTAGCACAAGCAAGATCAACTACTGATAATTTTAAAGATTGCTTTTGGAGTTTGTTGAGATCTTTACCGATTTCCCGAACGGGTGCTTTTAGTATTGTGTTTTGGGCGATTTGGAAGGTGGGGAATGACAAAATCTGGGAGAACGTTAATACAGTTGTTGCAGGTGCGGTGAGGAGGTCAATGGAATTTTTGTGGGATTGAGAGGTTGCTAGGAAGAAGCATGGTCTGAATTCGATAGTGCAACAACATCGGGATAATGAAGTGGTGCGATGGTTAAAGCCGTGTGCTGGAGAGCTCAAGTGTAATGTGGACGCCACACTATTTAATCAACAAGGTCGATACGGTATCAGGATGTGCATTAGGAACAATTTGGGAGAGTTTGTGTGAATTTTAATGACATACCTCTTCCTCAAGAAACGGAGGCTATAGGGCTTAAGTTTGCTATTGAATGATTGAGAGAGTTGGGTCTTCAAGCGGTTACCATAGAGCTGGATTGTTTACCAGTGGTGAATGGTGTGAAAGAAACCAACAATCAAAACACAGACTTAGGGGTTATTATTTCTTCTTGTAAATTGTTATTATCAAATTGTGAAAGCTATAAGATTAGATACATTGGGAAACAAGCTAATCTCGTTGTTCATACTCTAGCTAGGGCATCGAGATATTATGCTAGTTCTCAAGTCTTTGATTTCAAGTCAACATGTATTAATACTATTCTTATGAATGAAATGAACTAAATTTGTTTGTGTCAAGAAAAAAATACCTGATAAATATGGAGAATAGGCAAATTGTTTTTCATCATCAATTACTTTTTAAAAGTAAAAAATAACTGATGGTGAAAAGCATCATGCCTATTCTCCATATTTGTCTGGTATTTTTTGTCCACTAAAATTTGTCTAAATAACATTACTTTTTTTAGAAAAAAATCAATTAAAAGTTAGATCGATGAAGATGAAATGACTTTGTTGCATGTGGTGCTATATAGTTCAAAGGAAAATAGTACAAAATGCAAGAATAACGCTAAAACACGCACTAAAAAATGCATGGTCTAAGCATCTCACAAATGACACGCTTCACAAATGACATGTTTCTTGCAACAACAAAAAATTCGTACGATGCAACATTTTCCTTGGCTTAATTTGAAATTATTTTTAACAAATTCAAAACTCACACTAAAATTGGCTTAACCTATATAAAATTATCTTAACCTCTAGCAGGTTAATCTGAATTAACAACTATATGGCTCAACCAGGTAACTAAGTACCCAACTCTACCTACCAGCCACCAAGGTGTCAATTATTAAAATTCCACGCGACATATGGACCTCGTTGTAACTGATTGAAAAATAAGTGATTTCAATGTTAAATAATTAAGAAATTAGTTTTTAGAGATTTTGTAAGAAATGTAGAAGCTATTTTGTGATTGTGTATAACATAATGAAAATTTGCTTGTTTTTTTAAAAAAATCATTCTATGAAAAATGGTTTTTATGAAAAACTACTTAAAACAACTTCTCATTTTGAAGCAGTTTTTTTGGTTATTTTTAGATTATCATTTTTGAAAAAATTGTAACAATTGAGTGGAAACTTCTAAAAATAATTGTTTTTTATTTAAAATAAGTGATTATTTTTTTTAAAAAAAAACTGTAATAAATTGGCTCATATCCCTTTCATTGGATGTCATAGACGTTGAATTTGAAGATAGGTAGGAGAAGTTGAATTAAAATTTAGAGAGATGTTATATATTTCATCACCAAATTTGGCGATTAAAATGTACAACAATTTTTGTTGTATAAACCGAGTATCCTCTGCACGCAACTGCTGCATCCCCAATATTGGATTCGAACCGAGGACCTTGGTTAAACCGGAAGAGATATCATCTAATTCAAGTACTCTTGGGGTAAGTGTGCAACAATTTTGTTAGTGAGTATAATTCATGCATGTGGTTAATGGAGTGTAGTCGAATTTAAAGGATATGCCAAATTATTGCAACGCATTGATGGGGAATCAACACATAAACGTAATACCAGAGCAATATGCAGCGGAAATAAATTCCTCAAACTTGCGAGAACCTATGAGGAGCAACAACGAATATATGGCGACAAATAAAACAAAATAAAAACGTCCAATTGAGCACCGATATTTTTAACGTGGAAAACCCCTCAAAGAAAAGGGTAAAAACCACGGGTCGTCCAGACAAAAAAAATAGCTCCACTATAATCAAATAAGGGTACAAGAGAGTCTCAACAAAGTGCACAAATAGTGCCAACATCCAGCCAATACAGCACAAAAGCTTACAAATTGAGAACAAGAAGATGAAAATACCCAAAACTACAGCTTCAGTGCGAAGACGGATTCTCTCTCCTCGGACCTCTTTTCGACAATCCGAACAGTGAAATTGTAGAACTCTATCTTGCGAACCCGCTGTCCAAAAACGAAGACGATCCAACGGTTAATGAATCCGCCATCACAGTTTTACGGTGACAGGTTTGAGAAAAACGGGAATTGCTCTCTCTCTTCTTTTCTCTCTTTTGGTGGCTCTCTCTATTCCGAAAATCTCTCTTTATCAACCCTAATTTAACCCTCTCCACTTATAATAAGTGAGAAGTATAATGGGTTAAAATATTTGGGCCTTTATCCACATAGAAAGAGAGCCCAATACCCAACACGCATAACCTGGATTTTATTAATCACGATTTTGAAAGTTACCGAACACATGTATATTACATGCATGTAAATATACATGTATATTTTGACCAAAAAAAAAATATACATGTATATTTAAATACCTAAAATGGATCTGATCCTTGGCTGGTGCGTATGAAAAACTACCTGGTAGGAAATGTCAACCCCTTAAATGGATCTCAGTACTTCGGGGGATTAGTTTCTGCAGTTGCGCGCAGGGATATTTTGGTTTACCAAAAAAAAATACCTAAAAGTTGTATTTCTTGACGTTTAAAATCATAGTTAATAAAGTTTAGTTGATAATCAACTAGGCACCTTGATTATCTATTAATCAAGTTCGATACTTCATTAACTACGTTTATAAATGGAAAAACAAGAAACATTTATATCAATTTCTGGTGTCTCAATTTGAAGTTCAAACATATAACACAACAGTAAAATTATAAGCTGTAGCGACCGAGGAATCCGGAGGAGGGATTCTTCGTTGTTTTTGAACAATGGAGCCGCCATCAATATTTATTTTTAGGAAAACATTGAAAAAAAACCTTTGTTTTGGGTTCGGGGGTCGATTAAGTGCGGGGAAGGTACTAGCACCCCACAACATCCTAAAAAGGTTACCTTTTAATTTAATGTGTAGAAAAAGTTAGTTTTAAATGAAAATACTTTGTTTACCCATTTTTGATTGTTTGCGAAGAAGAAAAAAAAAGAAAGGCAGACTTAATAAAAATTTTAGTTTTTTGCGCTTGACGGGAGTGGGCCCCCGCTCCTACGTATCTCCGGGTGCGATGGAGAAATCAAAGCTACGTAGTTCTGGGTTAGAAAAAATTTGTGTGTTGGTGTTTTTTTTTTAATTATTGAAAACTTTGCGAAAACGGGAGGCCGTTCACGGTGACCAAACAGATAAATCCAGAGTGGTCGTCATTAGTGGCTTATTCGAAAAAGAAGGTATTTATAGCGTTCAAACAAGCGAGGCCCAGAGTGACCGCTATAGACAACCTATTTTTTTGCACGAAATCGATTTTTTTCGAAAAAGGAAAAAAACGGTTCGGAAGCATCACGTTGTGGATAAAAGCGGAGTAAGTGATAAAAAAGGGGGGTGCAAATAATAAAGGAGTTGTATTAAAAAGGGAGGTGTGAATAGCGTTTTGACGCTAGAAAAATGTCACCGGGGGTGCAAATAGCGTTTTGGCGCTTTTAAAAAAGGGATGCCGGGGGTGCAAATAGCGTTTTGGCGCTTTTAAAAAAAAGGATGCCGGGGGTGCAAATAGCGTTTTGGCGCTTTTAAAAAAATGGATGCCGGGGATGCAAATAGCGTTTTGACGCTAAAAAAAAAAAACGATTGATTGGTTTATTACTTTTTTACTATTCTACCCTAGACCACGTGATTCTTGAAACGTTTTTTCCTTAAAAAAAAACCTAGACTAAACAAGTGGTATTTTGAAAGCGGATTATGGAGAAAAATTCTTTGGTTGTTTTTTTTTGTTGTCATAGTTATTATCTAAATAAAAGGGGCCTTTTTACTCTTTTTTTTTTGGAAAAGATTTTTGTTATTATGTTATTTTTTTAGAAAAGAGTAGTGACATTAGAAACCATTTCCTTTAAGAAAATGTTTTTTTTTTTAGAGGTTTATTTTTAATCCGAAAATAAAAAAAAACACATTTTTTTTCACTTTTCTTTTAATCCGAAAATTAGTAATTGTTTATAAAAAAAACAACATCTTTTTTTTTTATCACTTTTTTAACTCCAAAAAATAGTAACCATTTTTTAAAAGAACAACATATTTTTTACTTCTTTTTTTTTTGTGAAAATATTAGTACCTAAATAAAAAGGAACACATTCTTTTAACATTTTTTTTTAAGTTTATTTTAACTCCGAAAATTATAAAAAAAACAATATAACAAACAACAAAATAAATAACAAATAGCAAAAATATAATATAAAAACAGCCTCTAAACTAATATATATATATTTTTTTTTTAAAAAATGTGACAACTAATATATTTTTTTTTTTAAAAACGTGAACAACAATTATTAACATAAAGAAGGCAATGATAATATGAATAAAATTACAATAACTAAAAAATTTACAAAAAAAACAACAATACTATGAATTATTACATTTTGTACCTTGAACCAATCCAAGCTTTTCTTCTCCGGATTTCTCAATACAACAAAAGTTTAAACTAAAAAAATCTAAGAAGGAAGAAAAGAAGGGGAAGAAAATTTTTCTAAAAGGAACTCTAAAAAAATTTCTTTCTCTCTTTGAAACCCTAGTTTTTTTTAGAAAATTTTCCCCTCTTTTCCTAAGAGTGAATTCGTCCCCTTCTCCTAAAGTGTGACCCCTATTTATACAAACATGTTGCCTCCTTTGATTTCCTTCTTCATCCACTCTTGGATAGTGATGATGACTTTTTGATATGATGGAGGTTTGGGGGGAGTTGTTGAAGGGGAAAATAAAAGAAGTCATGTGAGATGAGGGGAGATGATGGTCGAAGGTATGGGCATGGAGAAGAGTGTGCCATGTGTGAAGATGAGAGTGTGAGTGTGGGTGTGTAGGAGAGGGATTGGAGAAGTGATGAGTGAATGTGAGAGAAGAAAAAAAAGAAATGAGTGGTAGGAGAGGGAGAGAAGCCGTGGGTGTGAGAGAGGAAGGAGAAAGGGAAAGAGTGAGGAGAAGAGAGAGGGATGAGAGGTTGAGTGTGAGTGGGAGAAAGAGAAGTGATGTGTGAGAGAGAGAGAGATGGGGTCGAATGGGGGAAGAGGGAAAGAGAGAGGGGGGAGGCGTGGAGTGGGGAGAGGAGAGAGAGGTTGAGTGATGGGAAGGGTGGAGTGTATGGGGAAGTGGATGTGGGGAAGTGGGAATGCAAGTTTCAAGGAATGGGGAAGTGGGAATGCAATTTTCAAGGAGGGAAAAGAGGGGAGTGGGTCGACTTTGACCATGGGGTAATAGGGGTGAATGTGGCTCACTTTTGGGTAAAAGGGGGAGAGTGAATGTGGTCAAGTTTTAGGGTTAGGGGGGGGAGGTCGAATTAGGGTTTTATGGAGGGGAAATGGGTATGGGTTGGATAGTAATTAGGGTTAGGAGGAGTTGGGTTATGGGTTGGATATGGGTCATGGGTTGGGTGGAGGAGTGTGAGGGTGAATTGGGCTAGGGTTTAGGAATTGGGTTGGGTTTTAGATGGGCCAATCCAATTGCACTTCCATTTTTTTTACAAACCCCCCTTATTTCCTCCTTGGCTTATTTTTTCTTTACCTCTAAATATTATTTTCTAGTGTTAAAAAAACTTGTGACAAATAAAATAAAATAATTATGGCGTGAAAAAGAAAATAAAATTTCTTATTTTTGGATAGGACAAAATTAGGGTATTACAGCTGCCCCTCTTTATTTATATTTTGCTAGGAAATCGGAGGGATTCCGAATTTCTCGAGGAAAATAGAAATGAAGATAGAAAAGACGCTAATTTTGCCCAGACTGAGGTACTTTGGTTTTTTTTTGAAAATTATGAAAGCAGGGTTGATTTATACTGAAAGTAAATAGGGAGCACCGGGGCCCTGGAGGATCGCTAGGGATCTGAAGGAGCACTGGGGCTCTGAAGGAGCACTGGGGCTCTGAAGGAGCACTGGGGCTCTGAAGGTCTAGCTCAAAATCAATGCTTGGCGCATCGACCTGAGTTCGACTGAGGGACCGTCGGGGTCTGAAGGGCATGCCTAAGCCTGAGGGACCGATGGGTCTGAAGGAGCGCAACTAGCTTATGGTACTAGTAATACGGTCTGGGGGTGGCCTTTTTCGAGCGGCCATTAGGGTTAATCAGGTCCGGAGCTGATATAACCACGAAGGACGTGCACTGTGTTTTTTAGGCGGACACAGCTAGTCTGAAGGGCCTGGGGCCGGATGATCCGTCGGTTGCTCGATTAACGCGACGTGCGATCTGGATTGAAGGACCATTGTTGGTCTGAAGGAGCGCCTGGGCTCTGAAGGACCGCTGGGGGTCTGAAGAATTGGTGCTAACGACACAAAATAAAATTATCTTAACAGACACTTGCGATGAATGATGCATGCGTGCATGTAGTTAAGTAATTGATGACATGATGGATGAAATGTGGAATGATTTTGTTTTGTTTTTTGGTTTTTGTTCTTGGCCTTTTTTTCTTTTTTTTTTTTTCATTTTTCTTTTCTTGCTCTTTTGCTCTTTTTGCTCTTTAGCTCTTTATTGACTTTGCTGGCATCATCAAACTCGCATGACTCTTGACGTGGGATACGAGGGTTGCCTCAAGCAGTGGTGCCAAAGCGCGGGTTATTAAGTTTTGCTGAAGTGATTATGCATTTGTCCTTTTATGGGAGATCATCTCTTTTTGTGGTTTTTAGAAATTTCGCAATGATTATAATGCTTTCGATTATGCACATGTTTCGCAAACCAATATCATCTACCATAAAACATCCTTCCAAAGTAAGTAGGGAGGTGAGAGAATGAAGAAAGAGTTTAATATTCAAATGGAAACCGAGTGTGCCGAAGGTCACACTGGCTGAAAATTACATTGAGAGTTTAAACTGAAAAGAAAGAAGAGAAAGAAAAAGCACATCATTTGATTGTTTGTATCTTGGAGGTAACAATGCCAATCACCCATACACATGACCTTGAGCATCCATCACCCAACCTTCGGAGGACTGCCTTTGCATTTGTTCCAAGTCCAACTCATTGACCCTAATTTTTGCCTGGACTGCTCTTTAGAGTTTTCAATCCACCAGGTCGCTCTAATTTTTGCCTAGGCCGCCCTTTCGGGTTTTCAACCTAGCGAGCTCATTTTTGCTTGGCTCATCTTTCTCTTTTTTCATATATTTCTTTAGGCATAGTACTTCTTAACTGCATCTGAGTTCACTGGGAGTGGGAGGTCTTCACCGTCCATTCTTGTGAGAATTAAGGCTCCTCCAGAGAATGCTTTCTTTACCACATAAGGCCCTTCGTAATTTGGGGTCCATTTTCCACGGGAATCCTTTTGGATAGGCAAAATTTTCTTGAGCACTAGATCTCCTTCTTGAAACTGTCGGGGTCGAACTTTCTTGTCATAAGCTTTCTTCATTCTTTGCTGATATAACTGCCCGTGACACAAAGCTACTACCCTCTTTTCTTCTATGAGGTTCAACTGATCCAGACGAGCTTGAACCCATTCTGCTTCCTCCAATTTTGTTTCCATTAGCACTCGCAGGGAGGGTATTTCCACCTCGATGGGAAGAACTGCTTCCATCCCATATACTAGTGAAAATGGTGTTGCCCCTGTTGACGTGCGGATAGAAGTCCGATACCCGTGCAGAGCGAAAGGTAACATTTCATGCCAGTCCTTGAAGGTCACTACCATCTTTTGCACGATCTTCTTTATGTTCTTATTTGCAGCTTCGACTGCCCCATTCATCTTCGGACGGTACGGGGAGGAATTATGATGTTGGATTTTGAAGTCGTCACACAACTCTTTCATCATCTTGTTGTTCAGATTGGTCCCATTGTCTGTGATGATTTTATTTGGCAGACCGTATCGGCAGATCAAATCTCTTTTTATGAACTTGACAACTACCGATTTGGTTACACTGGCATAAGAAGCGGCCTCGACCCATTTGGTGAAATAATCGATAGCGACAAGAATGAAGCGATGCCCGTTTGATGCCTTAGGTTCGATGGGACCAATGACGTCCATTCCCCACATTGAGAATGGCCATGGTGCTGTCAGGACGTTCAAAGAAGCAGGCGGCACATGGATATTATCAGCGTAGATTTGACACTTGTGGCATTTTCTCACGTAGTTAAAGCAGTCGGTCTCCATTGACAACCAGTAGTAGCCGGCCCTTAGGATTTTTCTTGCCATGGTGTGCCCGCTAGAATGGGTTCCGAACGAGCCTTCATGGACGTCTTTCATAATTCTTTCTGCTTCTTCTTTTGCAACACATCTGAGGAGGATCATGTCGTGATTCCTTTTGTAAAGCACCTCCCCATTTAGGAAGAAACCCATTGATAATCTCCTAAGTGTTCTCTTATCATTCTCAGTGGCACCGGGAGGGTATTCTCTATTTGTGATATAGTGTTTGATATCGTAATACCAAGGCTTACTATCAGGCTCTTCCTCGATTGCCGCACAATGATGCGCCGGTAGGTCTCGATGCTGGATTCGGATGAATGTCAGACTTTTGTTGTTATTGATATTGAACATTGATGACAAAGTTGCCAAAGCGTCAGCCAACTGGTTTTCTTCGCGCGGGAGATGGTGGAAGGTGATCTCCTCGAACTGTTCAATCATCTTTTGGATGTGATCATGATAAGGAATCAATTTGGGATCCCTGGTTTCCCAGTCACCTTTTATCTGATGGATGACTAGCGCTGAGTCCCCATATACATCGAGTCTTTTGACTTTCCATTCAAGGGCTGCTTTGATGCCTAGGACACACGCTTCATATTCTGCAATGTTATTGGTGCAATAGAAGCTCAGTCTAGCAGTAAATGGTATGAAGCGGTTATCGGGAGAAATCAACACAGCTCCAATCCCGTGCCCATACAAATTAGAAGCGCCGTCAAATGACATCCTCCACCTTTCATCGTCTGGAGATTTTCCTTCTCCGAACAAAGCCATTATATCCTCGTCCGGAAAGTCATACTGCATTGATTGGTAATCCTCAATGGGCTGATGCGCCAAGTATTCCGCTAAGGCACTACCTTTGATTGCTTTCTGAGTGACGTACAAAAGGTCATATTCGGATAGTAGCATTTGCCAGCGGGCGATCCTTCCTGTGAGTGCAGGTTTTTCAAAAATGTACTTGATGGGATCCATTTTAGATACCAACCAAGTCGTGTGGCTCAACATATATTGCCTCAGGCGACGTGCAGCCCAGGCCAAAGCGCAACATGTTTTTTCCAACAATGAATATCTTGTCTCGCACTCGGTGAACTTCTTGCTGAGGTAATAGATGGCATGTTCTCTCCTTCCAGACTCATCATGTTGCCCCAGTACGCAACCCATTGAGTTGTCTAGCACTGTTAAGTATAGAATGAGGGGTCTGCCCTGCACCGGTGGCATCAGAATCGGTGGATTTTGGAGGTACCTCTTGATCTTTTCAAAGGCCTCCTGGCACTTATCGTTCCACTTCGTTTCTTGGTTCTTGCACAGCAATTTGAAGATTGGCTCGCAGGTCGATGTCAATCGGGATATGAATCTGGAGATGTAGTTCAACCTTCCTAGGAACCCACGAACTTCCCTTTCGGTTTTAGGCGCTGGCATTTCAAGAATTGCTCGTACCTTGTCTGGATCTACCTCTATACCCTTCTGACTGACTATGAACCCCAACAACTTTCCTGATCTTACACCGAAAGTGCATTTGGCGGGGTTTAATCTGAGTTTGAACTTCCTTAGGCGTTCAAATAGCTTTCGCAGATTGACGATGTGTTCCTCTTCAGTCTTGGATTTTGCGATCATGTCATCCACATAGACCTCTATTTCTTTATGCATCATGTCGTGGAACAATGCTACCATCGCCCTCTGGTACGTTGCCCCAGCATTCTTCAAACCGAATGGCATTACTTTGTAACAGAAGGTTCCCCAGAGAGTGATGAAGGTGGTTTTTTCCATATCCTCGGGGGCCATCTTAATTTGGTTATATCCGGAATATCCATCCATGAAGGAGAAAAGGGAATGCTGAGCTGTGCTATCCACCAGGACATCAATGTGAGGCAAAGGGAAGTCGTCTTTTGGGCTGGCTCTGTTCAAATCTCGATAGTCGACGCACATCCGAACCTTCCCATCTTTCTTTGGGACCGGTACAATATTGGCTACCCATTGAGGGTACTTTGCTACCGCCAAAAATCCTGCATCGAACTGTTTCTTGACCTCATCTCGGATTTTTAGTGACATTTCTGGTTTCATTCTTCTTAACTTCTGCTTTATCGGCGAGCATTCAGGTTTTACTGGTAACTTATGCTCGACTATGTTGGGGTCCAGTCCCGGCATGTCTTGGTATGTCCATGCAAAGATGTCAACATAGTCGATCAAAAGTCTAATCAATTTCTCTCGCTCACTGTCTTTTAAGGTGGTGCCAATCTTGACTTCCTTTTCATCCTCTTCCGTGCCCAAGTTGATTGTTTCGGTTGATTCCTCGTGGGGTTCGATTATTTTTTCTTCCTGTTCCATCATTCTCATTAACTCGGGAGGTGTTTCCCAGTTATCTTCAATATCTTCCTCAGTTTGATTAATGGGGTGCTCAAAGTCACAGTATGAATTATTGGCGTTGTTATTTTCAACAGTGTTTTTTTCAAATCTGCATTAGTATAAATTGATGGAATGAAAAACGAGCCAAAAGAAAATAAAACGCGAGTGCAAAAGAGAACTGAAATTTATTTGGAGAATCTGAAATAACATTTTATTGATATTGATATTGAAAGGAAACATGTGTGCCCGAATGATATGTCCTAAGGCCTTGGGCAGAGCCATAGGATTGCATTACAGAAACATTACTTTGAACTAAAAACTACAGGAAAATCGACGATCTCCCAATTCTTGAGCTCTTTGCTTGCTGGACAACGGCGCACAAGACTGACACCGCCATTTCCAGCGCTTGAATCATCTTCAATAGCTGCAACCTGGTTAGGATCTAGCATTCCTGCGCTCTGAAAGCTTTGCTTTATGTCACAGATGACAATCTTCCTCATATTTGGCTCCCGACCCTCAAGTTTGGCCAACCTTCGCTCCTTCTTTTCTGCGGCGACCCTTCCTTTGTCAGTACGACTAGGTCGGTACCCTATCCCACATCTGTCCTTGTTTTCATGCGGCTGTATGGGTGTTAGGATCCCTTGTTCAGTCCTCCCTAAACCACTTCCTGCCTGATAACCCTTGCTTGTCATGACTTTAGCAATCATCAATGCAGCTTTGGACAGCTTTGGTTTTAATGATGGGGCTCCTTCCCCCACATAGGTAGCATTTGCAATTTCTAGTGCTTGGAAGGCGGTCTCGAAAGATTCTTCTGCAGCCTCAACATAACGTATAGGGAATGGCTTATTGACTAGCAATTCTTCTTCTCCTGAAACGACCACCAATTTGTTGTTGACTATGAACTTGAGCTTTTGGTGTAGAGAAGAGGGCACAGCCCCTGCCGTATGGATCCATGGTCTTCCCAGAAGACAACTGTAAGATGGATTGATGTCCATCACTTGGAAACTCACTATGAAGACTTCTGGACCTACCTGTACAGGTAACTCCATCTCTCCGATAACCTCTCTTTTAGACCCATCGAATGCCCTGACCAGTGTAGAACTGGGTTTCATGTATGAACAGTCTACGTCTAGCTTATTCATGGTTGATTTGGGTAGTACATTCAGGGACGATCCGTTATCGATGAGTACTCGAGCTAGAGAGTATTCTCCACATTTCACGGAGATATGCAAAGCCTTGTTGTGCCCTCTTCCCTCGACGGGGATCTCATCATCTGTGAAGGTGAGGTAATTGTTTGCAACGATATTTCCGACGATCCCGTCAAACTGACCTACTGTGATGTCGGGAGTGACATGGGCTTCATTCAGTACCTTCATCAGTGTTGCTCGGTGGGTTTCCGAATTGAGTAATAGTGATAGCAGGGATATCTTAGCGGGAGTCTGATTTAGCTGATCCACTACCTTGTATTCGCTTTGCCTCATAATCTTTAGAAACTCACTGGCTTCTTGCTCTGATAGTGCCTTCTTGCCCGTATTTTTGTCAGATGGCTCTACTTCTTTGTCTTTGCCTTTATCGATCTTTCCTCTTTCATTTGATTCTCCTCCTCTGGGTCTTTCAGGGGCATAGATGCGCCCGCTCCGAGTTATTCCGCTGCTTCCCGAGACATTTGTGATATCAGGATTGCTCTGAGGACCTTCCGCTTGGACTTTCGCATTGTAGTTCCAGGGGACTGCTTTGGTGTCGTTGTAGGGGAAGGGAGCTGGCACTTGGATAGTGATTGGTTTAGGCATACCCAGGGATGACTTGGAGTCCTTAGTATAGTGGATCTCTAGCGGCTTCCGAGTATCCTTGTTCTGGCCATTGCTCGATAGGATAGTTGACACCTGGTCCTCCCTCTTTTGAAAGCCCACTTGTATTACATGTTGGTCCAACAGGTCCTGAAGCACTTGTTTAAACGCCTCACAATTTCCAATGCAGTGATGGTCATTGCATGGATCCTTTCCAGTGCATTCTCTCTCAATAATCCCAAAGGAACACAGATTAGCATGGATCACTTCCAGGGGTGTCTGGATGCATTCTACCCTCCTGATTAGGGATGGTTCTGCAGAATCTTCAATTGCATTAGTTGAGGGCATCCCATGTCCTGGTAATGGGTTGGTAGCCACATTAGGACCATTTTCCTTGAAGTTCAACCAACCTGAGGCGATTAGATCTTGGACGACAAACTTCAATGCTTTGCAATTTTCTATGGAATGGCCGACCGTTCCTGAATGAAATTCGCATGTGGTGTTTGGGTCGAAGCCTCTAGGAAAAGGGGGTTGGATCTGTCTCATTGGGCGGGTGGTGATTAAATTATGGCTGAGCAGGTGGCGGAATAGGTCGGAGTATGACATTGGGATTGGATCAAAGTGGACGAACTTTCCGACTGAGTAGTTTTGTGTTTTATGGCCTTGGTTATTTTGGGTAGGTGGGGTAGGTAGTGTTTGTGCTGAGAATGGATTGGTGTGAGAGGGATTGGAGTAGGAAGTTTTTCCGGTTCCTGTGATGGCATTGGCTTCTCCTTCTTTCTTTTTAGGAAATCCGGAGAAGGGCTTTCTCTGGTTAGTGTTTCCGGGGGGGGGTATAAGCGATTTTTCCATTCCTCATTCCGTTCTCTAGTCTTTCTCCAATAACGACCATGTCCGAGAAACTTGACGATACACTCCCGATCAGTTTTTCATAGAAGGGTGAAGGAAGAGTTTCCATGAACATAGATACCATTTCCCTTTCAAAAAGAGGCGGTGCTACCTGTGCTGCTAGTCCTCTCCAACGCTGAGCATATTCCTTGATGGACTCATTATCCCTTTTAGTCATGTTTTGTAGCTGAGTCCTATCAGGAGCCATATCAGTGTTGTACTTATACTGCTTAAGGAAAGCATCAGCGAGATCCTTCCAACACCGAATATGAGTGGGTGTCAACTGCATATACCAATTTGAAGCTGCCCCAGCTAAGCTGTCTTGGAAGTAGTGGATAAGCAGCTTATCGTCGTTTGCGAATGCAGCCATCTTCCTGCAATACATAGTTAGGTGGCTTGCCGGACATGTTGCTCCTCTGTATTTATCAAAATCTGGTACTTTAAACTTAGGGGGAATGACCACGTTTGGGACGAGACATAAATCTTGTGCATTTCTTGCACCAACACTGAATCCTTCAACCGCTCTCAACCTTTCTTCCAGCATTTGCAGCTTTCCCTGGGCTTGAGGGTTCTCCATAGAGTAGTCGTGAGGAAGCCCACTCATACCATAGTAAGGATGCATCATCGGAACTATGGCTGGGTTCACATTTGGGGTATGTGAATGAGTGGGATTCCTGAGGTTGGAACCCTGAGCGTTAACTATCGGCGGTGGAGGGCAGCCAAGTGGGAGTCCTTGTGGTATGACGACGGGGGTCGGGTTTTGAACTTGTGGTGCCCCCGGATTACCGTCGTGACCCGTTGATGTAAGCTGTTGTTGGCCCGCGACTCCTGAGGGACTAGCATCGACTGTCGGAGGTGTGTAACCTTGTGGGAGTCCGTAAGGAGGCCATATGTAACCTTGGCCATTAGGCCCAGTATGGTGCACTGTATGCGGGATCCCGAGTCCATTGGGAGGAGGAGGGTTGGTAACTTGGTTTTCTGTGTTCCCAGCGGAGGCATCTTCACTTGTGTCTTGGCCCTTCAAAGTTTGTAGAACCTTCAAGATTTCAGCCATCTGTTCTTTCATCCCATCTATTTCTGCCCTAAGCTCTTGATTGCCTGGGTTCTGAGGTGGATTGCCTTGATCCGGGATATCTTGAGGCGGATTGACCTGATTTTCTTCCATGTTTCTGGCCTGAGAACGAGTCCAATAGCGATGTTGACGCACCAGCTTGTCTTTTACTCTGTTGGTGGGACACATGTTATGAGTATATGTATGGATGAAAATGCGAATGATGCATGTGTGCATGAGTCTTATTGTTTTAGGTCGGGAATTGCAAGCGCATCCTGATTTGTCATAAGTACACAGATTAAAGTTCCACAATTTTTTCAAGATAAAGGATCAGCATGTGAGACAAACAAACTTCATTGATGGAGGAAAGTACAATATTTTGGAAATAAAACTTAGAAAAGAAAAGTACAATGTTCTTTAAATTTCACTCAAATACATATGGCTTTCATTTTTCCACTCCTCTCTCTTTTTCTACTAGTAGTGCTGCCAGCCTTCTCCCGGAGTTCGGCAATCAGAATCTCGCAAAACTCCATGAATTCGGAAACTTGGACCGGGGTGTTAAACGGGTGCATTGCCGCGTTAGCCTCCTTCAGACGTCTGGGGATTCCTATGATAGCTTGATCGGCCAGCCATGCCAGCTTCGAGAATCTGTCTTTCCAGTATAAGCTTTCGTTCTTCAACTCTATGAAGACTTCATGGTTTTCTATCTTGCTGACCAACTCTACAAAGCGGTTCTCCCAATAGATGCTTTCTGTCTTCAGCTGGTGGTAGACCTCCTCTTGATATCTGATATGGTCGTTCAGCTCATCAGATTTTTCATGCTCCCTTCTTAAGGCTTGCTGGTATTCTCGGAGTATCTCTTCAATGGTATCTTTATCTCGCTTGATACTTTTCACTTGCTCTTCAAACTCGGCTGCCATCATCCGGGACTCTCTCTTTGATACCATTAGTAGGCTCTGTGCGGTCTTTTCAGCCATCATTGATTCTTCCCATAACCTTTTCCATTTGTATGTATCATCGATGGCTTGGTTCATTTTCAGGTTGCAACGTTTTATTTCCTCTTTCGCTCCTCTTAGGTACCTTTGAACCTCTAGTTTGTTCTTTTGTTCAATATTGAGCTGCTTGCGGCCGTCTTCCATGGCCACTGACTTACTTGCGTTCTCTTCCTCCAACTTCTGGTTCTTTAGGAGCACTTTCTCTAACTCTGCCTGTAAGCCCTTCTTTTCTTCCTCGGCCTTTGACAATGCCATTTTAAGCTTATCTAAATCTTCGACAGTGGGAAGGGTAGGTTCAGGTATTTCTTCCTCCACCCGTAGTGCACTTTGGTAAGGCAATCGGGTGTCTTGGATCCTCTTTTGGAGCCATTGACGAAAGGTGGTTTCCTTATCGCCGCTCTTCTTAGTAAGCTCTTGTCCCTTGCGGACGACCAAATTCCATGCTTGAGAAATCTTCCGGAGCATGTCAACTTCTTTTGGGCTTCCTTCATGGAGGTAAAAAGGGATTAACATGTCTTCGGTGGGCGGATTTCGCATGGGGTACCCCAGCTGTCTTAGAGTTAGAGAGGGGTTGTAATTTATGCATCCTCTTGTTCCCATGAGTGGGACATTTCGGAAGCTTCCACATTGAAAAACCACTTCAGGCCTATCTTTCCACCATGATGGGTGCCAACGAACCTTATATTCATGAAGGCCCCCCAGCACTTGCAACCATTCACCCGTATTCATTGTCTTCACATCACACCCTCTGGCGTCTTCAATTGGGCCTTCTACTCTGACTTTGTTAACGAAAGCATGGGTGAGAAGCCAAACATACAAGGCGTGCAAGCAACAAGATATCCTCTTTCCCCTTAGCTCACTATAATGAGTGAAAGTACAGTAAGTGTCTGCAAGCATGGCTGGAATCGGATCCTTGAAGGATAAGAAGACGCCAATAGCTGTTGTGTCTACATATCTTTCAAGGCGTGGAAATAGGACAATGCCAAAGATAGTCAAAGCTAACACCTGCTTAAAAGGACCCCAATTTCTAGCGTCGGCGAAGAATTTCATTTGGCCTTCCAGATACTCTTGTGGGAATCCTGCAATGCCATTTCGATTTTTCTTCCGGAGCTTCAAGTTTTCTTTGCTGGTTTGTAACATTGAGGCGAGTTTCTCATCTGTGTAGTATTGTCCCTGATACTGGTAGGGTCCCTTGTCTTGTTGAGGAAAGCAGAAGATCTGTGTATATTCTTCCAGGGTAGGTGCCATCTGGAAATTTTTGAAGGTGAAGCATCTTAATGAAGAGTCGTAGAACTGGCTCAAAGCGGCAATGGCCTCTGTTTGCACGTCCAATTGTAGTAACATAATAATCTTCCCATACACTCTATCAAAAGACCTGCGCTCGATGGGCGGCAACCGACCAGCACATTCCCTTAGACTTGTCAGATTAGGCTGCTTCACTATAGGGTAGTTCAGAGTTTGGATTGCTTCACAGTTTGATCCCATATTGCTTATGACAAAACTTTCGAACCTCTTACAATTCCCGGCAAACCTAAATGAGATGAATAGCATGCAATGTAAGGATTTTTTGTATTATTTTTTTTTGTGAAATAATGATGATGTATGATGAATTAAAAAAAAGACGTTACATGCGTTAATAAAAGCATATTTTGGTGATTCAAAAAAAATTGAGAAACATTAATCATGTCACATAAAATATGTAAAGGGCAAAAGAATAAATGGTTTTCATTATTTTGATTTTTTTTGAAAAAAAGTTTTTGTGATGATGCAGCGGGTAGGTGAATTGCTTTTGTGTCCTAAACAGGTTATGTCTTACATATAGGTCACGGTCTAGGGTCACTTATGTGATCAACCTCTCAGGTAGTTCTATTCACTTCCTCACAAAGGTTTCCAGAGCTAAAATCCCTTTCGCGATATGACCCACAACGATAGCGAGCTACCTGGTGTGGGATGCCGCGAAAGAGCATACTCTGGTTGAGATTTTCATGAGAGTCAGACAGATAAATCCAGAATGACTGTCACTAATCATCTCCGCTCGTCCTAAGTTATTTTTCAGACCCGGGTATAGGGCCCCACTCAGAAGTGTGTGAATAAATAGGTGTAGGTGATGTGTGTGATATAAGCAACCTAAAACTACCCAAACTGCAAAAGAGCAAACAGATAGCAATATAAAAGTCTTCTACCCTAAGGTTTGCAAGAAAACGAATAGCAGTATAAAAGTCTTCTATCCTAAGGTTCAATATGCGAATATAAAGACTAAGGGTAAATAAAGTACTAAACTAATAATTTACACATTTAACTAAATTAGGCTTGACCCTCTAAAAAAAAGAAAGTCCCCAGTGGAGTCGCCAGCTGTAGCGACCGAGGAATCCGGAGGAGGGATTCTTCGTTGTTTTTGAACAATGGAGCCGCCATCAATATTTATTTTTAGGAAAACATTGAAAAAAAACCTTTGTTTTGGGTTCGGGGGTCGATTAAGTGCGGGGAAGGTACTAGCACCCCACAACATCCTAAAAAGGTTACCTTTTAATTTAATGTGTAGAAAAAGTTAGTTTTAAATGAAAATACTTTGTTTACCCATTTTTGATTGTTTGCGAAGAAGAAAAAAAAAGAAAGGCAGACTTAATAAAAATTTTAGTTTTTTGCGCTTGACGGGAGTGGGCCCCCGCTCCTACGTATCTCCGGGTGCGATGGAGAAATCAAAGCTACGTAGTTCTGGGTTAGAAAAAATTTGTGTGTTGGTGTTTTTTTTTTAATTATTGAAAACTTTGCGAAAACGGGAGGCCGTTCACGGTGACCAAACAGATAAATCCAGAGTGGTCGTCATTAGTGGCTTATTCGAAAAAGAAGGTATTTATAGCGTTCAAACAAGCGAGGCCCAGAGTGACCGCTATAGACAACCTATTTTTTTGCACGAAATCGATTTTTTTCGAAAAAGGAAAAAAACGGTTCGGAAGCATCACGTTGTGGATAAAAGCGGAGTAAGTGATAAAAAAGGGGGGTGCAAATAATAAAGGAGTTGTATTAAAAAGGGAGGTGTGAATAGCGTTTTGACGCTAGAAAAATGTCACCGGGGGTGCAAATAGCGTTTTGGCGCTTTTAAAAAAGGGATGCCGGGGGTGCAAATAGCGTTTTGGCGCTTTTAAAAAAAAGGATGCCGGGGGTGCAAATAGCGTTTTGGCGCTTTTAAAAAAATGGATGCCGGGGATGCAAATAGCGTTTTGACGCTAAAAAAAAAAACGATTGATTGGTTTATTACTTTTTTACTATTCTACCCTAGACCACGTGATTCTTGAAACGTTTTTTCCTTAAAAAAAAACCTAGACTAAACAAGTGGTATTTTGAAAGCGGATTATGGAGAAAAATTCTTTGGTTGTTTTTTTTTGTTGTCATAGTTATTATCTAAATAAAAGGGGCCTTTTTACTCTTTTTTTTTTGGAAAAGATTTTTGTTATTATGTTATTTTTTTAGAAAAGAGTAGTGACATTAGAAACCATTTCCTTTAAGAAAATGTTTTTTTTTTAGAGGTTTATTTTTAATCCGAAAATAAAAAAAAACACATTTTTTTTCACTTTTCTTTTAATCCGAAAATTAGTAATTGTTTATAAAAAAAACAACATCTTTTTTTTTTTATCACTTTTTTAACTCCAAAAAATAGTAACCATTTTTTAAAAGAACAACATATTTTTTACTTCTTTTTTTTTTGTGAAAATATTAGTACCTAAATAAAAAGGAACACATTCTTTTAACATTTTTTTTTAAGTTTATTTTAACTCCGAAAATTATAAAAAAAACAATATAACAAACAACAAAATAAATAACAAATAGCAAAAATATAATATAAAAACAGCCTCTAAACTAATATATATATTTTTTTTTTTAAAAAATGTGACAACTAATATATTTTTTTTTTTAAAAACGTGAACAACAATTATTAACATAAAGAAGGCAATGATAATATGAATAAAATTACAATAACTAAAAAATTTACAAAAAAAACAACAATACTATGAATTATTACATTTTGTACCTTGAACCAATCCAAGCTTTTCTTCTCCGGATTTCTCAATACAACAAAAGTTTAAACTAAAAAAATCTAAGAAGGAAGAAAAGAAGGGGAAGAAAATTTTTCTAAAAGGAACTCTAAAAAAATTTCTTTCTCTCTTTGAAACCCTAGTTTTTTTTAGAAAATTTTCCCCTCTTTTCCTAAGAGTGAATTCGTCCCCTTCTCCTAAAGTGTGACCCCTATTTATACAAACATGTTGCCTCCTTTGATTTCCTTCTTCATCCACTCTTGGATAGTGATGATGACTTTTTGATATGATGGAGGTTTGGGGGGAGTTGTTGAAGGGGAAAATAAAAGAAGTCATGTGAGATGAGGGGAGATGATGGTCGAAGGTATGGGCATGGAGAAGAGTGTGCCATGTGTGAAGATGAGAGTGTGAGTGTGGGTGTGTAGGAGAGGGATTGGAGAAGTGATGAGTGAATGTGAGAGAAGAAAAAAAAGAAATGAGTGGTAGGAGAGGGAGAGAAGCCGTGGGTGTGAGAGAGGAAGGAGAAAGGGAAAGAGTGAGGAGAAGAGAGAGGGATGAGAGGTTGAGTGTGAGTGGGAGAAAGAGAAGTGATGTGTGAGAGAGAGAGAGATGGGGTCGAATGGGGGAAGAGGGAAAGAGAGAGGGGGGAGGCGTGGAGTGGGGAGAGGAGAGAGAGGTTGAGTGATGGGAAGGGTGGAGTGTATGGGGAAGTGGATGTGGGGAAGTGGGAATGCAAGTTTCAAGGAATGGGGAAGTGGGAATGCAATTTTCAAGGAGGGAAAAGAGGGGAGTGGGTCGACTTTGACCATGGGGTAATAGGGGTGAATGTGGCTCACTTTTGGGTAAAAGGGGGAGAGTGAATGTGGTCAAGTTTTAGGGTTAGGGGGGGGAGGTCGAATTAGGGTTTTATGGAGGGGAAATGGGTATGGGTTGGATAGTAATTAGGGTTAGGAGGAGTTGGGTTATGGGTTGGATATGGGTCATGGGTTGGGTGGAGGAGTGTGAGGGTGAATTGGGCTAGGGTTTAGGAATTGGGTTGGGTTTTAGATGGGCCAATCCAATTGCACTTCCATTTTTTTTACAAACCCCCCTTATTTCCTCCTTGGCTTATTTTTTCTTTACCTCTAAATATTATTTTCTAGTGTTAAAAAAACTTGTGACAAATAAAATAAAATAATTATGGCGTGAAAAAGAAAATAAAATTTCTTATTTTTGGATAGGACAAAATTAGGGTATTACATAAGCAAATTAGTTTTTTTTTATAAGCAATGTTAGTGAGGAATGGGGAAATGTTAGTTTCTCGGATTCAAACCTGAGACATCCTGCTTCCACTCTTTTGGTGCACTCCTTCGGTATCCCTTAGCTATCTATTTGGGATATAAGCAAATTAGTTATTTGTCGTATATCTTAAATTGTAATTATCTGGTTGATCGATATAGTTGATTCATTGTTGGATGTTGTTCCAAATTTCAAAATTTACTATAACAAATTTGACAAAAAAGCCAAACATATGTGGGTGAAAGTAGGACTTGACATTTATCTACGGTCACTTCTTCTCTGCACTATGCACATCGTATTGTAACTCACATTTGCCCAAGGATAAATATTTTATTGTTAGAATAGAAAGAAAGAAAGAAAATAATCTATTCACATTAAGTGGTAAAGCATAATTACAAAGATACACCAAATATGATTTATATAGAAGATTACATGAATGACTAACTAGCAACCTATAATCAACTTGTTGGATCCCTAATCTAACTTTGGCCTTATACGTGAATAATTATGTGTTGTAGACTGTCACTTAAGATTAAGCCCAATTAAAGTTTAGGCTATGGGCTTCTAATAGGATGTGGACCATTAATGTGTAGAGACAAAAGAGTAATTCTATTCACAAAAAAAATGGTAATTATAATTTTGTGATGTGTTAAATTAGAAATACCAATAGATAATCCTAATTAGGGTTCTATAAATAAGGAGCAGGTCACACCACACCACAACAGTTTTCACCTGACATCTTCTTATCAGGAAGATACAGAGAGAAAGCTAAAGGATTCTCTCGGAGAGAGTACGTGTTAACCTAGAAGGCTAAACCACATACCGAATCAATGTCAAGATCAGGTACCCTTCCGCTAGGATCTAGGTACGCTTCCGCTTCGATATTTTCTAGTGATTAGCATGATTGTTTTTAGCTTTACAAAACTATTTAAGATCTAACACAACTAACTAACTTTTTTAATATTTACCTATCACTCATTGCGTTTACAGATAATTTTTTATTGTTACTATATTTTTACCTACCAACATGAATCTTTAACTATAAATGTATTTGGAGAAATATCCATAACTAAAAACATTTGTGCAAGTGGTTACTTTTTTTGTAGTGATTTTCAACCTACATCACCACTCCAATCATTATATAGAGGTCTACAACATCTTCGTGGATATAGTTGAACAGTGAAGATAGTTTTATTTTTATTTTTATTTTCTGAAAAAGAAACAGTGTGAGGAGAGAATTTTGAAAATAATCAAATCAAATAGATATATATACTTGGCTTATGCTGCTCATCTATATTGTTTGCGTGTCGGCCTCATCCATGACATCAACATTCTAAACAACTTAGACTGAACATAACTTGCCCAACTGCTGATATCAATAATTTATATATGGCCTATTCATTTTCATCTCCAATAGAAAATACTATTATTTTTATATAATACATATTTAAGTGTGAACGTGCTAGATTCTGTTGAAACAGCATCTTAGTTTTAATTAGTTTTACTGTTTTATTCACACTCGACCCTATTAACTATAAGACAGCACTAGTTTCAATTTAGATGTAAAAAAAAATGTTATAAATTACATATATAATGAAAGGACCCCGAATATATATTCATTATAAAAAAGTTGAATAGATATTGCATTGGCTGCAAATCTAATAGCTGTAGAATCACTATATTTTATTATCATACAAAAATCAATTTTGCCAGTGAAAATCTAGAGCTTACTATTTATCCGGAACTAAGGACGGTGGTCCAAAGCTAAATAAAGCTGGGTTTTGCTTTTCCCACACCCCCTCCTACTCTTTCACACCCCTTAACAAATTTTATTCCAAAAATAACCTCGCGTGAGACGCTGCGAGGACGTGTTTTATGACTGTTCGAACGATCTTGTTCGAACAGGTTCGCATGACCTCATGCTAACAGTTTAAAAACGCCCAAAAGGGTGTGAAGTCAAAATTTAACACACTCGAACGATGTTGTTCGAATGTGTTCGAACGAGGTCATGCGAACAGGTTCGCATGACCTCATGCGAACAGGTGAAAAACGCCCAAAAGGGTGTGAAGTCAAAATTTAACACACTCGAACGATGTCATTCGAACCTGTTCGAATGCCCGTGTTCGAACACGTGAAAATTCGTGAAAAAAAAGATGTTTGGCCTGGCCTTTTGGTCTTTTCACACCCTTATGGGGTGTGTTTCGAGTAGGAGGGGGTGTGGGAAAAGCAAAACCCATAAAGCTTGGACCTTACTGAAAGTCTGTAATTTAGAGGCCCATTTTTTTTTACCTCCATCACCTTCCTATCTACCCCCATCGACCCTGTAAAAAGACGCAATTGCCCTTCACAAAAATTAAAAATCCCGAACGTATCCTGATTTTAATTTTTTTTTTTGGAAATCGGATTTAGGTAAATCCGATTTCCACTAAAAAAATTAAAAAATTTAAATCGGATTTAGGTAAATCCGATTTCCACTAAAAATTTTAAAAAATTAAAATCGGATTTATTTAAGATGGGGTAGATCCGCTTTTAAAAATAACAAATCGGATTTACGAAGGTAAATCCGATTTGTTATTTTTAAAAGCGGATCTACCCCCATATAAGGTAAATCCGCTTTTAAAAATAACCAAAGCGGATTTACCTTATGTGGGGGTAAATCCGCTTTGTTAACCTAATTAATAAATAAATAAATCAGTTGAAATTTTAGATACAAATTTCGACCGTCTTTTGGTTCTGTTTAGTGTGTGGTTCGTTAACACGTGACGATATTGTACGTCGGGAGAATAATTTAGGCTAAAAAATCAGTTTTCGGGCAACCTACTCAAATTGTAATGAAACCACATTCTTTAAATCCGAAAAATATCAAGGATCAATACTCCTGAAGAACGAACTTCTTTCAGGACTGGGGACCTCAAAATCCCAAATTCCATCGTTTACCATTTTTTATTAATTTTTTTAATTTTTCATAATCTCCAAAAAATCTGAAAAAATTTGCATAACCTTATTTTGGTTTTATTAGATTTTTAGTGGTGTTTTTATAATTTTTGGATTAGTTTTGGCTGTTTAACGGATTTTTAGTAGCATTTTATAACCTTTTTTAAAAAATTAAATAAAAAACAATTTTTTTAATAACAAAATCGGATTTACCTTAGGTGGGATAAATCCGATTTTTTTTTTTAGGGAAATCGGATTTACCTTAGGTGAGATAAATCGGATTTATGTGCCCACCAGGTAAATCCGACTTCCAAAATAACAAAGCGGATTTACCTTCAGCTAAGGTAAATCCGCTTTGTTATTTTTGAAATCGGATTTACCCCCATCTGAGGTAAATCCGACTTTAAAAATAACAAAGCGGATTTACCTTAGATGAAGGTAAATCCGAGCGAATTACAAGTTGGGCAGAGGTATTTTCGGGTTTTAACAATTTAATGGGGGTAGATGGAAATTGATGGGGGTAAAAAAAAAACCCCAAAGATTTTCGACCTAACAACAAATTAAATATATGGAAAAACAACCTATGCAAGTTTCTTGTCTTAATGATTGCAATCTTGCATGCATGTACTCTTCCATTGGCTACGGAAATAATAGAATATAATTGCCAACTAGGCTGTTTGCCGGTGATTAAATATATGCATCACTACAAGAAATTTGACATATACCAACAGATACCTATAGTGACGGTAAGTAAAATCGTAGGTATAGGTATCATACACCTACAAACTTTTAGCAAACCGTGGCTATAGGTTTTCTATACCCATGGATATCAAAATTCGTTGGTATAGGTATTAGCAACGGATTAAATTCTATGGGTATAGGCTTATTTTAAATTTCCGCATCTTAAAAACATTTAACATTCCCACTTCCCTCTCTCATTTTGTCTTGCAAACACAGAAAGAACGAATTGGGAAGACACTGGGAAAACGAACGCGGAGAAGAACAAAAACGAAGACGCTAAGCTTCCATTGTCGTCCTGAACCACCACGCAGCCCTGAGCCCCCGACCACTTGTTTTCTTCTCCTCTACGCGTGAGACTTCTATTTTTCCTTACTGGTTCCCCTTTAATCTCAGCTTCTCCCAAATCTCAAGTGTTCTGCATATCAGATCTATTATTTTTTTTTGTATTTTCCCACATAGATTTGTGTCCGTTTTATCTAGTTTGTTTTCCTCAAATTTCTTTGCTATCCATTTTCAGAATGCAAAAGCTTAACATTGTTTTGCCCCAAATTTCTGCTGCCCTCTGTATTCTCGGTTCTGCCCTAAGCTGATGGTGGTGGGTTTGTGGGTCTGGGCGTTTTTTGCTCGGTGATAGTGTTGCTTAATGAATACTTGTTTAATGGTGGCGGTCTTTATTCTCGATTCTGCCGTAACCTGTATTCTTGATTCTGGAACTCCGAGGGGAACTCAACATAAATGTTAGGTTCGATGACTGGGTTGGTTCAAAGGAGCCCCAAATTCTCAAAGTTGAAGTATGATGATGTTAGATACTTCGAGGGCATATTGGATAAGAATTATGTAATTCAAGATGAGGATAAACTAATTGATGCAAACATTGATTCGATGCATAAATATAAAAGCTCTAGTAAACTCCTTCTGCAACCATCAACCACTGACCAGGTGATTCTTTTATTTATTTATTTAGAATCTCTTGATTCAGTGAGGCATTTGAAAAGTGGCTTTCTTCTCTTTTTTTTTTTTTGGTTGATTTTGTTTTTCTTCTTTGTTTTCTTTGATTTATTTTGTTTTTCTGGTCATTTGCTTGTTCAGGTTTCTCAGATTCTTAAATAGTGCAACTCCAGGTGCTTGGTTGTTGTTCTCCAAGGTGAAAACACTGGTCTTGTTGGTGGAAGTGTACCTGTTTTTGATTAAATATACCTTTAATTCTTTCTCTTGGAATAAAAAATCTCAGTTTTACAGAAAACATCTAACTGCTTTCCTGTAATCTAATGCTGCAGGTGATTGTCAGTCTTAGTTCTATGAATAATATCATATCTTTTGACAAGCAAGGTAGATCATTTACATTTTGAAAAGCATATTTGATATGAATTCCCTTTTTAATTTTTAAGTGTGTTTGGATATTTGATTAGCTTATTTTGTGCTCAGAAATAAAACTCATGACTGAGGAGTATTTTTTGTATACAATTGAGGATAACTATGCAGAGTTTTTTCGAGAGTTGATTTTTTTACAGGGGTCAAGGCTCTCAAATCTATGTTGCTTTAGTTAGAGCTTATATATCTAGCATAGAAGTTTTATATGATGGTAAAGTGGAATTGAAAAAAAATGAGCAAAAAAGAATGAAGGATAAAAAGTAGTTAAAGTATAGGAAGGAGGCTTGTAAAAGACTTTATGCATATAACAAGATACTAGTCAACTGTTGCAACTGGCTTCCTGTTCTTTATTTCTAAATTTCCTTTATCCCAATATCTAGTGTATCGAGTTTTCTGCTTTCATAATTGTTAGTAAAGATTGGGAAATGGTAAGTGGAGGTATAATTTTGCTTTAATTGGAAAAGAGGATTATGTAACATTGACATTTGAAATGGTCATGTCTCTTTCTCTAGCTTCTGATTTTATTTCGTAGGTTCCTCCTCCTTATGCTCTTTGGCTGGTCTAGATGAGAGTATTGAACACAGCTGATATTTTAGTTTTGCTCTTTATTATGTTATGTTGTATGACTATCATCCTAATATGCAATACTGATGATGTAGAAAAGGAAGACATTTATCAATTGAGTGTTATTCCACTTGAAGTTATAACTGGCAAACTAATTGCATCTTCCAGTGAAGTAGAGAGGAGCTGAAGCTGGATCACCAACAACATTGATGGGCACAACCAATTCTTATTAGTATTTTTACAAATCTTCCACTTGTGTAGTTGTATTGTGAAAGGTTTGCTTGTGTGTTTGACAGGCCTGGACACCCATTGATTTGTCATATTAGTATTTTTACAAATTTTAGGAAAAACTGATGATGTCAAGAAATTACATGTCGTAATTTGATTGATTTTTTCAGGTATGCTTATGGAAGCATTGCCTTAGCATGCAAGTTCGCATATAAGAAAGGAACTCTGGGAAGCACTCTAGGTATTCCCTACTTTCTTATCTATAAAAGTTATATTTTAGGAATTCCAAAATTTTCCGCCAGGGATTTCTTCCTCCTTATCTTTTGTGGTGTAGTTATGGAGAAGATGTGAGTGACATTATACAAGCTGCAAAATAGGTATGTTATATTTTAGTCCTAGAGTTCTTATCTTATGAATGAAGTATGGGAAAATCGATTAAGTTGGGTTTATAAGTTTTATTCTCTTTTTCAACAGGTTTCAGATGCTTCAAGTCTCCCTGACCAAATGAATTTCAAGAAAAGACACCATTGAAGATAATGACAAAGATTAGAAGCTAGTTTTTTTGTTGATGGAGTAAGCTTAGAAATTAAGTGGATGAGATCTTATTTCTTTGTAACTTTTGAGATTGTTATAATTAGATTTTCTATGTTTTTTAAATGTCAATATGATACTCTTAGTTTGACATTTTTCTCTATTTTGTAATTTGACATGCTTGTACCTAAGTTAGTTTTTAATATGATTAGAGTTTTATTTTATTTTATTGTTTCATATATATATATATATATATATATATATATATATTAAATTTAGCTTTTAACTGGTTTCATGACAAGAGGTGTCACTAAAACCTACAAATGTTGTTAATAAGTTCTTTACTAACGAAATGAAATAGTGGGTATAGCAAATTAGGAGGTGTCAATAAAACCTATACCGATGGAGATTCAGCCGTGGGTATAGCAAAATTAAGAGGGTTGTTAAAACCTATACCAACGGAAAAGTAACCGTGGGTATAGCTCTAAGGTTTTGTCCAACAGTAAGAAAAACTGTCACTATAGGCTATAGCAACGCCATTTTTCCGTGGGTATAGCCAAATAAAGCCCACGAAAAAATTGTCCGTCGGTATAGGTTTTTGGTGCTATACCCACGGTTTTTAACCCTTTACCCACGGATTTTTGCCGTCGCTATATGTCAATTTTCTTGTAGTGCATGCATGTATACTCTTCCATGTACTCAGTCTTTTCTTTATCTCTGATGTGTATAAAATGTCTTGACTAACTAGGCTGTTTGCGGAGCTCGATTTTGAAGAAAATATCATCAAATATGAAGAGGAAAACCACATACATGGTTCAGATGGTTTTCTTAAAAAGTTCCAAACAAATCTAATCTCATTGGTACATATCTCACGACTCACATCACAAATTCATAACTGAACACTCTACCACTGATCCTAAGTTGTTGCAGTGTCTCGTCAAGTTCATCACAGTGGGGAATCGAATACCACGACAATACACATGGGGAGCTACTATCGGGTCCCTTGTGGAGTCTCGCACCATGATGCCCCCAAAATTTTTCTCAACCTTGATCACATGCGCACTCACACATGTACCAAAGCGTAGCTCACTCTTAAACTTATGTAAAAAATCACACATCAATACGTCAAATTTTAATTATTTTTGCTACTCCGTGATTTCTTTCTCATAAAAACACGGTAACAAATATTACATACTTTAGTAGAATTTTTACAGTTAAAAAGTCATTAAGATATTTTCCCTTAGAGTTAAATGAACCATCTTCGATGGGAATTCATTGTCAAGCGTAAAATTTTAAAAAATAAATTAAAATGAGACTATTTCTTTCATAATTAACTCCCAAATCGATTATATATATAGTACTATAATATTTTTAGTATATACTAAAAATATCTTAGATTTCTAAACAAGTCATAAAATGTTATCTTTTGTGTGTCTTTTAAAATGATATACAAAATAGGAATCTAGTAGTAAGAAAACAACATCGGATAAAATAAAAGTTACAATCTTTAAAATAAAAGTAACAATAGAAGAAAGATTAGAATAAGTAATCCAACCCTTTGTTGCTCTTCAACTCCTTCCTCTTTAGAATTTGATTAAGTAATAGCTGTAAATTGACTAAGTAATGTACTGTTCTAGTAACAACAATTGAAACATGATTGCAGGATGTGTTGTGCACAGCAAAGATGGTTCTCAATGACTTTAATGCATGCCATGAGAAGTATCTTATCTCTTCTCACATTTAATCAAGTCTACCTTACAAAAGACACTGTCAATGACTTAATTCTTTTCACTTTTAGTTTCCTAGGATTGAAAGCATGGTCTGTTTTAGCTCAGTTTACATTTTGTATCAATTTCTAATGATATTGATTTTAAGTTGAATCTAAACAAGGATTAAAAAAGTTTGTATATTTTGAATGTATGATTTAATTTTTTTAAAATTACCGACGGATTTTCGACGAAAATTTCCGTCGGAAATGGTTTACGACGACGAAATTTGTGACAGATTTGCGACGAAAATATTTGCGACAGAAAAATTCGTCGGAAAGTATTTTCCACAAGTGTTTTTGCGACGAAATTTTGTCCGTCGGAAATGACCATTAGCGACGGAATTTGCTTCATTTGTGACAGATTTTTTCCGTCAGAAACGAGCGAATTTCTTGTAGTGGAATCAGATAACAATAGAAGAATGAAGAAATAGAAAAAAAAATAATAATAGAGAAAAAGATCAATAATAGTAAAGAGAGAGAGAAATAAAATAATAGTAATAATAATAATAATGAAACATTTACGGATTTATCAAATATATAGATAAATCTGTAGTTAAAAAATGAATTATGGATTTATCTATTTAATTTATAAATCTGTAATTGATTTTTTAACTACAGATTTATTTAACAGATAAATCCCTAGTGCCGGATGTCTGGGGGTGTGCTGTTGGTGGGTGCTGATTCGATAGTTTGTACCTTGTCGGACGCCAGATTGCAGTTTGCAGATCGCCGGGCTCCTCCCCCTTTGCCTACTACTTCTTTGCCCCCTCCCAATCGTCTCCGGGCCTCCACCTCTAACCTCTATACTTTGTGATGTGCTTAATGAGAGGATAGCGAGGTGATGCAGGCTGTTGTGGTTTGGAGTGTGAGTTCAGGAGGTGGTGGGTGGAGGGTGTGTGGGGACTCTCAGGTGTTGCCCTGCCTCCTTTCGGGTTTTCTGTTCGCCTTCGAAGTTCTTCCATTAGAGTTCTGTGGTTGTTTATTTTAGAGGCCTTGTTGGGCATTTTATTATTGTCCTTATTACCAAGGGTTTTGGTCTAGTCCCCCATTGTGCTTTTTATATCTCTTTTTATTTAATTAATAAATTCGGACTGACTGCCTGTTTGATTAAAAAAAAACAGATAAATCCCTAGTCAAAAAATGAATTAGGATTTACCTATTTAATTGATAAATCCGTAGTTATATAATCAATTACAGATTTATCAATTAAATAGATAAATCCGTAATTCATATTTTAACTACGGATTTATCTATTTAATTGATAAATTCATAATTCATTTAACTACAGATTTATTTATTAAATAGATAAATCCGTATAAAATTTTAAAAATTGATAATTGATAAAATTGAGAGGGGTAAAATGGAAATAAATGAAATTTGTGGGGGCATAAGACCCAACTGTGGGGTAGAGAAATCAACACCCCTTTAACAATTGGGCATTTTGGCCCAATGCAATAAAGCCCGAGCATATCGGGCATCAAGTCACTGTAGTCTAGTACATGTTATTAATTAATTAATAATAGTAATTATTATTATTCTTATGTTTAAGTTTTTTTAGTAAACTCGGGTATCCACCGCACGGACAGCAGTGACTAATCCCTTGCTCATTATAGGTACCTCGAGGGCTTCTTATGTTTAATTTGTGAGAAAAATATATATTTATTTATATGATATCACAAAAATTTATAACTTTTATTTTATTTTATTTCTTATTCTTATTTTAACAAAATTGTTTATTTATTGATAAAAAAAATTGTTTCTTTTTGTGTGTGTATACACATGCAAAAGTATATAAAAAGTAAATTACTCTTTTCATTATTTATTATAAATAAAATAATTTTTTAAAAAAATAAGTATTACTACTAATAAAATAGTTTTTGAAAAAATGTATGCAGGCCAATTGGAATTGGGCTGGTCTGGGGAGTCAAGTTTGGGCTCATATTTTCTCTGGTTTTTTTATTCAGCCTGGAAAAAGGCCGACTGTTGACAAAAAAAGCGTGAGTATAATAATGCCGGTGGAATATCCCGTTGGCCCAGACTTATCCCACACCCATTGCTATTCAGCCCACACCCCCAAAGCCCCTAAATCTCCAAAATAGCGTTAAATCAAAAACACCCTCACGAAGGAAAGCTAGTGGATTCGGTTGAGGCCTTCCGAAAAATTTCGGTTGAGGTCAACCGAATAGTGTAAAAGAGGGTGTGCCTAATATTAAGTTTTTAGCCGACCCTAATCGAATAGGTAAAAATTCCAAAAAAAAAAAAACGGAGCGCATGCCTAATTAATGGCAATCGGTCATTTCGCAGGTTTTGGGGGTGTGGGGTGAGTAGCGAGGGATCTTGGAAAAGACAGGGGTTTTTTTTCTTTTGTACCCCTCTCTTTATACCCCATACCCCCATAATTCAGTTTAACCCAAAATACCCCTCTCATTTTTATCAAAATCTGACCAAACCCCACAAAAAAATGAGTTTCCCGAAATTATCTCATTTAAAGGTAATTCCGAATATTTTATTCGTGTTTTTTCCGAAAATACTGTATTTCCGGAAATACTGTATTTTCGGAACAGTTATTTTGCTTCCGGAAACAACAAATTTTTTGGTATTTCCGGAAACATTTTTTTTAGCTTCCGGAAACACTATATTTCCGGAAATACTTCTTTCACACACAACACAAGCAAATGGACACCCTAAATACACAATACTCTCGTGATTCCGCACTCACTGCCCTTCACCATCAGGGAACAATCACCAACAGAGAAAATGGTGTCTATTTCCAGTGTCCAAAACCTATTTTATATACACTTAAAGACTATCACCTTTGTTGCTCTCAAAGCTAAACTACAGAGTAAGGTGCAAGTGGAGGGTGACGAGCGAGAGGTCGCTCGTATCATTTATCGCAACCCCAGTATGGGCGATAATAATCGTGTTCGCTGGTCCTGTGAAGAACGACGATGACGTGCGAGCCATGATGGACAATTATGACATGTTTAGACTTCGGAGTCCTTTAGAGTTGTACGTCAAAACCACAAAGAGTGTCGCTGAGATCCTTCGTCGTTTAACTCCACCATCTCAGTAGTTTTAGACCTTGTTTTTATTTTGTTTGTTGTTGTAATCTGTTATTTTCAGTTAATGTAGACTGTGTTTTTAATTAATAAAATAAATATTTAATTTCTTATTTTTGAATTCCGGAAACACCATAAAAAGGGATAAATCCGGAACTCAATTTATTGAGATTTCCAGAAATACCCTAAAATTAGATAAATACGGAAACAAATTTTTTGGGATTTACAAAATTACCTTTTTTTAGTGTATTTTCGGAAAGTATAATGTGTTCCGGAATTACACTAAAATGAGGTAATTCTGGAAATTCAAAAAAAAATTGTTCCGAATTTATCTCAATTTAGGGTATTTTCGAAAATCCCAATAAATTGAGTTCCGGATTTATACCTATTGACGTAATTCCGAATTTTTTTTTGAAGTTAGGGGTAATACTGTCTATAGACTATGACAAGGGACAATTCGAAGGTAGCTCCTCTATTGATATGATTATATTTATTTTGGGTGACTCACAATTTACTTACAAGTTTGTTCTTTCTAATTTTTCTATATGCTTTTATAATTGTTAATTACATTGCTAAACTGCTTTTTGCACAGACTCCTTATACATAGTTTCCTACAATGATGTCATTATTGGTAATAATGTCAAGTGAATAGTAAGTTAAAGATTAAATTGAAGAGTCCAATTTCTAGTTCAAAAAGAACTATAGCATTTGTGGTTTGGGAATATATTTTGAGATGTCATGTGGAGTCTGCTGTAGGACAGTAGGAGTGGGGGTATCTTCTCACTTGCTATGCATCAATAAAAGTTATGTGAAAAGATTTCTGAGGTAATCATCAAACATGGACGGGAAATAAGGTTTGTTTTGATAAACACGAGGAACATAAGGTTTGTGTCTTTTTCAAACTTAGATGCTAAAACAATATCGTGAACGGGAAACACCACAATGTAAGATGCTTTAAAGTTGTACAAGAAAAAAATCACAAATGCTACTTATGATCCATTCCTCGATAAATTTGTTAAACTTCTTATATGAGGTCATGGTGTTGACTAGGCACTATGTTACTAAAAGCTTTGAGGTGCAGAAAAAACGTCTTCGGTTTCTTTCGTTTTCCACCACCTCACTAATGCTAATTTGGCCGAGAAGCTATTGATTTTTTTAAGGAGTGAGGTATGGATAAAAAAAATTCAACATTAATTTAGATAATGTATCTTACAATGTCACAATGGTGAGTATATTGAAGAAACATCCATCATTTGGATTAGAATCGGTAACTAATGAAGAGAATTGTCATATTAAGTGTGGGGCACATTTTAAATTTGATTGTTGAAGAGGATCTGAAAGGTGATAGATGGTTCATTTGTTAAACTAGTAACTATATGGTCGGTGTATTGCCATGAAATCATAATAGTAATTTGGAAGATAATCATAAGTTGTGAACAATGTCCAAAATGTATATATGATTTGAAATTCAAAGTGGAAAGAGATAGGTATTATGTCATATAAGATACAAATGAAAATTATATTGAGTCGAAGAAATTAAATGAGATGGACAATCAGAATTACATTGATCCATAATAATGTATTTAGACATTAGAGGTAAAATATGCATCCCCGTTGACACTCCCATGTGGTAAAATATGCATCCCCGTTGACACTCCCATTTGCATCCTCGTTGGCCCTCCCGTTGGCACTCCCGTTGACGCTCTCGTTACCTCTCTGGTTGCCACTCCCGTTGCAGCTACCATTGCTAGTCTCTCGTTGCGCTCCCGTTGCCACATGTTAACTCATAATTAAATCATATTCGGTTAATTATAAGTAAGTTATTTTGTAAAGTTTGGTAGTGGCTAAAGTTGTATTTATATAATAATTCTTAGTGGTTAAATTGATTGATTTGAATAGTTTTAATATATATAGAGAGATTATAGTAAATAATAAATTTTAGATGAAGTAAAAATGAAGAAAAAAGAAAATAAGATTTTTTAAAATATGCACCCACGTTGGCACTCTCCTTGTCTCTCTCGTTCCCACTCTTGTTCCCGTTGTCGCTCTCGTTGTCGATTCCATTGCCAGTCTCGCATTGCAGCTCTCGTTGTGTTGCAAATTTTGTCTTTTAGCGGTGAATTTACTAAAATAGTTGTGTTGCAAAAAGTTAAAACAAAATCGGTATCTTCTTATAATATTAACAATGGAGTAAAAGGTAAAATATGCAGCCCCGTCGCTCTCGTTCCCTCTCTTGTTGGCACTCTCGTTGGCGCTCTCGTTCTCTCTCTTGTTGGCACTCCCGTTGGCACTCGCGTTGCCGTTCTCGTTGCCAATCTCGTTGTCAGTCTCTCGTTGCCGCTCCCGTTGCCACATGTTTCTCCTTTTTTTCTATATGATTTAATATTAGGTTTAAATAGTTATTACCCCCTGCAAATATAGCCATTATCCAGTTACCCCCTGCAAAAAAAAAAACATTTAAAACAAACCTTGCAAAATGTAAAGTTATCCAGTTACCCTCTGCCGTTAAATTTTCTGGTAAAATATGTAAAATGTCACATATCCAGTTACCCCCTGCCACGTGTCACCTTATTATTGGGCCTCTGTGACACGTGGCACTGACATGCCACGTCAGCTCCTATGTCACCACTGCTACGTGGCACTGACATGTGCCACGTCAGCAGCCAATGGATGGCTGCCACGTGGCACTAGTTGTTACACTCAAAATTAAATATTTTTGTGGCCAAGGGGGGTGTTGAACTTGTGACCTCTTACTCACTCACACACCTCCTAACCACTGAGCCACATTAGTATTTGTGATTATTATCTCACGTACAAATATATATTACATCATTTGCTACTTAATTTAAAAAAAAAATCATCTTCTTCATCTCTTCCCAAAAACGCATCTGGACATACACATACCCAGAAAATCATCTTCTGCAACCTTATTTCTCTCTCTCTAAAACCCCCATTGTTGAAACTTTAGAGCATTATTCCGGCCACCACAAAACTCCTCTCTCTCAGCCGCGTTCTCTCTCTCGTCTGTCTTCCCCTCAGATCCAGATCCCCTTCCCTTTCTTCCTCCGTCGCGTTCTCTCTCTCAATCGCGTTCTCTCTCTCAGTCGCATTCTCTCTCTCTCAATCGAAGTTGTATCTTCTGTCATTACAAGTAGATCCATGACTTCCAGATCCATAAAAAACGAAAACGCAAACACTTCTCGTTCTGCAATGCTTGACCACGAAGGATTGAAATCGAATGAGAATGGAAGATGTAGAATCGAACGAAATTGAAGGATTGAAATCGAATGAGAATCGAACGAAAAACAAAAAACGAAAAACGAAATTGAAAAACGAAAACCCAGTAACGCAGCTACAGTCTGAAGAACTTGAAACAATTGATGATGATTATATGTTGGATCCAGATCTGAAAGAAGAAGGCTTGATTTCTGGAAACGATTTTTTTCTGAATGATGAAGATGAATGATGAATTATTTCCATGGTTTCCATTATTTTCTGAATGATGATGAATGAAGAAGAAGAAAAATGAAATCTGGGTTTCCATGGTTGCGTATCCATGAATTGATGATTTTTTTTTAATTTAAGTAGCAATTATGTAATATATATTTGTAGGTGAGTTAATAATCACAAATACTAATGTGGCTCAGTGGTTAGGAGGTGTGTGGGTGAGTAAGAGGTCACGAGTTCAACACCCCCCTTGGCCACAAAAATATTTAATTTTGAGTGTAACAACTAGTGCCACGTGGCAGCCATCCATTGGCTGCTGACGTGGCACATGTCAGTGCCACGTGGCAGTGGTGACATAGGAGCTGACGTGGTATGTCAGTGCCACGTGTCACAGAGGCCCAATAATAAGGTGACACGTGGCAGGGGGTAACTGGATATGTGACATTTTACATATTTTAACAGAAAATTTAACGGCAGGGGGGTAACTGGATAACTTTACATTTTGCAATGTTTGTTTTAAATATTTTTTTTTGCAGGGGGGTAACTGGATAATGGCTATATTTGCGGGTAATAACTATTTAAACCTTAATATTACAATTGTTAGTGGTTAAATTGATTTTATTTATTACATGAAAAATTTGATTGATTTTAGTAGTTTTAACAGAGATTATAATAAATAGTAAATTTTAAATTATTTAATTATTGAGTGTAATATTAATTTAATAATTTATTTTTTTGGAATAAATAATTTTGAAACTATTGTTAGAGGTATGGTTTTTTTTACAATTGGTAGTAGTTAAATTGATTAATTTTAGTAGTTTGAGTAAATTATAGAAATAGTTAAAAAGCATTATGTTTTTAGTAAAAAAAAACTGACAAAAAAGTGATTATTTTATGGAAAGAAAAACTAAAAAAAAGTTGTTTTTAAAATTCTGTTGTTTTTTGTTCTTTTGTTGCGTCTGTTCCAGCTTCTGATTACAGTTTTCAATCAGTTTTTTGTCCCTCACTTTGTTTTTCCTCTATCGTTGCCACTTCCGTTGCCTCTCCCGTTGGCGCTTTCGTTGCCACTCCCATTGGCGCTCTCGTTGCCACTCCCGTTGGCATTTTACTCATTTTTAGTAATTATAAATTAGTTATTTGGTAATTTTTGGTAGTGGTTAAAGTTTTTTACAATTCTTTTTTTGACAATGGATATAGTGGCTAATTGATTTATAGTGACTAATTGTTTTATTAATTTTAGTAGTTTGAGTAGATTATAAATGTAGTGAATAATTGATTTATAGTGACTAATTGTTTTTATAAAAATATTGACAAACGGTTTTTTAAAAAAACAGTGAATAAAAAAAGTTTAAAAAAATTCATTTCTTTTTAAAAAAAATCAGTTTTTTTAAAAATCATTTTTTAAAAAAAAATCAGTTTATGGCAGAGGTCAGCAAAATCGTATCACTAAAATTATATATCTTTATATAAAAATTCCATAAAATTTTAAAACGATATTATACAACAACCCGTGCAACGCACGGGCATTCCCCTAGTGTAAAGTAATGGTGAACATTTTTCATAGATATTCTACTTCTTTAACAAAGTCAATAAGATCTTGGCCAAATTAATTAGCACGAGTATAAAGTGGTGAAAAACAAAAGGAAACAAACATTTTTAGTAACTTCTAACTCTCAGTAACATAGTGGGTACTGGGTAGTCAACACTAACTATACTTATTATTAGTGATTGATAACCATATCAAAAGTTAAGCAAATTTTCCATGAATGGACTCTGTAAGTAGCATTTAAGATTTTTTTTCTTTCCTGTGCAACTTCAGAATACCTAGATTTGCAGTGCTTTTAGGTATTGTTTTAGCATGTGGGTTTAAAAACACTACAAATCCTTAATTCCTTCATGTTCAACAAAAGAAAAATGATAGTCATGTTTGATTAATACCTTATAAATTTTCTTCCTAAATTTTTCTTGACTCAAAGGCGAATAAGAAGATATTTTCCCTCTTATAGCATGCTTCTTCATATGACGTTTCATATTTCAAATCTCATCACCATCTCTTGACATGTAGACTCAGAGGCGGATTCAGGGGGTGTTCCCTGTGTTCTCGGGAACACCCCAAATATCCTCTTTTAGTGGTAATACACCCCAAATATTCTGTCTTAGTGGTAATACATCCTGCCTTAGTGTCATTGAAGGAACACCCTATTTACTCTTGAAGAAAAAGGAACACTCAATTTTTGCATCCATTTGCACCAAAGACCCAAATTTCACTTACCCAAACACCACACACTTTTATTATAAAAAAAACACCACACAATTGTGAAGACCTTTAATAATAGTGTCACAGAACATACTTCAAAGATTCACTTCTACTGGGCTGGAAAAGGAACCACTGGCATACCAACAAGAGGAGTTTATGGACTTTTAATATCTGCTATTTCAGTGGATCCTAGTAAATCACATCCTGCATCTTCCTGTTACTTAGTTTTTTTATCAGCTTAGACAATTTGGCAAATAAACACTATAGACACACTATCGCACGGTCACATCTGGGTTTGAACCCGAAAGTCGGTGTCCCCATATTGCTGAATTTGTTAATGCAACCAGCAGTGGGGGATTACTGTCATTATGAAATGTATAATTTATTTATTTAAATATATTATTGTTGTTTTTAATTATATTTTTAGCAAATTGTGTATTTAAAAAATTTGACACCCCCGAATTCGGGGTCCTGAGTCCACCACTGAAGAACACTCTATTCTAAAATCCTGGATCCGCCTCTGTGTAGACTTCGCCACAATTTTCACATTTAGCTTGTCCATTATCATTGACACACTTCTCGAGATAATCCCAAGCCATGGATGTTTTAGTTCATTTTGAACTTGAGGTTGAACTTTCTTCAATTTCGTAGTTAACTAGATACTATTCATTAGACATATTACCCATACTGAAATTATTGTAGAAAACTACATTATAAAAATCCATGCAAACAACAATTCGGCAATGTTGTTTTTCTTAGTGTTGGTAAACGGTAGCCCTACGGAAGAATTTGTAGCTCAAAAAGGATTGAAGCAAGGGGATCCGCTTGCTCCGTTCTTGTTCTTGATAGCGGCGGAAGGTTTGGCAGGATTGGTTAGAAAGGGGGTGGAGTCAAATAATCTAAATGGCTTTTGTGTCAATAATTCTCTCTCGGTAGAACTGTTGCAATTCGCCGATGACACAATTCTCTTTTGTGACGGGGGAGAAGAGCATATGGTGTTGGAAGGCTATTCTAAGAAGTTTTGAACTGGTCTCGGGCCTAAAGGTTAATTTTGCGAAAAGTAGTGTTATTGGTGTGAGCATGGAAGAAAGAATAATGGAGGGAATATCTCAATTCTTAGCCTGCAAGGTGGGACCTCAATCCTTCAAGTTTCTAGGGGTTCCGGTTGGGGCAAATCCGAGGAAGATGTGTACATGGCAACCGATAATCGACTCAATTAAAGCAAGGTTAAACTCTTGGAAGAGTAGACAACTATCTATAGGGGGCCGGGTCACGCTTATTAACTCGGTTCTAGCATCTCTACCTTTGTATTTATTTTCCTTCTATAAGGCACCAAAGAAAGTTATAGAGGAAATCACTAAGATACAACGAAGATTTAGTGATTTCCTTGGGGAGGCGATGGAGAAAGTAAGAAATTGGCCTGGGTGAAGTGGGAAACCATTTGCTTGCCAAAAGAGAAAGGTGGGCTGGGCATAAAGAACTTGGAAGTATTTAATATTGCCTTGTTAACCAAATGGCGGTGGAGAATTTTGGTTGAGGAGGGCAATCCTATTTGGAAGGAAGTTTTGGTGAGTAAATATGAACTAAAAGGAAGATGGCCTAATCTTGTTGAAAGCAAAAGAGGATGGGAGAAAAAATCTATTTGGTGGAGGGACTTGTGTCTAATTGGTAAAGAATTCAATTTGCAAGAAGGATGGTTTGGAGATTTGGTAAAAATTAGAGTGGGAAAAGGAGACAAGGCGAGGTTTTGGAAAGACGCTTGGTTTGGAAGAGAACCTTTGGCCGAGTGTTTTCCTTCGGTCTTTAACATCTGCAGTGTGAAGGATTTACTGGTGCAGGATTTCGGTTACTGGACAGCAGATGGTTGGAGCTGGTCCTGGCTGTGGACCGATGCCATTCTGCAGGAAAACCGAGAGCTGTTGCAGCCTGTTACGGAGTTAAAAAATCTGCTGCTATCGGCCTCATTGATTCAGCGAGAGGACAGGTGGGTTTGGGCTCAGGATCCACTGACTGGTTTTACTGTTCGCAGATGCTACGAATCGCTGCATAATCTGGCAGCAGCAGACAGCAGTGGTAATATTCAGACAGAGACAGCTGAAGCGTGTAAACGGGTGTGGAAGAACGACGTTCCCTCTAAAATCTTAATCTTTGCGTGGAGGGTGTTATTGAAGCGAGTAGCCACGAGGGATGCGTTATATCGGAGAGGGATTATTCGCTCAACACATGACCTTAGCTGTGTACTATGCTTTCGAGAGGAGGAATCAGTTGAGCATCTGTTTTTGACTTGCACCGTGTCAAAAACAATTTGGTATAATATCTTCTCTTGGATAGGTTCTCCTTTATGCGACACGGAAGATATTGTTGTTCATTTTATGGAGTTTGGTAAGGCGGTGAAAGGGAAAAAGAAACGAGGTGTCAAGCATTTGGTATGGATGGCGGTCATTTGGAATTTATGGATGGCACGAAACAAAGTTATTTTTAAGGGAGAGGCAGTCTCCGTTCCATCAATCATAATGGGAATCAAAGATGCGGCTTGGAGTTGGTTTAAGGCAAGGCGGGGAAGAAATTGTAGTGTGTGTTGGTCGGATTGGTACAATTGTCCGACTGGATGTTTTTTATTGTTGTAAGCTTCATTGCAATCGGGGAAGCATGAGTTGAGCTGCGAGGTATCACTACCCAATGGGCTGCTTGGCAATGGTGGAATAACTTTTATGCATAATCTTCGTTCCTTTGTATCCTTAGTCGGGGGAGAAGCAATGAGTTAGGACTTTTTAGTCTCATTGTTGTACATTAGGTGCGAGGTACTCTTTTTCCTACCTGAGTCTTTTTCCCTAATGGGTTTTGACAAAGGAGGTTTTGAGGAGGCCCTCCCCCTATCATTGTAATGGCTGGGCACGCATTGTGCTCTGTTTTTTCAATGAATCTTTTGCTTATCTAAAAAAAAAAGAAAATATATACTTGTGTCAAAAAAAAATATATTAGTTCATTAGAAAGAACAAGTTTATAAATGAATTGGATCTTGAGATTCATCAAAAATAGATATAATCACCCCAATATTGGAAAAAATTTAACCAATTCGAGGAGCAATTTCATAAATTTTTACTGAAGTCTGACAAATGAAATAAAAACTGAAAGAAAATCAATATACAAGTATACATTGCAGTCCAAGACCTATAGGTCACTAAAGCAAAAAAATGAACATGTTATCGACACGATATTAACCATATATAACGTAAAGATTGTGAACTTACCTCTTACTTAAGTCTCAAAGTAACAAAATCAGCTACACAACACACAAAATTAAGTAGTCGATTGCCATGGGCTCCATTTAGAGGTCCTTTGAGCAACTATGGGCAACTTTCCATAGAGAGGATATGATCGTAACCTAGGGCATAGTAACATATATCAGTTGGATCCTTTAGAGTGTGTTTGTGTAGGGTATTTTTAGAGGGTAATGTAATTTTTGGGGGAAATTGAAATATTTTAGTTCAAAATTTTGAACTATAATATTTCAATTCCCCTCAAAAATTACATTACCCTCTAACAATACCCTATCCAAACACACCCTTAGGGATTTGTCAAGAATCCATTATATACAAACAAAAGTTACACACTAAATAAGAAAAATGAAAATTTAAAAGTGAAAAACCTCACCTGACAAACTGGTATCAAACTACTCAGGGAACTTGGCAAAGGAGACATTGACATTTCTGCATAGACTAGTCGGCCATTCAAAAAAAATTAACAAATGGATTTTTTTATGTATTCCAATGGATTTAGAAGAAAAAAAAGAATATAGATAACTAACCATCATTAATATAAAATAGTCAAATTTGATCCAGTTCATTAACTTTTTTTAATAGATGAATTGTATGGATTTACCTTTGGATAGACCGGATGGATTGTTGAACAAAGGTCAAACACTTTTTGTTTTGTATGATAACAAATTACAATTTGTCTACTATGGTTACAGTTGAACAAGAGTACAGGACATGAATCAAATAGCAGGATATCTTCATGAATCAAATAGCAGGATATCTTAAAGTGTAGCGGCTTGGAGGAGAAGCTACTCTAGAGTTCAAGAACTATTTGTTAATCTGTTTTTGATAGGACACCATGTAAGATCCTATCACTTCAGTTCTATAACTTTTAGTAGTTGAGAGATGACTTTTAAAAATATAACCGTTGTGTTAAAAGCTTAGAAAAATCTTTTAGGCCACATTTTCGATGAAAATTTTGGCGGAGTACGCGTACTGTTTATTAACCTAGGCCACGAATGTAAAAGGAGCGAAGCGAATGGAATGAGTTGATATATTAATTATTTTCTTATTAATTATTACGGAAGGCAACAAACTAAAGGCCACGTTTGTTTGTTAAATTTTTAAAGACCACGTTTGCAGAATTGTGGTATTATATACTTTCAAAATGTGGCCTGATATCAACGTAATGAAAACGTCGCCTATTGTCTATCTTATTGCCACGCTTTTAGAACTATGGCCTCTTCCAGGTTTAAGCCACGTTTTTTAGCCGTGGCAATGGTTGGCGTGGCCTAAATCCAAAAATGTTGTAGTGGCATGAGAAAATGGCAAAGCTAAGTATCAATTGATGACTTTGTGTTTATAAGTTGAAAATCGATTTCTTGCCTAATTATTCAAGCTAGAAATCGATTTGTGGCTTCCTTCACAATGCTAGAAATCAATTTCTAGCCTACGGGTTTTTAAAGGAATATGTTTTGGAAAGAAAACAATCAATTGACGGCCTTGTGTTTTTAAATGGAAAAATCGATTTCTCTCTCTCTTTTAAAGCCAGGAATTGATTCCTCACCTGTTTCCCACAGGCAAGAAATCGATTCTTCACTTGCTATTGTGAAGAGCAAAATCGATTTCTTCCTTATCTTTTAAAGCCTTAAATCGATTTCAACCTTCCTATTTCTCAAGCAAATGAATCGATTTCTATATACTCCTATTTAAGCATATAATCGATTCATCTCTTTTTAGAAACTTTCAACGGTCATATTTTTGAGTAAATAATTGATTTTCATACACACTATTTTAAGCAAAGAATCGATTTACTACTCACCTATTTTACGTGAAAAATTGTCTCAACGGTCATATTTCTACAAACCCTATAAATAGGCACTTAGGGTTTTTTCACGAAGGCAGAGAGAACACAACGCACTTCTCAAAAATCAAAAAAGAAGAAAAGAACTCTCACCGTCATATTATTTCTTCAAGTTCTTCATCGTTAAATCCAAATCACTCATCTCTATCAACAACTATACTGTTATACTGCTTGAGTGATTGAATCATAGTGTTTCAGTTGTATTCATTTATTACTTGATTGTTGTGAAATCCTAGGAAGTGTTCTTGGGTAATTCAATCGGGGAGATTGAGTTGTTAGCGAAATCCTTAGCGGGGAGCTTGGGTTCTCAATTTAGGGAAAATTGAGATTGGTGTGGTAGCTATAGGGAAGTGGCTTGCTTGTAAGACGTTGAAGAAGTTCTTCTCATATGTTGTTATCTAGTCCAAAGGGTGCAAAGCCGGAGGCCGAGGATGTAGGGCTTTTATGCCGAACCTCGTAAAAATTACAGTATATCTCTTTCCCTTCTCTTTACTTTGTTTTTTGTTTATATTTGTTTATCGTTATATTTAATTTCATTGCGCTGCGTTCAATATCACAATCACTGTAACTGGTTCTGTCATAGTTATAGCTTACTTAAGTATTGCATATAGTTTAAATCCTATTTTCCGCATTCGATTTAAACGTGCATCGTTAATTTTTTTGAAAATTAAAAAGATTTTATTTTTAGCATATAACCTTATTCACCCCTCTAAGGTTATCATATGCTCCGACATGGATGGTAATGTGTCATATTACAAATTTAAAATAGAGAACAGTGTCAATCCAAAAATATCGTAACCAAATTTCATATCCAAAAGAACTGCAAAATAAATTTCCTTATTACAACAACACAAGAAACAAAGAACAGGGAAACCGGAAACTCTTCTGATTGAATGCTATCTCAACATATATTCAAACTTAGACATGAAATATTCAGCAAATACAAGAACAACAAATTACACCATCTCCTTGCAAATCACACTACAGAAAATTCTAGGTAAACAGGAACACTGAATGAAATGAAAAGAAAAATCACGTCATTTCCTTGCAAACAGATGTAAGATGTATGGTCGGTGATATTGCAATAAATATAGAAAACCCGGAAAGAAAAAAAAACTTGGACTCACTGAGTAGTTTCTTGAGCAAGATAATTAGATATACATTCCATTATATCAAAACTTCTTCCCTGGGTGCCATTTTATGCTGCATCCAACACTTCACACAAATAGAAACACATGACCTTCAGCACGTGACCATGACAAAAACCAAAACTTGAAAGGTTCTCAAATAATCAAAAGGAGAATAATATGAACAAAGTACCTAGGTTTTTGCTCTGATGGTACTGGCTGGCCACTCAAAACACGATCTATTGCCGAACTCAAATCTCTTTATTAAAAAACAAATCAAATGGTTACTACTCTGAAGTGATTAAAAATGTTCAGATAATTGTTCAATGCTAATTCAATTATAAGAAACAAACCTTCCGGTGACTGGTATATTATTGCTTGGCCTTGAATCATCAAATTGACCATGATAAACCAGCTCAAATGGCCTTCGACCATCCTGTTATTATTTGATTAATTGATAGAAAATATCATATCATATACATTGACATTTGAGGGTTTAATCTAACCCAAAACCACAGTCACACTGATCAACAGTGACAGTGACAGTGACTGGTTGTAACTTGTAATTACCTTTTTGAAAAGATAAAACTCTGGTGTACAAACTGCTCCAAAATCTCGTGCAACATCTTGTGACTGCAATAAAAACGTGCCATCAAAGATCAGGGTTTTACTTGTATGGTTGGGTTGGAGCACCCTAGTGCGCCTATTAATATACATTTGCCATTCAAAAAAAAAAGATCGGGATTTTATTACAGACACGGATAACATTAACATCAGAAAAAGTATGGTTGAGTCAAAGCCTAAGGATTTTCCCCTCTTTTTCTCTGTAAGGATATTACACCTTTCTACAGACATGTGTTTGAACAAGCAGAAAAAGTATCATCATTTTCAGTGATATCTTATGACTTGCCTCTGTACTTAACCGGATTAATAGTAGTGGATTATAGTAGTTTTGTCATAGTGATGTCAACATGAAATTCACCCCACATTGCAGGCAATCCAACTGTAGGAAAAAGAGTGGAGCCCAAGGAATGTTACTGAAGGACGTAAAAGTGTGACCATAAAAACGAAGATGTTTTGCCTAATCAGGTCGGATAATAAAAATACAATTAAATAGGCTTAGCTGCATAGCCACCTTCTCAATTGATAAAACATGAGAGTTGCAAATAAAAACAGGTTAAAATTACTGAACCATACCTCATCATATAGGTATGGGAAAGGATAATCAAACAGCTTAGCATCTTCTGCCATAAATTCTGGTCCATCCTGTGAGGAAGAAATCCAAGTTGGACAAATCATTCAATACTTTCAAGTTTCAACGTAGCTATATTCCAGGATATGAAGTTATTACAACCTGGGGGTGTGTAGCTACAGAATTTGAAGATATAGCAACGGAGGCAAGTCCTTTCTGCAGAAAGAGGGAAACAAGTATTCTTATAGCGGTTTTAACTCAGGTATGTCTGACCTGCTACTAAATAAAGAAAGAAATTTCTTCCAGGGTAATTTGTTGGTTACCTTCATATAAAAATTAGTAAGCTTTACAATGTCTTTTTTCAGGTGAATAACAAATGGACAATGGTTGCATATAAACATAACCTGCATGACCACATAAAGAGAGTAAAAACGAGCATCGTCACGATGTAGCAGGGAGAATACTAACATTTTTGCTAAATTAGTCAACTAAAGATAGGTCTTAGTTAGAATTTCCAAAACACATGTTTTTTGCATCATAACTCGTAAGGAATATTCTATGCACATTGCTACTGGAAATCTGGAATTAAATAGATTATATGAATGAAGACATAAGAATCTCATAATTAAACAAAAATGAACAAGCTTACTAGGTGACATTCATGATTCTACAATCTTTTTTTAATAATTCGTTCATGAACATGAAAATATGAAACATTGAAACTTGTTTGGTAGCCAAACATAGCATAAGAAATATGAATAATCAGTAAAGTAAGCAAAACAAACAAAGGTGATAAAAAGCATAAAAAAGAAGAGAAAGTGGGATCCTACCAGTAGAGCTGGATGAGATTCAAAATCTTCCAATGTCCAAACCTTCCCAGTAAGAGGCTCTGGAAGCTAGGTCAATTTGAATCCATTCAAGAAAATTAAAAAGAAAAATAAAAAATATAAAATTATTCTCATATTTCAAAAAATAAAAAGGGGGAAGTTAAGAACCTGAAATTGAGGGGCTCTGAAGCCCAAGGTGACACCTTTAGATTCCGTTCTAGCAGCTCCAATAACGAGCCTTGTTGGATATGAGTTTCTGTTGAATTGGAGGCGCGGAGAATGAAAAGTCAGTTTGGGAACAGAGCATGGTTGGGAGAGTGAGAATCCAGTGGCAGTGGCAGTGGAACCTAACTGCAGAAAAGGTGAGCAAAGAGAAGACGCTCTCAGTGTCAATGCCATACTTGGTTGGTTGCTCCGTTATTCGGCTTAACCTCAACCACAATTCTCCACCACCATCCTCTTCTTCATCATATTTGTGCCTTTTATGGTCATCGTTTTTTCATGCATTTTTTTTACACCAAAGGGGAAACTTGGTACGGATGAGTAAGAACACGTGACCCAATATATACCCGCCAAAGGGGATAGCGCATTCTACTAATAGTAATACTTTGGTGAAGCAAGTAAATAAAATAACTTGCTAAAGACCTTAATTACACGAACCAATTATTTCCATGCAAATAGCCTGGTAATACTATCACTGGTGAAGGAAGTGAATGTGAGATAGCTATTAAAATTTGTAGCTAATTTACTCCATTTGCTCTTTTCATAAAGGTTTACATGAATTGTCATCATCATCATCATCATCATCATCATCTGTAAAACTTTGTTCTAGCTTTACCAGCCAAGCGTTATATTCTTTGCCACTTTATTAGAGAACTTTTGCTTCTATTTTGATTTTGTGCTTTTCTGTATATATACAAAATGAGGAAACGAGAAAAACTAGCTTACAACATGGGGAAGGGACCCGTTTGAGTGTTTTATCCTTTGGTTAAAAAATAAACAAGTTTACTGAAATAGGAAGTATTTATACCTATCTTCTACTTCAGTTTAATTTATACCTATCTTCTATTATTGAAGGCAACTAGTACTATACCCGTGCATCCGCACGGGCCGATCGCGTTACGTCATACGATTACCTCAAATAGAAACGTTAGTTTGAAATCTCATTAATCTAAAATTAATTGTAAAATATAGATGATGACTTGCATACGGACAGGTGCTATCGTGTTCTTTTTAGGAATGAATTTAGACAGTATTTAAATAGTCTGAACATTACCCCGTGAAAATAAAGAAAAATTTAAAGTAGATAAAAAAGGAGTTTCAAATAAAAAATTGATAAATATTAAAACTAAAAATGTAAAAGTATCATTTAAAAACAATATGTGCATTTATCCCGTGTGTTTTTATATATCAGTGCAGTGTTTTTTATATATCAGTGTTGTTATCCCATGTTTTTTAATATATCAGTGCAACTATCCCGTGTTTTTATATATATCATTGCAATTATCCCCGTATTTTTTTATATATCAGTGCAGTTGTCCAGTGTTTTTTTATGTATCAGTGCAGTTATCTCATAGTTTTAATTGATTATTTGAGTTGATTAGTAGATTATTGTAGATAGAGAAAGATAGATAGTGCATTATATATCAATAACAAATATTTATCCCGTGCTTTTTTTTATATATCAGTAACAATTATTTGTCCTTTTTTAGGTGTTAGTGACAAATATTTGTCGCGTGTGTTTTAAATATTAATCAGTTTAAATAGTCATTAAGCCTTCTTGTTTTTTTAGATAGTAGTTTTCAAAAACTATAATTATCAATGGCAAATATTAATCACGTGTTTTTTTATATGTCACTGCAGTTATCCCCGTGTTTTTTATATATCTGTGCAATTATCTAGTAGTTTCAATTGATTATTTTAGTTGATAGTAGATTATAGTAGATAGTAAATTTGTTAGATGGTAGATTATCAATAAGAAATAATTGTTTTAAATATTAATTAGTAATTTAAATAGTCATTAAGCCTGCTTATTTTTTAGATAGTAGGTTTGTAGTAGTAGGTTTCAAAAAATTTAATTATCAATGACAAATATTAATCTCGTGTTTTTTTATATATCAGTGCGGTTATCTCGTAGTTTCAATTAATTATTTTAGTTGATTAATAGATTATAGTAAATAGTAAAAGAGAGATAGTAGATTATCAATAAGAAATATTTATTTTAAATATTAATCAGTAGTTTAAATAGTCATTAAATATTATTGTTTTTTAGATAGTAGGTTTATAGTAGTCTTCCAAAAATTTAATTATCAATGACAAATATTAATCCTTTGTCTTTTTATATATTTGTGTAGTTATCCCGGGTGTTTTTATATATCATTGCAGTTATCTAATAGTTTCAATTGATTATTTGAGTTGATTAGTAGATTATTGCAGTTATCCCGTATTTTTATATTAGATTATTTGAGTTGACTAGTAGATTATAGTAGATTATTGCAGTTATCACGTGTTTTTTTAGATAGTAGTTTTCCAAAATTATAATTATCAATGGTAAATATTAATTATAAATTGTCAAAAAAAATTATAAATATCAATGGTAAATATTAATCCCGTGCTTTTTTATATATCACTACAGTTATCCCGTGTTTTTTTATTTATCAGTGCAGTTATCTCGTAGTTTCAATTGATTATTTTAGTTGAATCGTAGATTATAGTAGATAATAAAAGTTAGATATTAGATTATCAATAAGAGATATTTGTTTTAAATATTAATTACTAATTTAAATAGTCATTAAATCTTCTTATTTTTTAGATAGTAGGTTTATAGTAGTAGTCTTCAAATTTTTTAATTAAAGTAGTGTTTGTATAAATTTAGAAATTTAGTTTTTTAATTAAAGTAGTGTTTGTATAAATTTAGAAATTTAGTTAAAAGAATTAAATTGAAGTGATAAGAGAAAAAGAATAATTATTTATGGGAAAAGTAAAGTAAAAAAAAAAGAGTGTAAAAGAAAAGTGAAAATGAGGAAAGAGAGTGTAAGAAGAAAGAGAAAAAAGGAAGAAAGAGAGTGTAAGAAAAAAGTGAAAAGTAAAGATGAGAAAAGACATTATTGGGAAAAATAAAAAAAAAATTAGTTAGTGTTCCATAAAAAGACATTAATATCCTTTGTTGTTGTATTAGAAAGGATAGGTGGCAATTAGTGAAGGAGGCTAATAATGGTAGTTCATAGGTAGTGTATTAGTATAAATAGATATTAGATTAGATGCCAAATTTCTTTTAAAAAAATTAAAGGCTTAAAGGTACTTTTAGTCCCTGCAAATGTCAAAATAATCCAGTTTAGTCCCTGCAATTCCAAAACTTTTAAAATAGTCCCTGCAATTACTAAACGTTACTACTTTTAGTCCCTGCTGTTAGTTAAGGGTTAACACTGTTATCTTTTGATGATGTGGCAAGCTGACTCATATTTTTTATTCCAACACTGTTATCATCAACTTCTTCCTTACGCTGGGTCACCATTAACCCAGAAAATCCCCATGAACCCATCTCTGTCGCCTCCCTCCTCTTACTCACGGATCTCTCTCTCTCTCTCTCTCTCTCTCTCTCTCTCTCTCTCTCTCTCTCTCTCTCTCTCTCTCTCTCTCTCTCTCTCTCTCTCTCTCTCTCTCTCTCACACACACACACACCATAAATTGCAAAACGTAAAAATGCAAAATGCAAATCGTGAATCAGGGTCACCAAATGCATAGAAAGGAAAACAGTACGTAATTTAATCTTCCATCGTTGCGCTTCCATTTCCTCTTCCTCTCGCAAACGCCAACCTTGTGAATCTTCCATCGTTTTCTTCTGCTTGGTTGAGAAATAGATTTCTCACATCAGATTGATTTTCCTCCGAATCCCTAAATCCCTAATTTGAATTTCGTTGAATGTGTTGTTGATTTTCCTAAATCCCTAATTCTGTTGTTGATTTCTATGGATCCTTCTGTTTTTGATTTTCGATTGCTTCTGGTTTCAATTTGCGATCCCCCTGTTCTCTGTCCTTCGCAATCGTGAGAGAAGATCTGAGATTGAAGGTGTTCTTTGGGGCATCAATGGAGGTTTGGTTTTTTCCCTAGATGTCAATAACGATTGCAGATTGAAGAAATGGGGGAGAGGAACGATTGCAACGACAGAGGAGAGGAATGATTTTTGGGATTTTTGGTTTTGTAATTTTTCATTTAAAAATAAATTTATTTAAATTAAAATAAATATAAGTAATAAAAAATATGAGTCAGCTTGCCACATCATCAAAAGATAACAGTGTTAACCCTTAACTAACAGCAGGGACTAAAAGTAGTAACGTTTAGTAATTGCAGGGACTATTTTAAAAGTTTTGGAATTACAGGGACTAAACTGGATTATTTTGACATTTGCAGGGACTAAAAGTACCTTTAAGCCAAAATTAAATAATATTTTACATAACTAGTGGATGAAACATTTTTCTGTTTATAAACTCGATTATCAAACAATAAGGATACGCAAATAAAATACACAGTAAGGAAAATACAGATTTTAAATTTCTAGATTGTTCAGGGTACTACTGTTACAAAGATGTGTAAGTATAATACTATCTCATGTCTTATTCATAAGAGAAAATCATCAAAATCAAGAAAGTGCATTGAAATGAATTACTTTTAATTTAGGAAAAAGGCCAGGTGCATTTTCATGTGTTGTTGGTTATGTTTTCCAATCAAAAGCACAACATATTGTTGTTGGGGATAAAGACGTGAAAGAGAGAAGAAAAGGAAGTGGCGGCGCTAAAGGACAAGAGGAATAAGTAGGGCAATATAATATTAGGTAAAAGCTGCACTGAATTTCATAAAGATAGGTTACAAAATTACATGCTACTGACGTCTATATTTATATACAATAAAACAGGCCCAAGCCCATGATTTCGACTAGCCCATTCGACTGGCCCATTTCGACTAGGTTCCTAACTACACCTACTATAATTACAAGCAATAAAATTACAAGGCATATCTCAATATTCCCTCCTAATTCACATTGCTGAGCGACATCATCCCAAGCATTGTTCTCAGTTTTTCGAATCTTCCCTTTTGCAATGGCTTGGTCATTGCATCAGCTACTTGAAGTTCCGAACAGCAATATTCCAGATTCAGCTTCTCATTGTTTACTTGGTCACGCAGGAAGTGATATCTGGTCTCTATGTGCTTCGACCTACCATGTGCAACAGGATTCTTGGCGAGATCTATCGCAGACTTGTTGTCGATCAACAACTTCATTGCTTCGACCCTGTGCACTCCAATTTCGACCAGTAGCATGCTTAGCCATGATGCTTGACATGCTGCAAAGGAAGCAGCCACATACTCTGCTTCACAAGAGGATAACGCAACTATACTTTGCTTCTTCGAGCACCAAGAGATGGGTGTCGATCCATACATGAAGACATACCCACTTATGCTTTTTCGATCACTCTTGTCTCCACTCCAGTCGGAGTCAGTGTAGCCAAACACTTCATTATCATTCTTCGACACACTCTTGCTAGAGAACAGAATACCATAACTTTGTGTTCCCTTTACATACCTTAGTACTCTTTTTGCAGCTACCATGTGAGAGCTTTTCGGCTTCTCCATGAATCTGCTGATCATTCCGACACTAAACATAATGTCAGGTCGAGTGTTGCACAGGTACCTTAGGGAGCCCACGATCTGTTTGAACAAGGTGGCATCTACTTCAATCCCTTCGCCGTCTTTCGACAGCTTGCTGCTAGTGTCTGATGGTGTCGAAACTTCCTTGCAGTTGCTCATGTCGAATCTTTTCAGGATATCAGCTGCATACTTCGACTGGTGCAGGAGTATACCCTTACTTGTCTTGGTAAACTCCATCCCCAAGAAATATGATAGATGTCCCAGATCACTCATTTCAAATTCTGACATCATCACTTTCTTGAAGGATTCGACTTCGACTTCATTGCTGCCAGTTACGAGTAGATCATCTACGTACAGGCACAACAACAACTGAGTCGAAGTTCCATTCTTCTTCACATATACTCCATGTTCATTAGTGCATCTAGTGAACTTCTGAGCCAAGAGAAATCCATCAATTCTCTTGTTCCACGCTCTTGGAGCTTGCTTGAGCCCATACAGGGCCTTCTCCAGCTTGTAGACTTTGTCTTCTTTACCCTTCGACTCAAAACCAGGTGGTTGACAAACATAGACTTCCTCCTCCAGAGGTCCATTCAGAAATGCTGACTTTACATCTAGTTGATGTAGGGGCCATCCTCTATGACTTGCCAATGCTACTACCAATCTTATGGTTTCGATCCTGGCTACTGGGGCAAAGACCTCATTGAAATCCAAACCAGGTTTCTGCAGGAACCCTTTGGCTACTAGCCTGGCCTTGTACTTGGCCATTTCTCCGTTTGGCTTGACTTTGGTCTTGAAGACCCACTTCACCCCTATGGCTTTCTTTTCTTTTGGAAGTTCGACTAGCTTCCAAGTATCATTCTTCTCGATTGACTTCAACTCGTCAATCATTGCTTCCTTCCACTGCTTGTGACTAAGGGCTTGCTCCAGGCTCACTGGTTCTGCTTCTGCCATTAGTGCAAAGTGTGTCAGGTCTCCCTCTGCTGTAATAGAAGAATCTGGGTAAGTGTCGAATCCTTCTAGTCTTACTGATCTCTGCCTTTCCCTTTGCGACCTTCTTAAAGGTTCGACAGCAATGGGTTCTTCTGGCTCTTCAGTTTCGACCTCTTCATTCTGATCATCTCGATCAGAGACTTCGTCGAAGTCCATCATTGTAGGTTTCTCACATCCTTCTTCCCAGTTCCAATATTTCGACTCATCTACTACGACATCTCTGCTTTTCACTATTTTCTTCTGCACAGGATCATACAGTTTGTATGCTCCTGTCGAATGATAGCCAACAAGAATCATTTGTTGTGCTCTATCATCCAGCTTGCTTCTTAGTTGCTCAGGGACATGTCTATAGCATACTGAGCCAATTATTCTGAGATGCTTGACACTTGGCTTTCTTCCTAGCCAAGCTTCTTCAGGTGTCTTTCCAGTCAATCTCTTTGTGGGATATTTTTTCAGAATGTACACTGCTGTGGCTACAAGTTCTCCCCATAAACTATGAGGTAGCTTCTTCTCCTTCAACATACTTCTTACCATGTTGAGGATGGTCCTGTTTTTCCTCTCAGCAGTACCATTATGCTGAGGCGTGTAAGGTGCAGTGACTTCATGCACAATTCCTTCTTTCTCACAGAATTCGACAAATCCATGAGAATTGTACTCACCACCTCCATCGCTTCTAAGGGTTTTGATTTCACACTCACTCTGCTTTTCAATCATTACCTTAAACTTCTTGAATATTTCTAGTACTTCACTCTTCCTTTTGATCAAATACACCCAAGACATTCTAGTGTATTCGTCAATGAAGGTGACAAAGTACTTATTCCCTCCTAAGGAACATACTTCGAAAGGACCACAGACATCAGAAAATATCACCTCTAGCTTCTTCTCTGCTCTGCTAGGTACTTCTGATTTAAACGAGTTTCTTGGTTGCTTCGACTTGCAACAACTCTCGCAAACTTCGACAGGTACTTTTACTGCAGGCAACCCATGAACCATCTTCTTTTCATGTAGTTGACTCAAGCTCTTGAAGTTGAGGTGGCCAAATCTTCTGTGCCACTTCCAGTGCTCCTCTTCGACAGTACTCTTGAGGCAATGTTCTTCGACTACTTGCAATTTGATCTTGAAGGTTCTGTTACTCTGCATTAACACCTTCAGGATCAACTTCTTGGTCGAATCAAATAGGCTGAGACTGTTATCACCCATTTCGACGGTGAATTTCTTCTCGATCATCTGCCCAATACTTAGCAGATTGCTCTTCATAGCCGGTACATAAAATACCCCTTGGATGTAGCACCACTTACCATCTTTCGACAGGAACTTTATGGTACCTACTCCTTCAGCAGTAACTCTACTGTTATCTGCAAACCTTATCTTTTTGCTTATCTGCTCCAGTATCTTCTCTTCAGTCGAATTTGTATCAGCCTTCAACAACAGTAATTCTGGGTCAGTAGCTGTCATGAATGACAATTCTTCATTATCATTGCTGGCAATGTTGGAGGCATTACCAGTGTTTCCACTGCCCTGCCACACACACATCGCACAAGTATTTTGAGCATCACAAGTGAATCCACTTATACAAGTGTTCCCACTATTTTGCTCGCTACTTTCAGCAATTCCTTCATCGAGTCGAATCTCATCTTCGACAGCCATCAGCATTAACTCCTCTGAGTCAGAGTCTGAGTCATTATCATTAGCAAACTTGGCTTCTGCATCTTTATCCCTAGGAACTTTCTTGTTTTTACACTTGTTCCTATAATGCCCAAATTGCTGACAGTTATAACACTGAACTTTCGACAGGTCTCCCTTCTTCTTGTCGAAAGATCCTTGTTCTTTCTTCTTACTGCTTGATCCATTTTCTCTACCCTTCTCCTTGTTGCCTGCCTTCCAATTTCTCTTAGAGGAGTATGAAAGCAAGGCTTGTTCAGTTTCTTTCTCTGAACTTCTCTGCCTTATTCTCAATTCATGAGCCTCTAAGGAACCCTGAAGTTCATCTAACTTCAATGTATCTAGGTCCTTGGATTCTTCGATAGCAGTAACAACGTAGTCGAATTCCAGCGTTAAGGATCTGAGCACCTTTTCGACTTTATTTACTTCAGTCACAGTTTCACCGTTACCTTTCATTTGATTAGTTAATGCTACTAACCTCGTAATGAAATCTCCAATCGATTCTCCATCTGTCATCTTCAAGCCCTCGTACTGCTTCCTGAGCGACTGTAGACGTATCTTCTTCAGCCTATCTGTTCCTCCATACGAGTTCTTTAGGATGTCCCAAGCTGCCTTTGCTGAATCACAGTCGATGATCAGGTTCAGGATGTTGGAATCAACGCATTGGTGAATCAAAAACAGCCCTTTTCCATCTTTCTTCCTCAGCGAATGGTGGTTGTTCCTCACCGCTTCAGTGGCGTTTGCTGCCAAGGGTGGAACACCATCATTCACGACATCAAGAACATCTTGATATCGAAACAGCACCTTCATCTGCGCACACCAACGTTCATAATCCTTTCCGTCGAAGATTGGGAGGTTCCCCGGAATACCTCCACCAGAGTTGTCTCGCGCTGCCATGAATCTTGATAGATTTTGTAAGGATCTAACAAGCTCTTGATACCAGTTTGTTGGGGATAAAGACGTGAAAGAGAGAAGAAAAGGAAGTGGCGGCGCTAAAGGACAAGAGGAATAAGTAGGGCAATATAATATTAGGTAAAAGCTGCACTGAATTTCATAAAGATAGGTTACAAAATTACATGCTACTGACGTCTATATTTATATACAATAAAACAGGCCCAAGCCCATGATTTCGACTAGCCCATTCGACTGGCCCATTTCGACTAGGTTCCTAACTACACCTACTATAATTACAAGCAATAGAATTACAAGGCATATCTCAATAATTGTTTCCTCCAAATGAGATTGAATGGCTCCCTTCAACCATGAACTTGCCAACCAAACCAACATTTTGACAAAATTCACTATCTTTTAAGAGTAATGCTATTTAGCCAAAATTTTTCAGCCAAAAATAGACAAAAACCACATTACAACATCAATTAACCAAGTTTTTTAAGCCACTAACCAACCTACTTTTTCACAGTTTTTAGTCAATGGCCTAGAAAACTGTGAAAAAGTAGATTGGTTAGTGGCTTAAAAAACTTGGTTAATTGATGTTGTAATGTGGTTTTTGTCTATTTTTGGCTGAAAAACTTTGGCTAAATAGCATTGCTCATCTTTAATGTTGGACTTAGGAGGGTTGTATCGAAATATAAGTCGTTCACTCTTGATCAAACGGCCTTGATCTGTCGACTGCGGTGACTGCATGATGTTTTCAATTAATGCACCCAATCCAAACCAGGGGAGATAAGATCTATCAAACTATTTGTGGGCCAAGGATGGTATGCTATCAGTTCACATGAATAAAAGCAAGACATCTTTTCAATAACAAAGAGTACGAGCTATCTATCTCTATCATCTTTACACAAATAATTGTGAAGGAAGGTGGTCCAGTAAGTTGCTTCTCTTCTCTTTGTAGTTTTGCTCTCTAGCTGTTCATGCCCACGAATGAAGACGATCTCAACTATTGCTTTTCATTGGCCCATCTCTCCCCGGTCCCTTCTCTAACAAATCTTTATTGCCGAGGTTAATTGAACCTGAAAAGGTACCATTATTCATTTGTTTATTTCTTCTTACAACTCTTGTCGGCAGCAAAAGCAGGTCCTTACATTGGTACGAAAGAGACTACATCCTATGAAAGAGTTTAACTACAAAAATAACATAGTTGTAATGTTGAATTGCCATAACATATGATACTCTAATCTATACAAATAAATAATGTGTCACTCAATAAATTAACATATTCTATTAATAAATTTGGTTGCTATGAAGAAGTAGAAGAAGATGATTCTATCAAATGTTCACATGATCTAGAGAAACTTGAACAATGAACTGCTGCTTTTGGATTGGTAACCATGACTTTATGGAGAAAATTTGGTTTCTCAAAATCATCATTTTCTTGTTTGATCTCCTTGAGCATTGCTGTTACATCTTTCATCGTTGGTCGATCTTCTGGAGATGAATTCACACAAAGGAGAGCCACTCCTAGCACTTGAAGCATCTCTTGTGTTCTTGTTCCACACTGCAATACTAGTTGCTGGTCAAGGATAGATGTGAATTCTCTTTTCTTCTCTTTGATTTCACTGATAACCCAAGTGACAATGTGAACACCCTCTGGAATTCTGTTATCTGTTGCCTCCATACCTGTTAAGACCTCTAGGAGAACAACACCATAACTGTACACATCACTCTTCTCTGTGATCCTTAAACTGTATCCATATTCTGCAATTTGAAGACATTGATTTTTTAATTTCTTTTGGACAATAGAAAATGATGCAAGACTAAAAAATTTTGCTGAACTGAGATTGCTAAAATGAACTATTTGTTTTAGAATGTCAAAAGCTTTTATACTCACCAGGAGCTATGTATCCATAAGAACCTGCAACTACATTAGATGCTGCTGAACACTGAGAGGAATTGATGAGTTTTGCAAGGCCAAAATCTGCTAGAAAAGCCTCAAACTGTGAACCTACCAAGATGTTGTCAGCCTTAATGTCGCGATGAACAATTGGAGGTATACAATCATGATGGAGATATTCTAGACCGTGAGCCGCTCCCAGTATGATCTTATACCTCGCATCCCATTCCAAGAACAATCTCTTTTTATGGAGCAATTCAAACAAGCTTCCATTACATATATAGTCAAACAAAAGCATTCTAGTTCTTCCATTGTCACAGCATCCCAAAAGTCTCACTATATTTTTATGCCTTATTGATCCAAGTATCTGAACTTCTGCTGTGAACTGATCTCTCTCTGGTAGCTCTTCATTCTTTATTGGCCATAGCTTCTTCACCGCAATGAGCTGTTTCGTTGGAGTCTCTACGCGATAAACAACTCCCGAGCAACCTTTTCCTACGATGTTTGAATCTGACAACTTGGTGACAATGTCATTGATAGAGAAGTTAAGCTTTTGGAATGGAGTCAAAGACCATTCCAATTCACTTTCATCAAAATTCCTCCCAAAATTGTCACCGTGAATCCCTAGAGCTAAGATAACTCCACAAGTGACAATAGCAGAAGTTAAAATAACGCCGAGGAAAGTGTAGATAATAACATTTCTTATAGACTTGTCGTGTTGGCGATTTTCACTTGCATGACACTTGTTAATGCAAAGCTCAGGGTTACCAGCAAATGCAGCAGTAGGTAGATCCTTGAAGAACTTTGTGTCAGGAAGAGTACCAGAAAAGCTGTTATAAGAGACATTTAGAGACACAAGATTGTCAAGATTACTCAGTACTTGGAGGGTACCTATGAGTTTATTGTGAGAGAGGTCTAAGATGGAAAGTTTTGAAAGATTTGAAAAAGTTTCTGGAATAGGACCATTAAGAGAATTCCAACTCAAGTTCAAGAGGATATCTAATCCTTGCAAGTGACAAATCTCATCAGGAATGGAACCATTGATTCTATTGTTACTTAAGTCCAGTAACTGTAAATCCCTACAAAGGCCAATTGATTGAGGGATCAAACCAGTGATAAAATTTCCACTTAGAATCAACTTATTTAAAGATGTAAGCTTGCCAAAACTCTCAGGAATGTTTCCAGTTATTCTATTTGATGAAAGATCAAAGACATTAAGACCAGCTAGGAATTTCAATGAAGAAGGAATGGTTCCTTGCAGCTTGTTATTGTGCAAGTCAAGCATTTCTAGATGAGCACAATTACCTATCTCATAGGGAATATCTCCACCGAGTAGATTATTTGACAACTCAAGAAAGCTCAAACTGCTTAAAAGGCCTATTTCTGATGGAATTTGACCAGTAAAGTTGTTTGATCCCAGCCTTAACCTGATCAAGCTGGTGCAACTTCCAATATCTGGCGGAATTTGACCTGAAAGTTTGTTTGATATCAGCAACAACTGAGTTAAATTCTTCAGATGAAAGAGTGAATTCGGAATTGGACCAGTGAGTAAATTGTGCGAAAGATCGACTGCTTCGAGTTTCTCGCAGTTGGCTAGTTCTATTGGTATACTTCCATGGAGTTGATTCTGCCAGGCAAAGAAGAGGGTAAGTTCCTTCAGTTGCCCCATAACAGGTGGAATCTCACCAGAGAATTTGTTGTTATCTAATTCAAGTTGCTTCAGCCTTGAAAAATTGCCAATATATGAAGGTATTTCTCCATAAATGTTATTATCAGACAAAAGTAATTCCTCCAATGAGAGTAGATTACTGAGAGTCACAGGTAACTGACCCCCTAAAGAATTCAAAGAGAAATCAATAACCTTCAGGTTTGTGCAGTTTCCAAGACTTTCTGGAATGGTGCCAGTCAAATTGTTCTGCCACAGCAATACCCTCTTGAGACTTTGCATGGAACCCAATTCATAAGGAATAATTCCAGAAAGCTGATTTTCATATAGAAACAAATCTTCCAAGGCTGAGCAATTGTGAATCTCTGGCGGTATTTGACCTGAAAGACGTGCTGTGTAAACCGAAAGTGTCTTGAGATTTTGAAGTTCACCTATACTTGATGGAATCTCCCCAGAAATTCCAGTAACAGCAAGTCCAAGAAAAACCAAAGACTTGCATTCTGATATCTGCATTGGAATCTCTCCATGAATATCTTGATTGCCTCCTGCTCTTAAAGATTTAAGTGCCTTCAATTGACCTATTTCTCCAGGTATCATACCAGAGAGCTGGTTGTCAAAAAGTGCCAGCTCTTGAAGCTTTGAACAGTTTCCAATTGTGGTTGGAATTCCACCATGTAAAGAATTTGAATTCAATGACAACCATCTCAGTTCAGATAACTTTCCTATTTCTTCTGGAATAGTTCCTGTTAAAGTATTGAAGCTAAGGTCTAGAGTAACTAAAGAGGACAAGTTTCCAACTGAACTTGGAATCTCACCTGTGAGGTTTCCATTTGAGATGATAAGAGTTGTAAGGTGGCCAAAAGAAAGGAACTGTGTAGGGAAGTTGCTATGAAGATCAATTGATGTTATTATGATCTCTTCAATAAATCCCTCTGAGGAACACTTTATATAATCCCATCTGCAAGGATTATTGTGACTTGGATCCCATGATGAGAAGGGAGTAGTGGCTGAGTTGGAGGAATTGAAGGTTGAAAGCCATGAAAGTAGAGAGAGACCTTCTTGGTTCAGCGCTGAGATGGATGGAAACAAGGAGATGCTGATAAAAAATATTAGAAAATTTAATGCATTACTTGACATGATGAGGTTGGTGTTCTGCTACTATTCTATCTCATCCAAACATAGCAGCAAACACTAGTCTCTTTGAGTTACTCTCTCTGTTCTCTGTATCATGATAGGTGAATATATTGAAAAGAATGAAATTCACTTATCTCCAATTAAAGTTACTGATAACTACTATCAAGTATCAACCATTCCTTGCTGTCAAGGATTTAAATTGCAGTTGCAGTAACAACTGTGGTTGCGTCGCGATACGTGATATTGCAGAGAATCACAATCTAATATCGGAAATGAACCGAGAGTGAGAGGTGTTGAAACTGTAAGATTTAATAATACACTATAGAAGAAAAGTTTTGTACTAAATGATTCACTAGATTTCTATGAGATCTAGCAACATTTTTGTTATAAGATTCTGCAGTGTGTAATAGAGCTGTATACTAAAAGAATATCAGCTACGAAAAATTGAAAATGACTGAATTGGCTTTTTAAGGGTCTAATGGGGCCTGTGCATGTGCTGCAATTTGTATTGAGATACCCTATTTGGACAATACAAAAGGCAAAAAATACTGTTGATTGACAGAACATTCTCATGGTGGATCAACTTTGAGACCTAAATGTATACAGCAAGCCTTAAAGGTGGTGGTCTGTAGTCCCATCTGCTTTTCCTATATCTAATCATTAATGCACAGAAATAAATGAACTCATAAATCTGTATTCCAAAATTGTATAACAATATAATAAAATATAATATTTTTTCCGGATTATAATATATATTATATAAACTGACTCGTTGATTTTTATTGACAGGAAAGGGGTTCAAGGTTTGGGAGGATATACTTAATTATCCTACTATGTGTTTTTCTATTGAATGAATGATTTTATTTTATTTTTCATATTTTTTTTATAACATGTACTTGCAGAAAATGCCTACATACATGTGAAGAACATGACAGGAGTTCTATTTTGATTTTCGTCCCTTCCTTTTTAGGTGCAAATGAGAGGAGTTGCTGAGAGTTTCCCATTTCATCATAAGGATGGTTCATCTAACTTGGCATAACAATCCAAATTTTGAGAAGGACCAAGCAGCATAATAAACAAATGGCCAACACATACATTAAATATATAATAAGTAAAAAGTGGTAGAAAGTTGAACCCACTAAGCTTCAACCTTTTGTGTTACATGTATGCATGGTGAGGTCTCAAAATCATATTGTATTTGATGAAGTTGTTTCTTATCATCAAAGTCAGCTGGCGACCATCCTTGGGGAACATAGGTTCATATATCCATGCCTTTCTTCTAATACATGATTCATGAACCTTGTTCTAATTCCAACTGATAGTTACGTAAACTTTTTTTTGTTACCTGGTGCATAGTATCTGCCGGTTTTGTCGGTGAATAATCTACGTTTGGGGACTTAGATAGTTATGTAAACTTAACTCTTTGCGGGTAATTATTTTTTTATTAATAAAAGTTTCTCGTGCTTGGTCAGAGATGATCACTACTAACCTTAGAAAAAAATTTATAGTAGAATTTATATCTCATTCCAATAGATGAGGCTGTCAAACCGGGTCGCTCGATCCGACTCAGCCCATCGGGCTATATTGTAAAAACATGTTGGGTCGGGCTAGTTCGAGTTTCTATTAGGCTATGAATTATATGACCTAACTTAGTCTAAAATGTGGGTCATTTGCGTCTCGACCCATATTGCTATCTAGCTATGTATTTTCAATTTCTAAAATGTTGCCCCGAATTGCAAGGCCTATCAAGCGAATCGAGCTGAGCTAAAATGGTCATTTTCTTTGTATTTATGAAGCCGAGTTTGGCCTAATTACGAGTCAATCGATCGCCAAGCTAAAATTAACAGCTCTTAAGCCAAGTTAAAATAAACAGCTCTAGAATATAATGGAACTAAGCCACATCGAGTGTGGAGAAAGTTCCACCAGAAATAGCAGACAATTATTCTTCTAATAATAGGCTATATGATCATTTATTTCATGAAAATAAAAATTGTACAGCTTTTGCTTGTATTTTTTTGTTCCATACCTATGGTGGGATGTAGCTCTAGATATGTGGGTCATGGATTTTGATTGGTCTAAAGAAGAGGGTTGAGATAATTGGTATCATCACTATTGATTATTGAATTATTATTATGTGACTTTTTAACAGTGTGTGATTCATTGGGAAATAATTGTTGGAGAACAAAAGAGAGAACTTCATTATGAAGAAAGCCGACAGATAGAAAAAATTGGAAGACAGAAAATGATATTTCAATAGCAAAGGTCTTATGGAGATGTTGAGTGATTTGGGGATGAAACAAGTTGGATATCTGTTTAGGGATCATGTGGGCCATAGGGTTAGGATAAGCTAATGGATTTGGAAGGTAGGGACAACTGATTCCCCAACCACAACTAGAGATTACAGACTAATTTTTACATTGGCCATTTCTTTTGTAATTATTTCTTGTACCACTTATTTAGTACCGGGAAGTCAATTCAAATTTCCTAGAAAATACAAACATGTAGAAATTCAAGAGGTACATTTCATAAGGTGGGTGGATGTATCTAGAGTCTTGGAAAGGTGAGACAATAAAAGTCCATTAAGTCTTATGCATGCATGGAAGTCATGTTCTCTCCTATAAGTAGAGAAACTTGTGAAGAGTGAAGACATCCCCATTGGAGAGGTGAGGCATCCCCTTTTGCGTGATCATGTTAAGAGGCGAGACATGCCAAATGAAGAGGTGAGACATCCCATTCTTGGGTGACAAAGTAGAGAGTTGAAGAATCTCCAGCCAGGTCCTAGTGAGAGGAGAGTGCTGGTGATCATATGTTGTGTAAGATGTGAGTGTTGTCATTCCTTGTAACTCTTAAAGTGGGAAAAGTATTGTAGGGTGATACACAACTTGAGTTGGGTTATTAATATTGTAATCATGTTTGAGATGATGAATGAATTATGTTTAGATGTTCTCGTGGATGTAGGCAAGAGGTGTCGAACCACGTAAAATTATTTGTGTTCTTCTTTCCTTTATTCTTGCGGTGTGTTTATCTATAAGGTAGTTACAAAAATCTGTTATAGTTAACAGTTTGTTAACTAGTTTGTTATTTCAACAAACTGGGTTTGTAACTAACACAAACTCATCTAACAGCTAAAGATCCAGAGAAAGCTGTATAAATAGACATGTACATATTGTAAATCACACAACAGAAACAGTTTTACAAGTAAATAAAATTTTACAAGTTGCTTTACACTGTCTCTCACAAAATACTTTGTCTTCATTTTTCTTCTTTCTTGAGTTCTTGAGAGGTGGGGATCTTCCACAAGTGATTGTTGAACCTTACAATAAGAAAAGATAGGATTAGAATACAGTTTCAGTGAGTGAAATTGATAATAATCAAGATAGAAAGTCAGATTAAGTGTTTACCTTTGAAGATAAGTTGCGTAAGTGAAGGTATCACTCCTGAGAACTTGCTGTGTTCTCAAGAATCTGTTGCTCAGTACATACATCAACAAAACACAGATCAGAACGCTGTGTTTTAACAATAGAGAGAAAAAAAAACAATAGAGAGAAAAAAACCACAAAGTTTAGTGCCTTTACCTTTGAAGTGTGCTTACAAGGGATCTCTGTGTGTATTGTTCATCTGAAACAGAAAACAAGTTAGGTTTTCTAGGTTTGTGCATCATTTCAGTGAAATCAGAAGCGAAGGTAAGAACTATACCTTCGTTTGTAACAATCGTTGTGTTCGTTGCTCAGAATCATCACATGAAAAGGAGAAATCAAACAAACTCACTATTCTGAAACAAGGGTTTCAAAATCAGAAAAGAAAAGAAGAAATAAGAAGGAGAAAGGTGATCTACCTTGTTCTTCGTGGTCGTATCAAGCTTCGTTGTTGATTTCAGGGTTGATTTCATCAAGAAATCAACAAGAACTGAAAAACCCTAGCAGAAACGCTGTGAGAGAGACGAGGGAGAGAACGACTGGAAGCAAGGAGAAGAGAGAGAGAAGAAAGGCGTGAAACTGAAGCTACAGTTAGGGTTCTTGTTGTTAATTTTGTCAACTTTGAACCGGGTTGAACCCGTATCTGTTGCAGATCCGCGTGTTGCTACCGTGGTTGCTCCACTGGGTTCCGCAACAACCAGGTTGCTGCAGTGGGCTGGTCCTCAAGTTCTTGGGCCTTGATTTCTGGGCTGGTTATTTTGATAATTGCACACCCAATTCTATTTTTGGCAACCTGCAAGGGTAATAAATTTAATAGGTATATATTATATTTGGGGTTTTTTTTTGTACCCCCATCATCTCCCTAGCTACCCCCATCGACCCTGCGAAAAGACGCAATTGCCCTTAACAAAATTTAAAAATCCCGAACGTATCCTGATTTCATTTTTTTTTTGGAAATCGGATTTAGGTAAATCCGATTTCCACTAAAAATTTTAAAAAATTTAAATCGGATTTATTTAAGATGGGTAGATCCGCTTTTAAAAATAACAAATCGGATTGACCTTAAGTGGGGGTAAATCCGATTTGTTATTTTTAAAAGCGGATCTACCCCATCATATAAGGTACATCCGCTTTTAAAAAAATCAAAGCGGATTTACCTTATGTGGGGGTAAATTCGCTTTGTTAACCTAATTAATAAATAAATAAATCAGTTAAAATTTTAGAAACAAATTTCGGCCGTCTTTTGGTTCTGTTTAGTGTGGTGTTCGTTAACACGTGACGATATTGTACGTCGGGAGAATAATTTAGGCTAAAAATTCAGTTTTCGGGCAACCTACTCAAATTGTAATGAAACAACATTCTTTAAATCCGAAAAATATTAAGGATCAATACTCCTCAAGAAGAGACTTCTTTCAGGACTGGGGACCTCAAAATCCCAAATTTCATCGTTTACTATTTTTTATTAGTTTTTTTAATTTTTCATAATCTCCAAAAAAATCTGAAAAAATTTGCATAACCTTATTTTGGTTTTATTAGATTTTTAGTGGTGTTTTTATAATTTTTGGATTAGTTTTGGCTGTTTAACGGATTTTTAGTAGCATTTTATAACATTTTTTAAAAAATTAAATAAAAAACAATTTTTTTAATAACAAAATCGGATTTACCTTGGGATAAATCCGATTTTCTTTTTTTAGGGAAATCGGATTTACCTTAGGTGGGATAAATCTGATTTTCTCTTTTTTTAAGGAAATCGGATTTATGTGCCCACCAGGTAAATCCGATTTCCAAAATAACAAAGCGGATTTACCTTCAGCTAAGGTAAATCCGCTTTGTTATTTTTGAAATCGGATTTACCTATTGGGAACCCCCATCTGAGGTAAATCTGACTTTAAAAATAACAAAGCGGATTTACCTCAAATGGAGGTAAATCCGAGCGAACTGAAAATTGGGCAGGGGTATTTTCAGGTTTCACTTTTATGTGGGGGTAGCTAGGGAGATGATGGGGGTAAAAAAAACCCATTATATTTATAGGTTAAAAAACTAAGTGGGTACTAATAATACAAAAATGTCCCACTGTACATGCGTGTGTGTGTGAATTGTAATGTTCTTCTGGTCATGGGCTATGGGTACAAACATTTTGTCTATAGTATTTGGATTTATTAGGTTTTAACCTTTCCATAGATCAAGAGAAGCAACAGGCAGGATTCCCTTCCCTTAGCCTTAAATCGGGGATGGAAAAAAGACATCCTTATATCATCATAATTGAAGATTGGGGAACCATTTTTTGTGGCTGCATTTTCTGGCTCAATAATACTATCTCCTCCGGTCATGATGGTGATGTGGATTTATTTCATTGGTGAATTTTTTCGTCACCTCTTTGTATGTTAGTGTGTATTTGATTTTGCGATGTCGAAAATTATTTTCATTGAATTGATTTTATAAATTGATTTTGTTAAAGAGGTTAAACATAAGATATTTTTTTTGGGAATCTGAACATGACATGTTTTATGGTTGGATACATTTTAGAAAAAGTCGTTTTATCAATTCATGTTGTTTAGATAGTTTAGACCAAATTGCTTGAGTGTAAAATTACAAATATATAGCAAATTTTATAAAAGTTGAAAGGATAATAATAGTAAAAAAGGTGATTATAAAACATGTAAATGTGCAATGGCAGCATCAATTGCCTGTCGCCTTAAAATTGATTTTAGATGAAAAATTTAACACATTTAAATCACTTCTGATAAAAAAACGCATTTAAATCACTTTTAGCCTAGGCAACTCACTTCTATCCACTCTAGAAAGTGGGTCCATATATATTGAGAAATGATTAATCTAGCGAATTACCTCCAGTGAAGTCTCACTAAATGATTTTAATTGGTTAGTCAACGATGTATGCTTTCTCCTGGATTTTTCTCACCAATCGATGAGTTGTTCACATCTCTTTTTGGTATACACATAAATTTCTTAGTTTTTACTAAGATGATTCTCCGGATGAAAGCATTAGTTAATGTGAGTCTCACTGTTTTTGTAGAAAAAACAAGCTTAGTGATGTCTTTGCACGCTCACACAAATATCATCATTTTTTTAAGAAATAACATTTTCATAAACAATTAATTGATGTTAAAAAAAGAAACTCATTTTAATCTAAGTTGGTCATATTTCAAGAGACACCAACATATGTTTAAAATAAACAACTTAAAAATAATGATAGTCAAATAATAAAATGGGTTTAGACAGAAGACACCAATACGAAAACACCATCGGATATTCAAACGAAGGGTTTTTTCTTTGGTACCCCCATCACATAACAATCTACCCCATCGACCCTGCGAAAAGACGCAATTGCCCTTCACAAAATTAAAAAACCCGAACGTATCCTGATTTCAATTTTTATTTTGGAAATCGGATTTATGTATCTGTGAGGTAAATCCGATTTCCACTGAAAATTTTAAAAATTTAAAAGCGGGGGGTAAATCCGATTTTGTTATTTTTAAAAGCGGATTTACCTTATATGGGGGTATATCTTCTTTTAAATAACAAAAAACGGATTTACCTTATGTGGGGGTAAATCCACTTTGTTAACCTAATTAATAAATAAATAAATCCGGATTTACCTAATTAATAAATAAATAAATCAGTTAAAAAATTAGATACGAATTTCGACCGTCTTTTGGTTCTGTTTAGTGTGTAGTTTGTTAACACGTGACGATGTTGTACGTCGAGCGAATAATTTTGGCTAAAAAATCGGTTCTCGGGCAATCTGCTCAAATTGTAATGAAACCACAGCCATTAAATCCGAAAAAAATCAACGATCAAGACACCTAAAGAAGAGACTTTTTTTAAGATAGGGGACCTCAGAATCTCAAATTCCATCGTTTACTATTTTTTATTAATTTTTTTAATTTTTCATAATTTCCAAAAAATCTAAAAAAATTTGCATAAACTTATTTTGGTTTTATTAGATTTTTAGTGGTGTTTTGATAATTTTTGGATTAGTTTTGACTCTTTAACGGATTTTTAGTAGTATTTTTATAGCCTTTTTTAAAAATTTAAATAAAAAACAATTATTTTTAATAACAAAATCGGATTTACCTTAGGTGGGGTAAATCCGAATTCCTTTTTTTAGGGAAATCAGATTTATCTAGCCACTAGGTAAATCCGATTTAAAAAATAACAAAGCGGATGTACCCCCATCTGAGGTAAATCCGCTTTGTTGTTTTTAAAGTCGGATTTACCTATTGGGTAGATAAATCCGATTTGAAAAAATAACAAATCGAATTTACCTTAAATAGGGGTAAATCCGAGCGAATTTTAGTTGGACAGGAGTATTTTCGGGATTACGGTATTGGGTGGGGGTAGATGGGAGTTGATGGGGGTATAAAAAAAACCCTCAAACGAAATGGCAATCAGAACAAGAGGCGCCCACGATCCAAAATCAGTACAAGGCCCAAATATTTTAATGTAATAAGAGATAGTGAGATACCATAAGGCTCTTATTTGCACATATTCTTTTTACTAGTATACCTCATGAACCTTTTCAACTTTTTTTACGAAATACTGATAAGACTTTTACGTGAATTCTTCTTGTAATTCACGTAAAAGTCTTATTAGATATCGTATCCACAGAGATTTGGTAATATTAATAAGCCATTCAACTAATCTTATGCCTAAAGTGGAGTGTAAAGAGAGTTTTGATTGACTTTTATACTTGTAACATAAACACAAATTCCAAGATAGCTATTCAAATTACTTAAGGGTATTGGAATTGGATTTCATCGAATTCATTCCATGGCATATATAACATGGTTTCTAAACTGAATCTATATCAATTCTAATTTTGGTTTATCTTACCAATCATCCAACTAAGTTAATTCCTTAATCAAAGTTGAAACATCTATTGATTGATATAAATGAAGATTTCTCTACCATTTGATATATCAATAGCATTAAGCTTAGGTAAAACAAGACTATAACACTTAATCTATTTCTAGATGTTTGTTGTTATAAATGGTTCTACAAATTTTGATAAGACTTTTATGTGAATTCGTCTTACAATCATCCTAATACAGTGTATCAGGTATCGTATCCACCACTACAAGAAAAACGCGTATTTCCGGCAGAAAAAAACAGCCGGAAATGCACCAAATCCGCCGGAGGAGTGACGTTTCCGGTGGATTTTTTTTTTTAAAAAAAATCAAATATCATTACCCTGATGTAAATTTTTTTTTTAAGAATTAATTTTTAAAATTTTTTTTTCAAATTTTATATTAAATTAAATAAGAAGTAACAAAAAATGAAGTAGAATATGAGGACAAAATTATATAGAATAGAATGAGAAGTAATAGAGAAATTAGAATGAATAAAAATGAAAGAGAATTGTGTAAAAAAAAGAATGAAAGAGAGTATGGAAAAATAATATATTGAGAATAAGAATGAAGAAATAAGAAGAAGTGAGAAGAGGGAAGAATGAATAAGTGAGAATGAATGAGAAGGAAGAAGGTGTAAAAAAACGAATGAAAGAAAGTATGGAAAAATAATACAGGAGATAATAAGAATGAAGAAGTGAGAAGGAATAAGAATGAATGAGAGTATGAAATAAGAAGAAGTGAGAAGGAAGAAGAATGAATGTGAGAATGAATGAGAAGGAAGAAAAAAAGAGATATGTAGAAGAGTGTAGGAGAAAGTGAGAAGAATATAAAGAGTGAAATGAGAGAATGAGAAGAGTGTAGGAGAAAGTTTTATTTATAGGAAGTTCAAAACGTTCCGGCGGATTTACCGGCAGATATTTAACAGTTCTGGCGGATTTTTTGAAATTTTTTATGATTTTTTTTAAACAAAATCCGCCGGAAATGTCGCCGGCGATATTTTCGGTGGATTTTTTTTGAATTTCTGGCGATTTGTTTTAAAAAATACTTATTTGTTTTTGAAAAAAAATCTGCTGGAAATTCAAAAAAATCCGCCGGAAATGTTCCGGCGACATTTCCGACGGTTATTTATTTATTTATTTTGAAAAACATCCGCCGGAAATGTTCCGGCGGATTTCTTTTTTTAAAAAAAAAATAAAAAATTTAAAACATTCCGCCGGAAATTCAAATTTTTCCGCCGGAAATTTACCGACGGAAAAAATCCGCCGAAAATGCCAAATTTCCCGTCGGAAATGTACTGGCAGAAAAAATCCGCCGCTAATACGCGATTTTCTTGTAGTGCACAAGGATTTGCTAATATTAACAAGCCGTTCTACTATTCTTATGCTAAAGTGAAGTGTAATGAGAAGGTACTTGTTGTTTGCATAAAAACAGAATTGAGGAATTAAAAAGGGTTGTGATTCAAATACTTAAAAGCATTGTGATTAGATTTCATCAACTCTATCTAGAGGTATGTATGTGATCATTCAGTAATCCTATGTAAATCCTAGTATTGACTTATCTTACCATTCCATCCTACAATGTTAATTCCTTAATCAAAGTAGAAAAAATCTATTGAGTTAGACAAATGATGATTCCTCAATCACTTAAATAAACAATAGCATTAAGCTTAGGTAATAAGACTATAGCAACAATTCTATTCCTAGATATTGAATTATAGATGTGACTTCAACTAGATCAAACACAATACATAGTTTGCAAACTAAATATCATGTCATAAATCATTCAATAGGTGATCAAGCTATCAAAAGCATTAAGCATAAGATGAAATCACTAAATCAACACATAAATTCAATATAGAATAACTCAAGATCAGTTTACATACATAGATAACAGAGTTGATTATATCTAATCCCAATAAAAGAGGTTTAGCTATCCATTTCCATGGAATCTTTACAAAGATTCAAGAAAGAAATGAAAAAAATCAATAGTTACCACTTTCCCAAGCTTCACTATGATCAAAATCCACTTCTTTGTTGCCTTGGTTCGCGCCCTTTGTTTTCCTCCTTTTAAGATATCAGAATATGTGAAAAAGAAGTGAAAGAACCCTTTTATAGCAGCTGAAAAGTTAACAGATCCGTAACCTCATTAAACGGCAAGCTGGACCACTTTGGTTTCTGGACGAGCCCTTTGTATTTTAGCAAGAAACCTCAGATTGCTGGGCAAATAGGGATTGCTGGACGAGCCCTTCAAAAAACAGTTTTCCTGCACATGAAGAAAGCTAGTCTTGCTGGACAGGAAGTATTTGTTGGACCACCAATTGGATGAGTTTCTGCCGACATCTTGCTGGACAAGGGAGGATTTCTTGCACTTGAAGAAAGTTGGTATTGCTTGACAAGACCTACTCTGGCTGGACAATAAGTGCCTTCTTCTTTTCCTTGATGAACTTTACTCTTCCTTTTTTTCTCAACTTTATTTGGACTTTTTTCATAATTCTTTCACTTCAATTCCACTCACTTAATTAAAACAACAAAAAGAGATTAAAATGCAACAAAAACTCTTAAATCTAAACCTATTGTTGCTAAATTTAAATTTGGTGAAATCAAACTCTTTTTGGGGTAAAACATATTTAAATTTATACCAAATAATTCAATAAGTGCCAATATTTTAAATCAAAAAGTAAGTATCTTTGGGACTTATCAAATACCTACCGTGTCGACAAAACTAAAACTTATTTTATTTATTTATTTATGAAAATCATAGACATGCAACCCCCATTTCTCATCCTCTTCATTTGTCTTTCATCTTCTCTAGATCTCCATATCTATTCGTGATAATTATTGATGGAAATGTTCAACTAAGAACAACAAACAAACATAAAGTAACAAAAATAATGTGACTTCTTCTCTCTTCTTTCTAAACTTAACCGTCTTTCTAAAAATTCTCTCAACTATTCTTTTCTTTCTTGCTCACCCACCAAAGGGAGTGAGTTTAGGTCAATTTTTAGCCCAAAATCACCCATCTGGACTGTTTTTTTTTTCTTTTTTAATCTAAATAAATGATTACCACATAGATTTAGCTTCTATTGTGTATTTTTTCTTGACTTCATCGTCTGAGTGCGACGCTATTGTTGTTCGTGCGAGGTTTTTGATTTCCTGTCTTGTTGTAGTGCTCGTTTGCTTCAAATTGGTTGATCAACTTCGACTCATTGCAGATTCAATCATTGACTAGTGCCTCAAGGTTACGGATCCGGAGGCATGAGTACTCTGGTGACTTTTATTTTGTCACATTTGTAGGCATTTTGCCATTTTATGCTATTAACTTGGGTGTTGTGAGTTTGTTCGCAAATTTATCCTTTGTGTTTTTAGAAGTTTTTAGCAATGCCGTAATTGTATTGATCGATGTAATATTTATCCATCTGAGTGAATGGATATCATTTTTAGTAAAAAAAATAAAAATAAGAATATGTTGTGTGTGTAACAATGATAAACTTGTTTTGTTCCATAAAACACTTTAAATTGGACACAAAATATAATAACCGACGAATTCTTTCAGGTTATGGAGTTTCTTGACATGATTTGCATACTCATATCAAGCATATTGCCAATGATATTTTACAGAATAATAGTTACATAACTAACTTCAATTTATGCATAAGATATGAGAGGAAATGATTTCGAATGATGAGTTTGACAGAATTTTGGCAGGGCATATGAGTTTTGTTATCATTTCTACATTGTAATGTGGAAACGTCTTAAGATTAGAGTTGGACGAAACTCAACCCTATAAAATCAGTTTGTAAAATAAGGGAAGTCTCCTACTAATAAACATATTTTCAAGCCATACCACATCGAATGAATGACTCTTTAACAAAACGTAACACCCCATATTTGGAAACAGAAAATGATATAACACTTAAAGAAAAGGAAAGGAGCTTCTTAACTTAAAGAAAACATTCTCATTCCCATCCCTTTCTTGAATGGAAATAGATTCAAAGACCACTTAACAAGCAACTAGCTAGAATAAAAAAAAATATAGGGATCCGCAAGCTAGTCGGTTAGTTCCACTTAGTTTCCAAATGCATTTTGCAGCTTGTGCTCGACCATGGCATCGCTGTCCCAAATCTATGTTCCATTAAGAGCCCGCACTAGCTCAAACATCAAAAACACCACCAACAACAAACTACCATGCATTGCCCGATTTTACAACAATAGACATTTCAACAACTTGGTTTCCAAACCCACGTTGTTTTCATTAACGAAGCAATGCCAAAATGAAAAATGGAAAGTCAGTGGCAGCGACGACGTTACTCCTGAGTTCCTCCCAGCAGGTCCTTCACCAATGCACCTTGTCCATGATTTCTATCACGCTTTCAATCAAAAAGACACTGAAAGATTGAAACAATTCCTTTTGCCCAACTGTGTCTACCAGGATCTCCTCTTCTACAACGCCTACGAAGGCCAAGAGGTTTCAACTATTTCTATTCTCTTTAACATAATAATATAATATAATGAATTTGATGATAACAACACGATACAATTAATCTAGACTAAGAGTATACTTTTAGTATAATATAATATAATACATGTACTTTTTTTTGGGACAAATAGTATACTTTATAGAATTTTTGATTACTTAGAATTCGACCGTGTTGTTAGTTGTTACCACCAATAAGTTTGGTGATTATTTTTGTTTTCCCTTTCAGAGCATCATAAACTTTTGGCTAAGCGTGATGGATGCAATGGGTCCAAATATTCACATTTTCGTGGATGATGTCGAGGAGAACAACCATCTTATGGCCACTGTGTTGTGGCACTTAGGTATTAACTTCACTCAATTCATCTCTTTAGAGTGAGTTTTGATCATAAAGAAATTACAATTCTAAGAAATTTAAAGTTTTGACTAATTTAAATATAGGTAAAAACATAAAGAGAATGAGAATTCTATGATACCCCATGAGTTTTATTGTGTAGGATATCTTATAGGTAAAATATTAAAAATCACGGGAACAAAGAGATGAAGATTCATCTCAAATGAGAAATAAGCTTGAGAGCTTAATTGCGAGTAAAACTCAAATGAATTCATTTTGAAAAAGATAATTACAATGGGGTTAGGGTTGCTGAAAAAATCCAGTTTCATGGATATATCCATATCCTTAACCAACTTATCCTCACTCACACATATTAGTCATTTGCAGAGTGGAAAAATAAGAAGATACCATTCACAAATGGATGCCGATTCTTTACGTTTGAAGAAGTTGAAGGAAATTTGTTTATAAGGTTAACAATCGTTTGCTCAAAATCTCGATCATGAAATTCTAAACATGTTAATCTTCTAAAGCAATTATTATACTTTTTTTTAACTAATTGTGTATGCAGCACGATAACGGGGTTGGAGGAATTTCCAGTAAAACCTGGTGAATTAGTGCTGGTATGTTCCTAATTCATTCAATATTATCCTTTTTTTATTATTACAAAAGAGGTTCATTGAATCCAAGATATACATATATATCAAATGACTAGTTGTAATAAAAAATAAGTTAGAATATCTTCCTGTAATCTCTGTAGAAATTGCTAAAAGGGATTCGCACACTTTTGGATAGCTATCCACTAGCAGCAGGAGGTACATATATTATCCTTGATTTCCAAGTAAAATATTCACATGAGAAATATAAATTTATTTTAGTTAGTTGATATGATATGATACAAATTTAACAATTTAATTTTCAATTTGGTGGTTGGTACATTGGCAGCAATGCTTGATTCCCATGCCTCCTCACAAGATGGTGGCAAACACGGGGGAGCAGGCATGCATTTCGATGTCGATTTGTTTGGACGGAAACATTGACCTTCAGGATTTCCAATGGCTTCAAGTCTTCAACAACGCTTTCTGTGTAAATTAATTTTATAATATTAAACAAATAAAATAGAATCATAATTTGATGACTTGATTTCATTATCTAATCCAATTCGTTTCTTCCCTCCACTGACACTGTAATGAAATTGAACCGGTATGGACCTCGAGAGGTAATCGAAATTGATAAGTGCAGTGACGACCATAACAATAGTGGTTGTAAATAAATAAACTGATCCCTAAATTAATTAGTAAGTGAATAAAGAAATGTCAAAGTGTTAATAAATAGTAAAGCCGCGTTTACTATTTTTTTAACCAAAAATAATGGTAAAAGTTGCATTTGGGCCACTTGGAGGTGGCCTTAATAGGTCAGAGATAGACTTTGCGGAAGAGTTAGCAGGTAAAAGTTAGCCAGGGATTTGGATTCTCTAACTTCTTTTGTCCTACCTTTCTCTAACTTTAGACAAAATGTGAGATAATATCGGGACAATGTAGTAATTTAAAATGAGAGAGAAAATAAATGATAAGAAAGATAGAGAGAAATGTAGGAATAACAAAGTTAGACTGTCCAAACCCGTTAGTAGGCAACCTTACAATAATTCAAGCATATTACATTTGCCGAGAACCGCTGATTGCTACTCTTCATCATGCGATAAAGATTGCGATCCGAGTGACATCATAATCCCCATGTTTGACATTCTTCTGAGGTGGTCCATTGTGTTAGGCCTTTTAGCCCATGAGAAATTGTATCGTTTGGGGTGAAATGGTATGAGGTGTGTAGAGTGATGATGAAGATTAGGGGTTATAGAACTGTGACTCATGAACCTAAGTTTGCCAGATAAGTAGTTGTTAAGAATCTCACCTCGGATGTAATATGACCTCAAAAAGAGTATATAAGTGGGAGGCATTCCTCACCTTACAAACTGGTTTTATAGGGTTGAGTTAGGCCCAGCCCAAATTCTAATATGGTATTAGAGTCAATCCAAGATCCGCTGGGCCACTCGGATCACGCTCTAGATGTTCAGTCCTGGACGTGAGGGGGGTGTTAAGAGTTCCACATCAGACGTGATATGGTCTGAAAAAGAGTATATAAGTGGGAGGCATATCTCACCTTACAAGCTGGTTTTGTAGGATTCAGTTAGGCCCAACCCAAATTTTATGAGTAGTAGTTGCACGTTTGGATTGGAGGGAGGTTTTGGTAGCAAAATATGAGTTGGGGTGCAAATAATCCTCCTTCCATGGCATGACACCTTTTCCCAACTTCGTGCTGGTGAAGGGATATTTGTCAAGTTGTGGTTCTTTGATAGGGCAGTGGAGGATTGGTTTGAGGGGTCAGTTGGGGGAAAAGTGGGTAATGGTCAATCAACTAAATTTTGACTAGATATATGGTTAAGATTACCGTATAAATCTACTGTTTCCATTTTTTAAATTATTATTTCTCTTTCCTCATACTAAAATCAACACTTGAGAAGGGTGTATTTTATACGGTGTCTGAATACGATGTCAGCTTTTGTGTGTCCAAATAGCAGAGCTCTAAAAGTCATTGGGTTCTCTTTAGCAACTTCTTCAGGAAAGACTCCCCATCAAGCTAAATCTATTTAGGAGAGTTGCATGTCATGGATCAATTAGGCGATATTGCTTGTATCTTTTGTCATAACTTTTAGGAGACTAAACTACATTTGTTTTCACATTGTGGGTTGCATCTAGCATGTAGTGCTATGGAGACTCTGGGCTATCCATATTGGTTGTGTTATGGTAATTATAGTCTTTGCTCTTTACACCCCCTCCAAAGGCCCAATTACTAAGAAAGCCCATTAATATCATTAGAGTCCAATCTTCAATGGCCAAGATCAGCTCACAAGATCGGACGGCCCAAAAACGGCCACAACAAACACCACTCAAGATCTATAAATACAGCATTCAATGCTCATTAATGGTAAGCACTTTTTTCTAACAGAACACTCATTCACTCAAATACTGACTTGAGCGTCGGAGTATCATTGCAGGTACAACATCGCCCCTCAAGATCGAACATCTCAAGATCGAATATCTCAAGATCGAACATCTCAAGGTCGAACCTCTCCAGATCGAACAAAATCTTCTTCTCAAGGCCTGAAGACAGAGACAGAATCAAGGATAAAATATCTACTAACTACGTAATACCGATCTCTAAGATCGAAAGCACAGTACTGAACATTGGCGACCACAGTGGGAGGAATCAATACCCTATTTTTCTCACCATCTCCTTGAACTTATTAAATGGCACCAACGCGCCGTTCAATACCGACTAGTCATGGCCGAACCTGAGATCGGCCCTCAGCAAACCCCTGAAGGCCACGTCCAGGAACTCACGAATTCGTCGCAAACGCGAAACCGATATCCCAACACGGGACCATCCCGAGCACATTCGGGCGCAGATGAAACGAGGCTACCATCTCCTCCTCAATTACTTCCGGCCTTGACAGACGCGGTTCAACAGCTCGTTCAGCTATTGACTCGGCAAGAAGCCGTAAATGAAGAAAGAAGCAACCGTTTCGCTAACCTCGAATCCGAAGTAGCGAGACTACAAGGTCGAAACGTTCTGGACTAGCAATCATCCGGGCAGGGCTCCCTGGAGGAACGACGCCCAACTCGAAGAAGACTTTTTCATCGATCACCCCCTCGGAGAAAGCTCAATCATCGTTCCCCCGCACGCCGTCAACGAGGAAATGGTTCCCGTTCTCCTCCGGCTCAACAACATAATGGTCTCGACGATCTTCACCCTTCCCCATACCATCACCAAGGGAATGATTCTCGTTCTCCATCAGCTCGACAATATGACGATCTTGATGATCCTCATTCTCCTCCACGCCGCCACCGAGGGAATGGTTCCCGTTCTCTTCTGGCTCGCCATTTCGACGATCTTGAAGGCTCGACCTCATCAAGGAGACGATCAAGAAGCTGTGACAACATTCAAAACAATCAAACACGACGATACGGACATCCTGAACCTCATCGCAGACACCAACCACGGTCACGGGCGAATCAACCCGGGCGAAAAGGTCCTTTCACAAAATCGATCGACAACTTCCGGGTCCCACGGTATCTCGAAAAACCACCTAGAGGGCTGAAGACTTACGACGGGACGGGCGACCCCGACAGGCATCTAGACCAATTTGACACAACCATGCAGTATCGAAACGTACCCATGGAAATGAAATGCCGAATATTCCCTTTAACCCTGGACAAAATGGCTTCCGAATGGTTTCGGACGTTAAGATCGAATACCATTTCCTCATGGGACCAGTTAGCGAAACACTTCTCGGTGCACTTTGCCCATTCCAAGAGCAAACCCAAAAACAAAAATGTTTTAGCATCTATTGTCCAGAAGGTAAATGAGCCCCTGAGAGAATATATAGAGGGATTCAACATCGAAGCTCTTCAGGTTCGGCAGTTAGACGACGCTTTCCGAATTTTCTTCATGGCCCAAGGTCTGCTCCTTGGAAGCTCGTTCCGAAAGCACATCAACACCTGGGAACCTAACACCCTTCAAGAATTCCTCGAACTATCCCAGTTCTTTATTAACGAAGAAGAAAATTCCAAAATCGACAAAACATCGTCACATACAGAACCGTCGAAACGCCACATCGAGATCGACCCTCGTAAAAATTCGTGAAACATCGGTAAGAAAAATCGACACCAGGTATATACCGAACTCAACGTCTCCAACGTCCAGTTACTAGGGGAATGTTGGAACGTCGAATTCAGGGACATCAAGCCTCCCAGGTCCTTACCTATCCCGCCTGGGCAGAAGGCCAACAAATACTGCCGATACCACAGAAGCAATGGCCATGACACAAACCATTGCAACGCCCTAAAGGATGACATTGAAGATTTAATAAAACGGGGAAAACTATCTTCTTATGTCAAAAGGGAGGGAGAACGATCTGACAACATCGGAAGAGAAAGAAATGAAAATCCTAGGGCAAAAGGAAAAGAAGTGATCGACCCAGACCACGAAGAACTGGATAAAAAACGTTCGATTATCATGATGATAACTGGAGGATTCGATCATGAAGGATCAGGAAAATTAATGAAAAGAAAATGGAAGGAATTGTTATGCGTGGCTTCAACGTCAACAACCCCGACCAAGACCAATCGACCTCCATTATCTTTTAGCGACAACGACCTTATTGACGGAAAGGCTAACAAACACGTACCTCTCTTAATATCGGCGATCATAGCCAATAAGGAGGTACGTAGGATCTTGGTCGATCAGGGGAGCTCATCAGACATCCTCTTTATCGATCTTCTGAACAAAATGGGGATCGACAAAGAGGAACTCACCCCTTATAGAGGAACGGCTCTGTCCGGCTTTAACGGATCTCGAACGAAACCCCTTGGGCATCTGGAGCTAATGGTTACCTACGGAACCGAACCAATGGTTCGAACCGTCAAGACCAAATTCCTCGTCTTACCTTGTGAATCCATATACAACGGTATTATAGGAAGACCGACCCTCGGCAGGCTCGGGGCGGTTACATCCACCACACACTTAAAGATGAAGTTCCACTCTCTCTGCAACAGAGTTATCACTCTGAACTCTGACTTAGAGTCGGCCTCCAGGTGTTTTTTCCTATGGACGAAGAACGAACGAAAGGCTTCGGAGCATGAAGGGGTTCCCCCTTCGGAAGAACTGTCGACTCCCACACTGCCAAAAGGTAGATCGACTGAAGTTAACACCGCCACTAACATAGAAACCGGATGCGATCCGAAAGTCGAAAATCGGTAAGACGTCGACGAGCTAACCAAAGAGCTCAAACGAAAAATCAAAAGACCAGAGCCTGATGGAAAGTTCGTCGAAATACAGCTCGGTTCAGACCCCTCCCAAAATATCAAAATAGGGATCGACCTTCCAGAAAAAATCAAAATCGATTTAACCCAATGTCTTAAGGATTTCAAAGACATCTTCGCTTGGTCGGCCGAAGACATGCCTGGGATCCCACCAGAGGTTGCTTGCCATCGACTCGCGATAAACCCAGAAGCAAAATGGATCGCCCAAAGAAAGCGGGCTCAAAGTAAAGAGAAAGCCATTGCTGCCGCCTTAGCAGTAGACGACCTCATCAGAGCCAACTTTATCTCCGAGGTTAAATACACGACTTGGTTATCAAACCCAGTCCTGGTGAAGAAATCTAACGGAAAATGGCGCATGTGTGTCGACTACACCGATCTTAATAAAGCTTGCCCAAAAGATGCTTTTTCGGTCCCCAGTATCGATCGTTTGGTCGACAACGCTTCCAGTTTCCGGTTATTATCCTTCATGGACGCATACTCCGGATACAACCAGATCGCCATGTTTCCCTAAGATCAAGCAAAAACCGCCTTCATCACTGACCGAGGAAACTTCGCGTACCGTGTCATGCCATTTGGGTTAAAAAACGCTGGAGCAACTTATCAAAGAATGATGAACAAAGTGTTCCAAAACCAGATCGGTAAAAGCGTAGAAGTCTACCTCGACGATATGATCGCCAAGAGCAGAAGTGATGACGACCATATAAGCGATCTAAGAGCGATTTTTTATGAGGTACGAAAGAATAGAATGAGGTTAAACCCAGAGAAATGCACATTCGGAGTTCGAGCAGGGTAATTCTTGGGTTTCTTCTTAACAGAAAGAGGAATCGAGGCGAACCCGGATAAATGTCGATCCGTCACAGAAATGCGAACTCCGACGTCCAAGAGGGAAGTGCAAAAACTTAATGGAATGATAGCTGCTCTATCTCGTTTCATATCAAATGCAGCATTCAAATCTCTTCCACTTTTTAAAATCCTCAAAAAAGAAGAAAGAGATTTCGAATGGACGCCTGAACAAGTTGAATCTTTGAAACAACTAAAAAAATCTCTCTCCGAGCCTCCAATTTTAACTCGACCAAATGAAGGGGAAACCCTATACCTATAACTGGCGGTCTCGGAAGAAGCTTTAGCTGCCGTTCTGGTGCGCGAGCTCGAAACCGGGCAAAGCCCGATCTACTTCGCAAGCAAGGCTCTGCACGGAGCTGAGAGTCGTTATCAGAAAATCGAGAAAATCGCCCTAGCTCTCATTGTCGCGGCTCGACGCTTTCGAGCCTATTTTGTCGCCCACCAGGTAGTCCTCCGAACTAACTACCCCATCAGGCAGATACTCCATAGACCCGATCTGGCTGGAAGAATGATCAAATGGGCTGTGGAACTCTCAGAGTTCGGGATTAAATATGAAGCTCGAAAAGCACTTAAAGCGCAAGTTTTGGTGGACTTCATCGCCGAGATGACGCCTGCTAACATCGAATCTGACATATGGATCCTATATGTCGATGGGTCCTCTAATCCAAAAGGGAGTGGCGCTGGGATCGTGCTAGAAAGCCCGACGGGGGTCATCATCGAAGTTTCCCTTACATTCAGTTTTCCCACCTCGAACAACCAAGCAGAGTACGAGGCTTGCATCGCCGGACTTCGCCTGGCAATTGACCTCCAAATCCAACGAATAAAACTTCATACCGACTCTCTCTTGGTGGTCTCCCAGATCGAAAGTAAATACGAGACCAAAGAACCGATCTTGCTAAAATACCTACTTCGGGTACGGTCGCTAATGGCTAAATTTGAAGCAAGCGAGATAGTTCATGTCCCAAGAACGGAAAACCAACGAGTTGATATCCTCGCCAAACTCGCAAGCACAAAAACCCCAGGGAACCAGAGGATAACCATCCAAGAAACACTACACAAACCCAGCGTGTCTCTCGAGCCTCTGTTTAACCCGGCCATCTGTATGCTCGAAGAAACGGACAGCTGGATCACCCCAATTGTAGAATACATCGTCGCAGGAACAGAACCCCTAGACAGTAACGACGCCAAATACATCAGGAGAAGGGCCTCGGCTTTTTCAGTCATCAACGGAACGCTTTACAAAAGAAGTCTCTCTTCCCTGCTAATAAAATGCATCGAGGGAGAGGAAGCAGCCTATGTATTGACAGAAATTCATGAGGGAATCTGCGGCCAGCACATGGGAGCTCGATCTTTAGCACGTAAAACTCTTCGAGCCGGTTACTACTGGCCGAGCATGATTGGCGATGCTAGTGATCATGTGAAGAAGTGCAAGAAATGCCAAATCCACGCCAATGTCCACATAGCTCCCCCCCACAGACCTCACAAGTTTATCCTCCACGTGGCCCTTCGCATGGTGGGGAATGGATTTACTCGGACCTTTCGCAAAGGCGCCAGGACAAGTCAAATTCTTGATCGTCGCCGTAGACTACTTCAGCAAATGGATAGAAGCGGAACCCTTGGCGACCATCACTGCAAAAAACTGCATAAAATTCTTCAAAAAAAGCATTATGAGCAGGTTCGGGATCCCCGAGGTAGTAGTGACGGACAACAGAACTCAATTCACAGACACGGGATTTCGAAAACTAATGCTCGAACTGAAAATGAAACACCATTTCACTTCAGAGGCTGCAAACAAAGTAATACTGAACGGGCTGAAACGACGTTTGGACAATGCTAAAGGAATTTGGGTAGAAGAATTGCCTTACGTCCTCTGGGGATACCGGACGACCCCCCAAAGCTCCACTGGAGAAACACCTTTTAGACTCTCCTACGGCAGCGAGGCGGTCATCCCCGTCGATATTGGCGAACTTAGTTGGAGAACGACAAATCCCAAAACACAAAGCAATAATGATCAAGCCTTAAGAGAAGAACTCGACCTCATCGATGAAATCCGAGGTCGGGCCTCGCTCCGAGAAGCAATCATCAAACAAAGGGTTGCAACCAGATACAACACCAAAGTCGTTCACAGAGATTTCGATCCAGGCGATCTGGTACTCAGAAGAGCTGACGTAGGTCAGAAAAACGCCTCCCAAGGAAAGCTCGCCCCAAACTGGGAAGGCCCCTACCGAATTTTATCTAAAACCGGTACGGGAGCCTTTAAATTGGAGACCCTCCAAGGAAGAAAGATTGAGAGGACTTGGAACGCAACAAAACTGAAAAGTTATTATCCTTAGGAAGAAATCATGTACTCCGATCTTATGTAAACTCGAAACAAGTTATTAATTATAAAAAGAACTTGACCTTTCTTTCAAACGCTTTCAAAGCTTCTCAAGGTTCTCACCAAGTCTCCACACATTCTTGATTTTCATCAAACAGAATGTAGGGACCAAATTCCCTCCACCGGGAATCAACTGGGACTGATCTTAGATGATCTCCCCAAGCGACCACCCAAGGTCGCAAACTCTTTGAGAAACAGTTAAATCCGAGCCGAGTCTTGGCAAACTATCTCAAAGAGACCGGGTCTTCAAGGATCGAAACGTCCTAAGAAAGACCATCGACCACAGCTGCCGATACCCCTATAGGGCGAGTTAAATCTAGGCCGAGTCCTAATAAACTGTCCTATAGGCTCGAACCCGGTAAATCGAGTTCCTCATTTACCGACGTTCTTACATCATACGCGACGTGCAGAATTGAAAAAGCACTCGTTAAAGCTCGGAAACGACATACATGACATCCAGACCTCTCTCCTTTTCTTCCATCTCCTTTACACGAGTTTCCGCGAACTCCGCCCGGCGTATAACCTCCCCCTGGCTTTCCTTCAAAGTCTGTAGTTCTTGTTTAGTTCGAGCGAGCTCTTTCGACTTCGAAGACACATCCTCCACAAGCTTCACTCTTTTAGACTTCTCAAGCTCCAACAAATCTGCAAACACGAGAATAAGAAAAATCAGGTTGGGGGAAAAGATCATTAAAACAAAAATCAAACAGGAAAACACCTACCCTTGGCCCGTTTTTCATATTTCTCTTTCTTGATCTTATGAACCTCGGCCAAGTTCACCAATATTTTAACAGACGCCCCGACAGGATCCTCCCGCCATTGGGCATAATTTTGTTCCAAAAATCCCTCCTCTAAAGGTACGGCCTTGTTTTTATGCTTCGGTCTCCTTGAGGTTTTACTCCTTTTATCCGGCCTTTGCTCGCCACTTGCATCGGTACGCACCCTCTTCGCCGAGGCCCCTGCACCAATATCGGGAGCAGCTGGGGGAGGAGAACTGGAAACAAGATCGACCCGAGCCTCATAGGCAAGGTCCTCTTGGGTAACAGTGTTGATCGGGGAAGCAGCAGTAACCGTCCCAACGACAGTCTCAATCTGGGGAGACGTCGGAAGCGGAGCACCCACTTCCTCAACATCGTCAGATATATCGACGCTCCTCATCGCCAGCGCCTTCATTGCGGCAAGCTTCTTTGGGGCCATGGTATCTGGAAAAGAAACAAAAACTGGGTCATACAAACTACAGTCAAAAATATGCAAAATTCGAAACAAGAAAAACGAACTACCTAAAACAAATTGCACCCGTCTTCGCTTCCCAGCCTGAACTATCTTAGCCGTAGGGATACCCCGATACTTATGTTTTGAAAACGGAATGTTCTCAGAAATAAACATCAGGATCCTCTTGGTAAGAAGATCGGCAGCGTTCAGTCGATCCTCACCAACAGAAAAAGAATTGGTGGATCGTTCAAAATGGGCCTGACTCCAACCGATGGGGAACTTGGTGGACACCAAAGTCCGACCATCCTCGGAAAACTTTCCCACTCTCTCGATCGCTTCATCGGTCACCGGCTCGATCCAGTAATATAACTCCTTCCAATTCCCCATCAATGAGTCCGCATAAGCTTTGAAAACCTTGGCCCCTCGCCTCGAGCGAAGAATGACATGCTCGCGACCGGACTTATTTTCACTGTTGTTCCGGTTAATCTCAAACAAATGGAAGAAGAGCAACGGCGAGACCGGTCTGTCCAGGTGAAGGCACATTAGTTCGTAGGCTCGAACAAAAGCCCACGCATTTGGATGCAACTGAGAAGGCGCAACATCCAAAGTCGCCAAAACCGTCTGCTCGAACCAGGTGAAAGGAGGCCGGATATTCATCTCATTTATCAGCATATGGTACAAAGTGAACTTGAGCTCTCCAGGCCACAAAGCCACGTGCTCTCCTTTCTTCATTCCCCCAACTCTCCAAATTCGCTTCGAACGACCGGAAGCTTTCCTCCCAACCATCTCCAAATTAAAACCATGCTGGTACAACGATTCGATCTCCAAGATATTCCTGGAAACCCAATCATATTGAGAGACCTCTCGCACCGGTACATCAAGGTCCCCACAACCGGTACTCGAGTAGCCATCCAGAGAAGCAGCAGAAGCTCGGCTGGAACCTGGTTGACTCGAAGGGCGAGATTCAACTTGTTTTCCAACATTTCCTCCGTCGGACTCATCGGCAGGCTCGGAACTCAACACAAGATCAACCTCGGAGCCTGTCTCAAGATCGGCCTCGGAATCCTCGGATTCCTCCACTTGGATTTCCTCATCACACTCAAAAGTGTTGGCCATCACATCCACCAAACAATCTTCCTCCACATCTTCAGGAGTATCATCGTTTGGCTCATTAGCATCGGTCGCAGGAGAGGAGCTTTCGCTCTCAAAATTATCTTCCGCCTTATCACTCATAGAGGCGGATGCAGAATGCTCTTGCACGTCCGGGGCGGCGACTTCAAGAGGGTCGGTACGAACTTCAGGGACTTCACCACCAGAAGCCATCACGTTCGTAAACTCTTTCCGGTACTGAGTAACGTCTCTCCGAGTTTGTTTTGTCCTCGCCAGAGCGAATCTACAGGAATGGGGGACGAAATGTCAGGGTTAAAGATCGAAAATGGGTTCGCGAGCAAGTCGGAACCCGACCTGACGACCCCTATTCTGAGATCAAAGGGGACTGGGGGAGGTCCAGGCACAAACGAAAAGAAAAGTAAAGACAAATCAAAAAATAGACTAACCTCGGAACTGAGTCGCAAGTTGATTATATCTGGAAAAAATACGGTTGTCGATCCACAGAAACCGACCTTAAAAGTACTTCGAAACTCTTCAAAACTCGTTCACTTTAAAGAAGCTCGGGAGCTCTCGAAGATCGACAAATCCAAAACAAATGAACAACAAGCAACAAATGAGAAGGTGAGGCCTTTTATTTATAGCAAGGCGGATTTAATGGGCCTGGGCCGGGAAGTCGAAACGTCACGTCCAAACCATAGTCCATTAAACTTCGCACGCTGAAGAATAAAACTCACACCTTTTCAGAAACAGTAAAGATGGCACTGATTCCAAAGCAGCACTGAATTCAAAAAACTATCTACCTCGCTCGGAAGCTCGACGACCGTTTAACATCGGCCAAAAATCCCAGGCTCGACATAAACTCGAGACTGAAGAAATTTCTACTCAACAAAGACAAAAATACGAGGCTACGTCGCCCATCAAAGTCAAGGTCGCTCCTCAAAGCGACCAGACTTGGGGGGCAACTGTTATGGTAATTATAGTCTTTGCTCTTTACACCCCCTCCAAAGGCCCAATTACTAAGAAAGCCCATTAATATCATTAGAGTCCAATCTTCAATGGCCAAGATCAGCTCACAAGATCGGACGGCCCAAAAACGGCCACAACAAACACCACTCAAGATCTATAAATACAGCATTCAATGCTCATTAATGGTAAACAATTTTTTCTAACAGAACACTGATTCACTCAAATACTGACTTGAGCGTCGGAGTATCATTGTAGGTACAACATCGCCCCTCAAGATCGAACATCTCAAGATCGAACATCTCAAGGTCGAACCTCTCCAGATCGAACAAAATCTTCTTCTCAAGGCCTGAAGACAGAGACAGAATCAATGATAAAATATCTACTAACTGCGTAATACCGATCTCTAAGATCGGAAGCACAGTACTGAACAGGTTGTATCGTTTCGACCAGAATACCTTTTGTATCAGAGGCTGTGGATTACATCTAGTCTATTTCTTGGAGATGGTTCCTTGTCAAGGAGGCTAATTGGAGTATTGGACTTGTTTGTTTTATGAGTAGTTTGTAAAGTCGGTAGTGTGTATATTTATAAGGTAGATAATTTTGTATAGAGTTTTTCCTGTGTTGTTTAGGTTGGGAAATGAATCCTTATTAGTGATTCTCTGCTTTGTAATGAGGTTTCTCTAAAGAAAGCATAAAACACCTATCCTCGGATGTTTGGGTTCAGGTACTATTTATACCCCTTTTTTCTGTTAAAAAAACTATGATTCTACAGCAGCACAGTACCCATTCGAGTTTGCCATATCATGGTCCTTTCACCTGACTGTGACACTGCCTTGCCGTCTTGTAGTCAAACAATGTGTACTACACTGCCATATACCTGCATCTTGCTGCATAAAAATACCCTGCACCCTGACAATAAACCTCTACACACACAAATGCGCGCGTTAAATCTTGCAGTTTTATTGTTCGGTTTTATTGAAAAACCACATGTTCCCACCGTCTGAGGCTCCTCCACACACACATGTTACTTACTTTCTTGAAAGAGATTTATGTTTTAAAATTAAACTTCTCATCTACAACATTAAGCTTCTTATCAATTATCGCTATCGATGCAATGCAATCATAATTTAAAATTGCATAGTTCGCTTTTTGGAATTGCGAACGATATCTGTACTGTACATACATCAATAGCATATTCCAAAAGGCGAACTATGTGAAGACGATATCGGATCCTAGTAAGCCTTTTTGAACTACATTTCCATTAATGTATTGTTATTATATGCAGCCGCAAATATTACAACTTTATTCTATATCCCATAAATAATTCCTTCCTTCAGCATTGCACACTTCCACTCTTTTCAAATAACAGGGATTAATACATACAACATATAAAATAAAATAAAAAGTATATATAATTGATCAATCAATATCTGGAAAATCAGATCTAATTATAATTAATAATTGAGTAGTACGTACTAAGGTCCTCCTGAACTTGATGTGAAGACTTCCATGTTTGAAATATCAAAGGAACTCCAAGAACTCCAACTGTCACTAATTAAATTCACGGTTGAACTTGAATTGACATGTAATAATTCGTGACAATCCTCATTCAATGGCAACGAGTACGATACCAACTGATCCAATTCATGCATTTGCATCATGGATGGTGGTTGTTGTTGTTGTTGTTGCCATGTATTCGAAGATGACGGTACAATAGCATCATGATCATGATCAGACCATAAAATATCTTGGACCACATCATCATCAACACTCAGAAGCCCTTCAAATTCATCCATCCCACTTAAACTCAATTCCTCCCTTCCAAAATTCTGAACCTCATCAAGGGTCCTCATCTCTTCAAAAGTGTCCCCACCACCTACAACCAGCGGTTGATCAGAAGTACACATAAGAGGTTGGACCACTGCATCATTCTCAGTTTCAGTTTCAACGCTTTCCGATGTCGTCGACAAATTATTGTTATTATTATTAGACTCACCACCACTGGTCGAGTTTTGGTTCAAGAATTTCGCAAACACAACAGCCATGTCAATATCACGTGACGCATTGGTTTGGTTCTGTTGATGATCACCATCTCCAATTCCAATATCCTCTGATCCATGGCGATCGCTGTGGAGGTTTCTGGAAGACTTACTACGGCGGGTTTTGCGACAGCCACCGCCTACAGGAACGTTACGAAGAGAACCACCTTTGGTCCAGTAACGTCTACACGCTTTGCAAAAATAACGAGGCTGTGAGAGGCTGTAGTTGTTGTAGTAACAGAATTTGGTGTTTGTTGAAGCGCAGCGAGGGCAATTGGGAGCTATCTCAATGTGTGGTTTCCAATTAGAAGAAGAATTAGTTGATCTGTGGTGGTGGTGGTGGTGGTCCATTGAGGTTGGGAGTGGAATGGGAGAATTGGAAGATAGGAAATGCAACATTTGTTCTAGTTCAAGACCAGTAATATTGTTATGTGTTTGTGGGAACATTTATACGTATACGGTGGTGGTATTGGGAATAATGAAGCGGGGAGAAAATTGAGAGAGATGTGTTGTGTTATAAGGTGGGTGGATATGTGGGGTTTGGAGTTTGAGTATGAGAGTCAGAGTAAGAGCATGTGTGAAGAGAGAGAGAAGAGGAATATGTGTGTGTGTGTGTGTGGGGGGAAAGCGTTGAGAGCTAGGAACGTGGGCGGTTGGGGAGTCGTTAGAATTAAGGAAGGGTGTGCATTGCCATGTGATGTGGCTCTCTTCACTGTGTGAGAGTTTGTGATGTTGATGTCAATTTCATGTTATGCTATGCTGTTTCATAGCCGCATGGGGCGTCTCTTATTATAGCACGTGGCCTTTTCTTATTGGGGCTATTGCTTCGCGAGCCTGGCTGATAAGTCAAACCTTTGCTACCTAGTTGCTTCCCTAGTCATTATTAGTCCTTGCTTTACTCGCCAAATTAGTGTCCGTGCAAATTGCCAATTTTTGTGGCCAAAAACTATTTATTGCATCATTGAAAATATAATAAATAAATATCTGTAGTGTAGGAGACCATATAGTTAGAGCACTATCGTCCATCGAGCTCAATAATCGAAGGAAGGAGACCAACCGGTTGTAGCCGGTGAAAGATAGTCATGATCGAGGAAGGACTTGCCACTCGAGTGAGGAAGATGATCGGATATCGGGGAAGCTAGAGAGTTAGGACTACCCTATAGACCTATCGATGTTCGTATATTCGTATGTATCACTACTCCATTGGCGCCTGTTCTAGCCTAACAAATTTAGACTCGTTTTGGGGATATACACCTGTTATTGGTTCATTGACTTTGATAATTGTACAACGGTTGCTTCCTAACGACTTAACATGGGGTTCATGATCCCCTAGGAGGAATATGATAAGGGCGAGTGACGAGTGGTTGTTATAAATTGACGATTATATAAGATAGAAGAAGTGGTTTTTTTTCACAGTTACTCTAAGGCTACAACCATTTTTTTTGGGTAAATCAATGTATCATTCACGACGACTATGAAGATTAATCCTTCAAGGTATCAAACATTCATTTAAGGGGTTAAACTCTCCCAACTAAAATTTTCTATACACAATTGGCCAGTAATCGAACTCAAAGCAAATGGTTAAGAGACCCAAGTATTTAAAGCTACCGGCATTTAGGTCATATCTGGGTTTAAGTCAGAGGTGGTCGCTATACTCATACAAGAGAACAATATTATTTTTTACTTTTAGACTATTAACATCAACCCTAAAGATTGATGTTTAGCAAACCCATTAATGCTTATAAAATTTTTTAGTGCGATGGTGGTAAAATTTAGCAGTGCAATTCCATATCTAGGATCCAAATGGTGTACGTACATAATTGTACTTGGTATAGCTTTGCTCTATCATGGCTAAACTAACTACATTTAGGGTATGTTTGAGACGGGGTTTTGTGAGGGGAAGGGAGGGGGGGCTTGAAAAAGATTTATCTATATTTTAATATATATTTAAGATTTTATAAATTAAAAGAACAAGTTGATAGATATCAATATAATATTTTTAATCACATTTGATTTATGTATAGTGACATTTTTGAGCTTCCTCAATTTAGAATTGAAAAATATGCTCTCCCCTCCCAAACATACCCTTAGGGTGTCTTTGGGTAGAATATGTTTTGAAGGTAATGTAATTTTTAGAGAGAAATGAAATATTTTAGTTTAAAAAAAATCATTTTCACTCAAAAATTATATCACCCCTACAAAAATTATCCAAACAAACATAGGTTATAGTGAGATATGCCTAGTAATTCTATTGCTTGTAATTATAGTAGGTGTAGTTAGAAACCTAGTCGAAATGGGCCAGTCGAATGGGCTAGTCGAAATTATGGGCCTGGGCCTGTTTCATTGTATATATATATACTGATGTCAGTAGCATGTAATTCTGACCTACTTTTATGAAATTTAGTGCAGCCTTTACCTAATATTATATTGCCCTACTTATTCCTCTTGTTCTTTAGCGCCGCCACTTCCTTTTCTTCTCTCTTTCACGTGTTTATCCCCAACAAACTGGTATCAAGAGCTTGTTAGATCCTTACAAAATCTATCAAGTTTCATGGCAGCGCGAGACAACTCTGGTGGAGGTATTCCGGGGAACCTCCCAATCTTCGACGGAAAGGATTATGAACGCTGGTGTGCGCAGATGAAGGTGCTGTTTCGATATCAAGATGTTCTTGATGTCGTGAATGATGGTGTTCCACCCTTGGCAGCGAACGCCACTGAAGCGGTGAGGAACAACCACCATTCGCTGAGGAAGAAAGATGGAAAATGGCTGTTTTTGATTCACCAATGCGTTGATTCCAACATCCTGAACCTGATCATCGACTGTGATTCAGCAAAGGCAGCTTGGGACATCCTAAAGAACTCGTATGGAGGAGCAGATAGGCTGAAGAAGATACGTCTACAGTCGCTCAGGAAGCAGTACGAGGGCTTGAAGATGACAGATGGAGAATCGATTGGAGACTTCATTACGAGGTTAGTAGCATTAACTAATCAAATGAAAGGTAATGGTGAGACTGTGACTGAAGTAAATAAAGTCGAAAAGGTGCTCAGATCCTTAACCCTGGAATTCGACTATGTTGTCACTGCTATCGAAGAATCCAAGGACCTAGATACGTTGAAGTTAGATGAACTTCAGGGTTCCTTAGAGGCTCATGAATTGAGAATAAGGCAGAGAAGTTCAGAGAAAGAAACTGAACAAGCCTTGCTTTCATACTCCTCTAAGAGAAATTGGAAGGCAGGCAACAAGGAGAAGGGTAGAGAAAAGGGATCAAGCAGTAAGAAGAAAGAACAAGGATCTTTCGACAAGAAGAAGGGAGACCTGTCGAAAGTTCAGTGTTATAACTGTCAGCAATTTGGGCATTATAGGAACAAGTGTAAAAACAAGAAAGTTCCTAGGGATAAAGATGCAGAAGCCAAGTTTGCTAATGATCATGACTCAGACTCTGACTCAGAGGAGTTAATGCTGATGGCTGTCGAAGATGAGATTCGACTCGATGAAGGACTTGCTGAAAGTAGCGAGCAAAACAGTGGGAACACTTGCATAAGTGGATTCACTTGTGATGCTCAAAATACTTGTGCAATGTGTGTGTGGCAGGGCAGTGGAAACACTGGTGAAACCTCCAACATTGCCAGCAATGATGATGACGAATTGTCATTCATGACAGCTACTGACCCAGAATTACTGTTGTTGAAGGCTGATACAAATTCGACTGAAGAGAAGTCTGTCGAATGGTATCTCGACACAGGATGCTCAAATCACATGTGTTGTCACAAGGAGTGGTTTGTCGAACTGGAGCAGATAAGTAAGAAGATAAGGTTTGCAGATAACAGTAAAGTTACTGCTGAAGGAGTAGGTACCATAAAGTTCCTGTCGAAAAATGGTAAGTGGTGCTACATCCAAGGGGTATTTTATGTACCAGCTATGAAGAGCAATCTGCTAAGTATTGGGCAGATGATCGAGAAGAAATTCACCGTCGAAATGGGTGATAACAGTCTCAGTCTGTTTGACTCGACCAAGAAGTTGATTCTGAAGGTGTTAATGCAGAGTAACAGAACCTTCAAGGTCAAATTGCAAGTAGTCGAAGAACATTGCCTCAAGAGTACTGTCGAAGAGGAGCACTGGAAGTGGCACAGAAGATATGGCCACCTCAACTTCAAGAGCTTGAGTCAACTACATGAAAAGAAGATGGTTCATGGGTTGCCTGCAGTAAAAGTACCTGTCGAAGTTTGCGAGAGTTGTTGCAAGTCGAAGCAACCAAGAAACTCGTTTAAATCAGAAGTACCTAGCAGAGCAGAGAAGAAGCTAGAGGTGATATTTTCTGATGTCTGTGGTCCTTTCGAAGTATGTTCCTTAGGAGGGAATAAGTACTTTGTCACCTTCATTGATGAATACACTAGAATGTCCTGGGTGTATTTGATCAAAAGGAAGAGTGAAGTACTAGAAATATTCAAGAAGTTTAAGGTAATGATTGAAAAGCAGAGTGAGTGTGAAATCAAAACCCTTAGAAGCGATGGAGGTGGTGAGTACAATTCTCATGGATTTGTCGAATTCTGTGAGAAAGAAGGAATTGTGCATGAAGTCACTGCACCTTACACGCCTCAGCATAATGGTACTGCTGAGAGGAAAAACAGGACCATCCTCAACATGGTAAGAAGTATGTTGAAGGAGAAGAAGCTACCTCATAGTTTATGGGGAGAACTTGTAGCCACAGCAGTGTACATTCTGAACAAATGTCCCACAAAGAGATTGACTGGAAAGACACCTGAAGAAGCTTGGCTAGGAAGAAAGCCAAGTGTCAAGCATCTCAGAATAATTGGCTCAGTATGCTATAGACATGTCCCTGAGCAACTAAGAAGCAAGCTGGATGATAGAGCACAACAGATGATCCTTGTTGGCTATCATTCGACAGGAACATACAAACTGTATGATCCTGTGCAGAAGAAAATAGTGAAAAGCAGAGATGTCGTAGTGGATGAGTCGAAACATTGGAACTGGGAAGAAGGCTGTGAGAAAACTACAATGATGGACTTCGACGAAGTCTCTGATCGAGATAATCAGAATGAAGAGGTCGAAACTGAAGAGCCAGAAGAACCCATTGCTGTCGAACCTTTAAGGAGGTCGCAAAGGGAAAGGCAGAGATCAGTAAGACTAGAAGGATTCGACACTTACCCAGATTCTGCTATTACAGCAGAGGGAGACCTGACACACTTTGCACTAATGGCAGAAGCAGAACCAGTGAGCCTGGAGCAAGCCCTTAGTCACAAGCAGTGGAAGGAAGCAATGGTTGACGAGTTGAAATCAATCGAGAAGAATGATACTTGGAAGCTAGTCGAACTTCCAAAAGAAAAGAAAGCCATAGGGGTGAAGTGGGTCTTCAAGACCAAAGTCAAGCCCAAAGGAGAAGTGGCCAAGTACAAGGCCAGGCTAGTAGCCAAAGGATTTCTGCAGAAACCTGGTTTGGATTTCAATGAGGTCTTTGCCCCAGTAGCCAGGATCGAAACCATAAGATTGGTAGTAGCATTGGCAAGTCATAGAGGCTGGCCCCTGCATCAACTGGATGTAAAGTCAGCATTTCTGAATGGACCTCTGGAGGAGGAAGTCTATGTTTGTCAACCACCTGGTTTTGAGTCGAAGGGTAAAGAAGACAAAGTCTATAAGCTGGAGAAGGCCCTGTATGGGCTCAAGCAAGCTCCAAGAGCGTGGAACAAGAGAATTGATGGATTTCTCTTGGCTCAGAAGTTTATTAGATGCACTAATGAACATGGAGTGTATGTGAAGAAGAATGGAACTTCGACTCAGTTGTTGTTGTGCCTGTACGTAGATGATCTACTTGTAACTGGCAGCAATGAAGTCGAAGTCGAAGCCTTCAAGAAAGTGATGATGTCAGAATTTGAAATGAGTGATCTGGGACATCTATCATATTTCTTGGGGATGGAGTTTACCAAGACAAGTAAGGGTATACTCCTGCACCAGTCGAAGTATGCAGCTGATATCCTGAAAAGATTCGACATGAGCAACTGCAAGGAAGTTTCGACACCATCAGACACTAGCAGCAAGCTGTCGAAAGACGACGAAGGGATTGAAGTAGATGCCACCTTGTTCAAACAGATTGTGGGCTCCCCGAGGTACTTGTGCAACACTCGACCTGACATTATGTTTAGTGTCGGAATGATCAGCAGATTCATGGAGAAGCCGAAAAGCTCTCATATGATAGCAGCAAAAAGAGTACTAAGGTATGTAAAGGGAACACAAAGTTATGGTATTCTGTTCCCTAGCAAGAGTGTGTCGAAGAGTGGTAATGAAGTGTTTGGCTACACTGACTCCGACTGGAGTGGAGACAGGAGTGATCGAAAAAGCACAAGTGGGTATGTCTTTATGTATGGTTCGACACCCATCTCTTGGTGCTCGAAGAATCAAAGTATTGTTGCGTTGTCCTCCTGTGAAGCAGAGTATGTAGCTGCTTCCTTTGCAGCATGTCAAGCATCATGGCTGAGCATGCTACTGGTCGAAATTGGAGTGCACAGGGTCGAAACAATGAAATTATTGATCGACAACAAGTCTGCGATAGATCTCGCAAGGAACCCTGTCGCACATGGAAGGTCGAAGCACATAGAGACCAGATATCACTTCCTGCGTGATCAAGTAAACAATGAGAAGCTGAATCTGGAATATTGCTGTTCGGAACTTCAAGTAGCTGATGCAATGACCAAGCCATTGCAAAAGGGAAGATTCGAAGAACTGAGAACAATGCTTGGAATGATGTCGCTCAGCAATGTGAATTAGGAGGGAATATTGAGATATGCCTAGTAATTCTATTGCTTGTAATTATAGTAGGTGTAGTTAGAAACCTAGTCGAAATGGGCCAGTCGAATGGGCTAGTCGAAATTATGGGCCTGGGCCTGTTTCATTGTATATATATATATATATATACTGATGTCAGTAGCATGTAATTCTGACCTACTTTTATGAAATTTAGTGCAGCCTTTACCTAATATTATATTGCCCTACTTATTCCTCTTGTCCTTTAGCGCCGCCACTTCCTTTTCTTCTCTCTTTCACGTGTTTATCCCCAACAGGTTACTTAAAAAAAGAGGGGGTAATTGTCAATGTGATTTCTATTTTCTATGAGGGGAGTAAAAGTCGGCAAGAAGACAATATGTACAGTTACAGTGTATTGGATCTAGTGAGGGAATGATGGTTTATGGAATGAGTTTCATGTATGATATCTGGATGGAAGGCTTCACCAAAAAAATATGATATATATGCAAAGGATGTTGCTTTTGCATAAAAAGGCTAGCTAGCGTTGCGGGTGTGGGAGCATGAGCACGTGCTTAACCGGGGGGGGGGGGGGGGGGATACGTGGCACATTTTCCATCATTTTTTACTTATATTTTTTAATGTTAAATCCGCAATTGACCATAGATTTCGTTGCAATTATATGTGCACTTTGTTAGTAGTAGTACTAGTTAATTCAAACTCATAAAATGGTCAACCTATTAACTATCCTGCTGAATTTCTTAGTTCATCATTGACTCCAAAACCGAGTGAGGGGATTGTTCGCCTTGAAAGAATCCAGTCCAATTTACTTCAAAAATAATCTTTTGCTTCATTAATTTCTTATTAATATATAGGGGAAAATAAATATAATTGTTTTTTGCAGGTTTGAATGAATTACCTACAAAATTGAGGCCATTTGTTTAATGGATAGAACCGCGTGACCAATCTAGCTGTAAGTATATAACTGCGTAATTAAGTGATAATTCATGGTTAGTAGTCTGGAGCTATAGTCATTGAAAGTGGTGCTATGAAATTGAGATACAAAAAATAGGTTAGTGGGGGAATTAATGCTATATTAATGGAACATAATGGTGCGCAGCTAGGGGTTGCAATCATAGGAGTGGAGGAGATTCGATCTACCGAGAACATTCGAGGCACGTGGGGGTTTAGCGTTGCTTTCACGATAGTTGAGTTGAGAGGATCAGTGCCTTCCACGTCTCTAACTCCTTCCAATTTCTCTTTTCTTTTATATGGTTTGGTATTTTAACTATAATAATAGATAATCCTATTATTGAAGTCATACTTAGTTCAAAGTTCAAACCAATATGCCTGCTCTATCCTGAATGTACATGCATCAATAAATCAAAGAGCGATCTCCATGCACTCTCGTTAATTAAAGTACAATTGAATATACATGGCACATGCATGTGCTTGCGATCTCTATTGATGAATATTGACGTTCAGAAATCTGCAGAGTGAGTAGAAAAAAAGCTATCATCATTATTGATTGATATATATGAGCTGGAATTATATATCCAGTGGACCAGTGGCCTATATGGTCTAGAACTATAGTTGTTATATTTATAGGCAGCTTTAACAATAACCATTATCTATAAATATCACCTCCATTGGTTTTGGTACGATCTCTGTTCTGGTGTCTTTTTTTTTTTTTTGTCAAGATTGTATTTGATTTTCATTGAAATAAATGGGCAAAGGCCCAAACCAAATACAAAAACAAGAGGCCCATGTTACCTAAGAAACCCACAAGACGGGTCAATGGTAACCGGACCAACATAAGCAACACGTAACAGTACTTTCACAAAAGCAGAAATATAACCTAAAACAGATAGATTCACTAAGATGGCAGGAGCCCTAATTCGGCAAAGATAGAAAATCATGGCAACGAGCCAAAATCCTTCAAATTTCAGCGAAGCCACCCACCCATCATCAAAGACAGTATTGCAAGCCACCACCATTGATATTTCTGAGGAACCTACGCACAAGCATTCGATCTTGCTATAGCGACTCGCAGAGAACTCGGGGGACGACGAAGCCAACCACACAGCAGCAAGATGATTCTATGAAGATCCGCGGTGAGACGATCACCCTGATTTCCATCAGGACCAACCCAGGTAATCCAAGAGCTAATGAACTTCCCTTTAAGTGTTTTGATATCTTGCGAGACGTGTGATGTTTCGTATCTTAAATTCTCCTCTGCAGGCTAAAATCAATTGCAGACACTCAATCTCCATGACAGCCTTCTCGCTCCCCAAATTGCTAGCAAAGATCGACACATCACGAAGACCTAGGGCTCCTGCACAACAATGGCTTGTAGTCCTGCCACTGTAGTCTCAGAGGATACTTATTTCCACAAAGCTTGAGCGTCCATGACTAGCGCTCGGCGGAGAAGAGGAGGAGGGCGAATGGTCCAGGAACCGAGAAGAGCATTATCCCTAGCAAGCATCGCAATTGTGTGAGCACAGTTATTCCCCTCCCTTTTTATCCAGGTTAACTCTGAGTTCACAAAGTTAGACCTAAGGTCTTTTATGTCATCCACTATTCCATGAATCTCCCTGATCACTGATCTATCATTGCATACCTCTATGAGGGTTTTGTTGTCAGACTCAAAGATGACATGATCAAAATGGAGGTTGACCGCAAAGGAAACAGCATCTCGAAGACTAAGGGCTTCGGATACAAGAGGAGAAGATGCGAAGAATCTGGTTGTAGCTGCTGAGAGTAAGTCACCCTTTTCATTTCTGCATAATATACCTGAGAAGCCTTTCCCTGTTGTTTGTTCATATGCTGTATCACTATTGACTTTGATGAAACCCTCTCGAGGTGGACTCCACTGAGTTGGAGAGGCCTGCATCCTAATATGGGGATAGTTTTGGGTCTGATTTCTGTTATTCTGTTTGAGGCTAGAAGTGGTTAGGTATTCATGACATTGAGATTGGATTTTGTGGAGACTACTTAGAGGATTTGGCTTCCTATGGTTGAAGACCATATCATTCCTAGCATTCCAAATGGTCCAAAGAGTAAAGAAAATCCAAGAGGAGAGGTTGTTTTCACTAGCCATAGGGGATTCAAGAGCATCCAATATCCATTGATGTATGGTGGTTAAGCCTAGGGGGGAGGGGGAAGAAATTGCAGCCCAAACCACAGTGGTTTTGTCCATTCACATAAAAGTAGCATGTGTTCTATGGTTTCAGTTTCTTTAAAACATATTGGGCATAAGCTAGGGACAGGGATTCTTTTTTTACACAGATTCTCTCTAGTAGGGATTATATTATGACATACCTTCCAAGCGAAATGTTTAAGCTTATTGGGTACTTTAGCCGACCAAACTACAGTCCAAAGATCTTCAGAGCAGATTGTAGAGCTGGACGCACTTTGATTTGCCTTCGGGGTAGCCTCAATCAAGGTTCTATAGCCTGACTTAACTGAATAACAACCATCCTTGCTATGAGGCCACATTAGGTAGTCCTTTTGAGACGTCCAGGAGATAGGAGTCCTCACTGCCTCAATTGCACACTGAGATTGAAGGTTCTGCCTTAAGGAATTGAAGTCCCATTTCTTGTCAGGTCCCATTAGATCTGATACAGTAGTAGCTGTAGCATTCGGCTTTAACACTGCTTTGTTACCTGAACTTTGCCAATTATCCCTAGAGATGTTGATTGTTGTACCTGCACCCACAAGCCACCTACCAGAGGTTGTCAACAGATCTTTCCCCTGTAGAAAGCTCTTCCAAATCCAAGAGGTTCCTTTGTGAGCGGAGGCATCCCAGAAAGAACTATTAGGAAAGTAAATAGCCTTCAAGGTAGCTGCCCAATAGGAGTTAGGATCATTTATCATCCTCCATACTTGCTTAGTCAGGAGAGCAAAGTTCATCTTTGTAAAATCTTTAAACCCTAGTCCTCCTTTGTTTTTAGGAACGCAGAGGGCTTCAAACCTCTTCCAATGAATTCCATTATACCTGCCACTTGCTTTCCACCAGAATTTAGCCACTACTGAAGTAAGAGATTCACAAAATGTCTTCGGCAGAATCAGTATTGACATAATGTAGCTCGGGATTGCTTGTATTACTGCTTTAATAAGAACTTCTTTCCCTGCTTGATTCAATAAGTTACCCTTCCACCCTTCAAGTCTAGATGTAACCTTTTCTCTTAACCAATTTAAGCTCTGAATCTTTGACCCTCCCCATTCAGCAGGAATTCCTAGGTAATGCCCGGGGGTAGACCAGATTGGGATATTAGAAATGGTAGATATTCTCTCCTTGACACCTTGAGAGACTCTGCAGCCACCTATAACCCCGGATTTGGATAGATTTATCTTTTGACCAGATGCACTAGTGAAGAGGTTCAGAATCTTGATAATTTGGTACATATTCTCAGTGCTATCTTTAAAGAACAGAATTGCATCATCCGCAAAGAACAAGTGCGTCAAAATCGGGGCTGATGGGGCTAATTTAAGACCTTCTAGATTACCTGCAGCTGCTGCTTGAGTAATTAGTCTTGACAGAACATCAAAAATTATTATGAAGAGGTACGGAGAAAGGGGGTCTCCTTGCCTCACCCCTCTCTTTGGATACACTTGTCTTGATGAAAAGCCATTAATTTGGTAAGAGTATGAAACCGTGGTTACCAATTTCATCACTGAGAGAACCCAATCTTCATGAAACCCATTAGCAATAAGAACAGCTTTTAGAAATTCCCAGTTGACTCTATCATAGGCTTTATTCATATCAAGCTTGATTGCAATGCCTTGACCTCCTTCACCTTGATTCTTCTTCAGGAAATGAAAGGCCTCATGAGCCACAATTAAATTGTCTTGAATCATTCTGCCCCCTACAAATGCACTTTGTTGAGGAGAGATAATTTTCCCAATTATAGGCTTTAGTCTAGCCACCATGATCTTAGCAATAATCTTGTATATGAATGAACAGCAACTGATTGGTCTTAGTTGGGATATAGCCTCTGGATTCGGAATCTTTGGAATCAATGAGACATTTGTGAGATTTACTTCTTCATCTAGATTCCCCTTTGAGAAGAATTCAACAACCACTAGGAAGACTTCATTCTTGATTGTATGCCAATTTTTTTGAAAGAATAATCCATTTAATCCATCTGGGCCAGGAGCTTTATATGTTCCTAAACCAAACACTGCTGCCTCCACCTCTTTTAGAGTGATGGGATTAAGGAGAGTCTGATTCATATCATTAGTCACAGCCTTTGGGATGCTGTTAATGCATTCTTGCATATTAGATGGTTGTTCATAGGAATATAGGTCATTATAGAACTCCCAGACTCCATCCATAACTTGTTGTTGTCCTTCCAGCCATTGCCCTGATAAACCTTTAATTCTGATAAGTTTGTTCCTATCCCTTCTTTGGACAGCAGAGGCATGAAAGAATTTTGTATTCTTATCCCCCCAATTCAGCCACTTAACTCTTGATCTTTGACCCCAATAAATTTCCTCCTGCTTCCACAACTTGTCAATTTCTCTTCTAGCTTGATTTACCCACTGCCAATCTGTTGTTGAGTGAGGTTTATTGAGTTCATACTCAATCTGAGAGTTTAACTTCCTTATTTCTTTTGAAGCATTCTTGAAAGTACTTTGATGCCAATTCTTCAAATAAGCTGTGCAAGATTTAATCCTTTTCTTCCAGCTTTCCCATGGCTCAGCCGCAGCATCAGCAGACCACCCATGTTCAACAGCCTCTCTACAGCCTTCATTTTCTTCCCAAAATGCTTCATACTTGAAAGATCTTCCACTTCTCAAAGGGGGATTAGGTTGGAAGATAATAGGAGAGTGGTCCGAGTTAACAATTGGGAGAGCAGTAGCCAAGGCATGAGGATATAGCTCCCTCCAAGAGAAGTTTGCTAGCACTCTATCAATTTTTTGTCTAGTTATAAATCCATCCCTCGGGTTACTGAACCATGTGTACTTACATCCCTGAAGTTTCAGGTCCATTAAATCAGAGTCTTCTATGAACTCATTGAACAGCCGCATTCTTATAGGCTCCACATCATTCAAGCCATCCTTCTCACTATTACTTGTCATCTCATTGAAGTCCCCCATACAACACCAAGGACCACTGTTGAGTGGTTTTAATTTAGCTAACTTGGACCATAAGTTCCTTCTATTCGCAAAAGTTGGATTGCCATAGATGAAGGATACTTGGAAGCAATGCCCAGATCTTTTCTCTTTTACTGCAGTGTGAATGAAGTTAGAGCAAGATTCCAAAATCTGAATCTCAAAGTGATCATTCCATAGCAAACATAAACCTCCTGAGGTGCCTTGAGCTTCTATATAAAATAAGTGCTGGTATCTGTATCTTCTTTTGACTTTTTCGACTCTTTCCTTATGGGCTCTAGTTTCCATAAGGAAAATAATGGCCGGCTTGTAGTTTTTGATTAAGCTTTTTAGCTCTCTATTTGTCGAGGACGCCGCCAATCCCCGACAATTTCAACTTATACAAGTCATTTGAAGGTTGGGGGCATGGATTGGCCCGCCTCCTCAGCCTTAGCTTTGTTGTTCTGTGTGGAACCTCTGTTGTATTGATGACCTGAGTAACTTGCTGTTGTTGCTTCTATGCTTGTCTTTGCTCTTTTTGCTACCATTGCTTCACTTTTATACTTGATTTCTAATTCTCTTTTCCTTTGCAGGTTTAAACCATTATCAAGGATAATAGCAAGGTTGTAATCTTCCTCTTCCTTCTTGTTGTTGTATTTTTCCCCTGTGTCTTCTGCTTCAGGGGGAAATTCTACCGTATAATCTTGTTTCTCAGTTGGAATAAGTTTAGGTGGAACACGAGGCAGACCACAGAAGGCGTTACTGAACACTTGGTTCTTGCTTGCATGAGCTCCAGTGACCATTTGCGAGTATAGATTAGGATTATTCAACTGTGTTACTTGCCTTATGTTGTCAGCCACTTCTTCCTGAAGGTAAGGGTTATCAAGTTGGTTTGGCATTGCTTTCCCTAACTGAAATCTCACACTGTTCATGATTTCTTCTATTTCCTTGTTTCTTTTTTCCTGGTCCCTCCTTGCTAATTCCTGAAGCTGTCTCCTTCTCTTCTGTAGATTTTCCTTAACTCTCAGCTGGTTTTTATGAATCTCCACCAGTTTTTGAGGTGCTGTTCCTGTTAATTCATACTGCTTCTGCAGATTTCTGAAGTCTGCTAGTTCCCAGTCGCTGAGGTAAGCTTCATATGGCATAGGGTCTCCGTGAACTGTGTCACAAGTTTGATATTCCTCTATGATGGTTTTCCCTTCAGAGTAGTTTGCTATCTTCTCTGCCCATTCCCTTCTAATTCTCTCCCTGATTACCTCTTCATCCTTCTCTTGAGCATTGTAGTTTACTTGTACATTTGCTGATTGTTCATCCATACCATGCATGTTTTGAAACTTTTGAGCTGTGTTCTTTGTTGTATCTCCATATCTCTGCTTGTGTTCCTTCAGAATAGCTTTTGTTGATTTTGCTGGTTGTACTTGAATGCTTTGGCTGTATTTTGGGATTGAGTTGCATATAGCAGACATCAACCTAGGAATTTTGCAGTATTTCTGTTCATGTCCCATAAGGCCACAGTTAAAGCATAGGTCTTGCATTCTTTCATACTTGAAATGAGCATAGACCTTAGGAAGTTTCTGTCTTGGTATCCAGCAGCCAGTTGGAATAGGTTTTGTGACATCAATGAGGATTCTAGCTCTGAGAAAGGTTCGCAGAACCCTACCTTCCACTATGGAATCCTCCACTGACAGAATCTTTCCTGTTTTTTGCAGAATAGTCCTTCCATTTGAGGGATTTAGGAACTCCATTGGAAGGTTGTGGATTTGGACCCAGAAAGGGTTCCAATCAAAGAGGATCTCCTCTGTTGTTATAGAAGGATTCCAATATTGCAAGCACATCAAATGATTCATGAAGTACCATGGTGCCCTATTATATATTTCATTACAGTCCTCCTCTTTTTCAAAGGTAAATAAGAACTTGTTCTTACCCAGATCTAAAATTTGAAGATTTTTAGTGGCTGACCATGCTTTTGCAATGATGTTCTTTGTAGCTTCTTTATTTTGATTCTTGTTGGTGAGGAGCTGCCCCACAAGAGTTCTGTTGACCAGATCTGCACTTTGTGAACCAACAGGAATAAGGACTTCATTGAGTTCTTCGGTGTTATCCTGATGATGAGAGTGTTGATGTTTCGAGCTGGAAGCCATTGGGGACTAGTACCACGATGCAAGGTTTGAAAAGAAGAAATGATTCTCTCCACTGTGAGAAGAGAAGTGAATATCTGGATTCTTGAAATGATGAGCTGGGATTGTAGATAGAACCAGCTCCAAGTTTAAAAGCTTGCTGATTGTAAGTTTGTAGATGGGTCTGGTTAGCTATGGTCTGTTCCTTGTGAATCTGAGTTTGTGAACTTGTATTTAGTACAGTTGTACAGTTTGAGTTTGTAAATGAATACTGCCTCGGTCCTGATTTGCAGGGAATAATATTAGGATATTGTAATGGACTGATGGATTTTAGATTCACCTGTCCTACATTGTGTATCTCAGTCCACTAGAGTTGGTACTGTTGTTTTAATGGTAGAGCTAAAGGCAGCTTTAATGGTAGAGATAGTTTTGCAACATTAAATGTTGCTTCCTACAAGGAGACGAGACCCTTGATGGGAACCAGAACCCTAAACCCTAGCAGAGCTTTACGGGTGACTATTGACAAAATTTTTCCTTTTTTGACTCCAAGTTTTTTGTTCTGGTGTCTTTATTTTGTTTAAATTAACACCGTTGGAGTTGGGCCTTTTATACTAATTAATTAATGTCCAGCACACACCCATCATTTTTTGGTAAGTGAAATACATATTCAACCAAGGAATTAATACACTCTAACCCGTACAAAATACTAAGATTAATTCATGTAGCTAGTATTCAATACAAGGCATGAGACAAACTATACATATGTAAGTTTAGCTCAGTGGCGTATCTAGAACTCTGGGCCAGAGTGGTCAAACGATTTAATTTAACAATTAATATATTGTCGTGCAGAAATTTTTTTACAACGTAAGTCAATCACGAAATAATACATCATAAAAAATGTTTGACTTTATTTCACCTACCTTAAAAAAAATTACAGCGATGGTTGCTAAAAATTTGGTAATTTTGCTCTTTGTGATTTTTTCATTGTACTTTTGGTTGCGATAAATCATGGATTGTGCAATTTTATTCCTTTATTTTTCAAAAATTTAAGATTTTTGAGGACCAAAAGTGCAAATAATATATGATTTTGAGGAAAAAAAAATTACGAAATTAAGAAAAATGGGGACAAAAATTGTCAAAGTAAAATAAAATGACTAAAATCACTATAAGTTAACAAAATTTACCATATTTGTTTGTGTTAATAATAGAGCGTTTTTGATCAAATGAGACTAATTAAACTAATGAACTTGTTATTGTTCTTTTATCTTAGACAAATTAAGTTAGTTGGAGTAGCTAAATAAAATATTTTTGGGGTAGCTAAATTTAAAATATACCTAATTATCCAAATACATATATTATTTTTGAATAACCAAAACTACCCCATAGTTACACTACCAACTGCTTATGGAGCTGCAATAGGAAAAAGTGGCTAGGAATGGAAAGAGAAAAATAGTAGCAGAATGTGCAAAAAATAAAACTAGGAGTGTAAAAATATATTTTTCATAGGAGTTGATCAGCGCTCGTACGCGAGTCAAAATAATTAGAAAGTATTAAAATGTAGTATCAATGTGAGTTAACATTGGTCGTCTCACAAGCACCTCTAAGACTAAGATTACCAACAATAAGCACGAAATTAAAAATAAAAGCGAGGGGGGTTTTGATAGAAAACAAGTTTGATGTTTAATGAAGAAAAACAATTAAAGATAGACAATCAATTCATTGGTTTCAGGTGCGTTTCTTGGATTTATCATCGGTTCTAAAATAAAGATTTGTGCAAGGTTTGATAATTCTTGATTGATCATAAACTAAGTGAACAAGGGCCAGTCAGTTTATACGAATTCACACCGTTTTAAAGCAAGTGTCAAAACAGTGTGTTCAATCAATCGTGATAGCGATAAAGTGCCAGTATCACAATTAACATCATAACTGAATAATAAAACGAATCACAATGGCAAATCAGAGTTTGAGTAATTAAGCAAAACACAAACCGAATTTGCAGCAAAAATTACGGAGATGAAATTGATAGAGAAAGAATTAAAACCAGTAAAACAAAATAAACATTAAGCACTGAACCTCAAAATCTTTACAAGCAACGTCCTTCACCAATATATTGATCTAGGGCTTTAAGCTTCCATGGAGGTTAGGGCACAAAACGTAAAATTGAAAGTAGGAATGAGTAAGAGAGCCAAGACGGCTCTAACCAGTGTAAATACCTAGGACAAAATGAAAACCGTAATCCACTAACTAGGTTCTTGGATAAAATCCCGATAAAAAATAGTAATTGGCCCATAAACCCGTAATTGACTAAACTGCTTCGGTAATTCGCAGTTTTGACCTTCAAGACTTCAGAATTGGGTTTTGATCTTAACAAACGAAATGTAGCTCTGTTCCTTAGCTTTCCAACACATGCTCGCACGTCCAATAAAAACAAGAATTAGTCAGGAAATTGCTATATTGCTCAAATAAGACCCAAAGTCTAGAAACGCGCTAAGACTTAAATATTAGACATAGAACACAATCAAAAACACCAAGTGAAACGCTATAAAGAGTGCATTAAAATGCACTGATAAGGAGTATTGGTGCAAATTTTTAAATTTGAGCGTGTGTAGCTACACACCCTTACCTATATGTAAGTTCGCCACTGGTCTAGCTTCGGCCTCGGCTGAGTTGATTAGTGTAAAGAGGATCGAAGGTCTATTTCCCTGTCCGAGGTCCACGTGATTGATTCAGCTCAGTCTCGGAGCACGTCATAGGAACAACTATGTGCTAAATGTCCTTGCTCGGGAATTGGGCCATCTTCCCAAGAACCAGCTCGTAATCGTGCTCTTGTTACGTTTGACTTGTTCAAAACCCTTATCACGTGTTTATATGAAGCAATTGTTAAAATATACCATAAGAAGAAACCCTAAGTCAGCTCAATCACGACTCAACAGGTATAAATAAGGGGTTTGCGGTCAGGTTTGGTTACTTCACTTTTGACCCATTTTACATTTACTCTCCTTTGAGTCGTTGAGCGCTAAACTAACTTAGGCATCGAAATGTCTTTTCGGGCACATCCCCTCTGTCGGAAATTGAAGGCACATTCAACCACTAAAGAGGAGAGCCACCATGATGTGCAACACCAACGGACCCCGTAAGACTTGTCGCTCTCATGTACATGCCATCATTATCACAACATCACCGAGAGACGACTCCTCCACTCGCCTGCATCTCGCTATTATCGTGTGTTGCCGCTTCCTGCTACTGCACATAATCTAAAACTCCATCAAAGTAGTGCTCATCAACAGTCAACAACACCTTAATTTTCAAAATACATTCATTTAATCAAATAAAAACTATAAAAGGAATAGTCCTTTTATCGATAAGTGTATATTTGATTTATATAGTCTAACATCACAAATTAAAAACTCCCTCACCTTCTGTGAAAGGCTTGCCACCCAATCCTTATACTAGATTAAAAAAGAAGATACATCTATCATGGGAGCTATAAATGGAGTAGTTAAAAAAATCACACGGGTGATTGCTCTAATTTTCCTGGGTCACGCGACCCTCTAAACAAAGGGAAATTCACCTTGCATCTGATGTGAACTATTCTAGATAATTTACTCAAAAGATAGGATCGTTTCATAATCAAAGAAATAATTATATGAATGAAATAGAAAAATGCAAAAGAAAAAGGAAGAAAATCAAAAGAGTGGAAGGGGCGAGGGATGGATCTATGTGGTGAAGAGAATGCCACATCTTTTACCTCATGATTGGATCGCTACAAAAAACTTAAGCTCTTGATAAGATCCCAAAGATGATCCATGAAAAAATCCTAGAGAGAGCACTTATGTTAATTCCTCTAAAATTCAAAATATGACCAAAGGTTCTTACAACTTGCAAAACCACGTCTATTTACAGGGAATAGGTTGTGTACTCACTAAAGAGACAACCATAACAACTAAAAGCCTAAATTCAAGCCCAAGCTAGGCCTTTCACAATTAGGCTTCTAAGAAAGGGAAATAACATCCCTAAAAATATTTGGCTTATTACAATCATAAAATTCCTAGCAAATCTCAACTACAAGAGCATTTAAAAGACAATCACCAATTTTAGAACATTTGATATCATTAAACAAATTAATCATTTGAGCTTCCAATTGCTCTTCCTCTTGTTATTGGTCCAAGTGCCAAATATTGAATCTTCATGCTCTTTATATCCTTAGCACCTCATCTCCCTACACCCCACTCCTCTCAACCTCATTAAACCCCCTAATTAAAATACCAAAACTACCCTTACTAACCTAAACCCCATATCCCTAATTAAAATACCAAAACTACCCTTGTAACAGGTTTTTAACCTCTCTGAAAACCAAGTTTCTGAACTGCATTTGAATTAGTTTATCTTTTAACAAGATCAGCGTCCTAAAATTAAGTTTCGGAAAGTGTAAATTAATTAAACATCCAAAACTACAATTCTATTACTTCAGTTTCTAGATGTCTAACTCAAATACACGTCCAAAAACTTAATTTTCGGACGTGTATATGTTAAGTGACCAAATACATCCCGGAGATAAGCTACGACGTGAACATGTGTTCTGGAAACTGAGTGTCCAGAAACCACTTCACCTGTTATTTTGGAGCTCCAGTGGCTAGTGGCGCACGCTTGGCGGTTTTGGAGTGGAGAGACGGTGACACAGTGCTTTTTCTGGTGTCGGGAATGTGTCGCAACGATGGTGGGGCGGTGGACGGCGGTGACTCGATGAGAAGGGTGTAGTTGGATGGTTACATGTGGGGTTTGAGTGGGGGTGGGGAGTTTGGGTGTTGTTGGGAAAGATGGGGAAAGTGGCTTTCAAATAAGTAGAGGTATTTTCGAGTTTTCCTAACAAATAATGAAGTTTGGGGGTGTGGGGAGAAGGAGGTGGGATGCTAGGTGTATTTCCCTCATATAAAAATCTAATATGGGCCGTATATATTTATCCAATGGACATGACTTATTATTCACATTTCTTAACCAAGTGCTCTGTAGGAGCCACCAACAAACCGTTGAAAAAAAAACCAAAAACTAAATCAATACTAACCAACGTATGTCAACTTTATGTAAAATTTTATTGATCATATTTTGAATAACTTTTAACCTTGTTTTACTAAATAGATTAGTGCTAAACTAAATTAAAAAGTGTGTCATATTTAGATTTTGCGTCGGTATGATTTACTCTTATCCTATTCATATATGGGAACTGTTCCGAGTGGTATTTTTAGTTGGGGACATAGTTGTCACTATTGTTTGCTTGTTTTTTTTCAAAGTTGTCATTGCTATTATTTAGTGTTATCCATGTGATACAATTCTGTAGCCCTTGCTAAATCTAATAGGCCCAACTTTTGAATTTTGGGCCCCCATAAGAACGTTGGGCCATGATCGGCCGAAAGAAGGCTGACTTGAGATTTGGGATAGATGTCATGACAAAAAAATATTGAATTTTTTTTATAAGTAAATGTTACTAGTCAAAGCGGGGAAAACCCAAACCCAGTCAAAGCGGGGAAAACCCGTCAAATCGGGGCGGGTTTGGTTCGGTCCCCGCGGGTATGGGTTTCGTTGCCATGCCTACTAGTGTGTATAACTCGTGTGCCGCACGAGTATACATCTTTTTTGAACTTAATTTGTAATTTTTTTTAAAAAGAAATTGTATATCTTAGTAATATATAACTAATATATATTTATATAAATATTTTATATTGAGATATATATTTAATTTGTAATAAAAAGATATATATGTTATGATCTCAAATTCTCTCATGGTATTTATTTTATGACGTAAAAATTTAGAAACGTGAAAGACAAAATAACGATGGAAATTCAAAACAAACCATCAAACATCAAAGTTATGCTCCCGAGTGGTGAGAACAAAATTTGGTCATTCATATGGACAATGTCATCAAAAAATATGAAGAAAAGGTCAAATCAGGGATTCTTTGGCAATGGGTGGTATGATTTTGTTTCGAAATCTGATATTTCAAATGGGCAGAATATTAAGTTCATCAAGAGGTTTGGTGAGGATAACATCAGAGTGGACATCACAAACTGATGATAGTGAGATTTATATTTACTGGTTATTTGGAGTTCATGAAACTTGTTTTTCCTTATAGTTGTGGTTGAACTTATTTAAAATGGGATATGTTATTGGAAGATTAAACTCTTGTGGGAACATGTATTCCCTGGACTTATGGTTGAACTTATTTATAATGCTTTATTTTATTAGAAGATTAAACTCATGTGGGTAATATGTAGTTTTCGTTTAACATTATAAGGATTATGAACTTTGTGGTTTTTTTTGTTGGCATTATAAGGATTATGCCCTTATTTGTGTTACTCAACCTGCGTTACTTAATCACGGAAATATTGGTAATTCTACTATTTTTTTAATAAACTAAGTGTTTCAATTAAATTTAAATTCAATTTTAATAGAAATAAACTCATTTAAATTGTAAAATTCGAATTTACAAAAATCACACACTATTTTAGTTTTTGTTTTTAATTAGATTGCAGAAGAATTCATCTTAGATTGCCTTAATATTATCTTGATTACAATTACAACTGTTTACTAATATTGATAACAACAATTCTAACTAAAAATAGTTTCAACTTAGATAACGTAGATTTGTTGTATTTCTCAAATTGAGGACTTTTATTCTTGATTAAAAATATATCTGTTATATATAAGATTATGTGGATATTTTATAAAAATAGATTAATTAAATAGGAATAATGAAATAGGTACATAATAATTAAGATAAGATATTGATATTTTTAGGTTTCAACAAACTTAAAAAGAGGGTATTTAGGGTTTCTTATAAAAAAAATAGGGATATTTTGGGTATTATCTGGTAAGTTGAAGTGAACTTACCATATACGAAGGCATCACTACCAGTCTCCTTATCCGTATTGAGCGAAGAACATAAATACCACAATGTTCCAAAATCCCCAATTCACCAAATCGCAAACACTGAGCAATTCTGAAGCACCATATCACAACTCAAAAGTCAACTCGCACTACACAATAGCAGTTTTTTTCCAGTCTGAACGATTACCTAACAAACTATTGGTTGTTTATATTTTTTTCCTAAAAGGTAATTAATTTCACACTTGTTTATAAAAATTAAAAGGTTTGATTCAAATGAGAATATTAACCCTGATAGCAAATTAAAATCTATTACGATGTTGACTTTCGTAATTTGGCAAAATAACTAATTATTATGAAAATATCACCCCAAGTTAGTTAGAAACTGTTATGGTAATTAGAATTTTCTGCTATTTACACCTCTTCCAAGGCCCAATTGTTGAAAGGCACATTCAAAAATTAAAGTCCATTCTTCAATGGCCAAGATCACTCTGCAAGATCGGACGGCCCAAAACAACCATAGCAAACATCACTCAAAATCTATAAATACAACATTCAATGCTCATTAATGGTAAGCATTTTTCTAACAAAATACTCATTCACTCAAATACTGACTTGAGCGTCGGAGTGTCATTGCAGACACAACATCGGACATCTCGAGATCGAACAACATCGAACATCTCAAGATCGAACAACATCGAACATCTCAAGATCGAACATCTCAAGATCGAACGACATTGAACATCTCAAGGCCTGAAGACAGAAATAGAATCAAGGATTTTTTTTTTTTTAATCAAAAAGGCAGTCAGCCCGAATTTATTAATAAAATAAAGAGAGATATAAAAAGCACAAGGGGGGACTAGACCGAAACCCTTGGTAATAAGGACAATAATAGAATGCCCAACAAGGCCTCTAAAATAAACAACCATAGAACTCTAATGGAAGAAATTCTAAGGCGAACAGAAAACCCGAAAGGAGGCAGGGCAACACCCGAGAGTCCCCACACAACCTCCACCCACCACCTCCTGAACTCACACTCCAAACCACAACAGCCTGCATCACCTCGCTATCCTCACATTAAGCACATCACAAAGTATCGAGGTTAGAGGTGGAGGCCCGGAGACGATTGGGAGGGGGCAAAGAAGCAGAAGGCAAAGGGGGAGGAGCCCGGCGATCTGCAAACTGCAATCTGGCGTCCGACAAGGTACAAACTATCGAATCAGCACCCACCGACAGCACACCCCCAGACATCCGGCGCCGTGACTCCAACCACCATCGCGAAGTCGTGCTACCGGCCAACACCGCGACAACACCTAGCTTGATCGAGGTAGCCGAGCCACCAACCACCACCGCGGCCTTGCGCCCCCGGCCAACACCGTGGCACAATCAAGCAAAACCGCGAGCGACAGGGAGAAGTGCCCACGACAAATGGAGAGGAGGTGTGACTGCGGTCCAAAGTCCGAAACGACAACCACCATTGCGAACATCAGACAAACCACCGTGAACCACCGCGAAACACCGCAAAAACACCGCATCCGAAACAACCCCTGCGCGAACAGAGCCACAAACCACCGCGAACAGAAGCACTCCATAGTACCTCCAAAAGCGCGCAGATCCACCAACAGGGAGATCCGACCAGCAACGCCTCGGGGGAGAGGCCGTGGACGTCACAGAGGAGATCAGATCCGATGAAAGGGAGCCCCCAATGGCGGTTCCAACCCAAGCAGCGCCCAACCCATTTTTATTAATTTACAGCCACCGGAACAACCGAAGTCGAACACGAAACGGCGACGGCGCAAGAACTTCTCCAGATCCAGATCGCGAAGAGATCCAAATCGTTTAACAACATATTCAACAGATCCAAAAGAAGTGCAGATCAGAGGAGAAGGAGCACTGAGAGGAGAGGGGAAGAAACCGGGGAGGGAGCCCCCCTCCCAGCGGCGGCGCTGTTTTCCCTTCACGGGAGGTTAATTCCAATTGAATCAAGGATAAAATATCTACTAACTGCGTAATATCAATCACTAAGATCGGAAGCACAGTACCAAACATTGGCGACCACAGTGGGAGAATCAATACTCTATTTTCTCACCATCTCCTTGATCTTAAAAAATGGCACCAAGGCGCCGTTCAAGACCGGCTAGTCCCACAGTCGGACCCGAGGTCGATCCTCAACAAACCCCTGAAGGCCACGTCCAGGAACTCACAAATTCCTCACAAGCTCGAAACTGATATCCCAACACAGGTCCGCCCCAGATACATTCGAGCACAGATGAAGCTGGCTTACCACCTCCTCCTCAATTGCTTCCAGTTTTGACCGACGCGATTCAACAACTCGTTCAATTACTAGCTCGACAGGAAGCCGTAAACGAAGAGAGAAGCAACTGTTTCACTGACCTCGAAGCCGAAGTAGCAAGACTCCAAGCACGGAACGTTCCGGACCAAGAATCGACCGGGCAGGACTCCCTTGAGAAAAGAAACCCAACTCGAAGGAGACTTTTTCATCGATCTCCCCCAAGGAGAAAGCTCAATCATCGTTCTCCCCCACGCCGTCATCGAGGGAATGGTTCCCGTTCTCCTCCGACTCGACAATATGACGATCTAGACGATCATCGTTCTCCCCCACGCCGTCATCGAGGGAATGGTTCCCGTTCTCCTCCGGCTCGACAATATGACGATCTAGACGATCCTCATTCTCCCCCACGCCGTCACCAAGGGAATGGTTCTCGTTCTCCTCTGGCTCGACGTTATGACGATCTTGAAGGCTCGAATAACCCCCCTCAACATCATCCACACTGGGACTCGACCTCGCCAAGACGACGTTCAAGAAGCCGTGACAACCTTCAAAACAATCAACCTCGACGATACGGACGTCCCGATCTGCATTACGGACATCAACCACATTCTCGGGCGAGTCAACCTAGGCGAAAAGGTTCGTTCACAAGAGCAATCGATAACTTCCGAGTTCCACGGTATCTTGAAAAACCACCTGGAGGACTGAAGACTTACGACGGAACGGGCGACCCCGACAGGCATCTCGATCAATTTGACACGACCATGCAGTACCAAAATGTACCGATGGAAATGAAATGCCGAATATTTCCATTAACATTGGACAAAATGGCCTCCGAATGGTTCCGGACTTTAAGATCGAACACCATTTCCTCTTGGGACCAATTAGCGAAACACTTCTCGGTACACTTTGCCCATTCCAAAAGGAAACCCAAAAACAAGAATGTTTTAGCATCTATCATCTAGAGGGGAAACGAGCCCCTAAGAGAATACATAGAGCGATTCAACAACGAAGCTCTTCAAGTTCGACAACTAGTAGACGCTTTTCGAATCTTCTTCATGGCTCAAGGTCTGTTTCCTGGAAGCCCGTTCCGAAAGCATATTAACACTTGGGAACCTAACACCTTATAAGAGTTCCTTGAGCTATCCCAGTGTTTCATCAATGAAGAGGAAAATTCCAAAATCGACAAAGCATCATCACATGCAAAACCATCAAAACACTGCATCGAGGTCGATCCTCGAAAGACCTCATGGAGCGTCGGTAAGAAAAATCGTCACCGGGTATATACTGAACTCAACGTCTCCAACGCCCAATTATTGGGGGAATGTTGGAACGTCTAGTTTAGGGACGTCAAACCTTCCAGATCCCTACCTATCCGACCTGGACAAAAGGCTAACAAATACTGCCGATACCACAGAAGCAATGGCCATGACACAGACCATTGCAATGTCCTGAAAGATGACATTGAAGATTTGATAAAACGAGGGAATCTGCGGCCAGCACATGGGAGCTCGGTCTTTAACTCGAAAAGCTCTTCGAGCTGGATATTACTGGCCGACCATGGCAGGCGATGCGAGTGATCATGTGAAGAAATGCAAAAAATGCCAAATCCACGCCAACGTCCACATAGCTCCCCCCGCAGATCTCACGAGCTTATCCTCCACATGGCCCTTCGCATGGTGGGGAATGGACCTGCTCGGACCGTTCTCAAAAGCACTGGGACAAGTCAAATTCTTGATCGTCGCCGTAGACTACTTCAGTAAATGGATAGAAGCGGAACCTTTGGCTACCATCACTGCAAAAAACTGCATAAAATTCTTCAGAAAAAACATTATGAGCAGATTCGGGATCCCCGAGGTAGTAGTAACAGATAACGGAACTCAATTCACAGATGCAGGATTTCGAAAGCTAATGCTCGAGCTAAAAATCAAACACCATTTTACTTCTGTAGAACACCCTCAAACCAACGGACAAGCAGAGGCGGCAAACAAAGTAATACTGAACGGACTAAAACGGCGTCTAAACGTGCTCCACTGGAGAAACGCCTTTTAGGCTCTCTTACGGCAGCGAGGCGGTCATTCCTGTCGAGATTGGCGAACTTAGCTGGAAAACGGCAAATCCTAAAACTCAAAGCAATAACGACCAAGCTTTAAGAGAAGAACTCGACCTCATCGATGAAATCTGAGGTCGAGCTTCACTTCGAGAAACAATCATCAAACAAGGAGTAGCGACCAAGTACAACGCCAAAGTCGTTCACAGAGATTTCGATCCCGGTGATCTAGTACTCAGAAGAGGTGACGTCGGTCAGAAAAACGCTTCCCAGGGAAAGCTCGCACCGAACTGGGAAGGCCCCTACCGAATTTTGTCTAAAACCGGTAAGGGAGCTTTTAAATTGGAGACCCTCCAAAGAAAAAAGATTGAAAAAACTTGGAACGCAACAAAGTTGAAAAGTTATTATCTGTAGAAAAATGAATCATGTACTCCGACCTTATGTAAACACGAAGCGAGTTATTTATAAAGAAGAAAGTAACCTTTCAAGTGTTTTCACGAAAAACTCATCAAGCTTGTCAAGGTTCTCACCAAGTTTCCACACATTCTTGATTTCATCAAACAGAATGTACGGACCAAATTTCCCTCTACAGGAAACAACTGGGACCGATCTTAGATGATCTCCCCGAGCGACCACCCAAGGTCGCAAACTCTTTGAGAAACAGTTAAATCCGAGCCGAGTCTCAGTAAACTATCTCAAAGAGACCAGGTCTTCAAGGATCGAAACGTCCTAAGAACGACCATCGGCCATAGTTGCCGATACCCCTATAGGACGAGTTAAATCTAGGACGAGTTAAATCTGGGCTGAGTCCTAGTAAACTATCCTATAGGCTCGAACCCGGTAAATCGAGTTCCTCATTTACCGACGTTCTTACACCATACATGACATGCAGAATTAAAAAAGCCTTCATAAAACTCATAAACGAGTTCCGAAAATAAACTCTACAAAAACGACGTACATGACATGCAAAATTAAAAAAAGCATTCATTAAGCTCGTAACGGGGTTTAAAAGATGAAGATCTGGTAAAACGTGTTCCAAAAAATTACAAACATCTCGGATATGACCGAGCCCTCAAAAAGATCCTGAATTACATATCAAAGTTCTGGATCTATGCAAAACCTACACGGATAAAAGCATATACCCAGAACTTCTGAAAAAAAGAACACACTTAAAAACATCAAGCAGTAGAGGTCGGAAAGATGACGGTCTTCTCTTCAGTCTGAGCGTCGATCTTAACAATCTGACCCCCCTCAACCTCATAATCGGCATCAATAAACGCCTGATCCAAATGAATAGAAGGATTGACCAAAGCAACTTGCTGAAGGGCACACTCGAAACCTTCCCCGTATAGCTCGATTGCAGAGTTTGCGGCTTCCCGAGCTTCCTTCGTAGCTTCATTCGCAATTCTCGCAGCCTCCTTGGCATTCTTCCTACTCTGTTGAAGGGCTGCTTGAAGCTCTGCGATTCGAGCTTCAGGATCCTTGCTGGTACCAACCCCTGCCTCAGAGGCCTTATCGTCTTCTAGAACGACGATTCGATGCTCCAAGCTTCTGATTTTTTGATTAGCCTCGGCCACCTGCTCCTCCAGACCTCTCTCCTTTTCTTCAAGCTCCTACACACGAGCCTCTGCAACTTCGACCCGACGTATAATTTCCCCCTGTCCTTCCTTCAAAGTTTGAAGCTCTTGCTTGGTACGAGCCAACTCTTTTGATTTCAAGGACATGTCTTCCACAAGCTTAACCCTTTTTGATTTCTCGAGCTCCAACAAATCTGCAAGCATGAATAAAGAAAAAATCAAGCTGAGGGAAAAGTCATAAAGCAAAATCAGCAAAAAATGAACGACATAAAAAAGCACATACCTTTAGCTCGTTTCTCATATTTTTCCTTTTCGATCTTGTGAACCTCGCCCAGGTTTACCAAAATCTGAACTGATGCTCCAACAGGATCCTCCCGCCACTGAGCATAGTTTTGCTCCAGGAAATTCTCCTCCAAAGGAACGGCTTTGTTTTTATGTTTTGGTCTCCTCGAGGTTTTACTCCTCTTCTCCGGTCTTGACTCACCACCAGCATCAGTTCGCACCCTCTTCGCTGAAGTCCCTGCACCAGCATCGTGAGCAGCTGGGAGAGGAGAACCAGAGACAAGATCGATCCTGTCATGAGCCATATCCTCCTGCGTAACGGTATTGATCGGAGAAGCAGGAATAGTCGTCTCGACCGCGATCTCAATTTGGGGAGACGTCGGAACAAGAACATCCCCTCCTTCAACATCGACAGGGATGTCGACGGTCTTCATCGCCAATGCTTTCATCGCAGCGAGCCTCCTTGGGGCCATGGTATCTAAAAAATAAAGAAGACTGGGTTATGCAACTTACAATCAAAATCAAAAAACACAAAAATTCGACCCCAGAAAGACGAACTACCTAAAACGTGTTGGACTCGTCTCCGTTTTCCAGCCTGAACTATCTTAGCCGCAGGGATACCCCGATACTTATGTTTTGAAAACGGAATGCTCTCAGAAATAAATATCAGAATTCTATTGGTAAGAAGATCGTCGGCACTCAGTCGATCCTCACCCACAGAAAAAGAATGGGTAGTTTGTTCAAAATGGCCTTGACTCCAACCAATAGGAAACTTAGTGGACACCAAGGTCCGACCATCCTCGCTAAGCTTCCCTACTTTCTCAATTGCTTCATTGGTCACCGGCTCGACCCAATAATACAACTCTTTCCAATTTCCCCTCAGTGAGTCCGAATAAGCCTTAAAAACCTTGGCCCCTCGCCACGAGCGAAGACTGACGTGCTCACGACCGGAGTTGTTTTCGCTACTGTTCTGGTTAATCTCAAACAAATGGAAGAAGAGCAACGGTGAGACCGGTCTCTCCAGATGAATGCACATTAATTCATAGGCTCGAACGAAAGCCCATTCATTTGAATGTAATTGGGAATGCGCTACATCTAAACTCGCCAAAACCGTCTGCTCAAACCAGGTAAAAGGAGGCCGGATATTCATTTCATTAATCAGCATATGGTACAGGGTAAATTTGAGCTCTCCGGGCCATAAAGCCACATGCTCTCCTTTCTTCATACCCTCAATCCTCCAAACTCGCTTCGAGCGTCCAGAAGCCTTCCTACCGATCGTCTCCAAATTAAAACCATACCGATACAAAGATTCGATCTCCAAAATATTTCTAGAAACCCAATCATATTGAGAGACCTCTCGTACCGGTACGTCGAAATCCCCACAACCAGTACTGGAGTAACCATCAAAAGAAGCAACAGAAGCTCGACTGGAACCTGGTTTGTGAATATATGCCTTGACAGGAATAATCTGGTTTTGATGATTGACAAAAGAAGGTCAAAAAGGTCAAGACTGCAAAAAGCGGAAAAATGTAATCAAGATCAAGTCAAGTATAACACCCTGGTATTTTTATTTGTTAAAAACACCCAAGTGCACATTAAACATACATCAGAGATAATATTTCCTGCTCAAACACTGAATACCACTATAAATTTTTTTTTTTGCTGAAATATAACATAACCGTCTTATACACACATAAGACCATACGGCACTCAGGCCATAATCTGTCAGCAACTATGGTAGTCAGAGTCATACAAGAAAGCGGAATGAAAGATAAATGTAACACTAATGACATAGCACTGTGATACATAGTCGACAGAAGGAAAATAAACTTAAATATAAAGCTAAGTCATCGTCCATCTCTCGGGGCCACCTACTCGTGCCTCTGAGGTTTCTTCTGTCCCTGTTTATCTGAAAACAACAACATTTAAACAGTGAGATACAATCTCAGTGAGTTCTACCGGAACCCCTACTAACTCTCTCGGTTCAATTAATAATCTTTTTTAAAAAGCAACACGACACCGACTGCAATAAAGTGCTAAACCCCGGTGTATCGCACAGTACGACACCGACTGCAATAAAGTGCTAAACCCCGGTGTACGTACAACAAACTCATGACATAACACCGACTGCAATCCAGTGCTATATACCCGGTGAACCCCCTAACCAATAGTACATTCTCCTATTGGCACGGAGCCTAGGTTGGGGGAGCATGACTGCCCCGCCTAGTATGTCGAACAATGGGTCGTCACCCAACTCGATATATATAAACATATATATATCTACAGTACCATGAACCCACGGTCCATCAAATCAGACAATCAATGAAACACTTTAATCCACATTTTATAAAATCCAAGTTCACACTCGCACTCTAGTTGACCACTTTTCGACACAATTTTCAACTTCGAACGTATTTTATAAAACCCTTTTGAAACGTACGCAAAATCATGGCATTATAAGCCTAATATCATTATAGAAGGGTTAGGAAAGGATTAGGAGAGGATTGGAATCGAAACGGAATCATTTAGGGCACTTTGAAAATTTTGGGCAGGACTAGGCCACGGGTCGTGCCCCAGGACGCACGGGTCGTGCGCCCTGTTAGACATTTTTCCAACACTGAACCCGAACCAGGCGCACGGGTCGTGCGCCTGAGACGCACGGGTCGTGCGCCTGAGACGCACGGGTCGTGCGCGTTTGACAGCATTGCCAAAATGCCCTGTTTTATGAAATTTTGCCTTCCGATCGATCCGAAACTCGCCCCGATCGATTCCTAACTCAAAAACAGGCGATGCCAGACAATATACCAGTCCAATCAACATCAAACAATCAAGCAATTCAATCAAAAACTCAACGATTACGAATTTCGTTAAAACGCGATATGTTTCAAAATAACGTTTTCGACTCAAAATCTTTCGAAAACAAGTCACACAATTCATTTCAAAACGGAATAAGCCTAAACGTGGGTAAAACTCACCCTTGAAGCGAGAGTCGTTGCCGAGCCGAAATCACCGAGATGTCAAAATCACCGAATCGAACCCAAACAACACCGAACCGTTCCTAACTTCGATCCGAGCTTCCAATCGCGTTCAATCCGCTCCTAGCTTCGATCCTAAACATAACCCAATCACCAACACAACCTATCAATCCTTGATTTCAACAAATTTCCAACAAAAACCCCCAATTTTTGTAGGTCACAAAAAGAGGGGAAAACCGGATGAAATCTTACCTAGCTCTTGGGTTATGATGAGGAGAGGGAGATGATGAGGATGATGGATTTTGGAGGGGTGGGCTTCTCTTCTCTTCTTCCTTTCTCTTCTTCTTTCCTCTTCTTCTTTCTCTCCTTTTCTCTTCTTTTCTTCCTCTTCTTTCTCTTCTGTTCGATTCCTCTTCTTTCTTTCCTTTCTTCTTTTATTTAACACACACACACACACACCTTTATTTAATTAATAAATAAGTGGTAGCGTGGTCCAATTACCATATTGATCCGAATCCCTTATTTCGATTTCGAAACTTCCTTGATCTGTATTATCCGGTTAACGATCTAATGCCATCCAATAAATAATTTTAGCACTCAATAAATTTACCAGTCGAGTACTAAATTATTTCTATTGGGTCAACATCCAAACAATTCACCTAATTATTTTGAGGATGTTACATCAAGAGTGGTTCTACTGTTGTGTGTGTATTAGGACAATTTGTAAGTGAAAATAAAGCTCTCTAAATATAAAATAAATCACACACTCACAATGTTTTTCATATAAATAATTTTGCATGAAAATATTTTTTAAACAAACCTCATGCATGCAAGATTAAATAGGACAAGTACAAAACATGTGAAAATGTTTTTTAGGAAGGCATACAATCGATTTTAGCATACCATATTCAAGCAAGAAATCGATTTCCAATCTTTTCTCATTGGAGTATGAAATCGATTTCTAACTCCAAATGAAAGAGGATAATCGATTTCCAAGTTGGTTTTAAAAGAAAAGAATTGATTACTTAGTTTCCTTTTTTGAAAGAGACATCAATTTTCAGAGCAAGGAATCGATTACATGCCTAGCCTTTCCAGAGCACAAAATCGATTTTATATTGAGTATGAAAGGCATAAAATCGATTTTCACATACTCTATTTTGAAGCACATAATCGATTGTCACTTGCTTCCTTAATTAAATGAAAATCGATTTCAAACCCTTTCCTTTAAACTACATAATCGATTCCCTAAACTATTATTGAGCACATAATCGATTCTTTCATGATTTAACTAAGTACATAATCGATTCCTTATCCTAGATCTAATCAAGCATGAAATCGATTATCCATCTTAGGCAAATCAGGCACACAATCGATTTCTACATTTCTTCATTTCACTCAACGGTCATATTTTCTATATGCCTATAAATAGCAGCCCCACTCTTCACTTTCAACTTACGACTCACTCTTGCATCTGAGATCTATGATTCTTCTCATCACTCTCACTACTCTTACACTTGCTATTTTATTTTTGAGAGCTTTATATTTCACATAATTTGATATTGTATTACTGTGCTTCAACTTGTTTTATCCACACTATTGAGTGTGCTATCAAATCTCTTGTTTCTTGAAGGTTTTCTTTCAGGGAGGTGATATCCCGGTGTTGTAAGTTCTTGATTGTAAAGGTTTCTAGATGAACCTGTTTTAAAAGCTAGTGATTAGTTGAAATCCCTTGGAGCATTCCTCGGGGACTGGACGTAGGCCTGTGGTTTGGCCGAACCAGTATAAATCTCTTTGTGTCATCTTCTTCCCTTCATCTCCTTTATTTTACTCGCAAGTTATTTTATTGCTTTATCACAGGTATTTAAATTCAAGCATCTTATTTGATCAAAATCTTTTAAAAACTTTATTTTTAATCGCAATTTTTTAATTACACAATTCACCCCCCTCTTGTGTTTGAAGTTACTTGGTCAACAAGTGGTACCAGAGCTAGACTCTTGGTCAAGACTAACTGTCTCAAGAGGCAAGATGACTTCAAATGACTCCTTAAACAGACCCCCATCTTTCAATGGTGAAGGGTATGAGTATTGGAAAACAAGAATGAAAATTTTCATTGAGGGAGTAGATTGTGATATTTGGGACGCTGTCATAAATGGTCCATTTGTTCCCACTCATCTTGTTAATGATGAAATGGTGAACAAACCCAGATCTCTTTGGACCAAAGAGGAAAAAGAAAAGGTTCAATACAATTTGAAAGCTAAGAACATCATCACAACTGCTTTAAGCATCGATGAGTTCTATCGCGTATCAAATTGTAAAACCGCCAAGAAAATGTGGGACGCCCTCCAAGTGACCCATGAAGGTACTACCGAGGTCAAAAGGGCTAGAATGAACACATTAACTCATGAGTATGAACTATTTAAGATGAAACCGGGTGAAACCATCCAAGAACTAAACAAACGTTTCATCCACATAGTTAACCATCTCAGAGGCCTTGGAAAATCCTTCGAAAATGCGGATTTGACCAATAAAGTGCTACGATGCCTAAATAGAAATTGGCAACCCAAAGTGACGGCTATCTCGGAATCAAGAGACATATCCTCTATGGACTTAACTACTTTGTTTGGAAAATTGCAGGAACACGAGCTCGAACTGAATCGACTAACTGAAAGCGAGGAAGGTGAAAAGAAAAAGAAAGGACTTGCTCTAAAAGCATGTGCCAAAGAAAGTGACACGGAAGAGTACGACAGCAATGATGAAGACATGAGCCTAATGGTGCGAAGATTCAACAACTTCATGAAGCGCAAAGGAAAATCAAAACAATGGGCTAATCCTCAAGAGAAGAATGAGGAAGGAACCTCCTTCAATCCAACATGTTATAAATGTGGTAAGAAGGGGCACATAAAGCCGGACTGTCCTCAAAGTCAAAAACATAGAGATCTTCGAAAGAAATCAAAAGGAAGAAGGGCATACATCACTTGGGAAGAAAATGACATGGAGTCATCCGATGAATCTGAAGAAGAGGTAGCAAAACTATGTCTCATGGCAAAGCACGAGGAAGATGAGGTAAACTCCGTTGAAACTGAACTTGATTTAACTTATGATGAGTTGCTTAGTATTTGTGAAGAATTAAATAATGAGTCAAGTAAGCTTAGAAAAATTGTTTCCACTTCAAAGAAAACTATTTCCTCTCTTCAATCTATAATCGAAACTTTAAACAAGGAAATAGAAATTCTTAAAGAGAAACAAATTTCTGTAAATGAGGTCTCCTCGTGCAACTCTTATGAAAACAAAAAGGAGAATACTCTCAAATGTGAAGATTGCAATGTTTTGAAAAATAAAATTGATGATTTGCACAACACTCTTGCAAAATTCACCAGGGGAAGAGATAATCTAAATATCATTTTGGGAAACCAAAGGGGAACTTATGATAAAGCTGGTTTGGGCTATCAACCAAAGAATCATGCAAAATCTTTCAAAAAGTTTTTTAGTCCCAACATCACATCTAGTAGCCCTTTTACAAAATGTTATTATTGTGGTAGAAAAGGTCATACATCTTCTATTTGTAATGCCAGAAAGAATATTGATATAAATGACAAATGGAAGTGGATTCCAAAGGGCACAATTCCCAAGACTAACCCAAAAGGACCCAAGATGATTTGGGTACCAAAAGCCAAAAATTGATTTTGTGTTGTAAGTGTGCTTGAAAGCCAAAAGCTCAAAGTGGTATCTAGACAGCGGCTGTTCAAAGCACATGACAGGAGATCAAGAGAAGTTCTCTCATTTAGCTCCAAAAAGAAGTGGACTTGTGTTTTATTGTGACAATACAAAATGTAAAATTAGTGGCGTCGGCACTATTGGTAAGAAACTAAATCCTGTTTTGAAAATGCACTGTTAGTTGAAGGCTTGAAGCATAACTTGCTAAGTATTAGTCATCTGTGCAACAAAGGTAACAAGGTTGTGCTTGATTCTTATACTTGTCTTATGATTGAAATTACTATGCACTCGTTATTACTCTCGCTATACATGGACCTTGTTTATCTCTCATAAAAACGACGTTTTTGATGCTTTTCGAAAACTTGATAAGATCATTCAAAACGAAAAAGGTTTAACTATTGCATCTATCCGAAGTGATCACGGTGGTGAGTTCCAAAATGAGGCTTTTGAAAATTTTTGCAAATTGTTTATTTTTCAATTATCATTGGAATATATGCCTTGACATGATTTATTTATTTTTCCCGCTTTTTGATAATGCCAAAAGGGGGAGAGTTATGTGATTTGCATGTTTCAGGGGGAGTATTTTCTTAAATGTTTGCATATAGAAAGGGGGAGTATAATCTGCGCTTATCTCTGATATACACATTGTTATGAAATATTCTTATCTAACCCCTTCATTGAGCAAATCCCTCCTAACGATGTTTGTCATCATCAAAAAGGGGGAGAATGTGAATATATGCCTTGACAGGAATAATCTGGTTTTGATGATTGACAAAAGAATGTCAAAAAGGTCAAGACTGCAAAAAGCGGAAAAATGTAATCAAGATCAAGTCAAGAGTGGTTCTATTGTTGTGTGTGTATTAGGACAATTTGTAAGTGAAAATAAAGCTCTCTAAATATAAAATAAATCACACACTCACAATGTTTTTCATATAAATAATTTTGCATGAAAATATTTTTTAAACAAACCTCATGCATGCAAGATTAAATAGGACAAGTACAAAACATGTGAAAATGTTTTTTAGGAAGGCATACAATCGATTTTAGCATACCATATTCAAGCAAGAAATCGATTTCCAATCTTTTCTCATTGGAGTATGAAATCGATTTTTCATATTTTCATTTTCACCCCCCCCCCCTTTTTCATATTTTCATTTTTAAGAGTACATTAAAATTTAGATGAAGTTGGTGCTAAGTAGTGAAGATATGAAAATACATAAATTATATATTGTAACATTCAAATATACAAAGTTTGTGCCTCATAATCGATTTGGTTAGGTGAAAAAAAATATAATTTCGTGACAAAATATGTAAAGTGTGATGCTAAATAGTGTGTTTTGAAATACTTTTGGAAAAAAATTAATCGTTTAAATGCTCAACGTTCAGTCCTCAATATCGAAAAAAAATTAACTGTTTGAATACGCAAAATTTGTTTTGGTGAAAAAAATAATCAAAACAAAATATGTAAAGTCTGATGCTAAGTAGTGTGTTTTTTTATATTTAGTGTTCACAAAAAAAATTAACCGTTCAAATGCTCAACGTTCAGTGCTCAATATCAAAAAAAAAATTAATTGTATGAATGCGCAAAATTTGTTTTGGTAAAAACAAAGTCAAAACAAAATATGTAAAGTTTAATGCTAAGTACTGTGTTTTTTTATACTTTAGTGTTCGTAAAAAAAAATCATCTATTCAAATATGTTATGTAGTGTGTTGTTCTGTGAGATCTTATCTAATGTGATAATGCGTTAAACTAAAGTTATTAGATTATCATTTGTTGTCTATATTTTAATGGATCAATTTCATTTGTGTGCTGATTTTAAAAAAAAAATTAACTGTTTGAATTACTTATGTTTGAATTATAAATTACTATACTACCTTATTTCTATGAACTATCACTTATGTTTGAATTATAAATTCTCGTTAATTTGTGTGCTGATTTTTAATTTTTTCATCAAATTTTAATATCACAACAATTAAGTACTTGCTACTTTGGCTTCGGTGCTGGTATTGTTAATATGTATGTTGATTTGATTTGTTTAACTAAATTTGCACTTTGTCCTTCCTGTTCATTTCGTTTCCGAATGGCATCCTTTTGACCAAATTGGAAAAATAAAAGAAAAAGCCGAACTCTGTCAAATGTCATAATCTTATTAACCTATATTTGTCCATATATATAAGAAATATATTTTTAAACCAATTAATTACATTAATTTTGTTAACAACGTATATTACTTTTTAAAATTATCTTTCAATATTAGACCTGTCATTTTCTACCTAACTAATTATTCTTTCAAGTTTTAAAAGCAGCTAAAAATATTCATGTAAAAAAATAATGCATCTAGTAATTTAAAAAGGACCATATAAAAAACGAGAAATGAATTTTTCAAATCTTTTAGATTGGATGGAGGTAATATATAGTAATAAATAGGATGAAAATCAAAGTCAAATAAATGTTTAAAAGCAACTTGTTACATTAATTTCCCAACTAAACATGTTGATCAGTTCGATTGGTTGACAATTTCAACATGCATGGTGAGGTTAGTTAGGATGTGATATGCATGTGAGAAGTTTAGAGATGACATGTTAATCTCCCCTATAGGCAAGATTTGCACAAAACTTTCAAACTGACATTGGCATTAAAAAAATGACATTTGCATTAACTAATAATTCTGACTACGTCTCTTTTTAGTAAGAATTAAAATTAAAATGTTATACTTTTTCAATTCGTGAGAGATGAAAGGAGAGATATTTCAGTTTCACAATTTATCACAAGAACCGTGTCCTCTATTATGTGCCGCCGGTACCTTATGGCCCAGTCTAGTCTCCGCAGTGTCGTTTTTGTTCGTAGCTGCTACGTTGACACTTTATTTTGTATAGGAGACTAGTAGCTAGACTTAGACCTTTTCAGTATGCAATTTGGTAAAGGCAAAGGGTGCTTTAGTAGTGGGCAGTGGCCGAAGGTCTTTCTGAGGGAATAGAGTTTTCTAGAATCTAAATCCTAGTTGATTCGAAGTAGAATTGTAGCAGTTGGAAGTTTACATGCATAAGCATGACCATCAATTCAGCAAAATCAAAAAGACAATATATAGTCCTCAACTAGTTAACCAAGTACCCAGACTTGTTTAATCGGGCCTAGATAATTGGATCAAATGGACTGCTACCGGAGAAGAGAATTTTTTGTAGGGTTTTTTTTACCCCCATCAGACCACCATCTACCCCCATCATAAATTTTAAGATGAAATTACCCCTCCTTAAATTATCTTAATCGGATTTACCTTTTTGATAGGTAAATCCGATTCACAAAAATCAAAGTCGGATTTACGTAGATCCGATTAGAATTAGTTGTGGGAAATCAGATTTACCTTTAACGAGGTAAATCCGCTTTGTTAAATGCAAATCGGATTTACGTTCCATTGATAGGTAAATCCGCTTAGCAATTAACAAAGCGGATTTACCTCAATGGGGGTAGATCCGCTTTGCAATGGGGGTAGATCCGCTTTGATCAACGGTGCAGATTGCACCGACAATATCAACGGTTGATAATCATTAACGAATTCTACAAATACCTATTGCCAACCTCATTCTTGTCACTCCCAAATTTCACTCTCACTCACTCCCTAACTCATTCTCTGCTTCTTCTTCTCCACAAAAAAAATGCCCCTAACACAATACTGAGAGGATTCATCCCTCACTATCATTCATCATCAGGGCATCATCACCAACAAAGTTGATGGTGTCTGTTTCGAGGGGCGAGACACAATGCAGTGTAGGCTTAAACACAACATAACATTCGCTGCCCTAAAAGATAAACTACTGCGTAAGGTGGTAATGGAGGGCGACAAGCGAGAGATAACTCGTATAGTTTATCGGAAACCGGATTGGTCTGATGGACGTGTGCACTGGTCTACAATGGATGTCAAGAACGACGATGACGTCCAAGCAGTGATGTCCATTTATGTCCTGTTTAAGTGGAAGAGTTATCTGCATTTGTACGTGGAAACCACACGGACCGTCGCTGAGATCGTTCAGTAGTTTCTGTCATTTTATCGTTTTCTCTGTCAGTCACTTATTGTTATTGTTATTGTAGTTTAACTCCACCAGCTCAGTATGTATCTTTTATATTTTATTGTTATTGTAGTTGATTGTGTTTTATCTTGTATCGCATGAAATAGAAATTATATCTTTTATCCACAAATATAATAAACAAAAAATACTAATAATCAAGTAATATAAAAATAGTTCAAGCATACAATCACACAAAACTCCCTAGTCACGGCCCTCGGTAGCATATCCAGTAATCGTGTGAGGCGAGCGTATGTCTGACTACCCATCCCAATGTCTCCGCTCCGAAGCTCCCTCCGAATCTCCTCCTCCACAATCTCTAGCAAATCTGGTTGTACTGGTGGTGGTGGTGGTGATGCAACCCGTAAGAGTCTAGGAATAGATGCTCTCACATACCAATGTATGTAGTCCGAAGCAACCTGACCCAACTCCTCAGCAGCATAAGTAGTATGCAAAACCTCCTGCACCACAGGCATATAATATGCAATCTGAAAAATGCAGTCTGCATGGCTCGGACGACCAGTAAGAGGGTGACGTGGGATGACCTGCACGTACCCAAACGGTCTGAGGCACCTATCAGGCATGTAGGGAACAGTGATGTCTCCCCAGCTGATGTGGCCCCTGTATAATGAGACCTGCTCAAAGTCTCTATCCTCCTCCCGGTGCTCCTCAAACGGTCACCAGCAGACATCATCCGAGGTCAGTGCATCAATCCTCTACCTGTATACCCCCAGCTTCACTCCATCTGTCTTCTTCTTCCTCCAACGCCCACACAGTGCTCCAGTCCGCAATCCACTCCTCCTCGCCACCAGCTGAGGAAAATACCATAAAATCCAGCTCTGAAAAAAAAGAAGATAAACAACATGGTGAATTAAAAACTGTTTAACAGAAATTTAACCAAACTCAAAAAATTAACTTAAAATTATTACCTGTAAGAGAGTCGCATACCCTCCTAACTGGTGCGCCTGGTCCAAGTAGGAGTAGTTCAGGTGGTCATACATGAAAGCAAGTGCTGCTGCCCCCCATGCTTATGATCCCACACCAGCTGCACTGACATCCTCAATTAGCAGCAGCCACTTAGCCTCAGCCCTGTCGCCGGTCTTGACTGTGAAAATGGACCAGCTCAGGATCAGAAGGATAAAGGCCCTGACAGCAGGACGCATGTCATTCCCTATGGACCCTCTAGTAACAATCTCCTGCAGCCAATCAAAACGGTAATATGGGCCAGATGAAGCTCGACACTCCAGCCCCGCCTCCTCCGTAGTCACACCTAGATAAACATGTGCTAGGTGGATGGCCTGATCAGTGGTGACCGAAGTAGGTGGAGCTCTGTAGTAGTTCCCTGTAATGGGTAAATAAAGCAAACAGGAGACATCATCCAAAGTAATCGTCATTTCACCAAATGGTAAGTGAAATGAAGATGTCTCTGAGTGCCACCTCTCAAGAAAAGCAGACATCAGCTCATGGTCCACCTTTGTATGACCGGTCGAGACGAGAGGGGCTAATCTGGAACCAGTGATAAAACCCCACTTGGAGATTACGCAAGGTTTATATTTTTAAAATTAAAATGTTATACTTTTTCAATTCGTGAGAGATGAAAGGAGAGCTATGAAGCCCCGATACTTCAAAAATAGAGACGTACCCGTGTCGGATACGTATCCGATACCGATACGCATCTGATACTTCCCGATACGTACCCAAAGAGTATCTAATAATTTTTTTTTATTATTTTTAAAAAATATTTGACTCGATACTTTTCAGATACATCTTTGATACTTCTTACCAACTAAGGATACTTCTCAGATACTTTTTCGATACCTCTTACCAACTAAGCACATGATTGTCACTCATATATGATACACTTTAATACCTCAATAACTAAAAGACAAAATTATATATTTTTTCGTAATACAATAATAGAAGAAATAATACATTGTGATATGAGTGGAATAAATATACGTAACTATCTCTACTTGATAAGATCACAAGTATTTATTTCTACAATGTGATGAATATATATTGACTAATGATATGCTTATGTTTTATTGACCAATTACGTACTAATATGAATATCTTAGTCTATAAAAAGTCATCTATTTCTGCCACTGACTATTCGTATTATACGATTTCGGGTGGTCTCAGTTACTTGTCCACCATTACATTTTATGACTAGTCACTCATACATAGGTGTGTCGGTTGTCCTCTTCCTTTCATCCATATATTTTCTGTGTGATTTTTTTATCTATTTGGGCAGTTTTTTTTCATATCTATAAAATGCAATATTTCAGTTTTTCATCTTTGTTTTTTTCTATTTGTGTTTCTATTCTATTTTATTTTATGTTATGTTTTTATATATTTAAATTTTAATTTAATTTTTTATTAAAGTATCCCAGCCGTGTCGTATCTTGATTTTCAAAATTTTCCCGTATCCCCATATTCGTATCGTGTCGTATCCCGTATCGTATCCGGTATCCGGGTTTTATAGAAAGAGAGATATTTCAGTTTCACAATTTATCACAAGAACCGTGTACTCTATTATGTGCCGGTACCTTATGGCCCCAGTCTAGTCTCCGCGGTGTCGTTTTTGTTCTTAGCTGCTACGTTGACACTTTATTTTGTATAGGAGACTAGTAGCTAGACTTAGACCTTTTCAGTATGCAATTTGGTAAAGGCAAAGGGTGCTTTAGTAGTGGGCAGTGGCCGAAGGTCTTTCTGAGGGAATAGAGTCTTCTAGAATCTAAATCCTAGTTGATTCGAAGTAGAATTGTAGCAGTTGGAAGTTTACATGCATAAGCATGACCATCAATTCAGCAAAATCAAAAAGACAATATATAGTCCTCAACTAGTTAACCAAGTACCCAGACTTGTTTAATTGGGCCTAGATAATTGGATCAAATGGACTGCTACCGGAGAAGAGAATTTTTTGTAGGTTTTTTTTTTACCCCCATCAGTCCATCATCTACCCCCATCATAAATTTTAAGACGAAATTACCCCTCCTTAAATTATCTTAATCGGATTTACCTTCCTGATAGGTAAATCCGATTCACAAAAATCAAAGTCGGATTTACGTAGATCCGATTAGAATTAGTTGTGGGAAATCGGATTTACCTTTAACGAGGTAAATCCGCTTTGTTAAATGCAAATTGGATTTACGTTCCATTGATAGGTAAATCCGCTTTGCAATTAACAAAGCGGATTTACCTCAATGGGGGTAGATCCGCTTTGCAATGGGGGTAGATCCGCTTTGATCAACGGTACAGATTGCACCGACAATATCAACGGTTGATAATCATTGACGAATTCTATAAATACCTATTGCCAACCCCATTCTTGTCAGTCCCAAATTTCACTCTCACTCACTCCCTAACTCATTCTCTGCTTCTTCTTCTCCACAAAAAAATGCCCCTAACACAATACTCAGGGGATTCATCCCTCACTATCATTCATCATCAGAGCATCATCACCAACAAAGTTGATGGTGTCTGTTTCGAGGGGCGAGACACAATGCAGTGTATGCTTAAACACAACATAACACTCGCTGCCCTAAAAGATAAACTACTGCGTAAGGTGGTAGTGGAGGGCGACGAGCGAGAGATAACTCGTATAGTTTATCGGAAACCGGATTGGTCTGATGGACGTGTGCACTGGTCTACAATGGATGTCAAGAACGACGATGACGTCCAAGCAGTGATGTCCATTTATGTCCTGTTTAAGTGGAAGAGTTATCTGCATTTGTACGTGGAAACCACACGGACCGTCGCTGAGATCCTTCGTCGTTTAACTCCACCAGCTCAGTAGTTTGTCATTTTATCATTTTCTCTGTCAGTCACTTATTGTTATTGTTATTGTAGTTTAACTCCACCAGCTCAGTATGTATCTTTTATATTTTATTGTTATTGTAGTTGGTGGTGTTTTATCTTGTATCGCATGAAATCGAAATTATATCTTTTATCCACAAATATAATAAACAAAAAATACTAATAATCAAGTAATATAAAAATAGTTCAAGCATACAATCACACAAAACTCCCTAGTCACGGCTCCCGGTAGCATATCCAGTAATCGTGTGAGGCGAGCGTATGTCTGACTACCCATCCCAATGTCTCCGCTCCGAAGCTCCCTCCGAATCTCCTCCTCCACAATCTCTAGCAAATCTGGTTGTACTGGTGGTGGTGGTGGTGATGCAACCCGTAAGAGTCTAGGAATAGATGCTCTCACATACCAATGTATGTAGTCCGGGGCAACCTGACCCAACTCCTCAGCAGCATAAGTAGTATGCAAAACCTCCTGCACCACAGGCATATAATGTGTAATCTGAAAAATGCAGTCTGCATGGCTCGGACGACCGGTAAGAGGGTGACGTGGGATGACCTGCACGTACCCAAACGGTCCGAGGCACCTATCGGGCATGTAGGGAACAGTGATGTCTCCCCAGCTAATGTGGCCCCTGTATAATGAGACCTGCTCAAAGTCTCTATCCTCCTCCCGGTGCTCCTCAAACGGTCGCCAGCAGACATCATCCGAGGTCGGTGCATCAATCCTCTGCCTGTATACCCCCAGCTTCACTCCATCTGTCTTCTTCTTCCTCCAACGCCCACACAGTGCTCCAGTCCGCAATCCACTCCTCCTCGCCACCAGCTGAGGAAAATACCATAAAATCCAGCTCTGAAAAAAAAGAAGATAAACAACATGGTGAATTAAAATCTGTTTAACAGAAATTTAACCAAACTCAAAAAATTAACTTAAAATTATTACCTGTAAGAGGGTCGCATACCCTCCTAACTGGTGCGCCTGGTCCAAGCAGGAGTAGTTCAGGTGGTCATACATGAAAGCAAGTGCTGCTGCCCCCCATGCTTATGATCCCACACCAGCTGCACTGACATCCTCAAGTAGCAGCAGCCACTTAGCCTCAACCCTGTCGCCGGTCTTGACTGTGAAGATGGACCAGCTCAGGATCAGAAGGATAAAGGCCCTGACAGCAGGACGCATGTCATGCCCTATGGACCCTCTACTAACAATCTCCTGCAGCCAATCAAAATGATAATATGGGACAGATGAAGCTCGACACTCCAGCCCCGCCTCCTCCATAGTCACACCTAGATAAACATGTGCTAGGTGGATGACCTGATCAGTGGTGATCGAAGTAGGTGGAGCTCCGTAGTAGTTCCCTGTAATGGGTAAATAAAGCAAACAGGAGACATCATCCAAAGTAATCGTCATTTCACCAAATGGTAAGTGAAATGAAGATGTCTCTGAGTGCCACCTCTCAAGAAAAGCAGACATCAGCTCATGATCCACCTTTGTATGTCCGGTCGAGACGAGAGGGGCTAATCTGGAACCAGTGATAAAATCCCACATCCGGTGGTTTTGGGCAAACCCAAGCAGTCTCTGAGCCAGCTTATTACCATGGTTGGTAACCTTCAATTTCCGCTCATATGTCTGTATTATAAAAGTATCAGAAATAAGGCTATGTAAATAAATTAAACTAAGAAGGCTATGTAAATAAATTAAACTAGGAAGGGTATGTAAATAAATTAAACTTACCGGGTCTCTCAATATAACGGAACAAACATGAGCTGCTAGCCGAGTGAATAAAGGAGACTGCTCCTCATGCTGCTGAGGCTGATGGTAGGGCTCCTCCTGGTACTGCTGATACTCCTGCTGCTGCTGATACTGCTGCTGATAATACTGCTGCTCAGGCATAGAATGGTCCTCAGACATAGAATCCTCATCAAGAGGATGCCCTTGCTGGCCCTCATCATACTGATAGTCTGGGGCCTCCTCCACCTGCTGATACTGCTGCTGTCGCTTATGGCGGGCAGACGCATGTCCCGCAATCCTGTGGCTGGTGCGTGTACTGGGAGCAGATGGCGATGCCCGAGACGAGGACTCCCCGTGATACCTATTGGACACTGAAAAAAAAATTTAAAAAAAAAACAAAGCGGAACTACCTATATCCGATGGAAAATCGGATATAGGTAAATACGATGGTAAATCGAATTTAGCTAAATCCGACTTACTATTAGCGCTGTCTCTAAGGAAATCGGAAGTACGTAGATCCGATGGTAAATCTGAATTGGAAATCGGATATAGCTCTGAATGGTAAATCCGATTATCTCTGCTAAATTTCTGGTCAAACGGATGCAAGTGAAAAATGGTAAATGTTTTGTAGTTTTGTAAAAACTTTAAGGGTATTTTGGTCTTTTCACAGGGATGATGGGGTAGATGGTGAATTGATGGGGGCCAAAAAAAATCCCTTTTTTGTATTGTTTTATAAATATAATAAAAATAAAGACAGCTTATAATGATAAGCTAGCTTTTTTTTTAACAATTGTTTGTAGTAGGTGTTTGATAACCATTAACTTATAACAACCATTAACTTATAACATTTTTCAACACATTATTTTAAGGCTTTGTTGGACAAGACCAAACCTTAGCTTATAATAGATAGTGAACCGTACCTCTCAGTCTCGGGAGATGGACCGGTTTGATGTCTGGTCGTGCTTGATTGAATGTAAGTCGGGAGCAGAGTTCGGCTCGGGTTGCACCTGTAATGGCACTCCGACGCCCAAGTCAGTGGGGTGATAGTCAAGGGAGTAGTAATTAATGGGTGAATAGTGTACCTGTTGTTAGACTATCTGATAACCTTAGAGGGGGGGTGAATAAGGTTATGTGCAAAATATGAATTCTTTTCGGTTTTCAAAAACTTATGAAATGCTTTGTTTAAATCAAATGCGGAAACTGAGATTTAAACTTATATGATGTATGCAAGCAGGCAGATCAAGCACAGTATGATATTACTCTATATTCAATAAACAGAATAACTAGATTATTTATAGGCAGCGCAATGATATTGAATATAGCAACAGACAGATCTACAGCTGTGATATGGATAATAACAGATCAGCACAATAATATAACAATAGATAGATCTGAGTAGTGATATTCAAAACAGATATAAACAAAACAATGAATATCACAGCTATATAACAATAACAAATATAGACAATAAAGTAAAGAGAGAGGGATAGAGATACACCAGGAATTTTACGAGGTTCGGGATAAAAGCCCTATGTCCTCGGCCTCCGGCTTTGCAACCTTTGGACTTTGCTGATAACCACTATATGAAGAACCAATGTTTTACAAACAATCAACTTCAAATAGCAAATCTCAATTCCCCTGAATTGAGAACCCGAGCTCCCCGCTAAGGATTTCAACCGCTTCAATCTCCTGATTGAACGACCCAAGAGCACCTCCTAGGATTTCACTACCGCTTCAATCTTCCCCGATTGAACGACCCAAGATCACCTCCCAGGATTTCAAACCAACTCAATCTCCTGATTGAGAGACCCAAGAAAACTTCCCAGGATTTCAAACCAACTCAATCTCCTGATTGAGAGACCCAAGAACAAATCCCAGGATTTCAGAGTGACCCCACAAATAGAGTAACGAATACAAACAGAGATCTATGATCCAATCACCTCAGATATAATGACAGTATAGTGACTAAGAGATGAGTGATATGGAAAATAGAAAATGATATGAAAGTTGAAGCTCTATTTTCTCTCTTTCTCAGATCTAGAAAATGTATGTGAGAAGCAGAGAGGAGTTGTGAATTGTGGTGTGAGGTGTGATTTGAAAGTGAGTCGCACCCGCCTATTTATAGGCTTTAGAAAAATATAGGATTCATAAATGTGACTTAAGAATCGATTCATGAGTGATGTTAAAATATAGTATAATCGATTCTTTATTTTTAGAAAACATAGGAATCGATTCCTTGGTTTTTGGAAATATGTAGGAATCGATTTTCAGGACATCCTGAATAGGTAAGAATCGATTTCAATGTTTAGTTAAAGTAAGGAGGAATCGATTCATAGCCTATAGGATAGCTTGAAAATCGATTTCAAGGTGTTTTATAAAAGAAGGAAATTGATTCTTGGTTTGGCTTGAGTATATGTAGAAATCGATTATTTGCTTTTATGGAAATAATGGAAATCGATTGTTTTAAGAAAGGAAAACAAGTAATCGATTTTATACTCCTATGAGACAATATAAAATCGATTCATAGTCCAATGTATTTAGTATATAATCGATTTTATACTCCTATGAGACAATATAAAATCGATTTATACTCCTATGAAACAATATAGAAATCGATTCTTTTGCTTTAAAATGTTTTTCCAAGTTATGTGCCTTTCTCATGCAAGCATGCATTTGAATAAAATATTTTTCAAACCCTAATTGATGCATGATGCATGTTTTCAAAAATCATCTCTCAGCTACTAAAATGTCATAGACCTTAAGTGATAGGACCTTACACTGTGTCCTAAGGAAAGCGGATAAACAAATAGGTCTTGAACTGCTGAGGTGACTTCTTCTCCAAGCTGCTCCAATTTAATATTTCCTGCTCTTTGATTCATGTCCTGTACTTTATTTTGTCCCTGCACTTTTATACACTGCAACCATTAGTAGACTAAATGTAATTTGTTATCATACAAAACAAAGAGTGTTTGTCCTTGGTTCAACAAACTCCCCCTTTTTGATGATAACAAATTACATTATGCATAGGGAGACCATAATAGAGAAACAATGGCAGAAGCTCCCCCTAAGCATAAGCATAACAAAATAAGCAGTATGACAGCAGGATAGCAGCAATTATTTTCTCCCCCATTAAATAATAACATGCATATTCTCTCCCTTAACATGCATATTCTCTCCCTTTTGCATACAATTTCTCTCCCTTTGTTTTCATCAAAAAGGAGGTGGGGTGAATACATACAACATAAGCACTTTATAAACTTGCATAATAAATAAGCAGCATTGCATAGCATATGATATATAAAAAACAGTAGTTCATGCTATGCTCCCCCTTACTTGGTGATCCCCCTGATTAATTTTAGAATGCAAAGCTTAGCCAAAAGAGGGTGGACCATCACAGTTTAAAAAAGATATTTAGAGAAAATAGGATACCCAAGATAATATGCCATACTTGGTTCAACAATATAGGTATCATATTTAACTTAAAAATATGTTGCATCAAAGATCCAGCACAATAGAGAGAAGAAAAAAAACTTTGATGGACACAAAAAATTTATTTCAAATATGTCTCTAATACTTGTTGAGTTATATTTAATTTCTACTTTATAACACATTTTCAACAGAGGTGAATAAAACTTTACCAATCTAACCTTCACTAGTGATTCTTCCTCTATTGTTGTTATCACGAGTCACATGACTGCTGTTTCTGAGTATTACGAATCTTTTTGTGTCTCCAGTCATGAACTTCGAGTCTCTGCTATCAAGGTATTGATCTGACCCCCATACCCTGTAGCACACCTGCACTAAGATCAAGTAGAAAATTTTGGTACCCAATTCTCTTTGGGTCCTTTGGGGTTAGTCATCAAGGGGTTTTTTTCACAATCCACCTTGGTTTCTCACAAGCAGGTATAAGGGTACCAAGCTCACATAATTTACGGATAGGACATCTAGGTGAGCTATGGTTTCCCTTTTGACAGTAGGTGCATGAGAAAGCAGTAGGTGTATAACTTGAAGTAGCAGCTACAAAAGTCATTTTCTTTTTCAAAACAGAGGAGGTGGAACTACCTTCATACCCAATACCTCTCCTATCAACATATTCATGTTGGGAGTGTAGTATCTTGGTTAAGGTATTTTCACCAACCTCAAACCTTTTTAAAGTTTCTTTCAAAATTTCATTTTCAACCCTGGCTTTTTCAAAATTCTGTTTAAGCTCAAGAAACTCAAGGTTGAAAGGTTTTATTTCATGTAGCTCATTCTTCAACTTAACTACCTCGTTTTCTAGAGTCTCAATTTGAGTGAGCATGCTTTTGTTGCTCTTTGCCAATTTCTTAGATTTTAACAAAAGAGTTTCATGTTCAAAATAAAGAGCTTCAAAAGCCTCACTCAAGTCGTGACTACTATACACATCATCAAAATCATCATGTATAATTGAATCAGAAAGACTAGGGTTATTAAGGCTTACCTCGGAAGTGTCATTTGCCATAAAACAGATATCATTTGCAACCTCCTCAGATTCACTATCAGTGTCAGAATTGTCCCATTTAGCCTCCATTTGGCTTGTACCGTGTGTGGCTTCCAAGTACTCCCAAATCTCTTTTGCTGTCTGACAACCTTTTACTTTTCCATATTCTTCTTCACATAGAGATACGTGAAGAATGTTCATTGCTCTGGCGTTTTGAGAAATTTTGTCTAACTCGGACTTTCTCAGCTCACTCAGGTCAATGGTGTAGATATCCTCAACTGGCACTTCTTCTTCTTTGTCGGTAGCTTTACTTTTGATTTTCATTGGGATCAGTGGTCCATCTGCAATGATCCTCCATAAGGTGAAATCTATAGCCTGCACATGACATTTCATTCGACTACTCCAATAGTCATAGTTAGTCCCATCAAACAGGGGTGGCCTAAATAAAGACATCCCCTCTTTCAAAAAAGAACCCATGATCACAGATAGATAAATAAAATTTAAATTGCGAGATGTTAAGCTCTATATGCAATTTCTAGCTCTGTTACCACTTGTTAGACTATCTGATAACCTTAGAGGGGGGGGGGGGGGGTGAATAAGGTTATGTGCAAAATATGAATTCTTTTCGGTTTTCAAAAACTTATGAAATGCTTTGTTTAAATCAAATGCGGAAACTGAGATTTAAACTTATATGATGTATGCAAGCAGGCAGATCAAGCACAGTATGATATTACTCTATATTCAATATACAGAATAACTAGATTATTTATAGGCAGCGCGGTGATATTGAATATAGCAACAGACAGATCTACAGCAGTGATATGGATAATAACAGATCAGCACAATAATATAACAATAGATAGATCTGAGTAGTGATATTCAAAACAGATATAAACAAAACAATGAATATCACAGCTATATAACAATAACAAATATAGACAATAAAGTAAAGAGAGAGGGATAGAGATACACCAGGAATTTTATGAGGTTCGGGATAAAAGCCCTACGTCCTCGGCCTCGGCTTTGCAACCTTTGGACTTTGCTGATAACCACTATATGAAAAACCAATGTTTTACAAACAATCAACTTCAAATAGCAAATCTCAATTCCCCTGAATTGAGAACCCGAGCTCCCCGCTAAGGATTTCAACCGCTTCAATCTCCTGATTGAACGACCCAAGAGCACCTCCCAGGATTTCACTACCGCTTCAATCTTCCTCGATTGAACGACCCAAGATCACCTCCCAGGATTTCAAACCAACTCAATCTCCTGATTGAGAGACCCAAGAAAACTTCCCAGGATTTCAAACCAACTCAATCTCCTGATTGAGAGACCCAAGAACAAATCCCAGGATTTCAGAGTGACCCCACAAATAGAGTAACGAATACAAACAGAGATCTATGATCCAATCACCTCAGATATAATGACAGTATAGTGACTAAGAGATGAGTGATATGGAAAATAGAAAATGATATGAAAGTTGAAGCTCTATTTTCTCTCTTTCTCAGATCTAGAAAATGTATGTGAGAAGCAGAGAGGAGTTGTGAATTGTGGTGTGAGGTGTGATTTGAAAGTGAGTCGCACCCGCCTATTTATAGGCTTTAGAAAAATATAGGATTCATAAATGTGACTTAAGAATCGATTCATGAGTGATGTTAAAATATAGTATAATCGATTCTTTATTTTTAGAAAACATAGGAATCGATTCCTTGGTTTTTGGAAATATGTAGGAATCGATTTTCAGGACATCCTGAATAGGTAAGAATCGATTTCAATGTTTAGTTAAAGTAAGGAGGAATCGATTCATAGCCTATAGGATAGCTTGAAAATCGATTTCAAGGTGTTTTATAAAAGAAGGAAATTGATTCTTGGTTTGGCTTGAGTATATGTAGAAATCGATTATTTGCTTTTATGGAAATAATGGAAATCGATTGTTTTAAGAAAGGAAAACAAGTAATCGATTTTATACTCCTATGAGACAATATAAAATCGATTCATAGTCCAATGTATTTAGTATATAATCGATTTTATACTCCTATGAGACAATATAAAATCGATTTATACTCCTATGAAACAATATAGAAATCGATTCTTTTGCTTTAAAATGTTTTTCCAAGTTATGTGCCTTTCTCATGCAAGCATGCATTTGAATAAAATATTTTTCAAACCCTAATTGATGCATGATGCATGTTTTCAAAAATCATCTCTCAGCTACTAAAATGTCATAGACCTTAAGTGATAGGACCTTACACTGTGTCCTAAGGAAAGCGGATAAACAAATAGGTCTTGAACTGCTGAGGTGACTTCTTCTCCAAGCTGCTCCACTTTAATATTTCCTGCTCTTTGATTCATGTCCTGTACTTTATTTTTTCCCTGCACTTTTATACACTGCAACCATTAGTAGACTAAATGTAATTTGTTATCATACAAAACAAAGAGTGTTTGTCCTTGGTTCAACACCTGTCAGTGGGGTTTGACCCCTATTTATAGCGTCTGACAACGTTCTCTGGTAGTTGGATGGCTTCCTTGGCCGTTGGATGGCGCGGCTTGTTCTTAGCCGTTGATCTCGATTTGCGTGTGTGTTGTCCATGGATCGCTGATGGATTGGGCCGGTTTGTGGCCCACTAAATGGATTGGGACCTCGGCCCAGTCCGGAACAAATAGCCTATAGGAAATAAGTTCACGAAAGAAAAATAAAGGTTTTTCATAACTATTAACTTATAATGTTTTTTCACTGACTTATAGGAATTTTCTATGTACTAGGGTAGTGGATAAGCTAGCTTGTGCCGGATGAGATAATAGCAGATAGTATGTTAAACTAGCAGTGTGAACTTAAAGTTGCTCCATAGTAGCAACTTAATAGCCAACTAAACCTTGTTGGAGCTGAAAGTTGCTCCATATGATTTTGGCACATTTGTCTCAACTAGTTGCTTCAATATGGATTGCTTATCAAATAGCACATATCTACTGATCACCATCTTCTCTGAAACTGGACTCTATAACTTGAATCCCTTCACAACTTTTGCATAACCAACAAAAACACACTTCTTTGATTTGGATCAAGTTGGATATGTGAACATAAGGTAGACACCCACAAACTCTGAAATTTTCAAAGTCAATTGGGTTACTTGTCTACACCTCCCCTGCAACATTCCCTTCAATGAAGCCTATGATGACACGTTGACAGGGTCGGTCCAAGGCCCAAGCTACTAAGGCAAGGGCTTTGGGCCACAAAATTTTACTGTTAAATAATAGACTAAATAGCACTTTTGGTCATTTATGTTTGCTCTAGGTTTCACTTTGGTCCTTTATCTTTTTTTTGGTCCGTTTTGGTCCCTCATCTCATGTTTCATTTTTGTTTCATTTTGGTCTCTGCCGTCAGTTTATGCTAACGGACGCCACGCTGACAGTTAACTGCTGACGTGGCGTCTTTAATTCATTAAATGACGTGGTGTTGCGCCCGAAAAATCCGGTTTGGGACTTTTCGTTTGACAACGCGGAAGAAGTTTGGAGCCGCCACCAATATTTTAATTTTAAGACCAAAATATTGAAAAAAGGTCTTTTAAACAAGGCGGATGGTCTTTTGAAAACGTAGAGATGTAGGTTCGGGGGTCGGTTAGGTACGGGGAAGGTATTAGCACCCCGCACCTCCTTTCTACCGAAAGGGAACCATTAACTTGATGTGTGGTTTGGACAAAAGTTTGAGTTTGAAAGCGGTTTATTCTACTTCTTTTCTTTTCTTTTCTTTAAGGTTTGTTTTATTGAAAACAGGAGGGAAGAAGAATATTTTTGGTTATCTTTGAAAATCAGGACAAAACAAAGATTTTTTTTTAAGAGTGTGCTTGATGGGACAGGACCCCGCTCCTACGTATCTCCCGGTGCGATGGAGAATTCAAAGCTACGTAGTTCTCGGTTTTTGGTTTTGAAAACGGCTTGAGCTTTCGCGAAGACCGAACAACAACGGTTAGAATGGTCTCACTACTAACTCCTTTTGAAAACAACATCATCATTAATGACCTAAACGGCAACGGCGCGATTGGTGTTTAATGACAATTGGTTTATTTTTGAGAAATGAATAAGTTTTCGAAAATGGGATAGAGCTTTTGCGAAGACCGAACAACAACGGTTAGAATGGCCTCACTACTAACTCTTTTGAAAACAACATCATCATTAACAACCTAATCGGCAACAGCGCGATTGGTGGTCAATGACAATTTATTTTATTCTTGTTTTGAAAATAAAAGGGTTTTCTTTTATTAATGAATCTAGGAAAGAGGTTTTTAGAAAAAGGAAAAGAAGTAGAACACTTCAAATCAATTCTAAATCCATAACCAAATGCAAATGAATGAACAAGACTCATACTTCAACAATCAAGCAATCATGAACATATTATTCGTCAACCAAGATTAAGCATGCCAATACAATCAAGGGATTCAATTATCAAAGATGCAAAACAAAGTTCTCAAAGCAATTGTGTTGTGTGGGTGAGAATTGCTACGGGACGGGCAACAATCTCAAAGGAGTGTATTTACCCTAATGACTCTATGCATGAATGAAAGATTGAGCATACAAGACTATGAATGCATGAGCATAATTATTGTGTAAGGTATGAACATTTGAGTATGCATGGACATGTGAATATGTAAGTTAGAAATGAATATGGAAGAATAAGTAAGAGGATGCATGAAAGTGTCGTATAAAATAGGGATGGATGAAGATGTATGAGGGTGAAAATGTTTTGGTAAAAGGTTTAGGTAAGAAAGTGGTAAAATGTTTTTGGGGTTTTGGTGTTTTGGAAATGGGATGAAATGTTTTTGGTCTTGAAAGTGGTAAAAGTATTTTGGGGTTTATTTTATAAAGTTAAAAAAAAGTTTGAAATGCATGTGAGGAAATGTTTTGGGGTTTTTATGCAAAGATGCAAGTGGTAAAAACTATTAGTAGAAAGTTAGTGAAATGGTAAATTTATTTTACTTGGAGTAGAAAGTAATTTTTGAAAATTAGTAAAGGTAAAAAGTGAAAAGTAAATTATTAATGAAATGGTACATGTGAAATGGTAAAAACCAAAGTGGTAAAATGTTTTGAATGAAGGTAAAAATGTTTTATGAGATGAGATGAAAATGTTTTGGTAAAAACTAAGTGAAATGGTAAAAACCAAAGTGGTAAAATGTTTTTATGTTTTTGGTAAAAAGTTAATGAAGTGGTAAAGTAAAATGGTAAAAAGTAAATAAACACAATTGCATAACTTGCACTTGCCCAAACACAATCAAAATGACAATTTTCAAGCAATCAAATAGGGCAAAAATAGGCCTTATGGCCGAATGCATAGCAAGGAAAACTCAAGCACGAATTTCATCATGTTCTTGCAACCACATCACATCAATGAGCATATGAACATAAACCCTAGGATCTACCCATACATTTGATGCTCAAACAATTGTCATTCCATCATTTATTTCAACTCAAAATCAAAGGAAATGCAAGAACAATAAAAACCCTAATTTCTACCTATGAACCTAAAAGCATAGTTGGCTAGATCCACTTTTTTATTTAACTTAAACACCATAAATGAACAAAGAAATGCATGAACCACTAAAAACACTACATGGCCGAAACCTTTTTGGAAAAAAAGTGATGTTTTATTTCATGAACTTTAGTGAAAAATGTGTAAAAATGCAAGGGAAATTAATCAAGTAGAAGAATCTTCCCTTCAAGGCCAAGGACCCATCTCAAACACCCAAGGCTCCCAATGTCCTTGTCCAATAATGTTTGAAATGAGTCCTCAAAGCTTCTTTCAAGAAGGAAAGAGGAGTAGAAGAGAGATTACATAATGAAAATTAAAGAAAATGCAAGAGTTTGTGAGCTTACCTCTAGATCTTGCTTGAAATGAAGAAGAAGATCAAAATTGAAACCAAGAACACTTGAACCTCCTCTTGAATCCCACGAAAATCACTTGATCTTGAAGGATTTGATGATGAACTTTGAAGATAATGCAAGATTAGAAGTGGATCTAGTGTAGGAATCAAGAATAATGAAGTTTGGATGGTTGAAAATTGAAGAATTGGTGGTGGAAATGGTGGGAGGTGGTCTTGGGTTTGAGAGGGGAGGAGGAGAGGAATTGTGGTCTGATTGTGTGCTAGGGTAAAATAAGGATGCCCCCCCATGGTCTCTTATTTTGGGTTTTATATGAGGTGCAAAATTAAGGGTATATAGGACATTGTGCTTTTGCGAACCATTGAGATTTGAGATGGAATTTGAACCAAAGGCCAAGATTGCAATGCACATGGATTAGGGACAAGGAGAAAACACAAATGAGTGAGGAATGGCTGGTCATACACGAAAATTAGGAGTTTTTGTTGCACAAAAATTGTCAAGGGCAATTAGGGTTTTGTACACAAAGTTGTAGCCTAGGATTTGATCTAGAATTTTAATCAATGGCTAGGAATACAACTCACATGGATCAAGGGCATGAAGAAACACAAAATGAGGTGAAAAATAGCTGGAAAATTCGGAGCAAATGAGGCCTTGGTGCCCAAGTTTTGCAAGCTTGTCAAAAGATAGTACATTTTGTCTTATATGAGGACACTTCCTTATTTTACCATTTTTGATTATTCTTTTCATGATAATTCCACATTATTCATGCCACTTTGGGCCATATCCTAGGAATCAATCATTGGGCCCAAAATTCCATGATATCACCATTCTCAAAATTGATTTGATACCTCACCTTGAAGGAAATTCCCATTTTGCCATTTTCTTTGAAGTTTGACTTTTTATGCAAAAATTTATCAATGCATGCGCATAAAAAATATGACCCAACTCATTTTGATCCAAATAAATTCCACCAAAGTTGCACAGTGATTTTTACTGAGAAATTATCTTTTTGGGTGGAATGACTAAAATACCCTTTTTGCCCAAAAAAACCCTAATTTTGCCCCGAAGTGCATCCCAACCCTAAAAATGATTTTAAAAACTTTGGAATGCCTTTCAAGACTCAAAAATGCATGCCCATAGCACTTCTCATTTTTCAAAATAATGCCACACCTCTGAAACTATTTATTTTTGTGGAAAATTAGGGTTTTGACCTAAGCCGGACAAAATTGGGTTATGACAGCTGCCCCTCTTTATTTATATTTTACTAGAAAATGTGAAGTGTATTCAAATTTCTCAAGTAAGATAGAAATAAAGATAAAAAGACGCTAATTTTGTCAAGGCTAGTTTTTTAGAAATTATTGAAAAATAATTGGTTGATATAGAACAAAAGTAAAGAAGGATCGCTGGGGATCTGAAGGAGCACTTGGGGCTCTGATGGTCTAACTCGCAGTCGATGCTTGACGCATTGATTGGAGTTAAACTGAAGGACCGACGAGGTCTGAAGGGCATGCCTAAGCCTGATGGACCAATGGGTCTGATGGAAAAAAATGATCATATTTTATGATAATTTTTTTTTGTACGATGAATGAAAGGAATGATGTCGTCTCGTATGCATGCAAATGAAGGAAGCATGAAATTTTTTTGAGTGATTTTAATTTTGGAGAAAAACTAACCAGATTAATAGAGAGGGTAAGTATAGTGCCCCTGTGTCCTAGGTGGGTCATGTCTAAATTGGGATTTTCAACATGATCTAGGGTCACTTATGTGGTCAATCTCTCAGGTGGCTCTATTCACTTCCTCACAAAGGTCCCCCAGAGCTAAAATCCCCTTCATGACATGAACCACAACGATAGCGAGCTACCTGGTGTGGGATACCATGAAAGAGCGTACTCTGGTTGAGACTTTCACGAGAGTCAGACAGATAAAATCCAAAATGACTGTCACTAATAATCTCCACTCGTCCTAGGTTATTTGCAGACCCGGGTATAGGGCCCCACTCAAAGGTGTGTGCAAAAGTGTAAGTGAGGTGTGTGATGAGAGCAAAATACCTAAACTAACCAAACTGGACAAGATGTACAACAATAATAACAAAAAAGTCGTCTACCCTAAGGTTCAATAATATAAAGAAATGCTAATAAATAAATAATATAAGAATAAGGGTAAAAACAAAATATTAATAAAATTAACAAATACTTACACATTTAGTTAATTTGGCTTGACTCTCTTAATTATCCCCAGTGAAGTCGCCAGCTGTAGCGACCGAAAAATCCGGAGGAGGGATTCTTCGAAGTTCTTGAAATGAAGCCGCCACCAAAGTTTAGTTTAAGGGCAAACATTGGAAAATCCCTATTGAGTGGATAAAGGGGTCTTGCGGACCAGATTTAGGCTCGGGAGTCGTTTATGCGTAGGGAAGGTATCAGCACCCTACGACATCCTTCCTAAGGAAGGTTACCTTTTAACTAAATGTGCAAACATTTATTAATTCAAAAATAATGTTTTTACCCTTATAATAATAATAATAATAATAATAATAATAATAATAATAATAATAATAATAATAATAATAATAATAATAATAAAAAGAGTCACTAAACGGTTAGTTGTTTTTTTGTATTTTTTGAGAAAAATGAGATAAATGAATTCAAAGGGAAAAAAAGGTTTTTTATTAGTGCAATTGACAGAGGTCGGCCGCCCTCCGCTCCTACGTATCTCCTGGTAGAGAATCAAATCACACGTAGTTCTTGGGTAGAAAAAGTTCATGTGTTTGGTGTTTATTTTATTTATTTTTGAAATTGCGAGAAGTATTCGTAATGACCAAACAAGTAAAACTCAGAGTGGTCATCACTCATAGCTCGTTTGATAAAGCTGTTATTAACGGTCAAACAAGCTAAGCTCAGAGTGACCATTAGAAACAAAATATATTTTTTTTGTGAGTTGATGGTTTGGAAGAAAGAATACTAGTTTGAAAGCGTTACGGTGTAAATGAAAAACAAAATGAATTGTAATAATGAAAAAAGAAGTGTAATTAACAGGGAGGTTGCATTATTAAACAGGGGATGCGAAAAGCGAGGCCAGTTTCGTTTTTTAATGTCCAGCAGCGCGTCTAGGCCGAAACAGGGGGTACGTGAATTAAAATTGGAGGGAGTATTATCAATCTGAACTAAAAAAAAAAAAATTAAAAATAATATAACCTAAAATCTGCACACTATATAAGGCATTTTTAAGGAAAACCCTAATTTCATTTCTCCTCCAACCACAGTGCCGTTTATACCTTCTACAGAGAGAGAGAAGGTGTTGCTTCCAGGAGAGAGAGAGAGAAAGCGAGATTCGTCGTGAGTGAGAGAGATTCGCGAGCAGAGAAACGCGAAGAGAGAGGTAAGGGAGGAAGATGGAACGAAACGCGAAGAGAGAGAGAGACGCGAAGAATGAGAAGGAAGGGAAGCAGACAGGTGTGCGACGTGACGATGGGGTGGTGGTTTCCGTCAGGGCTCAATGGTGTTGCGGTGGTGAAAAAGTGGGTTTCTGATGGTGGTGGCGTTTATGGTGGCGGTGATGTGGTGGATGGGTGATAGTGAGGTGGATGATTTCGGTGGTGGAGATTTGGTGTGAGATTGGTCACAGTGGTGGCGGTGGATGAGTGACAGTGAGGTGGTGGATGGGTGACAGTGAGGTGGAGGTGACCGGGGGTGGCTTTAGGACGCGGTGGTTGAAAAGGGGAGGAGAGGGTTGGCTACGTGGTGGGGCGCGGTTTCTGTTATGGTGGCGCTTCAGTGACGGTTCACGGTGGTGGTGGAGGGACAGTGGTTCTCTCCTTCTCCTCTCTCATTTGTATGTTTTCTCAGATTCCCCTTTTTTCATTCTCTGTTTTTCTCTTCATTTTGAATGGGTATTGTTTTTGAATGGGTATTGTGTGTTTGTTCTCAGTGACTATGAGCCTATGTTTTTTGTGCGTCCCCCCCCCCCCTTTGCTTGCTGCTTCATGTATATTTATAATTCTCTTATTGTGGTGTAGGTGTGGTATGTGGAGCACAAAATCAAAACTCCCAGGAGACCAAGACACGGGACAGCAGCGAGAGAGGAGCAGAGTTGCTGCCAAGTTATGGTATTTTTTGCCTAAAATGAAGATCCAACAAAGAGACAAGAAGAAAGGGGGTTTGAGCTCAAAGCTCAAACTGTGGCAGCAACAGCAGCAAGGCGCAGGCTGGCCACATATTTTTTGTTTGACTTTCCTTTATTTTTTTATGTGTAACAAACAGAAATGTAGTTTTGTATTATTTTGAAAAATAAAAAAAACAGATTTAAACAAGCTTAACTATTTGACTATCTTTTCTTTTTATTGACAACTACTATTCAACCGATAATAATAATAATAAACGAAACAAAAAACAACAAGGCTAAATTGCTAACGACTTTTGAATAACACGCACAATTAGCTAACCCTCGTATGACAAACGATATATTTTTGCAAATAGAGAAATATTAATTAGAATCAGATATTCACAAAAATACATTTTTATTTGATTTTCAATTAGTCGGGCAAAATTAGGGTATAACAGCTGCCCCTCTTTATTTATATTTTACTAGGAAATATGAAGGGTTTCCAAATTTCTCAAGTAAAATAGAAATGAAGATAAAAAGACACTAATTTTGTCAAGATTATTTTTTAGAAATTATTGAAAGATAATGGGTTGACATAGAATAAAAGTAAATAAGGATCACCGGGGATCTGAAGGAGCACTGGGCTCTGATGGTCTAATTCGCAGTCGATGCTTGGCGCATTGATTGGAGTTAAACTGAAGGACCGACGAGGTCTGAAGGGCATGCCTAAGCCTGATGGACCAATGGGTCTGATGGAGCGCTAACTAGCAATGGTACTAGTAAAACGGTCTGCTTGGGGGGTGGCCTTTTTCGAGCGGCCATGGATGGCAAGGTCAGGTCATTGACCTGATTTGCACACCTCGAAGGACGTGCACTGTGTTTTTTAGGCGGACACAGCTAGTCTGAAGGGCCTGGGGCCGGATGATCCGTCGGTTGCTCGATAACGCAACGTGAGATCTGGATTGAAGGACCATTGATGGTCTGAAGGAGCGCTTGGGCTCTGGAGGACCGCTGGGTAAGCATGTGCAATGATCGATATCTGGTGGTATGCGTGCATGCAGTGTAAGCATGTGCAATGATCGATATCTGGTGGTATGATGAATGAAATGTGGCAGATGATGTGAGTTGAAGTTGATGGAACATGGAGGTTGACAACCAACGTATGTGAATGCAGATAAGATATGAATGTGATTGTGCTGATTAATGATGAATGTACTGGAATGAGCAATTTTTCCTTCTTTTTTCCTTCTTTTTTTTTTTGCTTTTCTCTTTTTTTCTTGGTATATAATGAGTGTATGAAATGCGAAGTGTGAATGTGATGCAAATATAATGCTTTGATGCGAATGTCATGCACAGTACAAAGATATGATTAGTGATGTAAAAAAACTCTTTTTGGGGGCAACAATGAGACCGGCACTTGACACGTCTATCAAAAAAAAGTTATATGTATGCAATGTGATGAATGTGCAATGAGAAAGTAAATGGACAACAAAAAGCCCGTGAATGATGGATGCTGAAGTTGGTCGGAAACAGAAATTGATAAGCTGTGTATGCGAATGCAAATGTACTGCTGGTTGCACGATGGGATGATTTATGCTTTGGTGGGAGTAACGGGTGCAATGTGGATGATTTTTGCCTTTTTGGCTTTCTCTCTTTTTTTTTCTTTTTTTTTTTGCCCCTTTTCATGAATAAATGAATGAATGAATGAATGAACATGCATACCTAATGCTTAGATGAAGGGTTGTGGTAGCCGCATGAGTTGATGTTGTATGATGCAATGATTGGATGTTTGTTGGGATGTGGGAGGTTTTTTTTGTCTTTTCGCTTTATTGTCTTTTGGTATTTGATGAATGCATGAAATGAGAATGCGAATGTGATAGGTATGTAATATTTTGACGCAAATGCCATGGTGAATAGGAGGAAGTGCATGAATGCATGGTGCGATGCTATGATATGATTGATTGGGATGCAGACAGACTTTGGGTAATAATGAGACCGACATTCGGCTTTTTATTGAAGCAAATACATGTTACGTACGGGTATGCATGTACGGATACGCAATGCGTAATGCGAAAGAAGAAAAAAATTGTGTAGGCAAAAACAAGTCGAATGTGAATGCATGTTCAATACTTGCATGAGAGAGTGGTGATGAGTATGATCAGATGCATGGTTTAATTCTAGGACATGTATAATGCATGATTTGTTGGTAACAACACCTTTTTGTTTTGTAAGGATGCAAAAATGTTTGATGTGAAACGAAACTTTTGATGCTGGAAACAGAGAGCTGAACGTTTTGAATTGATCGTTCCTTGGAAGAAAGATTCTTGATGGCTTGGACTTGAACTCTGGTAAGCTCAAGATTGTCATCTTGAAAAGCGTGGCTTGCAGCAATGTATTAGTGCCCTTTCTAGAGATCGAGATGCGTATTTCCAGACGGGTTCTCATTTGGTTATGATGACCCATGATGGCTAAGCTTTCAAGTCTAAGATGTTAACTTAGAGGGATTGTCATTATTGTGTGTCTCTCCCTTTAAAGCATTTGCTTAATAAATATGAAAAAAGTGTGAATGCAAATGAATGTGTCAGTTGACTTAGGGTTCAAGAAATGCAGGGTATAGTCAAGTGTGACACATGAGTGGAGTGGAGGATGAGGTTTATTGGCTCAAACTTATGAGAGATAAGCTTGCCCCAAGGTAAAAATGTTTGACTGCCCCAATTTTGACTTCAAATAGTGGGGAGTGAAACAGTCTGCCTTTGTCTAGGGAGGACAATGACAACTAAGGATGTAGACTGGTTGAGGGATTGGGAACTATGCAGGTATTGGGGTGACACATGGCTAGGAATGAATGGAATGGGAGGCAGAAGGATTCTTTCGGGCCGAGGGATATGAAGCCCCGGTCTACAAGAGGACAAGGTTGCCCCAATCCATGAAAGGTGAAGATTGCCCCATCCGAGTGGGATTGTGACAGGGTGTAAAGTTAGAATGTAGTATATGAACGGGATGAAAGATGAGGGTATTTTGGGGATGCTAAAAAAAATCTCCCTGAGTTTGAGTGGAATGGGGGGGGGGGTGAGGTATTGCCCCATTTTGATATGATAAGTCAAGTAACTGCCTTAGTTGGGATTTGTGGTTTTCTTTGGGAAGGAGTCCACAAGCTAAGACAGTCAAGAGTTTTTTGTTCGATGAAAATTCACTTTGTTGATGATCACTGTTATCTTCTCTTGATGAACTTCGAGCGTGCAAGCCCTTTTAAGTTTTTTTCTTATTTTCTTTTGTAATAATATTTTTCTCTTTGTTTTTTTTTTGAGCAAATAAATTATTCTGATTATTTTGTCCTAGAGTATAAGCTTTGAGAAAAATGGAAGCAACCAATCACTGATCAGAATAAGCTTTTGGATTGTAATATGGCCAGTGGTTAATGATTCATGAAGGAAATGATTACTTTGCTCCTGAGAGTGTTCGGGGTTGGTTGAGACAAAGAATCTTTTATGTGCTTCATGGTAGAATGTACCTGTTTTAGGGTTGTAGCGCATTTGAGGGTTTATGGAGAATAGGATGCTTAGGCCAAAGGAAGTGTTTGAGGGTTTATTTCAGACAATGATCTTTTATATGCTCGATGGTGTGAAGTGTCAGCTCACAAATTCTACCGTTTTGGTTTTCAGGATTTTTCGATCCTCTTTTTTTTTAATTTCACTTTTTTGTGATTTTTCTTTTTTTCTTTCGAGCTGAGCGAGCTGTTAGATATGGGATTGATCCTTGTCTAAGGTGTTTTTTGGCTCAAAGTGGGTAGCAAAGGGCATTTCTCTTTTTTTGGATTTTTGGATATAGGAAAATGGCCAAACTCCAATTCAAATCATGGTTGCTTATTTTCTTGAAATTGTAACTATGGGACAAAACTTTATTTTAATATATTTGCTTTTCTTTATTTATTATTTTTTTATGCCCTAATTTTTGCTCAGGCTGCTCTCGCGAGTTTTCAACCTAACAGGCTTTTCTTTTTTGGATCTCTTTTGTGTTTTTTTTTTACTCAAAGGACTTGCACGAGTGTTTAGAATGCTAGCAGAAAATCTTAGTGATCATTACTCTGCCCCAGTATGGAGCGTACAAAGTGTTATTCGTGAAATTTCGTCACTGGGGGAAAGCGAATGAAATATTCTTGTGGGGACTGGGCCTTTTATGGATGGTTGGGTCTGGTTTTGGAAGTGGCGGAAAGACGGGGGTAGTATAACTGACTCAAACAACGGTAAACACACATGTCAGGTTAGTTTATTTTGCAAATGCTTCATGGAGAGTTAACACCGTTTAAGATAGAACAATTTTAATTGTCAAAACCACACAAGTTAACAAAATAGACATTTAAGCTTCTTGTCATGGGTGTGAGATATATGTTGGCCAATGCCTTGGGTGGGGTGTGCAGTGGCCAAGGGTCAAGCCTATGATATGGTCAATATTGTAGTGACCATGATGGTGAATGAGTTATTGGTGAATTTCGTTGAATGGTTAAGTGGGTAGGCGGTTTCCATAAATGTGGTGGATATGAGTAGGATGCATATGGAGTGAAGGGTGAAGAACTTAATGTTGGTGGATCAAGTTAGAGTATGACAACATTTTCCAAGGAAGAGGAATCAATTAAAATATATTTTCAAGAAGGCATCGTCTCTCATCAAACATTGTGTCAAAAAAATCTTATGAGTTTTGTTTTTTTTTTGGAAAAAATTATTTGAATAAAACAGAATGCATGAACATATGGATGTTGTTGTACACAGACAATGATGCAGGTAAATGAAATGCGTAATCATACCTTAAGAAAGTGTGTGATTTTTATTTTTATTTTTTTACTTATTATCTTTTTTTTAAAAGAATTTTCAACTAGAGTGAGAGGCTAACAAAACAACAACAAAAAACTATTGAATGATGAACAATGCAAGAATAGAAGAAAATGAAGCAAATCCTAATTTTGTTTTAATGCATGTGAGAGGATTAACGCCCTTGAGATGGATGTGGGAGGAATAAATGACTTTTGTTTTTGTTCTTGTTTTTGAGATGCATGAGAATGAATGACTTTTGTTTTTGTTTCTTCATGATGCATGAAGAGGAGTAATGAAATTGCATTCATTCATTAACGCCCTTGAGTCAGTTATTTTTATTTTTTTACTTATTATCTTTTTTTTAAAAGAATTTTCAACTAGAGTGAGAGGCTAACAAAACAACAAAAAAAAAACTATTGAATGATGAACAATGCAAGAATAGAAGAAAATGAAGCAAATCCTAATTTTGTTTTAATGCATGTGAGAGGATTAACGCCCTTGAGATGGATGTGGGAGGAATAAATGACTTTTGTTTTTGTTCTTGTTTTTGAGATGCATGAGAATGAATGACTTTTGTTTTTGTTTCTTCATGATGCATGAAGAGGAGTAATGAAATAATGAATGAATGCAATTTTTTTTTATAATATCAAGGTGATATTATTTTCTCATTTTTGGCGTGTGGCTTATGCAAGATGAAAAATAAAAAATATGATATTTTGTTATTTTCTAGATGATGAGATGCATGTTGGTACCATGATAATGAAAACGATGACCGTATTCTATTATGAATGCATGATAATTTTTTATTTTCTAGTTGAAAGACTAACTATGCTCACGCAACAAGAATAATCAAGTTAAACGCACCTTGTGTCCTAATGCATGAAGGAACACATGGTGAAGAATGACGAAAAAAATGCAGATGCGAATGCATGAAATGCGTGCATGAATGATCACTTGGAAAGGTCAGTTATTCTAAGTGATTTTTGGAGACAATGCGGCACGTGACCGATGCAGAGCCTCCTTCATGTATCAGAATGAAATGCTAAATGTGTATCTATGAATGATGCGAAAATGATGACGTAATGTTGAAACGGTATATAAACGATGTGTGGATGAAATGGCGTGTGGATGATTTAATGAAACAACAGTTTTTGGATGAGTGAAAAGGTGCGTGAATGCTATGCATTTGATGATGTTGCAAATGATGGAAATGCATGCTAAATGAGATATTCAATCACAATTTTTTTTAAATTGTGATCATGTTTTTTATTCTTTTCTTTTTCGCGAAAAGAAAGAAAAATGCAATGTATGAATGAACGAATAATGTTGCCTGATGCAGAATGAATGATCGCTTGAAAAGATTGACTATCCGAAATGATTTTTCGGACGCAATGCAATATGATGATGAATAATGCAAGAAAGTGGCATCATTTTATTATTTTTCTTTTATTTTGCATGTCAGATGACTAATGCATTTTTATTTTTCTATGCATGAAGAGGAGTAACGAATATAGTATATTTTTGGGTATGCAAGATGATGAAAGTTGGACAACTATGTAGCGTCTTTATTTTTTTTGGAGGATGATATGCATGTTAGTACCATGAGAACGAGATGTATATGAAAACAAGTTACTCGTTCTATGGTGATTTTTTATTTTCTAGCAAAATATAATACCCATGATGACAGATATGTATGAAAAATGCGAATGCATAAAGAAATAAATGTTTGATTCTAATGCAATTATTTTTGTTTTCCGAGAGGTAGTGCAACATGTATGCAGACTCCTATTTTTTGATTTATTGGATGACAAATGATACAATTATAATGAAATGATTTTTTTGTTTTATTTGGGAAATGACACATGGATATGGAATTGTTGCATTTAACCTAGGATGACCACATGAGGGAAATGATGTATGAATGTTATGTTTTTTTTTAATGTGATTCAAGACTTTATGAATGATGTGGTACCTACACTGTGTGATCATGACTTTGAATGATTATGAATGAATGTCGGTGCCTATGATGCTATTGCCTTTTTTTTGTGTGCGAGGAAACAAAATGCATGACACTCGCAGCGACTTTTTTTTTTAATGCGTGGAAAAGAGTAATGAACATAACCTTTACATAATATGGGGGTAATATTCTTTTGGTGTACGGATATGTAAGATGAATGCAATTTTGAAAAAAATGATACCTTTGCGATGCATGATAGTGCAATAACAATGAAATGCTTATGGAAGAGTGATTTTAGTATGAATGAATGGTGATTTTTTTGTGTTTTCTTTGAACATATGGACGTTTGTTGTACATGAGCAACAATGGAGATGAATGAAATGCATGATGGTTTATCCCTTTTTTTTTATGCTTCAACTAAAATAAAAAGCTAACAAAATGCTATTGGGTGATGAATGATGCAATAATGAAGAAATTTATAATTCTTGTTTTGACGCATGTTGAAGGACTGATGCATTTGAGATGGATAGGAATAAATGACTTTTGTCCTTGTTTTTTATGATGCATGAAGATGATGCATTTAAAAATAAATTTTTATAATAGCAATGCGATGTATGAGTATGAGAGATGATGCAACTAAGATAAAATGATGCATGTATGGAGAAATTGCGCATTTGGACTATGATGACAACATGAGCGAGATGTTATTGAATGTCTCATGCAATTTGTAATAATGATGTAGCAAATGACAAGATGCCTACACTATTTGATGATTTTTTTTCGATATTTATGAATTATGAATATATGATGAATGGTACGGTAGGGAAATGGCAATGTGATGCATATGATGAAAAAAATGATCATATTTTATGATAATTTTTTTTTGTACGATGAATGAAAGGAATGATGTCGTCTCGTATGCATGCAAATGAAGGAAGCATGAAATTTTTTTGAGTGATTTTAATTTTGGAGAAAAACTAACCAGATTAATAGAGAGGGTAAGTATAGTGCCCCTGTGTCCTAGGTGGGTCATGTCTAAATTGGGATTTTCAACATGATCTAGGGTCACTTATGTGGTCAATCTCTCAGGTGGCTCTATTCACTTCCTCACAAAGGTCCCCAGAGCTAAAATCCCCTTCATGACATGAACCACAACGATAGCGAGCTACCTGGTGTGGGATACCATGAAAGAGCGTACTCTGGTTGAGACTTTCATGAGAGTCAGACAGATAAAATCCAGAATGACTGTCACTAATAATCTCCACTCGTCCTAGGTTATTTGCAGACCCGGGTATAGGGCCCCACTCAAAGGTGTGTGCAAAAGTGTAAGTGAGGTGTGTGATGAGAGCAAAATACCTAAACTAACCAAACTGGACAAGATGTACAACAATAATAACAAAAAAGTCGTCTACCCTAAGGTTCAATAATATAAAGAAATGCTAATAAATAAATAATATAAGAATAAGGGTAAAAACAAAATATTAATAAAATTAACAAATACTTACACATTTAGTTAATTTGGCTTGACTCTCTTAATTATCCCCAGTGAAGTCGCCAGCTGTAGCGACCGAAAAATCCGGAGGAGGGATTCTTCGAAGCTCTTGAATGAAGCCGCCACCAAAGTTTAGTTTAAGGGCAAACATTGGAAAATCCCTATTGAGTGGATAAAGGGGTCTTGCGGACCAGATTTAGGCTCGGGAGTCGTTTATGCGTAGGGAAGGTATTAGCACCCTACGACATCCTTCCTAAGGAAGGTTACCTTTTAACTAAATGTGCAAACATTTATTAATTCAAAAATAATTTTTTTACCTTTATAATAATAATAATAATAATAATAATAATAATAATAATAATAATAATAATAAAAAGACTCACTAAACGGTTAGTTATTTTTTTGTATTTTATGAGAAAAATGAGATAAATGAATTCAAAGGGAAAAAAAGGTTTTTTATTAGTGCAATTGACAGAGATCGGCCGCCCTCCGCTCCTACGTATCTCTTGGTAGAGAATCAAATCACACGTAGTTCTTGGGTAGAAAAAGTTCATGTGTTTGGTGTTTATTTTATTTATTTTTGAAATTGCGAGAAGTATTCGTAATGACCAAACAAGTAAAACTCAGAGTGGTCATCACTCATAGCTCGTTTGATAAAGCTGTTATTAACGGTCAAACAAGCTAAGCTCAGAGTGACCATTAGAAACAAAATATATTTTTTTTGTGAGTTGATGGTTTGGAAGAAAGAATACTAGTTTGAAAGCGTTACGGTGTAAATGAAAAAACAAAATGAATTGTAATAATGAAAAAAGAAGTGTAATTAACAGGGAGGTTGCATTATTAAACAGGGGATGCGAAAAGCGAGCCGAGTTTCGTTTTTTAATGTCCAGCAGCGCGTCTGGGCCGAAACAGGGGGTACGTGAATTAAAATTGGAGGGAGTATTATCAATCTGAACTAAAAAAAAAAATTAATAATAATATAACCTAAAATCTGCACACTATATAAGACATTTTTAAGGAAAACCCTAATTTCATTTCTCCTCCAACCACAGTGCCGTTTATACCTTCTACAGAGAGAGAGAAGGTGTTGCTTCCAGGAGAGAGAGAAAGCGAGATTCGTCGTGAGTGAGAGAGATTCGCGAGCAGAGAAACGCGAAGAGAGAGGTAAGGGAGGAAGATGGAACGAAACGCGAAGAAAGAGAGAGAGACGCGAAGAATGAGAAGGAAGGGAAGCAGACAGGTGTGCGACGTGACGATGGGGTGGTGGTTTCCGTCGGGGCTCAATGGTGTTGCGGTGGTGAAAAAGTGGGTTTCTGATGGTGGTGGCGTTTATGGTGGCGGTGATGTGGTGGATGGGTGATAGTGAGGTGTATGATTTCGGTGGTGGAGATTTGGTGTGAGATTGGTCACGGTGGTGGCGATGGATGAGTGACAGTGAAGTGGTGGATGGGTGACAGTGAGGTGGAGGTGACCGGGGGTGGCTTTAGGACGCGGTGGTTGAAAAGGGGAGGAGAGGGTTGGCTACGTGGTGGGGCGCGGTTTCTGTTATGGTGGCGCTTCAGTGACGGTTCACGGTGGTGGTGGAGGGACAGTGGTTCTCTCCTTCTCCTCTCTCATTTGTATGTTTTCTCAGATTCCCCTTTTTTCATTCTCTGTTTTTCTCTTCATTTTGAATGGGTATTGTGTGTTTGTTCTCAGTGACTGTGAGCCTGTGTTTTTTGTGCGTCCCCCCTTTACTTGCTGCTTCATGTGTATTTATAATGCTCTTATTGTGGTGTAGGTGTGGTATGTGGAGCACAAAATCAAAACTCCCAGGAGACCAAGACAGGGACAGCAGCGAGAGAGGAGCAGAGTTGCTGCCAAGTTATGGTATTTTTTGCCTAAAATGAAGATCCAACAAAGAGACAAGAAGAAAGGGGGTTTGAGCTCAAAGCTCAAACTGTGGCAGCAACAGCAGCAAGGCGCAGACTGGCCACATATTTTTTGTTTGACTTTCCTTTATTTTTTTATGTGTAACAAACAGAAATGTAATTTTGTATTATTTTGAAAAATAAAAAAAACAGATTTAAACAAGCTTAACTATTTGACTATCTTTTCTTTTTATTGACAACTACTATTCAACCGATAATAATAATAATAAACGAAACAAAAAACAACAAGGCTAAATTGCTAACGACTTTTGAATAACACGCACAATTAGCTAACCCTCGTATGACAAACGATATATTTTTGCAAATAGAGAAATATTAATTAGAATCAGATATTCACAAAAATACATTTTTATTTGATTTTCAATTAGTCGGAAAAAATTAGGGTATAACACGTGGCATTCATTAATTGAGGTGGAAAAAAATATTATTTAATTCTAAATCATTTTACATATAATCAATTAAGTTTTTTAAATTACAAAAACAAAAAACAAAATTCTCTCAGTAACTAATCCTCTGAGTTTTTTTAATTCTCAAACCTCTCATTCAACTCTTTCTCCGTTTTTTCTTAACAACAAATTCCAAACATAAGATCATCTCAAACCCAGATTGAAGAACTCTTTTTCCGTTTTTTCAAACGCAGATTTCATTTCAAACCGAAATCATCTCAAACCCAGATTTCATTTCAAACCGAAAATCATCTTAAACCCAGATTGAAGAACTGTTCGTTTTCTACCTAAAAAAACAAATCTGAAAAACAAATTGGTTCTTCGCTTAGAACGGAAGAGAAGAAGCAGATCTAAGGTTCGAAATTGGTTCTGAAGAGAAGAAGCAGATCTGAATCTAAAGGTTGGGTAAATAGCAGATCTGAAGAGAAGAAGCATGTCTTCGCTTATGTTTGTTCCTGGACCCTGTTTTCCTTAGATCTGGGTTGTTCTTAATCGTTCATGGTTTCGTTCCTGGTTATGTTTCTGGGTTGCACAGAGAGAAAGAGAGGAAAAGAAGGAAAATGGGAGAGGGAGAGGGAGAGACATGTGGGGGGTTACGGTGATGATGGGAGGGTCGTCGTTTGGTGGGTTACGGTGGTGATGAGAAACTGACGAAGGAGGGGATGAAAGAAAAGGAGGAGATGAGAGAAAGAGATGAGAGGAAAAATGAAAAAAGTACCCTTCTGCTTCTGAGAGAAAGAGAGAAAGAGATGAGGAAAAATGAAAAATGAAAAAAAGTTTGATGGGTTACGGTGGTGATGAGAAACTGACGGTGGTGATTGTTTAATTCTATTTTTTGTTTTTTGTTTAATTCTGTTTTGATTATGTGTAAAATATATTGAATTAAATAATCAATTTTTTTGCCACCTCAATAATGAATGCCACGTCATTTAATAAATTGAAGCCGCCACGTCAGCAGTTAACTGCCAGCGTGGCGTCCGTTAGTCAAAACTGACGGCAGGGACCAAAATGAAACAAAAATGAAACATGAGGGTCCAAAACGGACCCAAAAAAAGATAAAGGACCAAAGTGAAACCTAGAGCAAACATAAAGGACCAAAAATGCTATTTAGCCTAAATAATATTAAGTATAAATGTCATTATCTTATGACAAATGTGTGTAGCTTAGTAGTTGGCTCTGAGGTAGCTAGCTTAGTATCCTCTAGTGTGGTTCTATCCTTTTTGAGGACATTTTATTTTTATTTTTTTAATTGATTTATTTTTTAGTACATAACACTTCATGTAAATAATGAAAACCCAATAACAAAGAATACTTAGAGAGTTGGTGGCCCAAATTAAGACTAATAAAAGTCTTAATTTTTTTTTCATACTTCAAATCAATTATTCATTTAAGCTATCCAAATAGTGTGTTTACTTCTTGTCAAAAAATAGTATATTTAATGGAGCTAGGATTTTTTCGTTTGCATTATTTTGCTGCTATTATGAGGTCTAACAATTTTTTTTTGTGAAAAGGTCCAACAATTGTTTTCATTAAAATCTATGAAAATAGAGTTAAATTTGTATTGAATCCGATATTAACTCTATGTTCGGATGAAGTATATTTGGGAGTAATGTGATTTTTGTAGAGAATGGAATATTTTAAACTAAATTATTTCAATTCTCCCCAAAAAATACATCACCCCAAAAAATACTTCATCCAAACACACCCTAAGAGTTTGCATTATCTTATTATCTCATGGGCCTCTCTCCATAGTTCACTTCATGAGATAACACACCATACTAATTGCCTATGCCAAAGAACCCTAAGAAAGCATAAGATTCGATATCAAACATATGCTCGACTTGTTATCCTTGCTACCATACCATTATGATATGGTATCTTCCGAATTGAAAAATGTCTTTGACACCGCGTTCTTCACAAAAAATTTAAAAATTTGAATTAGTATACTATGTGCCACTATTTGATTGTGAGTACTTAATTTTCTTGTCCAATGTAATTTCCTACCTTTGTCTTCCACAACTTGAACTTGGAAAAGGCTTCTTATTTTCGTTTGAAAAAATATACTTAGACCCAACGAGAAAATCATTGGTTAAGTCATACAATATTTGAAAAACCCATAGGGGTCTCTCGCATAAGCCTCAAACCTAAATATACATCATAATGCATATAGTTTAGGATTCTCTCAGTTCAGTGTTCCCTTGATTTAAAGGAAACGTTACATTGTTTTCAATGTACACAATATTTGTAGTTCCTTCTTGCAACTACGAACACCATACTACGCTCACTAAGATGAATTAAACACATGTACTAATTTTGGGTTGCGTCTTTATCTGACTCAAATGAAGCAACACCACCCACTATACTCTCAACAATTTGTAGATATTTCCTAAGTCCTCTTTGATTTCATCACAGTCAAAGAACCGAATGTCAGTATCTCCATTAGTTTGCTAGGTGAAACCATTTGCCTATTGAGTACTCACGGAAATCTTTTTTTTTTCTTCTTAATTCAATGATATATCTGACCTCATTCAATGTTCACACGCCATTGTCGTCCATAAACATTCTTATCTTCCTCATTCTAGTGATATCACATGTTTTATCGTCACCCAAATAAATAAATATAAATTCGCTTGACCTTAATATGGTGAACCACTCCCACTGCGACATCTTGTTGTAAGAGCATCCAAAGTTAAGAATCCACGCATGTATACACTTTTTGGACGAAACGAAGTAAATATCATTCATTACCACATAATTAGAATCACCAGTTCAAACAACATTCGTAGATCTGGATGAACCATGCTTCTTGTTTGGATAATCTTTCTTCCAATGCATGATCTGTTTTAACTTAAACACTGTGTTGTTTTTCTGTTCTTGGATTTCGACCTCTTCTTTCTAGAATTGGCTCTACCTTATTTCCTCCCACATACATACAACCACTCACCTTGAGGTCCTTTCACTGCATTATGTTTTCATTGACATTGAGACAAAAGTGCAACGATATTATCCTCCAGAATGATACTATATATCTTCCCACAAGTAAAGGTACGTAGTCATCCGATGTTCGTAAGAACTAAGCAATTAGAGCTAGGGGTGTTCAAAACCGAACCAAACCAATAGAAAACCGCAAACCGAACTAAACCAAACCGAAAACCGCAAAAAACCGCTTTCTATTGGTTTTGTTCGGTTCTTTTTATTCCTACACCGCGCGGTTTGGTTCGGTTCGCGATTTTGATTAAAGAAACCAAGCCAAACCAAACCGCAAAATCCTATATACAATACATTTTTTTGGTTCCAGCCAGTTATGCCTACTTATTTCCTTAGTGGGCTCGCAACACAGGGCTTGTAATCACAACCCAAAGCCTCAAATTAACCGTCCCAACCCACACTCACTTAGGTTACAATTAGAATTTCAGAATTAGAAACCCCGCCTCTCTTCCTTGAATATATATGCAATGTACATAAAATCTATTTTTGATATGAATCTGATATGAATTTATTTTTGCTTTACATTGTTGTTGATGATGCCATGTATATAAAATATGATATGAATATATTTTTGGCTTTAGTTTGTTGTTTTTCTTGATGCAATGTATATAAAATCTGATATGAGTCTATTTTTTGTTTTAAAATTTAGATTTATAATTGTGTTTTGTCTCGTCAAAAACCGAACCAACCGAACCAATCCAAACCGCATTGATTTGGTTCGGTTGTTTTGAAGCCAACCGAACCAAACCAAACCGCATTTATTTTAACCTTGCGGTTCGGTTCAATTTTTTGCTCAAAACTGAACCAATACACACAGCGAACACCCCTAATTAGAGCATCATATTTATTCTCTTATCCTCATCACCGACCTTCACTCCTAATTACGTTGAAGGCATTGACGCTCGTAGTTGCAAATTAGATCCCTTTTGGCACCTTCAACCCATATAGCCTTAGCCATAGTTTTAAAAACCGGCTCGACCCGGCCGGTTGGACCGGTTGAACTAGGAACCAGGGGGTAACTGAGCCGGTCAACCGTATGGATCGGATATGCAGCAAACCGGTGAAAACTGGTGTGACTCGGTCGGGTTTTGCAAAAACCGGTGAACCGGCGACCCTGTTTGACCCGGACCGGGTTGTGAATTTAATTTTTTTTATCAAAACGACGTCGTTTAATCTGTTTCTTTTCCTCTTTTTCATCTTTTTCTTTTCCATTATTGCATTATTAGCAAAAACAAACACCATATTTGTTGAGTACATATTAATTTGTGTGATCTAAAATAGATTAATATTATGTATGAATAAATTTAAAAATATTAATAAATTAAGATATTAATTTTTATATTTTAGTCGATATAAAATAAACATAGTTATTAATTTTACAGGGACAAAATTTATATTATATACTATATAGGTCTTGAAAATTTGCGAAATAGAGACCGGGTCCGAGTCATGCAGTCCCGGTTTTGGTCATGCGGTTCAACTGTCGACCCCTCGGTCCGACCCTTGACCCAGTCACCCGGTACCTCCACCGAGTCGGTCGCCGGTCCGAGTTTTAAAACACTGGCCTTAGCTTCAGGAACAATTTGGTCATTAGTGTCTCAGACGAATAGTGACTCTCCAACTTATATGATACCTCACCTAACTGGAGATATCAGGTCCAAAACGTGATACATCACCTTGCGTGTTCCCTTGTTTTATTATCATGTATCGCCTTCGGAAGTCCTTATTGTGCTAACAGATTCTTAACCCTCGTTTACCATAATCTTAAATTTCCAATTTTATATTGAACCTCCCCAATTTGAGTTTCGCACAAAAAGTAAGTGCCATTTGATACTGATCAGGGCCCCAATTTGGGCGATCAATCTGATTTGGTTTCCTTGGTCACGTTACTGGCTCCGTTGAGGTCGCTTGCTACTCGAGCGACGGTGGTGGTGAAGTCGAGCTGAATAGTTGCTAGTCGTGTTCAGAGCTCCGGCGGGGTGTACCTGCGATGACACTCTGACGCCCAAGCCAGTGGGGTAATATTCGAGTAGAGTAACGTTATGAGTAAAAAGTGTACCTGGCAACTGAGGTCAGACCTCTATATATATAGTGCCAGTGGCTCTGCGGGCGACCGTCGGATCGCGTATGGCTTGATCTAGGCCGTTGATCCTGCGATCTAGGTCAAGCCTCTCTGCTTCGCTAATTGGGCCACTTGCGGCCGACCCTGTGACAATGTTGGGCTTCGACCCAGTCTGGAGCAGTTACCCCCCAGGCCGAAGCCGTCCATAGGAACGGGTTCAGGCCTGAGATCGATTGCTCCCAAAGGGGCGACTTTGCCTTCGTGTGGTCGCCTGTGCTGAGGCGACTTGTATTCATGCCCGAGCAACTTCTTTGCCTTTTAGTGACGTGGCGTTTTGAGTTTGATGGATGTGACGTTTCGCCTTTCGGGGTGACAGCCGTGACCTTTTGCGTTTCCCAATGGGGGCGCACAATGATGGTGGTTCAATTTTCGAGGGGCGTCATTAATGCTGGAAGTAAAGAGTCATGTCGCTTCGATTCCTGGCCTGCTTCCCCTATATATGGGACACCCTTCCTTCATTTCTCATTTCGCTGTCTCGTGTTTCTGCTCTGAGAACGACTTGCATTCTCCGGTGAGCGACCAGGTTTCCGGTGATATTCTGGCGAGGTGTTCTCCGGTGGGTGACTTCTTGCTCCGACGCAATTCAACTCCAGACCGCCTTCTGCTAGTAATTGCTAGCGCGACCAACTTGTCTCCAACTCCAGGTACTTGTTGTCTCATTAACTTCTAGCCTTGATTTTTTATTTTTCCTTCTCATTCCAACGTCAGCGAGGAGGGGGCATCAGACTTGGGGTCGACCTTGTCGCCCCCTTCTGTAGGCCGTCTATAGGTGGTCTGACTTTCTTGCCACCCTTCTTGCAGGATCTGAGTCTGGCACGGACAAAGCAAACCGTCCGCATCCCCAGCTGTCCTCCTGTTCGGCTAGCCGAAATTTGTACTCGTCCTGCTTCGTGCGGAGCCATGACCGAAATTCCATCTGAAGCTCACCCGCCCACTTCTTCTGCCAATTTGTCTGGTGAGAGCACGTCTTCCGACCGGACCATTTCTATGGGTAATCTCGCGCATTCCCATTCTCGAGGATCGGAGGACACTGTCGAACCATCAGAGGCTGCCAACACTCATGCTCACGTCGCTAGTACCTCAGCTCGTTCGGAAAGGGACTTACGGCAAGTTGACGGGGTAGAGGATCCTGACTGGGGAGGCGTGATAGGCGAAGACCGCTCTTGGATTTCTTCGACAGTGCTCAACAACGTACCTTCGATCCTTCGCCTTGGGGATGAGGTGCTTCAATCTTTTGCGAATATGGTAGGCGATCCAGGTCAATTATGGGCGGTGGAAGGTCCTTCTTCGGACGAGCATGTGACCGCCGTCCCCTTTTCTCTTAAATTCACCATGTATGCGAACGTTCTTCGTGACATGTGGGTCCGTCCCCCCTTTACTTCTTTCCAACGTTCCCTTCTTCGTTATCTTGGAGTCACACCGTCCCAACTGCACCCAAACTCGTGGGCCTTCATCAAGGTATACGAGCAGCTGATGAGAGTCATGGGGCGCGACTGCCCTCGGTCTCTTTTTTTCGAGATCTTCAAGATGAGCCGGCGGCCGGAACCAGGGAGCAATAGAAACCGGTGGGAGCATTTGAGTATCAAGGGCCAGTCGGACTTCAAACTTTTTAAACCTTACTCCGATTCACTGAAGCCCTGGAAGCTCTCATTTATGTGGGTTGTACCCGTTTGCGAGGAGTCGCGCAAGATGGTCGGGTCTCTGGACGCTCGGGGACGGGTGAGCGGCTACAAGTTTCCCATCGCGTGGACGTATGCACACTAACGTCGTCCCCTAGGCACTTACAGAACACGCTGCAAACTTAACGAGGGCGATCTGGACACCTTGAGGCTGCTCGAGAACATGGCTTCCGGGATGGACGAGGAATTGATCAAGTGCTATCGGCTGATACGGGCACGGGACGATTCTAGTTTCTGTGTCGCTCTCGGTGCGACCGCTACTACTTCTTCTATTCCTTCTCTCTCCCCGTTTTTTTACTGACCGTTCTTTCTTCTTTTTCAGGTGAAATGGCGGGCATGGGATACGAGGAGCTCATGAGGAAGGCCAGAAAAGGTAGAAAATCTCAACCCCCTCCCTCTACCTCACTCGAACCACCCCCTCCGATCGGTGAAGCTTCCAATGCCGCTGATAAAGCGGGAACCAGCACCGCTGCCAACCCCAGCTCTGGGAAGAAGAGGGATCGCTCTCTTCCCGGTGTTGATCTCACTGGGACGACTCCGGGGTTGACCCTCCATCGAAGAGGAGTAGGGCTGCAAAAGAGGCTCAGAGGAGACCGGTTTCTTGCCTCGACTTGGATGAGGTCTCTGAGGTGGACTTCGACCGCTTCCGTCAAGACCCTCTTCTCTTTGTGGCAAATGCCGGATCTCGCCTGATCGCTAAGCTGAAGCAAGGAAAGGCGGATCAGACTGCAGGTAATAGACTCCTCGCCCAAAACTTGTGGTTGGAAAGTGATAATTTAGACAAAACTGATAAGCTAAACCGTGCTTATGGGTTTATCTCAGAGTTGCGGGGGGAGCTGGAGGCCACCAAAAAGAAGCTTCAAGAGTCTGAGGCCGCTCCCAAGCCTACTGCCGATGCCCTTGAGGAAACTAAGAAGACCCTCTACATTGTGACCAAAGAGCGGGATGATGCGCTGACTGTCAAAACTGAGGTCGAGAGTAGGGTTGAGCGGGAAGTGTCAAAGGTGAACGAGCTGTCCGGTCGGGTTGAGGGGTTGGTTGAAGAGGTTGCCAAGCTCAAGGAGAATGTCGGCACCCTGGAAAAAGAGAGGGATGAGGCTCAAGAGGAATGTGACCGGGTGGTTGAGTCAACCATCGCTATTTGCAAGGAGCGTTTGAAGAGGCTCTGGCTCAGGTGCAATGTGTTTATCCCACTCTGGAGATCGACCCCAATATCATCAACTCCTCTCACTCCCATCAGAATGGTCGCATTGTTTACCCCGCTGAGAAGGACAAGCAGGGGAACATCGTGAGAGAGGAAGTGGTTGTCTATGAGCGTCCTTTGTAACTTTTTCTTTGTACTTTCTTCTAGGGGCGGCCTGTTGGTCGCCCCTTTTTGATCTAATATGTACTTTATTGGGGTTCCCCCCTTTTTAGCTATGCACTTTATTCTGATCGTCCTTGTTATTTCATGCTCTATTTGTTGACTGTATTGATAATTGATGATCGTTCTTTCTTTCTTTTTATTTCGAGTATTCATCCTCGGACAGTTTACTAGACTTATGTCCAAATTGAACTCGTCCTCAGGGGTGCGACCATCTCTTGGAGTCGCGTCGCGTGTAACTTAGATCGACTAAGCACGTCCTGACTTATTCAGTAGTTTATCAAACTCGGTTTGAACTTAACTCGCCTGGTCAGCCTTTTACTTATTATAAACAGAATGTAAATGAACGAACGATCATAAGAAATTTTTCCATCTTTATCGATGGCCGGGCGGGCCTCAATAAAAACCCAGTGGGAAAAAAGAGTGTCCCGCCCGGTTGACTTGATTACACTTGTTACAAGAGCTTTTGTCAATGATACAGTTCAAACAAAATAACGCCTAAGGTTTACAGCATTCCAGGTCCTTGGCACTAGTCCCCCGCTCATGGTCTGGACGCCTTTTGTCCTACGGACGCCTTTCTTAGCACAAGTTGGCCAACTGAGAAATCTCTTGGAACGAGTTTGGCGTTGTATTTAGTTGCCATCCCCTGTTTCACAAGTGCTTCCCTCAGTGAGGCTTTGGTTCACATTTCTTCAACTAGATCGAGCTCTTCTTTGAGCGCTTGGTCGTTCTGCTCGGGTGGTTTTGGGTTAGCCGTCCTCCAACTAAGCTCTCCGATTTCCACCGGAATGAGTGCATCTACCCCGTAGACCATCTTGAATGGGGCCTTGCCCGTCGTTGAATGGGGGGTCGTCCTGTACGCCCACAGGATGAAGGGGAGTTCTTCTGCCCATCTCCCTTTGGCTTCATCTAACCTTCTCTTCAACCCGCGTAAGATCACTCGATTGGCGGCCTCTGCTTGGCCGTTCGTCTGCGGGTGTTCAACGGAGGTGAAGCGCTGCTTCACTCCTAGTTCTATCATGGAATTTTGGAAATTTTTATCTATTAATTGTGTGCCATTGTCTGAGACCAATACCTATGGGATCCCGAACCGGACCAGTATATTTTTCTAGAAGAATTTCAAACAGTTCCTGGACGAGTATATTTTTCTAGAAGAATTTCAAACAGTTCCTGGACGTGATGGTTGTTAAAGGTTCGGCTTCAGTCCACTTGGTAAAGTAATCTACTGCGACAATTAGGTACTTCAGCTGTCCCGGGGAGACCGTGAATGGACCCAAGAGATCTATCCCCCACCAGGAGAACGACCATGGTGCGGTTATGCTATTTAACTCAACTGGGGGAGCGATATGCACGTCAGCGTGCCTCTGGCACTTGTCGCATTTTTTTAACTAAGTTGCTTGCATCCTCGTCCATCGTGGGCCAATATTATCCTGCCCTTAGTGTCTTCTTGGCTAGAGCTCGTTATCCGAGGTGGTTTCCACATATTCCTTCAGCAATGGTGTTAGGCACTTTAGCAGTGGCATAAAGAATCCTCTTCGAAATAATCTTCCTTCGATGACAGAGTAAGACGTGCTCGTCTACGCGTCAATGCCGCTTTTTTTGGATCGTTTGGCTCTTCCCCTCCCTGATATACATTAGAATGGGATCGATCCATGTCTCGTCAAAGTTGATCGTGCAAACATCTGAGTTTGGAAATGTTTCCAGGTTGACGCTGGGTTGGGGAAGGACTTTCTGAATTACACTTCTGTGATTTCCCGGTGTTTTCGTGCTGGCCAGTTTCGAGAGCGCGCCAGCCCTTGCATTCTCTGATCTGGGAATGTGTTGTACTTCTGTGTGGTTGAACTGCTCGAGCAGTTCTCTTACTTTAGCCAGGTATCTCCTTAACACTTCATCATTTGCATCGAACGCCTCCTTAATCTGGGATACTACCAATAGAGAGTCTGAGTGGAGTTCGACCCTTTGCACTTTGAGTTCTCGAGCGAGCATGAGTCCAGCATTGCACGCCTCATATTCCGCTTGGTTGTTTGAGGTGGAAAACGAAAATGTCAAAGGGACCTCCACCGTCATTCCTTCTCGGCTTTCTAGGATCACCCCCGCCCCGCTCCCTTTGCTATTGGAGGAGTCATCTACATACTGTGTCCAGGTCGGTGCAAGCCCTTCTTCCTGGATCGGGGTCATCTCAGCTATGAAATATGCCAGGATTTGTGCTTTAGTGGCCGTTTTGGTTTCATACTTGATGTCAAACTCCGAGAGTTCCACCGCCCATTTAATCATTCTTCCGGCTAGGTCAGGTCGATGTAAGATTTGTCGGATGGGCTGGTTTGTTCTGAGGACGATCTGGTGGGCCACAAAATACGATCTCAGCCTTCGGGCTGCCACAATCAGCGCCAGGGCTAGCTTCTCAATTCTTTGGTACCTGAGCTCTGGTCCCTGGAGCGCTTTACTCACGAAATATACGGGATTCTGTTTTGCCTCGTCCTCCCGTACTACTACGGCCGCTAAAGCCTCATCACTGATGGACAGATACAGATATAATGTCTCTCCGGGTTCTGGTGTTGTCAAGATAGGCGGTTGCAACAAAGCCTCCTTCAGCTGGTCTAGAGCTTGATCACACTCGGGTGACCACTCAAACTGAGCCCCTTTCTTAAGCAATTTGAAGAGCGGGAGGGACTTGCTGGCTGCCTTTGAAATGAATCGCGAGAGTGTGGCTATCATCCCGTTCAACTTCTGGATCTCGTTTTTACTAGTGGGCGACCTCATCTCTGTCACTGCTCTGCATTTATCTGGATTCGCCTCAATTCCACGCTCCGTTAAATAGAACCCTAAAAACTTGCACGCTCTGACTCCGAACACTTCTCAGGATTTAGCTTCAGTGAGTTCTTGCGGGCTTCCATAAACACCTCTTTCAGATCGGCCACATGATCAATGTCTTGTTTACTTTTAATGATCATGTCATCTTGGTATTCCTCGACCGTTCTGCCCGAAAAACTCTACTCATCATTCTCTGGTAAGTAGCTCCCGCATTTTTCAACCCGAAGGGCATGACTAGGTAACAGTAGTTCCCTCTTGCTGTCATGAAAGCAGCCTTTTATTGATCGTGTGGGTGCATTGCGATCTAGTTGTAACCAGAGTAAGCATCCAAAAATGAGAGCAATCGAAACCCACTTGCGCTGTTAACCAAACTGTCCACACTAGGCACCGAAAACGCGTCTTTAGGGCATGCCCGGTTAAGATCAGTGTAGTCAACGCACATGCGCCATTTCCCATTGGCCTTCTTGACCAGAACGACATTGGATAACCATGTTGTATAGTTAATTTCTTTGATGAACCCGGCTTCCAGCAAGTCATCGACTGCTTTTATGGCCGCTTGTCCTTTCTCCTCACTTTGCACCCTTCTTCTCTGGGCGACCCATTTGGCTGTGGGGTTAACGGCCAGGTGATGACAAGCTACCTCTGGCGCTCCCCACTTCCACTGTCTTTTCCGGGTCACTCCCTAGCTGTATGTGGACGAGCTCACCGTCCGGTTCTGGCCTTTTAATTCTGTTCTTGAGATCCCGGGTTAGATTGTCATCTCCTTCTTCTACATCACTGTCCGGGTCATACCTGGCGTCTAAATCGGCAACGTTGATTTGATTCCCGCCCTTGTTCGTAGTGTCCGTCTTCTTCGCCACATTTTCGCCTTGTTCCTTAAGGCTCGTGTAATGACACCTTCTAGCGGATTCTAAGTCGGTCGGAACGGTGACTACTTCACTACTGTCGGAGTGAAACTTCATTTTCAATTGAACAGTGGAGGTCACTACCCCAAGCTTTCCCAACGTAGGTCGACCAATGATGCACTGGTATACTGACTTGCATGGTAGCACTAGGAAATCAGTCTTGGCGGTCCTGCACTTTGGTTTCTTTCCGCTGTCGTCCCCGAAAGTTACCATGAGTTCAATCATTCCAAGGGGCGTAGTTGACGATCCGTTGAAGCATATCATGATTCATGTCGGGCCCTCGATAGGCCCTTAACTTGTTCTTGGGTATCCTTAGGACGTCCAGAAGGTTCTCAAAGATGATGCCTGCTGAGCTGCCTTGATCGACCAATATTCTCCTAACTTCAACATTCGCCATTACTGCAGTGATTATCAAAGGGACATACTTGTTTGGTTTCCCATCAAGCAAGTCGTCATCGTCGAATGCCAAGGGTGGCCTGTTCGAGGGCGTTCTGGGAGCGGAGGTCGACGCAACACTTATAATCTCTTTCCACCACCTCTTCATGGATTTGTTTGTTTCACCTCCTTCTATGGGGCATCCTCCGGTGATCACCATTGCAACTGGGCGCCCCCTTGAGTTCCTTTGGTCGTTCTCTTCGTCTTCCTCCTCGTCGTCATCTTCTTTTCCCCCTTTGCTGACCTCGTTCACAATGGCCTTCCCCTTTTGAGGGGAACGAGCTTCATTTTTCTCCTTCTGTCTATCCGCTTGCCCCTTTTTTACGTACTGGGTGAGCTTACCCTTCCTGATCAACTCCTCGATGTCATCTTTGAGGGCCATGCAGTTGTTGGTATCATGCCCGTTGCTCCTGTGGTTTCGGCAATATTTGCGAGACGGGCGCTGCCCCTCCTTGAGGACGGGGGGTCTGGTCTTTTAATATCTCTAAACTCCGCGTTTGCGCACTCGGACAAAATCTGGGCATAAGATGTGTTCAGCTTTGTCCGTTCGGGATACTTCTTCTACCTGTATTCCCTTGATGGTCCTTCTTGGTCTCTTCGGGGTTTCTGATCCCGCTCAGGCCGGGGCTCCCTTGTCGTTCCGGCGACCGCTTGGGTGGCCATCGCTCTTTCTTCATAATTCATAAACCTTTGGGGAATGTCGAAGGAAAGTTTCGAGGTCTGGTGGCTCGTTCACTCCAACTTCAATCTCAAACATACTACCAGTACGGAGTCCGTCCCGAAGGAACCATAGATGCATGTTGTCCTCTAGTCCGCGAACATTGGCGGCTTCTTTGTTAAACTGTTCAACATAATCGCGAAGGGTCTCATCTGGACCTTGCCTGATCGCCTTCAGAACGGCATGTGACTTGGGCTTTACCCTAGACGCGGTAAAGCGGGCACTGAAAACTCTCGCCAGCTGCTCCCATGATGAGATCGTGTTAGGTTTCAACTCGGTAAACCACTCCAGGGCGGGTCCTTCTAGGGTCAACGGAAAGATTTTTCACTTAATCGGCCCATACGCTCCTCTATACTGCATCATTAGGTCAAAATATCTCAAGTGAGCATCGAGGTCCTTCACCCCCACTGCTGAGATCGGGCGGAGGCTTCTCAAGATCCCGCGGAATGGGGTACTCGTCTATTTCTCGAGTGAAAGGTCCTATCCGGGTGTTGCCCTTTCCCCCGTGAGGTGGTCGGTCCTCGAGTTGTCGGTCTCGATGACCACGTCGCTCAGGGGTACATTTGTGACGATGATGTCGGTTGGATGAAGGCTCCTTGGGGTGTAAGCGAGCGTACTTATCAAACGATCTGCTCCTTGACCGGGTTAACGAATCAGTCGAGCTGTACGAGGACTCTTGGTAAAGCTCTTCTTCGGGCCAGTAGGTTGGGTCGGTCGAGGAAGGTGACGCCCTCGGCCGTACCTGGGGAGCCCCTCTCCCCGACCGCCTGGGTGGAGATCGGTGTACAAGGTGTCTCCTCGGGGGCGATCGATGCCTCCTAGACTGGTTACCCCTGGGCACGGGAGAGTCGTCGTCGCGACGACGTTGTTCGGGCGCGGTGTACCCCTTCCAGAAGCGACCTGCTGTTCTATCTGATTGAGCCGCTCTTCCTGTTGCTCGATATGTCTGTCTCTCACGTGCAGCAGGTTGCACAATTCTTGCACACACTACAGAAAAAACGGAAAATAGTGACCGAAATTGTGGTGACTGTGTGATTTTTTGGTGACTTTTGTTATTTTTTAGGAGAAGCGCTGATTTTGATTTTTTTTGTTGAACAAAACTAAAAGTGAGGAAAAAGAGGGTAGTGGGAAATAGAGGGAAGAGAATTTTGTTAAAATAAATGTGGGAAATAATTTTTTTGTTAAAAAAAAAAGAGGGATCGGATTTTTTGGTGGAAGGCCAACGACTGAAAAATCGGTCACAAATATCAGCGACCATAAAATCGGTCACTAAGCAAAAAATATTTTATACATTGAATCGATCTCTAAATCAGTCGCTACTAGTGACCGAAAAAGCGGTCTCTAAAGCCAGCGACCGAAAAATCGGTCACTAAGCAAAAAGTATTTTATTCGTATTGAATCGGTCTCTAAATCGGTCGCTAAAGTGACCGATTTTTTTTGGTCGCGAAATCAGTCACTATTTAGCGAATTTCTAGTAGTGACAATTGCACTTGGTAACACCACATTGGCCGGCTGTGCCGGGTCCGCCTGGGCGCTCGAAGCTGTGTTCTCGACGTCGGTGGCTTGGTCCTCCTGATCGAGCGGTTGCTGCTCGAGGATTGCTGCTATGCTTCGCAAGCGCGGGACCCCACGCGGTCTTCCCCGTGGCGGCATATCAGAAGGTCGTGGGTTCGACTCCCACTGTGTTCGCCAATGATCTGGGCCCCAATTTGGGCGATCAATCTGTTTTGGTTTGCTTGGTCACGTTACTGGCTCGTTGAGGTCACTTGCTACTCGAGCGACGGTGGTGGTGAAGTCGAGCTGAATAGTTGCTGGTCGTGTTCAGAGCTCCGACGGGGTGTACCTGCGATGACACTCCGATGCCCAAGTCAGTGGGGTAATATTCGAGCAGAGTAACGTTATGTGTAAAAAGTGTACCTGTCAGCTGAGGTCAGACCTCTATATATATAGTGTCAAAGACTCTGCGGGCGACCGTCGGATCGCGTATGACTTGATCTGGGTCGTTGATCCTGCGATCTCGGTCAAGCCTCCCTGCTTCGCTAATTGGGCCGCTTGCGGCCGGCCCTGTGACAGTGTTGGGCTCCGGCCCAGTCTGGAACAGATACCATTCGTTTAAAAAATAAACATGGATCTAAAGAAAACAAATATAAAATGTACAAAAAGAACACATGCAATTGTTAACGAGGTTCGACAAGTGGGTCTACAATCCTGGGAGCTAGACTGGCCGATTCTATATTGTGATCAAATAAGACTATAAAAGTTGTTTAAATACTTTACTAAGAGACAATTTACCAAGATAACCCTACACAACAAGTTAGGTTAATTCCGTAGGGATTACGACTATGAAATAGCAAGTCTGAAAAAAGGTGTTTTGTTGTGTCATAACCAAGGTGCGGTTTGCTAACCAATATGTTATATCATTTGTTTTTTGTTCAGACAATTGCTGGCTACCCACGGAGTGTCCCAACGTTTTCAACGAAAAACTAATCTCTGCTCATGTTATATCACTAATCATATATTACCTAGATTAATCATCAGCTAATCCAATAATTATGCCACTTAATGTCCAAAGAAAAGAGAATTAGTATAATTCTAGGACGGCCCTTTTTTTTGGTGAGAATTCTAGGACGGCCCTGCCATTCACTCCATACAACCATCATATATTAGTATAGATCACTCTTTTTAATGCCACATAACATAATACAAACCACACACACACACAGCATATATAGCTAGTGTCAAACTTGTCAACTTAATTAACACCTTCATCCACTTGCACCCCGGGTACTCCACAGCACACCAGTGCAGTTTACTTGCTCATATCGCCATAATATGACATTGGCAACAAAGACCTTTTCCACACGTTCAAACAACCATAACATCACGAAACCGGCCATAGGTATAAAAAAAACCTTTTAAAATTTTTTTACCTCTGGAAGGAAGAAACCAAACTTTCCCAACAAATATATATTTAGATTAAATTAATCTCCTCTTCATCATTGACCAGATCTCTTTACAACTTTCATGTCAGCCCTTATATTAATTCCCAAGTGCAGATTAGAATAATCATGCTTATCTAGTCTTTATTATCACCAGCTAGCTACAACAACTCCTCCTCTACACTCTTCACACCCCTTTTTTTCTCATCACAACTCCTCTTTAACATGGAATTCCCAGACATTCCTACTGGAAGATCACCAAGAAGAGAACTCCAAGGTCCTCGTCCAACACCTCTTAGAATACACAAAGATTCTCACAAAATCAAAAAACCACCGTTGGCACCGTCACAGCAACAACCACAACTACCACCACGACAACCCATCATAATTTACACCGTCTCCCCGAAGGTAATTCACACAACACCTAGCGACTTCATGAACCTCGTTCAAAGCCTCACTGGAAGCTCCTCTTCCAATTCCGCTTCTTCTTCTACTACCTTTCCTTCCTCATCATTAATATCTAACGATCCTTTTAACGGTGGTGATGGAATGATATCTCCGGCGGCTCGTTACGCCACCGTAGAGAAAGCTATGTCTCCTTTGGGAAAGAAACAACAACAGGTACCACTACCATTAGCAACAAGTGGTGGTGATTTAATAAGAGATGTTGAAGGGATAGAAATAGATCAATTGATGAATAATATTAATGGGGTAGAGAGAGGAAATCACATGTTTCAAGTTCAAGGGATATTGTCTCCAGGACCAGCTTCACTGTCTCCTATTCCTTCAAACTTCTTCTCGCCACCGTCTTCGGATCCAAATATGGTTAGCAGCTTTCTTCATGATTTCAGCCCTGTACTTCATAGTAGCAGAAATTTTATGGAGGGTGGTGCTTTCTTCTTACCTAGTCCTTCTTCCAATAACTTTTTTTCACCTCATACTCCTACCGTTGACTTATTCAACTATTTCTTAGATTAATAAATTGATTCTTAATTAGCATTTGTTTGCTAAATTTGATTGTACGTACACTATTGTTTCATTTCATAGAGAACATTAAAGGAGATAGGGCATATATAGTTTAATTACTTACGTTGTGGGCTATACTATAGTATAGCTAGCTGGAATTTGGACACTTGATTTATTTTTGGGCCATTGACATCATTCTTAATTTTTTTGGTTACATGACATCATTCTTAATTTATGATCATGTGCTGTCTAGTCTATTGCAATATTGCATTTAAATAGTTGGTTGAACTTTGGAAAATATATGCATATTGAATCTCATTTTTTTTCTTTGTATGGTCAGGAATCACATCTGGCAAACATTTATCATTGAAAGCTACCAAGTTTTTTTAAAAGCTCTTATTTCAGCATACTGCAATATATTTTATACATTTGCGTGGCCGGCGTAATTAGGTGGTGCATAGTATATGATATGCAATTAATGGGCTTTGAAAAAGTGGGCAGACTAGAGAGTTGTTTTTTATAAGAAAAAAATTAAAGGAGCAACTATGTCTTTTAGTAGTACTTTTTTTATGCACAGTCTAAAAAGGACAGACAGGTGGATGGGTAGTTGTAATAAAGTGGTGGATTTAGTTAAGAAATCAGGAGGTAGGAGGAGTTGTTTGATTGTTAAGGTAAATTTGAAGAAGACGTCTAACTCAATAAAAAGTTCTTGGATTATATGTTGAACCGTTTAGGTTTATTTATAAATGGAGGGTTTGGATTCAGACATGTGTCTTCTCGAAGTTAGTGGGGTGGGGAAATGCAGTCTCTCTGGGAAGGTTGGAATTCGAAGATGTGTGGAGAATCTTCGGGTTATGATTCTTAGGTGTCATATTGGGAATTCCTTTGTAACAATAGCAGCAGACTTCCTTAACTGTAAGTTATAAGGATCGTTTAAGAACTTGAGCCTCTCTGCCTCCCAGTTGAGGCAAATCCAAAGAAGTTGGGAACATGATAACCAACCAGCCAACCAGTGTTTAATTGATTAGCCGTGTTATGCAATATCCCAATTTTCTATCTTTCCTTTATGAAATGGTGAAAGCATAGAAAATTATTAGTTGGACTTGTGATGGTATAAAAGCCCTTTAGTTGATTGTATCACCCCTAAAAGTTTTAGGGGCTAGCTAGTAGCAAAAACGTTCGCTTGTTTTTTTTATAGGCAATGTTAGTGGGGGTGGGGAAATGTTAGTTTTCCAATTTTTAAATATGCTAACAAGATAATAGGCCAACGATATTAAGTTCTATTTATAATAAACTATACAAAGTTTTAAAAATTAAAACTATTACCACTAAGAAAAATGAATAGTGGAAGGCAAAGAAAACCTTGAAGATTTCTGAGGATATATTTCATGAAGTGTTTTGGAAGTTGTAAAATATTTCTAAATTAAGAAAGTTGTAAAATATTTCTAAAAATAAATAAAGCGTGATTAAAATATTATAAGATCATTTATTATGTTATTTCTTCATTTTTTTAATCCCGTTTATAAAAAAAATTTATTTTGAAATCTCAAATACATATAGTTTACAAATGGACGGACATATCCCTCCAAAAACCTTCATCCAAATATATCCTGATGAGAGTGCATTTGGATGGAGCAATTGAAAATTCTAGGGCATTTCAAATTCTAGGCAATTAAAATGCTTTAATTGAAATTCCTTCAATTTCCAAATTTCTTGTTTGGATAAATATATTGAAATTCTTCATTCTTAAAATTCTTTGTTTGGATAAAGTAATTAAAATTCTTCATTTTTTATGTTAATTAAAATTCTTCATATGATGAGCCCAACAGACCCATTAAATGACAGCCTGACATAGTTGGTCAACGGGCCCGACAAAAATGCACCAACCATGGACTTATTGGCGTCTGACAGATCCACCAAACCCATCAGTTACAATTCATTTTTTTACTCGCAGTTTTCTCATTCTCCCTTCAATCAAATCTATAATTGGTTACTCTTTATGAGTTCATACATAATAAAATCTAAAAAAAACCCACATTACCGTCGCATGGGAGTATCAACGTAAAATGTCATTCTCATTCACATATGCTAACTACACATTTTTTATCACATAGAGTATCTATTCTATCCTCATGTATTGGGATAATCAATCAGATGTATCCATAAGTGAGTCATTTGATCTAAAGCTTTACATCTTATATATGTATCTATAAACTAGTTTTTCTATAATATGTGGCTAAAATTTTGTTGCGGAGCTTGGTTCCTCTAAGTCAATAATATTCGCATGGGGAACTTCTTCCTCTTCATGTTCTTCTTTGCTCATGGCATCATCTGCATCCAATGCACTCTCTACTCCAATTCCAATTGCTTTATCTTTGGCATATAAGTCTACGATGTCATCCCAATTCGGAATGACCTTAAATCGGAATCGTTTGGCTTCATCATGCGACTTCAAAACAAAATGAAACATGTTAGTAATAGAATAAATAATAATATTTAATGAAATCAATTAAGTAATGATTACCATTAAATATGATCATATACTTGGTGCCATCCCAATCAAATCCACTTTGACTAAGAATGTCACTAACGATCCCGTACCATCCTCGCCAAAGTTTGATACGGTTTTTGACATTCTCCCCCATAAGTTGAATATTGAAACGTGTAGACAACACTTGAGCTGTAGTGTTGTATGTCACTGATTTCCATGCTCCATCACTCTAGTTGCCCAAAACCTTTTTGGTCTCTAAGTATGTTAGCTAATGCACGTTTCATTTCCAAATTCCATGCAAAATAACTTCTTGTATCCTCTTCCATCTTTCTTTTTCCTTTTGCCTTGCTCTCAACTTTGGATGACTCCATTTCCCTAATTATTGCATTAATTAGATTCACAGAAGACAAATATTTACTAAGGTAGATAGAATAGAATAGGGGAAGAAAAGGGAACCAAAGGAATTGACAGCTTCATCTTTAATAGGCAATATCTGATGCAGTTATTAGTATATTATTACAAAAGTTTATATTGATGAAATGAACACTTTTGAGTCAAGTTAACTTTACACTACCTAATCTCCACAAATAAACATGCACCTCAAGTGCTAGTAACTAGAAGAAACATATGTTTCCTCAAGCTTTGCCAACTCTTCTTCATTTTGTTTACATTTTCTTGAAGCATCAACTAAACTAGTGTCCATATCTTGAAATCAAATTAACAAAAAAGCATTAAACAAAACAATACAATTGAACTTGTTGGCTCAATTGGTTCTAAAACTCAACAAAAAAACCTGCAATTCATAGCAAACAACAATCACAGATAGCAAAAGCATAAAAAGAATAGCAAAATCAGCTAGGTCATTCTCACAAAACACCTTGCTCAAATCACCTTTCAAAATCAACAGTTCCTTCCAGTCATTGAATTTCTTCTATGAACCCCAAAACAAAAATCAACCCAAATTATGCTATTAACAAGCAAAAGCTCACCCAAATAATGATAGTAGCGGTGCCAAAAACTAACTAATAGCTAAATTGGTTAATTAGCTAAATTAATATAAACTGGTTAATTAGCTAAACAGTGCCGGAAATAGGATTGCATGCGAGAGGTTCTGAGAGAGGAGAGTGTGATTTGCGAGATGAGGAAGCAAGAACAGAATTCAAACAATCATTTCAAAAATTGATTCAAAAATCAAAACCATAACACAGTAGAAATAGATTCAAAGCAATCAACACAAAAGGAAAACAATAGATTCAATTCAGGTGTGCAATTGAAGAGAAAATTACCTGCTTAACTGTGAGTGCGAAGATTGCGAGAGGAAGATTGTGGAGAAGGCGGAGTTTCTGCAAGAGGAGACGAAGATTGCAAGAGGAGTGTGAGATTCACATGGTAGAGAAGTTTCTGCGAGAGAGGAGATTGCGCATCACATGGCGGTGAGTAGCGCGAGAGTGAGTAGCGTGAGTGAGATTCGAGACTGAGACAGGAATTGAAATTCTCTCAAATGAGGTGGTATTTTAATTCCCTCAATTTTGGACACTACAAATTACATCTTAAAATTCTAGCATTTTTAAAACTCCTTTTATTTTTTACCCAAACAAGATATTTTAGCCCAAAATATCTTAATTACCCTCATAAATTACTTTACCTTCTAAAGTTACCTCATCCATACACATCCTGAGAGAATTATATATACGCGCCACCCCAAAAGGATTGCTGAGAACTTCAAAAGGCCAGAATGAAAGGGTGGTATGGGTTTTGTGTTCCTCAAAAAAATACAATTAACATATTTAATATATAGTTTTGGGGTAGGGTAAACAAAAAAAAAGGACTATTCGTGTATAGTTCTTTTCGTAAGATACAGTGGTGCTCTTCATATTATGATGATGAGATGAGATAACTAGCTATAACTAAACTCTAAGCATGCTTTTACAAACATCCATACTTTTCTGCTTGGCGCGCTCTCAGCTCAGCTATAGTAATGTTGACATCTTATCTTATCAATTTAATTTGTGTCCTTTTGTTAAGGTGGCCAATTCTCGAAGAGTCTTAAGTTTCAAAACCACACTTTATTCTGTATTACCCTAAAAGTGACTAACGCTTTGGAAAGTCAAAAGAAGTCCGTACCTCTTTTCCTTAATTACCCTAAAAGACATCTAGAATTGGGCCCCCAAAATCAAAAGTTTAACACACAATTACTCAATCCAAGTCCAAGTTTGTTTACATTTGTATGCTGGAGCAGTTAGCGAAGAAAAAAACAAGCCAGGTTCAATGGTGGTGAGTAAACGCAATCCATCAAGGATGAAATTGACATCATATTAATATTGGGTAGTGCTTGAAAGAAGAAATTAGTAATTAAATAAAAGCAGATAGATGTGAGATTTTTGTTGGCATCAATTAGAAACAGGTTACATTGAGTCCCAAAACTTTGCACATATATTAACCTAATGCACAAAGACTTTTTAGTTATGTGTATGTTGAACAATCAATCATGGTAATAAACTGATCTGAGTCCAGTCCTTTACTGCCAAGTTTTAAGTGGAGGAGACAAAATGAACCAACTGGATGCTATAAAATACAGAAGGACAAATTCTGTTTTTTGTGGTCAACAACAGTCAAACTGGACCACTAATTTCGAGTCGAAACAAATATAATCGAGCCTAGTTGGCCTTGGCCCAACCTGAAGAAACCCACTTAGAATATTAGAGTGGTCGGGCTACAACAGGCAGTTGGCAAGCCATGACACCTAACAAAATTCATTATTTTAGCTCTCTTCAAATGATTTAAAAAAGTTATTAAACCTAGATCGAATCTGCCGGTCCAAGTAATTAGTTGGACCGGGTATATTATCGACTCAGTTTGACCCAATCAATTTTGTGGTTGAGTTGGTGACTCAGTCAATAAGACCAACGGGTCGTACTTTTAACGGCGAAGTCGTTTGTTTGCATGCTCCACCTTGTACTCAATTAGGCATCTTGGTCTAGTCCCTCAAGCAATGCCTCAAATTGTTCATTGACAACAAGGTCCAGAGCAGCGTCCTTATTGTGGTACACAGTCAAGCACAATGTCTATGGAGGGAAAAGGGGTATGGGTAAAATTGCGGAAGATATTGTGCTTTATATAGGCTAAGATGGAGGGCAAAGCGATAAACAAACAATCGGTAGTAAAATAGCTCAAGACTAGAAGTAAATTGCTACATAATTCACTAAAAACAAACACTAAAAAGACACTTAATTTGAGACTTATCAAACCCCTCATGCTTGAATCTTTGTTTGTCCTCAAGCAAAACCATAAGATCCACTACGCCAATCTTGGAAATTCTTCAAATTCATACAAGGAAAATTTTAAGTAAACCGGTGGTTTTTCAACAACACATATTCATTGGGCATGAGGCTTTCTAATTGGGCTTTTTGTGAATTACAAAACAGGTTTGAGGTTGTTAGCCTGCATTTTCGACAGGCTAAAATTAAATGCAGTCAACAAGGTTTGACTTAGCAAATTCAAGAAGAAAGATCAATATTTCGACACCAGGAAGTAGTAGCCAAGAAGAATCAACTTAGTTCTTAACTTAGCGAAAATTGGAAAGCTGGGGCCAATATTTCGACAGAAAGAAGAATGTTAGCCGGGTAGCAGGCCAAATCAAAGAGCGCTGTTGAAGGGAGCAATAGCAATTTGGTCGAAAGATGAAGCAGTTATCTAGTCAAAATAGCAGTTATTTTATTTAGAAAACCGCTGGGCGGTTATTGTTTTACTCTTTTATTATAAATAGGAGTTCTCTCGTAGAGTTAAAGGTTGCAATTTCATTTCTACACAAGTTCTGAAAAAACTCATACTTCCGCAACAGAGAAAACGAGTCATCAAGAACGAATGTATGAATCTGCGAACCAAACCTTTCAATTAAATGCAATGTCTTTTACATTCATTTAAGATTCCTGCACTTTACTCTGCATTTAAGTTTCTGCACTTACTTTCATCTTTTTTTTCGAACTTAACTTAAATCCTTTTCCACTCTGCTCTTCGTTTTGGCTTGTTTTCGTTTCACTGTATACGGTTATCATCATCATTTTTAAACAAACCGCAAACATTAATAATTTTTAGTAAAAGACTTTACCACAAATGTTCTGAGATGTTTCTAGTTGATCTCGCAAGCAACATGTGTGTGTAACTAGCGGTGTTTACCAAAAATCACGGTAAACAGAGGTATCAGAACATCAAGTTAGAATTCAATGTCAGCATAGAAAACCAGTTCCCTAGAATTCTCAAGCTTGGGTCCTCCATTCACTAGACCAGGTCTCAAAGGAGAGTCTTTATACGCTGGGCATTCAAGAAATTTATTTCTTTGATTTCACTTATAGGCCAACCACTTTTCCAAATTTCTGACTTTTCAAACTGAGCTAAAGTGGTCAACCCTTTTTTGCTTGATTTACTAGTATATTTTTTTTCTTTTTCTTGATACCCCAGCTCAGACATTTTTCTCCAGTAACCTTGCATATGGTGAATGTCACCAAGAGAACCAGATTACTAGTTTCTTTTCAATCTTTCTTAATAGTACTAACACCAAAAACCTGTCGAGAGAGAGAGAGAGAGAGAGAGAGAGAGAGAGAGTGAGAGAGAGAGAGAGTGTGTGTGAACCCAACAAGTAACAACTCTAAATTTAAACATTTTTCCCTCTTATAATTTTTTTGGTATAAACCGGGTATGCTCTGCGCACAACTGAAGAGACTAATCCCTCAAGCCGGGTAGGGCCACAATGGTCGGAAAACTTTCCCTCAAGAAATTTAACATTGTTGCATTCCGAGGGCTAAACTCGAACCCAAGACCTTGGTTAAGCTGGAAGATACCAATATCATCTCATCCAAGTGCTCTTGGGTTTTCCCTCTTATAAATAGAAGATATGACTTTTTATTATTATTTTGTTTGCCTAAATTTTTTGTTATAAAACTTTCACTAAAACTGACCGGTTCTGAGCCGGTTCTCACGGTTCAGGGCCGGTTTAGCCGGTTCTTGATCAGTTCCCACCGGTTCTGAAATAAGCCGATTTTTCCAGTGAACCAGACTGGTCTGGTTCCCGGTTCCCGGTCCAATCGGTTGGACTTGCCTTTTCGGCCCAGTTCTCTAAACACTGGTTTTTGGATTCCTCTAGTCAAAATCTTCAACACGCACTAGTCCTTTTTTTGGTTTCAAAATCTGGACGTCAGAACCCTCGTAACCCGTTGTCCCGGTGTGTTAAATCCAGTGTTATCAGAACCGGTCCGGACCGGCCGGTCGGACCGGTCGGACCGGGACCCGGTGGTCTTCCCGGGCCGGGCAGCGTGCAGGACCGGATCTGCAGTTGGCCCGGTGATGACGTCATCGGACCGGTTGGTCCTCTTTTTTTTTTTTTTTTTTTAAAGATGAACCAATTATAAATTTTGCATGTTTTCACAAAAAAGGCTTGGGTGGGGTTCGAACCCCCTCCCTAGTATTCAACATTTCAACTTTTTAACCACTAAGCTATCTATTATTTGTTGATACTGTCCCGCATTCATTAAATATAATCAATTCCGGATATGTTAATTTTTTTTGCACATTCTTTCATTAATAGTTTTGATTAAACACACATTTTTTTGACAAATTGATTCAAGTTCAACACTCATAAACATGTTAGTAAATGTATAATTATAAATAAAATTATAATAAAATTTCTATATTAATAAATGTATACTTTCTTAGTATATATTATAATTTTTTGAATTTATTTAATATAGACCGGGTCATGCCGGTCCGACTAGAGACCCGCGGTCCGACCCCGAGTCTAGTGACCCGGTGCCTTGACCGGGTCGATGGCCGGTCCGGGTCTGATAACACTGGTTAAATCGGCCCAACAAGTAACAACCAAAAGTTAGTTCCCCTTTTTGTGTTATTTTGGTCGGTTTTATGCCTAATATCTTTATTAATTATTTGGAACTAACTTTTGTATTCCGCATAATTTTTAAGCCATGTTTCGTTGTTATTTGAACTCGTGGTAGAAAAAAAAAATCCGCCTTTTTTTATAGAAAAACGGGGCGACAGGGCCAAAAGCGATTACACGAGAATTAAAGTAGAAACTCCAATAACATCATCAACAACATACTGCTTAACCCTATCAGGAGGAGTATCAAATAGAACATACAGATTGTTCTCCAACAAGCTACAACCATGATCGGCAAGACCATCAGCCACATTGTTAGCCTCCCTATAGATCATGCTTGATAATAGCCTCCCTATATACGCATAATTTTTTTCCGGATTTGTTCGTTGCTCAAAATTATACAATTTTTGTTGTAGTTGCACCCCCCATCAGCCACATTGTTAGCCTCCCTATAGACCAATATGCTTGATAATAGCCTCCCTATATACGCATAATTTTCTTCCGGATTTATTCGTTGCTCAAAATTATACAGTTTTTGTTGTGGACTACTTTTATTGAAGTCATGAGGGGAATTATTTCACTCATGGGTATATCGATGGTGTAAAGGCGGCTTTAGACCAATTTGATTTGCTTTTGCTTTCTATAATTTCTAAAATTATGCAATTGACTATGAAATGGGATGTTAATCCCATAAATTAAGAACCATTGCATATGATTTTCGATAATGATTTTTGGATGTGTTGAGTATGATTTAGGTTTGTGAATTATGGATTTCCCTTAGCCGTTGATTGGAACGCCAAAAGTTGATAAGAGAGTGAAGCTGGAGAGAAAGGGTAAAACCAATCTGATTGGAAGATGAGAAACGAAGAAGAGTCAAAAAGTGCATGGATTCCACATAAAAATCCCAAGTATGTAGCTAAGTTGGCGAGCTAAGAGATATCGAAGGAGTGCATTAAAGGAGTGCAAGAAGGATGTCCCGGGTTCAAACCCCGGAGACTAACATTTCCCCACCCCCCGAACCTTGCTTATAAAAAAAAACATAAAACTCTTTCTCTTCTCACTTGTGAATAACGGTGGGAATAGGCTAGGCCAAACTGGTCTTTGCAATGCCTGGACTCGACCTACGTTGAAAGTGTTAGGCTTGAGTCTGACCCGTGGCTTGTCATAGGCTCGACTTTAAGGCTTGGCCTGGTCTTTGTAAAAGCCTGGCAATGCCTGAAAGCCTGTGTAAAAGTTTATTTCCCATTTTTTTTACAAAAGTCTACAATCTTTAAGTCATGTATGTTTTTGTAAATAGACTAAGAAACTAAAAGATTAGTGAGATTAAAGTTCTTTTTTATATGACATCCAATTTAAATTCTATTTTATAATAAATACTTATTTACTCTCTAAGAAATGAAAAGTAATAATTCAACTTTAAAAATTTAAATATTAGTCAAATTTTTATTTAAAAGGATTAAAATTTCCTTAAAGTCATTGTAAAAAGACTAATTTGACCGATATTTAAAGTTAACATTTTCCATTTGTCAATTTACTAAATAAGTCTATTTTGTCTCAAGTACTAATATGAGCATTTATTTTTTTATCGTGATATTATATATTTGGTTAACGCTTATAAAATTGTTTCCTAAGAAAATATTAAACTAGTTTTTGTTCCTACCATAAAAAATATCTTTTTTTTTCGATAAGCAATGATTCATTAAAAACAAGCACTAGGTGTGCTCGAAAAACCAATTACAATTTGTTTAAACACAAAGAGGCATTAAGCCACCAAGATGAAACAGAATAACACGAAACTCTACCCACCCCATAGATAAACCAACTCCACGATAAACATTTAATGTGCGATACAATGGAGTATACCACCGGCAATTCCCCTTTAAAGATCAAATTAATTACGAAGTAACCAGATGGGACAATGATCAGATATATCCCTATCCCCTATCCATTGACTCGAGATATTCCACCGAGCAATTAACCCCTCCGTCACAAGGAACCTATCAAGTCTACTCATGAATATACCAATAGAAAAAAACCAAGAAGTTTTTTACCAGCCATCGACACATCAACAACATCCATGTCCATTGTGAAACTCTTAAAATCCAAAATTTTCTGCGATAGACCCCCAACACTCCTCCGTTTGCGTTCTTCCACCTAGTAACTTAATTAAAATCACCTGAATCTGCTTCACACCACAGTTTGGGTCATGCGCATTTTGGATCGAAGGGAGTTCAAATGAGACGGGCCTATCAGTTGGTTCAACACTAACATGAGGCTGGCCCAAAGCATCTCCAACCATCGCATTAGTAATAGCAATAGGTTGACCCGCAGCTGCTGATGGACCATCAGCCTCATTCATCACAAACGTATCCTTCACAACAGAAGTCAAAGATTCAAAATTTGAATTACTTTGACCAACAATAGGCTCCTCCTCAAAAATGGCTCAATAACAGTTTCCCTTGATTTTCTCTCTACTAAATCATTAGTGCTCACTCTCTCACTCAAAACTTCCATCAAATTTGAATCACTTTGACCAACAATAGGCTCCTCCTCAAAAAATGGCTCAATAACAACTTCCCTTGATTTTCTCACTACTAAATCATTAGTGCTCACTCTCTCACCTAAAATTTCCAAAACTACCTTCCTAAAATCATGTCGGTCATTACTACCCATCAAAAAAGCATTAACACCTCCATCACCGTCCTCCTCCTCTTCTCTGTCGCCGGCGACCGGAAAATTATCATTCCATTCTTCCTCTGCAACCCATGTATCACTGATAGAAGATGAATCGCTTGCCCGATCCTTCGCTACCCTAGAGCTCCATTGAAGAGGGCCACACCAATCCTCCACAATTTTAATAGAAAAAGGAACCTTGTTGATATTTACGTTAATGGTTTGATTCAAACACTCTGTTGAATACATGCGAATTAAAAAACGAGCAACATCATACGATCTTCTCTTTTCTATATTATCATCCGCATACATATACGTCCCTATAACCCAAGCAACCCGTTCCTTATCCACATCAGATGGTTTCCACGGCCGGATCCACCTAAACCATTGATATAACCAGTCTTTTGCTTCTTCGACAAATCCCTTAAAGTCATCCTCGTCGCTCGCACCTTCTAACAACACTAAATTAGCCCCCATAAGGGTAGCTTTGATAGAAAATACCCCTTGCCGAATGAACTCATCTTGAATGAAGTAAGATTTACCCGGAAATATGACCTCTCCCACGAAAGCATTTGAACACTTATTGAAAACTTCATCTTCTACGTCAATAGACAAGTCGTTTTCGCCTGATCCCTCTCCCCTCAGCACAACATTCTTGTACACACCCTCTGTGTGATTCACTTCTTGAATTTGTTTTTTGACCCAGACCTTTTTAGGAATCACATTGTCTTCCTGTCTTTTGAACTCCCCTATTTACGACGAGCCCCTCCCTTGAACTTGGGTTCCTGAACGAGATCACGTTTGAATCTGGGGAGATTAGCGTGGATCTTCACACCTTCCACAAAAATATTATCTAATTTGGTCGCCATCCTCTCCTTGCGCTTCCCTCCTATTGCCATATCTCCAGAAACACCTATATTGCACCCTCTGCCAACCATCCTGTTCCTCAAACCTTTGATAGTCATTCCTTTCTTTCGCTCTTCCCGGATCATCCCTATAACCACCTCTCCAACCCCCCCGTCGTTCCACATAACGTTCACCATAGCGTCTACGTCGAACCTCATCCCTATCGCCCCACCGGTTGTTGTACCAGAAGGCGCTCATATCTCTCCCTTTCTCTCTCATAGTTTCTCTCTCATTTTTCCACTCCAATTGAGGTCTCGGTTTTACCATTTGATTCCGGTTAGACTTACACCCCCTTCTACACTACTTAAGCCTTTTACTACTTATTACACTTCTCTTTCAAATAATATAATAACAAAAATTACACATGCGTGCAAGCACATAAATATATATATATATATATTGATAAGCAAAATTTCATTCAAGGAGCACTGGGAGTGCTCAAACCCAACCAACAATGGTTACAAATTATTTAGAACTTGTAGTGGATTAGACCACCATGATGAAATAGACACAGATGAATGGAAATCTAATCTATAAACACTCCAACCCCAAGATAAGCTCTTGATGTGGATTACCGTGGAGTCAACATTCGGTTCCTCCTCTTTAAAAATGGCTCTGTTCCTAGCGAGCCAAATGCTCCAGCAAGTTGTTAGCCATAACATGTGTTTCGTACGATTTGATTTTTTCCCTTTGCACAAAGTTGCACATCCAAGGAATAACTCCTCCAGAGGCTTGGACAAGTCTAGATCAACGCCAAGCCAAGCGCTGACTCCTTCCCAAACTGAAGTTGCGAAAGGACAATTGAGAAACAGATGAGCTCTTGTCTCGGCTTCTTGGTGACATATGGGGCAGCGGGCATCGAGATCGGAGTTAATGACATTCCTCCTAAGTAATTGCATGCGAACCGGCAGTGAGTCCAACAAAAGATGCCAACCAAACACTATTACCTTCGATGGGACAATACTTTTCCACAAGGATGCCGAAATTACCTGTTGATCCGAAAGGGGTTGCTGCTGAATGGGCGTGGAATTCAGCTCCAAATAGAAGGATTTAACCGAAAAAGATTTTGAGGAATCATGCGGCCAAATCCACCAGTCCTTCTTTCCTCTATTCGGTGCAATGGGTAACACAATATTGTACAAAATCTCTCCTTCAGCTGCAGTCACGGGATATCTAAAATGCTGCCAATTATCATTCTACAGCCAATAATCGCCAGTCCAACTACCCAATTCAGCCACAGTTTTAAGTTGCCGACCACAAGCTTCAAAGAGTATAGGGAATACCTTGAAGAAGGGCTCAGTGCCTAACCATTGGTCCTTCCAAAAATTAATGAGACTGCCATCCCCCAATCCTCTTCTTATGCCCCACGCGAATCTTCTTTGCTCCTCCACCTTAGAATCCGATAACAACAAATCCCTCCACCAGATTGATCCAATGTTTCGCATTAAGTGACCCTCCATTGAGGCATAGACAAATGAGTTAGCAAAATCGCCATACCTGTGAGATAATAAGCGACTCCAACAAGCGTTATTCTCCGTCAAAGATATCCATTTCCATTTGGAAAGGAGTGCGATGTTGAATGCTTCGAGATTTTTGATCCCTAACCTGCCATCCCTTTTTGATTTGCACACAGTGTCCCAAGCCACCCAATACATTCCGTGCTCCCCTTCCTTGATCCCCATAAGAAATCTCTTTGGATTTTTACCATTTTCTTGATTACAATCTGTGGCGCTTTGTAGAAAGACATCATGTATGCTGGGATGCTATTCAAAACAGAATTAATTAAAGTTACCCGGCCTCCTATAGAGAGATATCGCCCCTTCCACGTTGCCAGCCTTTTGCGCAAGGTCCCAATTTTCGGGCTCCAAGTTGATACCCTTCGGGGGTTGGCGCCAATAGGAATCCCCAAGAACTTGAATGGGACGGTTTCCGATCTACTATATATATATATATATATATATATATATATATATATATATATATATATATATATATATATACATACATACTAACCTCTCTCTCTATAAATATATATAATCTGTTTTTTTAAATAAGCAAATAAATATCTGTTGACCAAGTATCACAATCGAGTTGATGAATGGCTCAACTATTATTTTTTTTAAAATACTGATTTTATGAGGAAAAAAACTGTAACAATTGGATTCTATTTTGTCCAAAGAAAAAATAAAAATTATTGAATTTTGTTTTGGTAAAAAAGAATAGAAATCTTATCCATTACTTCAATGAAATAAAGGTATTCACTAATAAAGTTTTAAAATATAAATACATACTTTTCGAAAGAAAAAAAAGATGTTGATACATAAATACTTATAAGTTTTCTTTTGAAGCTCACATATTTCTGATATTTATAAGTGCTAACATGAATATAAGACTTTTACCAATTGGGTGTGACACAAGTGGTAAGTTGTTTGGGCCCCTTAAGCATTTGGTCAGAGGTTCGATCTCTGGCCGGTGTGTATAATCGCTTGGGAGATGTCAGCCCTTAAATGAACTCCAGTACCTCGAGGGATTAGTCTCCATAGTCGCCGTGGAGGATATCCAGGTTTACCCAAATGAATATAAGACTTTTTTTTTTGGAAAAAGTGTCTTATATAAAATATTTAATAATTGAATTTTGTGTAAAAGCAATATATAGATTTTTTTATCAAAAAAGCAAATATCTAATATCTATTTATACAAACAAATCTAATCTATCTAATCTAATATCTATTTATCTATCTAATCTAATCTAATATCTATTTATACAAACAAACCTCTTATTAAATTACTAATTTAGATATTTTATTAACAAGACACATATCTAATTTAAGGGTAAAAATGTCATTACCCTCTATTTTTATTTCTTCTTATTACACTCTATTTCTTCATTTTTCTTCTTACATTCTTTTTCTTCCTATTTTTCTCCTTCTCCTTACACTCTCTTTCCTCCTTATCACTTTTCTCTTGCACTCACTTTCTTCATTTTTTATTTTTACTTTACTTTTACTTTTCCCATAAATAATTCTTCTCTTTCTCTTATCACTTCATTTTAGTTTTTTTAACTAAATTTCTAAATTTATACCAACACTACTCTACTAAAATTACCTATAAAAATGTAAATGAGTCACACTAAAAAAAACTATCACCTTAAAATTTTAATTTTTCCCTCCGAAATCTGTTTACTCTCTTATTGATAATATACTATTACCTCTTATTGATAATCTATCTTTTACTATCTACTATAATCTACTAATCAACTAAAATAATCAATTGAAACTACGAGATAACTGCAATGATATATAAAAAACACGGGATAACAGCATTGATATATAAAAAAACAAGATTAATATTTGTCATTGATAATTAAAATTTTTGAAGACTACTATAAATCTACTATCTAAAAAACAAGAAGATTTAATGACTATCTAAACTACTGATTAATATTTAAAACAAATATATTTTATTGATAATCTATTATCTCTCTTTTACTATCTACTATAATCTACTAATCAACTAAAATTATCAATTGAAACTACGAGATAACTGCACTGATAAATAAAAAACACGGGATAACTGCACTGATATATAAAAAAGCACGAGATTAATAGTTGTCATTGATAATTCAAAATTTTGAAGCGTACTACTACAAACCTACTATCTAAAAAATAAGAAGACTTAATGACTATTTAAACTAGTAATTAGTATTTAAAACAAATTTATTATTGATAATCTACTATCTAACTTTTACTATCTACTATAAACTATTAATCAACTAAAATAGTCAATTGAAACTACGAGATAACTGCACGAATATATAAAAACACGGGATAACTGCACCGATATTTAAAAAACACTGGATTAATATTTGCCATTGATAATTATAATTTTTGAAGACTGCTATAAACCTACTATCTAAAAAAACAAGATGGCTTAATGACTATTTAAACTGATTAATATTTAAAACACACATGACAAATATTTGTCACTAATACCTAAAAAAGGACAAATAGTTGTCACTGATATATAAAAAAACACGAGATAAACATTTCTTATTGATAATCTACTATCTATCTTTTACTATCTACTAGAATCTACTAATCAACTAAAATAATCAATTGAAACTACGAGATAACTGTACTGATATATAAAAAAAAATTGGATAACTGCACTGATATTTAAAAAAAACCCTGGATTAATATTTGCTATTGGTAATTATAATTTGTGAAGACTACTATAAACCTACTATCTAAAAAAACAAGATGGCTTAATGACTATTTAAACTGATTAATATTTAAAACACACGTGACAAATATTTGTCACTAAGACCTAAAAAAGAACAAATAATTGTCACTGATATATAAAAAAAACACGGGATAAATATTTCTTATTGATAATCTACTAATCAACTCAAATATTCAATTGAAACTATGAGATAACTGCACTAATACATAAAAAAACACGAGATAACTACACTGATATATAAAAAATACGGGGATAACTGCAATGATATATATAAAAACACAGGATAACTGCCCTGATATATAAAAAAACACGGGATAACAACACTGATATATAAAAAACATTGCACTGATAAATAAAAAAATACGGGATAAATGCACAGATTTTTTTTAAATGATACTTCTACCTTTTTAAATTTTAATATTTATCTATTTTTTATTTGAAACTCATTTTTTATCTACTTTAAATTTGTCTTTATTTTTACGAAAGAAACTATTTAAATACCGTCTAAGTTCATTAATAAAAAGAACACGACACCGCCGAATGTATAGAGGGGCATATCTATCTGGGGCAGGCATATCTCTGGTATAAGATTAGTTGTTAGCTTAACCGATATATTATTTCTCGCTCAAAACTCAAAAGAAAGAAAAAAAGAGAAGAAAAAACTGAAAGGTTGGCGACTCACCAGCAGCAAAGCAGTATCTCTTGCTTTAGCTTCTATCAAGTTCTCTACTCTCTGCATATAATTATCAATCAATTAATAGGATTGGATTCGAATTTGCAAAATGCAGAGTAAGGGATCGAGCCACAGACTTTCAAGTATGGGCAATCGATCCCGCATTCCTGCACTCCTCATTTCCATGTTCGCCACTTTCGCTGCTTTCTACGTCGCCGGAAGGTTCTTCTTTCTTTCTCTCTCACTTCACTTCCCTCCATTTTTGCTTCTTCTGTTTTTTATTAATCTCAATTGTCCTCTTCAGGTTGTGGCAGGACGCAGAGAACCGAGTTTATCTCATCAAAGAGCTCGATAGAATCACTGGCCAGGTTAGTTACTACCGTTGACTACTTGCTCACTCTAATCGGTTGATCTCTTCTACTTCCTTTTCCAACTCCAATTTCAGTTACGCTGTTATCACTTCTCACTGTTGTGTTCTCTAAACGAACGGATCAACTATTCGTTGCCAATTATATTGCTGCACCGGTTGATTGAAGTTAGGGATCCGATTTCTGTACGGACAACGCAACTTTTCATTATTTGATGTATTTGCAATTGCGTTTGAATTTCATTTGATATTATTATTCTCGTTTAATTAATCTGATTTTGAGAACTAGCTAGTTTACTTATTATGATTGAGCATCACACCATGTAGTAATCAGTAATCACATCAACAATGGAATACTATTTCATTTATTAGTACTGTGACCTATGGAGGATATGTGTGTGCGTGGATATGTGTGTGTGCGTGGGTGCACACTCTCGTGTTTGTCTGTGTAGTTTGGCACATTGGGATATGGGCATGCCATGCCTCTCAACTTCTTGTTCTGGCTAAGTTAACCACAAGTTTTCATTCCAGGGACAATCTGCTATATCAGTGGATGATACATTGAAGATCATAGCCTGCAGGTGAATTATTCTAGTTACGTATTAAAAATATTAGTGAAAGGATATTGATTTCATCAATGATCTGCTTTGGTGTTCGTAAGTTTCTTAACTTTTTGTTTGGCTATACTCTTTGATTATGTGATCATTTAGGGAACAACATAAGAAGCTTGATGCACTTGAGGTGGAACTTGATGCAGCTAGACAAGAAGGTTTTGTTTCAAAGCGCTTGATAGAGACCAATGGGACTTACTCTAAGAGAAGACCCTTGGTAGTGATAGGTGTACTGACAAAGTTTGGCCGCCAGAAGAATAGAGATGCAATTCGTAAAGCTTGGATGGGAAGTGGTAACATTATTCTTTGCTTTCTCTTGCTCAGTTCCACAAACTTTGTAAATAACTCTGCCATAAATATATCTGTTGTAAGCTTTGACTATACAGTTGATGTAAAGAATTTTCGTAAATCCTGAACTCTAATGTATCACTTTAGCATGAGCTGATATTAGGAGGTAAAATACATAAAGTGATGGCCTTTTCTTACTGGACTATGAAGTAGAAGAACAGATAAAAAGATATAGGAACTTTCCAGTCTCTAAGGAGAATAGTCCTCTCCTACACTTCCACACTAAAAAGGAAAATCTATCCTTTTATTGATATATTTTTATTCTTTTAATATCTCCTATTGATGTTCAGGTGCGAAAAAACTTTATCGTGTAACTCTGTTTTATAGTACTGTTGCAGTATTGCGAGTAATGATTTTTTTATTTGATTCGGAGCATAATTACTTTTAATTCCCAGTGCTCTAGTTTATCCTGGATATGTTGTTTACAGATTTTTAGAAAATGGGTTGCAGCTTTATGCATTATGATTGTGCTTCAGAAGTTCTAACTTAAAATCACTATCTTTGTAGGTGCAGCTTTGAAAAAAATTGAAGACGGAAGGGGCATCGTCGTGCGATTTGTTATTGGCAGAAGGTTGAAATTTTTACTTCTAAACTTGTTTGGTTTTGTGGTGGTGGGGGAGGTGGGGGGGATCACCTGTAAACATTTCTTATGAGTTCCAAATAATTTTGCAGTGCAAATCGTGGGGACAGTCAAGATAAAGACATTGATCGTGAAAATAGTCTGACTAATGACTTCCTAATTCTAGTATGTATATTTAATTCAAGGATTTTATTTCTTCACGTGTTTAGAAACTTTCTATTTTATTACAACATCAAATTTTACAGGGTATATTTGTCTAGGTATACAATTTAGCATTCACTTTTCTGCATGTAACACTTTTATATCTTGTGATTGGAGATCAAGGTCAACAACATAGGCTACTTAACTCATCATCTTCAACACTTTTGTTGTCAGGATGATCATGTGGAAGGAAATGAGGAACACCCAAAGAAAGCTAAATTGTTCTTTGCTCACGCTGCAGATAAATGGGATGCTGAGTTTTATGCTAAAGTCAATGATGATGTTTATGTAAATATTGGTTAGTCTTTCTTTGACTGAATTGAGCTGATTTTCTTATACAATGCAGTTCACCTAATATTTCACTGTTAATGCTATATGTTTCTGTCATCTTTTAATTGAACTTGATGGCTAAATCATTCTATGCATTGGAGAACTCTGTTTGTACCAATGGGAATATGAACATATGACTTTGAACTTGCTGTGATTCTTAATAAACTTGTATTAATTTATGGATAATTTTACGATTTCTGTAAATACTACAACTGCGGCCCATTTGGATGGCCTTTTTTTCCTAACAAAAGAACATTTTTAAGCACTTTTCATCAGCTTTAGAGCTGGGTTTCTAAGAAACATCAGAAAGCCCTAAAAGTAAAATATCACATTTTTTAAATTAAAAGATATATTTCTAAATCCTCCTCTCAATCTTCCTCTCCCTTGTCATTCCTGGAATTGCTTTCTGGTTTTCAAGACATCCTCATGGCTTCCCCCACTCAGCATTTTTATCTCAATCTCAACTTGAATGATAGCTAGGGCTATTTATTCTTCAAACTGGACATGCCCCTTCTTTATTTTTATTTTCCTAGTTGCTTAAGTTTGTAGTGGGAATAGACTTGGGTTGTTGTTATTGTTTAGGGTTTGATTTGATTTTGGTTTTTTGTTGATATTGTTTGGTTGCAGAGAAATTTTAGAAAACAGAATAACAGTCGCACACTTTTGTTTTTGGAAATTGTTGTCTTCTTTCAACAAATAATGGAAGTATTGAATTGTTTACTGACTGTTTAGGTCATGGTGTGCCCAATAACATGAGAGGAGTGGTTTACTGTAATGTTTACTCTCACTTAGTAGTGGCTGTAGGGAATAGTCATTTCTAAGCTTGGTGCCTTGGTCTACTAAAAAGCTATTTATAAGTACCTGAAATTGCAAATTGCATAGGCCTTCTTATAGTTGTATCACTTGTATATTAGAAAATTTAGTATGATGAGTTTAGAGTACTACTAGCGTGTATTTTTCGGTTATCATTCAATGTCCATCTCGTAGCCAGTTTTGATAGTCTCATTTGGAAAAGTTACAATCTTTTGTTGGCAGAAGGTTCTTGCTTTGCACTTGCAGTAATGGTCTGTCTTTTTATGGTTTCTTTAGGCTCCTAATACAAATGTAATTCTTGCTTATATGGGGCCTTGTGATACAGCAAACTTCAAGTTTAGTTTTAATAGACACAATGACGCTTAGCAAAAAAAACCACTTTGAGAACCATCTTAAATCACTTTTTTAAGTGTTAATCCAAACACATCCTCAATGTTGAAAGAATCTCTCCCTAGATATTGCACACTAACAAAGTGCTTATAAAACTATAGAAGCTGCAACAATAATAAGTGCCAAGTGCAAATAAAGCTATAGAAGTTGCAACAAAGAAAATTACCTCACTCAATAAATGCCTCATAACCCTGAACCGGTTCTTCTATATTCTCATCTTCTGAGAAGGAAAATTTAAAATTCGTCTGTTTGGTTATACTTATATGAGTACATTTTGTAGTGTGCTATTTTAATAAAATTCCAAAAAAAAAAATCACATTTCTATATTAATATGTCTTGTAACTTGTTTCTTCCTGCACAGATGCCTTAGGAGCTACACTTGCAACTCATTTGGACAAACCTCGTCTTTACATGGGATGCATGAAATCTGGCGAAGTTTTCTCTGAACCGTGAGCCCCTTGTGTTGTTGAAAATGTGCATGCTTATAAATAATACATTTTATGGTTTGCATTCTGATGTCTGTGAATGACGACAGGAATGATAAATGGTATGAGCCAGAATGGTGGAAGTTTGGTGACAAAAAATCGTAAGCCAAACAACGCTTTCTTAATAGCAATTACATTGATTTTGCTGCATGCCAAACTCATATATAGTAATCATATATCATATGACACGGCATTTACCTGTTTTGAATGGCTGCATATGAATCTTGGGGGAAACTAAGGCTTTTGTATTACATGGTATTCTGCTGTGCATTGAGATTCCTGATCCCATAAAAATTGCAATACTTGTTTTAGTTTTGCTACTCAAAACAATCTTTACTGGAGAAGCAGATTTTGTGACGTGACTTGAATATACAGGACAGTGCCAAAATCCCAAGTCCTTGCAAAATATTACTCAATTGTGTCATGCGCGAATTGAGGATAGTAACGAAGCAAATTTTGGTGCACAACTCTGGAGCAGTGCACTAAATACCACTAATATTGTATCATATCAATTTATTCATCTCCTTTCGAAATGATGATTAAATCTCTTGTGCAACAGATATTTTCGTCACGCATCGGGAGAGATGTATGTCATATCACGAGCTTTGGCTAAATTCATATCGATAAACAGGTCAGATCAACTCTTCGCTGCACTGATATTGTTAGCTACTCTTTATGCATAACTCCTGAATTTGTTGAGTTGGCAGATCTATTCTTCGTACCTATGCCCACGATGATGTGAGTGCTGGATCTTGGTTTATTGGGCTTGATGTGATGCATGTTGATGCGGCAAAGTTTTGCTGCTCATCTTGGTCGACAGGTCTCTTTCTTAATCTCTTTTCCCCTCCATGTGTGCGTGTTTACTGCATGTATACACGTGCTAGTTTAAAATCCAGGTTGATGACATAGTTTTGTAGCCACCAAAAAGATGGTTTGACTTTGAGTATCTAAGAAATTATAAGCAGAATTACTTAACAGAATGGCTGGCATATGCATCAAATATTTTTGCAACCTCAAGCTGATACAACGTAATTTTGTATCTCAGGAGCAATTTGTGCAGGTGTTTGAGTTGATTCCAGTGCATTACTGTGAGAAGACTACCAATGTAATACACAAGAGTCGCCAATTTGGTGGACGCTTTTCCGCAGATCTTTTTGACTCGATGGAAATTCATTCCTTCAGATGTCTGTTGGAAAGTCGCTTCTAGATTTGAAGCCCATCGGGCTATATAGTTAAATTAACTTGTGAGCACAGTTAGCAAAATGATCCGTTGAAAGTTTACTAGCAGTTATTACTTAAGGCATACAACATAATACAACAGATAAAGACATACCTTTCTACCTTTAAGTTGTTACCTATGGTTCTTTCCTTCATGTTCATGGGTATACGGAAGGAAGATAATTCTCCTCTTGGTAGAAGAACTTCCATAGATGTACTTGAAAGTATTTTTAGGAGAGACATGGTGGCCGACCATCCTCTTTTGAGTATAGGGACTTGGTATCTTTTGTACATCGCACAGTGGCTGGGAATTTTGAGTTATGGTTATGTTTTATTCATACAAGTTAACAATCTCTGTTCACATTGTGACAATCACATGCGCGCAATGGAGAACCCACTGCCAGAGTCCAGTGGTAAAGTATCGAACTCAGTCACCTAAACTGTCTAGAGTCTCTACCTACAAATTAAAGCTGTAGAGTTTAGCGCCATCGTTGTTAAACAATAGCGGATAGTGGATAAGCTATCGGATAGCGAATAAACTAGCTTTTAGTGGATTAGATAGCAGATAAGCTAACAAATTTGAAGTGTTTGATAAAATTAGCTGTTGAAATAACTTATAAATATAAAATGACATAAATGACACTAATAATTAATGCTTAGGAAACTAACATTTCTCCCACCCCTCTAACAATTAACAGCTAACACTATAAGCTAATTGCACTGAACACCAGGGCTGGTCATTGGGCTGTGCAGCTTGTGCTATCGCACAGGGCCTCAGCCCAATCCAAATTTTTTAGGGCCCCAAAAAAGTATAAATACGATATATATCGCTTCTGTGCAGTTGTTTGACTAAACTCTATAAGTGGCGCGATGGTGAAATTGTTTCGTCTTCCGTTATCGTGCCCCACATATCCGAGGTTCAAATCTCAGTTTCCCCACTTGCTCGTATTTCGTTCCTTTCCATTTCAATTCCTGCACTTCCGAGTTTTTTTATTTGGCTTGCCTCCATTTTGTTTTCTTGTTCAATTGTTTTACATATAATAATAATAATAATAATAATAATAATAATAATAATAATAATAATAACCGTGATTTAATTCTATTTGTCAATATATTTTAGCTATTGTTTTCTAACCATTAATAATATTTTACCAGTAATATATAAGTGTTCATTAATACCTATGTTGCGTAAACAAATTACGTTTATATAGATTAATTATAAAATATTTAATTTATACCAAGTGTTTGATAATTTGTTTAAAAATAATTACGGCTTTCAAGTTTCAATTTGCATTTTAATTCTTCTTGTTATTTGCTATTGTTCCTCATTCGTTACTTCGTTAACTTTTTTCCTTTTAAATTGAAACAATTTCTCTTTTGGTACTACAAAGGGGGGGTGTGTATCTATTTGACTAATGTAGCCGATCGACCGACAGTTGTGAAATTTTCTTGCTCATCCTTGTTCCTATCACTACCAAAAAAATGAAATTAATGAGTTTTTTTCTTTCTAATATACCTCCTAAGATTCAAAAATATGAATCTGGCTAAAAAAGAAAGTTAAGCAAAAATTTAGTTGAGCTAAATAGATTTTCCTTTCTACACGTAACCAATACTTAGACTGCGTACCAAAAGCAGAAATAATAAACAATTTGGCTAAAGTGCTCCCGAGGTCCCTTATCTTTATTTAAAGTAACGGTTTGGTCCTTTATCTTTTTTTTGTCCCAAATCAGTCCTTTATGTTTTAAATTTTTGACACATAAATCCTTTTCTGTCCCAAATCAGTCCTTTATGTTTCAAATTTTTGACACATAAATCCTTTTTTTTGACACATAAATCAGCACTGTTAACGGAAAAGGATTTATGTGTCAAAAATTTGAAAGATAAAGGACTTATTTGGGACAAAAAAAACATAAAGGACTAATTCGTTACTTTAAATAAAGATAAGGGACCCCGTGAGCACTTTAGCCAAACAATTTTGACAAAAAAGAATTTGGCCATTCTGCAATAAAATCTAAAGGCTCGTATTATAATATGGGTAATAATTGGGTCTATATGTTCTCTTTAAAAACAACCAATCCCTTCAAACCAATATCGCACAACTGACAGTAACATATTGCCAATGTCCCTACATATATTTGATCATTATTTTTCATTATACCTACAACAAATATGCTTCAGGAGTCTCATGAATCATGATGGGCCATTAAGGAAATGCGCCAATGCCTTGTCTGTATCATTGTCATGCATAACCAAGGCTTCAGCAACGCTGGTAGATGAAAATCCCATTTCACGCAAAAGGGTGTATCCATTGACAAATTCTTGAACCTAAAAATGAATAATACATTTATTCAGAAAAAAGAACTGATCAGTAAAGAAAGTGACACATCTGCTTGCTATGTTGCAACTAATAATGCAAAATTAAATAATTTCAGAACTAATCTAAATAGGAAAAACACTAGATCATATTAACTTGGTCTCAAAGCCTACAGAAAACACCATGTGATGATGACCAATCTGAAAGCGATAGACATTCATTCTATGTTATCAACACAACACAAAAAAAAAAACATCGGTACAAAGTGTAGGTCATGAAAAACCAAGCTGGCAAGAAGAGAAGAGATCTGCAAATGGAAATTGGTGAGTTTTGCTAAGAGTCGTAAGACTGCAGCCATATAGACAATCTTCAGAAGCCTTGAGGAAGAATCAAAAATTGGGAATGAGATGTTTGGCCCCTTCCCAATTATTGACAAGATAGGTGTTGTTGCATACAAGCTTCAACTACCTAAGATACTCCAGTACTCCATGTTCCACAGCTTAAACCATTCAAAGGTTCGGTCAAGGATCTTTACATGCTGCTGCCTTGTCATAAGAACTAGGGCCTATTTTCCAACCAGAAGCAGTCTTAGCAAGCAGAGAAATTTTGAAAGGAAATGCACAAATCCCTCAAGTTCTAATTAAATGGACAAATTGTAATGAAGCCAAAGCCACTTGGGAGAACAAACTTGATGTGCAGCTCAATTATCCAAATTTCAACGAGTCCAAATGACTGGAGTGTGACACTAGAGCAGCTGACTCATCAGAAGCATGTGACAAAGGACAACTGGCTTAAGAGTTTGTTACTGATTTGGGAATCATGGAAGTAGGAGCCAAAGGAATCTAGTAACAAACACTAGGCTTAGGGATTTTGTGTAAGCACATGTATAAGAGAGAGAGTGGGAAACGGGGTCCCCTTTTCTACTATCTCTTTCTCTGTTGAATATTTCACTAGATGTTGATTTAATAAATCAGTACACCCATTTTCTCATTTGTCCCTATTTGTTTGCTACTTTATTAATCTGGTTTGTTAAATCATTCCACTTTTCCATTTAGGCTCAAAACAAAACCATTGATAATTGCATGTCAACAAAAGCAACTGGTAGACTCCATAAAACACCAAAATTACTCCTCTTTCCCACAGAAAGGAGCGGTCTTAAGCATAAGACAATCAAATCAAGGCAGCCATGCAATGTTGTATACACTGTTTAAATAACTAGGCAAATTGACCATTTCTATCACTCTTCGAAAAAAACTTGACAACTAACAATAAGCTCACACTAATAATTTGGAGGAGAAATTTCAGTTTCAAGGGAAGAACTGTTTGAGTTTCATTGAATTATTCAATCTGCGTGGTCAGGACACTGAGATGTTCTGACAAATATTACTATTCAGAAACATAAAATCATTCTTCAAGCAACGCTATTATTTGAACATCATGTCCAATATGAGTTACGAGGACAGGGATCAAGAACATACTTTGGTTGGATTATCACCATAATTCGAAACGGCAATGGGAACTGCCTCTCGGCTGAGCCCCATGGCTATATATTTGCTCACAGTGGGATCTGAAGCAGTAACCTGGAAAAAAAGTTTCATAACATGAGAGTTGGAAACAGTAGATAATTTATCCATATACAGAAAAACAATGTTCCAAGCATGGAAAGGTAAATAGTAAGTCATAACCTCTGCATAATGAGTCAGGGAAAAAATTCATTAACACAGGTTACAATAGCATAAATTGGAACTTTCTGTTCTAAGTCAAGAAAAAACACCTTTGATGATGAAGATGTATCAGAAGCTTTAGTTGGAAGATTGTCTACCCCAAATTTGCTCCAATTTGGGTTATCCTTCCCTGCTTCAGCCAAAACTTTCTTCTCCAATCCAAAATCAAACTGGAAGTTGCTACGTGGAATATCTCCCCCATGAGGTAATAAATGAGGCTGCAAAATTGTGAAAATCACTCAAAAACCGTATGCAACTATCATTTTTCCTAGTAGCTTAAGCATTTGGGATAGTTGTTTCATGACATGGTATCAAAGCCTCTACGACAAAGTGGTCTAGAATTCAATCCTAGTCACCTCCATCCATTTGTTAATAAGTTGAATTTAAGCACAAGGTAGGTGGTCATGTCCATGGCTTAAGTCCAAACGGCTCTCATGTGACGGGTCATGTAAGAAATATAATATAAAAACTATTCATGTGTCTTCACCTAATATCTTAAACCCTTTTTGGATAGTTGGTTCATGATATATGCAAAGCTTGAGTATGTTCTTACACTTGGCAATGGCGTGGGAAAGAACAACCTCAAAATGAAATTTATATAACAAAATCTGCTAAAGGTTTGTTTGGAATTCGGATTAAGTGCAGTTGAGGTTCCATGCAGTCGACGAGCTACAAGTCGTTCGATCAAAATCAATCAGTCATGATTTAAAGAACATTTTTTGATTTGTTTAATATTAAACTCCGAGATTGAAATCTAGGCCGTCCGATCCGAAAGGTGTTTAGTGTGCCTCTGCATAAACTTTCTAACTGCATGCAAACCCAATCCGTTTGTTTGAATAAACCCCATTGGGTTGATGTTTATGAAACAACCATATAATCTTCTGCACCAGCTAACTAAGCTGTAAATGCATCTAATAAAAGCCACCCCATAACCTACTGAGTGGCAATCAAACAAAGGTAACTCAAGCAAAGAAAAGTAGCATCTAGAAGCCTCAATAAACTTGGTTTTCCGACAAAGTCAAAGAATGTTTATACATGATTCAAATCTAAATTATTATTTTTATTCAGCCTGCTATTGAGAGGATTAAGGTGAAACCAATATCAAAATGAACTCAACAAAGGAAGCATGTTTATTTAAATGGCACTTGATGCAAATTGACGCTCAATAACCCATAACTCACAAGCAAAGAGGAGTAAAGCACAGTGATCAAATTCAAATACTTCTATCAATGCGCAGATTCTCAATTGACAACGATAACCAAGCAAATCTTACCGGCGGCGTGATTCTATATTCCGGCTTTATAGCAACCTTAATGCCCAATCCTGCTGCAAATTCAATAAACCAAGTTATTTCTCTTTTCCACAAATCGCAAGGAAAATCATAAAACCAACAAAAACTTAAATAGAGTTATACAATATTGAAAGAAATCCCCAATACTCGTTATCAATTAAAGGGAATAGAAAATCGAATAAAGCGCATGGGAGGGAGAATGAGAGAGAGAGAGAGAGAGAGAGAGAGAGAGACTTACAAGAAGGTGAAGGAGTTGAATTCTGCTGATAAGGTGGCGGACGGACGGCGGCGTGAGGGTGAGGGCCGATCTTAGGGTAGATGGATGAGGGAGAAGATGACGGTGGCGCTGGAGCACGATACATCGGATGTGGGCTCGGTCTGCTTCTATAATCGTAGTCCATCAAAAACGTAAGAACCTACCACTTGCGTTTCCTTGCCTGGGAAGGGAATGGAAATAGAAACGGGTGTTGTGCCGCGCCGTGTTGCGTACCTTCGTTGTTATAGACGCGAGATTAACAGGTTAAACTATCTGACTAAGCAAGGAAAGTTTCTGTTTAACAGGTTAATTGCAATTTCTTACCCATCACGTGAGATTAGGACACGTGGCTCTTGCTTACCCGTTGGATGGTTATTTTGGATAAACAATATGCGTCTTTCTTTTGAGTTTTCATTCTTAGTCACAGTCTCATGACAACTTCTTTGCATTTGTCATTGTTCGTTCTTTGCATTACTTCGTCCTACTTTCTTGGCTCAGGTAGTTTCTCTTCTTTTACATTACTTTCTTGACTCATCCGTGAGGATTGAGAATGTCTATCGTCATCAAAGTTTCAAACAATTTTTCAACTATATTGATCCATGTGTTCTACTAACCATTTTGCAAAGTTACCAAGAATTAATCATGTCACTTTGAGACTTGATAGTTTCTACTAACCATTTTGCCGTTCCCAAATTAAATGTGAAAAGTGTGAAATTTTACATTCACAATTCACAATACAGATACAAATACAAATACAAATATATTACATTAGTAATTAGTAAGTAATCAACTAATCCTATGGTCTCACATGGACTGGGGAACGTTGGCTTGTTTTTTGGACAAAGGGGAGAGTTGGCTAAGACTACAGGAAGGTGACAAATAACAGGTCGTCTTTACATCATCTTATACATTCCTACAAGGATATGAGACCTATTCACGATCTACAACTAGAGAGAACAAGTACTAGATACAAAATTATAATCCAAATATGGGGTCATTTGCACCAAATATAGAAGAACCAAACTGTCTCGTATTCAAATCATTGCCATCCAAGGCTGGACCAAAACGATCAAGCCACTGAGTTGGACTTGCGGTTTCATTTTCCTCCACCCACTCAGAATTCATATCAATATCATCAAACTGAAGCAGATCAACTTCTAAAGACTTTGCATTCATCTGCTTAGCCAACTTGAGATTGTAGTTTATATAAACAACATCATTCAGTGTTTCTCTATCAATCTTATTCCGCTTCTCAGAGTGAATTTGCTTAAAGGTACTCCACTGCCTCTGAAATGAGAAGGTGCTACAAACTTGACTCAATATTCTAATGGCAACTCGTTGCAACCCCGGCGCAGAATCACCATATTGTTCCCACCAAAGCCCTACAATTAATAAGCAATGAGTTTGCATAATCACATTCCTATAAATTAATAAGCTTGTTGTTATAAAAGTTGATCTCTGAGAAACAAAATGAAATACGGGGCGCTATTTAAAACTTACATGGAGCAACTGTGTTTCTTGCCTCCTTTGCTAGGCTACAACCAAACATCCCATGCGCCTTTGTAAACGTATAGATTTGATTGGTAATATCACGCCTCATGTCTGGTACCGGAAGTAATTTCTCCAGAACATTAAAGAAGTCTTCTTTTATAGAAGATAGAAACTTTATTTCAGGATTATATTGAACACTGGGGTTTAGAAATGCTGCAGCTGCATGTAGAGGTGAATGGAGTTGGTCTCGCCACTTTGTATCTACTATATCTAAGAATGTCTTGCATTTGTTCTCATCCATTATGTAGTATGTCCTGATTGATTCTTTGGCCCTGGTCATTAATTCATATATGGAACCTACAGTTGGTTTCCCTTCAGATACTTCTCTTAACACCTTCAGAAATGGCTCAGAGATGGCCACACACTCTTCCACTGTCCTCCAGAATTCACCATCTTCTGCAATTGCAATACAAGAAAGACTCTGTGGTTTATTTGCATAGGAAGTGTTTGAGGCAAATTCAGGGCTGTGAAACATATGTTTCAGTCTTGTTTTCAGCTTCAACATGGACTGTAAAGACAGGAAAGTGGATACAGACTTTGTGATCCCAGTCCTGATAAGTTCCTGGCCTCCACTGTACTTCTTCATAAGATCAAGCAATGAAGCATTGTTGTATATCAATTTCGATATCGTTTGTGCTTGAAAAATGCATCTACCAATCCAATCAACCTTGGTGAAGTCCTCCAAGATTAGGTTCAGACATTGAGAGACACAAGGAGATACAAATATAGTTCCATAGTTCTGCAGAATATGATTGGCGATCCCGGTATAGTTAAAACTGCTATCCATAATAATTTGCACAACATTTTCTGGGCCAAACTCTTGAATTACTGAATCAAAAAGATCAGCTAGCCATTTTGTGTTCTTGAAATATGCAGAGGCGTCCACAGATTTGTGGAAAAATGTCCTGGATGGTGATGAGACTAAGAAATTAACAATGGCTTTCGATTTATAATCAGTCCATGTGTCTGCAATTATGGTACAGCCGGTAGTAGCCCACTCTTTCTCGACATCTTTTGACTGCAATCCCACTTCTGATTTTATCCTCTCCAACCATATTGTTTTCAAGATTTCTGCGGATGGACCAGTAAATCCAGGACCACACTTTGTAATGGCATCAATCATTAACTGATAAGATGAAGACCGCGCAACACTGAAGTCTAGCTTATTCTCAAAAAAGAAAAGAGCAATACTTCTCTCTGCATTCTCTTGGTTGTTTGTTGAGGTAGGGGTCAAAGGATTATTGCCAGTAGTACTAGTAGGGAAAATCTTCACAATAGGGGATGTTGTCTCCAAAGATAAAAGATCTTTGGTTGCAGAAAGATTACCAGGAGATTTGACTTCTACTAGTTTTTGTTTCTTCACACTAGAAATTTCTTTAACCTCTTCCTTTGATGCTATTATATTCCTTACTCTATCAGTAACATCATCTCTGACTTTGCTACAAGGATTCACCCCTTTACTTGGAAATCTAGATAAATGATGCTTCAACCTACTAATACCACCATTTAGAACTCTTTGGCAAAATTTACATCTTACCTTGTTTCCATCTAATTTCTCTGCATATTCCCAACATACATCTTTTTCTCGAACCACTACCAGTGTGTTCAAAAAAAAAGTATTGTCAATACTCAATGCATATTATATGATCAAATTGTTCTTTTGTTCGGTTAATTTTGCATTTGCATTAAAGGAACTAAGAGTAAATAAGCTTAAACTTACTTGGGATGCAGAAGCGTAACTCCCGTGGAGTAGTTTAAAACAACCTATACGAAAATTTCAAACAAAATTATGCAATGAGAATCTCAGAAGAAATATAATACACTAACATGAACCGCGATCATTCAAATACAATAGTAATCATTCAATGAACAAAGCAATATGTGTAATATAAACTCAAGTGTATGAGTTAACTTTATGAATAATCGAAGATACACGAGAGTTATCGACGAAGCATTACACATTGTTAAACTTTTTCTCCTTCCAAAATCGTTACGCCAAACATCTTCAATGGAACAAAGAGGAAAAATTATCAATTTAATAAATGTTGCATTTTTACTCATTTCTAAAACACGAGACTTTAATAACTGTAAGCACCAGATAAAATGAATTGAATTGAATCTTCTGACCAATCACAGAGATAATTGAATCTAGTCTCGAATTAAAATAGTTGCGAAAATAGATTACAGAGATATTTAGAAAAGTAATATCCACATTCAAAACAAATTGGGGGAAATCGTGGTGAGATTAAAGGAAAGAATAAGATAGCGAGAAATTTGGAACTTACGAAGTGAGAGACTGGTCTTTCCCGGCGGAGAGATAAACGGAGGTCACAGATTTCAAAGATTTTTCCGATTTATCGCGATATTTTCGAACTAGGGTTTAACCGGTGTTGAACTTTATCTTCGTTCATTCTCCTCTCACTAACTTTATCTTCTCTTTTATTTTCTCGTTTTTCAATTATTTTTCAATGATATGCGTATTTGCATCTCTGTGTTGGGTCTCCTTTTGGCGATATCTCGCGTACCTTTCTATGGACCTAACCAATCAAGTAAAGCCATGTGGATTCCGAAAGGGGAAGATTTCTGAAGCGAGAAGCCAAGATTCACGAAGACTTATCTTGTTTTTCAAAGTTTTTCTATAAAAGAAATTTTGTTTATGGGTTTAATTAGTGTACACATATTTTGCAAAACTTATTATACTATTTATCGATAAAAATATATGGTAAGGATGACATATCAGGTGGTTACTAATTGAATAATTTCTTTTTAATTATGTGTTAAATTATAATTGGTAGGTAATGTAAAACGTGTACACACATATTGTGTATATAAATTAACTTTTAATTATACACGATAGATAGTATAAATGTTTTACACCATCTACAAATTACAAATTACAAGTTGAAACATCACTAAAAAAAAGTTAATGAATTAGTAACTACTTCATGTGTCACTCGTAATTTGAAATGTTATTCGTTGTCAATGCTGATGTGGCAGTCAGTTTGTGAGCTGTCACTAGAGCTGGCAAAACGAGCTACCCGGCCCATATCGGGCCGGCCCGCTACGGGCTCGGACTTTTAAGGGCTGGGCTTAAAAGTCGGGGTTGAAATTCGGGCTCACCCTTTATGGCTCAAGCCCAGCCCTATGCGGGCTGCGGGCTTTTTGGGCTAGCCTGCAATATGCGCGATTTTTTAGCGAGACAATCATGTAACCGGACAAAATGATGGGCCCAAGCCCTCCTAAGATTAAAGCTGTTGGGCATTCTTCCACAAGAATGTTGAATGGTACTATTTAGTCAAATACATACCATGTTCTGTTTACCCACAATTCATAGAAATGGAATATATGTTTTTTTTTGGAATAAATGGCATATATGTGTAGCCATTAGGAATACTTACCATGTTCTGTTTACCCACAATTTATAGAAATGGAATATATTTTTTTTTTTGGAATAAATGGCATATATGTGTAGCCATTAGGTAATTATGCATGTGCATTTATATAATTAGCTTTGGTGCTTTTCTTAACTGAAGGCAAATAATATTTTGTATAAATACTAGTCAAACACTAGTCAGTAATTCACCCCAGTGCACAATGCATTTGAAGAAACTGAAGAAAAAATAGCGAGTGAGTTAGCTTTGCTATGTGTTATTACTGTAGTTAAGTTTTCTAAATAGAAAAAGGAAAGATGAATATTCACGGGCTTGCGGGCTACCCATGGCCCGGCTCGGGCTTTTGTGGACCGGGCTAAAAAGCCCGGATGTAAAACGGGCTCAATTCCTTCGGCCCAAGCCCTCCCATTTTTCGGGCTGACCCGGCCCGGCGGGCCCGGCCCATTTTGCCAGCTCTAGCTGTCACAGTTAGTTAGAATTGCCAACTAGTATATATAGTTGGATGTAACAGAAATGCATGTGATGGAAAATCATTCTGATAAATTCAGTTTCAATACAACTGCATAATGCAGAGAGTTTATCACTTCATCATGGTATCATTCGCGGTTTCCGATCCTGTTACCATCATCTTCAACCATCACCTCTGATTCGCTCACCATTGTTGCTTGCTTCTCTGCAACAATTCTCTGCACCTTTCAAACTTCAGTAGCTTTGGTTACATCTGATCATGGCTCCTAGTCCAACATCTTCACCAGAACACTCACAGCAGTGCATGACAAAACAATCAGGGACACAAGGTAAAGAAAGATAGGCTAACTGACACGCATAAGTCAATTTCTGGTGATAGCGAAGTTAACCCTTCAATAGAAAATAGTTATAAGTCAAGGGATGCAAGACTCAACATTTTTAAGCATGGATGTCATTACTGAGAGTGATAAAAACAATTTAACACAATTTAACAAAACAAGTTCGCAATCAATGAATATCATGAAGAACACGCAAGGTCCAATACTAAATCAAAACATTATTTGCACGTCATCGACGAAGTAGCAACTTAAATAATCAGCAAAACCATTTTACAATACGATTAGCCTTAGCATCAAGATTAAAACAGTTCAGGCAAATCAAAACACATGCGAGCACTAAGCGACGGGGCAAGTCTTTTAACAGCATGCAACAAGGAGGTCAAAGGAAAACATAACCAAAAACGAAACACAGAATCTACACACAGACATACGACATAGGCACACAACACTAGTAGGGACTTCTCCCCCACTAGTTCACTTACCATTAGCAATTTTTGTTTTACCTTTACCTGCAGAAGCGTTCGTACAACACAAACAACCGTTAGATTCAAAAGACAACAGTTGGTCGTTAACCGACACAACGACTCGACGACTTGGCCGGACGGACCAACCATTGCTCTGATACCACTAATGTAACACCCATTTTCTACCCGTTATTTATTATTATAAAACAAGAGTTTACAAAAATCTTTTTCTTTTATTTTCAACAAGAGGAGTGTCACATTTTCGTCAAAACGCTAATAGCTTAATTACGTCATTTTCCGAAAAGCTAATACATAGCACTTAAATTCTCATTTATTCAAGCAGCGGAAAATCATTAAATCATCGATGAATCATAACAGTTAAACAGTCATCAGAAAACTAAGGTACATCCCTCCCCACTGAGTGCTACGTATCAGAGCATGACGACCCGACTCCAAATAGTGAAGAGTACGAATACCTTCACTCGTGATCACCTGCAGTTACCACGTAGGGTAACATTCAACAGAGAAAGGGTGAGTTCAATCTAACCATATAATAGAACATGTGATAAGTCTCAGGCTAGAATTACAGGACTAGAACAACCATACTACAGTCATCACGTAATCACTCGAAAGTCACTCATTAAGGCAATCCGTCACTATGGCATGTAGATGTATGAGAATGCAATATATACATGTGGATCCATCATCACCGCAATAAGCCTTGAGGGCACATCACCGCTTTGGCCGAAGCCTACTCACCGCATGGCCGAAGCCTACATCACCGCTGAATGCACATGGATGCATGCGACACTATGAACATGCATCAATCACATTACATCATCATCATCAATTATATCCCATCATCGCTAAAAATATCACATCAGTATTTATATCATCATCGCTAATCATCATCGCTAATCATCATCGCTAATCATCACCGCTAATCATCACCGCTAATCATCACCGCTAATCATCTTCGCTAATTATATCACATCATCGCCAATTATATCACATCATCGCTAATCATGTTACTCACCCATTGGCCGCTAAGGGCATTTTTGTCAACAAAACTAGCCACTAAGGGCATCATCGTCAAGACACTCACACATTGGCCACCAAGGGCATTTTCGTCACTTTATTCATAAAATTTCATTATTCAACCGGGACAGCCACACGGGCGTCCATACAACAGCAACTAACATATTTTTCCTCAGAATGATTCATTTTCCAAAATGATTGCGACTCGACATTTTCTCAAAATGACAACTTTTAGGGTTTGAGTTAATCATCAACATTTCTTCCAGAAAATACTTTACTGAGCCCCAAATTAGAATATTCAGATGGGCGTCTGAATAAGCTTTCCAAAACATTTTGAAACGCCTAAAACGGAGTCCCGAGTCAAAAGATATTCGAAAAACAAATTTGGGAACAACAGCGACACCCTGGGCTACGCGAACACGGCAGCCAGAATTCGGCGAATTAGTTAAAATAGTAAACGACATCGAAAAATTACAAAAGACCCCTCGTTGGAAAGCTACAGATGTGTAGTTTCTGAACATATATTTAAAGTTTCAAAACAATGAGCCAGTTAGTACAGTTTTTAGAAACAACCCGAATGGTTCCCAGACTATACAGATTCTGTCCTTCCACTTCAAATCACTCTAAACTGACTTACACTTGACCAAATGGAACAAAACCTTAGCCTTAACAAAATAAATTTGAGTATAGTTTCTAATGGAAAAAGAATCGTTCAAATCAGAGTTCAATTGAAGACACAAGACCTGAAACACTGAACCTATACCTAGTTTAAGTCCAGAAATTTGACCTGACTTGGGACGCTCATAACTCGAGCTACACTACTCCAAATTTAACCAAACCAGTGCCAAAGTGACCAAAATTAAGTCTGTTTTCTAACAAAAAAAAGTCCCATAATTTTTTGACGAACAGAAAGTTCCCAGTTTTAAAAATACCGAACCTATGTCCAGAATGCTTCCAGAATATTACCCTAACTTGTGGAATTCATAACTCGATCTTCACAGCTCTAAACGCAACCAAACCAGCGTCAAATTAACAAGCATTCAATCAAGTTTTCGAAATGACAAACCACATAATTTTTCAATTAGTAAAACGTTCTCAGTCACTGAAATACTAAACCTATGTCAGAACATCTCAAAACAGTGAACTCAACAACACATATATGATCATATCATTAATCTCAATCAACATGAATATAATCAAAAACACATAAACATCAAGCAATCACCAAGATCATAAGTCGCATATATTCATCAAGATAGCAATGATTAAGGATCAACAATAATATGGATAGATCTAGGCTAAATCCCATCCTAAAACCCATCACACAATCTATTATAGAGAAAGATGATCCCCCCTTACCTTATGTTAGAAGAAGTAGGAGTTCTTGAGAGGAAATCACCACCAAAAATTCAGCAACAATGGAGGCCCCCTTCTCTTCTTGATCCTCGCCCTTCCTTCTTCTTTCTTTCTTGAAGTTTTGCGTTTTCTCTCCTTTCCTTTGCTCTCCAAAACGGCTCACTCTCTCCACTCTCTCTAGGGATTTCGCCAATGCCAAGCCTCAAACCCTAACCCCATTCACTTAGCCAAACTCGCCTATGTTGGGTATTGGGTCATGGGCTTATCCAACTCAAGCCCTATGTGCGCTCCAAGCCAACATCATGCCCTAAATAATAATATGCACCCACTCAATTATTTTCTAAATTTAATTAAATCACTAAATAAAATAAATCCCTAATAATTTAATTAAATAAATTAATTAAATTATTTGGGTGTTACACTATGCGCACCTCAAGGATAAATCTAGGCAATTAAGATCTGAACTGAAGTGTACTAAGAAAGGCAACCGTAGCATAAATGAATATGTTACTCGCATCCGCACTCTAGCTAGTTCACTTAGTGACTCTGGTGTGAAAATCTCTGATAGTGATTTGGTAGACATAGTGCTTGATGGTTTGCCTGAGGAGTACTACTCCTTTGTTCTGATTGCATATTGGAAACCAGATACCTTTACACTGACTGAATTGGAAGCCTTGTTACTTGTGCAAGAGGCACAACTTAACAAGTTTCGCCAGGAGCTTGCTACACCAGTCATTTCAGCAAATGCAGTTCATACAAATGTTTCTAGTGGATCTGCATCTGGCTCTCAGCAACAGACCTACTTTGGTGGTTCCAGTTTCTGTGGTTGTGGTAGGTTCTCTCGTGGCAGAGGACGTGGCAGAGCTCGTAGCAATCAAGGCAGACCTCTCTGCCAGGTATGCAACAAACCAAGGCATAATGTTGTGCAATGCTGGTACAGGTTTGATGAAAACTATGGCGCCCAGGAGAATCAGAATACTGCACCATCTCACACTGCAAGTGACAACACAGCTTCCCAGCAACAATCAGAAAAGTCACAGACACCAGCCACCACAGCCACTGCTCCATAGGTCTTGGCTGCATACACTTCCTACATGCCAAATCCTTCAGACACTATTGCATTTCCTCATGACATGACTGCTCCAGGTTGGTTTATGGACACTTGTGCCTCTCACAATTTCACCTCAAAGGATGAACATTTACATGAAAGCACAGCCTATCAAGGCCACCAAAAGGTTCACATGGGAGATGGCAAAGGCTATCCAATAAAAGCCATTGGTTCCACTCTTATTCACTCCACCACAATACCTAACAGACACTTCAAACTCACTAATTTAATTGTTGTTCCAGCCATCACTCGTAACCTTATCTCTGTTGGTCAATTCACAACTGATAATCATGTTTATGTTGAATTTCATTCTCTAACTTGTCTTGTGAAATGTCAGGATTCTAAACAAACCTTACTCCAAGGATTTCGTGGACCAGATGGACTCTACTTCCTTCCCCATGTCACCACTGTTCCTAGGACTCCCTCCCCATCAGTGTTCAATGTAGCAGTGCCTGTACAAGTTCCCAGCAACAAAGATAAAGTGCCTTCCACCAGCTCCATTCACAGCAACATTAGTAGCTACTCCATATGGCACCATAGGCTAGGCCATGCCAACAGTCGTGCAATTCAACATGTGTTAACCATTTGTAATAAACCTTGTTCTCCATCTAATAATTGGTAAATCACATCGTTTACATTCACCTCACTCCACTACTCAATATCACACACCATTTGAGCTCATACACACTGACTTGTGGGGACCATCCACTACAAGAATTTCCCCCATTTCCGGCGGCCCATTTCCGGCGGATTTTGGTTCGCCAGTATATTACCGGCGGATTTAATCCCCCAATAAATTACCGACGGATTTATCAATTATTTCCGGCGGATTTTAGTTCGTATGTACGTTACCGGCGGATTAATTAGGCTTTCCGGCGGAATTATGGATTACCGGCGGATTTTTAAAAAAAAATTATTTTTTTTTAAAGCAAATCCGCCGGTAATGTGCATTACCGGCGGATTTTTCCGTTGATAATTACCGGCGGATTTCAAAATGTTTTTTATTTTTTTAAAAAAAAAAACCACCGGTAATGTACATTACCGGCGGATTTTTCCGCCGGTAATGCACATTTCCGAAGGATTTTTCAAAAAATTATTTATTTAATTTTTTTTACACTCTTCTCATTTCCTATAAATAAAACTTTCTCCTACACTCTTCTCATTCTCTCATTTCTCTCTTTATTTCCTTCTCATACTCTCCAATCTCCATAAATTTCTCGACATATCTCTCTTTCTTCTTTCTCTCAAATCTTTATTTCCTCTTTCTTCTTCCTTCTCATTCAATCTCTTCTCAAATCTTCTCACATACATAGAGCTGTCAATGGGCCGGGTTTGGGCCCGCCCGTCCCGGCCCATCGGGCCAAACAGCGTATACGGGCCGGGCCGGGTCGGCCCGATATTTTGATGGGCTGCAAAATTTACAGCCCGAGCCCGCTCACCACCAGCCCATGGGCCAACGGGCCAGCCCAATGGGCCAACCCAACGGGCCACAAATCATTGACTTTTTAGAATTTTGGGCCAGCCCGGCCCAATACTATCATCGGGCCCATCGGGCCGGGCCAAAAAAGATACCGTTGATTTTGGGCTATTAATTTTAGAGCCCAGGCCCAACCAAAAAATCGGGCCGTTGGGCCGGCCCAATGGGCCGGGCCCAAATTGACAGCTCTACACATACATACACTTCATTTTTCTCAATCTCTTCTCAAAATCTTCACATATTTATACACTTCATTTTTCTCAATCTCTTCTCAAATCTTTATTTCCTCTTTCTTCTTCCTTCTCATTCAATCTCTTCTCAAATCTTCTCACATACATACACTTCATTTTTCTGAAATAATTAAATAATTAAATAATTAAAATAATATTAATTTTTTAAATAAACGGATTTTAAAAAAAGAAATAAATTAAATAAGAAATAAATTAAAATAAACGAATTTAAAAAAGAAATAAATTAAAAAAATTAAATAATATTAATTTTTTAAATTAACTAATTTAAAAAAAATTAAAAAAATAATCAATTACCGGCGGATTTTTCAGGATTACCGGCGGATTTTTTAAAATAAATATTTTTTAAAAAATTAATTACCGGCGGATTTTGGGTGATTACCGGCGGACTTCCGACGGAAAATATCCGCCGGTAATGTCCAATTACCGGCGGATTTTGTCCGCCGGAAATCGCCGAAATTCTTGTAGTGATCACCCTCCCCTTCCAGCACTGGTTACCTATACTATATAGTCTTTGTCGATGCATTTAGCAAATTCACATGGAACTATTTACTGAAACGAAAATCTGAAGCTCTGCAGGCATTTCAAGTGTTTCACAGCCTTATAAACAACCAATTTTCCATTAATATAAAAGCTATACAATCAGATTCAGGGGGAGAGTTCAGAGCATTCACTTCATACCTTACCTCTATAGGCATTCAGCACAGATTCACATGTCCTTACACATCACATCAAAATGGAACTGTTGAGAGAAAACATAGGCATATTGCTGAAATGGGCCTCACTTTACTTGCTCATGCCTCTCTACCATTAACCTATTGGGATCATAGCTTCACCAATGCTGTCCATCTCATAAATAGGCTGCCATCTACTGCCCTATCTGACTATATATCTCCCTATCAGGCTCTATACAAGTCTGTTCCTGACTACTCCACTCTAAGATCATTTGGCTGCCTGTGCTTTCCCTTACTTACACCATATAACAAACACAAATTGGACTTTCATAGCCAGGAATGTGTCAATCTTGGTCCCTCTCCCATGCACAAAGGTTTCAAATGCTTAAGTGCAGATGGCCGTATCTTCATTTCTAAGGATGTAATTTTCCATGAAGCCACTTCTCCCTTTCCCCATCTGTTTCCCAGTGCGGTCTCTGATGATACTACTGAACCTTCTCAGTTTCTCTCTGCAGATCTTCTGATCCCTACTTATTCTGCTATCTCAGCACCTCCCAACACTGCAGCCACACCAACAGCAGCTCCCAGTTGTTCTCAGTCATCCTCTCTGACCCCTGATCCCACCACACAGCCAGTGTCTGCATCAGACACTGAGACTGCAACTCTAGAGCCATCTAATTCTGAGCTACATAATTCTGAACCTACAGTTTCTACTCCCTCTCCTCCACCTCCTCCCACAACCCTACATACTCATCCAATGATAACTAGGTCCCAAACAGGAAATCTCAAGCCTAGAGTGTTTGTAGCTCATATGGAACCTGCTAGTGTGAAACAGGCCCTTTCTCAACCACAGTGGCTTGAAGCCATGAAGGTAGAATATGATGCCTTGGTTAAAAACAATACTTGGACACTTACCACCCTCCCACCTCATAGAAAACCCATTGGTTGCAAGTGGGTATTTCAAATAAAAGAAAATCCGGATGGGTCAATTAACAAGTATAAAGCAAGACTAGTAGCAAAAGGCTACAACCAACAACCTGGACAGGATTATGGAGAAACTTTCTCTCCAGTTATCAAGCCTACAACCATTAGAATTCTTCTAACCATGGCACTTACATTCAAGTGGGACATTCAACAAATGGATATCAACAATGCCTTTATAAATGGCACAATTGAAGAGGAAATCTATATGTCACAGCCACCTGGCTTCATCAACTCAGACAAAACTCTAGTATGCAAGCTCAATCGTTCATTGTACGGGCTAAAGCAGGCTCCCAGAGCCTGGTATGAGAAGCTGCACAGTTCTCTAGTTCAGTTTGGTTTTCAGCACAGTCATTGTGATCATTCACTCTTTGTGCTGAACAACAAGGGTGTACAGCTCTTTGCCTTGGTGTATGTAGATGACATCCTAATCATTGGTTCTTCCTCTGCACTCATCCAGGATCTGATCATCAAATTACAGGCTTAGTTTGGTCTTAAACACCTTGGCAAACCAGCCTATTTCTTGGGAATTGAAGTCAAATACACCAACACAGGTGCTATGCTGCTTACCCAATCGAAATACATTCAAGACTTGCTACAACGTGTGAACATGCATACATGCAGCCCCATTGCTACTCCTATGATGTCAAATTGCAAGCTTAGCCGCCATGGCTCTGACACGCTCCCTGATCCCACGCAATACCGTTCAATCGTGGGTGCCTTGCAATATATCACCTTGACACGCCCTGAATTTGCCTTCAGTGTCAACAAGGTTTGCCAGTTCCTCTCCCAACCATTAGACAGTCATTGACGCGCCGTTAAACGCATTCTGCGCTATCTTCGTGGCACCCAACAACATGACTTGCTGTTACAACCGGCTTCTGCAGATACACCTTTCTCATTACGCGTTTACCGTGATTCTGATTGGGCCAGCGACCCAGATGATCGTCGTTCAACATCCGGTTCTTGCTTGTTCTTTGGCCCCAATTTGGTCAGCTGGAGCTCCAAAAAGCAGACCCTGGTTGTGCGTTCAAGCGCTGAAGCAGAATATCGAGGAATGGCTAAAGCCACAGCTGATTTACTTTGCGCCCAGTCACTCCTTGCTGAACTCAGAGTTCAAACTCAAGCACCTGTCTTGCTGTGTGATAACCTGAGTGCAGTGATGCTGGCTCACAATCCTATACTACATGCAAGAACAAAGCATCTTGAATTGGACATCCTTTTTGTCAGGGAAAAAGTAGCTGCAAAACAACTGTCCATTCAGCATGTCCCTGGTGCACACCAGATCGCAGATGCACTCACAAAGCCTCTGCCCTCGGCTCAATTTGATGATCTAAGAGTCAAACTCAAGGTGGTGCCTTACAGTCCCTCACAACAGAGTTTGAAGGGGGAGTAATGGAATACAAGTCAAGAAATAAGTCACAATCTGTTGTAATAGCTAATTAGATAGAAAAATTGACTTGTATCCAAGCCTTGTTGTCAATGCTGATGTGGCAGTCAGTTTGTGAGCTGTCACAGTTAGTTAGAATTGCCAACTAGTATATATAGTTGGATGTAACAGAAATGCATGTGATGGAAAATCATTCTGATAAATTCAGTTTCAATACAACTGCATAATGCAGAGAGTTTATCACTTCATCATGTATTACGAGAAAGGACTGAAAACATGATTTGTTGGTTAAACACACAAAATCAAATGAAATCATAATCAATGAATAAGTGTATAATAGTTGACCCCCCCCCCCCAAATACAATGTCTTCTTTCTGCCATCTAATTAAACACTTATGGTGTATCATCGCAAATGCCTAACAAATCAATAAATCAAGAAACCATAAGTGATAATTAAACAAGAAACAATAATAGCAGAAGCAGAAGTAGTAAACCTTATTCGAAGTAAATCTTAACCCTAACAAAGGCAATAAAAATCAAAAGTTTGGAAAGATACCTATAAATAAATGTGATAATAGTAGAACCAATGCAGATATCAATCCAATCAAAAATGGATGAAAAACATGTCTCTGCGACGGAGGTGGCGAAGAAGACGATGGGAGAATAAGAACAAGACGAACAAACTTCATTTTTAATGCACTTTAAATGTTTTTTTGTTTTAATTTTAATTTTCAATAGTAACGTTGAAGCCCTCAACTCATTTGTTTCTCATTATTTTTATCGAATTAGCACCAATCAGACTACCCTGCGAGGATAAAGAGAACTATCAGCTTTTATTTTCATGGGCATCGTCATTGTTGTTAAAATTTCATACATTTTATCCGCAAGGCCTAGTTCAACTGGTAAATGACGCCTAAACTGTTATGTAGGATACCATCATCACTGGATTTGAACTTGCCAGTTGTGTGTGTGAGTTTCAGACTTTCAGTAGCACTTATTATTTGTCTTCGGACAAAAAAAAGTTTCATGCATTTTTTAATTAAGTTGACCACCTATCAAGGTGTCCCACGGTAGTAGCCAACCTCAGTTACCAACTTACAGGCAACACCTTCATTATGTTTAAGTCTATATATGAAGGTTCTCCGAATGAGTTAGGTATTACATTGACAAGACTCTAAAGTGGATAATGTTTATCAATGTATACACTATTAAGGGAAAAATATGTAGAGATAAGAAAAAATAATAGATAAATAGATATGATGTACAATAGAAGTCAATGTTGGAAAAAAAAATATATTACTAGAATATATACAAGCCTCCATATGCACCCTCCTATTTGCACGGCATAAAATAATCTATTTGCTTGTAAATGATTATGGAATGAGTTTCTCTTACTTCATTTGCATGTGATGCCGCTGTTCCCGCAAGCATATACAGCTCATCTTCCATCATTACCAATACACTATCATTGCAATCACCCCAATTTGGATTTCCACTCTCTAACTTCTGAAACAAACCAGAAGGACCTCTTTCTGATATGGTCCTCCTGCAGGACCTACACTGGTTTTCTTGTTAACCGCCCAATTCATCACTTTCTGTTGATCTTTAACCTGTTTGGTGAATTTTGGAATCTAGAAGTAAGTATACAATTCTCCTTTTTATCTTGTTACTGTATTATGGTACTGACAAAGTGCTCTGCTTTTTAGCTTTACACTTCTCTCTATTCAGTTGGATTATTTTCATAATGCAAGAAAAAAATAATACTTTTGTGCTTTGAAAATAATGGTCAGCAGCTTATTATTATTGGCTAGCCATTAAAAAGTTTAATCAACTTTTAGTTTCAAAGTTTTTGTTTGTTGTAGTGATCATTAGGGAAATTCTAACAAGGTTAATTAATTTCCATTCAAACCCGAGCTGCATGCTTATTTTGACTTTAAAAAAAAAATACTATGTATATAGCCTTGGTAAGATGCATGGCATACCGTACACTCAATCAATTCAAGACTTGTACGCAAATTGTCTCTAGTTGATTATAATATTGTTTAATTACTATCTAAACTTCTCCATTTTAGCCTCATATGAAAGTGACCAATCTCTTGAGGTGATATCTCTTTACTTAAGTTTACGTCAACTATTGATCTTTTCTTCTCTCTTCAAACCAGAAAATGGACAAGAAGATGGCTCTCTTGTTGTTCATGTTTTCAGCAGTATTGGTTAGTATTGGAGCTGAACCAGTAGAAGATAAACAAGCCTTGCTTGATTTCATTCACAATATCAATCATTCACCTCATGTGAATTGGGATAAGAACTCTTCTGTTTGTCAAAGCTGGAGAGGAGTGACCTGCAACACTGATAAATCTCGAGTTATCGCGGTTCGATTGCCAGCAGCTGGATTGAGTGGTCCAATCCCACCCAACACTATATCTCGTCTCTCAGCTCTTGAAACTGTGAGTCTTAGATCAAATGGTATAACAGGTTCTTTCCCTGATGGTTTCTCCGAGCTGAAAAACTTGACAAGCTTATATCTCCAATCTAACAAATTTTCTGGTCCATTACCATTGGATTTCTCAATTTGGAATAATCTCACTGTTTTTAATTTGTACAACAATTCTTTTAATGGAACCATACCTTTTTCAATTTCAAATCTTACTCATCTCACTTCATTAGTCCTTGCCAATAACTTGCTTTCTGGTGAGATTCCTGATCTCAATATTCCTAGCCTGCAAGAGCTGAATTTAGCCAATAATAACCTTAGTGGTGTTGTGCCTAAATCCCTTCTTAGATTTCCAACTTCTGCCTTTGTTGGTAATTTCAACCTTACATCAGTAAATGCAGTTCCTCCAGCTTTTCCTATGCAGCCACCATATTCTCTTCCAACTCCAAGAAAGAAAACCAAAGGACTCGGTGAAACTGCATTGTTGGGGATCATCATTGGTGTTTGTGTACTTGGATTTGCGGTTCTTGCAGCTGTCATGATTGTGTGCTGCTATGACTATGCAGGTGTAGGTAGGGAACCTGCTGTGAAATCTAAGAAAAAAGAAGCTTCTTTGAAAACAGAAACGTCTGAAAGTCAACACAAAAACAAAATCGTCTTCTTTGAGGATTGCAAACTTGCATTTGATCTAGAGGACTTGTTGAGAGCTTCTGCTGAGATTCTTGGAAAGGGTACTTTTGGTACAACATATAAGGCTGCTCTAGAGGATGCAACTACTGTGGTGGTGAAGAGGTTGAAGGAAGTTACGGTTGCGAAACGAGACTTTGAACAGTTGATGGAGGTTGTGGGGAAAATTAAGCATGACAATGTGGATGCTTTGAGAGCATACTATTATTCAAAGGATGAGAAACTTATAGTATCTGATTACTATCAACATGGCAGTGTTTCTGCTATATTACATGGTATGTTGAACCTTTTCTCTTATCTCAAAATTTACAATTGAATCATCTTCGGCTTCTCTTGCAATCATATAAAATGCATTTTTCAAGCATGTGAATGAAAGTCTTAACCACAATGCACATTTTGTTCAAAATCTTAAGACACAAAATATAGAGATGATCCGTATTTTTGCAGTAGCCATATCAGCAGTTGTTGTAGCTCGACATCTAAGACTGTTTGATCTTGACCAGACGGTCCATGTTTTAACTTTGTTAAATCAGGTCCAAATTTAGAATACAGTCATTCGATTAAGATCTAACAGTCTAAATCGGTTATAGTGAGACTGCATGCAGGGAACCCATTTCCCTCTTATTTTACATTAAGTTTATTAGTCCATTCATAATCAACATGTCATGTGACTTCATTACTCACGTTTGAGTTTCCAACTTATGGAAGTGGCTAATTAGTTATGGTTTTTGCAGGCAATAGAGGGGAAGGAAGGATTGCTTTAGATTGGGAAAGCCGTTTGAGGATTGCAATAGGTGCAGCTAGAGGCATTAATCACATACATGGTCAACAAGGAGGGAAACTTGTTCATGGAAACATAAAAGCCTCAAACATCTTCCTAAACTCACAAGGGTATGGTTGTGTATCTGATATAGGCTTGACAACATTGATGAGTCCAATACCCACACCAGGAGGAACAAGAGCAACATCAGGATATCGTGCTCCAGAAGTAACCGACATTCGCAAAGCAACTCACGCATCTGATGTTTTCAGTTTTGGGGTCATAGTACTTGAACTTCTAACTGGAAAATCACCGGTATACGCCGTGGAAGGAGAACAGGTAATCCACTTGGTTAGATGGGTGAATTCTGTGGTGAGAGAGGAATGGACAGCAGAAGTTTTCGACGTGGAGCTATTGAGGTATAAAAATATAGAGGAAGAAATGGTAGAGATGCTGCAGATAGGGATGGCTTGTGCAGCAAGAATGCCAGATCAAAGACCAAAAATGACACAAGTGGTGAGAATGATGGAAGGGATTCGTCGTGTGAATACTGATAATCGACCATCACCCACTGAGTCTAGATCAGAAGTCTCTACCCCAAACATTCATGGAACTGAGATACTTCCTAGTCCTACCTCTGTTCCACAGTGAGATTCTTTTGTTTTTTTGTCAATAGTTACGATGAAATGAATGTCTCAATTTCAATTATTAACCAGTGGGGTTTTGAAGTTAGTAAACAAATTGGTGCTATGATAGGTAGTTAAGCTACCAGAATTAGCTGATGGCAAATCAAATTGGGACCCTTTGGCAGTGAATATTTTATGTATTGTGTTGTGTGGGCAGGGAATCCTCGTGGACCTTCCTTGTTTAGTTGGGATCCACAATGAAAATGAAATCCAAGTTCTGACAAATTCCCGTGTCTGTGTTGTCTTGAACTGCCTCAAAGGACACTATTGAGTTACTGTTTTCTGATTCCATCTAAGATTTTAAAGTGTCTTGAACAATTGAACTTAGTTTGAAGTGAAAAAAATCTATTTTTAGAAGTAAACAATTAGCAGAGTAGAAGAAATTTCAAATTCTTCACCATGCTGAGTAAAAATACCTTACGGTGGCTAAAAAGGGTGGGTGGGGGAAACAAAGTATGCAATTTATTTATTAATAAAGTGAAATAAGGGAATATTTCTGAGAAAAGGGTGGATCTAACTCCAGTGCTGATTTTCTGAGAGCTGCTCATCGTTGAAACATACAAAGTTTTAATCTCGTGAATTGAATTGATATGGATTATACACATTTTTGAAAGTTTGAAATATACAGATACAGAGTTTTGCTAATTCTACTATAGGTCTTAAATAGAGAGACTATTTTTTCTTGTGCTTTTACCATTTGCCATCCAGTTGATTGTTTTGCAATCTGCTGTTAGAGACAGAATGGTGAGTTGATTTATCCTTCGAATTTAATTCATAATGAGTAAAACAGCATGCATTCCTTACGCAATATCAAGACGATGATGGACTGAGCATAACTCGTGAAGTTTCCACAACAAGTCGATAAGGACTGGCACAACGGAAACAAACTACATGCGAAATGGTAGACATCACAGAACTTTTTTATTGGCTCTAAATTCATTATCATACACGCAGCTGAATCTGGTTTCAAGTTGAAAACTTACATCGCCTATATTTTTCCCGTTGTTTTAAAATTTCTGATACCATAACAGTGTAATGAACCTTGGGAAAGGAAAACCGATGCCCGGAAGAACCTTTCCCACACTTTCCTTTACATATCTCCTATCAAGTTTACAGACATCGTGGCGAAAATACAGAAACAAAATTCACTTCCTCGAAATTCTTGTTTTGACAGCCCCTGAAATTTTTTAAAAAATAAATAAAAGAAGCTTCAGAAAACTGCAGCAGAGAATACTATACACAGCAGAAAACATGGAATGGAGACTTAGATGATAACTCCCCTCCGACGCATCTTGGCTCGTGCTCATAAAATATAGGAAAAATGAAAGACTGGGACAAAACTTTTGCCACTTACCTTCAACTTCCTCAAATTCAATTTCCTTAACCACGTCAGATGCCGCATTATACTCAAACCTAAAAAGGAATTGCAAAACATGTCTTTAGTGATAGATTGAAGAAAGCTTCATGATAACTGTTAAAAACAATACTCAACGGGAATTATAAGTTTATAACAGTACATTTTAATGAAGAAGGCGCAAAACACTAATCAAACTAAATATAACCCATTTTAAACTTGGGTTTGAGAAATGTGATAATAAGGCCTTTGTTAGTGGTGTTGGAGACACTGCAATGCAGGAATGTTATGGTGTACCCACGTGTCATTTCCACATTGGGACCCACCTTATGTGTTTCATGACAACATAAATAATGAGATGCATTCCGAACATGGATATTGGGGGTGGGGTGGGGTGGGGGGGATATGTGTGAGAATGCAGTGCTCGAGGATAGAGAGTAGAGGGGTCAAGGAAGATATTTTAAATGGTCTAATAACAAATTACTTGGAATTTCCATTTGCATCCCATCATAATTCTCGCACATAACCAATATTTTTTGAACAGCTCAAAAGTCATACCAGACAGAATCTTACAATCCCAAGATAGACAAGATGAAAAACCAGGAAATGTATAATAAATTTAAATGGGGTAATACTGAGTATGACCTCTGGATTTTTCTTCCTTTTTATACTGTAACTCGAATCAGTAGCACATATCAAAAGAATGTAGCTCAACAAACTAACATGTAACTAAGATTTGGTAAAACAAGGATATAAATTTGTTAACTTTCTGAAGCTAACTTCTAGCCTTTAGGTGTATTCCATTTCCCTTAGAGCAAAAAAACTCCAGATGAAGGATTGCTAGAAAATTGAAGTGTCTTACTGTCTCCTATTGCTATATCAGTAGCACACTAGCACATATGAAAAGAATGTAGCTCAACAAACTAACATGTAACTAAGATTTGGTAAAACAGGGAAGGATATAAATTTGTTAACATTCTGAAGCTAACTTCTAGCCTTTAGGTGTATTCCATTTCCCTTAGAGCAAAAAAACTCCAGATGAAGGATTGCTAGAAAATTGAAGTGTCTTACCGTCTCCTATTGCTATATTTGCATATATATTTGAGATTTTAAAAAATTGAAAGATTAACATGATATATGAGTACCGGCACACAAAGGTCCAATAATATGGTGACATGTGGCAGTGACGTTATTGCTGATGTCATCTCAGTTTGCCACATCAATTTTTTTTAACAGAAAGTTAACCGTAGGGGGTAACTAGAAACACTTAATATTTGTAAGGTTTTTTTAAGAGTTTTTTTGTGCAAGGGGGTAAATGGATAATGAGCATATTTGCAGGGGGGGTAACATATATTTAAGCCTAAAATGATATATCGAAGCCAGAAATACTTAAGCAATAATGGACGAAATAATTTAATAGTAATAGGTGTAAGTTCCAGTTACCTGTTCGAAGAAACCACCTCAAGTTCGTAATCAGATGCTCTCCTAGTAGCTTCATAAAAAGCAGTGATAATTTCAGCCTTTCGAACACTCGCTATAAGTAAATCATACTCTGTTGGAATTATGATTGCCAAAAAGTTATCACTTAGTTTACTGAGACAAAGTTTCTCAACAGCTGCAAGGGCTATCCTCCGTTTAAGGGAATCAATATCTGGGTCAACAATGTACATTGCAAAATCTGTTATTAACAGAATGCGGTATTTCATCTTCCCTGAACCAGTGAACTTCAAAACTTTATCTGCAAATAGAACTTCCTGGTCCCCTATAATGAAGAAATGGACTATCAGTTTAGAAATTCATGAATTAGTACACCCGATAAACCTCTCTCTTACTCTCACACTCTGGTCAGCTTTGTTCAATAGTGTTATTGGATTTGAGGTTATAGAGTTTTAGATAAAGAGAAAAGAGAACGAATATGAAAGATTTCGAATTATGAATGTGGTTTGATACGATTGATGATTATGATTTGATACAAAAATATTAAACACTAATTCTTATTTATGCTAACACAAGAATCCAAATCCTATTTAAGGAAAATTATGTGATAAGAAACTATTCCCATGAGATAATTATGATACTTTGAGATGGTAAGAAGATATTATGAGATATATTTATATCTTCTAACACTTCCTCTCAAACCAAAACTTATTAAGCTTCGAGTTAGTTACAAATGTGACGTTTGAAAGAGTAAAATAAGTAAACAATATAATTTGATGTTGAAAATCAGTAGTGCCAGACCACGTATGGAACAAGAGTCGAGACCAAATTGCAACTTGGACAAATATGGGGCCAGACTGCAATCGAGACAAAAAATAATGGATGCCAAACCGCAACCAAGAGAAAAAACCTATCCAGACTGCATTGAGACAAAATTAAAGTCATACCACAATTGAGACGAAACCAATGTTTTCAAAGAAACACGTCCAATAATAATTTCGGTTGGAGAAAAAAGGGTAGATTCGTGGAGGTGCCAGAGCTGCAAATGGTGGCAAAACCAAACTAAAATGAGAAGTCCACGAGTTGAAAGTGGTTTCAATAGAACCAGAAAGAGCCAATGAGCCAATGAGAAGTCCACTTTGTACCAAGTGGTAGTGCTTCCATTCCATGGACACCCAACAAGCAAACTAGAAGAGGTCAGCCTCCTTGATGGAGGATAGAAAGGACAATGGTCAGAAAAGGACTTTGAATACAATTTTATAGTAGAGCCCCAAGCATTAGGGGACTTGGTGAAGGAATGGTGATGGGATAAGTCAGAGAGGATGGTGCGACAATTTTGATACTATATGAAGTAATAAGGTTTTGGATAAAGAGGGAAGGGGGAAAATTTTAAGACTTTGAATTATGATTGTGGTTTGGTATGATTAATGATGTTTTGATAGTACAAAAAAGACTAAATATGATGATAACAAAGATATATGCAAACTAATATTAAAGGATAGTCTAACATGAGAAGCTGTTGCAATAGATATATTCATGTCTTGGAAGAAATGTGTTCATGGCTTTTCAAACTGTCCTATGTACATCATTATTCCTTTCATAATACTTAAATTACAGCCACAAAACCAGAGTGAAAATATAATCCATTTGCTTTGTATTTGAATTTCAGATGTTACTTCCTTGAATCGGTTTTATTGTTAGATGCACTCAGATTTCAGGAAGATAGCAAGTGGTAAATTAGTTAAATTCAATCCCCAAAAGCTCAAGGTTCAATGTCCCCCGCTTCCATGATGTAAGAAACAAACTTTTATGTGAAAGTAAGGGGATTGAATTTAGATTTTCAAAACGATTTCCGAACCACAAATGCTTCACGAATTGAACAACAACTCGCATTGTTAACATTACAACCGCATCACAAATTCAAATTACTGAAAAACTAAAATAAAAAGTGGGCGTTTAGGAGGTACCTTGTTTGTGCATAATCTTTTTGAGATAAGGGTGAGAAGGAACATTGATGTAGTCCCTCTTACTTCGGAGCTTTTCGTGATCATCCGGTTGATCCGAAGAGGAATCATCGTCCTGAACGTCGTCGTATTTGGGGCGCTGTGGTCTGCGATCGTCGATCTGATCCCGCCTCGGCATCCTCAATCGGGAAGGGGTTGGGGGGTAGGATTGCCTCCGAGTTATGAGTTGAGTTGAGTTAAGATGAGCCAACTCGTTGTGCTGCGCGTGCTGGTGTGGTGGAGTGGACCCCGTCCAGCTGGGTCTCGTTGCTTTCACTTACCTGGAAATTTTTATATATATACCCCACACCCATAGGCATAGCCCATATGATTACTTCCACTGCTCTTTTTTTTTGGTGAACATAAGGGCTCAAGGCCCAGGAAACAAACACTACAGCACCGCTGGCCCAATGCCAGTTAAGTCCAAGTTGAAAACATTACACAGATTAGCCGGAAGAGTAGGGCTCTTCATGGTTCAGTTCAGGAGGAGAACCAAACTGAACCGAACTGAACCAGTTGAAACGGTTCGTCGAACCAAACCGAACTGTAATAACAGTCTGCAGTATCTGCATTTGGCGTACATATACTTAATCAAGTCACAGAAATAATGAAATAATCAATAGCCACAAAAATACAGACCTTCAAATGGGAATGGGCACCAAGCCTTGTCCTTATATGTAAAAACTCTAGTGCAAGTGTTGGCCGATGGTTCTCCTCTAGGTTCCTGAGACGCAAAGTGCAAGTGGATGAATCAAACACTTCAATTTTTGGAAGATGCGTTTGCGATACATAAGTTTCAGTGAAGAAACATAATCTCTGAAGTTATAGTGAAGAAACACAAGTTACAGTGAAGAAATACAAGTTACAGTGAAGAAACTTACCTCTCTGAAGTTTGCGATTTCTGGGTTGAAGAAGATGCGATTTCAGGGTACTGATTCGTTGCGATTTCGAAGAAGATGAAGATGCGATTTCTGGGTACTGATTCGCTGCGATTTCTGCGAGTGAACTGCGATTGAAGAAGAGTTGAACTGCGAAGAAGATTGAAGAAGATGAAATATAAGGGTTTGCGAGATTAGGGCCTCAAGCAGATTAGGGTTCGCGATTGTAGATTAGGGTTCGCGATTGAAGAAGAGAACAACGAGTAACGCGACAGCCATTAAAGATGCAGGGAGCCAGAGAGCCTCTGCTTGAGTAACGCGAGTGAGACGCTGTCACACTGAGAGTGAGATGAGAGTGAGACGCTGAGAGATTGAGATGAGAGTGAGACGCTGAGAGAGTGAGATGAGAGTGAGACGCTGAGAGAGTGAGCCTTTTAAGTCTTAACAGTTCAGTTCAGTTACTGAACTGAACTTACCTAACAGTTCGGTTGCTGAACTGAACTTAAAATAACAGTTCGGTTCTAAACTGTTTGTAATAGTTCGGTTAGTTTTGGTTCAGTTCGGTTCGGTTCGTCAGTTCAATTCAGTTTTTTGCTAACTATGAACAGCCCTACGGAAGAGAGTCAAGGACGATGCACTGCTCTGTCATGGATAAGCTCTCCTTCGCCAATTTATCTGCTACACGGTTTGCAAATCGGTTGATCTTCCTCCAAATTATAGATAAAGTGTTGTTACCGATGCCAAGAACACTGCGAATTTGATCATGCAGGGGATGAGTAGCTTCAACACCGTCGCGCAGAAGGTTGATTGCAATACACGAATTCGATTCAATTAGAAGATTCCAAAATCCCTTCCTCCATGCGATACTCAATCCATGGAATATAGCCCAGATTTCAGCTTCCGTAGCAGAAACGTTTTGCAGTTTATGCTTAAAGGCAAAGATGAATTCTTCTTTATGATTACGCATCACACCGCCACACCCCGCCGCTTCGCCATGGTTTCCGACGGCGCCATCACAGTTCAAACACCAATAACCCAACGGAGGGGGATTCCAGCTGTATGAACATGTCACGGTGCAAGTAGAAACAGAAGAAGACCATGAAGATGAATTGGACCGGGCGGTGCCACTAGGAAGGCCCAAGAGGAACAAAACAAGGCCCAAGTGGTTCAAAGACCACGTTATGATCTGATATTTGTCAATATTACCGTTGCTGCCTATTTTAGTGCTATATCACTAGATCTTTCTTTTATCATTACAGCTGTATTATTCTATTGGTTGTACTGTGACCGCTGTAGAGGATATTTGTGCTCTCATTGGCTATTTAATGTCACTCATTAATAATACAAGGCAAGCAAGAATTGAATGAATGTTAGATGTTAGTGTAATAGTAGCTCTCTCTCTAGTCCACCCTTAATCTGCGTTTCATCTCTCTTTTTAGCTTACATTGGTGCTTTCACCATGACCTCACCCTCTCCAGACCCTGACCTAGCCGCCACCTTAAACCAGATTCTTCAATTGCAACAAAACTTTCAGGTTGACCTCACCACGCTCACCACCGAGATAAACCAAATCAGAACCCGTCTTCCTCCTCCAGGTTTCGGCCCATTCCCTGACCATCATCAACCGCTTCTCACACATCCACTCTCATCAACCTCCATTAAATTGGATATTCCCAGATTCAACGGAACCGATGCCCTTAGCTGGATTTTCAAAATCAACCAGTTTTTTGATTTTCATCTCACTCCTGAAGATCAGCGCCTTCGAATCGCCTCATTTTACATGGAAGGGGAAGCTTTGAGCTGGTTCCAATGGATGCATTCAAACAACCAGTTGCTGTCATGGCCGATTTTCCTCCATGCTCTTGAAACGCGCTTCGCTCCTTCTCAGTTTGACGATCCTAAAGGTGCACTCTTTAAACTTTGTCAAACTACTACTGTAACTGATTATCAAGCTTCATTTGAAGCTCTTGCAAATCGCATTGTTGGCTTACAACCCCAATTTTATCTTAGTTGCTTCATTTCTGGTCTTAAACCCGCCATTAGAAGAGAGGTGCAAGCTTTCCAACCTCAAACCCTGACACAAGCCATAAACTTAGCTAAACTTCAAGAAGACAAGCTCAAAGACCGCTCCTCCATTTTCAACCTTCGCCCAGAAAACTCATCCCCAATCGCTACTGCAACCACCAGCAACACACCAAAAACCACCACACGCCCAGCTTTAACCACCAACCCAAACACCACCACACCAAAACCCTCACCACCAGTCAAACGCCTTTCCCCTGCTGAACTTCAGGCGAGACGTGATAAAGGTCTCTGCTACAATTGTGACGAATTGTACCACACCGGCCATCGTTGCCGTAGACTATTCCACCTCCTCATAGCTGAACCTGACCCGATTGAACCCTCACCAGATGCTCTCTCCCAGTTACTGATACACACCTCCGAAACAACCCCCACTGAACCTCTGACTCAACCCGAAGCCAACCTCGCTCAAATCAGTTTACATGCCTTAATGGGACATGCCATACCCCAAACCCTTCGTGTTCTTGGTCACATAGGTACCCACCCTGTGTCTGTTTTAATTGATGGTGGGAGTACCCACAATTTCATCCAAGACCGTATTGTGAAGCAACTTGGGCTGGCCAACAAACCTACTGAAAATTTTGAGGTATTAGTAGGAAATGGAGAAGAACTTCACTGTTCTGCTATGTGCCACCAGCTTCAGCTGCGTATTGGCTCTAATTTATTCTCTGTGGATTTTTATGTCTTACCTTTAAGTGGTGCTGAATTAGTATTGGGTGTACAATGGTTGAGAACTCTTGGACCTATTCTCACTGATTATGATAAACTCACTATGCAATTCATGGTTAATGGTGAGATTGTTCATTTACAAGCTGAACCTACTCCCCAAGCTACTGAATCTTCTCTACATCAGTTACAAAGAATGGTCTCAACCTACTCCATTGACACTGTCATCCAATTCAACCTCCTCGACCACAATTCCACACCTACTGTTGATAATCCTATACCCCCACAAATCACTGACCTTATATCCACCTTCAACACTCTATTTGAACCACCCACCCAACTACCTCCACCACGACCAAATGACAACCAAATTAATCTCATTCCTTCTTCAAACCCTGTCAATGTCCGTCCATACCGTTACCCCCACTTCCAAAAACAAGAAATTGAATCCCAAATACAAACCATGTTGAACCAAGGCCTTATCCGACCAAGCTCTAGTGCCTTCTCCTCACCCGTGTTGTTAGTTAGAAAGAAAGATGGTTCATGGAGATTTTGTGTGGACTACCGGGCTTTGAATGCGATCACCATCAAGGATCGTTTTCCAATCCCTGCTGTGGATGAGCTACTAGATGAGCTATATGGTACATCATTCTTTTCAAAGCTTGACTTACGTTCTGGTTATCACCAAATCAGAATGCACCAAGGTGATATCTCTAAAACAGCTTTTCGTAATCACTTAGGACACTATGAATTTTTAGTCATGCCTTTTGGTTTGTGTAATGCACCTTCCACATTTCAAGCTACCATGAACACTTTATTTCAACCATATTTACGTCACTTTGTGATTGTTTTTTTTGATGACATTCTTGTTTATAGTAAGTCTTTGGAAGATCATTTGCATCATCTTGATATTGTTTTTTCCTTACTGCTTGAACATCAATTTTATCTTAAACAATCTAAGTGCTCTTTTGGTCAAGCTTCCATTGCATATTTAGGCCACATTGTCTCTTCTGAAGGGGTATCTCCTGATCCTAACAAAGTTGCTGCCATGACAACTTGGCCTGCTCCGAAGACTTTAAAGTAGTTACGTGGCTTCTTGGGTTTAACTGGTTTTTATAGAAAATTTGTGCGTTCCTATGCCTCCATTGCTGCACCACTTACTGAGCTTCTCAAGAAGGACTATTTTCAATGGTCACCTACCGCACAACTTGCCTTTGATGCCTTGAAGACTGCCATGACCGAGGCACCAGTCCTACACCTTCCTAATTTTGAGCAAGACTTCACCATAGACACTGATGCGTCTGGGATTGCCATGGGTGCTGTCCTGTCTCAACAAGGCCATCCAATTTGCTACTTTAGTAAGAAATTCTGTCCTAAGTTACTTCATGCTTCTGCTTATGTTCGTGAATTGTGTGGTATCACGTCGGCCGTAAAAAAATGGCGCACTTACTTGCTTGGCCGTAAGTTCGTCATTCACACCGATCACCGAAGTTTGCGTGAGCTCATGACTCAAGTTGTCCAAACTCCGGAGCAACAATTCTATCTTGCTAAACTTTTGGGTTATTCTTATGAAATTGTCTACAAGCCTGGTTCTCAAAATAAAGTAGCTGACGCCTTATCCCGTATTGAAGAAGACACTGCTCACTGCCTCGGTTTTACTATTGCTCACTGTGAATTCTTTGATAAAGTAGCTGCCATATGCAAGGATGATCCTACTTATGTTACATTGAAAGCCCAAGTTGAAAATCATTCTGCTCAGTATCCTCATTTCAAAGTGATCAATGATATGTTGTTCTTCAAAGGTAAAATTTACATCCCTGCTATTTCTCCTCTGAAATTTATTTTAATGGAGGAATTGTTACCAAGTGGCTTCAGTCTCAAGAGGGGGGGTGAATTGAGATTTAAAAAAACTTTTCAGATCTTTTGAAAATGTTTTTCCCCTTTTCAATGACTTAGATCAATTTTCGCGCAGGTTAAGTGGAAGCGAAGGAATTAGAATATAAAGCAGTAAAGCAGTATAATAGTAAAGCAGGAAAGCAGTAAAGCACGCAGAGATTTATCCTGGTTCGGTCACCTCCTAGTGACCTACGTCCAGTCCTCACACCCTTGTGAGATTTTCCACTAAAACAACAACAAGGCTTACAGGTGCCTTGGAAAACCTTTACAGACTCAGGCACTCTCCTCCTAGGATACCCCACCTATAGAGAGCCCTCAGATCTAATATAACAATAACAAGAGATACCCCACCCCTGTTACAATCAACTGCCCTAGAAAGATACCCCACTTCCTAGTACATGCAGCTACCCTAGAGAGATACCCCACTCCCTAGAACAAAACACAACAATTAAATAATAAACAATTGTAAATGCAGAAATACCTCTAATGTAGGCAGATATTACAACTTGAAGAATACAACCCCAACTAACTCTTAGCAACAGATCAGCTCAGACGGACCAACGGTGCGTGACGAGCAAAAGTAAAAGCGTAAAGAGTTTTTCTCAAAAGTTCTCTGATTCGTGAAATGGGTTGTGTTGTGTAAAATGAATCGTGAAGCACTGCCTATTTATAGGCTATGAGGAATTCATTTTTACGTTAAAAATAATGTAGGAATCGATTCTTTGTTAAAATGTATTTGATCTAGGAATCGATTTATTTAGGTAAGGAATCGATTTTATCTTTGTTTGTAAAATATGGGAAATCGATTCTTGAGTGCCATGGAAGGCTAGGAATCGATTCTATACTTAGTGAAAATATGTAGGAATCGATTTTCAGCTTGCCTAAGACAAGTGGGAATCGATTCTCAGTTATGTGCAAAAAGAGTGGGAATCGATTCTTCCCTTAAAATTGTTTGGCTCAGAAATCGATTTATGTACTAAAAATACATGACCTGACAATCGATTCTACCTTTTCTAATTTACCTGAAAATCGATTTTATGCATGAGGAAATCGATTTTATTATTTTAATGGTGATAGAAGTGTTTACGTAAATATGCATGCACCTTTAAAAAGACTTTGTGAGTGTGTGAGACTCTGAGATACGAGCTGACCTTTTGAAAGAGCTTACACTTTTTCTTAAGACACGCCCAAACCCTAAGGACTACCCTTATATTTAAGGACTACCCTTAAACTTGAATCTTCAGTTCTTGGCTTGCTTGTCTTGCATTGTGACTTTGACGTTTAGTCACTTTTATTGACTTTGACCGTCAATCTTACCTTTGTCTTTTTCATCATCAAAACACATCCTGCAATATCAGGTTACCTGCAACACAAGGTATCCACATTCTCCCCCTTTTTGATGATGACAAAACATTAACTCATCTCAAGGTGGGAGGTTAGTTCACACAGATAATGTATACGATACTCCCCCTATCATAATGCTCCCCCTGTTTTATTGACTGTATGCAAGTAAATGCAAATGCATGTTGAATATTAAAACTTTATTCTAAATATTAAAAACTCTATTCTTCTCCCCCTTTTTGTCATGATCAAAGAGGGCAACATGTAATAAAAAAATGCGAATCTAACAGCACAGTCATTTAATTAGAAAAGAATAATCATTGCATTAAACCAATTTGGTAACCAACAAAAAGAGCTAATAGTCATAGGCTTATAAGAGAAGGGTTATGCCAACAGGGCACAAAACATAAAAATAAAATGCTGACTCATAATTTTATCTAAAGATCTTGCATCCAATGCGAAAAGGAACTGTTTCGAGCCTCAAATTCTGGTAATCGATTGTTTAAGGCAGTAATCTCGTGACTGTGGGTCTCTCTGGAAAGGATGATTTCTTTTTTTTTTTTTAATTCTTCCATCCTTTCGTTCTGTTCTTCTTGAAAGATGTTGAGTGCATGCAAGAAGTGAGTGAGGGATGGGGCTGCAGCAGCAGCAGTTTGGTTTGGTTCTGTTTGACCATCCTCATGTATGGTGGAGTTTGTGTTTGGACCAGATGGCCTGTTTGGATCATATTCTTGGGATGATGCTATGCCTATGGAGGAGTGATGCCATGTATCTCCAGATTGGATGAATTGCATCTGGTTTAAGGTGGAGGTGTTTATCATGTGATAGGCTGCTTTCCCTTTTATGATTTTCTCCCCTAAGAATGGAATGTTGAAGTGCTGGAGGAGTTTTGTAATGAGGACACAGTATGGAAGAGGTTTGTCGCTTGTCTTTGTGTGACGAATCATGTGGCTTACGATCAGATGTGCCCAGTTTATGTTCTTTCGGTGTTTGATTCCCCAAAGTAAAATAACTTCATCATAGGTTACCTGAGCAATGTTTGAGGTTTTCGGAAGGATTGTTCGGGCTATGGTGTAGTGGAGAAGCCGATTTTGGGTTGTGAGTGATTTTGCTAGAATAGGCTTTTTACCAACTTCGGCCAGAGCATGACAGATAGATATGCAAGTATCTCCTAGGTCGAATTCGGGCCAAGATTCCGGAGGGTTCATATGGATCAATTTCTCACCATCACAAGGTAAGCTGGTGAGATTACTGAACTGAGCTAGGGTGAGGTGGATTTTGGTTCCTTTTAGTTCAGCTGATAGTGTTTCAGTTGTATCGTTGTAGCTAAGAGTGGTGTAGAAGGCTCTAACCATGTCAGGAGCGACTGAGCCTGTTTCAGTTGCAAAGTCTAGTAGTTTATGGAACTCTAGCCAGTCAATAAATTCAAATCCCTTTTGACTTTGAAACCAGGGTAAGTCTAGAGCATAAGTGATTCCTAATCCTCTAAGAGAGAAGTTTTTGCAGTAGAGGTCAGCTTGTTCAGAACTGGTGAAATATCTGGAGTGGAAGGAGCTCTCACCATCATGTACCCTTTTCCTTTTGACACAGAGGTTCTTGGTTCTTGGAGGCATTGGGAATTTTTGGAGAGATGCGAATTTTGCTATGAGTTTGCTCTAAGAGAAGGCGTGATCTTGGATGATTTTATGCGCCCTAAGTAATTTGTTTGGATATGATAAGATAACATAGGAGGATTATGCGCTTTTCTTGTTGGAGAGGTTAAGGAAAAAGCGCTAGTTTTCCTAAGTTTTAGGAAGGGATTGATTTTGGAGATTTTGCAAAAGATCATAATCGATTAAAAGATTTTAGAGAGAGATTCTATATAATCGATTTTTGAGCTAAATAATATGCCTTTGGAAGTGGCTTGACAATCGATTCATGTCATGGAAGTGGCTTGACAATCGATTAAAATATTGTAAATGGTTTCTTTTGCAATGGGGTTTTAAGACAATAATTTTGACAGGCCGTTTAAAAAATCAACTAACTTTTAATCATGTATGCACATATTAGAGTCATGGATTCTAGGATGATGGTTCCTTTTAATTTACATGAGTAAAGCATGGAAATGAAATTTCGCACTTGTATAGACCAATTTCATGTTAAGAGATTGAATTAATAGTTCTATAAAAAGCGGACTAACCTTTCCTGAGGATTCTTTCCTCAGTTTTTATTTTTGATGTAAGTCACATGACTGCTTAACCTGGGGTGGAGTGTTTGAGGATCTGTTTCTTCTCAGTCATGAGCTTTTGTGATTCTGCTTTCAAGGTACCAATTTTGTCCCCCATACCTTGAAGCATACCTGCAATGATTTAAACAGAGGTTCTAGGTACCCAAATTTCTTTGGGTCCTTGTGGGTTAGTACTTAGTATGGTCCCTTTGGGAACCCATACTTTCTTCACATTTTGTCTTCCTCTTGTCCTGCAAACAGAAACTGTATGTCCATTTTTACCACAATAACTACAACTGATGCATGGTCTTGATCTATGATGCATATGCTTTTTAGTGTAGTTGTTTCTAGGATGTGTAGGATGTGCCTGTTGTAAGCTGGATAGTTTTCCTACTGTCCATTCTAGTTCATGGACTTTCTTTTCAAACTCAGTACATTTGTCACAGACATAATTTGCTTTAAGGTAGCCTAGGCTGTAGTTTTCCTTTCTAAGTTCTAACCTTTCTTTAGTTAATGTAATTACTTCATTTTGAAGATGATTGATAACTTTCTTTGCTTTATCTAATGCCTTAGCTAATTTCATAGAATCATCATGCAACTCAGTGAAAGCTTCATATAAGTCATCATATGCATTTTGTAAAGAGTCAGGGTTAGAAATTACCTCGTTTTCATTCTCGCTTTGATGATCAGCCATTAATGCAACTTGAGCTTCTTCATCTTCTGATTCATCTGATGAATCCATGCAGTTGTCTTCCCATGCGATGTAGGCTTTTCTTCCTTTGTTATTTTTGAATGCCTTCTTTTCAGATTTGGAGTCCTTTTTCTGTAGATTAGGACATTCCATTTTCATGTGCCCGGGTTTCCCGCATTCATAACAAGTAGGAGGACCGGATGTACTTTCTTTGCTGGAGAACCTTTTTGATTTGAAGTTCTTCTTTGGATAGTTGTTGTTTTTCATGAACCTTTTGAACTTCCGAACCATAAGAGCCATATTCTCTTTATTTTCATCAATTTCATCATCTGAGTTGTCACTATCATCAAATTGACTAGAACAAGATGCTTTTAGAGCCAAGCTTTTCTTTTTCTTATCTGTATTTTCGTACTCAGCTAGACGAGTGAGTTCTAGTTCGTGCTCTTGAAGTTTACCAAACAGAGTAGCCAGAGTCATAGTAGCTAAATTTCTTGATTCAGCTATAGCAGTAACCTTGGGCTGCCATTCTCTATTCAGACATCTCAGAACTTTGTTGATTAGATCCTCTGCAGGAAATGACTTACCCAACAAGCTTAACTGATTCACAATGTGAGTGAACCTTTTCTGCATTTCTGGTATTGTTTCACCTGTATTCATTCTAAATAATTCGTACTCTCTGATAAGAGTATTTGTTCTTGCCCTTTTCACTTCATTTGTACCCTCATGAGTAACTTGGAGATTATCCCACATTTCTTGTGCAGATTTACAGTTTGAAACTCGAAAAAATTCATCAGGACTTAAAGCAGAAGTAATAATATTTTTGGCACGTAAATTATGTTGCACTTTTCTTTTCTCATCATCAGACCATTCATTTCTACTCTTAATAGTAAGAATACCATCTACTAAGTGTGTGGGGACATAGGGTCCTTTTTCCACAGCATCCCAAACATCTAAGTCTACCCCTTCAATAAAGATTCTCATTCTTTCTTTCCAATATGCGTAATCTTTCCCGTTGAATCCCGGAGGACGGGTAAGAGAAGCACCCTCTTGCGTAGACCAACCTGAAGCCATTTCTCTTGAAGCTGCTAGGCCCTTTATACAAGAGTCTAGCTCTGATACCACTTGTTACCAAGTGGCTTCAGTCTCAAGAGGGGGGGTGAATTGAGATTTAAAAAAACTTTTCAGATCTTTTGAAAATGTTTTTCCCCTTTTCAATGACTTAGATCAATTTTCGCGCAGGTTAAGTGGAAGCGAAGGAATTAGAATATAAAGCAGTAAAACAGTATAATAGTAAAGCAGGAAAGCAGTAAAGCACGCAGAGATTTATCCTGGTTCGGTCACCTCCTAGTGACCTACGTCCAGTCCTCACACCCTTGTGAGATTTTCCACTAAAACAACAACAAGGCTTACAGGTGCCTTGGAAAATCTTTACAGACTCAGGCACTCTCCTCCTAGGATACCCCACCTATAGAGAGCCCTCAGATCTAATATAACAATAACAAGAGATACCCCACCCCTGTTACAATCAACTGCCCTAGAAAGATACCCCACTTCCTAGTACATGCAGCTACCCTAGAGAGATACCCCACTCCCTAGAACAAAACACAACAATTAAATAATAAACAATTGTAAATGCAGAAATACCTCTAATGTAGGCAGATATTACAACTTGAAGAATACAACCCCAACTAACTCTTAGCAACAGATCAGCTCAGACGGACCAACGGTGCGTGACGAGCAAAAGTAAAAGCGTAAAGAGTTTTTCTCAAAAGTTCTCTGATTCGTGAAATGGGTTGTGTTGTGTAAAATGAATCGTGAAGCACTGCCTATTTATAGGCTATGAGGAATTCATTTTTACGTTAAAAATAATGTAGGAATCGATTCTTTGTTAAAATGTATTTGATCTAGGAATCGATTTATTTAGGTAAGGAATCGATTTTATCTTTGTTTGTAAAATATGGGAAATCGATTCTTGAGTGCCATGGAAGGCTAGGAATCGATTCTATACTTAGTGAAAATATGTAGGAATCGATTTTCAGCTTGCCTGAGACAAGTGGGAATCGATTCTCAGTTATGTGCAAAAAGAGTGGGAATCGATTCTTCCCTTAAAATTGTTTGGCTCAGAAATCGATTTATGTACTAAAAATACATGACCTGACAATCGATTCTACCTTTTCTAATTTACCTGAAAATCGATTTTATGCATGAGGAAATCGATTTTATTATTTTAAAGGTGATAGAAGTGTTTACGTAAATATGCATGCACCTTTAAAAAGACTTTGTGAGTGTGTGAGACTCTGAGATACGAGCTGACCTTTTGAAAGAGCTTACACTTTTTCTTAAGACACACCCAAACCCTAAGGACTACCCTTATATTTAAGGACTACCCTTAAACTTGAATCTTCAGTTCTTGGCTTGCTTGTCTTGCATTGTGACTTTGACGTTTAGTCACTTTTATTGACTTTGACCGTCAATCTTACCTTTGTCTTTTTCATCATCAAAACACATCCTGCAATATCAGGTTACCTGCAACACAAGGTATCCACAGGAATTTCATTCATCATTGATTGGTGGCCATAGTGGCATTACTAAGACCTTGGGTCGATTGAGAGAAAATGTTTATTGGGATGGTATGGCTAAAGATGTTTCTAACTTTGTAAAATCTTGCCTCACTTGTCAACAAACAAAAATCCCTACACATTTACCTTATGGTTTACTTCAGCCCCTGCCCATCCCTCAGCATATTTGGGAGGATATTTCTCTTGATTTTATCATCGGGCTTCCTTCATTCCAAAACAACACTGCTGTATTGGTTATTGTGGACCGATTGTCCAAATCCGCTCATTTTGGCATGCTGCCTGGGAATTTTACAGCAGTAAGAGTAGCTGATATGTTTGCAAAAATGGTTTCTTGTGTTCATGGCATGCCCAAGAGTATTGTCTCAGACCGAGACCCCATTTTTATGTCTAAGTTTTGGCAAGAATTGTTTCGTTTGAGTGGCACAAAGCTGAGAATGTCTTCGGCTTATCACCCACAAAGTGATGGTCAAACGGAGATTGTTAACAAAGCACTTCAACAATATCTTCGTTGCTTTGCTCACCACAAACCCAAGACTTGGGGAAAATACTTACATTGGGCTGAATGGCACTATAACACTTCAATTCACAGTGCCACGGGATTGTCTCCATATCAGATTGTCTTTGGAAAACCTCCCCCTACTCTGCAACAATACATTTCTGGGTCTTCTACTTTGGAGGCAATTGATACTGAGCTGGTTAATAGGGACGAGATACTCACATATCTTAAAAAGAAGCTACTCAAGGCTCAAGAGAGCATGAAGCTGTATGCTGACAGAAAGAGAATTGATCATCCTTTTAAGGAAGGTGATCTGGTATTTGTTAAGCTGCGTCCTCACCGTCAAGTTTCGGTAGCTGGTCATCGAGTGCAGAAACTCGCTAAACGCTTCTATGGTCCATACAAAATACTTCGTAGCATCGGTGAAGTCGCTTTTGAATTGCAGCTACCTGCTGGCAGCAAGATTCACCCAATTTTTCATGTTTCACAGCTGAAACCTTGCTATGGAATCAATGAAACTACTCTAGAGTTACCTCCACAAGCAGTTGACAATCAGCCTGTTCTGTTTCCCGCTGCTGTGCTAGCCCAGAAAATGCTGAAAAACCGTCTGAAAGTGCTCATTCAATGGACTGGTTTGCTGCCTGAAGATGCATCTTGGGAGGATTGGGAGGACATCAAGCTTACTTACCCATCTCTCAACCTTGAGGACAAGGTTGTTTCCCATGGGAAAAGTGATGTCACAGTGCAAGTAGAAACAGAAGAAGACCATGAAGATGAATTGGACCGGGCGGTGCCACTAGGAAGGCCCAAGAGGAACAAAACAAGGCCCAAGTGGTTCAAAGACCACGTTATGATCTGATATTTGTCAATATTACCGTTGCTGCCTATTTTAGTGCTATATCACTAGATCTTTCTTTTATCATTACAGCTATATTATTCTATTGGTTGTACTGTGACGGCTGTAGAGGATATTTGTGCTCTCATTGGCTATTTAATGCCACTCATTAATAATACAAGGCAAGCAAGAATTGAATGAATGTTAGATGTTAGTGTAATAGTAGCTCTCTCTAGTCCACCCTTAATCTGCGTTTCATCTCTCTTTTTAGCTTACAGAACACTTTGTGGGGTATAAATTCGGTAATTGGAGCATGTTATCTCTGTTATTGCAAGTTGTAATCCACTCCACCAAATTGCGAATCTTCAAGATGGAAGCTTGTGTGGAGTACGTTCGTTGCGAGAAGATCTCCTCGTTCCTGTTTCTCCAAATTTGATCCAAAGCAGCACCGAACATAATTGACCAGTTTGAGCTTCCTCTGTTCACGTCCTTCTGCGAAAGATTGAAGAAAAGCCAATCCTGCCAGTTGGTACAATTAAAAAAGAAACCAGGATTACTTACCGTTACACAATTCCATATTGCGAAGCTCTTCCTGCACTCTCTAAATAGGTGGAAGAGTGATTCAGCTTCTTCACCACATATGGAACAGACATCGAAGGCAGTAATCGATCGACGTTTCCTCTCCACATTCGTTCCACCGCTTTCTAATTATTTGAATTTAATTAATTACATATTACTTCCACACCCATATTCTTTTCATTTTACTTCCACCCCTTGTTTCTCTTTAAAATATTTCATAAGATACTTTAAGGCTAAATAGCACTTTTGGTCCTTTATCTTTGCTCCAGATTTCACTTTGGTCCTTTATCTTTTTTTTGGTCCGTTTTGGTCCTTTATCTTTCATTTTCGTTTCACTTTGGTCCTTTATCTTTTTTTTGTCCGTTTTGGTCCTTTATGTTTCATTTCGTTTCATTTTGGTCCCTCACGTTATTATTTAATTCAATTAAAACATTAAAACAATTAAAACAATTAAAACAATTAAAAAAATAAAACATAAACCCCCCCCACCGTCAACCACCAACCACCACCCACCACCAGATCTGTCTCTCTCTCTCTCTCTCTCTCTCACCGTGAACCCCCCCCACTGCTGCGCACCCCCTCCCCCCACCGTTGCACCGTGGGTGGTTGCAACAGCGTTTAGAAGCAGCGGCGGTTATGGAGTTCTCCCACAAAGAGGGCGATGGCTAGAACACGAGGTAGGGGCTGTAATTGTTCAAATTGACGCCATAATCGAACTAAGGGGGAAATTTTGTGTTGAAAGGTGGAGTTTGGGGTCCAACCGCAGAGAGAGGAGTGAGAACGTGTGAGAGAGTGAAGTTGGGTTAGGGTTTTGCGAGTTGCAGATCGAGAGGAAGAAGAAGAAGCGTTGGACGGGTCGGGTCGTGGGTTCTGGGTCGCACTCGTGGGCTGAGAAAGAGAGAGAAATCTGGTGGTGGGTGGAGGGGGGAGGGGGTGCGCGTGGGGGGAGGTGGGAGGGGGTGCGCAGCGGTGGGGGGAGGGGGGAGGGGTTCACGGTGGGGGAGGGGGAGGGTTGGTGACGGTGGTGGGTGGTGGTGGACGGTGGGGGGAGGGGTTTATGTTTTATTTTTTTAATTGTTTTAATTGTTTTAATTGTTTTAATGTTTTAATTGAATTAAATAATAACGTGAGGGACAAAAACGAAACGAAATGAAACATAAAGGACCAAAACGGACAAAAAAAAAGATAAAGGACCAAAGTGAAACGAAAATGAAAGATAAAGGACCAAAACGGACCAAAAAAAAGATAAAGGACCAAAAGTGCTATTTAGCCTTACTTTAATAAAAATAAAAAAATTAATAATTTTATTAAGTGATAGGTTGTCTACCAACATAATGTGGCCGGTAGATATTGAGTCCCTTAACTATTTGGTCTTGGGTTTAATACCTAGTCGGTGGGTATTGAAAAATATTTATTAGGAGATGTCAACTCTTAAATAGATTTTAGGTATCTCGAAGAATTAGTCTTTATAATTACGTGGTAGATACGTTGGTTTAACAACGCCAACAAAAAAGTGATAGGTTGTCTTGAAAACATGGAAACAAAGAAGAAATTTAATCCTAAGTGCAACCTGTCGGTAAAACTAAAGTGTGATCCTAACCGCGGCCAGTAGAACCAACACTATAGTATAAACTGTAGTTCTTTAACCCAAGAACAAAAGAAAAACTCACAATAGACAAACTCAAATTAGATTAATCTTCAAAATATCTTGAAGTCGGATTCATTAACTACACGAGTTTCCTATTTATAGGCTAACATTTATTTAAATAAAATAAATAAATTATCACTATCGTGCATTTACCGAATACACAGGAACATTTATCGGGGAAAAACAACTGCAGCACATATAAAAAAATTATTTACTAAAATAATATTTTTTTAGATTATATACCAAACTAGAAGAACACATTCAAAAATTAGGCCAGAAGTCACCCCCTCGGGAAACGACTTCTCAACTGTGTTTTGTAATTTTTTTGATTTTCATGTTCAGAAGTCGCCTCCCCAGGGTGACTTCTGAACTGTGTTTTTTTATTTTTTAGGCTAAATGGCATTTTTGGTCCTTTATGTTTGCCCCAGATTTCACTTTGGTCCTTTATCTTTTTTTTTGGTCCGTTTTGGTCCCTCATGTTTCGTTTTTGTTTCATTTTGGTATCCCTCACGTTAGTTTTGACTAACGGACGCCACGCTGGCAGTTAACTGCTGACGTGGCGTCTCAAAATATATTATTTAATTTAATATTAATTTACACATAATCAATTAAGTTTTTAAAATTATAAAAACATAAAATAGAATTAAACAAAAACCTAATAACATTAAAACTAATAACATCAAAACAAAATCAAAAAACTAACAACATCAAAACAAAATCAAAAACCATTCTCAGATCAAACACCTAATAACATTAAAACTAATAACTTCAAAACAAAATCAAAAACCATTCTCGTTTTCGTTTTCGCAGATCTGGTTCGTTGTTCTTCGTTTTTGTTAAACCCATTTCGTTTTCGTTTTGTTAAACCCATTTTGTTTTTCTCAGTTTTTCTTCGTTTTCGTTTTTGTTAAACCCATTTCGTTTTCGTTTTTGCAGATCTGGTTCGTTGGTTCGTTGTTCTGTTTCTTCATTTTGAGAAGAGAGAAAACGAAGATCTGAAATGGGTTTTTTGATTGAAGATTCTAATGTGGATTTGCATTTTTGGGTTTGCATTTCTGAATTTGCTTTAATGGAAGAACAAAATTGCTTTAATGTTTTAATGGAAGAACAAAATTGCTTTAATTGCTTTAATGGAAGAAATCCAGATCTGTTCTTCGTTTAAAAAATATAAGGGACCAAACTGAAACTAAAAGAAAACATAGATGACCAAACTGAAACTAAAAGAAAACATAGAGGACCAAACTGAAACTAAATTGAAACTGCAACTCTGCATCAATGGCGAAAAGCCAGAAACTCGTTGTTTTACGAAATTGATTTAGGGATTCTTTAGACCTCTTTCTTGCGATCAAAACCCATCCAAGATCAAACAAAATGGTTGCCTAAATCACTAGATTCAATTAATGGAGAAGATGTTGAATGTTTTGGAAAACGAAAGAAAACGCAGTGGAAAAATTTTGGGTTTGAAGATGTTAGATGCTGGAAATCGTTGTTCTTCGTTTGATGTTAGTGTTGGTGTTGCTGGAAATCGTTGTTCTTCATTTGATGTTGGTGTTGGTGTTGGTTTTTTGATGTTCTTCTTTTCTGGGTTGAATTGTTTTGTGTTTTCAGTTTTATGTTCCATTTTAATTTTCAGTTTTATGTTTTTAGCAACTTGACTTTTCAGTTTTTCCAGAAATTCTGTTTTAGATTTTTATGTTTTTGGTTTTATGTTTGTTTTATTGTTTTATGTTTTATTTATGTTTTATTGTTTTATGTTTTAAAAAAAGAATTGCTGATGTGGAAATTAGTGTGCCGCGTCATTTAATGAATTGAGGATGTCACGTCAGCAGTTAACTGCCAGCGTGGCGTCCGTTAGTCAAAACTGACGGCAGGGACCAAAATGAAACAAAAATGAAACATGAGGGACCAAAACGGACCAAAAAAAGATAAATAACCAACGTGAAATCTAGAGCAAACACAAAGGACCAAAAGTGCTATTTAGCCTATTTTTAATTTTCTTTATATTAATTTAAATAAAGTTATATTAATTAATTTAAAAAATTAATCTTGTTAATTCAAAATTAATTATAAAATGTGTGGTGAAAAAAAAATTATAGAAATATGGAACTAACTTTATTTATTTAACTAGTAGCTTATTATAAAAAAAATTTAGAAATTAGAATAATTAAGGGTTTTGACTAGTCTAGATTGCGGTTTGGACAGTTATTTTTGTTGACCCTTATTTCTATAAATTCCGCATCTCTTGGTATGGCTACCACTTTCTCTTTGATCTATCTTTGTACGAATACGGGTAAACTGTGGACGACCATTTTTATTTCTTTGTTTAGATGGATCATGCTGCAGTTCTGGGCCATTGAAAAAAATTTGTTTTTTAGTGTATTTGTGCTATTTAATACACGTATAATTCAAGTCCGTAAGTCCTAATTCAATACTCAACACGTTGGATTTATACCTCTTCTAGAAGGTCATATTTTTTCGCCCAAATAATTAATAAATATATGTAAAAAATTGTCCATTTTTTATACACGTGGTCCTTTTTTTAATACCCTAAAAATCTAATTTTTTTTTAACTGTAATTTTTTAAACAGCCAAGATCTTGCCGACACTTCTTAACGGCCAAGATCTTGCCGAATATTTTGTGAATACTCTAAAAATTTATGAAATTATTTGGTAAAAGATCTTGCCGACAATTTATAACGGCCAAGATCTTGCCGAATATTTTCAATGGTCTTGATGTTACCGACACTTTTGGACGCACGAGATCTTGCCAACACTTTTAAATACATTAATTTGTTCTAATATTTTTTTCAACACACATTTTATAATTAATTTTGAATAAAATTAATTTTCTAAATTAATTAATATAACTTTATTTAAATTAATATAAAGAAAAAATAATAAAAAACACAGTTCAAAAGTCACCCTGGGGGAGGCGATTTCTGAACATGAAAATCAATTTTTTTTGCAAAACACAGTTGACAAGTCGTTTTCCCCAAGGGGCGATTTCTGGCCTAATTTTTGGATGTGTTTTAGTTTGGTATATAATCTAAAAAGGGTGTTATTTTGCTAAATAATTTTTTATCGATGCTACAGTTGTTTTTTCCCCCACATTTATTTCACGCTATCAGGTATTTACCAAGTAAGCTTCTCCTTTTCGCTCTCCACCATCGTTTTCCAATTTGAATCTTTCTACATCCCTTCTTCTCCATCAATTTGCCTATCACATGGTATGAACAACTTTATATTTAATGACATATATCACTCTCTAATTGGTTGAAAAAGTAAAATTGTTTTTGTCAGAGGGTATATAAGCAAATTCAATTTGGCCGTTGTAATCTCGTAATAGATTCAAATTTAGCCGTTGGATTTTTTACAATTTAGAGTTTTTAAAATCGGCAAATGGAATTAAAAAGCTAACAATTAAAAAACAAATATAAAAACCAAGAGGCTGCCGGCAGGTCCGGCACGGTGCCCAAACGCGGGAAAATAAATATTTTGACGGACGTTATTTGTTCACTTTCATTCACTGAAACGAACGACGTCGTGAAACGAGATGATTGATTAACGAATCAATAACGTGGTGTATGTATAATGTATCTCCGGAGCTGGCTGCGATATTTTGACCCCGTTAGAAAAAGAGGATAGGATTTGGTACAAAAAACGCGAAGTAGGGCCCCCCACACACCCCCCTTTCGGAAAATTAATAATAAAAGAAGGGAAAAAACAATAATAGGAATGGCGCAGTAATAATAATAATAGAAAGAGAAGAGAATACATAAAAAGGAAAGTGAAAGGAAAGGAAGGGAGGAGGAAGGGAAGGAGAGAAAAAGAGTGGATCGATTCTTCACCCGCGCCATACATTTATATAACATCTTTTCTTCTCCCAATTCCATACCCTTTCTTTCTCTCTTGTTGTTCTTCCTCCACCTCACAATCACAACAATAACCCAAGCAAAGCAAAAGAAAAAGGAAGATCTCTGTTAATTCCATCTTACCTCGAGAAAAGGTAGGTACGTATGAGGATCTGTTGATCTATTCGTATTTTGTTTAACTTTATGCTCTGATCTGATCCGATCTGACTTGATTTTTGATCGTTGTTAGGTTTTCACGATGGCTTCTAAACGGATTTTGAAGGAACTCAAGGATCTGCAGAAGGATCCTCCTACCTCATGCAGCGCCGGTATTCATCGCTGCTCTTCCTTTATTCTTTTTTTTTTGATTCTTCATCCTTTCATTTTTCTGCTTTTGTTTTATATATATTTTGTTGTGATGCGTGTATTACTTGGGTTTTATACGATCTCTGATTTTCTGACAAATTTTACCGTTGGGAGGTTATAGTTAAACTTATAAGTAGGAAGGGTCATAAAGTCATTTTGTCAGGGGACGATGACTGCAAATTATTTGCGGGTTGACTTTGTGAAGCTGAAGGGGAATCGGGAATTTGATGTCTGATTGTAGTCTCGTCTATGTGATTTCTGATTGGAATACTATGTGGAATTTAGATTGTTGAAAAATTTATGATACTATGCAATTAAGAAATCGGAATTGTTATGCTGTGGTTGAGGACTGATTTCTCTGTTGCAATTTTTCTTTTACCTTTAAATCGGAATTGCCCGCTTCTTATTTTGGATCGCTGCATATACTATTTTGCAACAGATAAGAGATGCAGATTTAAATTATTTTCTCTGCGAAGATACTTCAAATCTTAGAGTTAGAGGTTTTAGTGTGACTTTGGTTTTTATCGCCAAACAGATTACATTAATGGTATAATTCTAGTACATGTTTAGATTTGCTTATTGCTTATTTTTGAAAAACAATCACTCCTTTTGCTGAGGCTTTCTCAAATTTTGAACAACAAAAAAACATTTATTTCCCTCTAATGTCTCTTGCCCAAACATATACATATAACTGTTGGAAATCCACATGCTTGGTTCTTGCAAGTGCCAGCAAGCTTACCAATTAAAAGTATTAGAGCTTTTTTATGTTAGGAATTTGTCCAGTCTAGTTATGTTGTTGGCATTTAGAAGGACTTGGTGATTATCTCATGTTTTGATTGTTTGTTTCTAAACATTGCAGGTCCTGTTGCTGAAGACATGTTTCATTGGCAAGCAACAATTATGGGTCCTCCAGACAGTCCTTATGCTGGAGGTGTTTTCCTAGTTACTATTCATTTTCCTCCAGATTATCCCTTCAAGCCACCCAAGGTTTGTATTCAATATTCATTGACATGTCTTTCTGTAATGTTGTTTCTCCGCCTTTAATTCTGTAACACTTATTTCATTGAATTTTTAAATAACGCAGTGATATCTTTATTGCCCCTTATTGGTGTCTTTGTACCTTTTCTAAGGGAACCTTTTAATAGTGAATGCTCTGAACACTGATTTCTAGACCAGAGTCAAAATTTCATGTTGGGTTTGAATTTTTCAAAAGAGGACAAGATTTAGTATTAGATGGTTTATATTGTTGAAAAATTCAATGAGGATTATAATACCTTCTTTATATATCAGTAATTTCTTTGTTGTATGCTACTGTGGGCATCATGCAACTCCTTCAATCAATCTCTTGTGCATACTGACGGAGGATTGTGAATATCTTGCAGGTTGCATTCAGGACGAAGGTATTTCACCCAAATATTAATAGCAATGGAAGTATTTGCCTTGACATATTGAAGGAGCAGTGGAGCCCTGCACTAACCATTTCCAAGGTCTGTTTCTTGATCGTTTCACATAATGAGAACAATTCTTATTCCTTAAATATGTTATACTTCTTCCAATGAAACCATCTAGTAGATGCGAAATTCCATAGTTTTAATAACTGATGAATGATGATATTTATCAGTCATCTGATTCTTATATTTGTATTCAATTTTAATTTAATTCATAATATAAAGGATTTTTAAGCTATCATCTAATTTTGTAGCTATATCATGAAAGATATTTGACTTGTTAGGTAGCTATTGTAGTCCCTTCTTTTTCTTTTTCCAGACGTATCTAACATACGAATGAATTAGGCATTAGCTCAAGACGTTTTCATTGGTAGTGAAATGAAATTGAAATCTTTATATTTTTATGTTACGAAATCTGAATGGCTCATTTACATGAAGTTTGGAATTATGTTTTTAATTTGAATGACTCACATGGAAGGGATACCAGAATAGATAGCTTGATAACTTACAAGCAGATATGTAGCTGTTGTAGTTAGGGAGAATGGTCCCAATTCAGGACCTTGAATTGAATTACAGCTAAGCAATATTTACTGTCATTTACGTGTTTAGGTGTTGCTGTCAATTTGTTCCCTGTTGACCGACCCAAATCCTGATGATCCTTTGGTCCCCGAAATCGCCCACATGTACAAGACAGACAGGAACAAGTACGAATCAACTGCCAGAAGCTGGACCCAGAAGTATGCCATGGGCTAAATGACCTGTGGTATGTGTGAGGGAGAGCTTTTTTTACCTCCAGTTTTAGGCCTAACAGCCTTGTATGCATATTTGTTGTTTTAAATCATGAACAGATTAAGGCCCCTACAATTAAAGATGAATAGGGGGGAAACGTCTCCCCTGCTGTTTGTATTGCAAATGTTAATTTTAGAACAGTTAAATGTGGCCAATTTAAATGTTCGCTCAAATTTTTAACTGTTTGTGCCATCAAATATATATTCCCTTGTTGTTTTAGGAATGACGATGTGTAACAGGGGTGTCAAAATGGATGGATGGATTGGATGGATTTGGATTATGATGGATGGATTGGATAGATTTGGATTATGATGGATGGATTGGAGACAATCCATTTATCCATTTATATCTATTCAAATTGTAACAAATAAATCCAATCATATCATCCATTTACAAAAAAGTACATCCAATCCATCCATTAGCAAATTTTTTCCATTTATTAATATTTTTAAAACATAAAAAATCTTTAAATAAAAAAGTATTTTTATGAATTAAAAAATATTTTTACACATAATTTTAATATAATTTTTTACTGCAGAATTTTTTTAAAATATTTTTAATATCTATAAATGTATAAATATATATAGTTATATATAATATAATAGTTATATTTAAAGATATATATAGTCAATGTCCGTGCGGTGGATATATATAATATCATAGTTATATAATATATATATATATATATATATATATATATATATATATATATATGGAGGTGGTACCAGCGGCTGGTGGTGGAGCTCCGGCGACCCCACGGCGGGGGGCGGCGCTCTGAGGACCACCATGACGGCGGGTGGCGACCACCGCAGTTGGTGGTGGCTGATATTTATATTTATATATATATATATATATATATATATATATATATATATATATATATATATATATATATTATAGTTTCTGAATTTGAAAAAAACATTTTTTTAAAAATTGAAATTTATTTTTAAAATTACTTTTTTTGTAAAAAAGTATTTTTTATAGTTATCCAATGGATCTTGCTTCAAAAAAAATAATTATCTAATGGATTTTGATTTTGCTGTTATTGTAATCTAATGGATTTAAAAAATATATTGGATGGATCACAACCATCCACAAAATTAAACGGATAAATTCAATCCAATCCATTAATATTTTTTTTTGTAACAGACTGGTTTCCAATGGATGATTTTGACACTCCTAATGTGTAATGGACACGATGGGTGCCCGCAAAAGTTGCTCAAAATGAATACGGTAATTACCAGGGTCTTTTTTTTGTACCTCCATCACATGCGAATCTACCCCCATCACATTCCATATACCCGGAAATACCCCTGCCCATCTAAAAAATCGCTCGGATTTACCTCCATATAAGGTAAATCCGCTTTGTTATTTTTAAAGTCGGATTTACCTCAGATGGGGGTACCCAATAGGTAAATCCGACTTTAAAATAACAAAGCGGATTTACCTCAGATGGGGATACATCCGTTTTGTTATTTTTAAAATCGGCTTTAGCTAAATCCGATTTCCCTAAAAAAAGACAATCGGATTTACCCCACCTAAGGTAAATCCGATTTTGTTATTAATAAAAAAAATTTATTTAAATGTTTAAAAAAGGTTATAAAACTGCTACTAAAAATCTGTTAAAGAGTCAAAACTAATCCAAAAATTATAAAAACACCACTAAAAATCTAATAAAACCAAAATAAGGTTATGCAAATTGTTTTAGATTTTTTTGGAAATAATGAAAAATTAAAAAAATTAATAAAAAATATTAAACGATGGAATTTGGGATTGAGGTCCCCTGTCCTAAAAGAAGTCTCTTCTTGAGGTGTCATGATCGATGATGTTTTTCGGATTTAATGGCCGTGGTTTCATTACAATTTGAGTAGATTGCCCGAAAACCGATTTTTTAGCCTAAATTATTCACTTGACGTACAACATCGTCATGTGTTAACGAACTACACACTAAACATAACGAAAAGACGGTCGAAATTCGTATCTAATTTTTAAACTGATTTATTTATTTATTAATTAGGTTAACAAAGCGGATTTACCCCCACATAAGATAAATCCGCTTTTGTTATTTAAAAGCGGATATACCCCCATATAAGGTAAAACCGCTTTTAAAAATAACAAAATCGGATTTACCCCCACATAAGGTAAATTCACTTTGTTATTTTTAAAATCGGATTTACCCCATCTTAAAATAAATCCGCTTTTAAATTTTTAAAATTTTCAGTGGAAATCGGATTTACCTCACAGATACATAAATCTGATTTCCAAAAAAAAATTGAAATCAGGATACGTTTGGGTTTTTTAAATTTTGTGAAGGCCAATTGTGTCTTTTCGCAGGGTCGATGGGGTAGATTGTCGTCCGATGTGGGTACAAAAAAATCCCTAATTACTATCAAAATGAACAGGGTAGTTACCAGCTTAATGGAGATGGGTATGGAAATGGATATGGATAGGGATGTCAAAATGGGCTTGGCCCGCCGGGCCGGCCCGTTGGCCCACCAGAAAAAGGCGGGCAGGGCTAAGGTATTGTTGCCCGCCAGCCCGCATTGCCCGGCCCGCTTCGCCCGCCAACCCGCGGGCTAAACACTGTGGCGGGCCAAACCGCCCGTTAGCCCGTTTTTTTTTAAAATTCAGTGTAAATTGACGGGCCAGCCCGCTAGCCCGCTGGCCTTCCTGCCCATCATTTCGCGGGCAGGGCATGAATATTGCACCCGCGTCCGTTAACGGGCCGGGCCGCCCTATTTTTAGCGGGCTGAAGGCGTTAACGGGCCGGGCCGGGCCTCCCGTTTTGACATCCCTAGATATGGATATCCTAGTACCCATCCCTAAATTAATTTGAAAAATAAAATAAATTCTTTAGAGTAACCCAACGGGTAAAGTTGATGTTGTTAAGTTGATGTTGTTAGGCTGTATTTATTTCACGGTTGTCCAAATTCAAATTTGAATTCGTACTTTGCGTGTGTTTGAGTGGTGCTTAGGGGCGAGCAAGAGATGAGTTGAGATGGGTTATGCTTGTCCCTTACTCGACCATAAATTTTTATAAGGTTATTTTTTAGACCCTAATTCGTTCTTAGACTCAAACAAAATTGATCTTCTTAGAGCATCAAGTAAGATTGGGCCGGGTCTATTTGGGACGAGATTTGGTTGTCTCAAAAGACAATTGAAACAAAATTATAAGGTGAGCACTCAAATATGACTAAAAGTTAGAAGTAATAAATTGATTTTTGTTTGTGTATTTTATCGTGTATTTAAACTCAAAACATATCTTTTAGAATAGTATTTTACAATAATGTTTCTACTTAAACTAACATAAATTTCAAATTTCAAATTGAATATTTTATTTATAAAAGTTTCATTGCCAATGTAATGGAGTTAAAGATTTGGTAACCTCAAGGGATTGGCCTAGTGGATGCCTAGTGGAGCATGACAGGAGTTGTATTCGAGAGGTCTCGGGTTCAACTCTCCAATAGTCTCATTGGGGTGAGGTAAATGTAATTACCTTCGTAAGTGCTCAAAGAGCTTGAAGGTCTTCCCTGCTTTGGACTGAGACGCCATCCACTCACCCTAAATTTTCTGTAACAAAAAAAAAGAGTTAAAGATTTGGTGATGAGTGAGTAAGGGACGGGTTATACCAAATCCTTACCTGTCCCTAAATTTTAGTCAGGCCAATTCTTTAGACCTTAATCTGTTCTTAGACCCAAATAAATCTGATGATTTGTAGGTTAAATGGGATGAAAACATGCCAGGTCTTAGAGTTGGGATGAGTCTTGTTTACCTTGCCACTTTATCTGTCAACAAAAAAAAGAAATTTTAGAGTACCTTTACATATTTAAGCATAATGTTGTGTATTTAGTGGGGGGATTCTAAACGAGTAGTTAAAGATTTTTCACCAAGGATGAATGGGGAGATGGATTGCTTGGTTCGATATATGGCAAAAGGTCAATTAAGTTGCTGTGTAGAAACTGAAAGTGGGTGCCTTGTCCCAATTGTAGTTGTAGAGGTTTAAATGGAGGAGACTCCAAAAACGGGTTGCAGAGACACCATTAGTAGATGGCGATGGAAGGTCAACCTGGCATGTGATGTCAACATGAGAGGATTAGAGCTATTTCACACCTCTACGGGCTTGACACTCCAACGGAGCCAAGTATCGAACAATGACACTTGCTTGGGTTTTAATGATGGTAGATACAAGAACTCAGGATGCAGCTTGTGATGATGAGGAAACAAACAAACACACTGGAAGGAGCTTGAGGAATTTGGGGAGGACCGGATAAGAGGTAAGTTTTGTGGGACAATCCCTAGCATCCCAAAGTGATGATGGTATTTAAAGATAAAATCTGCAGGATATGCAAACCTAGGAAATGACAATCATTGTGTAGCATTTTGGGTAGGCGCTTTTGTTAATCCGAGTAGGTTCCCAGGATAGAGAGGTGAGTCACAATGAACACTCTTAAGTACCAAGTCTTTCCTAGCCAAAACTTTCCCCAAACAACACTGGTTTCAAGAACAAGCCGAAGAGATTACTGGGATGAGTCGCGGACTAGGTCGCTCTCTTTAAGACGTTTCGTGGCACTGCTCCAAGGTGCAAGCAGCCTATCAACCACGACGTCCCCAAGATAAAACAGCCCAGTCGAAACTACTACGAAAGTTCGCTGCACCGTGAAAATTCGCTCTAAGATATACACCCTCAATATGATTATGAAAAACCACTCTTTAGAAACTTAGCTTCGAAATGCTTCAAGCTTTCTAGAGAAGAAAGAAATTTTGGTTATGAAAAACCACTCTTTAGAAACTAAGCTTGGAAATGCTTCAAGCTTTCTAGAGAAGAAAGAAATTTAGGGAGAAGAGAGAAAACTTGAGGAATGATTTATCGTCAAGTGGTGTGTTTTGCAAATGAGGAGAAACTCTCATTTTATAGGCTTTAGGAGATATAGCCGTTGGGAGCAAGTGGAGAATATGTCCGTTGGGAATATGACCGTTGGGAATTAAAAACAATAAATGTGCAACGGCTCTTTTGACTTGGTGAATATGACCGTTGGAGAGCAACGGCTCTTTTGACTTGGTCAATATGACCGCTGGATCTTTGACTTGGTCAACAAAAATTATTTTTTGAATAAAATAATATACACCACAAAACCCAAGCCCGGCCCGGCCGAGCCGGTCGGCCGGACGAATGGCGGTGACGCGCACGCGTGTGTGGTGGTCACTTTGTGTGAGTCCTCTCTCAATGTGGGACTTTTTCAATTCACACAATTAATCAAAGTTCCAACAATCCCCCACTTGAATTTAAAAAGGAGTTTTAGAAGTAGCGTCAAACGCTTCCATAAGATTGTGCATAACCAGAGGTGTCTTACGACTTGAACCTTTGCATAGCGGTTAGGATTTAGATTCAACAAGAGTGATTTGTAGTCTTGAACTCTATCTCTAATCATCGTAACCACACACAACCTTTTCCATGGGTGTATTCTTGTAAGCCCGTGCTTTTATGGCCCTTCATGTCTATCCCAGTTTAGTGAACGCTCTAGGAATCCTGCCAACGATTCCATAGGAAGCGGCCCCACTTCCATATTCACAATGGTGAGTCTATCAAGAGTACTCCCGTAGCTAGGTATTCCACTCCACGTGGAGTATAGATCTCATTAAGAGTTTCTATTACCTCAACCTTTCGTTGCTTCAGGAATCATGCTTCTTCATTTATAATAGCATGTTCATCTCGTATCACTGCACAACTTGTTATTACCCATTGAACCTAATTCTTGGGATCTCCAGTCTTTTAGGTCGGGTTACCATCGTGAGTGGCTCATGATTCTAAAGGCAGTAGTCCCATCCTTTGAGATGTATTTTGGACTTTCTCCCTAGCTAATCCTTTCGTCAAAGAATCATCTAAGTTCTGATCAGTGCGTACATGATCCACTCTCACAGCTCCTTTTGAGAGACATTCTCTCACAGTGCTGTCACTACAAAAAATAAGCCTATTTGCGACGAACATTAGCGACGGAAGTTGTGACGGAATAAGGTTCCCACGTGTAGTTAATATTTAGCGACGGAATATTGAGCATTAGCGACGGCCTGTCTGTCGCTAAATGGTGGACGCCAAATTGAAATCTGCGCAGCGTGAAAACCAAGACAATTAGCGACGAATTTTCTGGTCCCTCACAAACTGATTCAGACCGTTGCAGGGCGCTTGGGAAACGTGCAGGGTTAGCGACAGACCATCCCTCGCTAAGTCCGTCGCAAACCCCAATTAATCCACTCAGATACCCACCCTTCTCTGTTTCAGTTCACTTCCCTCACTCTTCTCTCTCACCCACCGAACCCTCCCTCATTTCCACCACCACACACCTTGACAACCACCACCGGCACCACCACGAACCTCTCATCTCCGTCGCCCTCTCTTATCTTCTCTCTATCTCTCCGTCGCCCCCTCTCTCTCACCCAAAACCGAACCCTAGCTCTCCTCTCTCATTTCCACCACCACCACACACCTTGACAACCATCATCGGCACCACCACGAACCTTTCATCTCTGTCGCCCTCTCTCATCTGCCCTCTATCTTCGTCGCCCTCTCCGTCGCCCTTTCTCTCTCACACCCAAAACTGAACCCTAACTCTCCTCGCTCATTTCCACCACCACACACCTTGACAACCACCACCAGCACCACCACGAACCACCACCACCGGAGGTTTGTCTTCTTCTTTCATTTTTTTTTCGTTTTTTTTTTCATTTTTTCGTTTTAGATATAGAGAAATTGTGTAGGAGAACAAATATTTAGATATTTAGGATCTATAGATATTGTGTAGGATTAGGATTAGAATAACAAAATAGGATTATGATTTGTAGAAATTGTGTAGAATAGACATTTTTTGAAGTTGAAATTGAAGTTAGTTATTGAAATTGAAGTTGAAATGGTTTAGGATTGAAATTGTTGCTGTTTGAAGTCTCACAACCGCACCGGAGTGCGCACCGTCACCGAACCACCACACCGGAGTGCGCATCGTCACCGAACCACCGCACCGGACCTCAATCTTATAACGGTTAGTTGAAAAGTGTTTAATTGTTGTTTTCATGAACCCTAGGTTAGATGACTGTGTGTTGTTGATGGAAAAGGGCGAGGTGATGTCCCTCAGCCCTATATTTTGCTCGAAATCATCCCCATTGAGATAATTACGAGACGATACTAACAATTTTCAGGTTGAGAGTTAGAAATAACTTCCTTCACTATTTATATGGAAAAGGGTTTTGTCTGATCTGTCCTTAACTCCCATATTCGGCTCGAAATCATCTCCACTGAGATCATATCGATGCCGCTAACTTGAAAGATTACTGGGAATGTTAGGGGAATCTAACACGTTTTCTTAAATGCGTGTAGATGAATTTGTATGAATTTAATCGTGATTGGGTGTATGATCGGTTATATCTGAGAAGAGCGGGTTTAAAGGAATATTTTGTAATTGGGGTTGAACAGTTTCTTGTGGTAGCATGGCGACATGAATTGGCTCAACGGGAAAAAAAGGGTTAGATGTCCATGCTTAAAATGCGACGGTGTATCTATTAGGATCGATGATGAAATCAGGGAGCACTTGTATCATTGGGGGTTTAGGCCTAGTTATTGGATTTGGGTGGACCATGGAGAACAACGACGTCAAAATTTTGAGGTAGGGGCTTCAAGCAGTTCTGGTGTTGGTGTTCTACGTAATGAAATTTTTGAGTCGATGGAAAACATGATTTGTGATGGTCTCAGGGTGAATGTGCCATTTGATGAGCCTCAATATGACGATCACGATGAACTTCCAAATGAAGAAGCACAAATTTTATAATTTGTTAAGAGATTCAAACATACCGTTGTTTGAAGGCTCGCCATAGTCAAAATTATCTGTGTGTGAAACTTTTAGCTCTCAAGTCCATGAGTAATATTTCTGAGGTGGGTTTAGACTATGTGACTGAAATGATGTTGGAAGCGACACCTAATAAGGATAATTTGCCAAAAAGTTATTATGAAGCAAAGATGTTAGTTTCGAAGCTGGGATTGAAATTTAAGAAGATTGATTGTTGTGAGAAAGGGCACATGTTGTTTTACAACAACGAATTTGGTAAAAATGATGGTGATCTACTTGAATGCAAATTCTGTGGAAGACCAAGGTATCATGATCGTAAAGGGGCAAAACGTAATTATAAACCTATCCCTGTAAAGTCGATGTTCTATTTGCCTATAGTTCCAAGGTTGCAAAGAATGTTTGCATCGATCGAAATTGCGCAGAAAATGACTTGGCATTATGACAATAAGCGTACCTCAGACGACATTTTACGCCACCCATCTGACGGTGAAGCGTGGAAGCACTTTGATCAAGTGCATTCAGATTTTGCCTCAGACCCACGGAATGTTCGGCTTGGCTTGTGCTCTGATGGATTTACTCCATATATCCACGCATCGGCGTCACCCTACTCTTGTTGGCCAGTCATTGTTACCCCTTACAATCTTCCTCCTAAGATGTGCCTGACTAAACCGTATATGTTTTTGACTTGTCTGATACCTGGTCCATCCAATCCAAAAGCTAACATTGATATCTTTTTGGAACCCCTGATTGATGATCTTAAGAGATTGTGGGGGGTGTTTTGACATATGATGCAGCACGAAAGAAATTTTTTATGATGAGAGCCGCATTGATGTGGACAATTAACGACTTCCCTGCTTATAGTATGTTGTCTGGTTGGGGGACTCACGATAAATTGGCATGTCCCCACTGCATGGAACACACAAAGGCGTTTACGCTAAAGTACGGGGGCAAGAGTTCTTGATTTGACTCGCATCGTTGATTCTTACCACAAGATCATAAATTTAGAAAAAAACAAGAATGCCTTCAAGAAAGGGGCAGTTGAAACAGATGGACCACCGCCTTTGTTGACATCAGGTGAAATTTGGAGCAGAGTTATGGATTTGCCACAAGTCACAGAGGCAGGGGAGCTCACCCGGCTGGATGGTTATGGACGGGTGCACAGTTGGACAAAAAAAACATATTTTGGAATCTCCCATATTGGAAAGATAATTTGTTGAGGCACAATCTTGATGTTATGCACATCGAGAAGAATTTCTTTGACAACATATTTGTCACTGTGATGAATGTGAAAGATAAAACCAAAGACAATAATAAGGCTGGGTCGGTTGCTTGAAGGTATCGTGATTCCTACACGTGATTCTTCTTGCTGGGTCGGTCCTTGCTTTGCTACGTTTGGGAATATTAAGGTTTCGCTGTTATCGTGATCTGCCTCTTGCTGTTATCGTGATCTGGCTGCTTAGTAATATTGCTATGTCTGAAGATCCTAAGCTCTTGCGGTTTGAGTTTGATTCGTGATATCCTCCACGTGATCTTCTTGCTGGGTCGGTGGCTATAAGGTAATTGCTTTGATCTTGCGTTATCGTGGCTACGTTTCAGTCTGAAGGTACGTGAAGCTTTGGATATTATCATTCGGTGCATAGTTTATTTCTTTCGTGAAATCTGGTACTCTATTGCTACGTTTCTATTGCGGCATAGTTTATATTTTTCATCGTGATATCTGGTCTGCTTGCGGTCTGAGTTTGCTGATCTGTGTTTCGGTTTTCGCGGGGTTGGTTCTGGGTTGCGCTAATGGATTTCTATCCATGGCCATGCTCGGCCGATACGGCACCGGCAGCAGCGCCTCGGGTTCAGCCTCAGCCAGTATCCGCATCAAAATCCTTTGCTGCTGCGCTCACAAACTCATGCGTGATTCCTCCAAGTCAGTTGCCCAAGCCTTGCATCAAAGGCGATGCAGTCACTATTAAGATTACTGAAACTGAATATCAAGAAGGTGTCAAAGAATGCAAGAATGTATTGCATGGCCGCCTTACTCTGTCTAAAGGGGATTCTCCTCTAAAAATTAATGATCTCAGAGCAAAACTCTTGCAATAATGGAAATCCATAGGTGCTTGGAAAATGGTCTCCTTAGGAAAGGGATACTATGAATTTTGTTTTCAATCGTTTGAGGAGATGCGAAGCCTTCAAGCCATTGGGTATTGGTCGTTGCATCCGGGATTTCTACGGCTATTTGCATGGACGCCAGACTTTGATCCAAACAGGATCCGAAACACCAATGTTCAATGCTGGGTGCGTATACATGGCCTGGCACGTGAGTACTGGTGTCCAATCACTCTTTTTGAGATTGCCGTGCAATCGGGGGTCCTATTGCTTTGGATGATGCTACAAAGAAACGTACTTTTGGCCACTTTGCAAGAGTGCTTGTTGATATTGATCTGAATGGAGATCTTCCTGAGCGTATTATGGTTGAGCGTGAAGGCTACGCATTCTATGTGGAAGTTGTTTATGAAAGGTTGCCACAGTTCTGCTCATATTGTCATATTATTGGACACAATTTTTCCAATTGTAAGCAGGCTCATAAACAGGAGCCACGTGTGCAGCCCCCAGTCAATAGGCAAGTTTGGGAGCCAAGGCGAAAAAATGTAATTGATGACATTAATGTTCGTGACATGCACGTGCCTGACGCAGTGAAAGAAGCTCAGGTCAAAGGTAAGGCTACAACTAATGATACTGTTGTTATTGCTAACACTATTGATAATGGTGCAGGCAAAGATATCCAAAAGGACAATGGAGCTGATATCGAAGCCACTGTGAGTGTGGGAAAAGATAATCACTCGACTCGTCCCAGAGATCTCATTTCTATTGAAGAGATCACTATCCCTAATCAGTTTGGAGGCCCTAACAATATCCCTCATGATGATATTAATCCACTACTTGGATTTATTTCTAATCATTTTGAAACAGGATCCCCAAGTGGTAGAGCTCCATCTATAACGACCCCTGATCAAATTTTAGCAGGTGACTCGCAAATGGAAGCAACCTTTGAGGTCGATAGAAACCGAGTCCAAGTGGTTGCAGACCAAGAAGCAGCTCAAGTTGTGATTGATGATTTGAACATCCTTAAGCAGCCTTGGGCTGATGTTGTTGAGGAGGATGATAACTTGGAGAAAGATAATGCCCAGAATGATGAGGGATCCGAATTTGAAATAGTTCGCACCAAGTCTCAAAAGAAAAAACAAAAACAGCGCCAAAAGAAAGTTGTTACCCCAGTTACAACCCGTTCTAGGGCTGGATCTCACAGTCTTGCTCAATGAAGTGCTTATATTGGAATACAAGGGGCCTGGCTAATCCCCCTACAAGATTAGCTCTTAAAAAGCTTTGTTCATCTAACAAGCCTGATTTTGTTTTTATCTCTGAGCCTTGGTGTTCTCTTGAGGATTTCCCGCGCAGGTATTGGTCTCGTCTTGGTATGAAAGTCTTTGCTATTAATGACAGGAATAATTTACCACCTAATCTTTGGTGTCTCTATACGGACAATTTCAATCCTACTGTTATTGCTTGCTCAGATCAACAAGTCTCTTTTACAGTGGAGGTCAATAATGACACAGTAGGTATTTCTGCAATCTATGCTTCTTGTAACTATCTGGGCAGGAGATCTCTTTGGCAGGATCTTTCTCTTCTTCAGCAAACTTATAAAATCCCTTGGTGCTTTATTGGGGATTGGAATGCTGTTCTGGGCAGCCATGAATATAGAGGTAGTGGAACACCCTCTAAAGCAGCCTGTGAAGACTTTCAAAACTGGACCAATTTGAATAACTTGATTCATCTGCCAACTAGGGGTGTTCAGTACACTTGGTCTAATGGTCGTAAAGGCCGGGCATTCACGGAGAAAAGGCTTGATCGTGCAATTTGCAATGACGCCTGCTTCACTTTTTACACAAGTATCTCTTGCTATACTCTTACTAAATCTAAATCTGATCATTTCCCTTTATTGCTTGATCTTCAGACTACAGATGGGGCGCATCCCTCTTCTTTTAAATTCCTTCGCACTTGGGCGAGTCACCCTGACTGCCTGAATGTGATTAAGGAGGCTTGGCAATCTCATGTGGTTGGATGCCCTATGGTGGTCCTCAATCAAAAGCTTAAAAACCTTAAGTTAAAGCTTAAGGCTTGGAATAAATATGTCTTTGGGGACGTTAATATGAGGGTGCAGGTGGCGACCGCATCCCTAGATCACGTTCAAGCGCAGATTGATAATGACGGCTATTCAGAGTTGTTAGAGGAGCAAGAAAAGGTCCATCAGCTTGAGCTGCAGCAAGCTTTAGCTTCCCAAGAGGATTTTTGGCTCGAAAAATCTAGACTTAACTGGCACTCACATGGTGATCGCAACACAAAATTTTTCCATCAGATGGTCAGAATTAGACATATTACCAAGCAAATAACTGCCCTAAAACATGGTGATGTTCTTCTTACTTCTCCGAATGAAATTGAATCTCATGTTGTTAATTATTTTGAGAATATCTTCGCCTCTAATAACCAGTGTCTTGATAATGGTATGGTGCTGGAGATTATCCCTAATCTTGTTACAGGTGAGGAGAACAATATGCTCACCAGCATTCCTAATAGGGAAGAGATCAAGCAGGCCATATTTGCTATGAATTCTAACGGTGCCCCTGGGCCAGATGGCTTTGGTGCTTTCTTTTTTCAGTAGTTTTGGGACATCATTGCGGAGGACACGGTGAACGCAGTCCAGCAGTTCTTCAAGCAGGGTTGGATGCTCCCAAACTTCAACTCTAATTTGGTTGTCCTTATTCCTAAAGTCAACGGAGCTGACAGTATTGAGAAGTTTCGGCCTATAGCCCTTGCGAACTTCATGTTTAAGATTATTACTAAGGTACTTGCTGACCGTCTTTCCAAAATTGCTCCCCGTATTGTTTCATCTCAGCAGCGTGGCTTCATCCCCGGTAGAAATATATCGGACTGCATCTGCTTAACCTCGGAAGCCATTAATATGCTTCATAATAGGGCTTTTGGTGGTAATATGGCGCTCAAGGTTGACGTCAAGAAAGCTTTTGATACTCTGGATTGGAATTTCCTTCTTAGAGTCCTAAAGGCTTTTGGGTTTAATAGAAAATTCTGTGATTGGATTAATGCTCTTTTACATTCTGCAAAGCTTTCAATCTCAGTCAATGGCAAGCCTTCTGGGTACTTTAGCTGCAAGCGGGGTGTGCGTCAAGGGGACCCCCTCTCCCCCCTTCTTTTCTGCTTGGCTGAGGAGGTTTTGAGCAGAGGCATTTCCAAGTTGGTGTATGATGGGGATCTCCAGTTAATTAATGGTCCTAGAGGCACTCAGGTTCCATCTCATACCCTTTATGCGGATGATATCATGATTTTTTGCAGAGCTTCGCTGAAAAATATTCATAGTCTTCTCAACTTCTTTAACAAATATGGGGAGGCTTCTGGTCAGATTGTTAACTCCAGTAAATCTACCGTTCATTTGGGCGCTGTTCCCAATCAACGCCAGTGTCACATTGCCGAGCTACTGGGCTTCTCTATTGGCCAGCTGCCGTTCACCTACCTGGGCATCCCCATTTTCAAAGGTAAGCCTAAAGATGGTTATTTAATGCCTATAGCTGACAAGATTAAAGCCAAGTTATCAGCTTGGAAAGCTTTGCTCCTCTCTATTGCCGGAAGAGCGCAGCTTGTCAAGTCGGTTATTCAAAGTATGTTAGTGTACAGCTTCCTGATATACAAATGGCCTACCTCTCTGTTGAATAAGGTCGATTCTTGGATCAGAAATTTCATTTGGTCTGGTGACGTCAATCAGCGTAAAGTGGTTACAGTGGCGTGGCATAAGGTTTGTAAACCAACATTTGAGGGGGGTCTCGGGATTAGATCCCTTAAAGACACAAATAAGACAGCATGTCTTAAGCTTAGCTGGGAACTCAGCATTTCCCAGAACAGTTGGGCTGTCTTATTAAGATCTCGGGTTTTCAGAAATAGGACTACGATCTCTTATCATATCAGTTCGTCTTTGTGGGGTACTTTGCGTGCTCATTTATCCGATATCCATGAAAATTGCATATGGCAAATTGGTAAAGGTGACTGTATCAACTTTTGGATAGATCTGTGGACGTCGGACCCTCTGGTAAATCTTCTCAATATCCCTGAGCATCGTCAGAACTCTCTAAAAGCCCGTGTTTGTGACTTCATTCAGAATGGTCACTGGCGTATTCCAGCATCTCTTTCTAATATCTTCCCTCAGCTGGCTTCGCTCCTTCGTGAAAAAGATCTGCCTTCATTTGACTCTCAGGATCAACTGATTTGGAAAAACTCTACAGATGGTATGCTTACTTTTAAGACTGCTTATCTTCATTATAGGCCTATTGGGCAGCCTATTAGGCGATTCAGAAATATTTGGAGTAGTGTCATCCCTCCCTCCAAATCTCTTCTTGTTTGGCGTATCCTTCATAACCGTATGCCTACAGATGAGCAGCTTAGAAACCGTGGTTGTGGAACTGTTTCCATGTGTAGTCTTTGTGAAGCGGAATATGAGACATCATTGCACCTTTTCTGTGAGTGTTCTTTCGCTAAGAAGGTCTGGGACTGGCTTAGTGGTAAGCTTTCAATTAATATTAATGTTTCCTCCCCGGAGATGATTTTTGAGGTTTGTCAGCGCCCTTGGTCCAACCAAGTGAAAGATGTTGTTACCGCCGCTGTTATTAATGTATTTTGGGCTATTTGGCACTCTCGGAATCAAATTCATTTTGACAACAAGAAGATCTTGCCCACTCACATGAAGAACTTGATCACGGCAAATGTGAGCATTTCTGGTAATCTCAGCAAGGGCTCCACGTCAAACTCTGTGGAAATACATTGGTTTCTAACTCGTGCAAAGGATTTTTTGATTCTTAAAGCGTTTTTGGTTGATTGCAAGCCTCGTAAGGCTTCGACAATTATTGAGGTTATTTGGAAGTCCCGTCCTTGCTTGTGGGTTAAGTGTAATACAGATGGCGCTGCTAGGGGTTCGCCTGGTTTAGCTGCTTGTGGGGGTATCTTTCGCGATAGTAATGCTGAATCTCTGGGTTGCTTCATGCTTCCTCTTGGTACAAATTACGCTCTGCATGCTGAGCTTTTTGGAATCATGATAGCCATTGAGGTGGCTTTCCATAAAGGTTGGCATCGTTTATGGATTGAGAGTGATTCTCAGCTTGCTGTTATGGCCATTTCGTCTCATTCCATTGTGCCTTGGAGTATCCGCAACCGCTGGCTGAATTGCAAGGGTCTTCTAAAATCCATGACTTTCAGTTGCACTCATATTTATCGGAAAGGAAATCACTGTGCTGATAAGCTTGCGTCTCATGGAACTACCCTATCTGGCTTCCAATGGTGGAATTCTATTCCTACTTTTATTCAGGATGATTTTAACCGTAATATGGTTGGTCTTCCTTCTTTTCGTTTCAGACAGTAATTTTTGTAATTTTTGTTTGCAGGGGTTTTGGTTTATGTCACCCCTTGGTTTTTGTAATTTTGCTTTTTATTTTTTAATGAAATAGGGGGGAGTACTCTTTCCTTCTTGGTGTTTTTATCCCTAAGGAGGGTTTTGCATCAGAAGGTTTTAACGAGGCTTCTTTCCTTTTTGTTTAAAAAAAAAGATTCACTACTTTGAACTAAATAACAAAATTGATTTTGCACCTAATACACCAAGCACAAAATCGATTTTGCACGTGTTTACCTTAAACATAGAAATCGATTCATAGCCTATTTTTTTAAAGAGCAAAATCGATTCTCATCTTCCTTACTCTAATTAAAGAATCGATTTGCATCCTCCTCAAACAACATACAATCGATTCCTTACTCTAATACTAATCGATTTCCTTTCTCTCCTAAAGGAAACACATAATCGATTTTTATCTTTAAAGAAGCACAAAATCGATTTCATCTATTTTCAAACAAACACATAATTGATTTCTCATCCTAGATCTAGTCAGGCAAACAATTGATTATCATTCTTAGGAAAGCCAGGCACTTAATCGATTCTATCATCTCCATAATTATTTCAACGGCTACATTTTTCTAAGCCTATAAATAGAGGCTTCACATTTCACTTACAACACAACTCATTCTTGCATCTGAAACTCTATCATTCTTCTCATCACTCTCACTCTTCTTACTGATAACTCTATTTTATATAGAGTTATTCATATGTTTAAACTTAGTAAATTGCTCTCTTTCAAGCAAAGATGAAGAGTTTATATAGTATTTTATGTAATATGTGATAACTTGAATGTTTGACATGGTTATAGTTGATAATAGGCCATTTTGGATACATTGTGGTATGTTTAATAAGTTTGTTCAGTGCAGTCTAGATGCTCCTGCATTAATCCTGCACTGGTTTAGTACAATGCTACTGCACTGCAACTGCATTACCTGAAGGTTGGAACCATCCACTTGCACATCCACTTGCCATCCACTTGCATTTGATGACCTCATACTTGGTCCCCTAAAGCAATAACACTTCAGATTTCGTTGCCTACAATTCCCACATAGCTTTGAAGAGTCATCAACGTAGGGACACATGTTGTTATCTCATTTGACCTCCCTATACAATTGATTGAAGACTTCACATGGGAATCAACTGCTAAAAGGCAACCATGAATACAGCCATCAAGGTTACTTCAACATGAATGAAGGAAGCACCTCTCTTGAAGACTATATAAAGACCTCACTCCTTCACTTGAAGATAGATCACAATCCACAAGTTAGATTTAAATTTCAATATACATAGTTAGTTTCTATTTTGTAAGAAGGAAAGGAAGGAAGTGACAAATCCTCCTTACTTCGATTTCATAGTTTTATCAAAGTGCTAAGGAGCTAATGCAACTACATTGCTAGGAGGATTCATGCTAAGAGCTTCAACTTGTGTAACTTCTATCTTGTTGTTTCTCTTTTGTGATTTCAATTATATAAACATGTTCTATTCTGTTTATATTTGCCTTGCAATGTCTATGTTGAGCTAAACCTCTCTTAGTTGGAATGTTCTAACCATTTAATGAGCTTTTAAGTAAGTTTAATATAAGTATATGATGTGTGCACTTTAGTTCTTGCTTGATAATACTTTCAACACTTATTTTGAGATTGATCACTTAGAATAGGTAGATTTGTAAAAGCAGATATGGTTTAGAATTAAGAACTCAAGAACTAATATGGGTGAGTGTTTTACATAAAGGAAACTTTGTGAAAACCATACTAAGTCCTAGACATAGGATAGTATAGTCCATAGGGTGATACTGTGGGTACTTTAAAAGACAAGAGTGAACTTATTTAGCAAGCCTAGACATAAGAAGCTTGTAATGAAACTCTGAAGAAAAGCGACTGAAAGGCACACAACTAATGCAACAGCATTCAGTGCAACTGCATCATAACTGCATTAAACACTTATAAGTAAATTACTTGGGGAAGACATTCCAACTAGCTTTTCTCTATTGCATTTCAACTACTTACACTTTGCTTTATTCTAACTTACTTGTGATACTCACCATCATCAACTATCTTGTTAAATTAGTTAATTCCTCTAAATTACATAATATTGACTTTTGAAAGAGTTCATCAATCCCTGTGGGTTCAACCTGTTCTAAACACTGTATTACTTGTTATGGACTGTGTATACTTGCACATGTTTTCCAACCACCACTTACACTTGCTAAAATCTTTATTTGAGAGCTTTATATTCCATATAGTTTGAGTTGTATTACTTGTGCTTCAATTTGTTTTATCTACACTATTGAGTGTATCATCATTTTCCTTTTCATTTCTTATTTTTGGGTGTGATCCCAAGGTATTCAAGAGAGGTGATATCTCTTGGTTTTTAAGCTCTTTTACATAGGGAGGTGATATCCCGGTTTTGTGTAAAGAGGTCTTAGTTTTGGGTGTGATCCCAAGGTATTCAAGAGAGGTGATATCTCTTGGTTTTAAAGTTCTTTTACATAGGGAGGTGATATCCCGGATTTGTGTGTAGAGGTCTTTGGTTGTAAAGGTTTCTAGCTGAACCTGTTTTAAAAGCTAGTGATTGATTAAAATCCCTTGGAGTTTTCCTTGGGGACTAGACGTAGGCCTCAGGAGTGGCCGAACTAGTATAAATCTCCGTGTGTCTTCTTCTTTCCCTTTATCTCTTTTATTTTCCTCTGCAAGTCATTCTTATTCGAATTAAAAGGGTTTCTTAAGCGCTTTATTTTATTTGATCAACCTTTTTATTCAGATATTTTATTTTTAATCACCATTTTTAATTGCACAATTCACCCCCTCTTGTGTTTTGAAGTCACTTGGTCAACAGAAAGGATTGAGGATGCGAGATGGTTATTTTTCTAACCTTGCAAGATGTGCCGATGTGAACACCGGGAAGATGTATGCGATGAAAAGTCATGATTCTCAAGTATTCATGGAGTGTTTGCTTCCAATTGCTTTTAATTCATTACCAAAGTGTGTTTTGGAACCACTTATTGAAGTGAGTCAATATTTTAAAAATATGTGCTCTTCAACATTGAGAAAGGATGATCTTATTAAGATGGAGCAGAATATTCCTTTCATTATTTGTAAGTTGGAGAAAATATTTCCTCCCGGTTTCTTTGATTCCATGGAACATCTACCGGTTCACCCTGCGTATGAAGCCAGGCTTGGTGGCCCAATTCATTATAGGTGGATGTATCCATTTGAGAGGTAATTATCTATTTCAACATTTTATTAAAATTATCTTAATTAGTACGATTATTAGTTTAATGAAGTGTTTTTCGTTCAACAAATAGATTAATGGGTGATTATAAACGATCGGTGAAGAATAAAGCTAGAGTTGAAGGATCGATCTGCACATCTTACCTACACCGTGAAACAATTTATTTTTGTTCACATTGTTTCAACAACTTTATGTTGTCAACAAATAATAGAAACGAAATGGAGATTGAAGAAGAAAGACACCCGCTCACTTTATCTGTGTTTATCAAACCTGGTCGCCCCTCGGGAAAGAAGTCAACCAATATCAAATAAAGAGCATAAATCGGATTTTGATCAACTTTCAATCTAAAGAGTAATAATAATTCTTTTTCAGTGCATTCCTACGAATTGAAGGTATAGACGCTGAAGAATCTTCTATTCGTATACATGAAAGTTTTCCATCCTGGTTTAAGGCTAGAGTAAGTAAATAAAACAAACTCCCTAAAGTTTTCCATCCTGGTTTAAGGCTAAAGTAGATATGAGACATGACTTATTTTTTTCCATATGTGGTTTACTTAGGTTTATGAAGCGGAACCAACTCCCCAAATCCGACACTTGAGGAACTTAGCCGATGGTCCTTTTCTTGAGGTGACCGAGTGGCACACGTACCTAGTTAACAGTTACAAATTTGACACCCAATCATGGAGTGAGGGGAAAAAAATAATTAATAGTGAGGTTTATGTTAAAGGTGAAACAGGAGGAGGTGAAAATGACTACTACGGTGTGATCGAACACATATATGAACTTGAATACCCACAGACTATGAAAAGAGAATAGTTTTGTTTTTTTGTAGATGGTTTGATCCATCAGTTAGAGGAACAAAATTGAATCCAAAATGTTATACCGTGGACATTCGAATGAATGGAAGGTATAAACTTTATGATCCGTTTATCATGGCAGAAAATGTGAGGCAGGTGTATTATGTTCCATATCCATCAACTCAGAGAGGATGGTGTGTTGCAATTAAGACAAAACCATGGGGTCGCATTGAAGCCACTGATGCGGAGGATGAGGTTCCTTATCAGGTGGATGAAATTTCGGGAGCAGATCGATGAGGTAGTTGAATTTGAACCGATTTACTCCTTATGTGATGATCGACTCCTAGTTGAAGAAGTTGATGAAGATGAAGAACAGAATGAAGATGAACAAGATGAATAAGAGAATGAAGATGAAGATGATGAAGAAGAGAATGAAGATGAATAATTTGATTAATCTTATGTTGTATTTGATTAATCTTATGTTGTATTTATTAGAATCATTATGCAGTCAATATTGTTCTTGTTAATTTACTTTATTTAGTTTATTTATAAATATATATAATTAATGTTGTTAGTATCAAATTTCGTTTCTATTTTTTCATAGATATGGATCCAGGAGGAGGTTCTGACCCACCGAGACGTCCTCATAAAGGGAAGAAGACTATGACCGATGAACCTCCTAAGAGGAGGCGTAATCGTGAGGTGGAACTTAATATTGGGAATATGAGGGGTCATACGTTTGTGGGCCCACCAGCTACCACTCCACAACCTCCGCCTCCATCTGGCCCCGGATGGTATCATTTACCATCTTATGGGCATTATATGGGCCCACCAGATGCGTATGCAGTAGGGTATATGGGCACACCAGCTGGGTGTATGGGCACACCAGCTGGGTGTATGGGCACACCAGCTGGGCATATAGGCTCATCACCTGGACATATGGGCCCACCACCAGAGCCCCAGGATGATATTCAGCATGATGTTGGTGGTGGTCATGTTGATTCTGATTCATCGACTGATGACGAGAGAGTGGAGGTGATTGTTATTAATGGTGTTAGACTCAAAGTCGTTTATAGTCGTGGTACCGCGTAAGTATTATATTGTTTGTTTTTTTAAAGTTAATTATGCAACGACTTATATATATTTGATTGTTTGATATATCTTTCATTATGCAGGCTTCTTCCTGCAAAGGCAGCTTCATCAAGCATCACTCATGTTATCTGCAAAAGATATTTTCAAAAGTTTCATAAAAAGTGGAGTAAAGTCGATGAAGATGACAGAAGGGATCTGCTAGGCTTCTTTAGGGTAAGTGTCAATTATTTTGTGTCCATAATAACGTTTAATATAATTACTAATACATATTTTCATTTTAATTAATACAGACCAAAGTGACATGGGACATAGAAGATGATGACAATGTGCGGAGGCTTTTTTTTTAAAAGGATGGGCGCTCAAATTTCAGATTTGCTAAATAAGCTGCGCAGTAAAGATAAGAAGCTTGACTACATGAGTGATGAGATTTGGAATGCCTTCAAGAGTCATTGGGCTTCAGAGACTTTCAAGAATAATGCTGCAAAAGCCAAAAATAATAGAAACTCGGAAAAGGGTGGCTCGCTTCACTGCAGTGGGTCCATCAACCAGGCTCAGCATGCTTCTAGATTGGTAAATTATTATTAAAATCGGTGTGTATTTTTACATTATTTAATTAGTTAGCAATTTTTGAAAATGTGTTTCATTTTACAGAGTAAGAAGGCAGGACGCCCTATCACTGCTCCTGAGCTGCATAGAGCCACCCATGTGAGGAAAGGCACTGGCGAGTATGTTGATGAGCGCTCCAGGATGACTCAGGTAAATATGCAACTTGATTTGTATTATATAATGTTGCTTTGTCAAAATGGAGCGCTAATTTGTGGTTATTCAAAACATGAGCAAATAAATGAGTTTATGACTCAACTGACTCAGGGGAGCTGGGACCCTGAATCACTTGGCCAACTGTCATACCCTAATTTTGTCCGGCTAATTGAAAAAATTCAAAAAAAGTTTTATTCTCGTTGTGTCATGTATCGTTCTAAATGTGTGTGTCTTTGGCACTCTCGTGCAGCAATTGTTTCGATGCTCGTTTTTATTTCATGTTGTTGTTATTAGATTAGTCTATTGTTGAATAGTCAAAGTTTTATTATTAAATAGAACCAAGTTATTGCACATATAGACAAAAACAAAAAAAGCAAATAGTACAAAAAATTAAAATAAATTCAAAGGAAATGGGTCAGGCGCTGCTGCCCTATTGTTGCCCTCGCTGGAAAAATATTTTGAGAATGGAGTCCAATTTACTTTCCCCCTAGCCTTTTACTTTTTCCATTTTAGGCAAAATAGTGCAGCACCCTTGCTGCTGTCCTTGCTGTCCTTCCTCAGCTCCCCACTACCCTGCTGTCCTTCCTCAGCTGCGGCCAGCTCCCCTCACCCAACTGCATGCTGTCCTTTGTCCTTTTCCCCTCTCAATTTGCTGCCCTTCCTCAGCACCTACACCACAGATTTCTACTATAAATAAGGAGCCACAGAAATATACACAGGAGGAGAGACAACACAGTATTAAAAAGAGGCACCGAAATACACACGCATACACACACAGTCAGAAAAACAAAAAAACACAACACAGTAGAATTAGGGAAAAAAGGAGGAAGAGGCAGAAACGTAAGGTTTAAAAAGGGGATATGAGAGAAGGAAGAAAGGAGAGGCAGCCACCACCGTGAACCTGTCTCCCTCTCTCCACCGCGCCACCCCTCTCCGTGAACCGCCACCGACAGCACCAAAACCAATACCCCAACAGCCACCACCGACAGCCAACAACCACCCAGGACCACTGCCAAAACCCCACAACAACCGTCCCCCCTCCGTTGAACACCACCATCGTAGTCACCGCATCCTAACCCCACGGCTACCCTTTCCTCCACCACCGTCCCCTCTCCTTCTCGTTTCTTTTAACCCCATGACCAATATCATCTTCAGCCCAGACCAACAACAACACACAGAGGTACCATCCTATTCAGAATGACCGAAGCGAAATTAGAGGATAAAGAAAAAACGAACCTCCGGCGAAAACCACCGCCGTGAACTCCCATCGTCGCAAACACCCTCTCTGTTCTCGTGTCACTGTCGCCGGCACCACCACGGTGGTGGTTCTCCTCCGGTGAAGAGCCTCCCCTCACCGTCGCTGACCCCCTTTGAACCACCGTAACCGCATCTCCCTTTCACCATCGCCTCCGTTCTACCACGCCGTCGCCGTAAGCAGTTTTGCGAGCACCTCTGCAGCCTCCCCGCTGCGATCGATCGGCTCCGGTGAACCTCCCTTTCGCCGTCGTCAAGTCACCGCCGCATCGCCAGCGATCCAACAAGCTCCGCCGCACCAACAGGCGAATCACCACACCTCCACGGTTCTGCCATAGCGTTCGCCGCCGCCACTGTCGCACCGCCACCGACGCCTGTACCACCGCGTCACCGTCCTTCTCCCACTCACTGCATCTCTCTGTTTGCTCTCTCTCTCTCTCTCTCTCTCTCTCTCTCTCTCTCTCTCTCTCTCTCTCTCTCTCTCTCTCTCTCTCTCTCTCTCTCTCTCTCTCTATTTCTATTTCACACTAAACCTCTCTCTCTCTCTCTCTCAAACACAGCAGCTACAGCTGCTAAAGGATTAGGGTTCCAAATGTTTAACTTTCTCTTTTATATATTATTTACTAATTTACTGATTACCAATATCTTGTTTCCCTTTTTATTTTTTTAGCCAAACAACCTTTATTACTTACCACTTACACCCCTTATTTTCATTCATGCAAGCCAGCCCGTGATGCATTTGTTTGTTATTTATCCAGTGTGTGTATCTGTCTAAAGGGACACTAAAGTGTTTGCTTGTTTTGAAGCATACCTCTGTACATAATAATGACCCGTAAACAACTCACTTGAATTCGGTATTTCTTTCTTTTAGTTCTTTTAATTCTATTTAATTTCTATCTTGATTTCTCTAAACAAATAACTATTAGTTGCTGTGTCCATTTGAATGCATCTTTTTTCTTCTATTCGACTAACCCTTTTTTTTAACTATTTAATCCTAGAATAACACTTGAACCCAATACCTTTAAGGTCAAAATCATGTTCAAAAAATAAATTATTTGTAAATGTCACTCTGGGTTCAACTCGCTTGATCGTTGCTAACACATTTTGTTTTCAAACAGGCCTTTAGTGGTGACCACTCTTGATTTATCTCTTTGGTCATTGCAAACGCCCTTCAATTTCAAAAACATTCAAATAATAAAAATACCAACTCACAAATATTTTTCTACCCCTAGAACTACGTAACCTTTGATTATCTACCAGGAGATACGTAGGAGCAGGGTTACGCCCCTGTCAAGCGCAAAAATAAACAATTTCCATTACCTTTCTTTCTTAATTCATTTTTTTTACAGAAACCTATAAAAATAAATAGATGAATATTTCATTTCCAAAATATAAATAGGGGATTAAGTCGACTGTACAGTCGGGTTAGTCTGCTTTTTAGGCCACTAATGAACCGTTACGGATCAGGTCCTAAAATCCCTATTTAAAATAAATAATTTCTAAATTGAAAAAATACAAACACATCTCTTTCATTTCAAAAAATCAAAAAATCTTATTTTCAAAGTAGGGGATTAAGTCGGTCGTGTGGCCGGGTTAATCAACGTTTTAGGATAAGTGAACTGTGGTCCTTTAGAGCCCCAGCGCTCCTTCAGCCCCCAGCGGCCCTTCAGAGCCCCAGCGCTCCTTTAGACCCCCAGTGGTCCTTCAACACAGATCACACAGTCCTAAAACCCCTATATTAAAAAACATCAACCAACAAATATTTTCTACCAAGAACTACGTGCGATTTGATTCTCTACCAGGAGATACGTAGGACCAGGGGGCGGCCGACCTCTGTCAGTTGCACTAATAAAAAACCTTTTTTAGTCTTTTCCTAAATAATCATTTTCTTAAATAAAATATCAATTTTCTTCTTTCTTTTCAATTCACAATAAAAGGGTAAAAATAAACATTCTCAAAATTAATACTCTTCCCTACAACTAGTTAGCAGGTAACCTTCATTAGGAAGGATGTCGTGGGGTGCTAATACCTTCCCCACGCATAATCGACTCCCGAACCCTTATCTGGTCTCAAGGACCTCTATCCATTCCAAAGGGATTTTCCAATGTTTGCCCTTAAACTAAACTTTGGTGGCGGCTTCATTTTTGAACCTTCGAGGAATCCTCGCCCGGATTTTTCGGTCGCTACACCAACTTACTCCTGAGATGATAAATCTGGCAAACAAACATTGGGAGAAGACAGTAGGTTGGTATAAGGGCCGCATGTATGGTACGGGGCCCTTGGCTCCATGATGACCCAGTCTGAGGCCGGGAGCTGCAGAAGACGCAGTCGACCAGCTTCTACTCCTGCAGAGACAGAGCATTTTAGGCAGCTGGAGCAGGAGCTGCAGTCTACTCGACAAGAGCTGCACGATACTCAACAGGAGGTCAGGACCTCTACTAAGGCGATGAAAAAGATGCAGGAAGACTTTGGAAAGGTGACTCGTAGGCAGGAGATGATCTTTAAGTATTTTAAGAATATGCAGCAAAATGAGGAGCAAGATGAGGAGCAAAATGAGGAGCAAGATGAGGAGCAAGATGGGGAGAAAGCTGAGGAGTCTGATGGTGGCAGCTTTTAGATTTTGTTGTATCAATTTAACATTTCAATATTTTGTTATAACATTTCACATTAAGTGTTGTTGATTCGAATTTTATGTTATTGAAGAATTTTATTCTCAGAATTTTTATTTTACACTGTTTTATGTATTTTAGATTTTATTATTTATTAATAAAATAAACAGGTATAAAAGTTGGTTAAAAAAAATTAAAATCAATTGGGAATTAGCGAGGGAATTAGAGAGGGAATTAGCGACGGAATTGGGGCTGACAGAATTTACCACGTGGCTTCCTTTATTAGCGAGGGATAAGAATTCCCTTGCTAATGTGATTAGCGAGGAGCAAATTAGCGACGAAACATGTTCCTCGCTAATGGGCATTAGCAACGGATTTGGGGCGTTTAGCGAGGGAATAATCCGTCGCTAATACCCTGTTTTTTTGTAGTGTATGCTTACGGCGTATTTGTCGTCTTTTACCGTTGAAATAACGGTTCTCTATTTTTGCAATAGCCGCAGTACTATCGCAGTGGATCAACACAGCTGGCATCAGTTTTTCCCATAAAGGGATCTTTGCTAGTAAGCATCTCAACCAGCTAGCTTCTTCACTAGCGGTTGCCAATGCTATCATTTCAGACTCCATAGTGGACTGAGCCAATATGGTCAGTTTCTTAGATTTTCAAGAGACAGCACCACCAGCTATACTAAATATATAGCCACTAGTTGCTTTGGAATCATCTGATTTCCAATCTGCCTCACTGTATCCTTCAAGTACGACTGGAAATATTTCATAGTGTAGTCTGAGATTCATGGTCCTTTTAAGGTATCTCATGACTCTCTCGATAGCGTGCCAATGCTCTATACTTGGTCGACTAGTAAACCTGCATACCAATCCCACAACATAGGCAATGTTGGGTCTAGTACAATCAGTGGCATACCTTAGGCTGCCAATGATGCTCGCATATTCCGTTTGTCTTACACTGTCACCAGTGTTCTTAAAAAGTTTGACACTCAGATCATATGGTGAACAAGCAGGTTTACAATCAAAGTAATTGAATTTCTTTAAGATCTTCTCAATATAGTGAGATTGATCCAAAGAAATTCCTTTTTCAGACCTAGTAATCTTAATGCCAAGTATTACACTTGCTTCTCCGAGGTCTTTCATATCAAAGTTATTGCATAACATTGATTTCACTTTCTTTACAGCATTAATGTTTGATACAAATATGAGTAGGTCGTCTACATAGAGACATATGAGAGTGCAAATGTCATTCTCGGTTTTGTAATAAATGCATTTGTCACTTTCATTCACTTTAAACCCATTCGATATAATCAAATTATCAAACTTCTCATGCCATTGTTTAGGAGCTTGTTTGAGACCGTACAGAGACTTATCCAACTTACAGACCTTGTGTTCTTGCCCGTGAACTACAAGACCTTCAGGTTGCTCCATATAGATTTCTTCTTCTAATTCACCATTTAAAAAAGCAGTTTTGACATCCATTTGGTGTACTTCCAAATTGTAAATAGCGGCCAACGAAATTAGTACCCTTATGGATGTAATTCTAGTAACAGGTGAATATATGTCGAAGAAATCTATATTCTCTCATTGTCTAAAACCTTTGGCTACAACGCGAGCCTTGTATTTATCAACAGTGCCGTCGGGTTTTAGTTTCTTTTTCAAAATCCATTTACAACCAATTGGTTTGCAACCAGGAGGCAAGTACACTAAGTGTCATGTCTTGTTAGACTCTAGAGAATCCATATCGTCATTGATGGCTTCTTGCCACAACTCGACATCCAATGAAGACAATGCTTCTTGAATGCTAGTTGGATCCTCTTCTAACGTATAGACCATATAATCAGGTCCATAGTCCTTAGCAACATGTGCTCTCTTACCTCTTCGAGGTTCTATTTCCCTTTGTACGTTGTTTTCAACGTTCCTAGGCATAAAAACTTGACTAGTTCCAGTGCCCCCACTATTTCTAGATTTAAAAGGGAATTCATTTTCATAAAAGTAAACATCATTTGACTCTATGATCACTTTAGCTTTAAGGTCATAAAACCTGTAAGCTTTACTGTTTACTGCATACCCAATGAATACACATTCATAGGCTCTACTGGCGAGTTTAACTCTTTTTTGGATCTGGGATCCTGACATAAGCCAAGCAAACCCCAGATTCGGAAATAAGACACATTTGATTGTCTTTTCTTTATGATCTCATAAGGAGAAATTTTGCTCTTAGACTTTGGAAGTCTATTCAGGACATAACATATAGTTATCAAAATTCCCCCCCACCAGTGAGATGCAGCGCCAGAATAGAGCATAATAGCAACTACCAATTCGATAAAAGTTCTATTCTTTCTTTCTGCTTTACCATTCATTTCGGGAGAATATGGTCCAGTCGTTTAATGTATAATTCCATTAAATTAATGGGAATCATACTCCGTTTCTCAATTGCTATAAAAGCTCTTAACCTTTCTATTTAATTGATTTTTAAAATCTGTAATGGAAAACTTTGAATATGTCAAGCACTTCACTTTTAATTATCACAAAGTATACTACAATGTAGTCAAATCAATTATAAATAAAAGTCGTAAAACTACCGTTTTCCATTTCTGGTTAACGTTCTATCTTATTCGCATATATCTGAGTTAGTCAAAACTAATACTCAGATTTCCTTACTGATTTATGCGAAGTCCTGAAAATTCTTGATTGACTACAAAAATCACACTTTTTTTCTTTAAGTCATTTAAGGAAATAACTTTTGAAAAATGCCATCTGGCTCTTTTTGAAAACAATGCATTTGTTTACACGTCAAAGTCAAACACGTGTAAAAAATAGTATAGTGTTCAAAACTTCTTATAGACGAAGTAAACAATGCGTTAAAAAAATATTCGCTAGACTCAACATAATTTTCCTTTTTTTTTCCAGCAACGATCTATGTTCGAAACATAGCATGATCACATCGAGCAAAACCAGTGACCATCCACCAACCTTGGCATTCATCAACAATGTTGATTTCATAAATTATAGCAACAGATTGCTATTCAGCCAGGTTAGCCTGTGGGGCAGAGCTTGACCTGTTCCTACACTTGCATGTCATATGACCTGGTCACTCGCAATTTAAACAATTAAATGGAGGAGCAGCATCATTCTTAGGTTGTGGTGGTGGTTGAGGCTTAGGATATGGGGACTTTGGAGAGTTCCCATTCTTGTTGCGGTTTTTTGAATCTGATTACAGTTTTAATTTTGAAAGGTTTTCTTGAAAGTTGTATTGCAATTTTCAAAATTATATATTGCAATATATCGTGAAACACATAACTTCTCAAAAAAAAGTTATTTGCTAATGAGATCAAAAGCAATTCTATGATATAAAACCATTAACCGTTAAGTGTTAACCACTAACGGCAATAAAATATATGAATAAAAACATAATTAAGATCCTTAATTTCAAAAATTATGAATTAAAAAATTCATTCTTTAGAGATGATTATTCTCTTTTCGTAAAATTAACAATAATATAGAGAGATAATCATTCTCTTTCTATAAGACCGTATAGAGAAAATCATTCTCTTTGCATTGATAAACTGTATAGAGAAAACCATTCTTTTTCTATCAGAATATTTCTTTTCAGAACATCACAGACATCCCTAGCGGACTTACAGGTACTGTAATAATCATAAATATCATCAGTTAGTCCGTTCAAAATAAAATTCTTACAGAGATAGTCATGCTCCTTCCACAGGAGTATTTCTTTTGCTGTTTTAGTCTGTTCAGTTGTTTCAGCAGAACCAGCACCAGTAATTTCTTCGGTTGTCATGGCTGAATTAGAAACGTCTTAAAAATGTTAAACCGAGTAGGTTCCCAAGAAAGAGAGGTGGGTCACAATGGACACTCTTAAGTACCAAGTCTTTCCCAGCCAAAACTTTCCCCAAACAACACTGGTTTCAAGAACAAGCCGAAGAGATTACTGGGATGAGTCGTGGACTAGGTCGCTCTCTTTAAAACGTTTCGTGGCACTGCTCCAAGGTGCAAGCAGGATATCAACCACGACGTCCCCAGGATAAAACAGCCCAGTCGAAACTGCTACAAAAGTTCACTGCACCGTGAAAATTCGCTCTAAGATATACACCCTCAATATGATTATGAAAAACCACTCTTTAGAAACTAAGCTTGGAAATGCTTCAAGCTTTCTAGAGAAGAAAGAAATTTTGGTTATGAAAAACCACTCTTTAGAAACTAAGCTTGGAAATGCTTCAAGCTTTCTAGAGAAGAAAGAAATTTAGGGAGAAGAGAGAAAACTTGAGGAATGATTTATCGTCAAGTGGTGTGTTTTGCAAATGAGGAGAAACTCTCCTTTTTATAGTCTTTAGGAGATATAGCCGTTGGGAGCAAGTGGAGAATATGTCTGTTGGGAATATGACCGTTGGGAATTAAAAACAATAAATGTGCAACGACGACTCTTTTGACTTGGTCAATATGACCGTTGGAGAGCAACGACTCTTTTGACTTGGTCAATATGACCGTTGGATCTTTGACTTGGTCAACAAAAATTATTTTTTGAATAAAATAATATACACCACAAAACCCAAGCCCGCCCCGGCCGAGCCGGTCGGTCGGACGAATGGCGGCGACGCGCGCGCGTGTGTAGTGGTCACTTTGTGTGAGTCCTCTCTTCAATTTTTTCAATTCACACAATTTATCAAAGTTCCAACAGCTTTTTTGAGTGACCCCCTATTGAAATAATGGTACCCTAAAAAAGGAGTCATATAGATGATTGATATATGTAACTATCTTCAATGACATAGTTTGACTAAAAAACTCGAGTGGACCGCTAATAAAAGAGACATGGAAACTCAAACACATATATAGAGACGCAAAAACCTACCTTCAGAAATTCGCCCAAATGAAAGAAACTTGTAGTAGTGATGAAAAGACAACGTTGAGAGTTGGAAGACGATGCAATGAAAATCAATCAACAAATCAAACACAACGAGGTAGCGACTAATTAGGAGGACCAAACTATATATGGACTTTTAAAACGGACTTTTAAAAAAAAACATTTACCAAACATATTTGTGCAAAGTAGCTTTTATGTAAAAGATGAAAATTTTACCAAAAAAATTACTTTATTAGTTTTTAAGCTTTTTTTTAACTTGAATTCAAAAATACCTTTTAAGCCTAAAAAACTAGGCGAAATACACTTCAATTATAACTTTTTTTATCAATCACTTCAATTATAACTTATACATAACCTAGGCGAAATACACTTCAATTATAAGTAAACTATGAAATCCCTCCCTTTTATGTATTTTTCATTGTTTTTCATTGTCAAAGTACTAGTATGAAACTCGTGCGATGCACGGGAAACATTCTCCGTATTGTATTATAATTAAAAAGTAGTGTAGAAAAAATCAAGATATTTATTAATAAACATATAAGAATTCAATCAAATTATGTCGGAATTTATGAATTAGATTAACAATAAGTCACGTTACTTGTTAAATAGAAAATGTGATTTTTTTTACATTAGATGATAAAAATGTTATTTGGACAACAAATATAAACAAATATAAACAAAATATTATTCATATTAGAGTATAAGACGAAGAAAGCACTTTTATTGTTTTCAAAATTTATTATTTATTTTAATTAGAATTCGTACAATTTTTTATTTGATAGATAAATAAATATTTGATAGATAAATTCAAATTATTTATTTGCGTACAAATTTTATAAATTATTTGATGCAAATTATTGCGTTCAATAGCACTTGTTTTTAACCCAGGGGTGTGGTTGAGCGGTTGGGGCACCAAGTGTCGAGGGTTCGATCATCGCCTTAGGTATGGAGTAGCTTTAAATCTCTGGACCAACTGTCTCACCCTTCGAGGTGCCTCCAATCCAGCGATGGGATTAGTCACTGCGTTCAGCGGTGGATCGATACCCTGGGTATACCAAAAAAAAAAGCACTTGTTTATGTTGGGGGTGTAAGCAAGTAAATATTGAGTATTTACCATCTTATTATTGTATATATATCTTTAACACAATTAAATTGACTTTTTGTAAAGATAACCAAATGTGTGTGTACAATAAACTGTGTGATACGTATTTTTTAACAGATTATAAAAAGTCACTCTCGGAGATTTACAATATATAATTTGTTTTTTGTCGAGAAGTACAACATATAAACTTTTTTTTGTGAGAGAACAATATATATTAAACTTAGTCTATGACTTTTGGAAAAGTATTTTAATTTATTCTTATTTATTATAAAAAAATAGGGACTAATTTAATACAATAATGTGACTAAATTAAAATTCTCTCAAAAAAATACAGAGAGTAAGTTTTTTTGGTTTAGGACAATTGCTGGCTACCCACAGAGTGTCACAACGCTTTCAACGAAAGACTAATCTCCGCTCTCCTGGATGATCAAGCATGGAGCTGGCCAACACGATGTTTTAACGCGGGCGGGAATCAAACCCGGGAGCAAACCGGATCGACCCCCACTACGTTCGCAGGGCAGATTACTCCACTCCTCTCACTATTATTTCTCGTGCTCTCTCCCTCCTCCTAGTCGTGTTCCACTTTGACGGTGAGAGTAATAAACGCAATCTCTTCTCTCTGCCGGTGACAAATTATGTGAGCTCGACGTATCAACTCCCTCCGTGATCTACCTCCGCATCACGACTCTATTTGTTCACGGATATCCGACAACTGTTCTCCCCGCGTGATTCCTTATCATCTTACTCACACGTGGATTCTTCTCCTCCACTGTGAATCTGTCCTTGCTAATTAGATGAGAATTTGATTTATCACATCACATTTAATTGCTTAAAACCCTAATTAGAAATTCCTCTAAACCTTTCCCAATTTCCCCCAAATTTCAAACCCTTGTTGTGTTATTAAATTCCAATTGACTTATAATTCTGAATTTACATTTAGATTAAATCACATTTATCACATCACATTTAATTGCTTAAAACCATAATTAGGAAATGTACCATTAGATTAAATCATTCTACAACTACATTATCAGCCACTTTTTATTTATTTTTCCCATGTGTAATGATAATTAGAATCAGAGTTATTTACTTATGAAAGGTCATTTTCTACAACGCGAGGAGCACTTATCTTATGTATTGACATGTTGTATTGTATTTGCTTGAGCTTTGAAGTCTCATATTTTTTGTTAGTCTCATCACGTGACAGCTTTCCCATATTTTAGAAGAGTTAATGGCTTTGCCCACAATATCTTCTCGTGAACCCTTCTTAGTGACTGGAAGTATCTGTCTAAATTCACCACCTAAAACAACCACCTTACCTCCAAAAACTTTGTCTTTGTTTAAAGGATTTTGAGTTGACATTATATCCCGCAAAGTTCTGTCAAAAGCCTCAAAACAATATCGACTCATCATTGGAGCCTCATCCCAAATGATCAATTTTGCCTGTATCAACGAATTTGCACGTGGACTGCCTATGGTAATGTTGCAAGTTGAATCTTCATCGATAGCTAACGGTATGGCAAATGTAGAGTGTGCGGTTTTACCTCCCGATAAGAGCAGAAATGAAATACCACTCGGTGCAACAAAATAGTGAATACAACAAAAATGTGTAGAAGAGTTCAATGCTAAGATGTAGTTTACTAATAAGATCAGATGTAGCTTTAATACACAACAAAGTTGTAAAGATTTTACTTGTAAATTACAGATCAGATGTATGTCATACATAAGACAGTTGATAAAAATTTTGTTGGTGAGTCAGTGAACTTACGTTACTGTCCATCAACACCATTTCAATATTCAATGGTGCTCTCCCTCGGATCTTATCAGGTAAGCTCCAGAGCCTCAAAACTCGAGCCGTGCCACTGAAGTTCCCTTCTTGGGGCAATGTCAACGAAACGCAGGTTCTGTGTAGCCATGAATGAAAATTTGCACAAATCAAAAAACAATATGCTTAGGATCAATACAAATGTGTGTGCTTTGTAGTATAGAAAGACTACTATTTATAATGTACCTGATGATTTGTACTGTTATGAAAGGAAATTTGCAAACATGAAGAACATTAAGTTGATAGCATAAATCACGCCAACATATGAATCCCTCAGAATGTGGATGCCATAATTTTAGTCGTTTTTTGGTGTTACTTGTTGGAACCAATTATTGATAATTGATGATTTCATATGAATCCCTCAAACTGTGGAAGTTTATTATTTTGAATTAATCTTTGGGCGCCAATTTTGATTCTGATGTGTGATGAAAAGTTTCATTTCATGGAATGACTGTTATAGGGAGCAGGCTGATTGAATGAAGATAAACACACATGGCTCCATAATGAATAGTTTTATGCCATTTTAAAATGTTGACTTATTTTGGTGATGATAGCTGTAATGTACCAGCTAGTAGGGATATTAGAAATAGTAGGATTTTAAAGTTGACTCATATTAGCATTAAATTTGTATCATTAGAAATATGTCTATATGTCTCCACAGAGAATATATTACAGATTTAAGTTTGAATTGTTTCCTTTTATGGTTATGCCAGTTTTAATTGTATTCAATATTTATGTTTTGAACAGGTGGTGGACACATCAGATTAAATCATGCCAAGTCATCCTAATTTTGCGCTAATCCTATGTGGACAGGTTGAATGAACGACAACTCAGAAAATTTGCTTTGAACAACATGCTCATTTGTATATGTTATAGATAGATATAGATATTGTTATGAATATTTATATTAGTGGATGTCCACTACCCTTCTCCCTCATTCTCATTACTCTCTAGTGTAGTGGCCTCTTAATGTAAACCACTCACTTACCAATCCCCTACCCTATAAATAGGAATATCTCCTATGTGTATTTGTGCACTTGAAGTGAATAGAAAATCTCCCATCTTCCATTCTTCTTCTTGATCTTTTATCTCTTATTTCACAACACGTTATCAGCACGAAGCTCTAAGCATCCTAAGGTAACATTGGTTCTTACTTGATTCTATGATACTACTTGTTAGGATATATAGTTACGATTTTTTACTTTAATTCCATATATGTTACATGTGTAAAATAACCCTTCAATACAACAATCGGGTTGTCACAAAACTGGAAAAATATGTGGAAGTTCAGAGGTCTGGCAATCTTGTTTACAAGAATTTCTTTTAATTGTTAAGCTTGCCTTACAGGTCCATTGACCCTTCAATAGTAATCTTAAGACTTGTTACTAGATATCCTATTCCTTTACTGAAAAGATGATGAAGTGGTTTTAATTGTATATTACCTGCATATAGATTCTGGAATGTTTGCACAATCTAGGTCATATTGATTAATACTATTAATCGATCTATTATTCATTTGGGTCATATTGATCAGTATCAATTGATTAATATTATGATTGGTATGAATGACTAGTAAATGTTTATTTGTAATTTTTTTTCTTTTCTCTTGATGGATTTTTAGTTGTTTGTTTTGCTAATTAAGTAAAATTTCTATTACAATTCCTTAATTAACTGGTATGCTGATTGAATAGATCATTAGTAAAGCTTCTATCATTTTTTTTTGGAATAAAAAGCTTCTATCATATGCTTCTATGTCTCACTTTTCTTTTTAAGCTAGTTTTATATTTATTTATTTAGTAATTTAGATATTATCCATCTACATGCACCATTAACCAATTTTTCCTCACAATCTTAAATTTATCTAACTTGCTTAAGTTTACACGAAAACTATTACTTGCTTAACCAATTTTATGAACATTATTTTTCTTTGGATTGTGGCTTTTAAAATAATGGTGATTTGTTGATTTTTCAAATTAATTCCTTGTGATTTGAACTTTTGTTACTTAATTGTAAATGGATAATACTATTTGTCCCGAGAAAATCCTTTCCTGATCATCCCGAATGTGATCGGCCAACTGAAATCTTCGCATGCATTCATCCCATTTCTAATATATATTTATTTCTTATGTGCTTGTGATGGGAAATTTTTTTACAGTAGTAATTAAGTCTACTTGTGATGGGCCGATAGAATGGATTGTTGTTATCAATTGATATGTGCTATATTGAAAGTGAAAAGATTGACATTGCACAAATTTTCATTTCAATTGATGTGTACCATTATTATGAATACCATGTTTTTTTTCCTAGTATATTACTTTGATTAAATTATAGATCGGTTCATCTTCTAGATTTTTCAGATCGTCATTGGTTCATCTTAACATTGGTCTTAAGATTTTATTTTTTTTCATCCTATAATTTTGAAAGTCATAACCTATTAAGTCTTGTTCCATGTTCCAAGTTGCCATTTTTTTCCTTTAACCGATGCTTGTAAGTTTAGGAAGATCTTTATACTCAATTTTATATTCTTTCTTATCTAGATGAGATAGCACCTATTTGTGCTAATTATAGTTAATGTTCAATTTCTAGGCATCATCCATAGAACAAGATTATGGTAATATGTACTTGTACAACAATTTCTCTTTGCCTAGACTCTAAGTGTTAAAACTATGTGGCATGTGGCATATATTAGACTTCTTTAACAATTTCTCTTTGCCTAGACTCGAAGAATATGGATTGCTTTAGCCTAAAACAACAAGGATCGCATTATGCCAATTTTTTTTATTACTTCACTATGGTGATATTGCGCCTTCAACTAAAAGTCATTGGAATATCTTGAGGCTCATTCCGCTAGTACTGCTCCATTCCTAGAAGTGAATGTAACAACACCCGATAACAAAATAATAAACCTTTGATTAAGAATCATGAGGCTCGTCCCATTAGTACTGCTTCATTCTCAGAAGTGAATGTAGCAATAACGATCACTGTTGGCAAACCTGTGATAGTGGTCTTGATCATAGTCGCAGTGGAAATTACAAGAACACACTTTTTTTTCCACCAGAAGTGGAAAAATGTTGGAAAGAATGAAAAAAGTGGGCAGAGGAGCAAAAATAATGAAAATATTTGCTATCGTTGTGGAGGCAAAGGTCGTTGAGGTCGTACATGTCGTACGCCAAAACATCTAGTTGATCTCTAATATTTTATATTTCTTAGATAGAAATTTTATTAAAAATTTTTATTTAGCTACTATGATTATCATGTTTTCTATTCTTGATGAATTCCCGGAGAATTCACCATTCAAGCATTCCAGATAGATTGCACAAATAACTGCTTCTATGTATCATTGCACAAATGAATCAAGTTTATGATTTTGCTTATCTAAGTTTACACATTGAGAATGCATTATATTCCCCTAAGTCACGTCGAAATTTATTAAGTTTCAAAGATATCCGTCTAAATGGATATCATATTGAAACGAGAGATGAAGGAGATATTGAATATCTTTAAATAACGAGACATACATTTGAAAAAAAATAAGTGTAGTGGAAAAGCTACATGCCTTTGCCTCTAGTTTGTACTACACTTATATCAGTGCGATTGAAGCACATGTTGTTGTAAACCAGAAGTTTACAAATCACTAAAAATTTGTTGTTTGGCATGACCGGTTGGGCCATCCCGGATTCATAATGATGCGAAAAATAATTGATAACTCATGTGGTCATCAATTGAAGAACCAGGAGATTCTTCAATCCAATAAGTTCTCGTGTACCTCTTTTTCACAAGGGAAGTTGATAATTAGACCATCGCCAACAAAAATAGAAGTGAATCTCTCAATTTTTTTTTTAGAACGTATACATGGTGATATTTGTGGGTCAGTACACCCACCATGTGGACCATTTAGATACTTTATGATTTTAATTGATGCATTAACTAAATGGGCACATGTATTTGTCGTCAACTCACAATTAGAAGTTTGGGTATTTATCGTCAACTCACAACTAGAAGTTTGTTTGCTACTCTAACGTCACTAAGACCTCATTTTTCTAAATTGTCTAGAAACATCTGACGAGTATAATATGTCTATTAGAATTGATATTGGACATCATGTAGCATATGTTCATCATAAAATGGTCTTGAAGAACCATTCTTTAGATGTCTAAAGTTAATTATATGACCGATACTCATGAGATAAGAACTTCCAATTTCTACTTGAGAACATACAATTTTGCATGCTATAACATGGATTCGCATCAAGCCAACAAATTATCACAACTCTTCCCCTTTACATTTGGTTTTGGTCACGAACCTAATTAATATTTCCCATCTTAATTTTTTTTTTGTGCATGTGCACTGTATGATCCATATTCTCCGTTCACAATGCACTATGTCTTCAAAGAATTTTGGGAATATATAATGGATATAAATCTCCATGTATAATAAAGTAATTTGAGCCAACAATTGGAGATTTGTTTATAGTCCAGTTTGATGATTATTATTTGATAAATTAAATTTCTCAACATTAGGGGGAGAGAACAAGCAGTTGAAAAAAGAGAACAGTAGGAATGAATTATCACTGTCTCATCTTGATCCTCAAACTAAACAATGTGAACTAGAAGTTTAAAAGATAATTCATTTGCAAAGCTTAGAAAATCATCTAGCTAATGCATTCACTGATCCAAAGGTGTGACCAAATCATACATATCAACTGCTTATAATGCTCCAATAAAATGGATGTCCCTATTAGACAATCGAATATTGCAAATGAGTCTCAATCGCGCCTGAAGCGTGGTAGACCAATCGGTTCCAAAGATAAATATCCTCGAACAAAAAAAGGAGCTGAAACCAAAAATGGTCCAAGCGAGGATATAGAAACTCTAAAAGAGTCTTCAGACATAATTAACATTTTAGTTCCAGAAGAACTAATCAGGTACCTGAAAAATTCTGAAATTAAAGAGATCTCAATGAATTATGTCAATAATGAAATACAATGGAACCGAAATGAAGTCAACGTTGACGATATTTTCACATATAATATAGCGCTAAATGTGAGAAATGATAGCGAGGATCATGAACCAAAGTCTACTAAAGATTGTAGGCAAAGTGAGAATTGGCCAAAATTAAAAGATGAAATTGAAGCAGAACTAAGCTCATTTTACAAAAGTTTTTGGACCTGTAGTCCAAACACCTGAAGGTGTTAAACCAGATGTTGAATGAGGATGGTGAAATTGTGAGATTCAAAGCTCGACATGTTGCTCAAGGGTGGATGCAAGTACTTTTCAGTACTTAATTAGCCTTGTAGCACATGAAGAGCTCAATTTTCACAAGATGAATGTTGCTACAACTTATTTGTATGACTTATTTGATAGTCATAATTATTTGAATATCCCTGAAGGATTAATATTCCAATACATACTTTTCTAATTCTCACTTAAATTGAATCAATCCCTCTATGAGATAATATAATTTGAACACATATGGTATAATCGTCTAAATTTATATTCTAAAGGAGGGATACAAAAATGACATCACCTATCCATATAGTTTTATAAAAATATTTGGAAAAGAATTTGCTATAACCGATGTCTATGTTGATGACATAAATATTATTAGAGCTCCTGAAGAGCTTCCAATAAAAAACTACAGACTGTTCAAAGAAAGAGCTCTAGATGAATGATATCAAATTATATCTGATGGATTTTTGAGGTTGAACCTGTAGGTGACCTCTACATGGAAAAAATCCTAGAAGGGTTCAAGATAAAAGGGAATATCTTTAAATAAATTCTTTTGAAAAAGAAAGTCTCATATTGATCTGCAGAAATTATTTATATTGAGTACATGAGTTTTGTTGTAAGAATATATGAAATATCTCAGTTCCGAAGACTATGAAAGCATACATGCATATTGCCAAATGTTATGTGATAATTAGTAGTAATATAGTTTATCACAAACCAAAATTCATCAGAAAAAAGGGGGGTAAGATGCATATTTATGTTTGGCTATTGTAATAAATAAATCATTTTATGTATGTTACACAAATTAACCATGCATATATAAAGTATTTTTTTGATCTAGATCAAGTCAGATTACAAGACAGCTATTATCTACATGTGGTGACATTGAAATATCTTTATAATATATAAAGCAATCTATGGTTCTTGCTTCTTCATTTCATGCCCACATGCCAACAATTCAAGGAAGATGTTTTGAAGATAATACTGATCGCAAAGCTCCATTAAAAGATGATACATCACAAGTGACAGCGGAGTAGATTGCTCCATATGCACTCAGGGAGAACCTCCAGATGTTGAAATTCATATTTTGAAGTGACGCTTCATTCAGGGGGAGAAAAGCTGCACTCTTTTTTCCTTTGCCATGGTTTTGTCCCACTGGATTTTCCTGGAAAGGTTTTTAACGAGGCAGTTCCCACTAGCAGGATATTGTACTCTTTTTCCTTCACTAGATTTTTATCCCACTGGGTTTTTTCTATTAAGGATTTAATGAGACATATCCTCGGTGGACATCCAAGGGGGAGTGTTATGAATACTTATATTAGTGGATGTCCACTACCCTTCTCCCTCCTTCTCATTACTCTCTAGTATAGTGGCCTCTTAATGTAAACCACTCACTTACCAATCCCCTACCCTATAAATAGGAATATCTCCTATGTGTATTGGTGCACTTGAAGTGAATAGAAAATCTCTCATCTTCCATTCTTCTTCTTGGTCTTTTATCTCTTATTTCACAACAGATATAAATTTTTCATAGTTTGAATGCCAAATTCTATTTAGTTTTCTTTTTGAGAGAATAGAAACTATTACCTGGTCCAATAAATACGGATCTTTTATATTTTGCTATTGGCCTGTTAGTCTCACCTCTCCATTTCAAATTTTCACCTCCCCTTTAAATTTGAAATGACCACGACCTAAACCCCACCGCCGCAAACACACTAAACAATTGATACTAGATAGGAAAAATTAATTACCGTTGCGGATTGGGCCTCTATGGCCAATCCACCTAAAGGCCCAACAATAAAGGGCCAAATCCACCCAAAGGTGGAGATTTAAGACCTAGATTCAATGGTCCTCCTTCACTCCAAACACCTATAAATAAGAATTCAATGCTAGCATTAAAGGTACTCACTTTTCCAATCCTCTTACTTGTAATTGACTCACTCACTGACTTGAGCGTCGGAGTGTCATTGCAGGTACCACACCACCTCGGATCGGAGCAACAACTCGGATTGACCAAGAACATAAATACCAACTATCTCGGACCGGACTTTGTATCCAAGGTCGGCTTAGTCCGAGATACGGTACAGAACATTGGCGACCACAGTGGGAGGATCTTATACTCTAGTCTCTCCCCCAACCTCCTTGGTCAGCAATGGCTCCAGAACTACGACGGAGGAACGTCTCCAGCTTCGTGGTTAGACCCGATCAACAGCAAGAAACGCCCGAGGGGGTAGCAGTCACTCTCCCTCGCAGCTCGGCCCATGGCCACAACTCGTCCAGAGCAATGGTTCCCATAAGCTCCGCCAGGAACCAGTTTCCACCTCCCGTCCAGACCGTCCAGGGAGTACATCAAATCGGGAGACGAGCCTCCAGACTCAAGCGAAACCAAGATCCTTAGAAGGAAGGCCTCATCTTTTTCAATAATCGATGGAAACCTCTACAGAAGAAGCTTGTCCTCACCACTATTAAAATTCGTTGAAGGAGGAGAGGCGGATTACGTCTTGGCCGAGATCCACGAGGGAATCTGTGGGCAGCACCTTGGAGGGCGGTCTCTAGCTCGGAAGGCATTAAGAGCAGGATATTTCTGGCCAACCATGGAGACCGATGCAAGAAACTATGTAAAGAAATGCAGCAAGTGTCAAATCCACGCCAAGGTCCACATAGCACCTCCTACGGAGCTCACCAGCCTCACCTCGCCATGGCCCTTCGCATGGTGGGGAATAGATCTCCTAGGCCCATTCCCAACTGCCCCCGGCCAGATCAAGTACCTGATAGTGGCAGTAGATTACTCCACAAAATGGATTGAAGCCGAGCCTCTAGCCATCATCAACGCAAGGAACTGCATCAAATTCTTCAAAAAGAATATCATGACTAGATTCGGGATTTCCGAGGTAGTAATCACTGACAACGGAACCCAGTTCGCCGACAAAGGCTTCAAGAAACTCATGTCCGACCTTCGAATTAAACACCGGTTCACCTCAGTAGAACACCCGCAAACGAACGGACAGGCAGAAGCCGCCAACAAAGTTCTCCTCAATGGATTGAGAAAGCGGCTCGATGAAGCGAAGGGAAACTGGGTTGAAGAGCTACCTTATGTGTTGTGGGACTACAGAACCACCCCGTAGAGCTCAATGGGGGAGACCCCTTTCCGGATTTCGTATGGAACGGGGACGGTAATCCCGGTAGAGATCGGAGAGCTGAGCTGGAGGACCCTCCACCCAAAATCACCAGAGGACAATAATCAGGCGTTGAAAAAGAACCTCGACCTCGTCGACGAGGTCCGAGGCCAGGCTTCCCTTAAAGAAGCAATAATAAAGCAGAGGATAGCAGCACGATATAACTCGAAAGTAATCCCCAGGGACCTTGAAGTCGGTGATTTAATTTTACGAAGAGACGACGTCGGTTTAAAGAACGCCGCGCAAGGCAAGTTCGCCCCTAATTGGGAAGGACCATACCGAGTTGTATCTAAAACTGGTAAAGGTGCCTATGAGTTGGAGACCTTGGCCGGGAAGACGATCCCAAGGACTTGGAACGCCACCAAATTAAAGAAGTACTACAGTTGATTTACATTTTGGCGAAGAACGGTGTATACCGATGTTATCAATTATTTTATCTAAAGAACGGTGTATACCGATGTTATCAATTATTTTATCTGAAGAATGGTGTCTACCGATGTTATCACTTATTTTATCTGAAGAACGGTGTATACCGAGGTTATCACTTATGTTATCCCTTTATAGCTGACCGAGGTTGTCACTACCCTAAGGGGCGAGTTCGATCTGGGCCGAGTCCCGGTAAACTGCCCTGAAGGCGACGCCTATCACTTGAGCGAATCAAAACGCAAGTGCACGAATTTAAATCGACAGAGTAAAGCTCAACCGAGGTAGATAAAACCGGAAGTACATGCAATTAAATTTATATTACAAGCTACCCCGGATACGGCCGGGTCCTCAAGTTCAAAAAGATGGAAAAATATTACAAATTCCGGTTCCTCCCGGAACCCGGGGCTTTCTTCCCCACCGGTTCCACCTGGAACCCAAAAAACAGCTAACCCGGAACTATCTTTTCAACACAAGTCACGACAGGGATGGGCGAGGGTAAATAACCTCACACTCTTTAGAGTCGGAGCTGAGCTTGACAATCCACCCACCTTCCACTGTGTGTTCCACACGTAGAATCCCCCGGTCCAGAGGCAAAGAAAGATGAATAACGGCGACCTGGGCAAGCGCTTTCTCATAACTCTCCCCAGCCACATCCACTTCCATCTGAGCCACCTCGACCATCTCTTTCTCAGCATCCTCGGCCTTGGCGCGTGCCTCCTCGAGCTCCTTTTCCAACTCGACAATCCGAAGCGAGGAATCTACGCTAGTCCCTGCCCGGGCCTGTCCCATTTTCCGAATTTCGGCTTCAAGCTCGGAAATCCGGGCCTTCAAAGAGGAAATCACCTCCTCAGACTGCCTCCCTCGGCTCTCAAGCTCGGAAATACGGAGCTCAAGCTCCATGCATTGGTTAAGGGCAGAATCCCTCTCCTTTTCAAGCTTATCGTCACCGCCTTAAGCGCGATCTGGTCTTCCTGGGACTTCAAAAGAGTCGAGGACAACAGCTCATACTTTTTCTGAAGGTCTGCTCGGAGTTTCCGTTCAGTATCCCTCTCTACCATGGCCCCTGAAATAGCAGAAACAAGAAAGTCAGGAACGGAATTAACCAAAAGAAAAACCAAGTAGAACCCTTCGAAACCTGGTGTTACCTTTCACCTGGCTCTCAGCCTCGGCCCTTTGAAGCTTGGAAACGTCGGCCAGATGCCGAAACAACCTGGCAGCGGCCTCAACCGGATCGACCCGGGAATCCTCCAAATGCTTCTTCAAGAACTCGCCATCTATCGAGATACCAGAAGATCTCGAAGTTTTATGCTTCCCATGGCGACTTTTCTTTGAAGCTCGGGGAGAACCGGCTCGACCAGCCTGCACCTGCTGCTCCGGAGCATGGGAAGTGGAGGCAGGATCTCCTTGCGGCAAAGGACGCTTCCTTTTCCGGTGTAAAAGATCAGCCACCTGATCTTCAGCCCCGGCCAAGCTGGCCTTTGTGATAGTGTTAATCGGAACGGCAAGAACGGGCTCGTTCTGGGGAGGATCTTCCTGTTGGACCCCGGCCTTCCTTTCCGCAATAGCCCTCAAGCGGGAGAATTTGTCAGGCCCCATACTGTCTGCAAAACAAGGAAAAGAAGCAATGTTAAAAGAGACGGCAATCGAAAAATTATGGGCGGCATTGGATATCAAAAACCTACCCAGCACGACCGCCACTTGAGACTTAGAGCCCGCCCCGACTAATCGAGCTACATTAACCCCGAATTTTTTGGGATCCCGGTGGATAATCAGGTCGGCGAAGTTGGTCAAGATCGCTAAAGAGTCCTGATCAACCGGGGATAGCCGGCTTAAACTGACAGTATAGGTGTGAGGTCGCCGATTGAAATGAGAAAGAGACCACCCTATTTGAAACTTGGTGGACTCCAGGGATTCCCCATTCGCAGCATATTTACCAACGTGCCTCACTGCCTCCTCATTCACAGGCTCGACAAAGAAGTACTTGTTCTTCCAATTTTTCAAGGAATCGGAATAGGGCATGAAAATTTAAATACCCCTCCTAGCCCGAAAGCTCACGTGTTCCCACCGATCATTGGTTCCATTCTCGTGCCTCCGGTTGACCTCAAAAAGGTAAAAGAATAGATCACAGGAGATTGGCCTCTCCATGAGTTGGGATGAAGCTGAGAGGGAGCGAGGTTCAGAATCCCCAGGGCCTCTTGCTGAAAGGCGGTGAAGGGGGGCTAATATGAATGTCAAGAATCGTCACTCCATACATGACAAATTTCAAAGCTCTTGGCCAAACAGCTACGTGTTGACCTTCGGCCATCCCCTCCACGTTCCAGACCTGATCTTTCCTAGAAACGCGCTTGACGGGGAAGCTCATATGATCCCCGGTCCTGTAGACGGACTGAATTCCCCTCAACGTTTCTGACACCCATGAGTACTCCCAAGGGACATTCAGAGGTTGAGACAAGAGAACATTAACCGGCCCAACTCCGGCGCGGGGGTATTGATCGGAATCACCTCCCTCATACACGGGATCCCCGTGGTATCCAAGCCCGTCTTCATTGTTGCGACTTTTAGCAACCTCCGCTTCACTATCGTCGGAACTCCAGCTAGTGCTCCCTTGTTCTTCATGATCCGGTTCAACGTCGGACCCCTTCGAGTCAAGGACCACTATCTCGGCGTTATCTTCATCCGCCATCTCATTGCTGGGAACCCCGGGAGAACGGTCCTCAGCGTGAAAACTCAAAGGAGCAGAACCCAAATCATCTTGAACCTCGGGAACAACCGACCCGGGGGGACTAGTACGAATTTCCACCGAGTCTCTAGCACCTGAAGCCATTGGTTTTGCAAGGACGGGGCGATCTAAGTTGGCAACCCGACGAGTCTGTTTTGTCCTCGCCAGATCGGTCCTGCAGAAATGGGGGCTTGACGAGTCAGGTTGATACTTAAACAGTGGGTCCACAACCAAGTCAGAACCCGACCTGACGACCCCCACTCTGTATCAATAAATACGGGTTCCAAGAGAACCCCGACTGTGAACTAAAGCCCGAAGCAATAAATAGAAGAAGGGAACTAACCTTGTAAAACAGGAAGCTCGTCAACACTTGAATCGGATCACGAACTTCAACGGTCTCACCGAGACTCACCGCGGAACTCTGAAAGACGAAATTTGCTCAAGAACGAGTTTAAGATCGGAAGCGGAGCAATCCTCAAAAAACAATGCAAAGTGAGGGAGGTCCCCTCTCCTATTTATAGGAAACTAAAGGCCTTTAATGGACTTGGGCCTAGGCTACGCGATCCATCGCTAGCCCCTAGGCAGACGCGTCATTTCAAGTGCCATCATTGCCCCAATCATCCTCAAACGACGCGTCCCATCAATGACCTCACTAGCAAGCGTGGAAATCAAGACATAACTATAAACGGAACGCCTCGAGTCCCTCGGCTCTCCCCGGTCCTCTGACCTCGACACGACTTGAGTCTCTCACAAACGGACCGCCTCGAGTCACTCGACGCGACCTGAGTCCCTCAGCTCGTCCCGGTCCTCCAACCTCGGCACTACATGAGTCTCTCACTCCGGAGTTTGGGGGCAGAACACAAACAAAAGCGGAATCCCGATGTTGAAAGTTAATTATGGGTTCCCCAAAGCAACAAGTCTAGCCCGCCCTAAGGCAACCCGACTTGGGGGGCTACTGTTACGGATTGGGCCTCTATGGCCAATCCACCTAAAGGCCCAACAATAAAGGGCAAAATCCAGCCAAAGGTGGAGATCTAAGACCTAGATCCAATGGTCCTCCTTCACTCCAAATACCTATAAATAAGCCTCCAAATACCAACTATCTCGAACCGGACTTTGTATCCAAGGTCGGCTTAGTCGGAGATACGGTACAGAACAATTACAGAATATGTAAAATTTCTCCCTTTTCCGTAATAAACTTTGTAACAACTTTAGCGACAAATTTTAATTTTTCTTCACTAATTTTAGTCATTATTTAACGTCTTCTTTTTTTGTTGATATTTAGCTTTTTATAGTAGTGACAACTCATCTCATTCTCTTCCCTTCGCCACCCACCAACCCCTCCCCTTTCCCTCTCCATCGTTCCCCACGGCACCCTGGTACCCTCCATGTTTCATACTCATGACAATTTCTCCTTTATGTACAATCCCAATTTCACGTTTGTGAATTTTAGTTTGGCTTAAATATATGATTGACCATTGCAAACATGTGGCCATAATCCAATTAGCCTCCGGTAAAAAAATGTTTTAAAAAATGACCCTTGTAATTATTAAGCGTTTACAGTTAAGCCCATCTGTTAACTTTCCATTCAAAAAAACTGACGTGGCTAACGGAGATGATATCAGCATGACATCATCAATGATTAACAGAGAAAGTTTAACAGAGAAAGATTATCGTTTTTGAATCGTGTCAATCTTTCTCTGTTAATTATTCTCTTTTTTTTGGAACAGTCTGAAGCGGAACAGAATCATTTCAATCTTTCTCTGTTAATCATTGATGATCGATGTCATGCTGACGTCATCTCCGTTAGTCACGTCAATTTTTTTGGATGAAAAGTTAACAGAGGGGCTTAACTATAAATGTTTAAAATTTGCAAGGGTCGTTTTAATTTTTTTACTGGGGCCTAAATGGATTATGGCGATATTTGCAGGGAACAAACATATATTTAAGCCTTTTAGTTTTTATTCATTTAAAATCGAAGTAGAAACTTGTTTCTAGCAACACATGATAACAATTTTCAAATGTGTTAGTTCAAGATTCCTAGGGTGTGGTAATTGCCTAATTGTGAATCATGTGTCAATCAAATAAAAATTCAGAACTTGTTTCCATAATCTCTTAAAAACTTGTTTTCGGGTGTGCATTTGATTGTCATCCCAAATGCACATCTCGAAACAAGTTTTCGAGAGATTACAGAAACAAGTTTTGCAAAATTCAAATGCCTAAAAGACAAAAGGGCGCGCGACATAATGAATAAGATGAAAGGGTGGCTGAGAAAATGTATTAGGCCGAGCAAACAAGCTAGGAAGAGAAATTGTAGAGAGTGAGAGAGTTCTTAGGATTTGGCGGGTGAGAAAGAGAAAGGATTAGGGGAGGGGAGGGGAGGGGAGGAGAGTTGGTGGGAAAAGGGTAAGAGGGGTGGGTTAGGTTAGTATAATAGTATGTGTTGCTAAAGAACTAGTGCTAGTTTAAAATGGTGTAGTAAATTTATCTCCTTTTTTCCCTACTTCCTCTACTCGACATTAATCAATTCCACAGTTTGGTCCCATGAAAGAAAATGAACCCATTTAAATATCTTTTCAGGTAAAAGGTCTTTACTCCCTCAGCTGCGATGCACCGATACTTCTGCAAATTATTGGTGAATATTAAATGCTTCTTCTGTCAATTACTTTTGAAGTTGGCGTTGCTTTGCTAAGTAAGAAATGGTGAATATAGTATGAATCTACAATAAATTAGAACAGTATATGACCCTTTTCTGTTAGGTAAAAAAATTAATCATCTGCCATTGTTTGTTTGGATGATTTTTATGTAGTTAGTCTATGAGCAACTTTTTTTTGAAAAAAAAAGTATATTAAAAGCTACTATATTATCATTGGATAACTAAGAAACGTATTAAATAACAGATTGGATATATGTTTCTTCATAGAAAACAGCATTAATTTGAAAAAATCATTAAAAAAACTTATTCCAATGCAACGATGATCATCTAATTGTTTGTCTCATCATCTCCAGTCAAAAATAAATTGTTTGTCTTATCTCCTATATATAATTTTGTTCCACAAAATTTGTTGACTAACAATAGGTTGGACAACGTAGCCATACATTTTTTAGATGCAACTAGGGTTACTAGCCACACCTATAGCAACAACAGGGGGCAACGAACATTATTTTATATGTGTAGGGAACCATTAACTACCCCTAATTTCAAATGACTATGAACCTAAAATATATTTTCTTATAGTATAGAATATAGTATGTAGTATATATATATATATATATACATAAATAGCTACATTCTGGCGGCAACATCAAAGGACATCCAGCAGGGACATCCACACCGAACCGAACCTCTGAGGGGCCGTATGCTGCATTAACTCTTCAAAACAAGCACTATACAACTCCTGTTGATTATGCAAAAGAAAATTTATTAAACACCAGAACAAGGCTAAAGACAAGCCAACATGTTGATTGAGTTGAGTTATTTGAAGATAAGATCTTCATCAGCATGCCAAAAGCGAAATATGTTTATTGTTTCATTCTAACAATTAAGTTGTAAATTTAAACACAATCTTCTTGATACATCTTCTTGATACATAAAATCTGTTGTTTTTATATTTTTCATTATTTAATCGTATATAAGGTATATTTAGCTGATAAGAATGATCGAGTTAAACTGATTAAATAATTGAAACTGTCCTTTTTTTGACATCATAATTGAACTGTCCTTAAGTTCGATTTTTGCCAATAATAATATGTTAATAAGTCATCTTGTTGTTTGGGTTTGAGCACCCCTATTGCTCATTGAATGAAATATTTTGCTTATCTAAAAAAAAACATCTATGCTTGGGCTTTACCTCCTCCCTAAACTAAATCACGAATATCATTGATTTTTTTAACAGGAGATATAGTTAGCTGTTTTTTTAGGGTGACGAGACAAAGGTCTCATTTACCCCTATGGTGAGATTTTTGGAACTTTATTGTATCGAAATCTGTAGATCATTCTCTAATAAAGACTTGAAATTAGGTTGCAAACATCTTGAAATTTACTAAAAATAAGATAATTTTTTAGGATATTGATAGTGAAATTAAATTTTAAATAATCGAAGTAAGTATTGAGGTTTGAACACTTGAAATGAAAATCAAGCTATATGATATTAAGTTCTTTAAAATATTTAATTGTTTTCTTAATATGCATGTATGACTTATTAAACAACATATACTATCTCTATTATCATGTCGCCATGGGTGGGCCTATATATCTATAGCTCAAATTTTTATTTCGACCCTTTTGTTTGTATTATTTTGCAACCCCTATCTAGACAGACCTACATAATAATGAGAGGATGCACTTGAACTCCTTGAAAATTCAAACTTTCCCCTTATCTCTTTTAATAATTTCAGTCAAAAAACTCTCTTCAAATTAATATTTATTATTATTTTTTTTAAACAAAAGGAAAGGAGCCTCATTAAAACCTTCTGATGCAAAACCCTCCTTAGGGATAAAAACATCTAGAAGGAAAGAGTACTCCCCCCTATTTCATTAAAAAACAGAAAACAAAATTACAAACAAACAAGGGGGGACATAGACCAAAACCCTTGCAAACAAATTTAATGTCTAAAACGAAAATAAGGAAGACCAGCCCTATTACGGAGAAAGTCATCCTTAATAAAAGTGGGAATAGAATTCCATTGGAAACCAGACAGGGTAGTTCCATGAGACGCAAGCTTATCAGCACAATGATACCCTTCCCTATAAATATGAGTGCAACTGAAAGTCATGGATTTGAGAAGAACCATGCAATTAAACCACCGATTACGAAGACACCAAGGCACAATGGAGTGAGACGAGAAGGCCATAACAGCGAGCTGAGAGTCACTCTCAATCCATAAACGATGCCAACCTTTGTGGAAAGCCACTTCAATAGCTACCATGACACCAACAAGCTCAGCATGAAGAGCGTAATTGGTACCAAGGGGGAGCATAAAACAACCCAGAAAATCAGCATTACTATCGCGAAAAATGCCCGCACAGGCAGCTAAACCTGGGGAACCCCTTGCAGCGCCATCAGTATTACACTTAACCCAAAAGCAAGGAGGAGACTTCCAAAGAACCTCTATAGTTGTAGGAGCCTTACGAGGCTTACAAACAACCGAGAAAGCCTTAAGAATCGAAAAGTCCTGCATGGAGGAAGAGGTGGATCCCTTGCTGAGATTGCCAGAAAGGTTCACATTTGCCGTGATCAGGTTTTTCAGATAAGTGGGCAAGATCTTCTTGTTTTCAAAACGAAGCGTAAAAATTTTACACCGATAATTTTAAGCTCTAACAGTTAAATAAAGAATAAACTATTAATTTAGCTCTGAACTTAACTCTCTATTATTTGACCCCTAAAGTTTGTAAAAATTATAGCTAGTCCCTAAAGTTATATGAAATTTCTCAAATTACTCTTTAAAATTTTAAGAGATTTTGACTCATTACGTAAGGACTACTTATAAAATTATAGGAACTTATTTGACAATTTCACAAACTTTCGAAACTATTTTATTATTTTTGTATATTTAGGGATTAAATATGAGATCAGGTGTTAACATAGAGACTAAATTTAGTATTTCCTCTTAAATAAATTTGAAGCTAAATAACTCAATTTCTTAATTTAAGTGAATCAAGTGAGAATATTGAAGAGAAAAATCAAAATATTTATAATTAAAAAAATTGCACCCTGACTCTGAGTACTTGGTCTGCCATTATATTGATCTGGTATCTGCTGGAAGAAGATTTTCTGGAATGAAATTGTTAAACTCTTATTTGTGATTCATTATGTCATAAGATAGATTAATTAAATACTCTTTATTTTATTTCTATAAAAAAATAATTTTTAAAACATCTTTGATTTATTAATGATTTGCAATAAAAATGTAAGAAAGATAATATTTAAATTGGCCCCCCTAATTATATTTTTATCAAATGAATCACCAAAAACTCAAACTACCTTATTTAAAATGTAAATAACATCTCAATACAACTTCAAACTAATTATACTTTTATCAAATGAAGATACTAATTTTTTTGGGCCCTGAAAGAAACTGATACGTTCACTGGCAGTGCAAATAGCATAAAGGATGCTGGGTCAAACACTCAGCCCAATGATACTGTCGCTGCATCCAGGCGCAGAGAGCTAAGAAGACCCCAACACGTTTCCAAGAGACCATGTCATCTACAATTGAGAGCCATTTCCCTTTTATTCTCTTTGTCATTGGATTCTGTATTTCTTTTACTTCTAGAATGTGTTAGTTAGGATTTGTCTTGCTGTAGTATCTAAGCAAATCCATTCTGTTATGCATTTTGCTTCCTATATATATATAGCTGGCAAAACGGGCTACCCGGCCCACATCGGGCCAGCCCATGTCGGGCGCGGGCTTTTATGGGTTGGGCAAAAAATCTCGGGTTGAAATTAGGGCTCAACTTTTAAGGCCCATGCCCGGCCCTATGCGGGCTGGGGGCTTTTCCGGCTAACCCGCATATGCGTCAACACTATTTAAAAAAAATACCTTTTTATAAAAAAAAAAATAAAAAACCTTCTTTTTATTATTTAACTCCACTGCAATGTAGAAAGAAAGAAAAAAAAGTAGCATCATGTGATGCTTTAAAACGCTACTAGAAGAAAGCTCAAGGCGTTTCAAGCACCACAAATTTTGGAAGATGTTATTCAACATAATTACATACAATGATGTCAATGAAATAAATTGGAGTCTTTCTCCCATATAACCTCAATTTTATAACAATTAAGTAGATAAGAGTCCCATGAGAAATGAGGAGGATGACAAAGCTTCACACTTAACATGCGAAACCTTCAGTAAAATTCACAATCCATGACTCTAAGATTCTGTATGCTAAACAACAACAGAAATTATATTAATCGGGATTGGCCAACACGTGAAGAGAGAAAGATGCAAACAATGAGAGCATATGCTTCAGCATGTTAAAGTGAATACACTCTTACTGACTTGCACTCTGTGCATTGTGTAATTGTGTTTGAGATTTTGGTATAGGTTACCAATTTTGGGCTTTTGGCAGCAATGTAATTTTTTTTAAAAAAATTGCAGGCTTGTGGGCTACCCATGGCCCGGGCGGGCTAGCCTGGTGCAGGCCTAGACTTTTTAGGGCCGGGTTAAAAATCCCGGATATAAAAATGGGCTCAATTTCTTCGGCCCAAGCCTTATGTTTTTTTGGGCTAGCCTGGCCCGGTCTAACGGGTCCGGCCCATTTGCCAGCTATAGTTGTTAGTCATGGGTACCTTGTCTGGATACCTCTAGTTTAGTTATTTGCGCGGTTTGATAACGTTTTCATCTGGATTTGAATGGTTTATAGTGGTTGAATCATGATCTGAAGGTCTCACCATATCCTTGGCTTCCTCTGCGAGACTTTGCTCTTGTCCCCCCTAACTAGTATTTACTTGTCTTCTACTAAATTCTTTTTTTTTTCTGTTTAGTATTCTTATTTATCCCTGTATTTTGCTATAGGGGATTTTGTCCATAGAACAAGGAGGATCTCTATAGAACCAGGTGGATTGCTATAGACCCACGTGGGTCTATTACGCTCAAAGAACCAGGTGGATATGGCGCCAAGTGTTTGCCACAATACAACAGATAACTATATGGACATTAATTATTTAATTTCGTTTGTTGTACATGGTAATTAAATTGAAGGTCGTTAGACATGGGTACCTTGTCTGGATACCTCTAGTTTAGTTACTTGCGCGGTTTGATAACGTTTTCATCTGGATTTGAACGGTTTATAGTGGTTGAATCATGATCTGAAGGTCTCACCCTTGGCTTACTCTGCGAGACTTTGCTTTTGTCCTCCCTGACTAGTATTTACTTGTCTTATACTAAATTCTTTTTTTTTCTGTTTAGTATTCTGATTTATCCCTGTATTTTGCTATAAGGGATTTTGTCCATAGAACCAGGAGGATCTCTATAAAACCAAGAGGATCGCTATAGACCCACATGGGTCTATTGCGCTCATGGACATTATTTAATTTCGTTTGTTGTACATGGCAATTAAATTGAAGGTCGTTAGTATAGCTGGCAAAACGGGTTACCAGGCCCACATCGGGCCAGCCCATGTCGGGCTCGGGCTTTTATGGACTCGGCCAAAAAGCCCAGGTTGAAATTAGGGCTCAACTTTTAAGGCCCATGCCCGGCCCTAAGGGGCCTGCGGGCTTTTCGGGAAAGCCCGCATATGCGCGAACACTAATTAAAAAAAATACTTTTTTATAAAAAGAAAATAAAAAACATTCTTTTTATTATTTAACCCCACTGTAATGTAGAAAGAAAGAAAAAAATTAGCATCATGTGATGCTTTAAAACGCTACTACAAGAAAGCTCTAGGCGTTTCAAGCACCACAAATTCTGGAAGATGTTATTCAACATAATTACATACAATGATGTCAATGAAATAAATTGGAGTCTTTCTCCCAGATAACCTCAAATTTATAACAATTAAGTATATAAGAGTCCCATGAGAAATGAGGAGGATGACAAAGCTTCACACTTAACAAGCGAAACCTTCAGTAAAATTCACAATCCATGACTCTAAGATTCTCTATTTTGGTATAGGTTACCAATATTGGGCTTTTGGCAGCAATGTAATTTTTTAAAAAAATGCGGGATTGCGGGCTACCCATGGCCCGGGCGGGCTAGCCTGGTGCGGGCCTGGACTTTTTGGGCCGGGTTAAAAAGACCGAATATAAAAATGGGCTCAATTTCTTCGGCCCAAGCCCTATGTTTTTTCGAGCGAGCCCGGCCCGACCCAACAGGTACGGCCCATTTGCCAGCTATAGTCGTTAGCCATGGGTACCTTGTCTGGATACCTCTAGTTTAGTTATTTGTGCGCTTTGATAACGTTTTCATCTGGATTTGAACGGTTTATAGTGGTTGAATCATGATCTGAAGGTCTCACCATGTCCTTGGCTTCCTCTGCGAGACTTTGCTTTTGTCCTCCCTGATTAGTATTTACTTGTTTTATACTAAATTCTTTTTTTTTCGTTTAGTATTATTATTTATCCCTGTATTTTTCTATAGGGGATTTTGTCCATAGAACCAGGAGGATCTCTATAGTACCAGGTGGATCGCTATAGACCCAAGTGGGTCTATGAATCTCATAGAACCAGGTGGATATGGCGCCAAGTGTTTGCCACAATACAACAGATAATTATATGGACATTATTTAATTTCGTTTGTTGTACATGACAATTAAATTAAAGGTCTTTAGTCATGGGTACCTTGTCTGGATACCTCTAGTTTAGTTATTTGCGCGATCTCATAACGTTTTCATCTGGATTTGAACGGTTTATAGTGGTTGAATCATGATCTGAAGGTCTCACCAAGTCCTTGGCTTCCTCTGCGAGACTTTGGTTTTGTCCTCCCTGACTAGTATTTACTTGTCTTATACTAAATTCTTTTTTTTTTGTTTAGTATTCTTATTTATCCCTGTATTTTGCTAAAGGGGATTTTGTCCCACTACAACATTTAGACCCTATGGCAACGGTCGAAAAACGTTGCATAAAGCCATAAAACTGTTGCCAAAAGTTACGGCAACGGTTTTCAAACCGTTTTTCCTGCCGGCGTTGCCTTATCTTTAGGCAACAGTTATTTCTCCCCAAAGGCAACGGAAGCTGAAAACCGTTGCCACTGCCAGTTGAAACGCAACGGTTTTTTGTTCCACTCTATGGCAACGGTTGAAAACCGTTGTCAGTTATGGCAACACTTTGAAACCGTTGCCATTTATGGCAACGGTTTCAAAGTGTTGCCATAACTGACAACGGTTTTCAACCGTTGCCATAGAGTGGAAACCAAAAACCGTTGCATTCCAACTGGCAGTGGCAACGGTTTCAGCTTCCGTTGCCTTTGGGGACAAATAACCGTTGCCTAAAGCTATGGCAACACTTTAGGACCCTTGGCATGTATGGCAACACGTAGAAACCGTTGTCATTTACGTCTCCAGCTATGGCAACACTTACAAGCCATAAACCCAAATGATAGTCACAAACCCAACATTGACCATTCCGTGTTTATTTTAATAACAAATTAAAGTTGTACCTAAAATGTAACAATTTAACAGACAAAATGTATCATTATATTGCTACTACTTCAAAGACATAATTAATGTATGTTAAACAGCATAATTTGTTGCTTCAATAAGTACAAGAAAACATTGCAAAAGTTATATTGCAAAAAACATGTTCCATTTCCAAAATAAAACTTGTCAAGTCTTAAACACGTGTCTTCAAACTCTTCATCATCCAAGCCATCAAGACCAAGATCTATACCTTCATTATTTTCCTACAAAAGTAACAAAATTCGATTAATGCAATATACAGTAACCTCAAAATTAACAATTATAACTAAACACGTCATACAAGCATCATTATTCAAGCCACAAGATGTCAGCACCACAAGTTTTGAAAGATTCAACAACAACTTGGTTTGTTTTGGTTAAATTATATGTCATGTTTACATCAAAAGAGGAACCAGAAATTTCACTCACTCCCACCTTTTGTGTATGTCAGATTTCAGAAGTAATATGACTTTGAAAAAGTAGCAGCATGGCATATGCTTACCAATGGTTCTACAAAGAAAGCAAAGTAAAGACTATATAATTATAGGCAAGTGCTACTACCAATCCATGAGCAGAAATGAACTTCAAGACCCCCAAAAATCGAACACCAACAACTCCCAAGACTTTAAAATCGACCCCAGCTACCAATCTCTTCTCCTTGACACTTCCAACCACAATATAGCTCCCTTTTTCTCCCTTTTCCTCTCAAACTCAACTCACTCTACCTCTCTCTCAATGTTCCTTTCTTTTCTAAATTCTGAAAATAGGATTAAGTGAGTGTGTGTGTGGAATTCAGTATGTCTTTATGGTTTTCAGTGTGTTTGGTATGTGCAAAATTCCCATTTTGCCCTTGTCTTCTATTATTCACTTAAGACTACATCTACTTAACCAAATAACTACTCAACTGAAGAAAATAACTACTCAACTGTAAAAGATGACTGAAAAAGAAAAAAATTCCCTTCAATCATGCATTGATCTACAAATTTTTGAATAGGACATTTATTCTATTCCAAGTGATTATTTTTCAGATTTCCAAGTGATTTGTGCCTCTCCTTTTCTTATTTTTCAGTAATCCCAAGTCTCACTAATTACCCTATGATTAAACACCAAATTCAATAAAAATCATGCTCCACAACCACACATTATTCAATCATCTTTCCAATCAACATGCATCTTAATATTCAACACCATTAAAGCACCAATTCAGCCCTTTATACAAATCAAAGTACCAATAAACATATGCATGTCATATTTGGTTCAGAACTCAATCAATCCTAATGGCAAATCAACAACAAAACATAAAAATAGGTCAAGAACTCACTTTCTCCAGAGCTCAATCAATCCTAATGGCAATCCTAAGTGAGTGTGTGTGTGTGTGGAATTCAGTATGTCTATGGTTTTCAGTGTGTGTTTGGTATGTGCAAAATTCCCATTTTGCCCTTGTCTTCTATTATTCACTTAAGACTACATCTACTTAACCAAATAACTACTCAACCGAAGAAAATGAAGGCTGAAACCATAAATTAGATACTTACTTTGAAGTCGAGGAATCTCAGTATGATTGAGATAACTCAGTATGATTGAGATAACTCAGTATTGAGAAACCATAACTTAGATACTCACTTTGAAGTCGAGGAATCTCTGAAAAGGCTAAGGTATTGAAGATTTCCAGGATAAATTATGATTGAGATATCTCAGTTATGTAGTACCTTCTGCCGCTAGTTACAAGAGCGCTCTTTTGGCACTGGAGCATTTCTTTTGTTTATGATTGAGATATCTCAGTTATGTAGTACCTTATGATTGAGATATCTCAGTTATGTAGTACCTTACTTAGCATTACATACTTATTATATCATGTTAAAGTCACTGGAGCATTTCTTTTGGCACTCAAAGATTGAAAACATTTTGTCATTAAATGCAGAGAAACAGTGCTTGTATCTCACTGTAAACCCCTAAAAATCACTTATGCAGCATCTAAAATTAGTGTAAAACCAGTTGCTGCATAATGCATATGAAGACATCAAAACTTTGAAGCCACTGCCAAAGCAAGTTACTATAGTTTGTCACATTCATCTAACATACATAAAAAAGAGGAGAAGCCAATAACTTACAATGTACTAAATCTTTGTTTGGATGTCAATACTCAATAGTACCTGACTAAATTACAAATATTGATAGAACAAACAGCAATGTCTAGAGTTAAAGAGAAGAATCCATTGATTTAGCATAGTAGTCTAAACTCTAGAATAAACACACACACACAGAGTAAACAAACCAAATTGTGTGTCCACTAAGCTAAAAAATGTACTAGTGATTTTTATCTTTATTTTAAAAAAATCTTAGAAATCAAAATAAAAAAGGGATGCTTGGCGGCCAATCAGGAACTATAATAAGCATTTCTCTATCATAACAAGGATTCCCATAACACTACAAGAATCACTCATAATCCTTTCCCCAAACACTCGTAGCAGAGTAAAAAGAATTAATTTAATCATTCCTATTACAACATAACTAACCAATACCACCTACCATCTTTGGTTAAATCATCATTTTAAGCAAGTCAAACAAAAGAATAATCAACAACAGTAGAAGCGCAACAAGAAGACTGGCAAATTAAAAAGAAAAAAATACATTTTGAAAACAACCCACAATTATTTATGAACTTAGCTTAAAACAACTAAGATATAGGAAAAAAAACAATCAATGGTGAACATCCAAATGGAGCAAGGCAATCCATGCGTACATAGGAATGGAGAGAGGGAGAGAGAGAGAGAGAGAGAGAGAGAGAGAGAGAGGAGAAAAGGGGTTGAATTTGAAGTACCTGAGAAGACAGGGAGAGAAGGATCTGCTTTGAAATGGAGGGAATCTGTCGGCGATCGAAGGCAAAGTTGCATAGCGTGGAGCGAGAGCGATGTGCAGCGAGAGCGATCTGGAGCAGTGCTGCACTCGGAATTTGGAGCGGTGGAATTTGGAGCGATCTGGAGCAGTGCTGCACTCGGAATTTGGAGCGGTGAATGATTTCAAGGGAAAGGAACGGTGGGTTCTGCGTGAATGCGTGAATGATTTTGAGGGAAAGGAAGGGTGGGCTGCGTATGCGAATGAGAAAGGAGAAAGGGCTGCGTATGCGAAGGAAAAAGGGCTGAGTGGTTCTGCGTTAGGGTTCTGCGTTTTAGGGTGGGTTGTTGGGTCTGCGGAGGAGAAAGGAGAAAAGGGATTTGTTGTCTGCGTATGCGTGGGTTAGAGAAAGGGATTTGCTATTTTTTTATATTTTAATAATTTTCTCTACGGCAACGTTTTCAAACCGTTGCATAAAGCTTAAACAAACAACCGTAGAGCATATGGCAACGTTTATGAACCGTTGCCTAATGATTAAACAAAAAAACCGTTGCTGTAGACCATATGGCAACGGTTTTGAACCGTTGCCAATAAAAATATTTTAAAAAAAATGATTCAGCAACGGGGTCAAAAAACCGTTGCCATTGATGTCTAAGGCAACGGTTTTTTTGGCGTTGCAATAATAGGCGTTGCCGTAGGGTCCAAATGTTGTAGTGTCCATAAAACCCGGAGGATCTCTATAAAACCAAGTGGGTCGCTATAGACCCACGTGGGTCTATTGCACTCATGGACATTATTTAATTTCGTTTGTTGTACATGGCAATTAAATTGAAGGTCGTTAGTATAGCTGGCAAAACGGGCTACCCGACCCACATCGGGCCAGCCCATGTCGGGCTCGGGATTTTGTGGACTGGGCCAAAAATCCCGAGTTGAAATTAGGGCTCAACTTTTAAGGCCCATGTCCGGCCCCTATGTGGGATGCGGGCTTTTCGGCCTAGCCCGCATATGCGCCAACACTATTTAAAGAAAAATACTTTTTTATAAAAATAAAATAAAAAACATTCTTTTTATTATTTAACCCCACTGTAATGTAGAAAGAAAGAAAAAAATTACTTTGCTCAAGGCGTTTCAAGCACCACAAATTCTGGAAGATGTTATTCAACATAATTACATACAGTGATGTCAATGAAATAAATTGGAGCCTTTCTCCCAGATAACCTCAATTTTATAACAATTAAGTATATAAGAGTCCCATGAGAAATGAGGAGGATGACAAAGCTACACACTTAACATGCGAAACCTTCAGCAAAATTCACAATCCATGACTCTAAGATTCTGTATGCTAAACAACAACAAAAATTATATTAATTGGGATTGGCCAACACGTGAAGAGAGAATGACGCAAACAATGAGAGCATATGCTTCAACATGTTAAAGGGAATACACGCTTACTGACTTGCACTCTGCATTGTGTAATTGTGTTTGGGATTTTGGTATTGGTTACCAATATTGGGCTTTTGGCAGCAATGTAATTTCTTTTTAAAAAATTGCGGGCTTGCGGGCTACCCATGAACTGGGCGGGCTAGCCCGGTGCGGGCCTGGACTTTTTAGGGCCGGGTTAAAAATTCCGGATATAAAAATGGGCTCAATTTCTTCGGCCCAAGCCCTATGTTTTTTCGGCCCGGCCCAATGGGTCCGGCCCATTTGCCAGCTATAGTTGTTAGTCATGGGTACCTTGTCTGGATACCGCTAATTTAGTTATTTGCGCGGTTTGATAACGTTTTCATCTAGATTTGATTGGTTTTATAGTGGTTGAATCATGATCTGAAGGTCTCACCATGTCCTTGGCTTCCTCTGCGAGACTTTGCTTTTGTCCTCCCTGACTAGTATTTACTTGTTTTATACTAAATTCTTTTTTTTTTTCTGTTTAGTATTCTTATTTATCCATGTATTTTGCTATAGGGGATTTTTTGTCCATAGAACCAGGAGGATCTCTATAGAACCAGGTGGATCGCAATAGACCCAAGTGGGTCTATGAAGCTCATAGAACCAGGTGGATATGGCACCAAGTGTTTGCCACAATACAACAGATAATTATATGGACATTATTTAATTTCGTTTGTTGTACATGACAATTCAATTGAAGGTCGTTAGTCATGGGTACCTTGTCTGGATACCTCTAGTTTAGTTATTTCCGCGATTTGATAACGTTTTCATCTGGATTTGAACGGTTTATCGTTGTTGAATCATGATCTGAAGGTCTCACCATGTCCTTGGCTTCCTCTGCGAGACTTTGCTTTTGTCCTCCCTCACTAGTATTTACTTGTCTTATACTAAATTCTTTTTTTTTTCTGTTTAGTATTCTTATTTATCCCTGTATTTTGCTATAGGGGATTTTGTCCATAGATCCTTTAGGATCTCTATAGAACTAGGTGGATCGCTATAGACCCACGTGGGTCTATTGCGCTCATGGACATTATTCAATTTCGTTTGTTGTACATGCCATTTAAATTGAAGGTCGTTAGTATAGCTGGCAAAACGGGCTACCCGACCCACATCGGGCCAGCCCATGTCGGGTTCGGGTTTTTAAGGACTGGGCCAAAAACCCCGGGTTGAAATTAGGGCTCAACTTTTAAGGCCCATGCCCGGCCCTATGCGGGCTGTGGACTTTTCGGGATAGCCCGCATATGCGCCAATACTATTTGAAAAAAAAATAGTTTTTTATAAAAATAAAATAAAAATCATTCTTTCTATTATTTAACCCCACTGTATTGTAGAAAGAAAGAAAAAAACTAGCATCATGTGATGCTTTAAAACGCTACTAGAAGAAAGCTCAAGGCGTTTCAAGCACCACAAATTCTGGAAGATGTTATCCAACATAATTACATACAATGATGTCAATGTAATAAATTGGAGCTTTTCTCCCAGATAACCTCAATTTTATAACAATTAAGTAGATAAGAGTCCCATGAGAAATGAGGAGGATGGCAAAGGTTCACACTTAACATGCGAAACCTTCAGTAAAATTCACAATCCATGACTCTAAGATTATGTATGCTAAACAACAACAAAAATTATATTAATCGGGATTGGCCACCACGTGAAGAGAGAATGATGCAAACAATGAGAGCATATGCTTCAGCATGTTAAAGTGAATACACTCTTACTGACTTGCACTCTGTGCATTTGTAATTGTGTTTGGGATTTTGGTATAGGTTACAAATATTGGGCTTTTGGCAGCAATGTAATTTTTTTAAAAAAATAGCGGGCTTGCGGGCTACCCATGGCCCGGGCGGGCTAGCCCGATGCGGGCCTGGACTTTTTAGGGCCGGGTTAAAAAACCCGGATATAAAAATGGGCTCAATTTTTTCGGCCAAAACCCTATGTTTTTTCGGACTAGCCCGTCCCAGCCTAACGGGTCCGGCCCATTTGCCAGCTATAGTCGTTAGTCATGGGTACCTTGTCTGGATACTTCTAGTTTAGTTATTTGCGCGGTTTGATAACGTTTTCCTCTGGATTTGAACGGTTTATAGTGGTTGAATCATGATCTGAAGGTCTCACCATGTATCTTTGGCTTCCTCTGCGAGACTTTGCTTTTGTCCTCCCTGACTAGTATTTACTTGTCTTATACTAAATTCTTTTTTTTTCTGTTTAGTATTCTTTTTTATTCATGTATTTTCCTATAGGGGATTTTGTCCATAGAACCAAGAGGATCTCTATAGAACCAGGTGGATCGCTATGGACCCACGTGGGTCTATTACGCTCATAGAACCAGGTGGATATGGCGCCAAGTGTTTGCCACAATACAACAGATAATTATATGGACATTATTTAATTTCTTTTGTTGTACATGGCAATTAAATTGAAGGTCTTTAGTCATGGGTAACTTGTCTGGATACATCTAGTTTTGTTATTTGCGCGGTTTGATAACGTTTTCATCTGGATTTGAACGGTTTATAGTGGTTGAATCATTATCTAAAGGTCTCACCATGTCCTTGGCTTTCTCTGCAAGACTTTTTTTTGTCCTCCGTGACTAGTATTTACTTGTCTTATACTAAATTCATTTTTTTCTGTTTAATATTCTTATTTATTCTTGTATTTTGCTATAGGGGATTTTTTCCATAGAACCATATTATAATATTAATATTAATATATTATAATATAATATTTTATAAACTAATAAAATCAAATAACGTTTTATACCAACTAATAACCGTAGTGAAGAGAATGCTCTGACTTGAAACGTATCCCCAACTCAACAAAGAGGAAAAAAGAGGAAACCAAACTCAAACAATACCTAAACAAACAACAACACAATTAGTAACCAACTCATATTATAAAATAATTCATAAACTAAAAATATTAACTAATGTTACAAACATACCTTAGATTGAGAAATTTGCCAAAGAGAGGAAGAGATTTAGTAGAAAGAAGAAGAGAATTCGTAGGGAGGAAGAGATGAATTTCAAGAAGAGATTTAGTAGAGAGAAGAAGAGAATTCGTAGGGGTGTGAAGAAGAAGTGTAGAGAATTTTTTTGAAGAAGAAGGGAAACAGTCAAATTTTCAAAAATCCGCCGCAAATGTCATCTACCGGCGGATTAAATATATTTTCAGCGGATTAGGGGGTTTTCGGTGGATTTTAAATACTTACCGGCGGATATTAAAAATTTAAATCTCCCACATTTTACAAAAATATCCGCCGAAAATGACGTTTTCGGCGGATTTTAGTCGGGTTGTCATTTTCGGCAGATTTATATGCCTTTTTGGCGGATTTTCAAATTTCAAAATTCGCGCTTCTTTTAACCATCCGCCGGAAATGACCTTACCGGCGGATTTTGTTTTTAAAAAAAAAAATTCGTAAACACTAATCCGCCGAAAATACTTAATAATCCGCCGAAAATGTTGCGGAGGAAATAAATCCACCGGAAAATCTAACAAATTTTTGGCGGATAAAATTCAATTATTCTTTTAGTGAAAGACGGGTCAATTACAAGCATTAAGGAAGGAGTACGAGATGCTACACATGAAAGAAGACGAAACTGTTGATGAATTCTTCTCAAGCTCCCTCGCAGTGGTGAACAAGATGAAGGCTCAAGGGGAACCAATTGAGCAACTCACGGTGGTGAAAAAGATCCTGCGCTCCATGAATTCCAGGTTTGAGTATGTTGTTTGTTCTATAGAAGAAGGAAATGATGTTATGACTATGACCCTAGAAGAACTTCAAAGTAAATTGTTAGTTCATGAATCACGAATGAAAGGGCACAAAGAAGATGAACAGGCATTAAAGGTCACTGTTACTGGAAGAACAGGGTCTAGAGGAAGGGGTAGAGGTCGTGGCAGAGGTAGAGGATGATCAACTACCAATAAAGAACATATAGAATGTTACAAATGCCGTAAATTGGGATATTATCAAAATGAATGCCCCAATTGGGAAGAAGGGGCAAACTATACTGAGTTTGATGAGGAAGAGGAAATCTCGCTGATGGCAACACATAGTCAAGAAGAAAATGGTGAAAGAAAGAATGGATTGTGGTTTCTTGACTCATGATGCTCAAATCACATGTGTGGCACAAAGGAATGGTTCTGTAACTTCGATGGAACATTCAAAGAATTTGTAAAACCAGGCAATGGCATGAAGTTGGCTGTTGAAGGAAGAGGCAGTGTAAAATTGAAGATAGGAGGAATCACACAGGTTGTTACCAATGTGTTCTATGTGCCAGACTTGAAGAACAACTTGATTAGCATCGGTCAACTTCAAGAGAAAGGGCACTTGAAGGTAATATTTGAAGACAAACAATGCAAGGTGTATCACAAGGAGAGGGGCCTCATCATCACAAGTGTGATGACCAGAAATCGCATGTTTGTCATTAAAGGTCAGATGATTCCTCTTGCCATCACTTGTCTTAATGTTGAACACAGTGATCTCTCACATTTATGGCATTGCAGGTTTGGCCATTTGAGCCAAAAGGGGCTGAAAACACTGGTGCAGAGGGACATGGTGAAAGGCTTGCCTAAGCTTGATGAAACAACCAGAGTTTGTGATGACTGTCAGATTGGTAAACAACATAGAGAAGTCTTCCCCAAGGAGAGCACATGGAGAGCATCCAAGGTGCTAGAGCTTGTCCATTCTGACATATGTGGTCCTATTACTCCTGAATCCAACAGCAACAAAAGGTACTTCATCACTTTTATTGATGATTTCAGTAGAAAGGGGTGGGTGTATTTTATGTCAGAAAATTCTACTGCCTTAGAATTGTTTAAACAATACAAGATAATGGTAGAAAAAGAGTCTGGTGAAGTAATCAAATGTCTCAGGACTGATAGGGGTGGGGAATTCAACTCAATTGAGTTCAATAACTTTTGTAGTAGTGAAGGAATAAAGAGACAACTCACTGCTGCTTATACCCCACAACAAAATGGGGTAGCAGAGAGAAGGAATAGAACCATTATGAACATGGTGAGAAGTATGTTGAGTGAAAAGGATGTCCCTAAGAAGTTGGCCTGAAGCAATCAATTGGTCTATGTTTGTTCTGAACAGAAGTCCTACCCTAGTTGTAAAAAATCGCACACCACAAGAGGCATGGAGTGGTGTTAAGCCATCTGTGGGACATTTTAGAGTATTTGTATGTATAGGGTTTGTCCATATACCTGATGTTCATAGGAAGAAGCTGGATGACAAGAGTATGAAATGTGTATTGCTAGGATTGAGTGAAGAATCCAAGGCATACAAGCTATACAATCCTATAACTAAGAAAATAGTTACTAGTAGGGATGTAAAATTCAGTGAAACTGATAAGTGGCCTTAGAACAGGGGTACTGGTGCAGGCAAGGGTAAAGAAATCGTTGACCGTGATGAGCCAGATCTACCCACTACAGAAGAAGAAAATGATACTGAAGAAAATTCTGGTAATACAGATCAAGGCAATGACACTGGCAGCAGCAGTCAAAGTGAAGAAGTAGTAGAAGAAGATGGTGTGAATGGAAACAAAAGAATCAGGAAACCACCAAGTTGGCTCAATGACTATGATACAGGGAACAAAGCAATGTTTGAAGAAGTATAAATGAGCTTGTCAATGCTTACTACAGATGATCCCAGTAGCTATGAAGAGGCTGTACAACATTCTGTGTGCAGAAAGCAATGGATGCTGAGATCCATGCCATTGAGAAGAACAATACATGGAGGTTAGTTGAGCTACCTCCTAATACTACTGCCATAGGAGTAAAATGGATCTTTAAAACAAAGCTGAATGAAGAAGGAAAGATTGAAAAACACAAAGCCAGGCTTGTGGCTAAAGGATATGCTCAAAAATTTGGCATAGATTACAATGAAGTATTCGCACCATTTGCAAGGTGGGATACCATAAGAGTAATTCTGGCTGTAGCAGCTTCAAAGGGTTGGAAAGTGTTCCAACTTGATGTAAAAAGCGCATTTCTACATGGAGAGTTGAATGAAGATGTATATGTTACTCAACCTATTGGGTATGTGGTGAAAGGTGAAGAAACCAAGCTCTACAAGTTAGAGAAGGCATTGTATGGCCTAAAGCAGGCCCCTAGAACTTGGTACAGCAAGATTGAGTCATACTTCAAGAGAGAAGGATTTATTAAATGTCCTCATGAGCATACTCTGTTTGTTAAAATAGAGACTGTAGGAAAAATGCTTGTTGTTAGCCTGTATGTAGATGACTTAATCTACACAGGCAATGATGAGAAGTTGTGCAATGATTTTAATGAATCAATGAAGCGAGAATTTGACATGTCTGATTTAGGAAAAATGAAGTTCTTCCTTGGAGTGGAAGTGAATCAAACTGATGCAGGAATTTTCATATGCCAGAGAAAATATGCCAAGGAGGTTCTTGAACGTTTTGGCATGGAAAATAGCAAGATGGTAACAAATCCTATTGTGCCTGGGTGTAAGCTGACTAGAGATTCTGATGGTAAAGCTGTAGATGTCACAACATACAAGCAAATGATTGGTTGCTTGATGTATCTTACTGTCACTCGCCCAGATCTCATGTACTCTGTATGCTTGACCAGCAGATACATGGAGAGGCCCACTGAAGCTCACTTAGCGGCAGTGAAAAGAACTCTGAGATATATCAAGGGAACAATTAACCTTGGTATATTGTACAGCAAGTTGAATGCAAAGAAGCAGTGTACAGAAGAGCTAACTGGTTTTACAGACTCTGATTATGCAGGGGATGCTGATGATAGGAGGAGTACATCTGGGTATGTGTTTATGATGAGCAATGCTGCTGTAGCCTGTGCCTGCCAAGGAGTTTGGCTAAGAAGAATTCTAGATCAATTGGGAATGAATCAAACAGCTACCACAGTGGTTTATTGTGATAATAATTCCACTATCAAACTGTCAAAGAACCCTGTGTTGCACGGAAGGAGCAAACACATTGACATTCGGTTTCACTTCTTAAGAGATTTGTGTAAAGAAGAGGTAATTGATTTGGTATACTGCAACACTGCTGAACAGGTTGCAGATATTCTGACTAAGCCTTTGAAGCTGGAAGCATTCATCAAGTTGAGGGAAAAACTGGGCATGACTGCTATTGAAGGAGCATGAAGTGCTAATCTGATCTGCAACTTGCAGTTCCAGATTAGGAGAGGCATTGTTGGCTTAATAGAAAGTTAATAGTAATTGTAATTAGAAGTATTAACTCTGTTTTAGTGAACTAACTGCATAGTAACCGTAAGCAGTTAGACATTAGGGTATAAATACCTTGTAAACTCACTTGTTGATCAATAACAGAAACCATGAGTTCATTTTCTGTTAATCACTCTCTTCTACCAGTTCCCAACAAAACAGGTATGGTTTAAATGTGTTTAAATCTATTTTAAGAGTTTAAATCTTATATATATATATATATATATATATGTGTGTGTGTGTGTGTGTGTGTGTGTGTGTGTGTGTGTGAGAGATACTTGCTGGTTTGAGTGGTTTTAGAGTAGATGAATTCATGGAATCCATGTGTGTTTCAAAATTCCCATATGTCACATTGATAGTAGTCTGAACTTAAATCTAGTAGGGAACCATGCTTTTATGTTAATGGAATCATACTAATTTATTTCTGCTTTTTCCTCTTGATTCAAATGCATCATATCAATCCTTGCTTTTAAATGCATCAAATATTGATTGTTTTGTCTTGTCGGGATGCCGGTACCTCTACCTAAGCCGGAGCATGACTAGGACAACGATGATGCAAATGACGGAGACGGTGGAGACTTTGCTTATCACGAGGATTGCTGACTACATCTAGGTAATTTATGTTTCAATTATTGTGTAAAATATCTTAGTTTTTGATTTATACGACATTCTTAACATTATCGTTTTTGATTTGTTAGGTATATTGTTCAGAGCTGGACTTAAAGATGCTCCATTGAGCTGTCAGGGTTTTTGAGATTAGGAAACTTGTAGTTTATAGGTTCTTTGTAGTTTGACACTTTTAGTTGCATGTTTTATGTTTTGACACTTATTTTTTAGCACTTGAGCATTAGTATTGTAGTTTAGGGAAGTTATAGTCTATGTGAATTTTTTGGCACTTGTTGAAATATTATAGAAGATAATTTTGTCTCGTTTTTTGGCACTTGTTGAATTAGTTATAATTAGTCTCGCTTAAATTAGTTTATTGAATTATTATAGTTTATGTAAATTGAATTGAGTTGGATTGAATTTCAATTGAATTGGTGGATTGAATGTAAATTGAATTGGTAGGATTGGTTGTATTGCAAACAGACTGATCGATATTTCTAGAATCACAATATCATATTCACCGACAAATTTAGCGACGGATTTTTTGTAGGTAATGATGGAATTAGCGACAAAAAACTTGGTCGGTAACCAACGGAAAAATCCGTGTGAAACCAACACTTTTCTTGTAGTTTTTTTGTTTAAGAATAAGCCTAAAATTGCATTATTTAATATATTAAACATGATAAATATCGTGTGGCCGAGCACGCATTTTCTAAAAAAATACATCATTTTGATAACATTAATTTGCATAATAAGACGTTTTTTGAATAACCTCAAATGACATTTTCCTAAGAAAACGTTATTTGAGTACCCTTTTTTTTCTTGAAGGACACTTTCGACTATACACATCTAGAGTTGTCACATTGGACTACCCGACCTAACCCACCAGACCAAAATGCAAAAACGGGTTGGGCAAACCCATATATTTAGGCTTTGACTTTTCCCACACCCCCTCCTACTCACCACACACCCCCAAACCCCCTAAATCCCTAAAATACCCTTCAATTAAAAACATTTCATCTCTCACTCTCCCTCCCAAACACTCTCACACCCCCTTCACATAACCTCAACCGAACCCTAACCCCTCCCCCACCCCAAATTCGATTTCTCACCCTCACTCTCCCTCTCAATCTCAACTCCACCATTTTTGAAGCTTCAATCTCGCATTCTACGCACCAGGTACTCCCTCCCTCACTCTCCTCTCTTTCCATTTCATCGTTTTAATTTGCCTGTTACTGCATTTTTATTTTTTCTGCATATGCGACGCGTTCGGTTGGCCTTCCCCGAACCTTTCTGGGAACGATGAAGTTCGAACGATGTCATGCGAACACCGTTCGAATGAGGCCATGCGAACACATGTTCGAATGGGGTTGTTCGAACAGGTGCGAATGATGCTGTTCGAACAGGTGTGACAGTATTGTTTCTGTTATTTTGCTGGTTATGTTGCTTAATTGGTTTAATGGTTGTTGTTTCAGATATGGTGAGGCATCGTGGCGGTAGTTCGCAACAGCCGGAGCGTAGGCCACCCCCGACGGCTTCCGAACGCAAACGGAGCCAAGATGGAGCTGAACCTTCCCGGAGGGGTAGGCGTAGGGACAGATTAGACGTCCCTCCTCCCCCACCGGAGGTTGATGATATTGGCCGGGATGTTGAGCGTGATGCTCAATTTCCGGCATATGAGCTGGCCGGCCCTTCTGGTCATGCACATGAGGAGGTTGGTGCTCAACATGGGGAGGATGTTCAGCCTCAGGAGCCTGCTGCTGCTCCTAGGGCTACATTCCCATTCCTTGGTGGACCTGTTGATGGTTCTGTCTTGCCCACATACGGGTCTCATATTTTGACTGAGTTCTATGCTGGCCGGGTAAGTTATTGTTATATAATAGCGTGTTGTCAATTTTGTTTCTTATTTTGTTGAACATATTGGCTTATTGTGCCTGTGTCATTTGTCAATGCAGGTTCGGCCGGACATAACTACGATTCCACATGGACCGGTTAACCTTGTGGTCCATGCTAGGATCAGGGAGACTCTTATCCTATCGGGGTTGTTCCCTCTCATAGGACTTGGTTTTCCCCTCACTCACAAGGGGCTGCTGAACGCATTCATAGAGCGTTGGCAGCCGGATACATCATCATTCCACCTTCCTGTGGGTGAGATGTCTATCACCCTTGATGATGTATCCCAGCTGCTACACATCCCCATCACGGGCCAGTTCTATGACATGCCTGACTGGACTTCGTGGCAGGGAGAGCAGCTGCTGATTGACTATTTGGGGGCCACCCCCCAAGATGCCGCTGAACAGACTTCTGCGCGAGGGTTGTCAGTTGGTCTTGTATGGCTGAGGGATCATGTCTTCCACCCAGCCATAGCTGAGCAGAGGTGGCATCATGCTGCTAGGGCCTATTTGCTCTATCTTTTGGGCTGCACATTGTTCGCAGACAAGTCAGGAAGCAAGGTTAAGCTTGGCTACCTAGGTATGCTTCTTGATTTGAATAATGTTGGAGACTACTGCTGGGGGGCAATGGCCCTTGCCCATCTTTATGATCAGTTGAAGGATGCTTCAAGAAAGAAGACGAAGAAGATGGCTGGTCATATGGCTCTACTACAGGTATAAAACTTACTCTCTTTTTTTTTATAAGTTTGCTTTAGGTTTACTTTCAGATTTATAATCAACCAATGATATGTTCATTACAGGGTTGGATTTTTGAGCACTTCCAGAGTGCCAATTTTACATCTTGGGTGGTGCACCCAGAATATGTTGAGAGTATGCCACGGGCGAAGAAATGGCTGTGTAGGGATGGCCCCGGGGCCATCAAGTCACACACCATCAGACTGTGCCTTGACCGGCTACACCGTGAGGAGGTCACCTGGGACCCCTACACAGGCCATAGGCAGGAGAGACCCTTTGAGGAGCTGGCCAGGTTCAGAGGGTTCATCCGGAGTGCTGGCTGTATGGTGAGCCATTTACCGGATAGAGTGCTCAGACAGTTTGGCCAGGTACAACACATCCCGGAGGAGCCCAGACCTGCAAATCGGGTCGTCTGTACTGTCACGGAGTGTGATGAGAGGTAGACACAGTTCCAGGACCACTTGGTGGCGCGGGGGCCTCCCTGTGTGCTGTACTCCTCAAACACGGTGCCGGGCTACTTTCCATGGTTTTCTAGGGTCTCACATCCCTTTGCCTTCCCTGAAAATTATGTAGAGCTTGTGGATGAGCCGGATGTCAGTGTGGTACGTGTTTTTTATGTTAATTACAGTAATAAGTTTCTTCTACTTATTTAAATCTACTTATTTAAATAATGTTATGTTATTTGTTTGACAGATGCTGCCAGAGCTCCTGGATATGGTGGATGAGATGGATGGGACCATCAATGATAATGTCCCAGAGCCAACCAGGAGCGTCTTTCAGCGCATCAAGAGGTTGCTCAACCCCTTCCGTAGGTTTAGGAGGAGGATCGTCAATGTGTATCAGAGGAGGGGGCGCAACACCCAGTAGGATGATGTCTTAGGGGGGATATTTGTTTGGAACTTTTGTATAATTTAACTACTTTTTATATTATTAAGTATTTTTCTGATGTCGTCTACTTAATTTGGCGCAAATTTATTGCCTTTTTATTACAAACCATAACCATACATGAAATACGAAAGACATGAAATACGAAAGACATAAAACCAACATAAGCAAACAACTAACTAAGAAACTAGTGTTTCGGTAGTCCCTGTTCCAGAAGATAAATGATCTCTTCTGGAGTGCGTATTGTGTCCACGTACAACTCTAAGACTTGTCGCCCCATCGGAAGTGTAGCATGATATTCCATCATGGTCCCAACGTCGTCATCGTTGCGGATCTCCATAACTGAAAAATAGCCAGTCCCGTAATCAAGACGGTTGTACTTTCGGTAACGTATACGCTCCACGTCTTTACGCCACGCTCCCTCTGGACGAATCTTCCTCTCAGCATTTTCCTTCAGTTGGGTGAAGGTGATGTCCTTACTCATCCTATAGAATACATGGTTAGGACAACGAAACACAACACCATGTTCGTCGGTGGTGACAGTCCCATAGTGATGAAGCGCCGTTAGGAATTTGGTGGATGAGTACTGGGTTGGGCACAATTGCCATTCCATTTCAGCTTGGTTGTAGCTGTCAAGAGGGAGAGTAGGTTTTGGTGAAGAAGCAGATTAGGGTTTGGTGAAGAAGGTCTGAGGATGTGAACCCCCTTTTATAATAGGCATGGTGAAATGTCAGCCGTTGATTTCATTTTTAGATCACAAATCTGAGCCGTTTAAATTCTATCCGTTCAGACACATTTTCCAAAGGGATTGACATCCACTCCTTTATCTGACACACATTTGACTGATTGTAAGCCGTTGATCAAAACTGTCGGTGGAATCTGAGACGTCCAATATCTGTCGCTCTGCAACACTGGTTCGAACAGCCTCATGCGAACATATTCGCATGACCACATTCGAACCTGTTCGCATGACCCCATTCGAACAGGTGAAAAACACCCAAGAGGGTGTGTCCCCATATTTAACACACGCGAATGGCCGCGTGCGAGCCTGTTCGAAGGCCCGTGTTCGAACAGGTGAAAATTCGTGAAAAAAAAGAGGTTTGGCCTGCCTTTTGGTCATTTCACACCCTTATGGGGTGTGTTTCGAGTAGGAGAGGGTGTGGGAAAAGCAAACGCCTATATTTATTGACATGTGTTGGATGGGTCGGTTGGGTTCGGCCAAAACAGGCCAATTTTCGATATCCTTATTTAACGAGCTCCATCCAAAACACTGCACTATCGAACCAACTATTGGGCTGAGCCAGAATTCACATATTTAAACACATCAGCTGAACGCGATTATTTGAATGTGTTTATGCTAATACTGAATGTTAACAAAAAGCCAACACATAACGTTACTTTTCTGACTAACTCAATAACTTATGTGTTTAAATATCTACGAAACATCGTGACCCATGTCGTGTATGTTTTGATATTTTTTTATGAGGATAGTACTCCAAATCTAATTTTTTTATATTAACAACCATACGTGTCAACAGGTAGCTGTTTAATAATATCTACTTTAACTTCAAAATTAATAAAATCGTCTCTCAACTAAAATTTTAAATCTTGCAAATGGGTCGTGCCTGCCCACGAGTGGGTTTTTAAGAGCATGGTCCCTGGAAATGCGGTTATTAATTAGTAAAACCCAAATACCTAATCACAGTTCCATGTACTACTTCTTCTGGTGGTCTTGTCTTTTGTGAGGACAAGCCCACAATGCACGGTTGAATATCACTAATCAGTGGTATCTTACATGTCATTTTGAAATCACCACTTGGAGTCAATGCAGTTCATGAGCTGGAGCTGTCGACAATTGTACAATTAAATCCTTAATATGTGCTAATATATGTACTTTTAGCACCGTAATGTATGATTATATGCTATTATTAATCTTAGATCATTCGATTTTATATAGTTAAATCACTAGAAATTATTGATCAAAACAAAGAAATAGGAATGATGTTGATTCTCATATGCACCCCACTCAAAATTTCTAATAATACTACCAACTTAATTAGTTATGAGAATTTTGAAGTGGAAACAACTTTTTTTTGGCAGAGACAAAAAAAGAAAGAAAATCACATGTCTCTTGCAGTATACAGGAAACTGCATATAGCATGACATTATATGAGATAATGAGAATAAAAACCTTTTGGTTGAAAAGAAAATGAGAATAAAGTTTAGATGATGTAAACCAAAAATCATGTAAGAAAGCACGAGTGAGTTTATGCTTTTGGAGGACATGTTTTTGGAGTTGAACTTTTCTTCTACCAAACACCCTTATTCTGAGTCTTTCTTTTGTTTGGTTCTTTATTACTACTTTTCTTCTTTTCTATTCATCTTGTTGTTGGCCTCTTTTCTCTCCTCAATAACCAAGTAGTACACTACACAATATTCTATGTTGATAACCAAACCCAAGTTCCTTCATACCCGTTAGTGAATGAAAAGGTTAAAGTTGGGTGAGTGAGAACAAAAGCATGTTCCCTCCACCACCCCCATTTTGAGGTGCAAAAATTTTGGGTTTCACCATATCCTTTCATTCGGCCTAATTTTCAGAGTTGATTAAGATTCCAAATTAAGAAGCAATTAGTATATATGTACCACATACTCCCTACGGTATTAGATATATAGTTAGTTAGTAAGATATATAGTTAGTTAGTCTCAAACTTTCTATTAGTTTGTTGTATTAGTTGTTAATGATTAGTTAGATTAGTTGGATATCATTTTACCTTTTTCCCCCTTGTAAGTACGTAGCTAATATAAAGACTAGCTACTGTACTCTTTGTAATTCGATTCAATTCAATTGATTCATCAATCAATCCAATATTCAGTTTTCATTTCCAATTCTGTTATGGATTGAATGTTTAATATGGTATCAGATGTAAATTAAAGATTTTTCCGCACTCTGCAACTCTTCGATATCATCTCCACTTGAGTTTCGATCTTCAATTTCTTGTTCGATCGATTCTCTCTTGTTCTGTTTTGGATTCTCCAAATTCAAAAATGAGTTCCATCAATCTCAGTTTCGCAGGTTTTACAGTTTCCTTTTGCTTGTGATTCCAATTCTGTGTTTGTTTAATTCCGTGATTTGCAATTTCGTTTTCAATTTCTACGATTTCCTTTTCTTCTGCGATTCGCATCTGCGATCTTGATCTTTTCTTCGAGTGTTGATCTCGATCGCGTTTGCTTTTGCGACGAACACTTTTCAGTTCGATTCGCATTTTTGGTTCTTGAATCGGTTTGATTCTTGGATCGTTCTCTCTTAATCTTTGCTGTTGATGTGCGCGGCGTTCTTTCTTCATCACGTTTGCGTGTTCCGCATTTCCGCACATCGCGTTTTTGGCGTTCTTTCACATCGCCGTATTGCATTCCGTTTCATTGTTTTTCTCTCATTTTGATTTTCAATGATTATGATCTGAAGCAGAGTTCCATTTTCATTTTAAATCGAGTTTCGATTTCGTTTTCGATCTTGAACCAAATTTCATTTTCTTTACCAAACAGCATTCAAACTGTTTGCTTAAATGCCTCAAAGAGATAGAATTTTTTTTCTCTTTGATGATTGTCTCCAAAAGGCTCCTATATTAAGTCACATTTTTTTCCAGTAATTTTGCCTTTCATTGAGTTGCTATTTGACTTGTATTCTAATGGGCAACTTGTCTCATGTTCCAGGTAAGCAATTCAAGTTTGCTTAATGGTAATGGACTTTCCAATTTCAATTATGTTGTTGGTGGTTTTTTAGCAGCAGCTGTGATGTCATTAAGCTATTCAACTATAGTTGTTTGAACAGGGGTAGAATTGACATTGTTAGCTTCTGCCTTATTGGGGCTTTTTCGAGTGGTTATAGCATTGATGCTTCCTTGATGGTTAAGCATTTGCCTTATGGCTTTCATTTTTTGTCAATGTATTCCCGGCATTTCTCGTACTTGTAATTTTTCATTGTAATTTTCTTTTGTTTTAATGTATCTTTCTATTGTTCATGTCAAGCTAGAAATGTTGTGAATAACTTCTAGTTTGCGGGGGACTATTAGATATATAGTTAGTTAGTTAGTTAGATATATAGTTAGCTAGTCTCAAACTTTCTGTTAGTTTGTTGTATTAGTTGTTAATGATTAGTTAGACTAGTTGGCTATCATTTTACCTTTTTACCCCTTGTAAGTAGCTAATATAAAGACTAGCTACTGTACTCTTTGTAATTCGATTCAATTCAATTGATTCATCAATCAATCCAATATTCAGTTTTCATTTCCAATTCTATTATGGATTGAATGTTTAATATACGGACTCAATAATAGTAAGAGAGACAAAGTCGTGTTGTACCGTACAAAATATATAAAAAAACTTCCAAATAATTTTTTTGAGCATCAAAATATGGTATATATATATATATATATATATATATATATATATATATATATATATATATATAATATGTATGATGAAAACACAAAAAACTTTTAAAATATTCATTGGCTTTCTTGAGCAGCAAAATATTGATTGGCTTTCATGGTATAATCTATGTTCGAGAACTTGGCTTGCCACGTGTTACTCGGCTTTATCCGTCATCGTGGTTCTCGCCTCCTAAAGAAGTTTTTGTGATATTTAAAAGTCAAACTGAAAACTTTAAGTTAGAATTTCAATCTTGTTCCCAATTGGATCAACTCTTGTTAGTCAGATTATTGTAAAATGTGATTGAACTGCATATTGTTTTTACAATGTCTGTATAAATTTATTAAACTTTAATAATAATTTGTTAATTATTTGAATACACCTATAGTCTCCACTTTAAATGCCGGTGCCACTTTCACGGTGTACACTGTAAACGGTGCTGAATACACCCATCTCTGTCTTCTAGTGTCGAGAAAAAATTCCCCATATGACCTTGTTTCTGTATTTGCATTTTGCTGCTAACAAGATATTTTGTAAACCGTCTTACTACTACAACATGTTAGGCTCTGAGGCTTAAATAAATTTACTCAGCATCTTTGCTAGGGTCTTTTCTTTGAAAGCTATCAAAGACATGGTCTTTTCTAGGTCTGACAAAAAATAACTGTGTGTATTGTAAAAGAAAAAACGGCATCACCTTTTAGGAAAAAGAAATTTATTGGAACCAACTCTGTGTATGTTTCATTAATTTAAATATATTTAAATCTCTACAATAGTTTGATTTTTTTTATATTTTTATTTTTACTTGAAGTCTTGAACACAAAGGTAAAGATAATCTATGATACAAATTACAAAGTTACAGAATATTTTTATGTGCGTGCGTGGTTATGTGTGGGACTATAACCGCACTAAATGACTTGATATTTTGTCCTTGACATGCTCATGCACGTCTCATCACGTCTCTCTTTGCATATGCATTAGTAAATTAGTAAAGTAATGGTTACAAGATATTGTAATTTTAGTGACCAAAATCCTATAGAGCGCGCGTCACGTGATCGGCTATGCTTGAACTTAAGTTTATCATCATCCTGGGTCAATTGAATTAAATTACTAGTACAAGACTTTCAAATAAAACCTACCCTATATGGAACTGGTCAACCAGCTATGTGAGTGAGTGTCATTTTATTTCCCTTCTGGGTACAATTTTGGTATCTTCGCTTATTATTTATACCTACCTTTGATCTAGACTTTCTACTTTATTGCCAAGTAGTAAGTTACTACTTTTTTATTGGATTTTTATTAGAAATTTTTTTTACGAATAACTAGTGTATTCTTACTACCAATACAATAAAAAAAAAAATCAACTCTCGTTTTTAAAATATAGAGTACTTTTATATTTATTATTCCACAAAAAAATTTTACTATATTTTCCTTTTATAAATTATTGTAACATTACTTTAAACTTTATATTAAATTAACCTTTATTTTTTAATTATTTATCTGGTTTTAAAAAATATTTTTATCTGATTTTTAATAAATAACTAAATGTATTCAAATTGAATACTAAACATTTGTAGTACATCTTTTAAATTATTTTTATCAATTAATATATTTTTAGAATTTTTTGAAAGTTCAATGTTTAGGAACAACTTTATGGCTTTTATAGTCGATAGTAGATAAGTTAATTTAAAAAAAAAATTATAATGAAAGGAGATTGAATTTAAAATATTTAATAACATATACAGCTGAACATAAATAATAAAAAATATACTATTTATAATTTTAATTCACTTATCATATTTAAAATTAGAGTATTAGGTGAAATTGCATATTAGACCTTTTATCATAATTTAAAGTTTCAATTTGGTCTTCTATCTTTTGTTTTTGTCAAATAGGTTTTTTCTCTTAATTTATATCACTCTTCGATTTAACTTAACTTTTCTTCCATTTTCTTTAAACTAATGCATGCATGACTATTACGTGAAATGTGCTGATATGTTTTGTTTACTGCTAGTATGGAGAATGACATCTCATTAATTATCTTGATCTTTCTTAAAAAAAAGTAGATAAGAATTTAGGGGTGCATCTAATAAAAATCATATTTTATTAAAACTAACGAAAAATGATAAAAATCCACCTTTAGACTATTTTTTAGGAGTCCATATATATTAGATGCGCCTAGAATTTAGAGTTTGATATCCTATAAAGCTCTTTCCTCTTTGCCTGCATGTACATGATTTGGGGGGAAATGTGATGAAATAGCATCCCCAATAATGGTAAAATAAACACATAAGCATGACACGTTACAAAAACGTATGGCGTGGCGGATCCATGATTTTTATTTGGCGGGGGGCAAAAATAAATTTGACCTAAAAAATCTAGACTGTTTGGTAAAAAATTGAAGATAGCAAATTAAGTAAAAAAAATTATCTTATGGGGACAATTGCCCCCTTCTCTATAGAGTGGATCCACCAAACGGGTTTAACATAAAATTTTAAAAGACTAAATATGTAATTTCGTTCTTAAATCTACGAACAAATAAATGAACTAAACTAACATATATGACATGGCCAAGAAGCCCTATCACTTCCCCGAAATAAAATTTAGCTAGCCAAATCTGATTCTTTGTCTTTTAATAGAAGTTACATGACCGTAGCTAGCTACTAGCTAGTACTTTTTTGCTTTTCTTTGGTATACTTTTAAGAAACATATCCATAGCAATATGTCATACAGGTAAAATCTTCCGATAGCAAAAATTTCCTTTTTATAAAAGGAAAAGTTATTTTAAAAAAGAAAATTGTGCATGCTTGCATCTTTTATTTAGTTACATTATCTATCCTTGTAATTAAATATTTGAGAAACATCAAGATCACGTGATAGAAATTAGTACTACTAATTAATCGCTTAAAATGAATATATTTGCAAACCGGTGTGATGTTCTCGACTTTCATAGTCAGTACTAGCAGTTTGAGTGGAAACCTTATCTTTTCGAATTTTTTAGTACTATAGTAGTAATTGTTTTGATTTCTTTCTTATGGTTACAAATTATGACACACATGCAAAACCAACATCTCTTGCTTCGGAGAGAAGTTTATGGAAGCGTTTAATGTAAATTTAAACCCAATATCAACTTGTAGCCATTAGTTTATCTACCAAAATATGGAAATACGAGCTGCGTTTTGGTCTCAAACAGAGACACAGATATTAAGACCCACATGATACTAATTAAAGCTTCAAATTAGCAACTGGCCCTTCTTTTTAGAATGGATCTTTTATAACTTCATTAGTTAATTAAATTGATGTTTTCAGATTTATTACAGTAACGTGAAAACTCTATTATGGAAGGTGTCGTTTTGAAATGGAAAATTACTACAGCAGAAGGTGTCGTTATAAAGCTAATAATGTTTGATGAATTTTTTTTTAGTTATTGTTTAATATACAAACTCTTACTCCCGGGATAACAAAATATAAACAAAAAATTCTTCGCATTTGGTCTACATTGAAACCAAATACAGAGACTTTTTGCTTATATTTTTTAATGGAAGGAGTAGCACTTTTGACTCTCTTTTAATAAGTTCATTTTACCTATAAAAAAAACTTTTTATATTTGGCAAAATTGTAAAAAATAAACTAGCTCCGCCAGTGCAAGTGTACCTATGCGATTGAAAATTGTTATAGGAAAAAATTGTATTTTGTAAGTTAATTAAGTTATGTTTAGATTTTAATATGTTTTCATGCAAGCGGTTAATTTATGTGTGGTGTATTTTTACTCAGGGATGCTGATTTCTCCCTGGACATGGAGATCCATGTGGAAACTTACTCATAGAGGGGTTCTGAATATTTGTTTGTATATATATATATATATATATATATATATATATATATATATATATATATATATATATGAATGATAGAGGCTATTGGGTTGTTTCACAATGTTTTTCTAGGTATGTCCTCAGGTGTGCCTTTAGTTATCGATTGTGTTGGAGTTCCTCTTTATAGGTGTTTTTCTGTGATCATTTTGTTGTTAGCTTTTAGCATTTTGTTTTGTGTTTGAGGTTTTCTTGGTGTAAGTCATGGGTTATCGTTGTTTTTATCATATGCACTACTACAATTTAGGCTTTTCGCATCGGTTAAAAATGACTTTTCGCATCAGTTCCGTGTCCGTTATAGATTCAGGTGATGTTAAAAGTACGCACCTTTTGCATCAGGTACGGACCTGATGCGAAAAGTATTTTTCGCATCGGTTGTATTACCACCCGATGCCAAAAGTCCTTTTTAATTAGATTTTAGCACATTTTTGGCATCGGATTTTCAGAACCACCTGATGCGAAAAGTACTTTTCGCATCAGGTCCTAATGGGAACCGATGTTAAAACTAACATTTTTTTAAAAAAAAAAAAATTCACTTTATATCTAAAATTTGGCAGTGGTACTATACCAAAGATCAAATAATTTCACTTTATATCTAACAGTAAACATTACAATGCTTCAACGAATTTGGAGTAATTTATTTGGATAACATAAAAGTAACAATGCTTCAAAAATAAGACAAAAGATAAAAAGTGAGCATGCAAGATAAAAGAAGAAAATGAACCACTACTCAGATGCTTAGCATTATCAAAGCTTGAGTGTGCTTTAGCTTTCTCCTTCCCATTTCTAGTCTTCTTCTTCTTCTTATGATGTTGATGCTGAGAAAATTGTAGTTTGCTAAGGTGGCTTTCTATCTGATCTTTTGGGTTTGTTTTCCTCTTCTTATGAGGCTGAGAAGATTGTGGTGCAGATTTTGGTCTTTTAGCCGAGGAAGATGGCAAAACATCAAGAACTTTCACAGAACAATCACTCTCATCAACCTCCTTTTCTTCTTCAGCAGCAGTCCTAGTAGTAGTATTAATATCTCTAGCTTCTTTGTATTTGATTTCTAACCCATTTTTAGCCAACACAATGACATTGAAGCAAGAGTTACCTTCATATTGAAACACAACAAACTGTAACTTATTACTCAAACACACATACTCTGCAAATTCTTTCCAACCATTATTGCAAAGCCAAATATCACCATCATCTTTTTTCCATTCAACTTTCCATTCAGTTTTGTTTGGTAGCCTTAGAGTAACTGGATTAGACATTCCTTCCCAATACCTCTTCATAAAACTTGTTGGCACTTTCTGCCATCAGAATCTTCCTTTTCTACTGAGTTGAGACCTTACTAAGAATTGGAGTAACAACCTGCAAATCCAGACACGGCTTGAAAAGGGACATTCAATATTATTATGCACAATGTTTAACTCACTATTATCATTATAGAAAATTAGAATTATGCCCAAGTAATTGTACTTTATACAAAATACAGATAGCTATATAGAAAACTAAAATTATACTAAACTAATTGTCTAGGAAAGCCCAGTAGAGAAAAACAAAATGGAACTTACTTGAAGAGGCGGCGATGCGAGAGATCGGGACAGCGACGGCGTGGACGCGAGAGATCGGGACAGCGACTGCGTGGACGACCCATAGAGAACGGCGTGGACGACGCATGGAGAACGACGTGGGCGACACAGAGAAAAATAAAGGACAAAAGACTGTCCAATGAGGCCATATGTCCGACATCAAAGGGAAAACAGTTTAGTATTGAGTTTTTATAAGCTCACCATCATTGAATCATTGTCAGTTTCTTCCTCAGGATCTCCATTGCTAAGCAAAGCCCCATTACCATCTGACTTCTCTTCATTGGAATCATCAAAATACCATTCAGCCTGGAATCAAAATAAAGGGCAGAAAACTATTATATCCATACTTGATAAGCCTGAATATAAAAGAAAACATGAGATATTACAATTAGCAAATGGTAATGGTAGAATTAGAAATGATATCTCCTTATCTACCTTCTCTCCATCATTCTCGACAACTACATCTTCCTGGTTTTGAGGATCTGGAACCAGCGAACGAATGACCTAAAACATTATAAAGGAGGTAGGGAAAAAGTAAATGTGTAAATTTATAAAATAGTTACAGAAGGTATGAGATTAAAAGCGTAAAACAATTGAAAGATCACAATGTCTGAATGGTGCATGAACAGAAGACTTATCAAGTATATCAAACTTAAGAGGGGGAACAATTACAATGTTTTCAGATTGACACAAAAAAGGAGCTTCCACAATTAGCCCCATTAGCCCCATTTTCGTCCACAATTACTTGGTTCATGTCTATGGTTTGCAAGGCTTCCCCACGAGTAAATATAATGGCATGATTTTGGTTTTCAGGTTTCCCTTCACCTATTTCTGTTGGAGGACCAGGAAGCTTGATGCGATATATTTCCTATCAATAAAACATTGAATCATAAAAACTCAAATTTAGTTTAAACTTATTTTAGTACATATGGCTCTTGTCAATGTGCTTAAAAAATCTTCATAAAAAGCACCAAATCAAGCAAAAGGATCTAAACGAAATCCAACAAACAAGGTGCTCGATAAAATGCTGCTACTAAAAGAACAACTAACCTGCTTTTACAGAGGTATCAGCCTGAGCAACATTCCTAGCCATGGCAGCCAAGAGCGCGATCCCGTGTTCAGCGGCGGCGACGGTGTTCGCGGTGGGAGCATTGACGACCAAACATCCATGCTCGGTAGCGGCGGCCAGATCCACGTTATCGATTCCAACACCGGCTCTTCCGACAACCTTAAGCCTTCCAGCGGAGGATTCAAAAACCTCACGTGTAACTTTAGTACCGCTTCGCACGATGAGAGCATCACAAAGCGAGATCTTGGTGCAGAGCTCCTCGGGAATTAGATTGTATGAGCAGTCGACGTTGGCGAAGTCTTTCAATAGGTTCTTGAGAGCGTAAGAGAGAAGTACTGATGGTTTTTGGTTTTTGCTCGCTGGTGTCTGATGTCGCCCTAAAAATTTTGGGGCTTTTCAACATCAGGTGCAAAGAGAGCCGATGCGAAAAATGCTTACATAATTTCAAAAATGCCACCGCATTTTTATCAACATCAGTTAGTTCATGAACTGATGCGAAAAATGTTTAAATAATTTCAAAAATGCCACCGCATTTTTATTAACATCAGTTAGTTTTTGAACTGATGCGAATTCCTGATGTAGATTCCATTTTTTCCACTAGTGATGTTTGGGTGTTTGGTAGTGGGAGTTGTTTTGTTTGTGTTTGTGTATTTTGACTTTGGCCATTGGGTGTTTGGTAGCTTTTGTAGGTGTTACTTGGCACTTGGCCGTGTTGGTGTATCGTGGCTTTGGCCATTCCTCCCTAGCCGTACATATTGCTTGTGTTAGGTTTTATTAATTAAATCTTCTAGTCACTAGTAAAACGGGGTGTGGGGACGAGGAGCGGTAAAGTACTTATTGTTGTCGCCCCGTCCAACCTCGCTGATATTCCTATTTTCATGTGGTCATTAATAATATATAAGTAATTGGGAAATAATATATATATATATATATATATATAATACTACTTCAATATTTAAAATTTCATTTCATATCAAAAAATGATCCTGCGCACAATGTATATTCAAAAAAATATAAGTAAAGAATGATTATGAGAAATTTCGCAAGAAATGCATCTAAAGCATACATAACAAGTTAAAAAGGAATTTTTTAATAATTATAAAAAAGATTTAATTTTTTTTAAGAATTACAAGAAAGGATTTCAAACGATCTTATAAAAAGGAGATAAAAGAAAAAAATTATTATAATACTAAAAACTATCTTATTTTATTTACACACTAGTCTCATCCGCTATCCGCTAATAAATGAGACGTGCCAAACAGAACCTAAATGAAAAATAAAATAGGTGTTAAAACCCTAAACTGCAATAGCGTTAACGAAATAACATTAAAATACTTTTTTATAAACTATAAGAAATTTTCTTTCATAAAACATATAAGCAATTTTGATTAGCTATATCACATTACTCATTGAAAATTGTAAAAAAAAAACTCATTGAAATAAACTAAAAATAACGACATTTTAAACAAAAAAAATGCACCAAATAAATTCTTTCAAATATTCCAATTTACTGGAATTTAAACAAAAGACATCTATTGTTCATCTATAAGAGGAGATAATCTATTGTTTAGCATGCCATCTAGGACATTCGTAAGAAGGATAAAAGGGTAATTTATCATTGTGAGCAACAAATTGAACATAATAATGTAGTTGAGGATAGCCCCTTTAAAGAGCGTCCATTCAAGGCTTCATATGATATTAATTTGGTTATTTCATTGAAAGAAGATAATGATCTCAATCGTTTCAAGGGTATGAGCAATATTGTTTTATCACGAGAAGAGATGGAAGAAAACCCAAATCATTTGATTGGTGTGACATTTTTTTTGGTTATTGCAGGTAAAGCTACGTAAGAAGATTTTTACCTCTCCTTGCTTCTTCACGCGAATCCCCGCTTGAAAAATCTCTCTATGTTAGACACGCCTCTGCGGATACTTGTAATTTAGGTGATTTGGTGATACCCTCTTCAACAAATAACTCATCGAACCATTGCTTGCAAAAATTATTGATTCATCTTCCACTCAACTTCTCACCATCAAGCTAGATTCACTAAATATCTCAGAGTCCGCTGTTATTCCTAATTCAGTAGTAGCATCTAACATTAGAATATTATGAAAGCTTTAGGGTGATGTGTTAGATGATGTTGACCCATCCTATAATCAACTAACTCCCACCACCGGGCTAGATTCACTAAATGTCTTAGTGTCTGCTCCTACTTCTAATTCAGTAGTAGCATCTGACATTACAATATTATGAAAGTTTTGGGGTGATGTGTTAGGTGATGTTTTGAACCGCTGTGTCGAAGACCCAAAAGAACAGTTGCACTGTATGATATGTTTTGAACCGGTTGTGTCCAAGACCCAAAAGAAGAAATTGTGGCAACAAAAAAGAAAAGAAATTGGTCGTTGGCTATAGTACTCATTCAAGGGGCAAATTCGGTCTCTGTCTCCTTTAAATTGTCTTATTATTTGTCCTTTGGATTGATTGTTTTAGAGTCTTTATTATTATTTTGTCTTTATTTTCTTTCATCGCCAAAGATATTGGTCAGGTCCCCATTTGGTCTCTCTTCCATCTGCTTTCTTTTTTTCTCTTTTTTAATAAAGTTAGGGAGAAGTACTCTTTCCATTCTTGATGTGTTTTACGATGGTTTTAATGCGATTTTCTTCCTTATATTTTAAAAAAAACATAGGATGAGAATTTCCTTAAAGATTTACCGTAATTATTCATAGAAACTATAGGAAAATAAATTAATAAAGCCTTTTGTTTGTATCCCCATTTTCTCCCTTATACCCCCATATATAATCCATTTAATCTCCAAAATACCCTTCAAAAAATTAAAAGAAAATTAATTTTTTTAAAAATTTACAGAATTACCTGTTTTAAGGTGATTCCGAAAAGTTCTAAACTAGAATTTTCTGGAATTATCCTCTTTTGAGATAATTCCGGAACACAGTTTTTTTAAAAAAATTCAGAATTATCTCAAACGACATAACTCCAGAAGTCAAAAGATTGGCTTCTGGAATTATGTGTTTTGGCGTAATTCCAAAAATCAAAAATCAAGAGTAAAATCGTCTGTTTGGTGAATTATGGGGTACATGATATGATAGGGGTAAAAAAAGCCATTAATAAAATGCAATAAACAATTAAAAGATTGAAGATATTATCAAAAACATTTAAAAATTGAAGATGTCACAGATGGACGCAGATTGTGGGCGCAATTTAAACTTGCACCAAATTAGAAAGGATCGAATTGAATGAACCCAAACGAGCATAATATGCTGGTCACACTCAAAACAACGGCATCGAATCTCGTACGGATACTGACGGAAATAAATTCATCGAATATCGGATTAACATTTCGCTGATTAAGTTGCTTAAAAAAATTCCACACAAGAATCTTGGACTTTATGCTAATAGACTTGCACCATATTTTTTTTATAATAAAAGTTCTGTTTTTTTTTTCCTAGCCAATGTTGGTGGAGAAGGTGGGAACGTTACTTTCTCGAGTTTGAACTCGGGACCTTCTGCTTGCACTTATTGGGAAAAACCCAAGTCCCACATTGACTAGAGATATGGTCTCAAAAGAGTTTATAAGTAGGAGGCAACCCTCACCTTACAAGCCGGTTTTGTGGGGTTGAGTTAGGCCTTAACCACAATCTAAGATGGTATCAAAGCCTATCCTAGATCTTTCGGGCCACCCACCATTATAATCCACGCACCAAGCCCAATAGTGCTGGGCGTGAGGGGGTGTATTGGGAAAAACCCAAGTCCCACATTGACTAGAGATATGGTCTCAAAAGAGTTTATAAGTAGGAGGCAACCCTCACCTTACAAGCCGGTTTTGTGGGGTTGAGTTAGGCCTTAACCACAATCTAAGAGCACTCAATTGGTGCACTTTTTTGGTATTATCGGACAGTAGATAATGGATAAGCTAGCCGATAGCAAATAATGTGTTTAGTGAAATTTGGGTTAAAACCGTTGATAAATGTAAAATATCATAAAAATATATTTAATTAATGATTAAATAATTTAATGACCACAAAATGCTTATTTTACATCAAAAGGTCTCTTTTTCTTTTTTCTCTTGTGTTCTTCTTTTTTCTCTTTTTTTAGTAAATTCAGGGGAAGTATTTTTTTTTCCTTCTTGATGTTTTTAACATCAAAAATTTTTAATGAGACTTCTTTCCTTCTTTTGCCAAGAAAAAAAAGGTGACAAAATGCTGAGAATAGAGAAGTAATTCTAGAAAAATAATAAGGGTAAAAATGCCAAAAAAGTGAAATATTATTCGCTATCCGCTAAAACGATAGCATTTCAAAAAATGCTAAATACTACCCAAAAAAAAACTAAATGCTAATACTTACTAAACACATGTACACGTTGTCAGGTAGTTAATTACGCTAGTTTTATCTCATATCCGCTAGCGGATGAGACGCGCTAACTAGAGCCAAAAACAATGGGGTAAAAAGGATTCAAAATAGTAAGGGCATCATGATATTAAGAGGTGTTGAGTTTAATTAGCCGTAGAGAGGGGGGAACCTGGAGTTGTTAATTTTTTTATACATTCTTTTTTGTTTTATATTTTCTGAATTTTTTTTTGTTTTATTCAAATCAGCTTTGTGGATGGTTAATTTATGTTGTCAAACAACAATATCCGCTGTTATCAACAAAGACCCTTAACGAAAAATACTGGAAAACAACAATATATCAACTTAGTCATTGACTTTTGCAAATGTGTTTCAATTTAGTCCTTTAATGCAAAATAAAGGGACAAAATTGGAACACTTTTGCAAAAGTCAAGAATTATATATGTTTATTTGTTCTGAAATTTCAGGGATCAAACCGACTAATAACATATTGTTTAATTATGCGCAAATTTGTGTGGGTATTATATATATATATATATATATATATATATATATATATATATATATATATATTGTTGGCTTTATTGTTTAATTAATGTTGGTTTTGAGAAATTTGATATTCAGAATTATTATGTATTTATATGTACAAATCAAAAGATTATTTTGAAAATTAAACAAACAATAATGATAATGATCAATCACCATACATGTGTTAAAAGATCAATTTATTCTCTACTCTAAACAAACTGATAATTTATAAATTGATAATTAGAGTTTTTAATTTGAATTTGCAAACTAACATTATTAATTCAAGTCGATAATTTGGATATATTAATATTTATTTAAATTGGTTGATTTAAAGATTAAAAAAGTTACCTAGTAGACCAAAAAGTTAGTTTACAAAGAAGTTGCCATTATATATAGATGTAGATAAAGAAGGTCAAACACAATCAAACTAGATAAGCAAAACTCTAGATGTTACCTTGAGGTTGAAGAAACAAATGTATCACAACAAGGAGGAGGTATATCTCAAATATCCTAAACCCATATCTAATATCAATGCAAAGATTGGCATTCAGACGAGTAGGCTAATATGAGAAATTTGCACCTTTCAATTCATTGTCTTCTCCGAAAAAAAAAATATTTCTTTAGTCGGTTTGAAGACCAGTTTATAGGAAGAATCCTCACCTTTTGGATATCTTCCAAAGAACAATTTCTCAATGATGACATCTCTTAAACCCACTCTCATGCCAAAACTTAGGCTTTGTTTGGTATCATGGAAAAGAACAGAAAGAAGATACATTTTTCAACTATTTTTCCTTTGTTTGGTGGAGAAGAAAAAGTGGTGAGGAAGGAAAAAAATTACATGAGACCTACAAAAATGCTTGCGCTCCAATTTGGGAAGAAAAGGTGAATAAGATAAAAAAAATCTCTTTTCCAATTTTATCCAAAACTTTTATACTTTATTTCTCTTTTTAAGCGTAATTTTGTAATCTTAAATTTTTATACTTTCTATTCTTATTTTTTACTCAATCAAACAAGGGAAGAGAACACTTTTATCTTTCTTTCCTTAACCTTTCACCTCTACCAAACAACATCTAACTTTATACTTATTTTCTCTTCTTTTCCTTTCGTTTCCTTTCTCTTCTTTTCTTTTATTTTTCCTTCCTACTCCAAACATAGGCTTATAGCTAAAGAAAATACCAATTAATTCAGCTATAAGAATGGTGTTAGAGTCAAACTTTTGGGTAACCCCGCAATCTAGTTCTCGTTAGCACATACTCTCTTCGTTTTCATTTATAAGCAAAAACATTTATTTTTTCATTCCTACTGAATATAAACAAGTAAAAGTTCTTTTTAGTTAATTTATCCAACTTACTCCAATTAATTGCCTACTTTTTCTTTTCCCAAAACTTTTAATACGAGGAAAGCCAATGATCATAGGGGTAATTTAAGAAATTACCTCCATTTTTTTTATAAATTTTATTGCTTTCTTAAACAATGTGTCTAGCCACCATTTACTTATAAATGAAAACGGATGGTGTAGCTAATCGCATTCAATAGAGTCGCTCCTTTCAACAACTCGTTTTGTCTCATATTATTTTTCGTATAAAATTATACACAAGTTTAAAGAAAATCTTATATTATGTTTATTTCCAACATAAAATAGTTTCTTTTGAACAAAATACTTTGCAAATAACTGGAATAAAATGGAAAGACTAATCCATAAAGTACTCGATCCGCCCCATTTTGTTTGACATTTTAGCCAAAAATAATTGTTTCCCAATCGTCGTTTTACAATAGCATTCGGCCCTGGGCCTAGGATGGCGGTGCGACCGCCTAAGGCCCGGGTTCGTAGGGGGCCCAAAAAAATTCATACTAAGCTTAAATTATACTAGTGTTATAACCAAATAAATTAAGTAAAAAAGGCCCTTCAAGAAAAACCTACGCTATAATTGTTTCTCTTCCCAAATTGTTTCTTCCCAAACTGCAATTAATTGCTCTTAAAACATTTACTGATTTTTCTCTCTCAATGTTTAGTGTTTAGAGCCCAATAAACTCAATTGCTAATTACCCTAAACAAATAACAATACTCAAATACATCTTCTTCTTCGGCAATTTTCTTCATTCTTTCTATTTCTCTCACTTACAATTCCAAGAACACAAGCTCAGCTCCACCGCCTACCACAGCAAATTAAAAGCACACAATTTCAGTTATTATCCCCTTTTCCCTCTTTTGATATGTTAATTTATTGATTTCCAATTTTTTATGCTACTTCCTCAATTTTTTGTTGTATTCAATTTCTAGTCAACTTGTTTTGGGAGATGTTAGGTTTCGTTTATTTGAGATTCATATTGTAGCATTACTTTAGAGTAAAAACTAAAAAGTTCAATTGAAAGAGTTAGGCAAAAGTTCAATTGAAAGAGTAAAGACAAAAAACATCAATTGAAAGATTATAACATTCCTATTTCCCCAATTATAACATTACTTTATTTAAGATGATTTTGATGAGTTACGTAATATTCATATATATGAACTTGAAATTTCATCTCAAAATGCTCGAAGAAACCGCTTCTTATGACTTTCCGAGAAAAGTGAAGTTTTTTGATATTTTGTAAAACTATTACTATGTATTAAGGCGTATTATGTTAAATGAAAAAAATTATTTTTTTTTTGTCTTTTATTGAAATATTTTCAAATTATAAAATAGTTATATGTGAGGGGACTCTTTTCTCACGATTTGCCTAGAGCCCATAAAATGTCAAGAACAGGCTGAATTGCAAGGATACATGTAAGCATCAATGTTGTTTTCTTTTTTCAATAAAATCAGTTATTAAGAGATAGAGAAAGAGAGAGTGAAAGAGACATACGATGCAGTAACAAACAACATATAGTAAGAAAGTATAAGATAATTTAATTCTAGAATATTCATTGTTAATCCCTTTCCCACAACCTTAAATGTGAATATAATGGGGGAGAATGGAGTCGTTTTTTTTGGACAAAGGGAGAAGGGTGTAGTTGAGAACTTAAGATATCAACAAATAAGAGTGTTATTGGAAAAAAGGTTACACATGCTCATTAGAATTTTTAGAGCGACAAATAATTTAGGACAAACAAATATTCCACGTACGACACTTAGGATTTGTTTGGTTAATGATAGTTTAGTCCCCATCACATAGTCTCCACGGTGATTCCGCGGAATGCCTATGCCTCCACAACCAGCTTAATTTCTCGATCAAGTCTTAGAATATTAAACATAATTTTTTTTATATCCGAAACCGGGGAGGAGGAGGAGTACGTTTTTCATTAGCAAACTTTGAATTTGAGACCCACTTAAAAATCTAAACTCAGTTCCACTCAAACAACAATAATGTTTGCTTTTTTTTATTTAGAAGATCTATGTTTTTTTGACGAACATTAGAAGATCTATTGGGGACTTTCTTTAAATTTTATATATAAAATAATGAACAAGTTGGACTAGGTTCACCGATCGTGATTTTGTCGAATTTGGTGTTGTTGGCTGGCTGTGTGGGTCTGCCTTGATCTTATTAGGTCTGTATCACTTGGCTCAATGTCAATGGGGGAGATACTAGATAGGATCACTTCCCAAGTATTGCCCTCAACATTGATTTTGTCTTTGATGATCCATATATACATTTGAATTGGTGGCTTCGTTATGTTATGGGATCTTTCAAATATACATAGACAAAAATAAAACGAAATGAGTGACCCAAGTATTGCCCTCAACCTTGCAAATCACCGCTCACAACACAACTGAGGTCAAAGACATTGTATTCTTTAAGGTTAATAAAAAAACAAGATTAACTTATTTATAAAACCTTAAAGCACAAGTTAATCTTGAATTTATAAGACAATGAGTTACATGTTTTTGTGTGTGATCAAGTCAATTATTGGTCATGTATTTCAACTCATGTCCACATTATCTCACACATTGTATGGATTGAAAGAAAATAAGAATTTATAAAAGAAGTTGAAATTAGAGAGAATGGTGGATATATCTTTGCTGTTTGGTTGTTGAAAAAAATAAGGAGAATACATGTGACAAGAGTCACGTAAATTACTTCTCACCTTTCATGAAAAAATATGATGATAAATTTTTCTTTATCTTTACCACCCGATATTATTACATTAAAAATATTAAAACATTTCAATAAAAAATCTTAAAATTAAAATAATTTAGAGATAGGTGTTTCCTTTTCTTTTAATTTCAAATGGAATAAAAGGAAGATATATATTTATCAATTTTCTTTATTTCTATTTTTATCTATAAGAAATATTTTTTACTTTTTAGAGAAAACATTTGATATCTCCCTTTCAAGTAAGGGATGTGTTTGGCACGAATCGTATGGGCGCGTAGACATGGTGTAGTTCTCTCTAAATAACAGTGAGCAGAAAAAACCCAGAGACGTACAGACTACAGAGTGAAATTGTAAATGGCCGCGAATTCTAGGTTGCCCGCCACGTTAAGTTCTACCTCTAGCTGTTAAACGTTTAATAAAAAAATCTTTTTACATAAAAAAACAACAACGTAGAAAAAAACGAGCAAAACATTATCACTGCCAAAAAAGTTAATAACCCACCCACACACATGACCCACCCACCACCACCACCCCTGTCCAGCACAGAGTGGAGTGTTTCACTGCCATGATAATCACTTTACCAAAATTACCCTCTTATCTTTAGGTAGTTTGAATATTTCCTTTTTTTTAACAATTGGATAACTTTTTCTATAAATATGAATAATATGCGTTTCTAATGTTGTAGGAGTATTACATTAGTTAAAATTGTATTGACATTTTTTTAATTTTATTTTTGAAGTTTCATTGAATTTTATTTTTTGAAATTTCATTGAATTTCCAAAACAGAGCTAATTTAGTAATTTCACAGTAGCTAAAAGGTGAACTTCTAAACTCAAAAAAGCCGTTTCATTCATTTGGCAAATCAGACGGTGAAAAAGAAAAATCAAAGAAGCTTTGTCACCGTTAGATATTAAAAACAAGAAGAAACTATCATTTTTATTAGTCAAAGCAATTTGACCAATTAGTGTAAAAGAGCCGGGTATCTTGGGTGTCACGTGACTCACATCACAATACTCAAAAAACTTTGTCACCGTTAGATTTGTATCATTGGTCCAGATCTCTTATGTGAAACCATCTGAGCAACGTGTTTTAATCTCATAATAAATGCGGCGATTCGAAGAATTGTGTCTTCTCACTATCAAATGTGACCCTCTCCCGGTCTTCCTTCTTTTTTCGAGAGAAATAAATTTATTTTTGTATTAAAGAGGAATAAAAATTTTAATGGAAAAATCAATTTCATATATAAACCGTAAAAATACTAAAGGAAATGTATTTATATATATTTATTTTAATAGCATAATAATCTTTCCTGTTTCGGCTGTTGGATCTTATAAAAACGCGATTCCAGTGTTTTGGTCCTCTCAGGCTCAGCAACACTGAACTCTCTCTCCTCTTCCTTCCTTCCTTCCTCATTTCTTTGTTTACCTATTCAGTGACCCCAACAACACACATCACCATTCACTCATCAGAATCTATACTATTAATACTTTCGATTCTCCTCACTCCTCAGTTTGAATTAGAAGATTTCCTTTCCTTTCAAAGTCACCAATAGAAGCTTCAAGGAAAGTCTCCTTCTCTGGTTACAGTTGTTGAAAACAACACTATTGGAATCACTATCCGTATGATGTTAAGAACTCTTCTTTTCTCTTTATTCTTATCATCACTCTCTACCATGTTTACTCCCTTCCATTTTTAATATCTACACACTTTTTCTTTTTCTCTTTACCTCACCCAACCCCTCACCTTTTCATGTCTTTTTGGAAGATTTCTCCATAAAAGGCCTTTGGAGTGCCCATCTTAAAGCTTCACTCTTGTTCTTTACGACTCTTAATATTCCAAAACCGGGGCCTATTTGTTCCTTGAAAACACACAGTATTGTTTACCATAAGACACACCATGGAACAGAGTATCCTATGCAAATACACAGAACACCACACAGTTACCAAGAAACTCATCTCATCCAAGAAAGGCGGCAACAACAACAACAAAAACACCAAAGAATCAAGGGTGGTGCGAATATCAGTTACTGATCCAGACGCCACTGATTCTTCAAGCGATGAAGAAGGAAACGGTTTCTTTCCTCGAAGAACTAAACGTTATGTTAACCGTATCGAGATCGAAACCGCTCCTTCAAGAAACCCCGTGGTTAACCGGAAGAGGACGGTGGGAGAAACCTCCGCCATCCGGCGGCCGGCGAAGTTTCCGGCCGTGAACAGTGACAAAAAGTTCCGTGGCGTTAGACAAAGACCATGGGGAAAATGGGCGGCGGAGATTAGAGATCCAGCGAAGAGGGTACGGCTCTGGCTTGGTACCTTCGACACTGCAGAAGAAGCTGCTATGGTGTACGACAATGCCGCGATTAGACTTCGAGGACCTGATGCTTTAACCAACTTCATCACGCCGCCGCAGAAGGAAAACCCGTCGCCGATGGAGGATCAACCCACCGCCGTAAAACCTGAAATGAAAGTCGTTGTCGATGTCGAAGCTTCTGGTTCTGGTTCCGGTTATGATTCCGGTAATGACCGATGCCTTCCACTTTCTTCTCCTACTTCGGTGTTTCAGTTCAGGAGTAACTCCGGCGAAACACAAAAAGCGGTGGAAACAGAGGAAGCGAGTGAGGTAACGGAAGTGTTTAGAGAGTGTGAAGGAGAAACGAATTTGTTTGATGAAACGGGGCAGTTTTTTCAACTTGATATGCCAGCGTGGGATGATGTGTTCAATTTTCAAACTCCTGAGATTCCTATGCTATTCGAAGAAGAACAACCACAGTTATTCGATGAAACGACGCCGTTTTCTTCAGTTGATGATTATATTGACAACATTGTCCTTGCTGATTCCCTCATTGACTTTGAGAAAGCTTGTCCTTCCCCTCCATCTCATTCTCCTTCTACCTCTTCTTGCCAAGTGGATGATTTCTTTCAAGATATTTTGTTAGCCTCGGATCCTCTCGTTGTTCTCTGAGATTAAAAAACAAAAGTTTAAGGTGGCTGTCTATTGCACGGCAGATTTTGGTTCCGACGAAAGAAGAAAAAAAATAAATGTTTACTTTTAATTTATTTTCGGTTTTATATAAGCTTATTTATTTGCGTAATATTTGTTTTGTACACTCCGTTACAAAATGCTAACGGGGAAGAAGAGTTGAGTGAAGTGAAGTTTTGTTTAGTTTTTACATCTAAGTTGTAATACTACTTACTACCTTTTTTGCTAAATAATTAGGATGGTTGAGAAAATCTAATGTATATTGTCCGGAACATGTACTCCAGTTCTTTACATTTTACGATTTGAAACTCTATTCTAGTTTGAATTAATTTTTTTCAACCTTGAGAAAAACGATTTGGCTTTGTTGAAGAAAACAGGGGAAATTTCAAATAATGAATGGTGGGGGGCGCTGATTGCGGTTGTGGCCGGCCGGTCGGTCGGTTGAATCCAAAGCGGTAGCGGCAAAAAGATTGATTGATCGCTTGTGATAATAATAATGTGAATTTAAGACTTTTTTAGTGCTACTATTAATTTTGAATATGAGACTTTAATGTTTTAATGTTTAAAACGTTACACAGTGCACGCGGGGGTGTACATACTAGTAAAATGTTGGGGGCTTTATGTGGGTGAGTGGCATGCCTCAAAGAAGACTAAAAAGAGAAACAAGTGCGTGTGAGTACATCAAAAGCTGAACTGCAGAAGAGCGTATTCGTTGTCGGGATTGGACTTTTTCAGTGCACAAGACTTGTTTTGGTCTATATTCTGGCTTTCTCTACCGTAACATATCTTTCAAAAGTGAATTATACAGTTGTTATTAATATAAAAATTGAACTATCCCAGCATGTATTCGAAAATTTGAAGAGTTAGGCAATGATAGAGTTATACTACTCTTTATCACCGTCTCTTAAATTTATTAAAATTTAAATGGATTCTACCAAATTTGTATGGGACTTATATGATTTAGTAAAAACCATTTTAAATTCAACCGAGACGAGTGTGTTTTGACGAAAGGCTTTTTTTTTTATCCCCTCACATATTCTGTCCCTCAAATTGACCAAACTACCAATTTTACTCATAATTTCTCAAACAAATTTCTAGAATTACCTGTTAATACATAATTTTGAAACGTATTTTTTTAATTTTTCTGAAATTACCTCTTAACACGTAATTTCGGAAGACATTTTTTAATTTTTGTCTTGTTTTGTGTCATTTCTGGTTTAACACTCTTGAGAGTTTTTTTGTTGATTCAATTAAGAACCCAAAGAGAGCAATTGAGTGGGAAAAGGCAAGAGAGTTACATTACACAAAAGCCTAATATGAGAGAAACAAACACGAGTGATACATCACCAAGAGTGTAAACCCGTGAGAAGTGTGGTGAAGTCCTTTTTTTTCCTTTCACATTTGTTTTGTTCTTTGTTTGAATTATGGCAGGAATCGAAGGTGATGATCCTCCTCATCTTGATGGAGCTCAAAGGTTATTGGTTGATGTTATGACTACCCAAATGCAAAAGATGATGAGGGAAAACAATGAAGAACTCTATGGAAGAATTGAGCAACTAGAGAATCAGTTGAATAATCATGAAAATGATCCAAATGAGGATAGGAGGAGACAAGATAGAAGAAGAAGAAGAAACAATGAAGGGGATCCAAGGGATGACAGAATTGAGGGAGTCAAAATAAAAATTCCCTCATTTAAAGGGAAAAGTGATCCGGAGGCCTATTTGGAGTGGGAAATGAAGATTGAACAGTTGTTTGCTTGCCACAACTATACCGAAGAGAAGAAGTTAAAGGTGGCAGCCATGGAATTCACTGATTATGCTCTCATTTGGTGGGACACATTACAAAAGGAGAGAGCAAGATATGGAGATCAATTGGTAGGTACTTGGGAAGAGATGAAGAGGTTGATGAGAAGGAGGTTTGTCCCATCCCATCACCAAAGGGATTTGCACAACAAGCTCCAAAGACTTACACAAGGCAGCAAGGGTGTAGATGAGTACCATAAGGAGATGGAGGTGGCCTTGATTAGAGCTAACATTACTGAAGAACGGGAGGCAACGATGGCTAGATTTTTACATGGGCTGAATAGTGACATTAGAGATGTTGTGGAGTTACAAAATTATGTTGAAATGGATGACTTGGCGCATCAAGCAATCAAGGTAGAGCAACAACTTAAAAGAAAAGGTAACATGAAAAAGAGTTCCTACAACTTTAATTCTCCAAGTTGGAAGGATAGAAAAAATGAGGGAAGTTCTTCATCAAGCACATCCAAGACAGCTCCTCCCAAGACACAAAATAAGTCTAATGAGGCTCCTAAGAAGACAAGAAGTAGTGAGATTAAATGTTTCAAATGTTTGGGGAGGGGTCACATAGCCTCTGAATGCCCAACCAAGAAGACCATGTTGTTTAAGGAGAATGGTGAGATTACTAGTGGTTCATCTTCAGATTCTGCCCCACCTAGTGATGAAGAGAATGAGGAGGAAGTTCCAGAAGGAGACTTGTTCATGGTTAGAAGAATGTTGGGAAGCCAATCAAGAGACTTAGATGAAAGTCAAAGGGAGAACATTTTCCATACTTGATGCTTCATCCAAGATAAGTTGCACTAATCAAGGTCTGTTCTTTAATTATAGATGGAGGAAGTTGCACTAATGTTGCTAGTGCGAGGATGGTCTCAAAAATGAATATGTTGACTAAACCCCATCCACAACCATACAAGCTTCAATGGCTTAGTGAGGAAGGTGAGTTGATAGTGAGTCAGCAAGTGGAGGTTGATTTCTCTATTTGGAAGTATGAGGATACAGTTCTATGTGACGTGGTGCTAATGGAGGCTTGTCATTTACTTCTCGGGTGGCCATGGCAGTATGACAAGAGAGTCATTCATGAGGGATATACAAAAAAGTTCTCTTTTGTCCATAAAGATCGCAAAATTACTCTTGCTCCTTTGTCTCCAAGAGAGGTTGGTGAGGATCAATTAAAAATGAGAGAGAAAAGAATATGGCAGTGAAAAGAAAGAGGGAAAAGACTATGAGAGTGGAAGGAAAGAGAGAAAAGAAAATGAGAGTGGAAAGAAAGAAAAAAAACACAAAATCTGTTTATAAAAGAAAAAGAAGTGAAAAAGGCTATGCATATGAAGAAGCCGATACTCTTGTTATTGAGTAAGGAAAGTAAATTAAAGGATGCAAGTCCTAATAACCCTCTTCCTTGTGAAGTTTCCTTTTTGTTGCAGGAATTTAAAGATGTCTTTCCCAGGGAGGTACCTTGCGGCCTTCCACCTATAAGAGGAATAGAACATCAAATTGACCTCATTCCTGGTGTTTCACTTCCCAATAGGCCAGCCTATAGGAGCAATCCCCAAGAGACCAAAGAAATCCAGAAGCAAGTTGAAGAATTGATGCAAAAAGGATGGGTGCAAGAGAGCCTAAGTCCTTGTGCAGTTCCAGTCATTCTTGTACCTAAGAAATATGGAACTTGGAGGATGTGTACTGACTGTAGAGCCGTCAATAATATCACGGTAAAGTATAGGCATCCCATTCCTAGATTAGATGATTTGTTGGATGAATTGCATGGTGCTTGTGTGTTTTCAAAAATCGATCTTAAAGGTGGATATCATCAAATTAGGATTAGAGAAGGAGATGAATGGAAAACAGCATTTAAAACAAAATATGGCTTGTATGAATGGTTGGTCCTGCCATTTGGTCTGACAAATGCTCCTAACACTTTCATGAGGTTGATTAACCATGTGTTAAGGGAGTTTCTAGGAAAATGTGTTGTGGTTTATTTTGATGATATTTTGATTTATAGCAAATCCTATGATGATCATCTTGTACACTTGAGAAGTGTTTTGGAAGCTCTAAGGCAAGAAAAACTGTATGCCAATATAGAAAAATGTGTTTTGTGCACAGATCATATTGTTTTTCTTGGTTTTGTTGTTAGCTCACAAGGAGTGCAGGTTGATCAAGAGAAGGTGAAAGCCATTCAAGAGTGGCCAACGCCTAAAAACGTAAGCGAGGTAAGAAGCTTTCATGGCTTAGCTAGTTTCTATAGGAGGTTTGTCAAGGATTTTAGCACATTGGCTGCACCTTTGAATGAAGTGATTAAAAGACATGTGGGATGTAAATGGGGTGAACAACAGGAGAAAGCTTTTTCTACCCTCAAAGAGAAATTAACTCATGCACCTATTCTTGCATTGCCTAATTTTGCTAAATCTTTTGAAATTGAATGTGATGCATCCAATGTGGGGTTAAGGGCTTTTTTGATGCAAGAGGGGCATCCCATTGCTTACTTTAGTGAGAAATTGAATGGTGCTGTTCTTAATTACTTTACATATGATAAAGAGTTGTATGCCTTGGTGAGAGCATTACAAACATGGCAGCACTACCTTTTGCCAAAGGAATTTGTGATACATAGTGATCATGAATCTTTGAAGTATTTAAAGGGACAAGGTAAGCTTAACAAAAGGCATGCCAAGTGGGTTGAGTTCCTTGAGCAGTTTCCCTATGTGATCAAGCATAAAAAAGGTAAGTCCAATGTGGTTGCTGATGCACTTTCTAGAAGGTATGCCTTGTTCTCTACTCTTGAAACTAAGTTCATTGGTTTTGAGCAAATTAAGAAAGTGTATGAACATGATCCAGAATTTTCTCAAATATATGAAGCTTGTGTGCATGCGTCTCAAAATGGATACTATAGGCTTAATGACTATTTGTTTAAAGAAAATAGATTGTGTGTACCTAAAAGTTCCATTAGAGAGTTACTTGTGAAGGAAGCACATGAGGGGGGATTAATGGGACATTTTGGAATTCAAAAGACTTTAGACATGCTGCATGAACATTTTTATTGGCCACGCATGAAGCGTGATGTACATAGGTTGTGCGAAAGATGCATTGTGTGTAAGAAATCTAAATCTAAAGTAATGCCTCATGGTTTGTATACTCCTTTGCTGATTTCTGACTTTCCTTGGATTGATATTTCTTTGGATTTTGTTTTAGGTCTCCCTCGATCTAAAAGTGGCAAGGATTCAGTTATTGTGGTAGTGGACAGGTTTTCAAAGATGGCTCACTTTATACCATGCAAGAAAGTGGATGATGCTTGTCACGTGGCAGATTTGTTCTTCAAAGAGGTAGTAAGACTTCATGGTTTGTCTAGAAGCATTGTGAGTGATCGGGACTCTAAGTTTCTAAGTCACTTTTGGAGGACACTTTGGGGTAAGCTTGGAACCAAACTCCTCTTTTCAACAACTTTCCACCCTCAAACTGATGGCCAAACTGAGGTAGTGAATAGAACTCTTTCTTCTCTTTTAAGGGTGTAGCGACCGAAAAATCCGGAGGAGGGATTCTTCGTTGTTTTTGAACAATGGAGCCGCCATCAATATTTATTTTTAGGGAAACATTGAAAAAACCTTCGTTTTTGGGTTCGGAGGTCGATTAAGTGCGGGGAAGGTACTAGCACCCCGCAACATCCTAAAAAAGGTTACCTTTTAATTTAATGTGTAGAAAAAAAATTTAGTTTAAAGAAAACATTTTAATTTACCCTTTTTGTTATTTGCAAAAAAACGGAAAGGAAGACTTAATAAAAATTTTAGTTTTTTGCGCTTGACAGGAGTGGGCCCCTGCTCCTACGTATCTCCGGGTGCGATGGAGAAATCAAAGCTACGTAGTTCTTGGGTAGAAAATATTTGTGTGTTGGTATTTTTTTTATTTTTGAAAAGTTTGCGAAAACTAAAGGCCGTTCATGGTGACCAAACAGATAAATCCAGAGTGGTCATCATTAATGGCTTATTCGAAAAAGAAGGTGTTTACAGCGTTCAAACGAGCCGGGCCCAGAGTGAACGCTATAAATACCCGGTTTGCGATCGAGCGCTTTGTTTGAAAAAAAAATGCTTACTGGGAAGCGTGATTTGAAAAAGGAGTTGAGATTACGTTTGTATCTTATTAACTGAAAATTGGAGTTTAGGCGGGTGTTTGCGATAATCAAACGAGTAACCTCAGAGTGATTACCGCTACTAATTCGCTGTGAAAAAAAAAGAAGGTTAGTCCTAACGGTCAAACAAGCTAGGCTCAGAGTGACCATTAGTAACAACCTATTTTTGTGTGAGTATGGTTGTTTGAAAGAAAAAAAACGGTTCGGAAACGTTATGGTGTAAATAAAAGCGGAATGAGTGATAAAAAGGGGGTGCGAACAACAGGGGTGTTGTATCAAAAATGGGGGTGTTGACAGCGGTTTGACGCTAAAAACGGTTGCTAGGGTTGCGAATAGCGTTTTGACGCTAAAATGATTGTTGGGGATGCAAATAGCGTTTTGACGCTAAAAAAAACGGTTGCTTGATTTTCTTTTTGACTAATTGGTTTGTTTATTTCAAAAAAACCGGTTTTGATTGACTTGATTCTCGCCTACGTTAGAAGAAAGCGTTTGGCGAGAAAAGATTTGTAAATTTGTAAGGAAATGTTCTCTCTTTTTTTTTTGAAACATTGTCATGGTTATGATTTTTTTAAAAAAAATCAAAAAAAAGAGGGTGCTTTTGTTTTTTTGGAAAATGGTTGTTATTTTTATTGTTATTATTTTTTTTGAAAAGGGTAGTGGTATTAGTATTTATTTTAAAAAAACATTTTTTTTAGTGTTTTAAAAAAAGGCTTTATTTAATCCGAAAATAAGCAATATTTAAATAAAAAAAAACAACAATTTTTTAATATGTACAAAAACAGCAATTTTTTATAAATGAAAAAAAACAGCAACTATTTTAATTAGAAACAGCAACAATTAATATCAAAAACAGCAATAAAATATATAAAAAACAGCAACTATTTTAATAGAAAAACAGCAACATTATAATATCTAAGAGAACATGACAACAACAAATTTAAAACAACAAAACAGAAAAACAGCAACAAATAAAATTATCTAAAATGTTACCACAACAAATTTAATTAAAAAAAAACAGCAATAATAATTTGTAAAAAAAAAAAAGCAATAAAACAAGAATTACAGCAACTACAAAGAAACCTTAAAATGTTACAGCAACAATAATATATGAAACCGAAAATTACATTATAAAAACAAATACAGCAAATAAAAAAACTATTACAATGTGAATAACATTACATCATAGTACCTTACAAGAAAAATCCAGAAATTGTTGAAGAAAGGTTTTCCCCTTCGGATTCCCTCAAGACAGTGGAATTTGAAACTAAAAAAATTTGTGAAAAGAAAAAAAAGAACGGGAAGGATAATATTGAACAACAACTCTCAAACTCTTCCTAAACTCTCTTTTTGACAATTGTTTTTTTTGAAAAAAAAACTATTTTTTAGAAATTTCTTCTTCTTCCCTCTTTTTCTCCAGAACCAAAAAAAATCCCCCCTCCTAACCTAAAGGATGAACCCTATTTATACTAGAAATGTTGCCTTCGTTTTCACCAACTTGCACAGTGATTTTTCTGACATGATATGGGGTTTAGGGGGGTAGTTGGTGAAGGAAAAAATGAAAAATGAGAACTTGTGAGAGGGGGGTTTATGATGGTTGAAGGTATGGGGTAGGAGAGAAGAAAAATGATGATTTTTGTGAGAGAAAAGGGGGGAAATCCGTGGGTGAGAGAGTGATGAGAAGGGGAAAAGATGATGGAGTTGGTGTTGTGGGAGGTGATGAGAGGAAGGTTGAGTGTTGTTTGTGTGAGAGAGGAGGGGAAAAATGGGTGGTGTGTGTGATGATGAGAGAAGGTTGCGTGAGAGATGAGAGGAAGGATGGAGGTTGAGTGTGAGAGAAAGAGAAGTGAAAGGTTGAAAAGAAAGAAAGAGAAAGTGAAGTGTGTGAGTGTGAGAATGAGAGAGAGAAAAGAGAGATAGGGTCGTAGGAAGGGAAGAGAAAGAGAAGTGTGTGTGAGTGGGAAGAGAGAGGGAAGGGAAAACGTGTGGGAAGGGAGGAAATGATGTGGGGAAAGAGAAAGTGCAATGAATGGGAGAGAGAGAATTGCAAAAATCAAGGAGGGGGAGTTAATGGGTGTGGGGGCGAGTTTGACTAGGGTTAGAGGGGAATGAATGTGGCTCATTTTTGGGTAAAAGGGGGAGAGTGAATGTGGTCAAGTTTTAGGGTTAGGGGGGGAGAGTTAGAAAATTTTTTTTTTAGGGTTTTTTAGTGGTGGCCGAATTTAGGGTTAGGAAGAGGGAAAGTTAGGGTTTGGTGAGTTGGATCATGGGTCATGGGTTGGGTGGATGAGTTAGGGTTAATTGGGCTAGGGTTTTGGAATTGGATTGGGTTTTAGATGGCCCAATCCCGATTGCACCTCTAATCTTTTTTTAACAAAACCCCCCCTATTTCCTCCTTGGCTTATTTTTTGTTTCTTTACTCCTAATTAATATTTTTTTTCATGGTTAAAAAACTTGTGGCAAATAAAATAAAACATGACATGAAAAAAAAAGATTATTATTTTTTTAATAAATAAAATTCCTCATTTATGATCGGACAAAATTAGGGTATTACAGCTGCCCCTCTTTATTTATATTTTGCTAGGAAATCGGATGGGTTCCAAATTTCTCGAGAAAAATAGAAATAAAGATAAAAAGACGCTAATTTTGTCCAGACTGAGGTTTTTTTTTTGGTTTTTTTTTTTTTTTGAAACTTATGACAACTGGGTTGACTTAGAAAGAAAGTAAATAAGGATCGCTGGGGATCTGAAGGAGCACTGGGGCTCTGATGGTCTAGTTCAAAATCAATGCTTGACGCATCGACTTGAGTTCGACTGAGGGACCGTCGGGGTCTGAAGGGCATGCCTAAGCCTGAGGGACTGATGGGTCCGAAGGAGCGCAACTAGCTTATGGTACTAGTAATACGGTCTGTATGTGGGGTGGCCTTTTTTTCGAGCGGCCGCGAAGGACGTACACCGAGTCTTAGGCTGACACAGCTAGTCTGAAGGACCTGGGGTCGGGCGATCCGTCGCGCTCAGTGTCGACTTAGTGATCTGGTGGTATGGTTCGAAGTCGTTGCTTGGACGTGTTAATTCGAATTGACCTGAAGGACCTGGGGTCGGATGATCCGTCGTGCTCAGTGTCGACGTAGTGATCTGAGAGTAGAGTTTGAAGTCGTTGCTTGGACGTGTTGATTCAAACTGAACTGAAGGACCTGGGGTCGGTTGATCGGTCGGTTGCTCGATAACGCGACATGCGATCTGGATTGAAGGACCGTTGTTGGTCTGAGGGATCTCTGTTAGACTTGGTGCTAACATTGTGATTTGGTTTGATGTAGGATCGATGCTCGTCGCGTCGACTTTTAAAAACTGGAAGGACCGACACTTAAAGTTGAAAAACAGCAGATGCTATGCATATGACATGCATGTAATGTATGCATGTGTGATGATTGGTTTTGAGTGGAATGATGAATGAAATGTAATGGATGACTTCTGTTTTTTTTTTTTTTTTTTTTGCTTTTGTTTCTTTTTTTGACTATTTTTGCTCTTTTGCTCTTTCTTGACTCTTTTGCTTTGCTCTTTTGCTCTTTTTTGACTCTTTCACTTTGCTCTTTTGCTCTTGCTCTTTTGCTCTTGCTCTTTTTCTCTTTCTTGCCCCTTCTTGTTGATCAACTCGCAGGACTTTTGACGTAAGATACGGGAGTTGCCCAAAGTAGTTCTATTGAAGTGCGGCCTATTGTTATCATTCGCCTTTTTGAAGTGATCTTGTATGTATTTATCTTTTTTGCTATTTTATTTATGAGAGATCGCCTCGTTTATGTGACCTTTATAAATTTCGTAATACTCTGTAATGCTTTTAGTCATGCACATGTTTCACAATTCAATATCACTTACCATAAAATATCATTTCAAAACAAGGGAAAATAAAGAAGAAGGGAAAGTGTTTGTCATTAAGACTGGAGCCGAGTGTACGAAAGGGACACCGGCTTGAGAGCATATTAAGAATTCGAAAGAAATGAAAAGGCAAAAATACTAAGCAGATCTTTGGGTAGTTAGTGTCCTTGAGGTAACAATGTTGGCCTCCCATATTCACGACCTTGATCAACTCACCATCCGGCTTTTGTTGATTGCCTAAACATTTATTTAGTCCAACTTCCTGACCCTAACTTTTGCCTGGATTGCCCCTTCGGGTTTTCAATCCACCGGGTCGCTCTAATTTTTGCCTAGGTTGCCCTTTCGGGTTTTCAGCCTAGAGAGCTCGTTTTTCTTGGCTCATTTTTTCTCTTTTCTCTATATGCATTTTTTAGGCATCGTACTTGACCGCATCAGAATTCATCGGGGGTGGGAAGTATTTGCCCTCTATTTTCTTGGGGGTTAGGGCCCCCCTCCAGAGAGTGATTTCTTTACCGCATAAGGTCCTTCGTAGTTCAGGGTCCATCTTCCACGGGGATCCTTTTGGATGGGTATGATTTTCTTGGGCACCAAGTCTCCTTGAAATTGTCGGGGACGGACCTTTTTCTGTTAATCTTTCTTTGCTCTTTTCTGATATGACACAAACAACCATCCTTTTATTTGATAAGGTTTAATGGAAGTGCTACTTCCATCGCACGGGGTTGCCCCTGTTGAAGTGTGAAACAAGGTCTGATCTCCATGTAAGGTAAAAAGGAGCATTTGAAGGTTACTATCATCTCTGATATTCTTTGTTTGTCGCCGCAACTGCCTCATTTATTTTTGGGCGGTACGGGGAGGGGTTATGATGCTCGACTTGGGGTCTCCACACAAACCTTTCCCCACTGTTCGCGATGATCTTGCTTGGAAGGTTGTAACGAAAGACCAAATTTATTGACAATCACTGATTTTCTTACACCGGTGGGTATCTTGTGTCAGACAAAGTAATGCGAGCGAATTTTCTTGATTCACTGCCCTTTTGGTGTGATGTTCATTCTAACATCTTTTTGCCTTCTCTCGTTCCCAAGTTAATCATCTCACTTGATTCCACGAGAAGCTGGACCACTTCATCCTCCTGCTTCATTATTCTCATTACCTCTGGAGGAGTTTTCCCAGTTATCTTCTACATCTTCCTTAGTTTGGGCTGATAGAAGTTATGATATGAGTCAACGATGTTGTTATTTCCAAGGACAAATTATTTAGATCTGCATTAGTAGAAATTAAAAAAGGATGGAAGAAGAAGCGAATCGAGCGAATGAGCGAAGAAGTTTATGGGAGAATTCAAAATGCTATTTTATTAATATTGATACTGAAAAGAAACATGTGTGCCCTTATTGAAATGTCCTAAGGCCTTGGGCAGAGCCATAGGATTGCATTACAAGAAAATTACTTTGAACTGAAAATCACAAGAAAATCGACGGTCCCCCAATTCATAAGTGCTTCAGATGCAGGATAACGACGCACAAGGATGATGATGTCCTCTCTAGCATTTTGAACGCCTTCAATTTGACAAATGACTCTTCATGCCCCTAGAAAGGGGTTATTGCCTTCATTGAAGTTCAACCATTTGGATTCGATCAGATCCTGAATCACATGTCTCAGCGCCTTGCAGTTTTCCACTGAATGCCCAATTGCGCCTGCGTGAAAATCGCATGTGGCATTTGGGTCGTAGCCCCTCGGGAAAGGAGGTTCAATAGGTCTCATCGGGCGGGGGGAGATTAAGTTGTGACTGGTGAGGTGGTTGAACATGTCTGAGTAGGATACGGGAATTGGATCAAACGGTACATGTTTCCTTTCTGGATAGTTTGGTGGCCCATGGATTCTACTGGTTTGGGTAGAGAAGCGCAGGGCTTGGGGACGGTTTCTGGAAGCGTAAGAGGCTTTCCCTGGTCCTGTTATGGAATTGGTTTCTCCTTCATCGTTTTCGGTTGAAACGTGAGTAATTTTCCCGTTTCTCATTCCGCTTTCTAACCTTTCCCCTATGGTGACCATGTCTGAGAAGTTAGAGGATACACTCCCAATCAACTTGTCATAGAAGGGTGACTGCAAAGTGTCCCTGAACATGGATACCATCTCCTTTTCCAGTAAAGGTGGTGCCACCTGCGCTGCTAGTCCTCTCCAACGTTGGGCGTACTCCCTGAATGATTCATGGTTTCTTTTCACCATATTCTGCAACTGTGCTCTATCAGGAGCTATGTCGATGTTGTATTTATATTGCTTGAGGAAAGCATCGGCCAGATCTTTCCAACATCGAATGTGGTTGCGTTCCAACTGCATGTACCATCTTGAGACTGCCCCAGCTAGACTGTCCTGGAAGTAGTGAATGAGCAGTTTATCATCATGTGCAAAGGCAGCCATTTTTCTACAATACATGGTCAGATGGCTAGCAGGACAGGTTACACCCATGTATTTATCAAAATCTGGCACCCTGAATTTGGGAGGAATGACCACATTAGGGACGAGACACAGGTCATAAGCGCCGGTTGCCCCAATATTGGATCCTTCAACTGCTCTCAACCTTTCCTCAAGCATTTGTAGTTTGTCTTTGGCTTGAGGGTTCTCCATAGAGTGATTGTGAGGGATCCCACTCATACCATAGTAAGGATGAATTATCGGAACTATGGCTGGGTTCACATTTGGGGTATGTGAATGAGTGGGATTCCTGAGGTTGGAACCCTGAGCTTGAGCGTCAACTATCAGCGGTGGAGGGCAGCCAAGTGGGAGTCTTTGTGGTGCGATGACGGGGTTCGGGTTTTGAACTTGTGGTGCCCCCGGATTACCATCTTGACCCGTTGGTGTGAGCTGTTGTTGGCCCGCGACTCCTGAGGGACCGTCTTCTGGATTAGCGTCGACTGTCGGAGGTGTGTAACCTTGTGGAAGTCCGTAAGGAGGCCATATGTAACCTTGGTCATTAGTCCCAGTGGGGGGCACTGTATGCGGGATCTCGAGTCCATTGGGAGGATGGGGGTTGGTAACTTGATTTTCCGTGTTCCCAGCGAAGACATCTTCACTTGTGTCTTGGCCCCTCAAAGCTTGTAGAACCTTCAAGATTTCAGCCATCTGTTCTTTCATCCCATCTATTTCTGCCCTAAGCTCTTGATTGCCTAGGTTCTGAGGTGGATTGCCTTGATCTGGGTTATCTTGAGGCGGATTGTCCTGATTTTCTTCCATGTTTCTAGCCTGAGAACGAGTCCAATAGCGATGTTGACGCACCAGCTTGCTTTCTTTTTTTTTTTTACTCTCTGTTGATAGGGTACATGATATGAGTATATGGATGGATGAAAATATGAGTGATGCATGGACAAGTGAATGAATGGGAACATGTATGTGTATGGGTTTTATGCTTAATGAAATGAATGCATGTAAGGACTTTTATCATTTTTTTTTGAAATAATGATTTTGTATGATGGATGAAAGAAGAATGATGTTACACGTGTTAAAAAAATAAAAGAAGTCTTTTTTTTTGGTGATTCAACTTTGAGAAACATTAACCATGTCACATAAAATATATGTAAAGGGCAAAAGGAGTAAATGGTTTTTCATTATTTTGATTTTTTTTTGAAAAAAAAAAAAGCTTTTGTGATGATGCAACGGGTGGGTGAATTGCCCTTGTGTCCTAAACAGGTTAGGTCTTATATATAGGTCACGGTCCAGGGCTACTTGTGTGATCAATCTCTCAGGTGGCTCTAATCACTTCCTCACAAGGGTCTCCAGAGCTGAAATCTCCTTCGTGATATGACCCACAACGATAGCGAGCTACCTGGTGTGGGATACCACGAAAGAGCGTACTCTGGTTGAGGCTTTCATGAGAGTCAGACAGATAAAATCCAGAATGACTGACACTAATTGCCTCCACTCGTCCTAGGTTTTTTTTTCAGACCCGGGTATAGGGCCCCGCTCGAGAGTGTGTGCAATAAACAAGTGTAATTGATGTGTGTGATATAAGCAACCTAAACTACCCGTGCTGCAAAAGAAATACAGATAATAGTGCAAAGGTTTTCTACCCTAAGGTTCAATAAAGCAAATAAATAGATAAGTAAAATAGACATGCAAATAGAAAGACTAAGGGTAAACAAAGGTACTAAACTAACAAATATCTACACATTTAACTAAATTAGGCTTGACCCTCTTAAATAGAGTCCCCAGCAGAGTCGCCAGCTGTAGCGACCGAAAAATCCGGAGGAGGGATTCTTCGTTGTTTTTGAACAATGGAGCCGCCATCAATATTTATTTTTAGGGAAACATTGAAAAAACCTTCGTTTTTGGGTTCGGAGGTCGATTAAGTGCGGGGAAGGTACTAGCACCCCGCAACATCCTAAAAAAGGTTACCTTTTAATTTAATGTGTAGAAAAAAAATTTAGTTTAAAGAAAACATTTTAATTTACCCTTTTTGTTATTTGCAAAAAAACGGAAAGGAAGACTTAATAAAAATTTTAGTTTTTTGCGCTTGATAGGAGTGGGCCCCTGCTCCTACGTATCTCCGGGTGCGATGGAGAAATCAAAGCTACGTAGTTCTTGGGTAGAAAATATTTGTGTGTTGGTATTTTTTTTATTTTTGAAAAGTTTGCGAAAACTAAAGGCCGTTCATGGTGACCAAACAGATAAATCCAGAGTGGTCATCATTAATGGCTTATTCGAAAAAGGAGGTGTTTACAGCGTTCAAACGAGCCGGGCCCAGAGTGAACGCTATAAATACCCGGTTTGCGATCGAGCGCTTTTTGAAAAAAAAAATGCTTACTGGGAAGCGTGATTTGAAAAAGGAGTTGAGATTACGAAAATTGGAGTTTAGGCGGGTGTTTGCGATAATCAAACGAGTAACCTCAGAGTGATTACCGCTACTAATTCGCTGTGAAAAAAAAAGAAGGTTAGTCCTAGCGGTCAAACAAGCTAGGCTCAGAGTGACCATTAGTAACAACCTATTTTTGTGTGAGTATGGTTGTTTGAAAGAAAAAAAACGGTTCGGAAACGTTATGGTGTAAATAAAAGCGGAATGAGTGATAAAAAGGGGGTGCGAACAACAGGGGTGTTGTATCAAAAATGGGGGTGTTGACAGCGGTTTGACGCTAAAAACGGTTGCTAGGGTTGCGAATAGCGTTTTGACGCTAAAATGATTGTTGGGGATGCAAATAGCGTTTTGACGCTAAAAAAAACGGTTGCTTGATTTTCTTTTTGACTAATTGGTTTGTTTATTTCAAAAAAACCGGTTTTGATTGACTTGATTCTCGCCTACGTTAGAAGAAAGCGTTTGGTGAGAAAAGATTTGTAAATTTGTAAGGAAATGTTCTCTCTTTTTTTTTTGAAACATTGTCATGGTTATGATTTTTTTAAAAAAAATCAAAAAAAAGAGGGTGCTTTTGTTTTTTTGGAAAATGGTTGTTATTTTTATTGTTATTATTTTTTTTGAAAAGGGTAGTGGTATTAGTATTTATTTTAAAAAAACATTTTTTTTAGTGTTTTAAAAAAAGGCTTTATTTAATCCGAAAATAAGCAATATTTAAATAAAAAAAAACAACAATTTTTTAATATGTACAAAAACAGCAATTTTTTATAAATGAAAAAAAACAGCAACTATTTTAATTAGAAACAGCAACAATTAATATCAAAAACAGCAATAAAATATATAAAAAACAGCAACTATTTTAATAGAAAAACAGCAACATTATAATATCTAAGAGAACATGACAACAACAAATTTAAAACAACAAAACAGAAAAACAGCAACAAATAAAATTATCTAAAATGTTACCACAACAAATTTAATTAAAAAAAAACAGCAATAATAATTTGTAAAAAAAAAAAAGCAATAAAACAAGAATTACAGCAACTACAAAGAAACCTTAAAATGTTACAGCAACAATAATATATGAAACCGAAAATTACATTATAAAAACAAATACAGCAAATAAAAAAACTATTACAATGTGAATAACATTACATCATAGTACCTTACAAGAAAAATCCAGAAATTGTTGAAGAAAGGTTTTCCCCTTCGGATTCCCTCAAGACAGTGGAATTTGAAACTAAAAAAATTTGTGAAAAGAAAAAAAAGAACGGGAAGGATAATATTGAACAACAACTCTCAAACTCTTCCTAAACTCTCTTTTTGACAATTGTTTTTTTTGAAAAAAAAACTATTTTTTAGAAATTTCTTCTTCTTCCCTCTTTTTCTCCAGAACCAAAAAAAATCCCCCCTCCTAACCTAAAGGATGAACCCTATTTATACTAGAAATGTTGCCTTCGTTTTCACCAACTTGCACAGTGATTTTTCTGACATGATATGGGGTTTAGGGGGGTAGTTGGTGAAGGAAAAAATGAAAAATGAGAACTTGTGAGAGGGGGGTTTATGATGGTTGAAGGTATGGGGTAGGAGAGAAGAAAAATGATGATTTTTGTGAGAGAAAAGGGGGGAAATCCATGGGTGAGAGAGTGATGAGAAGGGGAAAAGATGATGGAGTTGGTGTTGTGGGAGGTGATGAGAGGAAGGTTGAGTGTTGTTTGTGTGAGAGAGGAGGGGAAAAATGGGTGGTGTGTGTGATGATGAGAGAAGGTTGCGTGAGAGATGAGAGGAAGGATGGAGGTTGAGTGTGAGAGAAAGAGAAGTGAAAGGTTGAAAAGAAAGAAAGAGAAAGTGAAGTGTGTGAGTGTGAGAATGAGAGAGAGAAAAGAGAGATAGGGTCGTAGGAAGGGAAGAGAAAGAGAAGTGTGTGTGAGTGGGAAGAGAGAGGGAAGGGAAAACGTGTGGGAAGGGAGGAAATGATGTGGGGAAAGAGAAAGTGCAATGAATGGGAGAGAGAGAATTGCAAAAATCAAGGAGGGGGAGTTAATGGGTGTGGGGGCGAGTTTGACTAGGGTTAGAGGGGAATGAATGTGGCTCATTTTTGGGTAAAAGGGGGAGAGTGAATGTGGTCAAGTTTTAGGGTTAGGGGGGGAGAGTTAGAAAATTTTTTTTTTAGGGTTTTTTAGTGGTGGCCGAATTTAGGGTTAGGAAGAGGGAAAGTTAGGGTTTGGTGAGTTGGATCATGGGTCATGGGTTGGGTGGATGAGTTAGGGTTAATTGGGCTAGGGTTTTGGAATTGGATTGGGTTTTAGATGGCCCAATCCCGATTGCACCTCTAATCTTTTTTTAACAAAACCCCCCCTATTTCCTCCTTGGCTTATTTTTTGTTTCTTTACTCCTAATTAATATTTTTTTTCATGGTTAAAAAACTTGTGGCAAATAAAATAAAACATGACATGAAAAAAAAAGATTATTATTTTTTTAATAAATAAAATTCCTCATTTATGATCGGACAAAATTAGGGTATTACAAAGGGCTGTAATAAAAAAGAATATTAAGTCATGGGAAGAATGTTTGCCCCACGCTGAGTTTGCATATAATAGGGCAGTTCATAGCACTACTGGTTATTCTCCTTTTGAAATTGTTTATGGCTTTAACCCTCTCACTCCCCTTGATTTAATGTCCTTGCCTAACAGTTCTGTTCTGAAACATAAGGATGGGCAAACTAAGGCTGAATATGTTCAGAAATTACATGAGAAAGTAAAGGCACAAATTGAGAAAAAGGTGGAGAGCTATGCTAGGCAAGCTAATAAAGGAAGGAGAAAAGTTGTGTTTGAACTAGGTGATTGGGTTTGGATTCACTTATGGAAGGAAAGGTTTCCTTCCCAACGGAAATCTAAGCTTCAACCTAGGGGAGATGGGTCGTTTCAAGTGCTGTCTAAAATTAATGATAATGCTTACAAGATAGACCTTCCCGGTGAGTATGGTGTAAGTGCTACTTTTAATGTGGCTGATTTGTCTCCTTATGATGCAAATGAAGAAGATTCCAATTTGAGGACAAATTCAGTTCAAGAAGGGGAGGATGATGAGGACAAAATAAGAGACATAAGCAAGGAAGGCAACAAAGAGGACTTACAAAGAATTGGTGCTCCAATGACAAGAGCAAGATCTAAGAATGTACGGCGCCAATTTGGTCAGCGGTCGTACGCGGGTCAAAATAATTAAAAAGGATTAAGAATGTAGTACAAGGTGAGAAACCTTGGTCGTCTCACAAGGATCTCTAATACTAAGATTACCAGAATCAGGAACAAAATTAACAATAAAATAGGGGGGTTTGTTTATAAAGAAAACGATTTTGTGTTTGAAGTGTTTAACAATCTTAAAGTGACAATCGATTCACCGGTTTCCGGGTGCGCGTCTCGGATTTATCATTGGTTCCAAATATTCGTGCAAGACTCGTTCAAGGTTTCAGTTCTTGAATGATAATAAACTAATCAAGTAAGCGTCAATTAGTTTATACGAATTCGCACCGTTTTAAAGCAAGCATCAAAACAACGTGTTCAATCAATCATGATGGTGAACAAGCGCCACTAAACACAATCAATATCATAACTGAATTCAATCAATCCTCTATCAATTCCTACTCGAATTAAATAAAACAAGCGATTAAATAACCCGAATAGTTAAGATTTGCGAAAAACAGATTCACATATAAACAAATGTCATATATAAACGATTCGGGTATTGCAAATAAGCGAAATCTGGGTAATTAAGCATCACACAAAGACGAAAATTTGCAAACAAAGAATTCAAATGTGGAATTGATAGAGAAGAAAGAACTGAAAACTAAAAGCGAAATAAACGAATTAACATTAGACACTGAACCTCAAAATCCGTAGACGACGCCTTTCACCGATGATTCAATTTAGGAGTTTAGGCTTCCATGGAGGCTAGAGCACAAAAGTTTTCTAAAGTATATGATAATGCGTAAGTGATAACTCATATTTATATGAGTTAGTTATACTTATTCAAAGTTAAATCATGCAAGTTCTCTGGCAATAGTAGGTTGTTTCTAGTAAAGTTTCTGTTAGTTTATTGCTTTTAGTTAGAAAGGGGCTAAATTACAAATTCTAGGCATTTTGGTGCCAATTGGCGCCTTTGTGAGCGTTTTGATGCTTCTTGTGTTTGTGCAGTAATCCAAACGTGGCAACGTCTATCATCAAGTCTGAAGAAGGGCAGCAGAGCAAGAAAATAATATCTCATTTTGGCGCGCATGTAGTGATGGTCAAAGATCTGGAAATGAAGAAGATCTTCTCTCTCCTCAGCGCTGACACGGCTGACGCACTGTAGCAGTGCGGTGTCACTTCAGGGCAGAGTCAACTCGCAAGCAAACTTGGAAGGTGGGGAATGACATCAGCAAGCATGTGACCCTCTTTTGACCATGGCTATTCTCTCTCTACAAAAAGGCAAGGGTGCACCATGCGGAATACACACGACTCCATTCATCATCCACCTTCCTCCATTTTTCAGAGATAGTTTTTCTAAAAGAAGTTCTGGACACAGACTTCTTCATTTTAAAATTTTCTCAAGGCCCCAAGTTCCATCTTCATTCGCAACCATTACCGTTAGGCTCAGACGTTGTAACGTCTTTACAGCGTGCATAAAGGAAGGCCACCTAGGCGTATCTTTTGCGTTTAGTCTCCTTTTCTCTATGTACGGTATTTGGATTTTAACTCCTCTTATTTCTGTAAGGATGCTCATCATGAGCTAAACATTGGTAGTTGGGTTGTTGTTTTGCATGTAATGAACCTCTAGTTTAATGTTATGAAGTATTGATGATTATGCGTTTTAAATCTTTGCATGTTAATATTTCCAAACTTGTTTTGAACTGATCACTTAAAATAAGTAGATTCATAGGTACAGACATGGTCTATGAAAAGAACTCAAAGATTTATGTGAATGAAAAGGTGCACTAAAGACATTTAGGCATTTTTATCTAAGTCTAGACATAGAATGGATAATAGTTCATAGGACATTGTTGTGGGTACTTAAAATACAGGAGTAGGCCTACTTAGAACCTAGACATAGGAATTCTAGTACTTGAAGCTCTGACGTTTTGTGACTGAAAAGCACAGCTCTTTTGCAACAGCGTTCAAACGTTATAACGTCTATACAACATAGCATTTGTGCGTAATAACGTGTAAACGTTATAACGTCTGACTAGAGGAGATTTACTTGCATGCAGCAATCCAACTCATACTATTCCATATTCACAACCACTTCTTGTTCACATGCTTTATTTATGTTATTAGTCTTGATACCAACTTTTAGTGCCGATTTGTTACTTGTTTCACTTATGTTTTAAAGACTTGAATTCTGAAAGTTAATCAATCCTCGTGGGAACGATCTCTTACTTTTATCCACTTTATTACTTGTACGACGTGTATACTTGCACTGATATTGCGATTATAACACACACGAGCGCAAACAGTAAGATAGGTAAAACGGCTGCTGACCAGCCAAATCTATAAGACTAAAACGAAATACCTAATCCCTAAATGGGTTATTGGATAAAAGCTCGTTAACAAACTAATATTCGGCCCAAAACCCGTTTTACACAGTACTGCTTCGGTAATTCGCAGTTTTCACTTTCAAGGCTTCGGAATTGGGTTTCGATCTCAACAGAAGAGTTGTAGCTCTGTTCCTTAGCTTTCCAACGCATGCTCGCAAGCGTCAATCGAATAACCACATCCAAAGTTATGACCTGCAAAGTAGATAGGGGTCAATATGCAATAAAAACAAGAATTAATCAAGAAATTACTATATTGCTCAAATAAGACCCAAAATCTAGAAACGCGCTAAGACTTAAATATTAGACACAGAACACAATCAAAAATACCAAGTGCAAAGCTATAAAGAGTGCATTAAAATGCACTGATCAAATTCTCCCACACTTAAGCTTTTGCACTCCGGGCAAAACACACAAAACAAGACACAAAAACAATACATGAATTTCCAATAAACCCAAAGAATGCAAAGTCATAAGAGAGATGCTTTTCCTCGGCTTCAATGAGAATGACAATCAAAGATAGCACTTAATTGAAATCAAGGCAAACAAGAGAATAGAGCACCAGAGAGTGAGTCACAAGTGATGAGTCCTCATAGGATATGTATAAGTAATGCTCTCAATCACTCAAGTGTCTAGGCTTGTGTTTACTCTCATATATATAATAAGCACATCAATGAAAGTTAGCACTATATGTTTGACAGGCTTCTAACATCCACACTTAAGAACACATGCACATAAGATCAAAAGGTCTTTATAAGGGTTGTAATGGGGCCAAGGTCAATGTGGGATAATCCTAAGGGGGAACTAGACTAAAAAGAATCAAAGAGGATAAAGAATCAATGAAAATCAATTGTAAAGTGAGCATGAGAGGATCCAACTTCAACAATGTATGATGAATTTCTCTATTTTGATATACTTCTCCACATAACTCTCGCTACACACTTTCATTCTTCTTGAAACAAAAATTAAAAGAAATGCACACTTTTTTTTTCTTCTCTCTTTTTTTCTTTTTTCTTTTTGGGGAATATTTTTCTATATAAATGTACTTGCCAAACTTTCCATTGAGAACCACAATTGCACAATTTGGACACCCCCACACTTATGGATTTAACAATTCTCAATTCAAAGCTCATTCACCCTCTAAGATTGGGTAATAACATTGTTTTTCACTTTTCGGCTTGTGATGAGCTATAAAACAAAGAATGAGATAAAAAGACTCAAAGGGGCTTACACAAAGGGACAAATTTAGGGTAGGCTTATTTGGCTAGTAGCTAAAAAAACAGAATTTTCTAGATCATTTCAAACATGCATGTGAACAAGTGTTTCAACAAGAATCAAGTCAAGTTCTAGAGTAACTAACAAACATGAGTGAGTCACACACAAGAAAAGAGAGAATGACAAAATGTAGTCCATCCAATAAAATGCTTAATTCTCACCAGGGACACTGACTATCACAGATGATGCAAAATCTAGTGCTCACATCCAACTTATTATACCAAGAGCAACAAGAAATCAATCAAGTCATGTCAAAACACCTATGATCCTAGAATAGTAAAATCACTCACAACTTGTACAAACAAGAACTCAGGAAAAACATGCTAAAATAACAATTTTTTTTGAAGGAAAACTGAAAAACAAGCCAAAAATAAAAAGAAAAAGACAAACTACTAAGCTACTAAAAGACCCCCCCCACACTTAAATCATACATTGTCCTCAATGAAAACAACAAGCATAAAATAAGAGTAAGGAGGATGAACTCCCTGGTCAAACTTCAGTGTAGGTGGGATGTTCCAATGAGAGTTCTCTTATGGTTGCATCTTCAGTTGTGGAACTCTCATGGAATAACTTGAGGCGCTTTCCATCGACTTTGAAAACTTTGTTTGTCGCCTCACTTTTTATTTCCACTACACCATGAGGAAAAATGTTAGTAATAACAAAAGGACCAATCCACTTGGATCGATGTTTCCCAACCATAATTTTCAAGTGGGGTTTGAAGCATAAAACTCTATGCCCAATGGAGAACTCCTTTCTGGAAATCAACTTATCATGCTTAGCTTTCCACACTTTCTTGGCAGGAATGCCCGCCAAGGTTAGACCAATGTTGTTCCTGTGTTTCCTTAGGATTGGCGGCTTCTCTTTTAGTTCAGATTTAAACCTTGCTATATTAGTCTCATGAAGCTCCCCACTCCCCTCTGAATATGCATAGTTAAATTTTCTATGGGGTGGTTCAAGCTCTAAAACAAATGGCTGCTCAATGGCAGCAACAACTACATCCACAACATCAGCTATAGGAAGTGTGTCAACCTGTAAAGTATCAACCAAACTATCAAGCAATTCAATTTTGCAAAAGGAATGCTCTTCCATGGGGTGCTTCTTAGCATTAAAGATGCTAAATTTTTTAGTGGTATCACCAAATTCCATGGAAAGAGTCCCTGCTTGTACATCAATTTTAGTTTTTGCAGTCCTCAAAAAAGGCCTCCCTAAGAATTAAGTCATGGGAAGAATGTTTGCCCCACGTTTTGACTTAACTCTAACTTCCGGAATCCCAACAATTCAACTATTTATTCTTTCTCTTCTCTCCCTCCTTGATTTGGAGACTTGAATTGAATATGTTCTTGTTGACTGCTTTTTGTTCAAGCACCTGAATTTAATCTTTGTGATGTCAAGCTATCTGCTTTTGCCTTGTGCACGCTAGCTACTAATTAAAACCCTCTAAGTAGCTACTAATTGAAGGTTTTGATGTTATCTGATTTAGAAGCTGATTATATCAACCCATACGATGCTTCATCACGGATCAATTACTTCGTAGCTCCTGAGTTTATTGCACATGGATTATTATGTGCTCTTTGTTAATGTAGTTTCTGTTGTTTTTGGGCCTTATGGTTTTGGGCCTAGCCTTGTATGGTTGTGTAAGCCCATTGTGGCATTGAGTTAGATTGCATTAAGTCCAAGTCCTTATCAGTTTGCTGATAAAAGAGTCTGCGATATATTGTAACAAACACCCTTGAATGAATAACAGAATTAGAGTTAGTTGCACATTGCAACAACAGAAACAGATCCTCTTTACAATTGGCATCAGAGCTCCGATCAAAGGGGCCTGAGCAAAAATGAAGAACAGCAGATTCTGAGAAGCAAGACCGAAGCATCCATGGCGGACAAGGAGAACGGAACATTCGTACAAGCGGCGATACCCAAACTTGATGGTCATTATGACCATTGGGTGATTTTGATGGAAAACTTGTTGCGCTCAAAGGAGTATTGGCAGGTCGGGGAAAACGGGATTCCAACCCTAGCCCCAAATTCTACGCCAGAACGAAGGAGAGTTGTGGACGATGCAAAACTGAGAGACCTCAAAGCAAAGAATTACCTATACCAGGCCATAGACAGAAGCGTTTTGGAGACAATTCTGAAGCACGACACCGCCAAAGATATCTGGGACTCACTCAAGCAGAAGCACAAGGGTTCGAAAAAGGTGAAGTATGCTCACTTGCAAACAGTGAGGTGCGAATTCGAAACTCTCAAGTTGAAAGAAGGTGAGTCCATATCTGATTACTTTGCAAGAACCTTAGCTATTGCAAATAAAATGAAGGGTTACAGTGAGAATATGGTAGAAAGCGTGATAGTTGAAAAGATCATGCGATCATTGACTCCAAAATTCCACTATGTGGCATGCTCCATTGCTCAAGCAAATGATGTGGAGGACATGTCAATAGATGAATTGCAGAGTAGCATGATTGTAGAAGAGCATCGCATGAGTGGTCAAAAGAAAGAAGAGGAGCAGGCCCTCAAGGTGAGCACAGTAGGAAGAGGTAGAGGAAAACAAGGGTTTAAAGAACATCTTGAATGCTACAAATGTGGCAAGTTGGGCCATTTCCAGTTTGAATGTCCAAGTCTTGAAGGCAAAATTGCCAACCATGCTGAATTTGATGAGGAAGAAGAGATGATGCTCATGGCCAGACTTGAACCCCAAATCTCTGCAAAGGACAAGGTATGGGTTCTAGACGAGAAAGGGAGAGTATGGTTCTTGGGTTCAGGTTGCAGCAACCACATGTGTGGTGAAAGAAGTTGGTTCTTTGAACTAGACGAGATCACATTTAGAGAATCTGTAAAATTGGGTGATGACAGAAGGATACAAGTTACTGGCAAGGGCAGTGTCAAGATCATGGTTAAGGGGAGAATACTCATCATCACTGATGTGTACTACATTCCTAACCTAAGGGACAATCTATTAAGCATAGGTCAACTACAACAGAAGGGCTTGAAAGTGGTGTTTGAGGATGACACTTGCAGGCTGTATCACAAAGAAAGGGGCTTGATAATTACTTCATACATGTCTAATAACAGAATGTTTGTTGTGATGGGCATACCTATCATTTCCAATTGTTGCTCATACGTTAGCACGGGCATCAAGATTATATGCTAGTTCCCACATTTTTGATTTGAATCCAACCTGTATTGAGACAATTCTGATTAATGAAATGCTATAAGCTTGTTCTCGTCAAAAAAAAAATTGCCCACCTCAAGACGAGTGTACGGTCACAAGACAAACAACACCCTTTAAGTAATTATAACTCATTTCTTATATTTTGTTTTGATAGGCAACTCACTTCTTATATAAAATCAAGAAACTTAAACTAACTTCTTAATCTATGTGAAGTTAGATTACTTTGCTTATAAATAAGCAAGGTGGAGTACCCTTGAAGAAACCTCTTGGAGCTTGAAGATAAAATAATGATGTTAAATTTTGAAGAATAGCCAAAAAAGAATGATTTTCTCGAAAGACTCATTCGAATTCAAAAAGAATTATTATTGAAGATTTAAAGATGTTTTAAGAAAAAACAACATGCAAAGGTGATATAGCACTTGAAGTTCGTTCGAATTTAATTACAAGATCTGATTTGGAAGATTCCAAAGCGTCCAAATGGTTACCTAGTGTAGCGAAATCCATAGTCTCCTTCATAAGGTCCCTTCTATCGCCCCACACCAAGCGTCCAACCACTAGGCACACATGGTTGAGATTGGGATATGTGTATTCCACCGGTACAATACCCGCCCTAAATTCTCCAAGAGTATTTACAATGTAGGAATAGGTGTTGAATGGTCTCCTTCTTCATTGAAAAGAGGACAAAATGCATCATTTGCAGTGATTATGTGAAGTTTCCTCAAGCGTCTCTTTATATTCAGTTTATCCTTGTATATGAACCACATTAGTAGTTTCGCTCTTCGTAGCGCCAATCCCTTCCGAACTGCTCTTATATTGCTAACTTCCACATACAAACTCCACCAAGCTTTGACAAAATATTTTTGAACTTTTTTAGGTAAGTATTTTTGAACTTAGAATCTACAAATTTTATGATCAATTTTTTGTGCACAAAAATATTGTCATTCACTAAAATTTGACTAATTTTTTTGGAGCTTTGACTAAAATTTTGTGTTCATACTTCATCCGCATTCTTGGAATTTGTCTTTAGGAATTCTATACTTGTGACATTTTGACTTGTTTTTGTAAAACTGTCAACTTGATCAACCATTGAAGACTGAGTTCGAGTCGCAGTCTCACAAATTGACTTTTTTAAACTATATTTGCTCTGTGAAAATTCGCCATCAAGTGTATTGTATTGTTGTAGGGTCTTCTAATAGGGCGTGGAGGCCATGCTAGTGTACATGGCCCCGGTCTAATACCATTGATAAAATTATAATTAGTCTAAAGTTTTTTTTTTATAAGCAAATGTTAGTGGGGACGGGGGAAGGTTAGTTTCTGGGGTTTGAAACCTAAACCTCCTTCTTGCAACTTTGCAACTCTTTCATGTCCTTTAGCTCGTCAACTGAGCTACCTTCCTAGGATATAATTAGACTGAAGTTGCATTGAAATGTTATTTACAATTTAAATTAAGTATTTTGAGTTTTTGGTGATTCATTTGATAAAAATATAATTAAATGCCTAATTTTTCATGATTCATTTATTAAAAATAAACTTAGGAATCCAAATTTTAAGATTTAACATGGCCACCAAATTATTTGAGACAACTTAATTTTATTACCAAAGGTAATAAAATAATGTAAGCAAGATATTGTTCTTTTTTTTTGACAATAACAAGATATTGTTCTTAGCATTTGTGTGTCAATGTAATTACTATATGGATGGAAAACAAAATTAGTTTATCAAGCTTCAAAAAACAGAATGATGTACAAAAAAACAGAATGAGTATTTTCTCCAACTTCAAAAAAACAGAGTGATGTACCAAAAAAACAGAGTAAAAGACAAAAAAGGTAGCTTGAAATTGACACAGTTGAAGATTCCTAGTATGTCTCTCGTTTTTTTTTTGTTGCTTATGTACCTCCTGTTGTTTTCAATGGTTGATTTGTTTCGTTGCATTTATGTCATAAACAAAAACATAATGGTTTTAGTTTTTACTAGTTAATGCCTTTATCTCCGCCAATATAAAAGGATGTGAAAGGCTGACAAAAAAAAAGAAGTGAAAGTGCAATACGTTTTATATATAGAAAAAAGAGAAGTGATTGTCAAAAAAAAAAGAGAAGTGAAAGAGCGACAGTTCTTAAAAATTCTCAAAAGAAAAAACAGTTAAAATTATCGATTAGAATAAACCTACTAATACACATTTTTTTTGAGCAAAGAATAAACCTGCTAATATACATAAAAAAATAAACCTACTTTTTTCCCCTACTAATTATCTGAAAATTGATTTTTTTTTAGGAAATATTTAAAGTTCAGTCACATAAAAAGGAAATATATCTCAAGTTTTTGATATGATAATGTACAAGCACTGATATAATCTCTCTTATAAACGGCTTGGCGCGCCAAAATGCACCATCTTTTCACCCTCAAACTCAAATCATATTTACACAAATACCATTCTTTTATTTCTATTATAAATTTAGCCTTTTTTTCTTCCTATTTTAATGTTTTCCACTTCTAAAATAATATTACTATAAAGTTTGGAAAAAAAATTAGATATTCAAATATGTTAAGTTCGTTTCTCAGTGATCGGTTTGGTGAAAAAAATTAATTTTATAACAAAATACATAAAGTGCAATGCTAAACAGTGTGTTTTGAGGTACTTTAAGATTTAGAAAGAATTTTAACGGTTTAAATACGTGAAGTTTCTTCCTCAATAATTTTGGTTTGGTCAAAATAATAATAATAATCGGGTTGCTGAGCAGTATATTTTGGGGTACTTCAAGTTCCAAAAAATATTTAACTGTTCAAATACCCGAATTTCCTTCCTCAATTATCGGGTTGGTCAAAATAATAATAATTTTGAGACAAAACATGTAAAGTGAGATGCTAAGCAGTATATTTTGGGGTACTTTAGGGTCCAAAAAAAAATTTAACTGTTCAAATACCTGAATTTCCTTCCTCAATAACCGGGTTAGTCAAAATAATAATAATTTTGAGACAAAATATGTAAAGTGCGATGCTAAGCAGTGTATTTTGGGGTACTTTTTCATCCATAATTTTTTTAGATATTTGGATGCGCGAAGTTCGTTCCTCAAAAACTGGTTTGATGAAAAATAAAATATTTCGTGACAATTTTATCAAACACTGCATTATACCCACATGTTTCACTTTCTATTTGTGTTGTGTTATTTATTTTGGTCATTTTGCATCAACGGGTTTTAAAAGCCTACTTAAATTGGTGTTTCTTTTATTATTTTTCTTTTATATTCGAGTACTGTGCGTTGCAACATTTACTCTTGAGAAAATTTCAACCATATTTACAATAGAACCCTTGTAATCTTCTTTTAAGCTTTTTTAGTCTTCTAATTATTGCAATCCTTTCGTCTATTTCCTTATATTGTCTTCTCTCTTTATTCCTTTTGAAGTTATCTGATTTTGTATTTTATTCATTGGAACTGGCTGGACCTAAGACTTACTAACATTTTCAATAAACAACTCAGTTTAGAAGCTAAATCATAGTATCTCAACCAGTTTAGGCACTTAGTCAATTCTTTGTATTTCCGAAAATTCGGTATGTCAATATTAAGGCGTGCAACACATGAATGACTATGGCCAAATGGTAGATCAAAATTGGTAATAGACCGTTCATCATTTAATGTATTTATATCCGTTGATACTGGCTCACCCATGCATTGCAAGAGTAATGAGGCTACTTATATTGACGGCTCACCCGCCTTATCTCTTACTATATGATATCAACTTGTTTTGAATTAAGAGCGTACTAGAGAATAATACTACTACAAGGAAACCTTTTTCTCTCTCTTGGAGGAAATATCCCTTACGCAATTTGCATTGAGATGAAAGAATTTATGTTGTGGTCGCAGTCACAGGAGTACGTATGTCATGGCCAGGCCACAGCCCACAGTGTCATGCGTGGTAGTAGAGAGGCCATATGTCTCGTGAGATTCTGAACATCAAATGATATCAAACTACTTAATTGCTTGACTATTACTCCATAACATAACATGTGTGATGTGTGTGTGTAAATAGAGAGAGATGAGTTGATGGAACAAAATCGATAGAAAGGGAATAATAAGGGATAAGCTCCTATGAATGATTGTGTCGCAATTCTGTACAATATTAAAATTTCACAGAATGTTTTTTTACTCAAAATTCCGTTGATTGATTATTATTTTTTACCATATATTGCTGTATAGTTTCCAATGATTTTGTCGGTGATTAATCTACATCGGGCAACTTGGCTAGCCATGAGTTTTCGGCTTTGCCGGCCCGTGTGGTTTTCCCCTCCCAACAGAGTTTTTGCCACACCCAAGATTTGAACTCGAGACTTTGAGGTGGGATCCAAGTCCAGTTACCACTTGGACCCACGCTTCTTGGTGTCGATTGATTATATTCATATTACAAACACTTACATTTCGAATTGGCATTATGATTAGCCTCATGCACTTTTGTGGTAGTCCTTTCGTACACCTGATGCTGAGAAATATCTCTCTAGCTTTTTTGTCTAGTTAGATGAAGTAGCAAATAAACACAACGAATAAAATACAAAATCAGATAATCACTACTATTGGTCATACCCGGGTTTGAACTCGATAACCGACGTCCACATGTCGTTGAAATTGCCAAGACACACAACAGTGAGGGACAAATATCTCTCTGGCTTTCTACATATACTTTCTACAAAATAATAAAATAAAAATATTACATCATCTTTTTGAATGAAACATGAGTAAATTAATATTAACTCAATTGAATTAAAAAAAATCCTACTAAGTACATTTTACCTCAATTAATTACATGAGTTAAATGTAATTAATTAACTTCCATATAAGTCGTGAATTCGTTGAATTTTGCTCATAATTCGTTTCCAAAGGAGTGCATAATCAATTTTGCATATATTTGGGATACAATTAAGGGTATTTTTTGTTAAGAGAAGGAGATGAGAGGAGAAAGATTTAAATACATTAAGAGAAAGGCGGGAATGAGAGAAAAGAAATTTTAAATATATTTTGTGTTTGGTTCGACAAGAGGAGGGGCCGGAAGAGAATATTTATTTAAAATTTACACTTAAATATTTTTTTACTAATATGACCTTAAATATGAAAAATATAATTTTACAAATTTAACTTTACATTTTTCTACATTAAAATCTCTCTCATGCCCTCTTCGAACCAAACATAAAACAAATTTTAAATTCATTTGTCCCCTTCCCCGGGCCTGACCGCCTCCCCCTCCTCTGTTCTCATTGTTGAACCAAATAGACCCTTAATTTTAAGATAGCCATAATGTTGTAACATTTTTATCCTCAGACATTGTTTTCACTATAATAGATTTCATGATATATATATATATATATATATATATATATATATATATGACTAAAAAATGGTTATGTGTTTGCAGTTTGTTATAAGAAATTGGATTAAATGGAGTATTAGAGGTACTCCAATTCGTTATAAAAAAAGCACAATTACAACTTTTTTTGGTGGTGACACAATTACACTTTCTGAAGACATGTTACATGATTGTGCATCCAATCTAAAACAGAAATATCTACTTGCGTACATGCTTTATAAATAATCCCTCCACAAAATTATTGAAAGTATAACTCAGATTAGCTACTTTACAACTTGTAATTTTACTGTTTTCTAGTAAAACCCTAATTTGCACATAATGCAATTGGTGGTTGATTCGCATGTAATAAGCAAGATCAGTGTGCTAACACTGATCTGAAAACCGGTAACAAGCTAGAACGATTTGAGGCGTTGACCTCTTATTGTAAGTCATAGATTACATACTATAAATACATGAATAAAGGGTAAAAGGGCTCACTGAGTACCATTTTACAAAATCTGTTACAAAAGCAGTTACAAATTCTGTTACACTCACTGCCTCTTCATCTTCTTCGCGTGCGAGAAAGAGCTCCGCCATTGAAGAGAGCTGTGCAGACTCAGAGCTTGAGTGTGTCTTTGCGTGTTTCTTCGTGTGAGTAAACACCGTTTGCGTGTGTCTCTTTGCGTGTGGTTGTGTTGCGTGAGTGAAACTGTGCGTTTTATTGTACGCGTGTGACGTGTGTGTTGTAGTGTGAATTGACACAACTGCCCCTACAAACTGGTATCAAAGCATCAGTGATCCTGGTGAAGAAGATCTGCACGAAGATCCAGTGAATTCCTGCTGCATGAGTGTGAATTTCAGTTCCTGCACAGTTTGAAGTGAATCAGTGTTATTCAAGTTCATATCAGTAACAGATCTGTTAACTAAATTCTAATCATGTCTCACAATGGAAATTTCAATGCACATTTTCCAATTTTTGATGAAAGAATTGGGATAGGTGGTTAATTCAGATGAAAGTAATCTTTGGAGTACAAGATGTTCTTGAAATTGTTAACAATGGAGTTCAAGAACTTCCTGCACATCCTACTGAAGCACACAGAATTTCATACAGAGATGCAAAGAAAAAAGATAACAAAGGAATGTTTCTGATTCACCAATGGGTTGATGCAAAGGTGTTTGAAAAAATTGCTGAGGCTACTTCAGCCAAAGCAGCCCGGGACATCCTAGTAAGGACCTATAGTGGTGACACCAGAGTGAAAAGAGTGAGGCTGCAGACCTTAAGGAAGATAACAAAGGAATGTTTCTGATTCACCAATGGGTTGATGCAAAGGTGTTTGAAAAAATTGCTGAGGCTACTTCAGCCAAAGCAGCCCGGGACATCCTAGTAAGGACCTATAGTGGTGACACTAGAGTGAAAAGAGTGAGGCTGCAGACCTTAAGGAAGCAATATGAGTTGCTCAAAATGAAGGATGATGAGAAGATTGGTGACTACTTCACCAGAGTACTGACAGTGACAAATCAGATGAAAAATTGTGGTGAGACAATGACAGAACAAACAATCTGTGAAAAGGTACTCAGATCTCTATCTCCTCAGTTTGATTATATTGTTGTAGCAGTAGAAGAATCACTGAATTTGGCTACTGCACACTTGATGAGATCCAAGGAAAATTAAAAGCACATGAACTGAAAGTTAGTGAAAGAAATAAGGATAGAAATACTGAACAGGCACTTGTTGCTAGTTTTAATCAGAAAACTAATTGGAATAATAAGAAAAAATGGCAGAAAGGAAAAGAGAAGTGGCAAAATCAGAAGAATAAGGGAAAGAATAAATCTGATGATAAGCCAGAGTCCTCCAAGTAGGGAGGAAATGCTGCCAAAAATTATAAGAAGAAGGAATTTGATAAGAGAAAGATACAGTGCTATAACTGTGATAAGTTTGGGCACTTTACAGATGAGTGTTGGTCTGGTAATGGTGATAAGAAGGGAAAAGAAAATAAATAGATGAAGCCAAACTGGCTCATGAAGAGTCTGATTCAGACTCTGATCCTGTGTTAATGATGATTACAACCAGTGAAAAGAACTCCACAAGTGATCAGTGGTATCTTGACACTGGCTACTCAAAACATACGACAGGAAGGAGAGAGTGGTTGGTGAATTTTGATAACCCTAAGAGAACTAGGGTGAGATTAGCTGATGACAGAAGTATTGAAGCCGAGGGAATGGGAGACATTGTGTTTCAGATGGAAGATGGCAGAACTACTGTGATAAAAGGAGTGTTCTATGTCCCTAATATGGATTGCAACTTGCTTAGTACTGGGCAATTGCTGGAGAAAAGGTATTTTGTCACCATGGAGGATGAACTGTTTGGACCTGACAAGAAGTTAGTGCTGAAGTCAGTTTTGTCCAAGAACAGGACATTCAAGACCAATCTCAAGACTGCTGAATCTGACTGGCTATCTGCTACTACCTCTGAGAATGAGTGCTGGCTGTGGCACATGAGGTATGGCCATCTAAATTTTCGAAGCTTGTCTAAATTGCATGCTAAAGAACTAGTTTCTGGTGTTCCTAATGTGGATGTACAAGAAAAATCTTGTGCTATCTGTCTGCTAGGAAAACAACCTAGGCATAGCTTCAAATCTAATATACCTATGAAATCTACTGAACTGCTGAATGTAGTGTACTCTGATGTGTGTGGTGTTACCAAGTGGCTTCAGTCTCAAGAGGGGGGGGTGAATTGAGATTTAAAAACTTTTCAGATCTTTCAAAAACGTTTTTCCCCTTTTCAATGACTTAGATCAATTTTCGCGCAGGTTAAGTGGAAGCGAATGAATTAGAATATAAAGCAGTAAAGCGGTATAATAGTAAAGCAGGAAAGCAGTAAAGCACGCAGAGATTTATCCTGGTTCGGTCACCTTCTAGTGACCTACGTCGAGTCCTCACACCCTTGTGAGATTTTCCACTAACACAACAAGGCTTACAGGTGCCTTGGAAAACCTTTACAGACTCAGGCACTCTCCTCCTAGGATACCCCACCTATAGAGAGCCCTCAGATCTAATATAACAATAACAAGAGATACCCCACCCCTGTTACAATCAACTGCCCTAGAAAGATACCCCACTTCCTAGTACATGCAGCTACCCTAGAGAGATACCCCACTCCCTAGAACAAAACACAACAATTAAATAATAAACAATTGTAAATGCAGAAATACCTCTAGTGTAGGCAGATATTACAACTTGAAGAATACAACCCCAACTAACTCTTAGCAACAGATCAGCTCAGACAGACCGACGGTGCGTGACGAGCAAAAGTATAAGCGTGAAGAGTTTTCTCAAAAGTTTTCTGTTTCATGCAAGTGGGTTGAGTTGTGTGTTGTGTAAAATGAATCGTGAAGCACTGCCTATTTATAGGCTATGAGGAATTCATTTTTACGTTGAAAATAGTGTAGGAATCGATTCTTTGTTAAAATGTATTTGATCTAGGAATCGATTTATTTAGGTGAGGAATCGATTTATCTTTGTTTGGAAAATATGGGAAATCGATTCTTGAGTGCCATGGAAAGCTAGGAATCGATTCTATACTTAGTGAAAATATGTAGGAATCGATTTTCAGCTTGCCTGAGACAAGTGGGAATCGATTCTCAGTTATGTGCAAAAGGTTGGGAATCGATTCTTCCCTTAAAAAATATTTGGCTCAGAAATCGATTTGTGTATTGAAAAACATGGCCTGACAATCGATTCTATCTTTTCTATTTTACCTGAAAATCGATTTTGATATTTGTTTATGCATGAGGAAATCGATTTTGTTATTTTAAAAGTGATAGAAATGTTTACGTAAATATGCATGCAACTTTAAAAAACTTTGTGAGTGTGTGAGACTTTGAGATACGAGCTGACCTTTGAAAGAGCTTACACTTTTTCCTAAGACACACCCAAACCCTAAGGACTACCCTTATTTTTAAGGACTACCCTTAAACTTGAATCTTCAGTTCTTGGCTTGCTTGTCTTGGATTGTGACTTTGACGTTTAGTCACTTTTATTGACTTTGACCGTCAATCTTACCTTTGTCTTTTTCATCATCAAAACACATCCTGCAATATCAGGTTACCTGCAACACAAGGTATCCACATTCTCCCCCTTTTTGATGATGACAAAACGTTAACTCATCTCAAGGTGGGAGGTTAGTTTAAACAGATAATGTATATGATACTCCCCCTATCATGATGCTCCCCCTGTTTTATTGACTGTATGCAAGTAAATGCAAATGCATGCTGAACTTTATTCTAAATATTAAAAACTCTATTCTTCTCCCCCTTTTTGTCATGATCAAAGAGGGCAACATGTAATAAAAAATGTGAATCTAACAGCATGAAGAGGAATCAATGATTCCAAGTTCTCTTCGAATGAAGAAAAAGTTTTCTTTTTGTAAAGGTTTTGTAAAAATATCAGCTAGCTGTTTTGCCGATTCCACAAATTCGATTACACAATCCCCTTTTTGGACATGATCTCTAAGAAAATGGTGTCTTATCTCTATATGCTTGGTCCTAGAGTGTTGGACGGGGTTCTTTGTAAGATTGATAGCGCTGGTATTGTCGCATTTTATAGGGATATGATCTAGATCTATACCATAGTCAAGAAGTTGTTGCTTCATCCAGAGGATTTGTGCACAACAACTCCCTGCTGCAACATATTCTGCTTCAGTAGTTGACAGTGCGACACTGACTTGTTTCTTACTGTGCCATGAGACTAATGCACTACCTAGTATGTGGCATGTTCCACTAGTGCTTTTTCTGTCCAACTTACATCCTGCAAAGTCAGAATCTGAATATCCAATAAGACTACATGTGGCGCCTTTTGGGTACCATAGACCAACATTTTGAGTGCCTACCAGATATCTCATTATTCTTTTGACAGCTACTAAATGTGACTCTTTTGGATTTGCTTGATACCTAGCACACATGCAAACACTAAACATGATGTCCGGTCTACTAGCAGTTAAGTAGAGAAGAGAGCCAATCATACCTCGATATTTGCTTAGTTCTACCGGTTTACCTTCTTCATCTTTGTCCAAGTAGCATGAGGTGCTCATTGGTGTGGACATTTCTTTTGCTTTGTCCATTTCGAATCTTTTGAGTAGTTCTTTGCAGTACTTTGATTGAGATATGAAGATGCCGTTGTTTGTTTGTTTTATTTGAAGCCCAAGGAAGAAGTTGAGTTCTCCCATCATTGACATTTCAAATTCATTCTGCATAATACTTGAAAATTCTTTGCAAAGCAATTCATTAGTAGCACCGAAAATAATATCATCCACATAAATTTGCACGAGTAAGATGTCATCTTTTGACCTTTTTATAAAAAGTGTAGTGTCAACTTTTCCTCTTTGAAAATCATGATTGAGTAGGAATTTGCTCAATCTTTCGTACCAAGCTCTGGGAGCTTGCTTCAGACCATATAGAGCCTTTTTGAGTTTAAAAACATGGTCTGGTTTTTCGAAATTTTCAAAACCAGGAGGTTGTTCAACATATACTTCTTCTTGGATAAAACCATTTAAGAAAGCGCTCTTAACATCCATTTGATACAATTTAAAATCCATGATTGATGCAAAAGCAAGTAACATGCGAATAACTTCTAATCTAGCTACAGGAGCATACGTTTCATCATAGTCTATTCCTTCTTCTTGATTATAACCTTTAGCAACTAGTCTAGCTTTTTTCCTAATTATTATACCTGATTCGTCTAGCTTGTTTTTAAACACCCATTTTGTGCCTATTATCTGGTGTTTATCAGGTCTAGGAACCAGATCCCACACTTCGTTTCTTTCAAACTGATTTAACTCTTCTTGCATAGCAATAGTCCAATGTTCATCAACTACGGCTTCATCTATATTTCTAGGTTCAATTTGAGATACGAAAGCCATATGATTACATGCATTTCGAAGAGAGTTACGAGTAGTTACCCCTTTTGTTACATCACCTATGACATTTTCAAGCGAGTGATCCCTTGGGATTCTCCATTCCTTGGGAAGTTCACTGCTTGATCCTTCTTCTGACTTCTCTTGAGGGGTGGTTTTTGTTTCTTCTTCTTTCTTCTTCTCACCTATCTCTAACTCTTCAGATTCATCTGCAATATCAATAACCTTTCCCAGCCTTTTGGGGTTAGTTTCATCAAATGTAACATGTACAGATTCCTCAATTACCTTATTTCTTTTATTAAAAATTCTAAAGGCCTTGCTAGATAAAGAGTAACCAAGAAAAATTCCTTCATCAGCTTTAGCATCGAATTTACCTAGGTTGTCTTTTCCATTATTCAATACAAAACATTTGCAACCAAAGGTGTGAAGGTGTGAAATATTTGGTTTTCTCCCCTTGTAAAGTTCATAGGGGGTTTTCTTTAAAATAGGCCTAATTAGAACTCTATTCATAACATAACAAGCAGTACTTACAGCATCCGCCCAAAAATATTTTGGGATGTCATGATCATTTAACATTGTTCTGGCAAGTTCCTCCAATGATCGATTTTTCCTTTCAACAACTCCATTTTGTTGAGGAGTTCTAGGTGCTGAGAAGTTGTGATTTATACCAAGTTCTTCACATAGGATTTCGAATTTTTCATTTTCAAATTCTCCACCGTGATCAGATCGAATTGAGACAATCTTCAATTCTTTCTCATTTTGAATGCTGCGAGCAAGCTTTTTGAATGCTCCAAAAGCTTCGCTCTTATTTGCCAGAAAGAGAGTCCAGGTATACCTTGAATAATCATCTACTATAACTAGAGCATAGTAATTTCCACCATAATTTTTTGTCCTTGAGGGACCAAATAGATCCATGTGTAACAGCTGCAAAGGTTTGTTAGTAGACACAATATTCTTTGATTTAAAGGACACTTTTACCTGTTTACCCTTTTGGCATGCATCACACAATTTATCTTTTTCAAACTTGATATTAGGCAAACCACTAACTAGATCTTTAGACACTAGCTTGTTAAGGTGATCCATATGAATATGAGCTGTCCTACGGTGCCATAACCAAGAGTTTTCTTCCTTACTAATGAGGCAACATGCATTATGTGATGAAACACTATCTAAACTCATCATGTATATGTTTTCTACTCTATTTCCTATCATTCTAACTTGTTTACTTTGTTTATCCTCAATGATGCATGAACCTGAGTCAAATATTACCCTATTTCCTTTATCACAAAGTTGGCTAATGCTCAAAAGATTATGTTTAAGACCTTCAACATAGAGCACATTATCAATAGCAGTAGATAAGTCTTTACCAACTTTACCTTCACCAAGGATTCTTCCTCTGTTATTGTCACCATAAGTCACATGACCGCTTGATCTGGGGGTAAGAGTTAGGAACTTTGTAATATCTCCAGTCATGTGCTTTGAGCATCCGCTGTCAAGGTACCAATCTGACCCCCGTACCTTGAAGCATACCTGCATTGGTTCAAAACAAGGTTTTAGGTACCCAAATCTCTTTGGGTCCTTGTGGGTTAGTGTTTGGTATGGTCCTTTTGGGAACCCATACCTTTTTCATAGTTTGCTTACCTCTTGTCCTGCAAACAGAAGCTGTATGTCCAGGTTTATCACAATAGTAACATCTAATATAAGGTTTAGTGGAAAACTTAGGTCTATGATGCATATTGCTTTTCACAAAGTTATTTTTCTGAATTCTAGGATGTAATTTGGGTATTTTGTCTATTGTACATTCAAGCTCATTGATTTTCTTTTCATGTTCTATACATTTATCACAAGCATAATTTTCTTTAACACACACAAGTTTATCATTTTCTTTCCTAAGTTCTAATTTTTCTTTAGTTAACACATTAACTTCATCTTGAAGGTTAGCAATGGTTTTCTTTGATTTATCTAAAGCCTTAGCTAATTTCATAGAATCATCATGCAGCTCAGTGAAAGCTTCATATAAATCGTCATATGCATTTTGTAAAGAGTCAGGGTTAGAAATTACCTCGTTTTCATTCTCGCTTTCATGATCAGCCATTAATGCAACTTGAGCTTCTTCATCTTCTGATTCATCTGATGAATCCATGCAGTTGTCTTCCCATGCGATGTAGGCTTTTCTTCCTTTGTTATTTTTGAATGCCTTCTTTTCAGATTTGGAGTCCTTTTTCTGTAGATTAGGACATTCCATTTTCATGTGCCCGGTTTCCCACATTCATAACAAGTAGGAGGACCGGATGTACTTTCTTTGCTGGAGAACCTTTTTGATTTGAAGTTCTTCTTTGGATAGTTGTTGCTTTTCATGAACCTTTTGAACTTTCGAACCATAAGAGCCATATTCTCTTCACTTTCATCAATTTCATCATCTGAGTTGTCACTATCATCAAATTGACTAGAACAAGATGCTTTTAGAGCCAAGCTTTTCTTTTTCTTATCTGTATTTTCGTACTCAGCTAGACGAGTGAGTTCTAGTTCATGCTCTTGAAGTTTACCGAACAGAGTAGCCAGAGTCATGGTAGCTAAATTTCTTGATTCAGCTATAGCAGTAACCTTAGGTTGCCATTCTCTATTCAGACATCTCAGAACTTTGTTGATTAGATCCTCTGCAGGAAATGACTTACCCAACAAGCTTAACTGATTCACAATGTGAGTGAACCTTTTCTGCATTTCTGGTATTGTTTCACCTGTATTCATTCTAAATAATACGTACTCTCTGATAAGAGTATTTGTTCTTGCCCTTTTCACTTCATTTGTACCCTCATGAGTAACTTGGAGATTATCCCACATTTCTTGGGCAGATATACCGTTTGAAACTCGAAAAAATTCATCAGGACTTAAAGCAGAAGTAATAATATTTTTGGCACGTAAATTATGTTGCACTTTTCTTTTCTCATCATCAGACCATTCATTTCTACTTTTAATAGTAAGAATACCATCTACTAAGTGTGTGGGGACATAGGGTCCTTTTTCCACAGCATCCCAAACATCTAAGTCTACCCCTTCAATAAAGATTCTCATTCTTTCTTTCCAATATGCATAATCTTTCCCGTTGAATCCCGGAGGACGGGTAAGAGAAGCGCCCTCTTGCGTAGACCAACCTGAAGCCATTTCTCTTGAAGCTGCTAGGCCCTTTATACAAGAGTCTAGCTCTGATACCACTTGTTACCAAGTGGCTTCAGTCTCAAGAGGGGGGTGAATTGAGATTTAAAAACTTTTCAGATCTTTCAAAAACGTTTTTCCCCTTTTCAATGACTTAGATCAATTTTCGCGCAGGTTAAGTGGAAGCGAAGGAATTAGAATATAAAGCAGTAAAGCGGTATAATAGTAAAGCAGGAAAGCAGTAAAGCACGCAGAGATTTATCCTGGTTCGGTCACCTCCTAGTGACCTACGTCGAGTCCTCACACCCTTGTGAGATTTTCCACTAACACAACAAGGCTTACAGGTGCCTTGGAAAACCTTTACAGACTCAGGCACTCTCCTCCTAGGATACCCCACCTATAGAGAGCCCTCAGATCTAATATAACAATAACAAGAGATACCCCACCCCTGTTACAATCAACTGCCCTAGAAAGATACCCCACTTCCTAGTACATGCAGCTACCCTAGAGAGACACCCCACTCCCTAGAACAAAACACAACAATTAAATAATAAACAATTGTAAATGCAGAAATACCTCTAGTGTAGGCAGATATTACAACTTGAAGAATACAACCCCAACTAACTCTTAGCAACAGATCAGCTCAGACAGACCGACGGTGCGTGACGAGCAAAAGTATAAGCGTGAAGAGTTTTCTCAAAAGTTTTCTGTTTCATGCAAGTGGGTTAAGTTGTGTGTTGTGTAAAATGAATCGTGAAGCACTGCCTATTTATAGGCTATGAGGAATTCATTTTTACGTTGAAAATAGTGTAGGAATCGATTCTTTGTTAAAATGTATTTGATCTAGGAATCGATTTATTTAGGTGAGGAATCGATTTATCTTTGTTTGGAAAATATGGGAAATCGATTCTTGAGTGCCATGGAAAGCTAGGAATCGATTCTATACTTAGTGAAAATATGTAGGAATCGATTTTCAGCTTGCCTGAGACAAGTGGGAATCGATTCTCAGTTATGTGCAAAAGGTTGGGAATCGATTCTTCCCTTAAAAAATATTTGGCTCAGAAATCGATTTGTGTATTGAAAAACATGGCCTGACAATCGATTCTATCTTTTCTATTTTACCTGAAAATCGATTTTGATATTTGTTTATGCATGAGGAAATCGATTTTGTTATTTTAAAAGTGATAGAAATGTTTACGTAAATATGCATGCAACTTTAAAAAACTTTGTGAGTGTGTGAGACTTTGAGATACGAGCTGACCTTTGAAAGAGCTTACACTTTTTCCTAAGACACACCCAAACCCTAAGGACTACCCTTATTTTTAAGGACTACCCTTAAACTTGAATCTTCAGTTCTTGGCTTGCTTGTCTTGGATTGTGACTTTGACGTTTAGTCACTTTTATTGACTTTGACCGTCAATCTTACCTTTGTCTTTTTCATCATCAAAACACATCCTGCAATATCAGGTTACCTGCAACACAAGGTATCCACATGTGGCCCATTTGAGGTTCCCTCATTAGGTGGGAACAAGTACTTTATAACATTCATTGATGAGTTCTCTAGAATGATGTGGCTGTATCTTATCAAAGTGAAGAGTGAAGCCTTTGAAGTGTTCAAAAGGTTCAAAACTCTGGTTGAAAAACAGAGTGGGAAAGCTATTAAAACTCTCAGAACTGATGGTGGTGGGGAATATACTTCTAAAGAGTTTGAAGAGTTTTGTGTTGCCAATGGCATAGTTCATGAGGTGATAGCCCCTTACACCCCACAACACAATGGGGCAGCAGAAAGAAGAAATAGGTTTGTGTTGGACATGAAGGAGCATGCTAAGACAGAAGAATTTGCCTCATGAATTCTGGGGGGAGGCTGTCTCCACAACAGCATACCTACTGAACAAGTGTCCTACTAAAAGATTGAAAGAGGAGGTGCCTGAAGAAGTGTGGACAGGTAGAAAAGCCTTCTGTGAAACACCTGAAAGTATTTGGTTCACTGTGTTATTCACATGTACCAGATGCAAAGAGAAAGAAACTGCATGACAAAAGTAAACCAATGATACTTGTTGGGTATAACAATACAGGAGCATACAAGCTGTATGATCCAGAGACCAGAGAGGTCAAACTCAATAGGGACGTTGTAGTGATGGAAAATGAAGCCTGGGATTGGAAAAAGAGTGACCAGTCCACTAATACTGCATCTGTGAGCCTTGAGACAGATTCTGGTAATGAACCAGAAGCTGCAAATGCACCAAATGACACTGAAGAAAGTTCAGATGAAGAACCACCAGGGTTAGTGAGAACCCAGAGAACTAAGCAGCTGCCTAGAAGACTGAATGACTGTGAAGTAGTGGCTAAGAATGAGGTGGACAATGAGGGTGAATTGATCCATTTTGCAATGCTTGCAGATTCAGAACCTGTAGATTACAGGGTTGCAATGAAAAATAAAGCATGGAGAGATGCAATGGTGGAGGAGTTAAACTCCATTGAAAAGAATAAGACCTGGGAACTCACTAATTTGCCTCCAAATAAGAAAGCAATTGGAGTAAAGTGGGTGTTTAAGCTAAAATTAAATCCTGAAGGGAAAGTGGTGAAGCATAAGTCTAGGTTGGTGGCCAAGGGATTCCTACAGAAACATGGTTTTGATTTTACAGAGGTGTTCTCCCCTGTTGCTAGACATGAGACTATTAGGCTTGTGATTGCTATTGTTTGTAGCAAGTCATGGCCCCTGTTTCACTTAGATGTCAAATCTGCATTTTTGAATGGACCCTTGGAAGAAGTGGTGTTTTGTACAACAACCACCTGGCTTTGAGATTGCTGGCCAAGATGACAAAGTGTACAGGCTGTATAAGGCCTTCTATGGGTTAAAACAAGCTCCAAGAGCTTGGAACAAACGTATTGACAAGTTCTTTGTTCCAGAAATTCAAGAAATGCTCTGTGGAGTATGGTGTGTATGTGAGATCAAAACAGAAGCTACAATTACTGGTAGTGTGTCTGTATGTAGACACTACAAGAAAAATTGGATTTTTCGGCGGGCAAAATCCGCCGGAAAAGCCTTTTGCCCGCCGAAAAAGCCAAAAGTCTGCCAAAAATGTGGACTTTCCGGCGGATTTAGCCAAAAAGAATTCGTATGATATTACCGGCGGATTAATCCACCGGAAAAACCGTTTTTTTTATTTAAAAAATCCGCCGGAAAAACAATTTTTTTTTTTTAAAAATTCGTTTTATTTAAAAAATTAATATTATTTTATTAAAAACTTTAATTATTGATAAAAATATAAAATTTAATAATTAATTAATTTACTATTTAAAAAAATAAAAATTAGGAATAAAAATTAATAATTAATTTAAATAAATATCCATACAAAAGAAATATCCATACAATAAAAAAATATCCATACAATAAAAAAAATATCTATACAACAAAATAAAATACTCCAAAGCTACTGGGGTGGCTGCTGGCCTGACCCATCACCATCATCATAGGTATCATTATTAGATTCAAGAAAAGCAGAAATTGAATCGATACTACTAAGATCGAAGGTGGGCCGGTGGGGTGACTGCTGCTGGGGCTGCTGGTATGGCTGGTGGGGCGACTGAGGCTGCTGGTATGGTCAGTGGGGTGACTGCTGCTGGTATGGATGGTATGGCTGCTGGTATGGCTGCTGCGGCTGGTAGGATGGCATATGTGAGGATGATGGCCTCGAGTGCAGAGACATCAGCTGATCCTGCAAATACTTAAAGCGCTCCTCATTTACCCTAGCCTGCTCTACAGCTACCCTAGCCTGCTCCGCCATGCGCTCCCGAAGCACGAGCAATTCCTGTTGATTTTGCTCCTGCTGCTCGGCATACTGACGCTGAGTCTCGCTCAGTTGCCCAGTCAATTGCGCAACAACATTCAATTCACCAGAATTGGGAACATAATTGCGACCAGTCGAGGATCCAGATTGTGAAGCTGATAGACTCGGAATAATGCTTCTTCGGAAAGCAGTCGGTTCAATACAACCCGTTCCTACCAAACGGTTACTCTTTTGGGGACCAACTGCTCTCTCCCAAATATCACGAGCTACTCTAGCCTCCTACTCTGGATCGATATCAGCTGCCCCACTCCTCTGTTGTGTCTGATGGTACTCAGTCAGCCCAGTCTCGAAGCTCTCCTGAAAAAAAATAACCCAACAAATAAATAACTAATTATTAAAAATAATATATAATATATATAATAATAAACATTAATATATAATTGTAAAAGTAGTTTTACCTGAATAGCCCTCGGCCGGTCTGTAGCAAAATCACCAGTGTCCTCCCGTGTATGAAGGTAGAGATGCTACTCGGGCAAAGTGACTGGCCTTTGTTCCCTCTCCTCCTATATATACATATTATTAATTCACATGAAAATGACTAGTTAATTATAAATAATTAATTAATCAAGTAATAAAGTAATAAATTTACCATACGCCTGTGATGCGTTGCAGTATTAACACCCCCATGTGTGTGTGTAGCCACATTTATCAGAAGCACGGTTCTTCTTGGCTTTCTTACAATAATTTTTATATCCTTCTGTCCCCCAATGCTCCTTTAACTCAACCCAAGATGAGTCTCCCATATAAGATGGCTTTGCATTCTTACTGCGCGCCTCCCGCAGTATTTCAGAATAGCGATGGGAACATCTCTTATGGAACACTCTCTCAACTTCTCTTTGCTGCTCTGGTAACCAGGTACATTTTTCCTATTTAAGAAATTTACAATAATGTTGTTAATAAGACAAATTAATTCATCAAGTCAATATAAGATAACCAAATTAATTATTTCGTAGAACAACTTACCAAAAACGATATTAACATCCTCCCAACAGCCTCTTCATCTTTTCTAACAGCCGTCCAATTCTTCCAGCTGCCGGTGAAATTCTCCTTGATTGTTTTTGTGATGGCGGTAGTTGTAGCCTTCGAAGGAAGAAACCTGTATTACATAAAAAAAGATGAATTTTATTATACCAAAATATATAAGTTATATATAAAAGGCAACAAAAATAAATTAATAAATAATAATATATATACTTACGAATCGCCAGCAGTCTCCAATATGATACGCCCATCAGGTGTATACCTCACCACCTCACGCGCAACAGTGAATGTGCGTACCCCATCTGCATCAACACTTGTCGGGGTAATCCCTCAGTACCAGCAGGAATCAATGGGTCCCCTGCAGTACTAGCACCCGCAGACCCAGGTGGTGGCAAATATCTGCCACCAGAAATAACAACACGAGCAGGCTGAACACGACGGCCTAGACGAGTAGAAGTCTTCCGCCTGCTAGTGCTGGCGGCATCCGTGACAGGTGGAGGAACATATGTCTCGTCATCGGATCCTGAGTGAGATGCCATGACCGTGTATCTAGCTAGACGTACATATACATTTAAACAAACAAACATATACTAAAGAAGGTTAACATAAACATACAAAACTCGATCATTAAAATATATATAAACATACTAAACAAATTAAAATATATAAACACACTAAACAAAGTTAACATAAACATACAAAACTCATTAATATATATATATATATATATATATATATATATATATATATATATATATATATATATATATATCAACATACTAAACAAACATAAATTACATCCTTGATTAAAAATAGGTTAATAGTGAAGTAAATAAGTTTATAAGTGAACGGTACTTAATAAATTAGTTTTTTCAATATAAATTATTTTGTATTATTATTGCAAACAAAATTTGTAACAAAATTTTACTATAAATAGTGAAGTAATTAATATTTTATTAATTTTAATATTGTACCAAAAAAGTACCAGTAATTTATTGTATAATTTTTTGGGACAAACAAATTTGGATGGTGGTGCTAATAAGCGTTATTAAAAATCACCAAGGACTGAAAAAAAAATCCAAATTTTACGGTGACCACAAGTTGGTAAAAATTTTGTAGACACTAAAAACAAAAAAATCCATATATATATATATATATATATATATATATATATATATATATATATATATATATTACATATATATATATATATTGATATATTAATTAATTTACTTTGATAATTGTTCTGTACCTAGCAGTGTTTTGGTCGGCTGCTGTTGGTAGGTCTCTTGCTGCCCTGGCAGGAGGAGTGAGCGCCCGGGGGTACCTGCAAAGCCACTCCGACGCTCAAGTCAGTATGAGAATAAGCTAGTGAATTTGCAAGGGAAGAGTGTGTACCATATAAAAGGCTATGCAAGCCGGAATTTATAGGAAATCGATGTTCGTTGTGGATCGTCAGATCAGTGGAGGCGATCTGAACCGTCCAAGCGTATTGGGCTTGTATGTTGTGGATATGGGCCGAATCGACTGGGCTGATCCATATCCCATCGCTACACGCACCCCCTGGTATTGCTAAATGGACCTCTTGGTCCAGTCCAGAACAGTTGCCCCCCAAACCGAGATTATTCCGGAGGATGGTATTGATTTGAAGGATTTTCGTCGGTCTACCAGATTTGTGAAGTCGTGTGGGACACTGCCTTTGTCACAACTGCCCCTACAAAAATAAAGTGTTATTTCAAGCCAACCAAATACACCAAGTTACACATAACCAAATTAGATTCCACCCCATCAAGAAGCCTTCCAAAGTTGTTGAAATATTGGACACCGTCTAGACCATCACAAGGGGGAGACCTCCAACCAAACACAAATATTTCTCTAAACCTCCTTAGATAGCTTGCATTGAAAGAACAGGTGAAAATAGGTGTTCCGTGTGTCAACCTAAGTCGAGTTTAAATAATAAAAGAAATCAGATTTAAATAAATTGAATATATAAATTTGAAACTTAAATTATAAACTAGAATTGAACTTTCTTTTGACAAACCAAAGTAAAATTGGAATTTCAATCTATATTTTACTCGTAAATTTGTTTAAATTGTTGCTAAAGAAGGTGAAAAAAGATTTGTGTGTCACAAGATATAAATATTGCTAGGAAGGTAGTAGAGATAACTCTTCCTCTTATTTATTTTATGAGTGGTACGTTGATTCTATTGTTTGTATTTCTAGGTAATAATTAATTCTGTAGATTTTTTTTTGGTGGTCGATTGTATATGGGTTGAGTACCACTTGTGCTCGACTATATCTCTATGTTTGCCTTAAAAAAAACAAGATATAAATATCACTAATATGTTTTTTTTAAAACCACTAATATAAATTTTATATTAGTAATATAAATTTTATTTAGTACTTAAAGTCCCTAAATTTTGAACCTCAGATCTCATTAAAATAATCAAAGCCATCATTAATTATGACTGATATCAAACTTTAAGATGAATTATTTATAATTTGACAAATATTTATATGCCATTATAAATAATCTAATGATTTTTAATAAATGAAATTTTAAGGAGATGGGACAACACACAATCCTGATTAAAGAAAAGAAAACCTTTGGACTCTTTAAAAAATCATCAACAACTTTGTTTGAGAAAAATGTAGCTTTGGGTTGTGTTTAGTGAAATAAGCTTGAGGTACAAATTTAAGTGAAAACAAATTGACCGTATAAAACTGTTTGAAAAAAATTATAAGATTTATTTTGGTTGAAAAATTAAATAATAAGTTACGAAAGTCGCATATAACCCAAACAAACTAAAAACGTAATTTAACGAGGGGACCAACCATTGTCACATGGTGGGGGTGGGGTGGGCTAGCTAGCTTAGCTACGCTGGCGGCAAAGGACAGATGGACAAAGCTGCTCAATGTCTTTGTTTGTTCACTAAATTGAAGTACCCTACTCCACTGTTATTAAGATCAGGCATAGCTTGACTAGTGCCGCAGAATAAAGATGCAAGTTGGGGAAATTGCGAAGCGAGCTACTCTTTCTTTTGTACTCCTAGTCCTATACTCCATTTGCTTCTGTGTGATCTTTTGTAAAAGGCTGCAACTTCAACCGTGGCTTGGCCACAGCATCACAGACAACCCATTTTTATTGTCACTGACAAACATAGATTGCTAAATGCTACTAGTAGTAAATGCAAGAGGTACTGTACTAGTAGCATAACAATAGATTGTATATTGCTGATAACCACGCTTTCTCATTTACTCCTATCCCCTCCTTTGTCTTTGCTTTTTCCGATCATACTTTTTCACTATATTTATGTTTTGTTTCGACTAAATTGCAGTTTTAACTATTTATCTTTAGGGTCGGTGTCACCGTGGCTCTTTATCTTTTTTTTCTTCTCGTTTTAGTCATTCATGTTTTTTGTGTGTGTCATTTTAGTCCCTATCGTTAGTTTTTTTTAACGAACGTCACGCTGGCAGTTAACTGCTCACGTGACATCTTAAATGTCAGGGCTGACTTGGACCTGATTTGGTGATGTTGCAAATAAGTGACCAAATTGAAACTTAAAAAGAACATGGGGTCAAATTGACACAAACACAAAACTTTCATCTTCTTCCTCCAAAACCACCTCCATCTTCATCTTCTCCGGCGAGCCACCACCACCTCCGGTGAGCCTTCGCCACCACCACCACAAACAGTGACATTGCCTCTCTCTCTCCCTTCGTCATTGAAAAACCCAAAAAACCGTAAAACGTGAATCTACATTTCCATTTCGTTCTCAATTCTTTATCATTTTTGTTGAAATCTTTTGCTAACAATTAGTTACTGCACAACTTTCGAGTCTATTGCAAGTGGTTTGGTGAATTTTGGTTGAGTTTTGAAGGTTTCCCCAATTTGCAAAACCCAAAACACGTTTTCCTCTAAAAATCACGTTTTTGATTAAGTTCTTCCACTTTTTTGTGCGAATTGGTGATGGATTTTAGTTCCTTATGAAATTTCGCATGAAGTGCACTATTCATTTGCTTGATTTGGTGAATAATTGAGAATTTTGGTTCTTGAGGAGAGAGAGAGAGAGAGAGAGAGAGAGAGAGAGAGAGAGAGAAGCGATGTCACTGTTTGTGGTGGTGGTGGTGGTGGCAGAGGATCACCGGAGATGGTGGTGGCTCGCCGGAGAAGATGAAGATGGAGGTGGTGTTTGGAGGAAGAAGATGAATGTTTTGTGTTTGTGTCAATTTGGTCCCCCATGTTCTTTTTAAGTTTCAATTTGGTCCCTTATGTGCCACATCACCAAATCAGGTCCAAGTCAGGCCTGACATTTAAGACGCCACGTCGGCAGTTAACTGCCAGTGTGGCGTCCGTTAGAAAAAACTAACGGCAGGGACCAAAATGACACACACAAAAAACATGAGGGGCTAAAACGAGAATGAAAAAAAGATAAAGGGCCAAAGTGACACCAACCCCAAAGATAAAGGGCCAAAACTGCAATTTAGCCTTTTGTTTTCACAAAGAACCGTTGGAGTTTGGACTTTGGAGGACCTACAAAACGGTCCAATTTTATTTTAACCAAAATTCACGAACTATACAATTGTTTTTTTAAACAAAAGAAAGGAATACGGAGTCTTGTTAAAACTTTCTGATGCAAAACTCTCCTTAGAGAAAAACATCAAGAAGGAAAAAGAGTACTCCCCCTAAATTTTATTAAACGAAATATACATTAATTTCAAATTACCTACAAAATGGGTGTTTATAAACCAAAATAACAATAAATGTTATTTTTTTAAAATATACTCTTATTTATAGTAATTGATGATAAACTAAATATTAATAGAATTTGTGTGGATTAAGTCGATGTCATTATTTATGCGTTATCATTTGTTTATTTATTTGGTTTTTCCTCCGTCACATTTTGTTTGTTGTTTTAGCAAATTTTGTCCTAAATTGATGTTTTACATTTTCAATGAAGCATTTAATATTCTTTTCCATCCATAGCCCTTTTTTTATGAGAATTTTGTACATTATTTGACTATCGTTTATCTAAGTAGAGAGATACAAGGTTAATATATAACACTTTTTATAAAAAAATTATTTAACTAAATTAAATTGGCATTTTATTTAACTAAAAAAACATATTTTTTAATTGAAAAAAACTGGATTTTTTTAAAATTGACTAGTTCAAACCGGTTCCCACCTCCGTTTCTCGGGCCAGTTTGGCCGATTGCCATCGGTTCTGAAACAAGCCGGTGTTTACGATGAAGCAGACCTGACACCTTGGTTTTCTAAACCATGGTTTTTAGAGACCCTTAGTGTAAATTTTTTTACATTGTCAACAAATTACAATCAATCATATGTGTGACTTTAAACAAGACCGCCCCAAATAATTTAGAGACCCTGTTCAAATTTTAAAAGTTGGGGCTCTAATTGTGTCCCTCCTTTTATCAAATTCGGCCCCAAAGATTATCACTACCAAAAAATAGGGTATTAGCGACAGATTATTCCCTCGCTAAATGCCCCAAATCCGTCGCTAAGGCCCATTAGCGAGGGAATTAGCGAGAGACATGTTCTGTCGCTAAATTGCTCCTCGCTAATGGGATTAGCGACGGAATCTGAATCCCTCGCTAATTACCGACGGAACAATCCCTCGCTAATTAGCGAGGGAAATCTAATCCCTCGCTAATAAAGGCAGCCACGTGGTTAAATTCTGACAGCCACGCGTCCGATTTCCCTCGCTAATTCCCTCGCTAATTCCCAACCACGCGTCCGATTTCCCTCGCTAATTCCCTCGCTAATTGAATTTTTTTTTGATTAACCTGCTTTTATACCTATTTATTTTATTAATAAATAATAAAATCTAAAATACATAAAACAGTTTAAAATAAAAATTCTGAGAATAAAATTCTTCAATAACATAAAATTCGAATCAACAACACTTAATCTGAAATGTTATAACAAAATATTGAAATGTCAAACTGATACAACAAATTCTAAAAGCTGCCACCATCAGACTCCTCAGCTTGCTCCTCATCTTGCTCCTCATTTTCCTCCTCATCTTGCTCCTCATTTTGTTGCATATTCTTCAAATACCTAAACATCAGTTCCTGCCTACGGGTCACCTTCCCAAAGTCTTCCTGCATCTTTTTCATCGCCTCAGTAGAGGTCCTGACAAAATAGTTGACACTTACCCTAAAGAAGTCTAACAGATCCTTCCTGTCATTTTCATCGACTTTACTCCACTTTTTATGGAACTTTTGAAAATATCTTTTGCGGATGACATGAGTGATGCTTGATATGAAGCTGGCTTTGCAGGAAGAAGCCTGCATAATGAAAGATATATCAAACAATCAAATATATATAAGTCGTTGCATAATTAACTTTAAAAAAACAAACAATATAATATTTACGCGTTACCACGGCTATAAATGACTTTGAGTCTAACACCATTAATAACAACCACCTCGACTCTCGTCATCGGTCGATGAATCCGAATCAACATTACCACCACCAACATCATGCTCAATATCATCCTGGGGCTCAAGTGTAGGCATAGATGCCCATATGTCCAGATGATGAGCCCATATACCCAGCTGGTGTGCCCATATACCCTGATGCATACGCATTTGATGGGCCCATATAATGCCCATGTGATGGTAAATGATACCATCCGGGGCCAGATGGAGGCAGAGGTTGTGGGGCAATCAGAGCGGTAGCTGGTGGGCCCACAAACGTATGACCCCTCATATTCCCAATATTAAGTTACACCTCACGATTACGCCTCCTCTTAGGAATCAAAGCCTTGCTTCATACGCAAGGTGAGCCGGTAGATGCCCCATGGAATCAAAGAAACCGGGAGGAAATATTCTCTCCAACTTACAAATAATGAAAGGAATATTCTGCTCCATCTTAATAAGATCATCCCTTCTCAATGTTGAACAGCACATATTTTTAAAATATTGACTCACTTCAATAAGTGGTTCCAAAACACTTTGGTAATGAATTAAAAGTAATTGGAAGCAAACACTCAATGAATACATGACAATCATGACTTTTCATCGCATACATCTTCTCGGTGTTCACATCGGCACATCTTGCAAGGTTAGAAGAATAAACATCTGGCATCCTCAATTCTTTCAACCATCGACAAACATCTTTCGCTTCATCTGGTGTTAGACAGTATTTGGCTTTGGGTTTTAACATCTTCCCATTAGGCATTTGCACCAAATTCAAATCAGATCGATGTTTGCTACAATAAAGAGGAGAATCCAATCTAGCCTTATTATTGTCTTTGGTTTTATCTTTCACATTCATCACTGTGAAAAATATGTTGTCAAAGAAATTCTTCTCGAAGTGTATAACATCAAGATTGTGCCTCAACAAATTATCTTTCCAATATGGGAGATTCCAAAATATGCTTTTTTTTGTCCAATTGTGCACCGTCCATAACCATCTAGCTGGGTGAGCTCCCCTACCTCCGTGGCTTGTGGCAAATCCATAACTCTACTCCAGATTTCACCCGATGTCAACAAAGGCGGTGGTCCATCTGTTTCAACTGCCCCTTTCTTGAAGGCCTTCTTGTTCTTTCTAAATTTATGATCTTGCGTTAAGAATCTACGATGCGAGTCAAACCAAGAACTCTTTCCCCCGTACATTAGCGTAAACGCCTTTGTGTGTTCCATGCAGTGGGGACATGCTAATTTACCATGAGTCCCCCAACCAGACAACATACCAAAGCAGAAAAGTCGTTAATTGTCCACATCAATGCGGCTCATCAATGCGGCTCTAATCATAAAAAAAATTTTCGTGGCGCATCATATGTCAAAACACCCCCCCCCCCCCACAATCTCTTAAGATCATCAATCAGAGGTTCCAAAAAGATATCAATGTTAGCTTTTGGATTGGATGGACCAGGTATCAGACAAGTCAAAAACATATACGGTTTAGTCATGCACATCTCAGGAGGAAGATTGTAAGGGGTGACAATGACTGGCCAACAAGAGTAGTGTGACGTCGATGCTTGGATATATGGAGTAAATCCATCAGAGCACAAGCCAAACCGAACATTCGGTGGGTCTGAGGCAAAATCTTAATGCACTTGATCAAAGTGCTTCCACGCTTCACCGTCAGATGGGTGGCGTAAAATGTCGTCTGAGGTACTACGCCTATTGTCATAATGCCAAGCCATTTTCTGAGCAATCACTACAAGAATTTCGGGGATTTCCAGCGGATAAAATCCGCCGGAAATCCGCCGGTAAGTTGCCTGCAAGTAACGGTTACCGGCGGATTTTTTGGCGGAAAAAATCTGCCGGTAATTTCCGGCGGATTTTTTCTGCCGGAAAATTTCCGGCGACCGTTTCCGGCGGATTTTTTTTTGAATTATCGGCGGATTTTTTTTTAAAAAAAATAAATTTTTATTTTTTTTAAAAAAAATCCAGCGGTAATTTTTTTTGAACGTTTTGAAATTCATATAAATAAAATTTTCTCCTACACTCTTCTCATTCTCTCATTTCACTCTTTATTTACTTCTCACTTTCTCCAACACTCTTCTACTAAACTTTTCTTCTTCCTTCTCATTCATTCTCACTTATTCATTCTTATTTCTTCTTTCTCATACTTTTCAAACATAATTAAATTTCTCTACATATCTCTTTTCTATATTTCCCATTTCTTCTTCCTTCTCACTTCTTATTTCTTCATTCAGATACTCTCATTTATTCTTATTCCTTATCACTTATTCATTCTTATTCTCTCCTATATTATTTTTCCATACTCACTTTCATATATTCTTTTTTTTAGACACAACTCTCTTTCATTCTTATTCATTCGCATACTCTCTATTACTTCTTATTTAATTAAAATATAAAATTAAAAAAAAAAATTAAAAAATTTTAAAAATTAAAAAAATTTTTTAAAGAATCCGCCGGTAATTCAAAAAATCCACCGGTAAATTTCCAGCGGCATTTCCGGCGGATTTTTTTAAAAAATAAAATTATTTTTTTTAAAAAAATTCGCCGGAAACATACATTTCCGGCGGATTTTTTCCACCGGTAACCGTTACCTACGGGCAAATTTCCGGCGGAAAATATCCGCGGCTAATGTCCAATTTTCGGCGGATTTTGGCCATTATCGGTGGATTTTGTCCGCCGGAAATCCCCGAAATTCTTGTAGTGTTGGTTCCTTGTTGTTAAAAATAACATCATTCCTTGCAAGCCACACACTCCAACATGTTGTTAACTAGAACATGTGTTTCGTACGCTTCGCCTTCTTCCCTTTGCATAAGCGATCACATCTAAGGAAGAAGTCAACACTATCCAGGAAAATGTCGAAATCAACTCTGAGCCAATTGCCAACAAGCTGCCATAAGGAACGAGTAAAGCTGCAGCTGAGAAACATATGGCTGGTGGTCTCGCGAAAGTCACTGCACAACGAGCAACTAGCCTCCATTTCAGAATGGAGGACGTTTCTGTGAAATAATTGGTCACGGGCAGGCAGAGAATCAAGCAAAAGACGTCATCCAAACACCGCAACCTTCGAAGGAACAAACGATGTCCACAACTCCCCCAACAGGCGCTGCTGAACCCAAGCAATTGAAAGAATGTTGCTGCGGACCAGTAGCTGATATACTGAATTCACCCTGAAACTCTTAGTCTGATCCTGCGGCCAAATCCATGCGTCTTCCTTTTCGCTGGCGTTACCGATTGCAAAATACTGTCCAATATCTCACCTTTTGATGCGCGGACAGAATCCGTAAAAACCTGCCACAGTTTGTTCCAACTCCGAGTATCTCCATGCCAAGACCCGAAATCTGCCACTGTAACAAGTTGCTGCCCACCTCCATCAAACAATAAGTGAAAGACTTTGAGCAAAGGCTCGATACCTAACCATTCTTCCAAAAAATTTTTGAAGCGCCATATCCAGCACTCTTTTAATGCACCAAGCGAACTCTCTCGGTTCCTCTAAGTTATCATCCAAAGTCACCAAGTCTCTCCACCAAATAGAGCCAAAATTCCGGCGAGAATTGTCTTCACCCGAGTCATGAATGAAGCAAGAAGCGAATTCCCCAAATCTATGTCTCAACAATCGACTCCAACTCGCATTACTATCCGTCAACACTCTTCATTTAATAACCTCTCTCTTTCTTTCATTTCTCTTAATTTATGTTCTCAATTTCATTAATGAGGGATAATTTTGTAAAGTCACTCAAAATTTCTATTTTTTATACAAAATTAACTAATTTTTTTAATTAATATGAAATGGTTAAAACGTCATACGGGACGGAACGGAAGACTATTTGCTTACCCGTGTGCCCAAATATTTTGCAAGAGACGGAAACACTATTCTATCCTGACAAGCAGAGGGCTGAACCGACTACGTGAATTATGATCCTTTATGTTAAGGGACAATAAGAGCAAGTGTCAATAATTACGAATAAAAAGATCTCAAAGTTTGATGTTACAAAAATTAATTTATTACCAAAATCGTCCGGATTTTTTTATTACTCTCTCTACTTTGTAAAAGTGGTCTAGTACAGAATGTAATTATTACCCCAACATCTAACGAATAATAAAACCAACCCTATGGAGATCAGTGAAACCGTTGTTCAAAATCTGGTGAACATAGGGTAAATTGAAGTACTATTTCTAAATTTAATTTTACCTATCACATGTGAAAGATGGAGTGCCATGAATGCTTGTGAGTTGTGACAAGAGAAAAGGTTGTACTAGTATGTTAGTATACTTTTGGCTAAACTCCTGTTTTGGCCCTTTATTTTTGGGGTTGTGGTCACTTTGGCCCTTTATCTTTTTTTTTTTCTCATTTTAGACCCTCATGTTTTTTGTGTGTGTCATTTTGGCCCCTGCCGTTATCATTTTAGTCCCTTATGTTTTTAATTGATTTCATTTTAGTCCCTTATGTTTTTAATTGATTTCATTTTGGGCCCTTATGTTTTTAATTGATTTCATTTTCGTCCTTTAAAATTTGCTACAAAAAACATAAACATAACGGCAGGGGCCAAAATGACACACACAAAAAACATGAGGGTCTAAAATGAGAAAAAAAAAAGATAAAGGGCCAAAGTGACCACAACCCCAAAGATAAAGGGCCAAAACAGGAGTTTAGCCGTATACTTTTTAAAGAGCGAAATCTCGAAGAAAAAAAAAGTTAAACAGCGTAACGTAACTGCATAAAATAGTAAATATTCAAACTTCCAACAATCTCTTGCAATCATGAAACAATTATTTCGACATGGTACTTTTTTTCCAAGCATGCTAATGGTAATCAATAGTGTTGGAGCAGTTGTGGTCAAAACAGAAAACAGTTATACAGAGGGGAAGAAGAAAGGAGATCTATGAAGCCTGGATACCGGATACGATACGGGATACGACACGATACGGATACAGGGATAAGGAAAAATTTTGAAAATCAAGATACGACACTGCTGGGATACTTTAATAAAAAATTAAATTAAAATTTAAATATATAAAAACATAACAGAAAAAATAAAATAGAATAGAAACACAAATAGAAAAAAACAAAGATGAAAAACTGAAATATTGCATTGTATAGATATGAAAAAAAATTGCCCAAATAGATAAAAAAAATCACACAGAAAATATATGGATGAAAGGAAGAGGACAACTGACACACCTATGTATGAGTGACTAGTCATAAAAAGTAATGGTGGACAAGTAACTGAGACCACCCGAAATCGTATAATACAAATAGTCAGTGGCAGAAATAGATGACTTTTTATAGACTAAGATATTCATATTAGTACGTAATTGGTCAATAAAACATAAGCATATCATTAGTCAATATATATTCATCACATTGTAGAAATAAATACTTGTGATCTTATCAAGTATAGATAGTTACGTATATTTATCCCACTCATATCACAATGTATTATTTCTTCTATTATTGTATTACGAAAAAACATATAATTTTGTCTTTTAGTTATTGAGGTATTAAAGTGTATCATATATGAGTGACAATCATGTGCTTAGTTGGTAAGAGGTATCGAAAAAGTATCTGAGAAGTATCCTTAGTTGGTAAGAAGTATCAAAGATGTATCTGAAAAGTATCGAGTTAAATATTTTTTAAAAAGAATTAAAAAATTATTAGATACTCTTTGGGTACGTATCAGGAAGTATCGGGTGCGTATCGGTATCGGATACGTATCCGACACGGGTACGTCTCCATTTTTGAAGTATCGGGGCTTCATAGAAGGAGATACAGAAGGAAGGTATTCAGCAACTTGGTTTTATTAACACCTTGCACACATTACAATATTACACTTATGGCAGCAACATATATACTGCTGCATAAACCAGTAAGTCAGTTACTCCACTAACTGAAATGAAAACAGAATTTGACTAACAATTAACTAACTAAGTCAGCCACTAACAATCACTTAAACTGACTTATTTGCTTAATGAAAATACACTGAATTAATACAATGAATTACTACACTTACAACACCATCCCCTAATTCATAGAATCAAACATTACAACACCCAAATCCCTCCTCAGTTTCACAAACTGGTCTGTTTTCAGTGCTTTAGTAAGCACATCAGCTACTTGCATTTGAGTAGTGCAGTGGCAAACTTCAATCACTCCTTTATGCACTTGATCACGCAAAAAATGGTATTTGGTTTCTATGTGCTTGCTCCTTCCATGTGACACAGGGTTCTTGGCAAGCATAATGGCTGATTTGTTGTCAATCATAAGCTTTATTTGCTCCACAATTCTGATCTTCAATTCTGTCATCACAGCTTTCAACCATATGGCTTGACATGCTGCTGTTACACCAGCAACATACTCAGCCTCACAAGATGATAAAGCAACCACAGGTTGCTTCTTGGAACACCACGATATTGGTGCTCCTTGATATAGGAACACATATCCAGTTGTACTTCTCCTATCTACCTTATCACCACATGATCATCGGTCATACGCGGGTCAAAATAATTAAAAAAGGTAAATATAGTATCAAGGTAAGAGACCTTGGTCGTCTCTCGAGGACCTCTAAATACAAATTTTACCAAAATCAGGAACCAAAATAAACAATAAAAAGGGGGGTTTTGAAGAAAAGAGTTTGATGTTTAATGAAGAAAAACAACTAAAGATAGACAATCAATCCATTGGTTTCAGGTGGGTTTCTTGGATTTCTCACCGGTTCTAAAATAAAGATTTGTGCAAGGTTTGATAATTCTTGGTTGATCATAAACTAAGTGAACAAGGGCCAGTCAGTTTATACGAATTCACAGCGTTTTAAAGCAATCGCCAAACCGTGTGTTCAATCAATCGTGATAGCGAACAAGTGCCAGTATCACAATTAACATCATAACTGAATTCTATCAATCTTATAAACAAGTGTCATAGACTCTATCAATTCCTATCCAAACTAAATTAAACAAGCGATAAAATAGTTTGTATAATGAAAGTTGCAAAACAGAATCATGATTAAGTGATTAAGCAAAACTGAATCATAAAACGAATCACATAAGCAAATCACAGAGTTTGAGTAATTAAGCAAAACACAAACCGAATTTGCAGCAAGAATTACGGAGATGAAATTGATAGAGAAAGAATTAAAACCATAAAAACAAAATAAACATTAAGCACTGAACCTCAAAATCCTTACAGCAACACCCTTCACCAATAGATTGATTTAGGGCTTTAAGCTTCCATGGAGGTTAGGACACAAAACGTAAAATTGAAGGTAGGAATGAGTAAGAGAGCCAAGACGACTCTGAAAAGTGTATTTAAAAGAATAAAAACGAAAACCTAAATCCCTAAACGGGTTCTATGATAAAAGCCCGTTAACAAACTAATATTCAGCCCAAAACCCATTTTACACAGTACTGCTTCGGTATTTCGCAGTTTTCACCTTCAATACTTCAGAATTGTGTTTCGAGCTCAACAGAAGAATTGTATCTCTGTTCCTTAGCTTTCCAACTCATGCTTGCACACCTCAATCAGATAAGCACAGCCAAAGTTATGGCCTATAGAGTAGACAGGGTTCAATATGCAATAAAAACAAGAATTAATCAAGAAATTGCTATATTGCTCAATTAAGACCCAAAGTCTAGAAACGTGCTAAGACTTAAATATTAGGCACAAAGCACAATTAAAATCACCAAGTGAAAAGCTATAAATAGTGCATTAAAATACACTGATCACCACACCCATCACTGTCTGAGAAGCCTGTTAATTCACCCAGATTCTGATCTGTGTTAACTGGAAACAGCAGCCCACTTCTTAAAGTTCCCTTCACATATCTAAGTATTCTTGTTGCAGCCAAGTAGTGTGACATTCTTGGCTTCTCCATATGCCTACTTGCAGCACCTACAGCAAATGAAATTTCTGGTCTGCTGTTGCAAAGGTACCTAAGTGACCCAACCAATTGTTTGAACATAGTGGGATCAACACTCTCCCCATCTTCATCAGCTTCTAGCTTCTGATTTGGCTCTGCAGGGGTCAATGCAGATTTACTGTCGAGCATTTTGAATCTCTTAAGAACTTCAATTGCATATTTTCTTTGATGCAGGATCATCCCCCTTATCAGTGTACAAGAACTCCATTCCTAGGAAGTATGCAACTCTCCCTAGATCACTCATCTCAAACTCTTGCATTAATTTCTTTTTGACTGAGTTGATCTCCTCCCTGCAGCTTCCAGTCAAGAGAATGTCATCAACATACAAGCAAATAATCACAGTTTTTCCTTCTTTAGATGTGTTCACATATACACCATATTCAACACTGCACTTGCTGAATTTCAGTTCTGAAAAAAATGAATCAATCCTTTTATTCCAAGCTGTTGGAGCTTGTTTGAGCCCATACAAGGCTTTGTTTAACTTGTAAACCAATTTCTCTTTACCCTTCACTTCAAACCCAGGAGGCTGCATCACATACACTTCCTCCTCCAATGGTCCATTTAAGAATGCAGATTTAACATCCAGGTGCTGTATTGACCATCCCCTGCTGCATGCCAAGGCTACAACTGGCCTAACAGTTTCATGTCTGGCCACTGGAGCAAAGACTTCAGTGTAGTCCAGGCCATGTTTCTGAAGGAAGCCACGAGCTACAAGCCTTGCCTTATGCCTTGCTACTGATCCATCAGGTTTTAGCTTCATTTTAAACACCCACTTAACAGATACCACTTTCTTATTTGCTGGCAGTTCAGCCAATTGCCAGCTTTTATTCTTCTCAATTGCCCTTAATTCTCCTTCCATGGCTTCTTTCCATACCCTTTCCTTCATTGCTTCACTGTGATCAATTGGCTCTGCATCAGCTAGCAGAGCAAAGTGTATCAGCTCACCATCACTGTCCACTGCAGTGTCTGATACCAATTCATAGTCAGCCAATCTCCTTGGTGCTTCTCTGTTTCTGTGTGGCCTTGCCACTGGTTCTGGTTCATCATCAGAACTGCTACTGCTTTGTCCTTCAATTTCTGGTGCAGCAGCTTCTGCTTCCTCAGTGTCACACTCAATAACTGAGGTAGTTGCTCTATCAGTTTCCTTTCTTTTCCAGTTCCACAGTTCAGACTCCTTTACAATCACATCCCTGCTCACTTCCACCTTATTTGTTTCTGGACAGTATAGCTTATAGGCTCCAGTGGGATGATATCCAACCAATATCATAGGCTTGCTTTTATCTCCTAGTTTCTTTCTCCTTTCATCTAGTATATGCTTGTAGCATAGGGCACCAAACACCCTAAGGTGATCAATACTTGGTCTCCTTCCAGACCACATTTCCATAGGGACTTTGTCCTTCAATTTCTTGGTTGGACATCTATTTAAACTATAAGCTGCAGTGGATAGAGCTTCTGCCCAAAGACAATGAGGCAGTGACATTTGTTTCAGCATGCTTCTAGCCATATCCAGCACTGTCCTGTTTCTCCTTTCAGCCAATCTGTTATGCTGTGGAGTATATGGTGCTGTCACCTCATGGTCAATGCCTTGCTCCTCACAATAGCTCTTGAATTCCTTTGAATTGTACTCCCCTCCCCCATCAGTTCTCAACACCTTTAACTGATTTCCACACTGTTTTTCTGCAAAGACTTTAAACTTCTTGAATTAAGCCAACACTTCACTCTTAGCCTTGATCAAGAATAGCCATTGCATCCTTGTGAATTCATCCACAAAAGATACAATGTATTTGCTTCCACCCAAGGAGGGAACCTCAAGAGGTCCACACACATCAGAGTGAACTACTCCTAATGCATGAGTTGCTCTTGAGGGTGCCTCTGTTGCAAAGGGTAGTCTTGACTACTTGCTTCTCATACACACCTCACATGAAGTCTCTGGAATAACAATCTTAGGGATTCCTCTCACCATCTCCTTGGAGTTTAACTCACTCAAGCTCCTATAATTCAAGTGACCAAGCCTCTTGTGCCATAGGACAGCCTCTTCCACCTCATCAGTAGCACTATAGCACTGTGAGTCAGTTGCTGTAATGCTGACTTTAAAGGTTCTGTCCTTGTCTAAATGGGTCTTCATAATCAATTTGTTGCTGTTGTCATACAACTTAAGGGTGCTGTTTCTCATAATCACTGAGAATTCTTTCTCCAAAAGCTGTCCTACACTCATTAGATTACACTTTATGCCTGGCACAAACCACACGTTTTCAATCACTGCTGTTCTTCCATCACTCATCTGCACTGTGATATTTCCCAAACCTTCTGCATGCAGACTTTTTCCATCAGCTACCTTGATGTAGGTTGTCTTGCTTGGATCAAAATCAGTCAACCAAGACCTGTTTTCAGTCATGTGATTACTGCATCCAGTGTCCATGTACCATAACTCTGAGACAGTGTTTCCATCCACTGTGGTAACCATCAATAAAACTGTCTCAGTTTCAGCTTCTCCTTGAGCAACATTGGCTTCTTCATTCTCTTTGTTGGACCAACATTCATCAGCAAAGTGTCCAAATTTGTCACAATTATAACACTGAATTTTCCTTTTGTCAAAGTTTCCTTTCTTATCAAAGTTCCCTTTCTTGTTTGTGTAACACCCCGGTATTTTTATCAAGTAAAAATACCCAAGTGTACCATCATAAAATAATCAGAGATATATTTCCTGTTTTAGATATTGAACATAAATAAAAACAACTCATAACTTAGAGTCCAATATCCAAATACCAAGAAATAGCGGAAACGGTTTTACAACTTTTACTGATACAAGTTATAAAATCGAAGGTACAAAAAAATCTCGAGGGAAAGGCAATAACAATGAAAACTAAGTCTTCACCGTCTTCATATGCACACCACCTAGCTGTGCTTCTTCACCTTTTCTTTTTCCCCTGCTTCTCTGTAAAACCACAAAATATAAACAGTGAGATACAATCTCAGTGAGTTCTACCGAGACCCCTAACCACGCTCTCGGTTTATTTATAAAACCTTAACCTGGCAATCCTGTTATTGAATTGCAATTATTCACTGGTAATTCGATTAATGAATTACAAACATAAACTTTTTAGTATCTAGCACGTCACCAACTACCGCAAGCTTAGGTGAACCCCGCATAGCCAATAGGTGTACAATGTCTAAAGGCAAAAGTAACAACATAGGGGCCTAGGTCAAGGGCTCATGACTTCCCTCACCTAGTATGCTATTTCATAGAGGTCGTCACCTCGACTAGATATAATATATACATATATCAAGAATCATAGACCGGTTTAGATGAATACTTAATAAACATCCCGCGTCAATTACATAGTTCAGTAAATAGAACGTACCATAGACCGGTTTAGACGATTTAACAATCATCCCGCGTCATTTATACAATATCTCATAGGACTCATAGTCCGCTTTCTTTTTGATAAAAACATTAAGTCCACATTCGCTCTCGCATACTAACTCGACACTTTTCAACATAATTTTCAATATCAAAAACAGTTCATTTTGCCTTAAAAATAGAATATTCAGTTAGGCCTCTGAATAAGCTTTCCAACGCATCTTAGAACACCTCAATCGGGTTCCCAGATCAAAAGATATCGCGAAAACAAAATCAGTGAAAAACTGTTGAAAATCTGCAAAACGTCGCGACGCGAATTGCTACCGTCGCGACGCGAAAAACGACAGAAACATTTTGCGCAACAAAACTGGGCCAGGTCGCGACGCGAAGGGGACGGGTCGCGACGCGACCCTCTGCAGAAAATGTAGATTTTCCGTTTTCTTACGAAATTCGCTATTCCGCTCAATTCCGATTCTCGTTCCGACTGAAAACAGATTTGACAACCAGCAAAACCAATCCAACCAATACCACACAATCAATCAATCAACTTAAAAACTCAATCAAAACGAATTTTATCAAAAACGACCTATTTTTCCGAATAACGGTTTTAAATCAAAATCTCTCGAATCAAATCACCAAAAATTCCATTTTTAACGCGACGCAACCCGAGACTCGCTCCGATCGATTCCTAATCCGAAACAGACAATATCCAGAAATATTCCAGTCCAGCGAAAGCGATAAAACAGTTAATTAATAATTCGAAACATAAAATCCTAAACGTGAGTAGAACTCACCCTCGAAGCGTGTGCCGACACCGAGACTTCAAAATCACCGGGACTTCGCCAAATCACCGAGTAGCCACACGAACGCTCCCCGCTCCGGCGACACCCAATCCGCTTCCAAAGCTTCCCACTCGATCACGAAATCGCTTTTGACCGAAATACCGATTTCCCGAAATTCTCCATGGGCACTATTCATCATCTTCTTCACCTCAAGTCACTATTCACAAAAACCTCAAATCTTGATTTTTCAACCTAACTCACCCAATCGATCTTCAATACTCGAGTAATCCACCTCGTGCTCGCTCCTAAACATCGTCCTTAGCTTTCCCTTGAGCTTGAACCACAAAACCTCTATTTTTTCCTCTCAAATCGAAAATGGTGGATTTGAGGATGATGAAGATTTTGGTACCAAAACGAAGAGGAAGTAGCGCTGAACATTTTTCGTGTTGGACGGAAGTCGTTTTGATGAGCGGAATTGCCCCCTTTTTCCTCTTCTTCTTCCTCCCCCTTTCTTTCTCTCTTCTTTTTTTTTTTTTCTCCTTTTCTCTGTTTCTCTCTTCTGTTCTCGCGTCCTTTTCTTCTTTCTTTCTTTCTCTCCTTTTATTCACACACACACACACACACTTATACAATTATTAATATATACGCGGTCAAATTACCATATTGATCGAAATCTCCTATTTCGATTCCAAAACTTTCTTGGTCCGTATTATCCGGTTAACGATCCGATGACAACAAACAAATAATTTTAGCACTCGATAAATTTACCAGTTAAGTACTAAATTGATTTAATTGGATTAACATCCCAATAATTCGGTTAATTATTTTGCGGATGTTACATTCTCCCCAACTTAAAAGAATTTTGTCCTCAAAATTTCGTCAAGCCTTTTATCCGACTAACCGAGAATCGACATTCTCAGAAAGATCTTAAGTTGCTGAAAAACAATCTCGAACTAACGAAATGAGCGTAGGAACTCTTCCCAAGTGGGCACATCAATCTCCAAGTATGATCTACTACCACCTTGATACGAACTCTCTGGTCACGCATCTACACGAGAAACTCATCATTCGCCTACATAGGCCCGGCACCGCGTTTGAAAACACTTCCGAAGTTTCATTCCAGTTATCCTCGCTTACTCCCCAACTTTGATTAATCTAAATCAAAGGGTTTAATACAAGACACTTGATAGAAATATTTGTTGAAAATGAGATCCACAAACTGGTACTCCTCGGTAGAGGTAAAAACAAACACGATTTCCTCGAAGGTGTAAACACTTCCTCCACAAATCTTCTACGATCCATAACAGTTCTCGTACACATTGACAAATGTGACGGAAAGTCATTTGTGACACTTCTTGACTCGCCCCCAAGATTTCGAGATAATACTTCTCGAATGAAGACGAAATGAGGATTTACCAGAAACGTTTATCTTAAACGTAGAAATAAATCACGGGGACATCAAATAAATTGAACGTAATGAAAACCACCTCAGTTGTTCTCCAAACAACTATCAAACAAAACTCAGAGCTCCTTTTCTTATATTGCAACTTTTCACGAGGTTCTCACCAACGACGTACCCGATTCCTTTCTGAATTAGTCAATAGCATTGAGAGCTTCCCCTCAACCTAAGTAATCCTTCTAGGATTTTCCTAAATCAGATTTCTTTAGCCTCTAGATTCGTTCCCAAAATTAACTTTAGCATGCGGGTTTTCACAAAAATGATTTTTCAAAACTACCATACCGCACGCCGAGCTTCACTTCGGAAATTTCAGACTCTTGCAAGCAGATCCATCACTTAATCCTTTGGTGGTTAATCGCAATGTGAAAAAAAAACAGTCCACAGTCACCTCACTTTCATATTGGTAGTCACGTTTGACTTGTCAAACGGAATCACATAATACTATCACCTTGTTAACCTTCACAAAGGAGAGGTTAACAAACTAATACCTCACCGCTAATACATCTGCTTTATATTCTGTACACCCTGGAACAGAATATAAACTTCGGTGTGCTTTCTCTAACACTTGCCTTCGGGCTGCTCGTGACTCCTTGGAACTCTTCCTTGCAAGGCACCTATTTGTATAGTGACCTTCTTCATCGCAATAACAGCACCGATTGATCTGTGCTGACGATCACACTGTGAGGCTTTCCACAGTTAGAACATCTTCTGACCTTTGAAGAATCAAAGAATTGCATCTGCTTTTCCTTTGATGAAATTATCTTAGGACTTTGCATTCGGAGTTGATAAATCAACTACCTTCCTTCCTTTCCAATATTTCTTATGAGATCATCCTCGGCGACATAGTGATTGCACTAAGGCAACATATTTGGTAATAGTATAAGAACTGAGACCATAAATCATAAAAGCACTTATGCCCGTCTTATACTTCTGCATTCTCCATTCGTCATCCGAAGCTTGCTTTACCACTTGGTAAAACTGAGACAACTTTTCAAATTTAGCGGTGTTTTCTTCCACCGTAATGTCACCTTTCCTGAGGATGCACCGGTTGAAGATTCCGATTGTGGTCGAGGATTGCATCTTGATCATCCAGTCATAATTCCGCTTATGATGCACTAAGTATTAAGTTGATCAGGCTCAATGTCTCTTAGCATCACAAGTGTAATTACAAAAAGGACTAGCAAGGAATCGACTCAACCCTAAACTAAGTCCGACTAGGTCGAACTGCTCTGATACCAACTGTAACACCCCGGTATTTTTATCAAGTAAAAATACCCAAGTGTACCATCATAAAATAATCAGAGATATATTTCCTGTTTTAGATATTGAACATAAATAAAAACAACTCATAACTTAGAGTCCAATATCCAAATACCAAGAAATAGCGGAAACGGTTTTACAACTTTTACTGATACAAGTTATAAAATCGAAGGTACAAAAAAATCTCGAGGGAAAGGCAATAACAATGAAAACTAAGTCTTCACCGTCTTCATATGCACACCACCTAGCTGTGCTTCTTCACCTTTTCTTTTTCCCCTGCTTCTCTGTAAAACCACAAAATATAAACAGTGAGATACAATCTCAGTGAGTTCTACCGAGACCCCTAACCACGCTCTCGGTTTATTTATAAAACCTTAACCTGGCAATCCTGTTATTGAATTGCAATTATTCACTGGTAATTCGATTAATGAATTACAAACATAAACTTTTTAGTATCTAGCACGTCACCAACTACCGCAAGCTTAGGTGAACCCCGCATAGCCAATAGGTGTACAATGTCTAAAGGCAAAAGTAACAACATAGGGGCCTAGGTCAAGGGCTCATGACTTCCCTCACCTAGTATGCTATTTCATAGAGGTCGTCACCTCGACTAGATATAATATATACATATATCAAGAATCATAGACCGGTTTAGATGAATACTTAATAAACATCCCGCGTCAATTACATAGTTCAGTAAATAGAACGTACCATAGACCGGTTTAGACGATCTAACAATCATCCCGCGTCATTTATACAATATCTCATAGGACTCATAGTCCGCTTTCTTTTTGATAAAAACATTAAGTCCACATTCGCTCTCGCATACTAACTCGACACTTTTCAACATAATTTTCAATATCAAAAACAATTCATTTTGCCTTAAAAATAGAATATTCAGTTAGGCCTCTGAATAAGCTTTCCAACGCATCTTAGAACACCTCAATCGGGTTCCCGGATCAAAAGATATCGCGAAAACAAAATCAGTGAAAAACTGTTGAAAATCTGCAAAACGTCGCGACGCGAATTGCTACCGTCGCGACGCGAAAAACGACAGAAACATTTTGCGCAACAAAACTGGGCCAGGTCGCGACGCGAAGGGGACGGGTCGCGACGCGACCCTCTGCAGAAAATGCAGATTTTCCGTTTTCTTACGAAATTCGCTATTCCGCTCAATTCCGATTCTCGTTCCGACTGAAAACAGATTTGACAACCAGCAAAACCAATCCAACCAATACCACACAATCAATCAATCAACTCAAAAACTCAATCAAAACGAATTTTATCAAAAACGACCTATTTTTCCGAATAACGGTTTTAAATCAAAATCTCTCGAATCAAATCACCAAAAATTCCATTTTTAACGCGACGCAACCCGAGACTCGCTCCGATCGATTCCTAATCCGAAACAGACAATATCCAGAAATATTCCAGTCCAGCGAAAGCGATAAAACAGTTAATTAATAATTGGAAACATAAAATCCTAAACGTGAGTAGAACTCACCCTCGAAGCGTGTGCCGACACCGAGACTTCAAAATCACCGGGACTTCGCCAAATCACCGAGTAGCCACACGAACGCTCCCCGCTCCGGCGACACCCAATCCGCTTCCAAAGCTTCCCACTCGATCACGAAATCGCTTTTGACCGAAATACCGATTTCCCGAAATTCTCCATGGGCACTATTCATCATCTTCTTCACCTCAAGTCACTATTCACAAAAACCTCAAATCTTGATTTTTCAACCTAACTCACCCAATCGATCTTCAATACTCGAGTAATCCACCTCGTGCTCGCTCCTAAACATCGTCCTTAGCTTTCCCTTGAGCTTGAACCACAAAACCTCTATTTTTTCCTCTCAAATCGAAAATGGTGGATTTGAGGATGATGAAGATTTTGGTACCAAAACGAAGAGGAAGTAGCGCTGAACATTTTTCGTGTTGGACGGAAGTCGTTTTGATGAGCGGAATTGCCCCCTTTTTCCTCTTCTTCTTCCTCCCCCTTTCTTTCTCTCTTCTTTCTTTTTTTTTTCTCCTTTTCTCTGTTTCTCTCTTCTGTTCTCGCGTCCTTTTCTTCTTTCTTTCTTTCTCTCCTTTTATTCACACACACACACACACACTTATACAATTATTAATATATACGCGGTCAAATTACCATATTGATCGAAATCTCCTATTTCGATTCAAAAACTTCCTTGGTCCGTATTATCCGGTTAACGATCCGATGAGAACAAATAAATAATTTTAGCACTCGATAAATTTACCAGTTAAGTACTAAATTGATTTAATTGGATTAACATCCCAATAATTCGGTTAATTATTTTGCGGATGTTACAGTTTGAATTCTTCCAATTCTTTCCTCTTTGATTGGAAGATTCTGCTTTCTCAGTATTGCTATTGCTGTTATTACTCCCTATCTTCTTGTTTTTATCAAGCCAAGCTTGCTTCCCTTGTTTCCACTTATTTCCCTTCCAACTAGTCTTGTTTACAGATCCTTTGTTAGTGACCTGCACTTCCAGTGCCTGTTCTACTTCCTTTTCTGATCCTCTCTCAATTACCCTAGGTTCATGTGCCTCTAGATTTCCTTGCAATTCCTCTATTTTCAGTGTGCTAGTGTCTTTTGATTGCTCAATTGCAACTACAATGAAATCAAATTGAGAGGTTAAAGAACGCAATACCTTCTCTACAATTATCTGCTCTATAATTGTCTCCCCGCAGGTCTTCATCTTGTTTGTGATAGTCACCACTCGTGCCAAATAGTCTGCTATCCTCTCGCTGCTCTTCATGTTCAAGTTCTCGTATTGTTTGCGCAGTGATTGCAATTTTACCTTCTTCACCGTCGCATCTCCGGCGTAGCACCGCACCAGTGTGTCCCAGGCAGCCTTCGCAGTCATCGCATCTGCAATCTTCTCGAACACCATCGCACCAACGCATTGATGTATGTAAAACAATGCTTTCTGGTCTTTCTTCCTCGTTTCACGTTGAGCATTCCTCTGCGCCTTCGTCGCATTCTCGCCCACCGGTACGTATCCATTGCTGACGAGTTCAAGCACGTCATGTGCTCCAAACAGAGCTCACATTTGTGTTGACCATCGATTCCAACTCTTCCCATCAAACACTGGTAGATGAGTAGTCAATCCTCCACTTCCATTCATCATGTAGTTCGCTGTGTTCTGATTGCTCCAATTTCTCACAATCTCTCGTGTTTCCCCAACCCTAAAAATCAAGGCGATGATTTCTCAGAAAATTTCGAATCACAATTCCACATGAATCGTAGATACGAAACTGTCACACACTTCTCTCACTGAGATGCACGCTCTCACTCTCGTGTTTCCCTCAGTCCCTGAGATGTTGAATCTTGAAGCTCTTGATACCAGTTTGTTGGAGCAGTTGTGGTCAAAACAGAAAATAGTTATACAGAGGGGAAGAAGAAAGGAGATACAGAGGGAAGGTATTCAGCAATTTGGTTTTATTAACACCTTGCACACATTACAATATTACACTTATGGCAGCAACATATATACTGCTGCATAAACTAGTAAGTCAGTTACTCCACTAACTGAAATAAAAACAGAATTTGACTAACAAGTAACTAACTAAGTCAGCCACTAACAATCACTTAAACTGGCTTATTTGCTTAATGAAAATACACTTAATTAATATAATGAATTACTACACTTACAACAAATAGCAGGGACAGAGTCTGTGGAGAGTTACACCATATGACTTGCTTTTTACAGGCACAATATTGTGTTTCACTGCCCAGTAGTAGGCTCTGTGACTGAAGTAACCTAGTCATTACACATTAGTCAAGTTTCTGCAAGCACGCCGTTACATTTTGTTTTTGATTTTTTTTTTAATATAATACTTCCTCCCGGCACAAGTGGTAAGTTGCTTGGGCCTCTTAAGCATTTGGTCAGGGGTTCGATCTCTGACCGGTGTGTATGGAGAGACATCGCTTGGGAGATGTCAGCCCTTAAATAAACTCCACTACCTCAAAGGATTAGTCGCCTCAGTCGCCGTTTTGAGCATTTTACATAAATTAAGAAAAATAATTCATTTTGTTTGAGAAAGATAAATATGAGTTATTTTACAAAATTATCCTTCATTAATAACATAGAAAAAATGAATTAATAGAATTGAAAAAGAGGGATAATTAAATATTGAAAGGTATAATAGGAAAAGAAAAATTAAAGCTTCGTTGAAATCCTAAAATGTTATATAATATGGGACAATTTTTTTTGTTAAAATCGATTTCATACAATATGAGAGGGGGGGAGTAGTTTGGGTATATTTAATGAATTTATTTATTTTAAGCTAGATATATTTAAAATTATAATAATTGTATCTAGTAATATATCTAGTAAATTTTATCTATGAAGCTCAAAGCATTCGGGTGTTAAACAGAACACACGATATTGTTTTTGCCTACGTCTGCGACTACAGAGTAGCTGTAGTTCAGTGTTATTGATTATGTCTCGATGTCATTGATTACAAATACAAAGGAGTTTAAATAGACTTTTCTCTAAGACGACCTGACGGGCCTGGGCCAAAGCATAAGCATATAAATAAATGGCTTGAATATGTTTTAGGCCCCTGCAAATATAGTGTTTTGGTTTAAGCCCTTGCAAAATTTTTTTTTTGTTAAAAGCCCTTGCAAAATGACATATTTTGTTATTAGCTCTTCTATGACTAAAATGTTAGCCTATAACATGGAATTCTATGATTGCTGGATATGTTGAGAAGGGCTTATAACAAAATATTTCATTTTGCAAGGGCTTTTAACAAAAAAAAATAAATTGCAGGGGCTTAAGCCAAAACACCCTATATTTACAGGGGCCTAAAACATATTTAAGCCTAAATAAATCTACACAACACTATTTACAGCTTCCTTATTTTCCATATTCACATCCCCCCTCAAATTGATGCGGGTCATCAAGGAGCATCAATTTGCTGACAAGAAACTAATGGCGTGGAGAAGGAACAGCTTTGGTCAAAATGTCTGCAACTTGAAATTGAGTATTGATATGAGGGATGGATATAACGTGATTATCATAGGCTTCACGAATAGCATGACAATCAACTTCGATATGCTTAGTACGCTCATGAAAAACCGGATTTGCGACAATCTGAATGGCACTTGTATTGTCAGCATAGAGAGATGTCGGTTCGGTTTGAGGACTTAGAGACTCTCGCTTGCTTCTTACTTTTCCAAGAGATCAACGAAGAACCAAGAAACATGCACCAACCAGTGACAGAGCGGCGAGTGTCAGGACACCCAGCCCAATCAGCATCACTGTAGGCACCCAACTTAAGAGGGGTTCCATTAGGAAAAAATAAACCCCGTTGAGAGGTACCTTTCAAGTAGCGAATTATACGACGAACCGCTGCCAGGTGAAGATGATGAGGAGAATGCATGAACTGACTTACTTGCTGAACAACAAATGAAATATCTGGTCGTGTAATGGTCAAGTAGTTAAGACTACCCACGAGTTGTCGATACAATAACGGATCAGTCAAAATTTCACCCTCGTCGCGGTGGTATTTAATATTAACTTCAAGAGGAGTATTCACAGGATTAGCGGATTCGAGGCCAGCCATAGCAATAAGGTCGGTGGCATACTTATGCTGATGGAGAAATATGCCCTTAGAGGTAGAATGAACCTCGAGTCCAAGAAAATAATGTAAAAGACCAAGATCTTTCGTTTGAAATGAGGCTTTGAAGCTTTGGTTTAACTTCCTGTATGGATGCTGCATCAGAACCTGTAATGATCATATCATCAACATAAAGAAGGAGTAGAACAATACCCGTAGATGTGTGGTGAATGAACAAAGACGAATCATACTGACTTTGAGTAAAAGAGAACCCAAGTAGAGTGGAACGGAATTTTGCATACCATGCTCTAGGCGCCTGTTTCAAACCATATAGAGATCATTTGAGCTTGCACACCCCCTTAGATGAAGAGAAAAGGCCCTTCGGGGGAGTCATATAAATATCTTCAGTCAGGTCGCCATGAAGAAATGCATTCTTGACATCCATTTGGCGGAGAGACCACCCATTAGAAGCAGCTATAGAGAGCACCATTCTAACAGTAGTCATTTTAGCAACTGGTGCAAATGTCTCATCATAATCAATACCATATTCCTGTTTGTTGTCTAAAGCAACCAATCGAGCCTTATACCGATTGAGAGATCCATCGAGATTCAATTTCACAGAATAAACCCATTTACAGCCTATGGGTTTGATACCAGGAGGGCAAGGAACAATATCCCAGGTGAAGTTGTCCTGAAGGGCCTGAAGTTCCTCATTCATGGCATTTACCCAAGACACATCTTTAACAGCCTGCGAGTAACAAGTAGGAATAGATGTTCCAGATAGAGAAGCAGTTAAAGCAGTATGTGAGGAAACAAACCTGCCTGGGGAATATCTATCAGGTGCTCGAGACGTTCTACCAGAACGCCGTGGTGCCGGCGGTACAGGATCAGAACCAGGATCAGGATCACGTGGCGGATCAGTGTCGAAAGGGGAAGTGGGAACGAGTCCTTGGTTATCAAAAAATTGCGGAAGTATATCAATATCATTCAAACCAGGAGAAGAGAAAGGAAACATAGACTGATTATCAAAAAAATGTCACATTTCTAGAAATGCGAAAACGATGGTTAGAGACATCATAACACACAAAACCCTTATGAGACTGACTATACCCCATAAATGCACATTGGACAGATTTTGCTCCAAGCTTATGTCTTTCAGTGGATGGGAGGTGCACAAAACATACACACCCAAAAGTATGTAAACTACTGTAATCAGACTGAGTTTTAAAAAGGCGAAAGTAAGGAGAACCAAACCCAATCACCGTGGAAGGAAGACGGTTGATCAAAAAAACAGCTATGGAAAGAGCCTCCACCCAGAATTTGGTTGGAACAGAGGCCTGGAGAAGTAACGTACGTGTCACATCCAACAAGTGATGATTCTTACGTTCTGCAACACCATTTTGCTGAGGGGTATTGGGACAAGATTGTTGAGACAGTATACCTTTTTGCTGTAAGAACTCCTGAAACTTATGAGACATACATCAAAAAATTCTTAAACATAGAAACCACTTCAGATTTAGATTTAAGAAAATAAATCCAAGTAAAACGGCTATAATCATCGATAAAGGTGACAAAATATTTATAGTGAGCGTGAGAAGCAACAGGAGAGATTCCCCAAACATCACTATGAATCAACTCAAAACACGTAGAAGCACGATGTGCACCAGACGGAAAAGGAAGTGTTTTACTTTTAGCTAATTCGCAAACAGAACATGAAATAGAGGTACTAGAATCTATCAGTTTAGTACCTAACACACTAGTCTTAAATAAGTGAGACAAAACAACAGAGTTTGGATGACCCAATTTCCTATGCCAATCCTCACATGCATTCAAAACACTATTACAAGCAAGAGATAAATGAGTTGAACTAAACTGGAGCGGAAACACTCTTCCAACTTTAGGCCCCTTCGTGATCACTGTAACGCCCAAATATTTAATTAAATTATTTAATTAAATATTTAGGTATCCAATTATTCATTTATTTACTCCAGTTGGTATAATTATATTAGCATTTGATTAAGAGGCGTATAATTGGATATTAGGAGGTGGTGTTAGTGATCGGGCTTAAGCTAGAGAAAAGCCCGTGATCCAAGAGCCCACTAGCTAGGCGCATAGGTGAAGCGCCTAGGCTAGGGTTTTTGGCTCATTTTTGCGAATTGTGTGAGAAAGGAGGAAGAGGAGTCGCGAATAGAGAGAAAGAGAGAAGAAGGGACGGCGCACAAGGGAGAAGAGAATAGGCGCCATTGATGCTGAGGTTATTGTTGGTGACTTGATCAAGAGGATTAGTGCTCTCCTACTATAAGGTAAGGGTGGGGTTCTTCCTTATAATAGGGTTTTATGATGGGGTTATGTGGGAATAGGTCCTATGATGCCTAGGGTTTGATTTTGATGTTGATTTGATGATAGTTATATCATGATTATGTTAATTGAAATATTGGCTTTTTGGTGATTGTTTTAGCTCTAGAAAAAAATTGGCGTTCATTGTTGTTATCACGAATTGCATGCTAAGTGTTCGATAAATTGTTGTATGATGTTGTGATTGGCAATTCATGATAGTTGACATTGGTGATTAAGAATTGGTGATTTGAATTGGTGAAATAATGAAAATATTGACCCTAGGGCGCCATGGGCGCCATTGTCCTAGTTGCTGTTTTTGGGGCCCTGGCGCTGGGCGCCATTGCTGGGCGCAAGTGTTGCTGTTTCTGGCACCCTGGGTATGGGCGCCGTGTGCCATGTTTTGGTCGTGTTGCGTTCGGTGCTGTGTTGCAGGAAACGGCGCCCTGTGCCTGGGCGCCACATCCTGGATGTGTTGCGTTTTTTGCCGTGTCGCCGTTTTAGGCGCCCTGTGCCTGGGCCCCATGTCTAGGCGTGTTCCTGTTTGTGTTGCGTTTTGTGCTGCTGCTATCTGGGTGCCAAGGGCGCCAATTCCTGCGCCATGTTGCGTTTCTGTTGTGTTCCCTGCTGCCTGGGCGCCAAGGGCGCCAATTCCTGCAGTGTGCCTGTCTGGGCGCCTCCCTGGGCGCCAATTCCTGCCTGGGCGCCAAGGGCGCCAGTTTCTGTTGTTGGCCAGTTTTCTGCGTGTTGCCTGCTAGGCGCCCTGCTCCTGGGCGCCATTTTCAGGACGTGTCTCAGTTTTTCCCCTGTTTTGTTTTTCAAATATCTTTTGACTCGGGAGTCCGATTGAGACGTTTCAAAATGTTTTAGAAAGCTTATTCAGAGGCCTAGCTGAATATTCTAATTTGAGGCAAAGTGGTATATTTTTCTGGAAATTGTTAGCCGTTGGCTTAGCCGTTAAGTGTTGCTGTTTTGAAAAGAGAAAAATTGTCGTATCTCAAATATTTTGGAAAATTGCCGTCGTCCAAATGTTTTGGAAAATTGTTGTCATCTCGGTGTCTTGGTGCTGTATGAGTTAGGTGTGAAGGCTCAATTATTGGTGTTGTTGGATGCTAGGTGTGAAGGCTCCAAATCTTGGTGTTCCGTTGTTTCGGGTAGTTTGGTGTTTCGGTGTCGTTGGGCTAGGTGTGAAAACCCAATTTTGGTGATATTCGGTGATTGATTTTGGTGTGTCACATTGTGACTAATTTTTGGTGATTGTCTGTGTGCATTCATGGTGTCGCATACAACATACGCATTTATTTTGGTGAAGGCCTTTGGTCTTGGAGCTGGGTGTGAAAGCTCAATTTTTCTAAAACTAGTGAGCCGGGTGTGAAAGCTCAATTTTAGTGAATTGGTGAGCCGGGTGTGAAAGCTCTCAATCTTGGTGACGCCCCTATTTACGGGCAAAACTTTCGGTGATTTGGTACCACATGCATATGCCCGTTGGTGTGGGTTGCATCCATGCATTATCATGACATTTGGTGACTGATTGTGGTGCTTATAATTGACGTGCGTTTATAATTCGATGTGTGTAATGGAGTGGTAGATATAGTGTCATATTCTAGCATATTTCCTATCATTTACGCTATTATATTAAAGATATCTCACCCCTTCTGTTTGAATGTTACCCCTATGCGGTAACGTGCAGGTGATTGCGAGTGAAGGCTTAGCTACCTTCACTAGTCTGAGTCGGTGTCCTTTGCTTTGATATATGTTGCACCCGAAAAAGCCCCCGAGGGAGAACCTTCCTCGTTCACAGCTTTTCTAAAAAACAATGAAGCCGCCACCAATATTTATTAAGGAAAATATTAGGAAAACCTTTTTAGAAAGCGATTGGCCTTTGAAAACTGAGAGTTTTGGGTTCGGAGGTCGGTTACGCGCGAGGAAGGTATTAGCACCTCACACGTCCTCTCTACTGAGAGGGAACCTTTAATTAAATGTGTGGTTTTAAGTGTTGATTTGAAAAATATCTAATTTGCCTCTTTATTTCTTATTGAAAATGAATTAAAGAACTTAATAAAATTTTTATTTTTGGCGAAAAAGGAGGAAAAAAGGTTTTTAGAAAGAAGTGCTTGACGGGACATGGCCTGCTCCTATGTATCTCCTGGTGCGATGGAGAATTCAAAGCTACGTAGTTCTTGTTTGTTTTGAAAACGGTTTTTGTTTTTTTATCTTGTTTAATTGTGAAAATCAAGCTTTCATGATGATCAATTGAGCAAGGGCTCCAAGTGATCACCACTAGCGCTCCATTGTTAGTAATCATGCAAGCAAAGGCTTCACGAGACTACTAACAAAGTTTTTGATTTAGTGAAAATTTTTTAGGAAAATTAGGCATTCATGATGATCAATTGAGCAAAGGCTCCAAGTGATCGCCACTAGTACCTTATTGTTTAATAATCATGCAAGCAAAGGCTTCGCAAGACTACTTAACAAAATTTGATTTTGAAGAGTTTTCGCAATTGGATTGATTCTCGTTTAGGGAGAAGAAAATCTATTATAAAGGTTGGTGAGAAAAAAAAGGTTTACTTAGGGGGAAGAGAACAAAAATAAAAAAAAGGAACAGGGGGTGCAGCAGTAAAAATAAGGGTGTGAATAAAAGGGGGCTGTATTATTAAAATTGGGGTGTAGGTAGCAGCCCATCCCACTATAAGATTGGCTAACCCACGAAATCGTGGGCTTTCCTAGGGGTTGCTGTGAGTGAAATGAGGGGGTGTAAGACCTAATCTGATGTTTTGTTTTTTTAAAAAAAATAAAAAATTAAAATTAATTAAAAACCACACATATATAAAGCCCAACCTAAATTTCTAACCCTAATCCGCAGCACAACTCCCTCTGCGCCGCCCTCCCTCTCTCTTCAACCCTAATCTTCCTTTCTTTCTCTCCACCGCCGCGCCAACCTCCACACACAACCCCACCCTAATTTTTTATCCTCTCCTCTTCACCGTCTCCTATTCTCCCCTCTCCAGCTCCTACTTCTTTTTCCCCACTTCTCCGTCTAGTCTCGCTCTCTCTTCGCTTTATCACTGCCAACGGCAAAAAATGGGGAGAGGGAAGGTGACGTTTCGGTGGTGGTGAAAGATTACTGAGATCACGGTGGCGACTTCACCGGTGGTTATATGGTGATGGTGGGTTGCTATAGGTGGCTGGGGGTTTTAGTCGTTTTTTTTTTTGTGGCTGCTGGGGTGATTTGGAAGGAGCTTAGCTTCGGTTGGTAGATCTCGCTGGGGCTTCGCCAGAGAAGATGACCGGAGGTGGCTTTCGGAGACATGGGAACGGACGGCCACCGTCTACGGTGGCCGGAGCTAATAGGTATTATTATTTTTTATTATTCTTGTTTTTCACGGATCTGGCATCCACCTACCGTTTTGCTGTTTTGTTTTTGTTTGCTTGTCTTCTAAAAAACAAACTAATTTTTCTAATTAAACAACCATTTACTAATAATTTTTTTAGAACAAACCTACTGGACCTATGTCAAGTTCCAACCTTGATTTCATTTTTTTTTGATTTTTTCATTTACTAAATCTAAATTAAATAACCTATTTCAAACTAAATTTTTCTCCACAGAACCTAACATAAACATTAAACACATTTTCGTCCCCCCCCCCCTTTTATGCATATATACTGGAGGAGAACCTGAGAATAACAATAACAACACACAAAAGGAGCTAATTCGTTTCTCATACTGATACTAGTATATTCACGGTGAAACAAAAACTGACTACTTCTAATAAAATGCATACTGAGCCTATTACTACTAATAAAGATGATAATAAAAAAAATAAAAAAAAATGACTTGACCAACCTTTTTCCAGAAAAGAAAATCAAGAGCCCTTTAAAAAAAACGACCCACCCCACTGCTTCAGGTACTGCTTCTGAATTTTTTAGCGTGAATTTTTTCTGTGTAAAAAAAAGTCTCCCTGATTTGGTTTTCAGATTAGCATTTTATAGCAATATTTTTGAAACCGAAAATTAATGTTTTTGATTCTCTGGTTAAATGCATTGTCTCCTGGACAGCTAGTAGCTGACTCAGGACTGACTCAACCTCCCCCTTCTTTTTTTTAGCTGCTAATTTGAATTAGCTTTTTTTTTTCCAGGTTTTGGAACGGATCGACCCAGGCCCAGCAGCTTGGGGAGCTTCAGCTGGAAACCCTAAATCTGCTGCTGCTGCCTATTATTATTTGCATTTTTGGATTTGTATTTTTGGTATTTTTAGTATTATCATTTTTTTGTGGTTTTGGACCTTTGGACCCCTTAGACACTTCTATACTGTAATAACAATTAAATAAATTTTTTTTTGACATTTTTTGATACTATATTGCTTAAATAAATTATATAAACAAAATAAGATTAATAACAAGAAAAAGGAGTCGGGCCAAATACAAAGACGAGAACGGGCCAGACTAAACAAATACGCTAAAACGAGGTCCAAAAATAGAAAAATGGGCATGTTAACTAAAAACGCTAAAAATTGACTTGGAATTGCATTCTTAAGCCCAAATTAAAACGACAAGCCCAATCGCGGGAAAAATGACTTTGTTAGTCCCAATTAGGTTCGACTAAATCCAAATACAAAGATTAAATTGAAGAACGCACGAAACGACTGATCCTTCGCGTGCATGCCTAATTTAAAACAACGATATTTCGATTTAGTTGAACAGGGTCATTGAAATTGACCAGGATTAGTAACTGAGACGCCATACTGATAATTCTCGTAATCACGCGACTTCAAAACACGATTTAAGTAAAATAAATGACTAAAACTAGAAAAAGAAGACGGACAAAATTGGGGTATAACAATATATAGCACTCAAGGGTGGAAACGAACCTAGACTTTGGCTGTTGCATTTTATTTATTTGGAGTCCATTCAGGATGTTATAATTTTATGTTTTTGGAACTCATTTCTATTCCGCTGCGTGGTGATGTATTTTTGACAAAGTGTTATATATCGTATGTGACGTTTTGGTTATCGATGGATGTGTGACATCTCTTTTCGAAGTATGAAATTTTTTTGTAACTCTGATTTTATTATATAATTAACGGGTAGAAAAGGGGTGTTACAATCACCTTCCCTGACACCCGATCCTCTACAAGACAACCATCCGGAGTAATATTAACATCACAACCTTCATCCACTAATTGACCAGCAAACAATAAATTTGTGGCAAGCCCAGGTGCTACCAGCACATTTCGAAAATTAGAATTTATGTCACCAACATTAGTTATAGGAAGGGTACTACCATTAGCAATTTGAATTTTTCGATTACCAATATAAGAACGTAAATTGTGCAGGAGTTCAGAGGCACCTGTCATGTGATTCGATGCACCAGAGTCAAGTACCCAAGAAATAAAAGAAGACATACCAGTAATACCCAAGGCAGAAAGAGCAGATAGTACCATTTGTTGAATTAATTCAGGCTGAAGAGCACCACCATCAGATGCATCAGTGGTGGAAGGACCAGTAGCAGAGCTAGATACACCGGTGTAGGACATGCAGAGATGATATGACCCTGCTGCTTGCAGTAATTGCAAAATTTCTTAGGACAACTACAAGCAACATGTCCAAATTTTTTACAGGAGAAGCATTGAGTTTGTCGCATATCACGGCCCACGCCTCTATTTTGCGCAGCATACGCAACTGTCACAGGTTCAGAATGGACGGGATCATTAAGCATGGTTCCTTCAGTATTAAGACATTGTTCTTCCCTAAGCAGTTCACCAACACAGATATCCAAGGAAGGAACAAGGTTCCTATTCAGCAAGGCACCTCGAACGGCCTCAAATTCCGGACGAAGTTTCATGAGAAATTGATCCCGTTTACTAGTATCATAAACATCACGAACGGCCGACAGTGATGGCTTGGGAACGACAGCATATATAATAGCAGAGTGTTCTGTCCATAAATTTAGAAAAAGCAGAATAATATTCTTGAATTGACAAATTACCTTGTTTGTAATTGGCGATCTCTAACTCCAATTGAAAACGCTTGGCTGTATTGTCCTGGTTGTAAATACGCTGCAAAGAATTCCACATTTCTTGAGTAGTTGAAAATGCTCGCAAATTATTGATCATCTGAGGATCAATAGTACTGAGGATCCAAGAAATAATCTGAGCATCTTGGACTTCCCACGCGTCTAAAGCGGGTTTATCTTCTGGCGCCTTAGAAACCCCATCAAGGTGACTCCATAATCCTTTTCCTTTGACATACATCTTGAATTAAAATTCCCAAGCAGCATAATTCTTGCCAGTAAAGCGAACACAAAAATTATCTCTTCCTTCCGAAGCCATTAAAATATTACGGTAACATGCAATATAATTGAAATAAAACTCAAAGTCAAACCGAACCACACACAAGTCGCAAGCAGGAACACGCAAGAAGAAACGAGCAGAACGCAGAACACGCAAGCATGAGCGTGAATAGATCTGGAAAACTCAAACAGAACCCAACCTACCAACAACACACAACCAACGATGAAACCAGCGAACAGTAGCGATGAAACCAGCGAACAGTAGCGATGAAACCAGCGAACAGTAGCGCAACCCATAGATGAAATCAAGTTGCGAACTCACAACCAGCAGCGACAGCGCACCACGAAGCGCGAAGAGATCGCGCACAATAACGGCGCACACCAACACCAAGGAACACGACGGCGAACAGAGAACCAGGAGGAACCGAACTAATAAGCCACGAATCAACGAACCAGAATCGAAGAGATGCACGGAGGACGGCGCACGGAGGACGGTGCAAGGAGGACGACGCACGGAGGACGGCGCACGGAGAACGCGAAGCCGAAGAGATGCAAGATCGAAAAGATCCACGAAGACGAAGAACCACGAATGAAGAACGAAGCACAATCAGACCAAGAACGAAGAGATGGATCGATCCTTAGTCTGATACCATGTTAAACAGAACACACGATATTGTTTACGCAGTTCGGCCAAAGTTTGCCTACGTCTGCGACTACAGAGTAGCTATAGTTCCGTTTTATTGATTATGTCTCGATGTCCTTGAATACAAAAACAAAGGAGTTTAAATAGCCTTTTCTCTAAGAAGACCTAACGGGCCTGGGCCAAAGCATAAGCATATAAATAAATCTACACAACTACTATTTACAGCTTCCTTATTTTCCTTATTCACATCAGGAGGGCTATGGATCTTCGAGCACAATAGATGTAATATGGACGTCGACGTTCTTGAGGTACACACAAACACTATTACTTTGAAGTTGACTATTGGGAGTAACTCTTGGACTTGCACATGTCTCTTTGTGAGTATTTGACTACTCTCTCAAATAATATTCAAGGCCTCTGGTCGGCGAATTCACTACAAAAAAATTGAGTATTAGCGACGGAGGTTAGCGAGGTAAAAGAGATCCCTCGCAAAAATTGCAATTAGCGACGGACTTTGCGAGGGAATTGGGCTGTCGTGATTTTTGGGATTTAGCGACAGAATTTTGGGCTTTAACGACGGACTGTCTGTCGCTAATTATTAGGCGGGAAATCTGAAATCAAACCAGCGCTTATTACTAGGCAATTAGCGATGGATCACTACAAGAAAAGACTGTTTTAGCTACCAGTATTTGCGACAGAGCTTAATCCGTCAGTCATTTGCGACAGATTTGCGACGACCTGAATAAAAAGAAAGGAGCGCGAAATTTCCCGCTGGCGTTTGCGACGGATTATAAAACGGTCGCAATTTGCGACAGAGATCCCGTCACAAGCCTGTCGCAAATGATTTTCACTTAAACACGATCCACGCGTTCATATCATCAGTTTCCTTTTCTCTGTTCTTTCTCACACTCCCTCTCCCTCACGCCGCGTCGCCGACCACTACTGTTCGTTCTCCTCCTCGCGTCGCCGACTGCCCGACCCAAACCCCAGAACCCGTTGTGCGACCCAGCGACCCAACTCAGAACCCAAGCATTATTCTTCTTCATCTTCATCATCTATGGTAAGTATTGTTCTTCTATTCTACTTCTATTCTAATTAGAACCCTAATATTTGATTTGAAAGTTCTATGGTTAGATGCTGCTTTTCTTTGTTTAAATTCAATCACATGTTGTAGTGTCTGATTTTTTCTGCATTTACCATGCTAGACTAGTTGCAGTTGCATGGCATTTAATTTCTCAGTATTCAGAGAGCAAGGGGATTATTGGAAATTTTGATCTGCATTAATCGCCCTAGATTAGTTGCAACTGCATGTCATTTTATTTCTCAGTATCAGTATTTAGAGGTTAAGGGATTGTACGGCAAACTAAACTGATTTAATTGAGAACATTTATGGAAGCATAAGCCACAAGTGCTGCAACTCTTATCATAAAGAGAGGCTACTGCAAGTGCATTTTGATATAAATGTATCAATTTCCTTATGAATGTAACTAAACAAAATCTGGGATTGTGCTTAGATGCATGTAAAAGTTCATGTTCTTTTTTTTATTTAACCTATGTCGTTCGCATCCTACTTTGCATTAATATAATAACAATGTGGGTAAGGTGAAGTGAACAAAAAAGTAGCAGTTGCTATTTCATTGAATATTTTGTTTGAAATGGCCTGTGGACGATGGTCAGACACCATGCCATTCTGACATTCAGGGTTGTAACTTGTGAATTGTAAATTTTGATTTTCTAGTTGCATGAGTTGTAAATTTTGATTTTCTAGTTTCATCTGCTAAAATCATGTATCGGTTTACTATATATTGTTTATTGAAATTTGAAAATATTTGTTTGCATGTAAGAAAGGGCGCGAGGTTCTGGTTCGAGGTGGAGTTATTTAGGATCTAGCCAGGCACTTAATTGAACAATATTGACTAATCTGAAAGTTCTCAAATCAATCACTTCTTCCCCTAGTGCACTTTGAAGCTTCTAGGTAAATAGATTGGTTCAGTTGTTCCTCCAATTTTTATTTTCCGTTTCACCTTGATTTAATGAGTTAAAACCACTAGTGGAGAAAAATGAGAAACTGGGAATTTAAGGTAGATTTGTAGCTGATTTGCTTGTTTTTCTTTGGAACCATCCAGCTTTTGTTTTGGCATTACTAAAGATTTGGGATAGTGATTTATTATGATTGTCTTGGCATATAATTGTTTTGCTTTGGGTGAAAGAATTTTGGGGATTCTTTTTTGTGTGTTTTGATTTGTGTGGATGTTTAATTTGCAGGAAGAAACTTTTACATACATTGATTTCTATTATTTGAACATATAGCTATTTGACTTATGGGTTGGCTTAGCAAAATTTTCAAAGTAAACTGTTAACATACTTTATAAGTTTTTCCAAGTGCTAAAATGTTGCAGGTTTCTATTCTAGAAAGTTTCAAGTTTCTAATACTTGTGTTGTTGTTCTAGATTTTCCTGCTTTACACCCGTCATGTTTGATTTGTAATTTGGAGAAATTTGATATGGAATCTATGGTCAAATATGTTGATAAATGAAGAAACCAATTGCTCTCTCTCTCTCTCTTTGATATATTGACAATTTTAAATGTGTAGAATGGAATTTCCTCCTTCGCACCGCCTTTGGATGTATGATAGGTTGTTTCCAAAAAGAGCGGGTTTGAAACAATCTTTTGTAGATGGCGCATGTGGGAGTTTATTCTTTTTGCAATGACACAAGAACAATTTAGAGTTGAAGGGGGGATTCGATGTCCTTGCGTCAAATGCAAATGTGGAAAGATTGGAATCCAACGGAGGTCATTGATCACTTGAAGAGAGTTGGGTTTAGGCCTAATTATTGGTTTTGGACGAGTAATGGTGAGAAAGGGTTTGATGTCGTCCCATTGGTTGGCGAAAATTGCAGGGGTGCTGCAAGTAATTCCGCGGATACATGATGTGGTGAACAAATCAACTTGATGCAGAATATGGTTTGTAACGGTCTTGGGGTGAATGTGTCATTCGAGGAGGAGCAATATGATAACATGGAAGAGCTTCCGAATGAGCATGCACAAATATTTTATAATCTGTTGTTGGATGCAAACAAACCATTGTTTGAAGGGTCATCATACTCAAAGTTATCGATTTGTGCGAAGCTTTTAGCTCTCAAATCGTTGAGTAATACATCTGAGGTGGGAGTGGACTTGATATGTGATATGATGTCAGGCGTGACACCTATGAATGAAAATTTGCCAAAGAATTTTTACGAGGCTAAGAGGTTAGTTTCTAAGTTGGGATTGGAAGCTAGACGGATCGATTGCTGTCCGAAAGGTCACATGTTGTATTATGACAATGAGTTTGGGAAAAAGGATGCTGCGCTACTTGAATGCAAATTTTGTAATGCGTCGAGGTATCATGCTCGCAAAAGGGGGACTAGTAGTAAGAATAAACCAGTTCCGGTGAAGTCAATGTTCTACTTGCCAATAATTCCAAGGTTGCAGAGAATGTTTGCATCCGAGCACACTGCAGGGAAAATGACGTGGCATTTTGAGAATAAATGTCCCGGTGTGTTGCGTCATCCGTCTGATGGGGAAGCATGGAAACACTTTGACCAGGTACAACCTGAGTTTGCAGCGGATCCACGCAACGTACGGCTTGGGTTATGCTCTGATGGTTTTACGCCATATACCCAAGCATCGGCTTCGCCATATTCTTGCTGGCCCGTTATTGTTACCCCGTACAACCTTCCCCCTGAGATGTGTATGACTACACCTTACATGTTTTTGACATGTCTGATACCTGGCCCAGAAAATCCAAAAGCAGGCATTGATATCTATTTAGAACCACTAATTGATGATTTGAAGAGGTTGTGGGATGGTGTCTCGACTTACGACTACGCATGGAAGGAGAATTTTATGATGAGAGACGCTTTGATGTGGACCATTAATGACTTCCCTGCTTATGGCATGTTGTCTGGTTGGCAAACTCATGGTAAATTAGCATGCCCACACTGTATGGAGCATACAAATGCATTTACCTTGAAACACATGGGTAAGAGTTCTTGGTTTGACTCGCATCGTAGGTTTTTGCCACATGATAATGCATTTAGAAGGAACAAGAATGCATTTAAGAAGAAGGAAGTTGAAAAAGATGAGCCGCCTCCTCGGTTGACTCCATACCAGGTTTGGGATAGAGTTAGAGATTTGCCCAAAATCACAGATGATCCCCTTGTTTCTTGATTTGATGGATATGGACAAGTGCATAATTGGACAAAGAGGAGTATCTTTTGGGATCTCCCATATTGGAAAGATAATTTATTGAGGCACAATCTTGATGTGATGCTCATAGAGAAGAATTTTTTTGACAATATATTTAACACAGTGATGAACATTACAGGCAAAACAAAGTACAATGATAAGGCGAGATTGGACGTTGGTCTTTACTGCAATCGAAAGGACTTAAATTTGAAGCCACAAGCTAATGGAAAGATGCTCAAACCCAAAGCATGTTACTCATTAACTATCGAGCAAACAAATTCAGTGTATCAGTGGATAAAAGAACTGAAATTCCCAGATGGATATTCTTCTAATTTGGCAAGATGTGTTGATGTGAAAAAGAGAAGAATGATTGGGATGAAAAGCCATGATTGTCATGTATTTATGGAATGTTTACTCCCTATTGCGTTTAGTTCTTTACCGGCTCATTTTCTAAATCCGCTAACTGAAGCGAGTCAATTTTTTAAGGATTTGTGTTCTGCGTCTTTAAGAGATGTTGACCTTGTTAGGATGGAACAAAACATTTCATTCATTCTATGTAAGATGGAGAGAGTATTTCCACCTGGTTTCTTTGATTCTATGGAGCATCTCCCCATTCATCTAGCATATGAAGCAAGACTTGGTGGACCAGTTTAGTACAGCTGTACAGGTGGATGTATCCATTTGAAAGGTATCATTTTGAGAACTAATTCATTTTTTTCCATCTAATTAAGTTGTTTTATAGATTCATGGATGATTGATTCTAAACGATCGGTGAAAAACAAGGCGAGGGTTGAAGGATTGATTTGTGCATCATACCTACACCGCGAAATAACCCACTTTTGCTCACATTATTTCACCAACTTCACGTTGAGAAATAAAAGGAATGGAATGCAAAATGATTGTGTTAGACACTCATTAATGTTATCAGTTTTCGGCCAATCCGATCGCCATTCAGGGAAGGAGTCGATTCATTGGTTAACGGATGCGGAGTATAAGTCAGCTCATGTTCATGTGTTGAACAATTGCACTGAAGTTAAACCATACATTGAGTACGTATATCAATATTTTCATTCAATTAATGGTTCATATCTGTCAGCTCATTTAGTACTATCATCTAATTTGATCAAGTCATTCTTGTTGTCTGAAGATGTAAGAGATGATCAAGCATCTGCTCATATATATGAAAATTTTCCAAAATGGTTTCAAGAAAAAGTAAGTGTTGAGATACCTGATGATGATCAGGTGCATGATGTTGAGGGAGTGATGATGTGATACCTGATGTTGAGGGGGTGATGATGTGATACCTGATGATGAGGATGAGATTATTTTACGCGACGGGCGAGTTGTCATCTGTGTTGAGAATGGAGGGTATGTAAAGTTTTTTATAACTTTGTTTGATTGATTGTTTTGTCATATATATAATGTGTTGTAATCGTTTCAATTGTTTTAACTTCGCAGGTTTCTTCCTTCAAGGCCAGCCGCAAATGCTATCTGACTGACTATTCGCGAGTTATACCACTACCCATGGTCTAGTTGGTTAGAGCTTAATGAGGATGAGCGAAACCATTTTTTTAACGATTTTAGAGTAAGTGTACATTTTAACACAGCACAATGTTTTGTCGCTTTTTTTAGAATTTGTTAAGTTATTTGATTTGATGTAACATTTGTTTTGTAAATGTTTTCACAATGCAGAAGAAAGTTGCATGGCGTAAGTCTCAGGAAGCCGCCGTTCGGGATCTTTTTCATACGAAAGCTACTCTCCGACTCCCTGATATGCTCAGACGTGTCCGCATGGGGAGGGACCGGCCTCTTTGGATGGGGGATCAAGTCTATAATCACCTAAGAAATCACACCTGGAATGATCCAAAATTCAAAGCTAAGTGTGAGCAGAATAAGAAGAACAGGGCATCAGAAAAAGGTGGAAGCTTGCACACTGGAGGTTCTATCTCTATGTTGCAGCATTCAGAGAGATTGGTATATTCTTAAACTTATATTTTCCTTATGTCAATATAATAATTTGCCATTTACAAACTTAAGTTATTAATTATAGGCCAAGAAGATGGGGCGGAAGCCACATGTAGATGAGCTTCATCGCCACACTCACATTAAGAAGGGAACAAGCGAGTTTGTAGAGGACCGCGCTCGCATTACTCAGGTATAAAGAAATTTTGTCATATATATAAGTTAGTTTATATGAATTGAATTTGACATGTGGAAAACATACCATTGAATTTGTAGAGGCTCTGTTGCATTATGGGTTTGTCTGATACTAGTTAGATGTGACTTTATTAGCATCTATGAGGACCTATCTATGTTGGTATTCTGTGTTTTGAATATACATGTATATATATTTTTTGGGATGTCCATATTTCAGAGGAAGTTCTGCCGAATTTTTGTTAAAAATTTCTTCGAAATATAGGCTATTATAGATCTACTATCATGAGTTTTATTCCGATAAACTTGAGTTGCCGAGGCTTGCCAAATTAGTGTAGTAGAATCTGTGCGCCGGTCATGGTCCTGCTTGGGTCGTGACAAAGTTGGTATTTATTGAACTTATAGTTGGTTATGTGTTATATGAATTGAATTTGACATAAGCAAAACATACCATTGAATTTGTAGAGGCCCTATTGCATTATGGGTTTGTCTGATACTAGTTAGATGTCACTTTGTTGGCATCTATGAGGACCTATCTATGTTGGTATTCTGTGTTTTGAATATACAGGTATATATATTATTTGGGATGTCCATATTTCAGAGGAAGTTCTGCCGAATTTTTGTTAAAAATTTCTTCGAAATATAGGCTATTATAGATCTACTATCATGAGTTTTATTCCGATAAACTTGAGTTGCCGAGGCTTGCCAAATTAGTGTAGTAGAATCTGTGCGCCGGTCATGGTCCCGCTTGGGTCGTGACAAAGTTGTATTTATTGAACTTATAGTTGGTTATAATTGGTCTCACTTAGTTTATTGAACTTATAGTTGGTTATGTGAATTGGAAATATAAGTTAGTTTATGTGAATTGAATGTTTGAAAGTTGTTAAATCAGTTATAATGGTCTCACTTAGTTTATTGAACTTATAGTTGGTGTGTTTGATTATAATTGGTGTGTTTGTATTGAATTTGCAGGGCTATTGTATTAGAAATAGATATGGGTCATTTCAATGTTAAAGACATTTCTGTCTGTTATTATGAATGTGCCTGATAAAATGTCTCATTTATTTTGAGTATGATTATAACTTGTGCATTTGATATGGGGAGTTTCAGCGGATGTTCTCTCAATCAGATATACCAGTATACCACGTTGAGTTGGCTAAGCTGAAGCGATTGTTGTGGGAGAAGGCTGCTGGAGGGCCCAATAAGAGTCGTGTGTATGTGACAGAAGGCATATTTGACAATATGGTAGACTCTGGAGCTTCGACGAGTGCAGGCCTGTCTCCTGAGGTTCGTAGGATCATCCAAGAAATGTCACAGCAATTTGCAGAGCAGTTTGCACGACAGTAGGAGCAGGTTGCACGACAGCAACAACTACTGGAATATGTATTTAACCATTATGGGATTCCAGTACCTCCACCTGATTGGCAGCAGCCCGAGCAGTACCAGTCCGCCCAGCAGCACCAGCCCGCCCAGCAGGACGAGAACGAAGATGCAGATAATGGAGACAGTGGAGATCCCGTTTATGGGGAGGGTTATTGACGACATCTAGGTAATCTATGTTTTAATTAATGTGCATAATATCTTAGTTTTATGAATTAATTAGTAATCATTATCGCTTTTGATTTGTTAGGTTTATTGTTCAGAGTTGGACTTGAAGATGCTTCGTCAGAATTTTTTACTGGACATTAGTATAGTTTCTGTATGTTTGACATAAACTAGTCGTATGTTTTGAGATTTGGTGTGTTTGACATTAGTGTAGTTTGTGTATGTATGAATTGGTGGATTGAAGTCTGAATTGAATTGGCAGGTAAGTATTGCAAATAGGAATGACAATGTAAATGGCTAATTTCCTTAGAATTAATTATTTTTTGCGTAGCGACGGAATTTGCGACGGAAATTTTTTGGTTGTTATTGAATTTGCCACGGAATTTTTAACAATTTGCGACGAAAATTTTGATGCTTATCGAAAAAATTTCAAACAATTTGCTACGGATTGCCACGGTTGTTTGCGACGGATTTGCGTTAAAAAAGGTATCAGGGTTTGCTACGGCTTTGCCACAAAATCTAGCGGCGGACTTGCGACGGAGTTATTTGTGACGGAACATTCTGTGGTAAACTATTTGCGACGAGCGTTTTTGCGACCGCTTTTTGTCCGTTGCAAAAGGCGTCAGAAATGTTTTTTTGCGACGGAAATAGGTCCATTTGTGACGGAAAAGGCCGTCGTAAACCAGCGATTTTCTTGTAGTGGATTGGCAGTTCCCTCGCAAATTTACTGACAGTTGTAGGTGTTGGTAAATGTGCAACAATTAGCAACGGACAGTCCGTCGCTATTGCCCTCGCAATTTTTTTTACTTTTTTTTTACTTAAATCCGTGTACACCCTCACTCTTCTTTCTCACTCACAACACCCTCACTCTTCTTCTCTCCTCTTCACCCTTCCTCTTCCCTTCCTCTTCCTCTACTCTCCACCACCACCACCAACACCACCACACAACCAACCTATGACCTACTCTCCCCTTCCGCTTCTTCTACTCTCTATCTCACCTACAAACCCTAACCCACCACCACACAACCAACCTATGACCTACTCTCCCCTTCCTCTTCTTCTACTCTCTCTCTCTCACCTACAAACCCTAACCCACCACCACCGCCACCGGAGCTCCCCTTCCTCTTCCTCTCTCTCTCTCTCTCTCTCTCTTACGATTTCCCCTTTCCCTCTTCTTCTCTCCACCTTCTTCCACCACACCACCACCACCACCGGAGCTCCTCTTCCTCTTCCTCTCTCTCTCTCCCTCTCTTACGATTTCCCCTTTCCCTCTTCTTCTCTCCACCTTCTTCCACCACACCACCACCACACAACCACCACCACCACCCACAACACCACCACCATGAACTCCTCTCTCCACCTACGAATTCCTCTTCTCTCACCTATACGAATTTCTTTCCACCTTCCACCACCACCACCACAACCACAAAATTAAAAATATAATATAATATTCATTAATAATATAATAGTTTTTTGACAGCATTAATAATAAATATATAAAAAACAAGCCATTCAACACTGGACATGTGTCAGTCTATATTTGAAAAACTGCACAAATTTTGAGGCAGTCATTAGCGAGGGAAAATTATCTCGCCAATTAGCGAGGGATTCAAATTCCCTCGCTAATCCCATTAGCGAGGAGGGATTCAGCGAGGGAACTGGTCCCTCGCTAATTCCCTCGCAAATGACCATTAGCGACGGATTTTGGTCATTTTGCGAGGGAAATTTCCCTCACTAATAACCTATTTTTTTGTAGTGATTTAATGGAATTATTGCGCCTAATGAGCAACGAGGAGGTCTCTATTATCACCACAGAGCCACTGCAATGCGTAATATGATGGATGCTTGTGAGATATTTTTGACCTCTCTACTATCAGTGGTAAATTTATGTGGCAACGAACTTGTAAGGGTGAGAGACGGGTTGCTAAGAAACTCGATAGGTGTATTGCTAATTTATCCTGGAGACTCAATTTCCCCGAAGCTTTTGTGGAGGTTTTATGTAGGTCTGGTCTGATCATAACCAAAGTCTTCTTCGTTGTGGGGGACTTCCTCAAACAAATGGTATTCGTCTGTTTCGGTTTGAAGCGACTTGGTTTACCCCCCCAGAGTATCAACAGGTTGTTCAACAAGCTTTGAATCGAGGTAATCACGACTTCGTGCAATCCCTATCTCATATCCAAGGGGAAAACACGTTGGAAAGACATCTCAAAGGCATCCAAATAACGTTAGAAATAGTTGAATCTTTTAGACTTATTCATCTTGAACATCATCTTTAGCAAGATTATGATAATATATTATTTCAAGAGGAGCTGCTCTGGTATCAAAAATCTAGTTAGAAGTGGATCACCATAGGGAACAAGAACACCAAATCTTTCATGCTCAGACTATCATTAGGAGAAAGAGGAATAAGATCCATGGTGTGAATTTTCCGACGGGTATATGGTGTACAGATGGCCAAATTTTGCAACAAGAGGCCCAAAAATTCTTTAAATCGGTTTTCTGTGCCATGGCTGTTGTTATACACCAATTTTGTCTGTGTACTTTTTTTTATCTTTTCTACATTTCTTTATTGAGTTTACTATTTTAGATGCTTTAAACTTTTTAGCCCAATTGCAACATAAAAAAAGTGTGCAAAATAGCCCAAAGGGATTCTAAGCCCATTCCATCCCACTCTTCAAGCCCAAATTGTAAAGTTGTAGTTAAGAAAACAAAAAAAACTTTATTTTGGTCCCTATTTAATATTTAAGTAGGAAAATTTAATAAATACCGAAATACAATACAAAAATGCAAAAAAGAAATTCCAGAATATTAAAAAACAAAAATTACAAAAATATTAACAAAAATTACATATTAAAAGAATACAAAATAAAAAATATATAAACTCAAATTTACAAAGATAAGTAAAGATACCAAAAGAAAAGCAAAAAATAACAATAGCTCAGCAACAACACGCTTCTTCTTCCCTCTACTTGCTGAGCAAGTTTTCCAAAGCTCTAACCCTGATTCTGATCCAAAATAGGAAACAAAAAAAGATCAATGAGAATCAATGACATAAGTTCTGGACCCTAAAAACTTCCTATAAATACCTAACAAAATTTACAACAAAGACACACAAAAAAATTCAGATATCACCTAAAAGAATAGTGGTTCACATAAGAACCCTAATCACCTAAAAACACTGGTTTAATCTTTGAACCAAAAGAAGCAAGGGTTGTTTAGAAACAAAGGTAGCAGTAAGAGCAATAAGCAAAAAAGAAGAATTTCATAAACTTTCTTTAGATCCGTATGCTTAGTTTTTTTTCTCTAACGTGAATGTTGTTGGAAAATAAGAGGCGCACAAAATCATATATCTACAAGGATGCAAGTCCAAAGTTCTTTGATTATTACAAAAAATAGCAAAACCAAAGTGTATAAAAGAGAAGTCTAGTCAAAAGATATAAAAAGAAAAGTTTCTATAGGGAGCAGATAACAAATAAACATAACTTTTTTTTGTTGTAAAAAAAAATAGTATTGTAAGAATTAGAATAGAAAGGATAGAAAGGAGGAGTCTCTTCCAGTTTAATCAAGGCTTAGGCATGTAGCAGTGTTAAATCTCTTGAGGGAGAGCTTTGCCGCCCATTGTGGTCCTATCCGGCTTGAGGGGATTAGTCTCTGCAGTTGCGCGCAAATGATACTCGGTTTATACCAAAAAAATAGAAAGGAGGGATAATCTGAAAAGATGATGAAAAAAGGAGGTTTAGGGTAAGATAAATCACAAATAAAAATTAGCGTTCCATGAAATTAGGGTTGCCTTGTATAGCCTCCCTTTTAATTTTCATTTTCTTTTAAAATAGTTTAAACATCAAATCAATATTCGCACCCCATTTTTTGATAATACAGCCCCCTTGCATAGGCCCCAATTTCGCAGGCCAGCAGTTTTAAAACCCAAAAAAATCCGCCGGTCAGAATTAGCCAATAGCGTTGAGTTTCCCCTCAACCTAAGTACGCCTCCTATGATTTTCCTCAATCAGATTTTATTAGCCTCTTGATTTATTCCCAAAATTAACTTTAGCATGCGGGTTTTCACTAAAAAAATGATTTTTCAAAACTATCATACCCCACGCCAAGCTTCACTTCGGGAATTTCAGTCACTTGCAAGCAAATCCATCAATTACTCCTTTGATGTGAAAAACAGTCAGCCGTCACTTCACTTTCCTATCCGTATTCACGTTTGACCTGTCAAACGGGATTACCTCATACAATCTGATTGTTATTCAACTCCTTCTGATCAAACAGATTTTTCAAACTTTTATGATCACTAAGGACTTCGAAACGAGACCCATATGGGTAATATCTCCAAATCAGAAGTTGGATAATTCTCCTCATGGATCTTCAACTGTCTGGACGCATAAGCTACCACTTGATGATTCTGCATGAGAACACATCCCAAACCCTTTCCAGAAGCATCGTCGAAAATTTGAAATTCCAATGACGGATCCGGAAGAATCAGGATCGGAGCAGAAGTCAAAAATCTTCAACTCTTGAAAACATTCTTCATAATCGGCATCCCACGTAAACGGATGACCCTTACGAGTTAACCGAGTAAGTGGAAGAACTAACTGTGAGAACCCTTGAACAAATTTTCTATAGTAACCAGCTAGACCCAAGAAACTTCTGATCTCTGTGACTGATGTTGGTCGCTCCCAGTTTAACACAACTTCCACTTTACTGGGATCCACAGCAACTCCCGATTGGGAAATCACATGTCCCAAAAACTTTACCTCAGGCATCCAGAAATCACACTTCGAGGGTTTTGCGTACAACTTCATTTCTCGGAGTACATTGAGAACAATGCGGAGATGTTGAGCATGCTTCTCAATGGTCTTCGAGTACACCAAGATATCATCGATGAAAACGACTACAAATTGATCCAGGTACGTATGAAAAACTCGGTTCATGTAATCCATGAATACCGTCGGAGCATTAGTCAAACCAAAGGGCATCACTACGAACTCGTAATGTCCATACCTAGTACGGAAAGCTGTCTTCGGAATATCTAAGGCTCTAACTTTTAATTGATGATAACCTGACCTCAGATCAATTTTTAAAAACACCACGGCACCTCGAAGTTGATCCAGCAATTCGTGTATCCTTGGCAAAGGATATTTGTTCTTGATCGTCACTTTGTTGAGTAGTCGGTGTCAATACACAATCTCATACTTCCATCTTTCTTCTTGACAAGTAACACCGGAGCACCCCATGGAGAAGCGCTCGGTCGAATGAACCTCTTCGAGATCAAATTTTCAAGTTGATACTTCAATTCCTTTAATATTTCTAAAGGAGACATTCTATAAGGAGCAATAGACATTGATCCTGTGCCAGGAACCAACTCTATAGAAAACTCTACCTCTCGGTCAGGAGGTACAGAAGAAACTTCATCCGGAAAAACATCCAGAAATTCGTTCACAACTTGAACAGATGACAAATCTAAACCAGTTTCAGTGGATGCAAATAACATAGTAACATAAGCTTCCGCACCTTGAAATAATGACTGGTTTGCTGAGGAGAGAAAGATAACTGCGTCAGAATTTGGTCTTTGGCAATTCAACTGATTCTGAGGCGAAACTAATCGTTCGATTGGCACAATCTATAGTAACCTGAGTTGCATTCATCCAATTCATACTCAGAACGATGTCCATACTTCTCCTAGGCAAACAAATAAATTTTACAACGAAATTTCTGTCTCCTATGACCAGTAGACAATTTTGACACAATTGATTGGGTCTGGACACAACCCTTAGCAGCAGTTGTTAACTCTCAATCATATGATGTAAGTTATGTATTTTTAGGACCAATTGTGCAGGTTTTTCATTGTATCGCAGTCATTATCTGGGGATTTAGTCTAGTTTTAGATAATTGTAGTAGGAAGTTCATTTGTAAGTAATTCCTTCACTTTTGGAGCTAAATTGGACTTGAAGACCTCTAATTGGTTGTGGCATCATTCGGCGAACCAGACACTTGCCCGGAAATGCAGCAAAATGGAGGGATTTGATTTCTGTTCAATATCGCGTCGCGACCAGGAGGGTTCGCGACGCGACCAGGAGGAGTTTTGCAAAGCCAGGACTTTTTGTGCTATTTCGCGTCGCGACCAGGAGGGTTCGCGATGCGACCAGGAGCAGTTTTGCGAAGCCAGATGCTTCTGTCCTATTTCGCGACGCGATGGTCACGGGTCGCGTCGCGATGGCGAGCGAAAATTAGGTTTTCAAAAGCAGTTTCAGCGTTTTTGGAGGGGACTTCGTCTTGGGATCTGAGCCACAATTTGGAGCAGCTGGAGGGTGCGATTTTGGAGCCTTCTCACCACTTGGGAACAAGGGATTGAAGGTTCTAATGTCTTCCTTTATGTTTGTTTTCTATTTTATGTTGGTTTCTACTCTTAGGATGGATTGTAACTAATTTGCTTAGATTAGGGAGAGATGAATCTCCCAACCCTATCATGTGAACCATTGTTCTAATCAATTCAGTTGTTATTCGATTTACTTTGTCTAAATACCTATGTTCTTAATGCTTTTCAATTACATATGATAATTGTGATGATCCAGGCTAGTGATTGCATAGGAATATGAATTAGTAGCTGGAAATTGGGTAGTTAGATCACATGCTAGTAATCATCATAGGAATATGTGGTAGCTTATGTGAATTCATTAAAATTCTTAATCTTAATGCGTTACCCTCTGGCATGACTCACCTAAGGAATTAGGGTAACTCTTAGGGTAATAGGGGTTTTGAGGCAAGGAATTGCCCTTGACCTTAATTAGTGAATTGAATCTAGAAATTGAATAATTAACTTGGATTGGCTAAGGTTCATGTGATAGGCGAGGTGAGAGGATTCGATCCCTAGTCGTTTTTCTCGTATTCTTAAATCACGTTTGTGTACTGTTACTGATTACTCCAATTACCAAAACCTTTACAATCTAAGAATTTACAACTTTGCTACTGTTTTCAACGCGCAATCCCTGTGGAATCGACCGGTTACTTACCGTATTTTATTACTTGCGATGACATTTGGTACACTTGCCAAAGTCCTAACAAGTTTTTGGCGCCGTTGCCGGGGATTGTTGATTTCGTTGTCAACAAGGCAAACGAGTCGATTCTGGATTTTTAGTTTTTTTTGTTTTAATCTGAGTTACCTAATTTTGCTGCTTAGTGGTTTTCTTGGACCTGTTGACGTTTGCGTGGTGTTTCCAAAGAACTGTTTATACAGGGGCACAGGTACATTCGGTTGAATTAATGGCTGAAAATCCACTGGGCAGACGCACTCTCAATGATTTTGGGAGAAGAACTCAAGGCACACATACTCACACCTTCCAACCAGTGTGGGCGGCCACCTTTAATATCAAGTCGTCCGTTCTCTCAGCATTAAGGTCAAAGCCGTTTGCTGGGTCAGATACTGAAGACCCCAATCAACACTTATCCCACTTCCATGAAATCTGTGGGACCACCTATCCTGAGGGAGTAGATGAAAACTCCAAGCAGTTGCGCCTGTTCCCTTTCACTTTAACAGGCAGAGCAAAGGATTGGTTGAATACTCTTCCACCAGGAACTATTAATGCCTGGAGTGAACTTGAAGGTAAGTTCCTAACAAGGTTCTTCCCAATTTCTAAGTTTATTGAAAAAAGAACAGAAATCTCCAACTTCGCGCAAGAGGATGAAGAGTCCCTGTACGATTCCTGGGAGAGATTCAAGCTGTCATTAAGAAAGTGTCCTGGGCATGGTATTGACGATTTTGTGCAGCTACAAACCTTCTATCATGGATTGAAACCTCCAACCAGGATGATGCTAGACACCTCAGCAGGAGGGTCTTTGGGTAACAAAACCTGGGAAGAAGCGACACAATTGATAGACGAGATGACATCAAATGAATATAGAATGCCGAATGAGTGTATAGCTGTACATAAAAAGAGGATTTTGGAACTGGATTCTAATAGCGCTGTGTTAGCTCAACAAAAGCTAATGTCTCTTCAAATCGAATCTCTCACCAAACAAGTTGCAGCTGCATTGGAGAGTAGGTCTCGAAACCCAACAATTACCCAAGTAAAACAACTCCATGACCAGGGGACTCAATTGCATGATGTACTATCCCAATGTATGCAAACGACTCAGACCACATTGAAATCCCAAGAACAAGTCATACAAGGCATGGAGAGGAACCATGAGGTTTCATTAAAGAACTTGGAGAGCCAGATGGGTAAGATGTCAAGGCAACTTGCTGAGACATCCAAGGGTAGTTTTTCTGATAGCACGGTGGAGAGCCATAAGGAAGAGAGTTGCGGAGCTATTTCATTGAGGAGTGGTAAGGAACTTAAACCGGTTGGAGCGACCAAGCATAACTCTGGAGGGGAAAGTAGTGAAACGGAAGTGTTGAAGGAAGAAGTTGAAAATGAGATGAGTGAAAAAAATGAGGGAGTGGTGAAGTCTAACCAAAAAAAAAATATTTGTTTAAGGAAAATTTGCAGGTGGACGAGAAGCCCAAGGAAATTCCTTCCTACATGAAGTTGCCATACCCTCAGCGGACTAAGAAGAATCACAAGGATGAGCAATTTTCAAAGTTCATGGAGATCTTCTCCAGTCTCCAAATTAGCATTCCTTTCGCAGAGGCCTTGGAGCAAATGCCTATTTATGCAAAGTTTATGAAGGAATTGTTGAGTAAGAAGAGGAGGTTCAAAGAAGATGAAACGGTGGCTCTAACCGAAGAATGTAGTGCCATTATTCAAAGGAAACTTCCTCCAAAATTGAAAGATCCTGGAAGTTTCACCATACCTTGCACCATTGGGAACTTGACTATAGGCAAGGCCCTTTGTGATTTGGGAGCAAGCATCAACCTGATGCCCTTGTCTATGTTCAAGAAGCTAGGTGGAGGTGAGGTGAAACCCACTAGGATGAGTCTGCAGCTTGCCGATAAATCAATCAGACAACCCTATGGGATCTTGGAAGATGTTCTGGTAAGAGTTGACAAATTTTTATTTCCTGTTGATTTCGTGATTCTTGAAATGGAAGAAGATGCAGATGTCCCACTTCTCCTTGGTAGACCATTTTTGGCCACTGGGAGGGCCCTCGTAGATGTTCAACAAGGATAGCTAAGGCTAAGATTCCAAGATGAGGAAGTGATATTTAATGTTTTTGAAGCTATGCGCCACCCGAATGACCAAGAAAAATGTTTTAAGGTGGATGTGATTGAAGATTCAGTGCAAGAAACTTTTAGACATAATTTACCCTCTCCTCCTCTAGAGAAGGTAATTGTGAACTCAATTGAGGGTTTGGACGAAAACTTGGGAATTGAAATAGAGGACTGCATTCGCCAGTTTGAAGCTTCTCAGGTAGAAAAGGTTTTCAAGCGAAAAGAAGAGCTGAATAGGGGGGAAGGCCCAGACAAAGGAACTCCCGAATTGAAACAACTCCCCTCTCATTTAAAGTATGTATTCCTTGGGAGCAATGATCAATACCCAGCCATCATCAGTAGTTCTTTAACTAAGCTGGAAGAGGAAAAACTGATGAGAGTGTTGAGATTAAATAGAACTGCACTAGGTTGGACTATCTCTGACCTTAAGGGGATTAGTCCATCTTTTTGCATGCACAAGATCAAGCTCGAGGAAGAGTTCAAGCTGGTGATTCAACCTCAGCGACGGTTAAATCCCACTATGAAGGATGTGGTGAGGAAGGAAGTGTTAAAACTCTTAGATGCCGGAATGATCTACCCAATCTCAGACAGCTCTTGGGTGAGCCCGGTCCATGTGGTGCCCAAGAAGGGTGGTATGACCGTCATTAAAAATGAGAGGAATGAGCTGATCCCTACTCGCACAGTCACCGGGTGGAGAATGTGCATCGATTACAGGAGACTGAACCAAGCCACTCGGAAGGACCACTTCCCTCTGCCATTCATGGACCAAATGCTTGAAAGATTAGCCGGTCAGGCCTTTTATTGCTTCCTGGATGGATACTCTGGATACAACCAAATAGCAGTAGAACCGGAAGATCAGGAGAAAACTGCCTTTACATGCCCATTTGGCGTTTTCGCCTATCGGAGGATGCCCTTCGGTCTGTGTAACGCTCCTGCAACTTTTCAAAGTTGCATGCTTTCTATATTCTCTGATATGATGGAAAATGCTATTGAGGTATTTATGGATGACTTTTCTGTTTTTGGTCCCTGCTATGATTTTTGCTTGGCTAACCTCAATGCAGTATTGAAGAGATGCATTGAAACCAATTTAGTCTTGAATTGGGAAAAGTGTCATTTTATGGTTCAAGAAGGAATTGTTCTTGGCCATAAAATCTCGTCAAAGGGCATTGAGGTTGATCAAGCCAAGATAGAAATCATAGAAATGTTACCTCCTCCTATGAATGTAAAAGGGGTGAGAAGTTTTTTAGGACACGCCGGATTTTATCGACGTTTCATAAAAGACTTCTCCAAGATTACAAAACCTCTATGCAATTTACTTGTTAAGGAGAATGAATTTGTCTTTGATGCTGAATGCCTGCATGCTTTCAATGTATTAAAGGAAAAACTGATTTCTGCCCCAGTCATTGTAGCCCCTAATTGGGACATTCCCTTTGAATTAATGTGCGATGCTAGCGATTATGCAGTGGGAGCAGTATTGGGGCAGAGATCGGAGAAGTTTTTTCATGCCATATATTATGCTAGCAAGGTCTTAAATGAAAATCAGGTAAATTATGCAACAACGGAAAAAGAACTGCTAGCTATAGTATTTGCATTGGAAAAGTTTCGTTCCTATTTGGTTGGGTCGAAAATAATTGTGTTTACTGACCATGCTGCGATAAAATATTTGCTAACCAAGGGCGAGTCTAAACCTCGACTCCTTAGATGGATTTTGCTTTTGCAGGAATTCGACTTGGAGATAAAGGATAAGAATGGGAGCGAGAATGTGGTCGCAGATCATCTGTCCCGGCTGGATAATAAGGAAGTGACCGCCCGGGAAAAAGATATTCTTGAAGAGTTCCCCGATGAAAAGCTGTTTGCAATTGAAGAGAGACCGTGGTTTGCCGACATAGCAAATTACAAGGCAGGTGGAACGGTCCCTCAAGACTTTACTTGGCAACAAAAGAAGAAGTTCCTCCGTGATGCCCAACACTACCTGTGGGATGATCCCTTTCTCTTTAAGGTTGGGGCGGATGGAATTCTTCGAAGATGTGTTTACGGTAGCGAAAGTAAAAAAATTCTATGGCATTGTCACGACTCTCCATGTGGAGGACACTACAATGGGGAACGCACAGCTGCAAAAGTGCTTCAATCTGGATTTTATTGGCCGTCCATCTTCAAAGATGCGCACAATCATGTTAAAAATTGTGACAAGTGCCAGAGGACAGGTAATATCTCACGTAGGGGGGAGATGCCGTTGAACCCTATACTTTAAGTGGAAGTGTTTGATTGCTGGGGCATTGACTTCATGGGACCCTTTCCACCATCGCATTCTTGTCAGTATATTTTGGTGGCGGTGGATTACGTTTCTAAATGGGTAGAAGCAATTGCCACTTCTAAAAATGATTCCCAAACTGTGGTCAAATTTGTTAAGAAAAACATCTTCTCAAGATTTGGTGTTCCGAGAGTCTTAATCAGTGATGGGGGTAGTCACTTTTGTAACACTCAGCTCAGCAATGTGTTATCCAAGTATAATGTAAAGCATAAAGTGTCGACACCGTATCACCCTCAATGTAATGGACAAGTGGAGGTATCAAACAGAGAAATCAAGAGGATATTAGAAAAGACAGTGGGGAACGCAAGGAAAGATTGGGCAGTGAAGGTAGACGATACTCTGTGGGCATACAGGACAGCTTATAAGACACCCTTAGGTATGTCCCCTTACCAATTGGTTTATGGCAAACCTTGTCATTTGCCCGTTGAACTTGAACACAGGGCATATTGAGCGTTGAAATTCTTGAATTTTGATCCTGGATCAAGTGGGGAAAAGAGAACCCTTCAGCTTCAAGGATTAGAGGAGATGCGCTTAAATGCATATGAGAACAACAAGATCTACAAGGAAAAAATGAAGGTGTAACATGACAAGCACATTGCAAGAAAATAATTTCACCCTGGACAACAAGTCTTGTTGTTCAACTCAAGACTCAAGTTATTCCCAGGAAAATTGAAATCCAAGTGGTCGGGACCCTTTGTTGTCAAGGAAGTAACACCGTAAGGAGCAATAGAAGTGGAAGAGCCAAGGTCCCAGAGATCTTTCAAGGTCAACGGACAAAGACTCAAGCCATATATGGGTGACGGGTTGGAAGAGCCTCAAATGGTTCTCATGCTGAGAGACCCATAAGAGTGACAAAAAGCGTCAAGCTAGTGACGTTAAAGAAGCGCTTGGTGGGAGGCAACCCACTGGTGAGCGCCACTTTTCATTTCCTTGAGCAGGAGGCTCATTTATCATTTTCCTGTTTTACTCAGACATTTTTTTTTATTTTTATTTTGCACTTTGAGTTGTACTTTTCCCTATTTTGACAATAATTCGCACTTTGGTCTGTACTTATTATCATAACTTACTCTGTGATGTTGGGGCACCACTGCCCTATATTTTGTTTTTGTTTTGTTAAAGCAGCTTCAATGGTGATGATGTGTGGCATTTGGGGTCGCATGTTTGCATTTTTCCTTTTGACACTCGCACTTCAAGTTTTATCATCAAGTAATAGCAGGGGTCATGACAAACGTTGCGGAAGTTCTTTATCATCTGTGAGCAGCATCTCTCAAGTTCCATCTCTACGATCCCAACTGTGAGGTTTGAGCCTAAACACGTTCTTATATATATTGTGTGTATTCCTTGCCTGCATTAGTCTGCAGAACTTGACATTGTGCTTAATTGTTTTTGCATTTGATTTTCATACACACTGAGGCATTTCTTTTGGCACCCCTGAGCCTTTCAAACCACACCTAATTAATGTTTATCCTCTGCTAGCCCCTCTGAGCCTATTGTTAAAAATTGTATGCTGTTTCTCTGAAAATCATAGCCTAGTTAATTCTTAACTTGGAGTTAGGTAACAAAAGCTGTGAGAGTGGGGAAATTTTTAAGTTTGGGGTTGCTCGTGGAATAGCAACAATATAAGTTTGGGGTGGTATACAAGAGAAGGAACAAGAAAAGAAAAATATATATGTATATATATATACATCAAAAAAATAAATAAATAAATAAAATCCTTCTCTTGTTTTGTTGAATGCTTTGGGAAAATGGGTGAGTAAGTGAATTGCGTGAAATTGACAAAAAGAGAGGTAGGCCTAACTCCAAGTGCAACCTACTTATCCAAATGTATCCACCCTTACCTAAGCCCCGCTATAACCCTTAAAGTCCTCAAAAATGTGTGTATGCATTTCATTTGTATAGAATGATATAGAACTCTGTCAAGCCTATGAAACGATGATGCAGGTACTGTGAATTGAGTGAATACCCGAAACACCTCAAGAGTGAAACACTGGTGAGATGTGCGTACAAAGAAAACTTGAGAATGCTGTCTGCTTATGATTCGGTATTTCCAATTCAGTTGTCCTGCCACTGTATTAGGTTGATGATGATAGTTGATGTGCTAACGTGTTTAAGGTTGATGTATTATATGTAACAGCTAAATAGAAAAAAAACAGCCACAGTCTGAATTGATTGTTTGCTTGAGGACAAGCAAAAGTTTAAGTTTGGGGTTGTGTTGACTCTCAATCATATGATGTAAGTTATGTATTTTTAGGACCAATTGTGCAGGTTTTTCATTGTATCGCAGTCATTATCTGGGGATTTAGTCTAGCTTTAGATAATTGTAGTAGGAAGTTCATTTGTAAGTAATTCCTTCACTTTTGGAGCTAAATTGGACTTGAAGACCTCTAATTGGTTGTGGCATCATTCGGCGAACCAGACACTTGCCTGGAAATGCAGTAAAATGGAGGGATTTGATTTCTGTTCAATATCGCATCGCGACCAGGAGGGTTCGCGACGCGACCAGGAGCAGTTTTGCAAAGCCAGATGCTTCTGTCCTATTTCGCGACGCGATGGTCACGGGTCGCGTCGCGATGGCGAGCGAAAATTAGGTTTTCAAAAGCAGTTTCAGCGTTTTTGAAGGGGACTTCGTCTTGGGATCTGAGCCACAATTTGGAGCAGCTGGAGGGTGCGATTTTGGAGCCTTCTCACCTCTTGGGAACAAGGGATTGAAGGTTCTAATGTCTTCCTTTATGTTTGTTTTCTATTTTGTGTTGGTTTCTACTCTTAGGATGGATTGTAACTAATTTGCTTAGATTAGGGAGAGATGAATCTCTCAACCCTATCATGTGAACCATTGTTCTAATCAATTCAGTTGTTATTCGATTTACTTTGTCTAAATACCTATGTTCTTAATGCTTTTCAATTACATATGATAATTGTGATGATCCAGGCTAGTGATTGCATAGGAATATGAATTAGTAGCTGGAAATTGGGTAGTTAGATCACATGCTAGTAATCATCATAGGAATATGTGGTAGCTTATGTGAATTCATTAAAATTCTTAATCTTAATGCGTTACCCTCTGGCATGACTCACCTAAGGAATTAGGGTAACTCTTAGGGTAATAGGGGTTTTGAGGCAAGGAATTGCCCTTGACCTTAATTAGTGAATTGAATCTAGAAATTGAATAATTAACTTGGATTGGCTAAGGTTCATGTGATAGGCGAGGTGAGAGGATTCGATCCCTAGTCGTTTTTCTCGTATTCTTAAATCACGTTTGTGTACTGTTACTGATTACTCCAATTACCAAAACCTTTACAATCTAAGAATTTACAACTTTGCTACTGTTTTCAACGCGCAATCCCTGTGGAATCGACCGGTTACTTACCGTATTTTATTACTTGCGACGACATTTGGTACACTTGCCAAAGTCCTAACAGCAGTAAAAATAGTTATCGGCTCGGATAGCGAAGATTCTCTAGTACCAACCGATCCACATATGATTGAGTTATAAAACAGTGGGTTGCACCAGAATCATATAATTTACTAACAGAGTTATTGAAAACTGATCTCATACCCCTCAGTAACTTGTCTGCAGGTGTGACTGTCTGGGCATCCGAAGTGTTGATTCGCCCGCGTGTTGGAGCAGCTTGAGCTTCTTTGAAATTCTTCCTTGCAGGGCACTTATTTGTATAGTGACCCTCTTCATTACAATAATAGCACCGATTGATCTTTTCTAACAATCACCACTGTGATGCTTTCCATAGTTAGAACATCTTCTGACCTTTAAAGAATCGCAGAATTGCACCTGCTCTTCCTCTGATGAAACTATCTTAGGACTTTGCATTCAGAGTTGATAATTCAACTACCTTCTTTCCTTTCCAGTACTCTCCTTGAGATCATCCTCGACGACATAGGCTGGTTGCACTAATGCAGCATAATTGGTGAGAGTATAAGACTGAGACCCTAAGTCATATAAGCACGAAGGCCCATCTTATACATCTGCATCCTCCATTCGTCATTCGGAGCATACTTTACCACTTGATAAAACTGAGACAACTTCTCAAACTTAGCGATGTATTCTTCCACTGTCATGTCACCTTTCCTGAGGATGCACCGGTTGGAGATTCTGGTCTTGGTCGAGGATTGCGTCTTGATCATCTTGCCATAATTCTGCTTATGATGCACTAAGTATTAAGTTGATCAGGCTCAATGTCTCTTAGCATCACAAGTAAAATTACAACAAGGACTAACAAGGAATCGACTCAACCCTAAACTAAGTCCGACTAGGTCGAACTGCTCTGATACCAACTGTAACACCCCGGTATTTTTATTTAGTAAAAATACCCAAGTGTACCATCCCTAGAACATCAGAGATATATTTCCTGCTTAGACACTGAATATCACTATAAATTTTCGCTGAATATAAACCAAACAGTCTTATACACAACAAGACGATACGGTTCTCATACCATAAACCATCAGCAACTATAGTATTCACTATCATACAAGAAAGCGGAAGAAAGATATAACACTAAGGACATAATGTCGTAGTACATAGACAACAAAAGGAAATATAGACTTAAGCATAAAGCTAAGTCATCAGCCACCGTCCGAGCTCAACCTACTCGTGCCTCTGAGGTCCTCTCTTTCCCTGTTTATCTGTAAAACAACAACATATAAACAATGAGATACAATCTCAGTGAGTTCTACCGAGACCCCTACTAACACTCTCGGTTCAATCATGAGTTCCTTTTTAACTTAACACGACACCGACTGCATTACTGCTACAAACCCGGTGAACCGCATTATTCAACTTTAACATATCACCGACTGCGTTACCGCTACATACCCGGTGAACCTGTCAATCGCATAACAAATAAAGTACGGCACCGACTGCAATCCACTGCTATAATCCTGGTGTATCGTACAACAAATAAAGTGCGGCACCGACTACAATCCACTACTATATTCTCGGTGTATCGCACGACAAACAAAGTACGGCACCGACTGCAATTCATTGCTATAATCCCGGTGTATCGTACAACAACTTTTAACATAACACCGACTGCAATCCACTGCTATATTCCCGGTGAACCCCCTTGCCAATAGCATTTTTCCTAATGGCACGGAGTCTAGGGTAGGGGATCATGACTGCCCCGCCTAGTATGTTAACATCATGGGTCGTCACCAAAACTCGATATAATATATATATATATATATATATATATATATATATATATATATATATATATATATATATATCCACTATCATATGAACTCATAGTTCATTAACATTAGACAAATAATTGAACATTTAATTCACATTACAAATTAAATCCACATTTACTCTCGCATACTAATTCATCACTTTTCAACACAATTTACGACTCCAAAAACAGTTCATTTTACCTTAAAAATAGAATATTCAGTTAGGCCTCTGAATAAGCTTTCAAACGCACCTTAGAACACCTCAATCGGGTTCCCGAATCAAAAGTTATCGCGAAAACAAAATCAGTGTACAGTTGCTGAAAAACTGCAAAGCGTCGCGACGCGAACTGCTACCGTCGCGATGCGAAGAGAGTCAGAAACATTTTCGTCGCAAATCTGTGCCTGGTCGCGACGCGAAGGGGACGGGTCGCGATGCGACCGTCTGCTGAAAAATGCAGAGTTTTCAGTTTCTCGCGAAATTCGCTATTCCGCTCATTTAGGATTCTTGTTCCGATTAAAAACATTTCAAACAACCATAAAAACAGATTCAATCAATGTCACACAATCAATCAAAAACTCAACACATTCGATTTTTCTAAAAATCCGATATATTTCAAAATAACGGCTTTTGACTCAAATTTCTCGAAACCAATCAACATAATATTCATTTCAAAAACGAAATAAACCTAAATGTGAGTACAACTCACCGATTGTGATGAAAATCACAAATAGCCGAGACTTTCCGCGAAATCGCTTTCCCGACATAACCACACGAACGTTCCCCGCGTAAACTTTACGCTCCAACGACAATCGAATCCGCTCCCAAAGCTTTCCACTCGATCACGAGACATCTTTTTGATCGAAATACCGAATTCCTCGAAATCCCGCCACTCGAACCCTAAACACCAACTAGCTTCCAATTCGCGAAATTGAACTTCGTTCCGCACTCAATACGCTTCTGGTTCGCTCCTAGTCATCCTTGAATCATCAAACACTATTCATCATCTTCAACCTCAATCAGTATTCACACGTAAACCCCAAATTTGAACCCTAACCTTTAATTCTTCAAAAACCCCAAATCGGACTTCAATATTCGCGTAATCCACCTTGAGCTCGCTCCTCACCACCATCCTAAGCTTTCCTTTGAGCTTGAACCACAAAACCTCCATTTTTCTCAAAGTTTCGAAAATGGCAATATGAGAGTGAGTGAGTTGATGATGATGATTTTGGTACCAAAATGAAGAGGACGAAATGGTGATAAACTTTCTTGTAGGACAGGAGACGTTTGGATGAACCTTTGATCCTTATATTTCCTCTTTTTCCCTCTTACCCATTTTTTCTCTTATTCTTTTCTTTCTTCTTTCTCCTCTCTGTTTCACGCTTCCCTTCTTCTTTCTTTCTTTCTTTCTTTTAATTCTCTTTCTTTCACTCACACACACACACACACACACACACACACACACACATATATATTTATTTAATATATAAGTGGTAACGTGGTCAAATTACCATATTGTCATTAATCACTTATTTCGATTCTAAATCGTCCTTGGCCCGAATTAACCGGTTAACGATCCTAAGACAACCAATAATTATCTTTAGCACTCAATAATTTTACCAATTAAGTACTAAATTAATTCGATTGGGTTAACATCCAATTAATTCTATTAACTATTTTTAGGATGTTACAATCCGGTAAAAGAGGGAGGAGAACAACCACTAAAAATTAAAAGGTTATAAAAACCCCACTAAAAATCTAAACAAGAATCAAAACAAAGCTAAAAATTATAAAACCCACTACAAGAATAATGGGATTTTCCGGCCAGGACTTTCTGGCGGATTTTATCCGCCGGAAAGATTCCGGCGGATTTTAGGAATTTCCGGCGGATTTTAGGACTTACCGGCGGATTTTATTCGCCGCAAACCTTTCCGGCGGATTTTGGGGTATTTCCGGCGGATTTTTCGGCATTTGCGGCGGATTTTTAAAATTATTTTTTTTTAAAAAAAGTTTTTTTTTTAAAAAAAATTTTAAAAAAATCCGCCGCAAATTCCAAAAATCCGCCGCAAAAGCCAAAAAAAAATTTCAAAAAATCCGCCGGTAATTTCAAAAATCCGCCGGAAATTTCGGAGGGAAAAAATTCGCTTATAAATAAAAATTTCTCCTCCACTCCTCTCATTTCACTCTTTATTTCATTCTCATTCTCTTTTATATTTCTCTACATATCTCTCTTCTATATTTCTTATACTCTCATCTCCATAAATTTCTCTACATATCTCTCTTCTATATTTCTTCTTTCTTCTTCATTCTTTTTCATTCACTCCTTAATTCTTATTTCTTCTTACTTCTTAATTCACATTCTCTCCTATATCATTCTCTTCTAATATTCTCTTTCATTCTTATTCCTTCCTACTTCTACATTCTCATTCATTTATTTATTTTCATTATTTTCTATATCATTTTTTCTCATATTCTACTTCATTTTCATTTTTTCTCATATTCTACTTCATTTTCATTTTTTCTTACTTTTTATTAAAATACAAATTAAACATTAAAATTCGAAAAAATTGAAAAAAAATTCAAAAATTCAATTTTTTTACCGCCGGATTTTTTAAAATTTTTTTTTTGGATTTTGCGGCGGATTTTAGGCATTTCCGGCGGTTTTTTAAAATTTTTTTTGGCTTTTGCGGCGGATTTTTTAAAGAAAAAAATTTCTAAAAAAAAAATTATTTTTTTTAAAATCCGCCGCAAATGCCTTTAAAATCCGTCGGAAATGCCAAAAAATTTTTTTTTTAAAAAAAATCCACCAGAAAATGCTTTTCCGGCGGATTTTCCGCCGGAAAGCGTTTGCTGCGAGCTGGCTACCGGCGGAAAAAATCCGCCGCAAAGTCCAATTTTGCGGCGGAAATATGGCTTTTCCGGCGAATTTTGCCCGTCGCAAAATCCTGTTTTTCTTGTAGTGACACCTTTAAAAATCCAATAAAATTAATAGAAGGTTATGCAATTTTTTTTGGACTTTTCGGAGATTATCAAAAAATTAATAAAAAATAATAAATGAGAGAAGGTTATGCAATTACGGATTTATCAAATATATAGATAAACCTGTGGTTGAAAAATGAATTACAAATTTATCTATTTAGTTGATAAATGCGTAATTGATATTTTAACTTCGGATTTATCAATTTAATAAATAAATCCGTAGTTAAAAAATGAATTACAGATTTACCTATTTTTTATGATAAATATGTAGTTATATAATAAATTACGTATTTATGAATTAAATAGATAAATTCGTAATTCATTTTTAACTATGTATTTATCTATTTAATTCATAAATCCGTACGAAACTATAAAAATTGATAACCCGTAAAATTGAGGGGAGTAAAATGGGTTTTTAACTATATTTTTAACAAGTCTAATTATATTAGTGCTACCATCGTTATTTTTTTAGGAGTTTACTCTCATTGTATTGCACTACGTAAATTATATTTAATATATATATATACATTAGATTATTAAAATATAAATTATAAAATTTTAATTTACAAATATCTTAATAGTTACTCTAATTGTCATTAATTTATAGCAATAATAATTTATAATTGATTAAATAAACCTAACAATTAATTAAGCATGTTTTTTTATGTTTACATTTATCAGCTAGTTCAACTGTTAGTTTTACCAAACACTTTTTTTGTTACCGGCTAGTTTATGTGCTATCAACTAGTTTGTCCGCTATCCACTACTTTGACTTACTTATAAAAAGCCTAACTTAATAAGATTTTGACTTGCTTATATTTACTAGCATAACTTTAGATATATATTTTTACTTATAATTTATGAAACCAAAATCCACTTAAAAAGAAGGTTTAAATAGTTATTACCCCCTGCAAATATAGCCATTATCCAGTTACCCCCTGCAAAAAAAAAACATTTAAAACAAACCTTGCAAAATGTAAAGTTATCCAGTTACCCCCCTGCCGTTAATTTTTCTGTTAAAATATGTAAAATGTCACATATCCAGTTACCCCCTGCCACGTGTCACATTATTATTGGGCCTCTGTGACACGTGGCACTGACATGCCACGTCAGCATCTATGTCAACAGTGCCACGTCAGCAACCAATGGATGGCTGCCATGTGGCACTTCAAAAAAAATACGAGGTGGAACTTCAGAAAAAATACGAGGTGCTGTCCTCAACTCTTTTGAAGTCTCAGGAGGACCAGACTGCGCTCAAGGCGGTGGCGGATAAGCTCGAAAAGGAGAGGGACTCTGCCCTTAATCTGTGCATGGAGCATGAGGTCCGCATTTCAGATCTTGAGAGCCAAGGAAGGCAGTCTGAGGAGGTGATTTCCTCAATGAAGGCCCGGATTTCTGAGCTCGAGGCCGATATCCTGAAAGCGAGACTGGACCAAGCCGGGACCAGTGGTGATTCCTCGCCTTGGGTTGCGGAGTTGGAAAAAGAACTTCAGGAGGCACGCGCCAAAGCCGAGGCTGCGGAAAATGAGATGGTCGAGGTGGCCCAGATGGCTGTGGATGTGGCTGGGGAGAGTTACGAAAAGGCGCTTGCTCAGGTCGCCGTTATCCATCCATCTTTGCCTTTGGATCGGGAGGTTCTTCGTCTAGAACATATAGTAGAGAGTGGGCGGATCGTCAAGCCCAGCCCCGACTCTGAAGCGTTTGAGGTCATTCACCCTCGCCCTTCCTTGCCGTGACTCGTGTTGATGAGATTTGCTCTGGATTAGTTTTTGGGTTCCGGGTGGAACCGGTGGGGGAGAAAAGCCCCGGGTTCCGGGCGGAACCGGAATTTGTAATATTTCACCATCTTTTGAACTAGAGGACCCGGCCGCATCCGGGGTCATTTGTAATAGAAATATAATTTAATGTGCTTCCGGTTTCATCTACCTCGGTTGAGCTTTATACTGTTGTTTTAAATTCGTGCACTTGCGTTTTGATTCGCTCAAGTGGTAAGCGTCGCCTTCGGGGCAGTTTACCGGGACTCGGTCCAGATCGAACTCGCCCCTTAGGATTGTGGCAACGTCGGCCAACTAGTTGTTTTGCGTAACGATGGCCGCCTTCGGGGCAGTTTACCGGGACTCGGCCCAGATCGAACTCGCCCCTTAGGGTAGCGGCAACCTCGGTCAGCTAACAAGAGATAAAGTAGGTGATAACATCGGTAGACACCGTTCTTCAGGAAAAATAATTGATAGCATCGGTATACACCGTTCTTTAGATAAACTAATTGATAACGTCGGTATACACCGTTCTTTGATAAAGTAATTGATAACGTCGGTATACACCATTCTTTGATAAAGTAATTGATAACATCGGTATACACCGTTCTTTAGATAAAATAAGAATCAACTGTAGTACTTTTTTAATTTAGTGGCATTCCAAGTCCTTGGGATCGTCTTCCCGGCCAAGGTCTCCAATTCGTAGGCACCTTTACCAGTTTTAGATAAAACCCGGTAAGGTCCTTCCCAATTGGGGGCGAGCTTGCCTTGCGCGGCGTTCTTTAAACCGACGTCGGCTCTTCGTAAAACTAAATCACTGACCTCCAAGTCCCGGGGGATTACTTTCGAGTTATACCGCGCTGCTACCCTCTGTTTTATTATTGCTTCTTTAAGGGAAGCCTGGCCTCGGACCTCGTCGACGAGGTCGAGGTTCTCTTTCAACGCCTGATTATTGTCCTCCAGAGGCTTCGGGTGGAGTGTCCTCCAGCTCAGCTCCCCGATCTCTACCGGGATCACCGCCTCCGTCCCGTACGAAAGTCGGAAAGGGGTCTCCCCCGTTGAGCTCTGCGGGGTTGTTCTGTAGGCCCACAGCACGTAGGGTAGCTCTTCAACCCAGTTTCCTTTCGCTTCATCGAGCCGCTTCCTCAGTCCATTGAGGAGAACTTTGTTAGCGGCCTCTGCCTGTCCGTTCGTTTGCGGGTGTTCTACCGAGGTAAACCGGTGCTTGATTTGGAGGTCGGACATGAGTTTTCTAAAGCCTTTGTCGGTGAACTGGGTTCCGTTGTTAGTGATTATTACCTCGGGGATTCCGAATCTCGTCATTATATTATTTTTGAAGAACTTGATGCAGTTCTTTGCGCTGATGATGGCTAGAGGCTCGGCTTCGATCCACTTGGTGGAGTAATCCACCGCCACTATTAGGTATCTGATCTGGCCGGGGGCAGTTGGGAATGGTCCCAGGAGATCTATCCCCCACCATGCAAATGGCCATGGCGAGCTGAGGCTGGTGAGCTCCGTAGGAGGTACTATGTGGACCTTGGCGTGGATTTGACACTTACTGCATTTCTTTACATAGTTTCTTGCATCGGTCTCCAGAGTTGGACAGAAATATCCTGCTCTTAATGCCTTCCGAGCTAGAGAACGACCTCCAAGGTTCTGCCCGCAGATTCCCTCGTGGATCTCGGCTAAGACGTAGTCCGCCTCTCCTCCTTCAACGCATTTTAACAGCGGCACGGACAAGCTTCTTCTGTAGGAAAAAGATGAGGCATTCCTCCGGAGGATCTTGGCTTCGCTTGGGTTCGGAGGCTCGTCCCCCGTTCTGATGTAATCCATTAGTGGCGCGATCCAACCCTTGCTTTCGTCAACCACATTGACAGAAAAATTGGCTTCCGGGTTCGGGATTACGCTCGGCTTGCTCAGTGTTTCCTGGATTATTGACCGATGGTTCCCTGGAATTTTGGTGCTGGAGAGCTTGGAAAGGATGTCCGCCCTGATATTTTCCGTTCTTGGAACATGTTTTACTTCTGTGAATGCAAAAAGGGAGAGCATCTCCTGCACACTGGTTAAATACCTTTGCAAGATCGGATCTTTGGCTTCGTACTGTTTCCCGATTTGAGATACTACCAACAATGAGTCGGTATTTAAGGAAAGACGGGAGACTCGGAGGTCGATCGCAAGCCGGAGTCCAGCTATGCATGCCTCGTATTCTGCCTGGTTGTTTGAGGTAGGGAAACCAAACGTGAGCGACACTTCGATCACAACGCCCGTCGGGCTCTCGAGCATTAACCCTGCACCACTTCCTTTTGGATTTGAGGACCCATCCACATGGAGTGTCCATAACCCGTCCTCCGGGTCGGCGGGTGCCATCTCGTGATAAAGTCGGCAAGTATCTGAGCTTTCATGGCCGGCCTTGTTTCGTATTTGATTCCGAACTCGGAGAGTTCTACCGCCCATTTGATCATTCGTCCTGCTAAGTCGGGTCGATGCAGGATCTGCCGGATCGGATAGTTTGTTCGTACCACGATTTGATGAGCGACGAAGTAGGGTCGGAGACGGCGTGCCGAGATGAGCAGAGCAAAGGCGATTTTCTCTATTTTCTGATATCTAACTTATGATCCATGCAACGCTTTACTCACGAAGTATACCGGGCTCTGACCAGTCTCGGTTTCCCTGATAAGAACGGCACCAATGGCCTCATCCGAGATGGCTAGATACACGAATAGGTCTTCCCCTGGGTTTGGCCGAGTCAGTATGGGCGGTTCGGTTAAAACCTTTTTGAGCTGGGAGAGGGCCTCGTCCCGCTCCGGGGTCCATTCGAAAGTTGCTTCTTTCTTAAGCAGTTTAATCAATGGGAGTGATTTGAAGGCGGCGTTGGAAATGAAGCGAGATAGTGCAGCTATCATACCGTTGAGCTTTTGGAGTTCTTTCTTAGTGGATGGGGTCCGCATTTCTGTCACCGCTCGGCATTTATCCGGGTTGGCTTCAATGCCCCTTTCTGTGAGGTAAAAGCCAAGGAATTTTCCAGCCCGGACCCCGAAAGTGCATTTTTCCGGGTTTAACCTCATATTGTTTCTTCGGATTTCAGTAAAGATCTCTTCCAGGTCGGTTATGTGGAGGTCTTCTCTTTCGCTTTTTGCGATCATATCGTCGAGGTAGACTTCCACGTTACGTCCGATCTGATTTCGGAATACCTTGTTCATCATCCTTTGATAAGTGGCCCCCGCATTTTTCAAACCGAATGGCATGACCCGGTAGCAGAAATTACCACGGTCAGTCATAAAGGCCGTCTTCTCTTGGTCGGGGGGAAACATCGGGATTTGGTTATATCCGAAATAAGCGTCCATGAACGACAGTAAACGAAAACCTGAAGCATTATCGACGAGCCGATCAATGCTAGGAACAGGGAAGGCGTCCTTAGGACAGGCCTTATTAAGATCGGTATAGTCAATGCACATTCGCCACTTTCCATTGCTTTTCTTAACAAGTACAGGGTTTGAGAGCCAAGTTGTGTATTTGACTTCTTTTACAAAATCAGCTTTAATTAAATCATCTACGACTTTGGCCGTAGCAGCTTCCTTTTCCTGGCTTTGAGGTCTTTTGCGCTGGGCGACCCACTTAGCCCCGGGGTTAACCGCCAGCTGGTGACAGGCGACTTCAGGAGGAATCCCGGGCATGTCTTTTGCTGACCAAGCGAAGAGATCGGCGTGAGATTTTTGACAGAGGGTGAGCTTTGCTCTTACTTTTTCGGGGAGATCGGATCCGATCTGGACAGTTTGGGTCGGATCCTCTCCCAGCTGGATCTTCATGAACTGTCCATCAGGTTGAGGTCGTCTGATTTTCTTTTTTAGCTCCCGTGCTAGCTCGTCGTCGCTCTCTTCCTCGGAGTTGTCAGGATCATACCTTGCATCGAGGTCTGTGACGTTGACCTCGGCAGCTTGACCGGTCCTTTTCTTCTTTGGGCTTTTCTGAGCTCCTGCTTCTATGGGGGGAACCCCCTCCTCTGAGGCCTGTCTATCTGCCTTGACATGTAGATAAAAACATCTTTGGGCGGACTCTAAGTCGGCATCAAGGGTGATTATTTGGTCACTCAAAGAGTAGAACTTCATCTTTAGGTGAACTGTCGAGGTTACGGCTCCGAGCCTTCCAAGGGTGGGTCTCCCGATGATGCAGTTGTAGACCGAAGGGCATGGCAGCACCAAGAATTTGGTCTTGACCGTCCTTTCTAGCGGGACATTCCGGTATTGCATCATCGTGTCGAAGTAATCTAGGTGACGATCGGGATCGCCAGTCCCGTCATGCATCTTTAAACCCTCCGGGGGATTCTCTAAGTGCTTGGGCACCGGAAAGTAGTCGATTTTCGCTGTAAAGGGTCCCTTTCGCACCGTGGACCTTTCCCTCGGAGGAGGCCTCTCGATAGGGCGTCGAACAGGGGATCCGGGGGGCCGAGGACGCCGACGTTCGTGCCTCGGGGGACTTCCCCGGCTTATTGAACGCCGCCTCGGGGACGAGGATGCTAATGATGAGCTTTGATGAGTAGAGTCCTCGGGGTAATAAGTACCGTCCTGAGTCTCGCTTGGGGGAGTTCCAGATCCTCGTCTCCCTTTTCGGCGGGGTGGCGAGCGATGGTGGTGTCTCCTCCAAGCAGGAGATCGGTTACGTCTTTTACTGGAGGTTCTTCTGCTAGGAGAGTAGGTTTGAGGGGAAGACCGATCCGGGATGTCTCGGGCCCGGATTTCGGCCATCTCGGCCTCCAGTTGGGAGTAACGCTGACTCCTTTGTTGTTCAGCCTCGGCTTGCCTCGTCAACAGTTGGACGAGCTGTTGAACAGCATCGACCGGTACCGGGACGGTCTGGACTGGAGGTGGAAACTGGTTCCTAGCGGAGCTTATAGGAATCATCGCTCTGGGCGAGTTCCGGCCATGGGCCGAGCTGCGAGGGAGAGTAACCGCTACCCCCTCGGGGGTTTCTTGCTGCTGGTCGGGTCTAACCACGATGTTGGAGACGTTCCTCCGTCGTAATTCTGGAGCCATTGCTGACCAAGGAGGTTGGGGGAAAGACTAGAGTATAAGACCCTCCCACTGTGGTCGCCAATGTTCGGTACCGTATCTCTGGCTCAGTATCCGATCTTGGATAAGTCTGGTCCGAGATAGTTGGTACTTATGCTCTTGGTCAGTCCGAGTTGGTGCTCCGATCCGAGGTGGGGTGGTACCTGCAATGACACTCCGACGCTCAAGTCAGTGAGTGAGTCAATTACAAGTAAGAGTATTGGAGAAGTGTGTACCATTAAAGCTAGCAATCAATGCTTATTTATAGGTATCTGGAGTGGAGGAGGGCCATTGGATCTAGGTCTGCAATCTCCACCGTTGGTTGAATTTGGTCCTTTGCTATTGGGCCTTTTGGGTGGATTGGCCATTGAGGCCCAATCCGTAACACACCCTTTTTGTATTTAGGGTAAAATATGTTTTTAGTCCCTACAAAATCGGCTCCTTCTAAGTTTAGTCCCTACATTAATGAAATAGGCGTTTTGGTCCTCATCTTATTTTCCCGTTTTCAATTTTAGTCCCTCATGACTTTTAATAGCGCTTCAAAACTTTTAATAGCGCTTTTTTGACCTTTTATAAGCGCTATGAAAAGTTTTGAAGCGCTATTAAAAGTCATGAGGGACTAAAATTGAAAACGGGAAAATAAGATGAGGACCAAAACGCCTATTTCGTTAATGTAGAGACTAAACTTAGAAGGAGCCGATTTTGTAGGGACTAAAAACATATTTAACCCTTGTATTTATTAATTCAGCAGTTTTCATCTTCCTAAGTTATAATTTGGTTGACTTCCAATGGAAACACTTTGCCCGCCCCCAACCAAATGAAAGTCAATCTAGTAAGCGTGTGTTTGGTTGCACGTTTGCAACCCAAACGCACGTTTACAAGGGGGCCACCGCGGAAAAGTCACGGTGATTCCGAAGCTCCAAATTGGAGCTTTGCTTTCGCCGTGGTTTTACCGTGGTTCTACCGTGGTTCTGCCGTGGTTTTTGTGTTGACGCGCGTTTGTCCCACCGTGCAACCAAACACACACTAAATAAGATAAAAACGCTAAAAAAAGATTTGAATAGGTTTGAGACCTGTGAGATCTTTTAAAATTTTTGTATAGATTTGCATAGAATTTCTTTCTTTTTTTGTTTGTTCTGAAGACCTCACCGAAGTATTATGAGGTTACAAAAAATTTGAAGGAGAAACTAACGAAAACTGAAAACCTTTTTTGCGCCATGCAAGTAAGCTTTTCGTGTTATTTAATCCAAATAACATGCTTTACTAATACTAATTTAGTAATTTAATTGTTTATGTAGGATAATCAAGATAAGCAACTTCATCTACTTCATCTTATTGTTGGAAAGTAAAGCGAAAGTCTGGAAGAAGAGTAAATATTTATTGGTTATGGAAATTTCAGGATATGATTTATTTCAAATTAAATTAAGATGCCATAAATTGTATGCATTGTCTTTCCAATCAAATTACGACTTTAGTTGTGCATTTAAGGAAGCACAACACAATGAATGCACAGTTTAAGTCATAATTTGACCAGAAATACCATGTCAAAAATTTACAATATCCTAATTTAATTTGAAAGAAATCATATCCTAAAATTTTCATCCTAACCAATATTTACTATTCTTCCACACTCTCATTTTTCTTTCCAACAATAGAAAAGTTTGACGTTGCTTATCTTAATTATCCTACAGGAAAAACATTTATTTATTAAATTAGTATAATTCAATTAATAAATAACATTTATTTATTAATTCGACCGTCTTTTGGTTCTGTTTAGTGTGTAGTTCGTTAACACGTGACGATGTTCTACGTCGAGCGAATAATTTAGGCTAAAAAATCGGTTTTCGGGCAATCTACTTAAATTGTAATGAAACCATAGCCATTAAATCCGAAAAAAATCAAGGATCAAGACTCCTTAAGAAGAGACTTCTTTAAGGATAGAGGACCTCAGAATCCCATATTCCATCGTTTATTATTTTTTATTAATTTTTTTAATTTTTCATTATTTCCAAAAAACCTAAAAAAAAATTGCATAACCTTATTTTGGTTTTAGTAGATTTTTAGTGGTCTTTTTATGATTTTTGGATTAGTTTTGACTCTTTAACGAATTTTTTGTAGCAATTTTATAACTTTTTTTAAAAATTTAAATAATTTTTTTTATTAATAACAAAATCGGATTTACCTTAAGTGGGGTAAATCCGATTGTCTTTTTTTAGGAAAATCGGATTTAGTTAAATCCGATTTTAAAAATAACAAAGCGGATGTATCCCCATCTGAGGTAAATCTGCTTTGTTATTTTTAAAGTCGGATTTACCTATTGGGTACCCTCCATCTGAGGTAAATCCGACTTTAAAAATAACAAAGTGAATTTACCTTATATAGAGGTAAATCCGAGCAATTTTTAGATGGGCAGGGCTATTTTCTGGTATATGAGATGTGATGGGGGTAGATGGGGGTACAAAAAAAAGACCCCCAAACTAACCACGAAATGGGCCTCAAGGAGCCCAAAAATAAGGGTTGCATTTTTTATACCCCCGCCATTATACTCCATACCCCCACACCCATCGTGAACAATCAAAAATACCATCCAGTCTGCCTTAACAAAAATACCCAGAGTGGAAAAAAAGTACCAAACGGATTTATCTATTAAAATGATAAATCCGTTTTGCATTTTTTTAACATAACAGAGGATTTATCATTTTATTAGATAAACCCGTTTTGAACTTTTTAAAACCGAATTTACCTATTAAAATGATAAATCTGTTTTGTATTTAAAAATAAATTTTGTTTAATTTAATTTTTCAAAAAATATTATAAAAATACCACTAAAAATCAATTAAACAAACAAAACCAATTTAAAAATTATAAAAACACTACTAAAAATCTAATAAAACCAAAATAAGTTTATGAAAAGATTTTTAGATTTTCTTGAGATTATGAAAAAATCAAAAAATTAATAAAAAAACAGTAAACGATGGAATTTGAGATTTAATGACTGTGGTTTCAGACAATCAAAGTAGGTTGCACGAAAACCCATTTTTTTAGCCTAAATGCACTATCACGAAAACACCTTTGCCAAGATAAATCTTTAAATTAGCTAGATAGTGATATATATTATTTTCCTGCTTTTTACTATACTATTGTCATTGTGTCTTTATTGATTCTTTAGTCTGCTTCGTATGGAATTATATATTTGAATGTTTTTATGTCATGTGCTTGTTCCTTTTGGGTCAAATTACACCTTTGGTGTAAAGTTTTCAATTATTTACATTTATAAGGCAACTTGCAAGTAGGGATGGCAATTGAACCCATGCATGTTGGGTACCTGTAAAAATTACCCACAACGGGCCCAACCGCTTCGGGCCCGCACCCACATATATTACTAATTTTACAATTTTACTAAAATGAAATGATTTTTTTTCATAAAACACTAAATCTAACTATTGATTAATATTTTGGATGTTTATATTATTTATATATATATAATTACTATTTTTACAATTCTAAGTAAATCAAACTTTAAAATAATAAATTCAAACTACTAATATTTGAGATGTTTTTAATCCACTAAATACTATCATTTGTAATATTTAGTTAGTAGATACGAAAGAATAATGACTTTTTAAATTGAATTATAATGTTTTTTATGTTATTTGTTATTAAAGTGCGGGTGATGGGCATGCCCATAAGCACCTGGTGCCCAAAGAGAGAGTACGGGGACGGGCACTATAGTGCCCTGCCCATACATATGCAGGCTTGGATATGGGCACTGTAGTACCATGCCCATAGGATACCCAAGAAGGGGGAACCCATCCGGTACCTTGAGGGTGGGCTGCTTTGGTGCCTTTTCTTTTATCTCATCTGTTGGATAAATCAAATGCTCCAGAATCTGCCACCCCGCAAAAGCCATAAAAGAACCCAGATAAATCAAGTTTTATGAACTGCAATTACGACTTTAGTTGTGCATTTAAGGAAGCACAACACAATGAATGCACAGTTTAAGTCATAATTTGACCAGAAATACCATGTCAAAAATTTACAATATCCTAATTTAATTTGAAAGAAATCATATCCTAAAATTTTCATCCTAACCAATATTTACTATTCTTCCACACTCTCATTTTTCTTTCCAACAATAGAAAAGTTTGACGTTGCTTATCTTAATTATCCTACAGGAAAAACATTTATTTATTAAATTAGTATAATTAAAGTGTGTTATTCAATTTAAATAACACGTGGGTATACCTGCATAACGCATAAAAATGGACATTTCACTGAATGGGGGGGGGGGGGTTTAAGTGTGGGGTACGAAAATCAATATCCTAAAAAAATAACAGACATGTATGAAATGGGCTTTATATAGTGGCTCCCTGCTAACCCTGAAAGTGCCTCCAAACTATGGTTCTTTTTTTACCCCACTCACATAACAATCTACCCCATCGACCCTACGAAAAGACGCAATTACCCTTCACAAAATTTAAAAAACCCGAACGTATCCTGATTTCAATTTTTTTTTGAAATCGGATTTATGTATCTTTGAGGTAAATCTGATTTCCACTGAAAATTTTAAAAATTTAAAAGCGGATTTATTTAAGATGGGGTAAATCTGCTTTTAACAAAGCGGATTTACCTTAAGTGGGGGTAAATCCGATTTTGTTATTTTTAAAAGCGGATTTATCTTATATGGGGATATATCCGCTTTTAAATAACAAAAGCGGATTTCCCTTATGTGGGGGTAAATCCGCTTTGTTAACCTAATTAATAAATAAATAAATCAGTTAAAAAATTAGATACGAATTTCGACCATCTTTTGGTTCTGTTTAGTGTGTAGTTCGTTAACACGTGACGATGTTCTACGTCGAGCAAATAATTTAGGCTAAAAAATCGGTTTTCGGGCAATCTACTTAAATTGTAATGAAACCACAACCATTAAATCCGAAAAAAATCAAGGATCAAGGGGACCTCAGAATCCCATATTCCATCGTTTACTATTTTTTATTAATTTTTTTAATTTTTCATTATTTCCAAAAAATCTAAAAAAAATTGCATAACCTTATTTTGGTTTTAGTAGATTTTTAGTGGTAGTTTTGACTCTTTAACGGATTTTTAGTAGCAGTTTTATAACTTTTTTTTATTAATAACAAAATCGGATTTACCTTAAGTGGGGTAAATCTGATTGTCTTTTTTTAGGAAAATCGGATTTAGGTAAATCCGATTTTAAAAATAACAAAGCGGATGTATCCCCATCTGAGGTAAATCCGCTTTGTTATTTTTAAAGTCAGATTTACCTATTGGGTACCCCCATCTGAGGTAAATCCGACTTTAAAAATAACAATGCGAATTTACCTTATATGAAGGTAAATCCGAGCAATTTTTAGATGGGCAGGGCTATTTTCGGGTATATGAGATGTGATGGGGGTAGATGGGGTGTGATGGGGGTACAAAAAAAAGACTCCCAAACTAACCATGAAATGGGTCTCAAGGAGCCCAAAAATAAGGGTTGCATTTTTTATACCCCCGCCATTATACTCCATACCCCCACACCCATAGTGAAAAATCAAAAATACCATCCAGTCTGCCTTAACAAAAATACCCAGAGTGGAAAAAAAATACTAAACAAATTTATTTATTAAAATGATAAATCCGTTTTGCATTTTTTTAAAATAACAGAGGATTTATCATTTTATTAGATAAACTCGTTTTGAACTTTTTAAAACCGGATTTATCTATTAAAATGATAAATCTGTTTTGTATTTAAAAATAAATTTTATTTAATTTAATTTTTCAAAAAATATTATAAAAATACCACTAAAAATCAATTAAACAAACAAAACCAATTTAAAAATTATAAAAACACTACTAAAAATCTAATAAAACCAAAATAAGGTTATGAAAAGATTTTTAGATTTTCTAGAGATTATGAAAAAATCAAAAAATTAATAAAAAAACAGTAAACGATGGAATTTGAGATTTAATGACTGTGGTTTCAGACAATCAAAGTAGGTTGCCCGAAAACCCATTTTTTTAGCCTAGATGCACTATCACGAAAACACCTTTGCCAAGATAAATCTTTAAATTAGCTAGATAGTGATATATATTATTTTCCTGCTTTTTATTATACTATTGTGTCTTTATTGATTCTTTAGTCTGCTTCGTATGGAATTATATATTTGAATGTTTTTATGTCATGTGCTTGTTCCTTTTGGGTCAAATTACACCTTTGGTGTAAAGTTTTCAATTATTTACATTTATAAGGCAACTTGCAAGTAGGGATGGTATGGCAATTGAACCCATGCATGTTGGGCACCTGCAAAAATTACCCACAACGAACCCACCCGCTTCGGGCCCGCACCCACATATATATTACTAATTTTACAATTTTACTAAAATGAAATGATTTTTTTTCATAAAACACTAAATCTAACTATTGATTAATATTTTGGATGTTTATATTATTTATATATATATATATATATATATATAATTACTATTTTTTCAATTCTAAGTAAATCAAACTTTAAAATAATAAATTCAAACTACTAATATTTTGAATGTTTTTAATCCACTAAATACTATCATTTGTAATATTTAATTAGTAGATATGAAAAAAATAATGGCTTTTTAAATTGAATTATAGTGTTTTTTATGTTATTTATTATTAAAGTGCGGGTAATGGGCCTGCCCATGAGCACCTGGTGCCCAGAGGGTACGGGGACGGGCACTATAGTGCCCTGCCCATACATGTGCGGACTTGGGTATGGGCACTATAGTACCCTTGCCCATAGGATACCGATTGCCATCCATACTTGTAAAAGACCATAGTTTTTCTCTCATCTTCCTCTTTATAATACTATTATTAGACACTAAAAATATAATTTAATGTTCAAATTTATTTGGCAAAATTTCTTGTAGTTTTTGAATTTTTGGATGATGGATAGTTTCTTTTGATGATTTTCTTAATTAAAAAGAGAGCACGTGGCGGATTTTGGAGTGTCTAATATATTATTTATTAATGGATGAGATTAAAGCAAACGCAGCAAGGTACCGGATCTGTTTCCCAAGAAGGGAATACACCGTGCTTTCCCTCCCTAACCTATCGCCGCAGTCCGCACTTGCAGAAAAGGAGGAACAGTGAAAATATGCTCGGGCCTCCATGGCGGTAAACGCTCCATAAGGTAAAACCTCACCTTTTTATAAAAACTGATTACGATTCGCAAAGTAATCAATATCCTGAGCGTACCAATAATCCATTATCTTTGTCTTTACCCCCTTACCCTTATCTTTCTCTGTGCCAAAATCACCGCTCACAGCCACACGTCTCACACCTCAATCCACACACTTTGCATCAGTTTTGGAAACTCGCTTCTGAAAAAATGAAGAAGCGACGAAAGCAGACGCCTAAAAACAAAGACACCAAAGACATCCTGAATGACTTACCGGATTGCGTTTTGCTTCACATACTAACGTTGTCTTTTTTGAACGCGAGAGACGCAGTTAGAACTTGCTTATTGTCTACTAGATGGAAGCATCTCTGGAAGCATCTTCCCATACTATCATTGCATGCCTATCACTTTAGGACATTTGAGGGTTTCACTGAATTCGTGAATCGGATTCTGTCTCTTCGTGACGCCTCCACGGCGGTAAACACTCTTGATTTTGTCTCCAGCCATCGTCAAGTAAAACCTGACCTACTCGAAAGGATAGTAAGATACTCCGTTTCACACAATGTCAATCGATTACGTCTTTCTTCTCCCGACATGCATGACTTTCCATTTTCCTTGTTTTCATGTTCGTCTTTGACCTATCTAGACATTGGGTTCCCAGATTATCACCGAGTAAAATTTCCTAATTCTATGAATTTGCCATCATTAACATACTTGAGACTACGATTTTTCTCCTTTTGCGGCAATGCCTGTCGCGTCGAACCCTTTTCAACTTATAACAGGTTGAATACTTTAATCCTTCACCACTGCTTAGTTGCGGATGCACGAACCCTCTGCATATCAAGTACCACGCTTCTCAATCTCTCTATATATTCGGGTTATGATTCTGAATACTATTTAGATATTGAGCTATGTACTCCAAATCTTTGTACCTTTGCTTTTACTGGTACACCTATTCTGAAACCCTCTGGGAGCAATCTTTTTTCTATTGAACAAGTGAATATTGAGCTATATAATTATCCAGCACCTTCGAGTCTTATCACTGACTGTCCTTTGATTATACTCAACTGGCTAGTAAAACTTGTCAATATCAAATCGCTTACGGTATCTGCAACTACTCTTCAGGTTCCAACTTTAACTTTTTTTTGTTAAGTTTTGTCAAATTTATATGACTAGAATTACATTAAATTGGTCCTAACTTGTGGTCCTAATTTGTTCCTCATTTCTTAGGTTCTCTCCACAATTTCTGATTCATTGAAGGTCACCATGCCTCCTTCTTGGTATAACTTGAAGTCACTCAAAGTAAAAGGAATGAGGCCATTTGGTAGTGCCATTATGAATCAGGGAAATTTCAACTTAGAGCTAGCAGGTGGCGGCAAGTCATGGAAAGAAAATGTCAAATTACGAAAAGCGATTGAAGCACTATTCCAACGATATGGATTCATACCTTGTGAAATAGTTGTATTTTTGCTTCAAAACGCACCCTCAGCAAAAATTGACCTAGTAAGCCTGGAATGAATATCCAACTTGTTAAAGAGTTATACTTCAATTTTCTTTTTGCCTAATCTATAATCATGGATAAACTATAAGTCCTTTTTGCAGAGAACAAATTTTTACATGTATACTAACATTGTTGCAAGACACTCTTATTCATAACATTTTCCTTTTTACTTTAGAGTTGTTTTAGATGCTTCTAAGTTGGCTTGTACTTTTCAATCTTCCATTGCAAACACAAGACAGCCAACTTTTTGGACCGGCTGAGTAATACTCCTGCAATGTTCTCGTTTCTGCTTTTTTTTTTAATTATGTTTGCAGTCTGGTTTTATGATAGGATTGGAAGTATTTTTGTTTTTTTAATTCAGTTCCCGTTTGGTACCACTTCCTCGTTTTATAGAATGTCGACTATGGTATATGTCTAACTCTTTGTGTTTAAAGTATTAAAGATGTTGACATAAGGATTGACATCTTATTTACTTGGTGAGATGTCAATCTCTTGGACCTAATGTTGCTATTTTTTCTTATGATACCAGATCGACGACTCAAGGGATACTACCTTCTTTTAGTACTACATTGAGTTAATTCTTGCTGGAGAAGATGATGCCTCGAGGCTCTCAATTTCTTTGCTTCCAATTGCCACAGAAACTCCTGCATAAAAGAAATAGCGCTTTGCAACACACTATCTAGAGGAATCTGCAGTGCTTGGAATCAAATTGTGGATGCACTACCACGAAAACACCTTTGTAAAGATAAATCTTTAAATTAGCTAGATAATGATATATATTATTTTCCTGCTTTTTACTAAACTATTGTGTCTTTATTGTTTCTTTTAGTCTACTTCCTATGAAATTATATATTTGAATTGAATGTTTTTGTGTCATGTGCTTGTTCCTTTTGGGTCAAATTACACCTTTGGTGTAAAATTTTCAATTATTTACATTTATAAGGCAATTTGCAAGGCCCTAGTTTTTCTCTCATCTTCCTCTTTATAACGGAGTACTATATTAGGCATTTATATATTTTATGCACTCAAAACTTTGGTAATGGACTATCCATTTCTTTTGAGAAACGGAGAGGATCTCCACCCATGAGAATGGGGTACTTTGACGTCAAAATTTAGTATTCATTTAGTAGGATTAAATTTAACTGTTATGATTAAAGTTAAAAAGATTAGGAAAAAATGGTTTAACTTCACAAGATATTGCTTCTCTTTAATAGTATTACCTTGGCATTGTTGGTTGCTCTTTTGGCCTTCTTTTTTGATTTACCAGCTATATCTCAGTTTCTTTTCTCATGTTTTTAACTATATTTATGGCAACAGAGAAATATTTCACCATCTTGGATATATTGATTCAATGTCGAATTTACAGGATTTCAAATTTTGCATCTGCTACAATAGTGTCTTTAGCAAACCTTTAAATGGTCATTTGGTCCAATGCTTTAAACTTTTAGCTTATACTTTTTTTTTCTTCGTATACTCCACCTTGAAAAGGCTCTGAATAACCTTAGACTGCTAAAGACTAATATCAACATAATCAAAACTATCTCAAGGTAAATTTCCATCATGTGGAGTACACATAGCTTCAAAATGCTGAAACATGCCTCCTGATAAAAAGGATTTTCCGCTACTGCAGCAGGATCCGATTAGATTACTGCTAGGGACATGTGAAGAAATTCTCCATTATCTTTTAGGCCAAACTAATCTTTTAGTAAATGTTGTCCTAACTGAGATGAACTAAAAAGATTAGAATAAATTAAAGGAAGTAAGGAGCAATCTAGGCCAATTATCGATTAACTGTAGAATGAGGAACAATCTAGGCCAATTACCTTCTAAGAAATGGTTCAAATTAGAGAGAGGAATTAGGTGACTGTTTTAGTACAATTGACATTGTAGTAATTATTGGGTGACTGTGAAGTAATGCTACTAGCTAAAGCACATTTTTGTTGCTTATGCTTAGTAGATTTGTATTGAGGTGATGCTAAAACTAGAAGTCAAGGACGCTTGATGAACTATATTTTTGAACAATATGTTGCCTTTATTTACTTAACACATTTTATTATCTATATTATTATCTATAGATAGATAGATGATGGATTCAATTTTTTGGCTGTTTAAACTGAATATTAAGCTTTCACATTTTTATCTATTGAATGGTATAGAAAGAAATGAACCTACTATTAAACTTTGTTTTCTTAATTTGTGAAGTTCGATGAGTAATGCAGTATCTCACACTGAAAGTTGCTGTTATAAATCAAATACACTTTATGTTATATGTGTCCCCCACCACCAAAGAAATTATAATGGAATGTAGATGGGTCCTCTAGAGGTAAGCCGGGAAGGGTGGGAATTGGAGGGGTTCTAAGAGATGAAGTTGACGATATAATAGTTAAATTCTCAAACTCGGTTGGTATTAGAGATTCGAATGAGGCCGAATGTGTTGCTTTTGTCGTAGCTTAAAATTTCAGCAAAAAAGAGAACGATTATGAAGTCTGATCTGATTATAGAATGTAATTCTAAAAATACACTAAACTGGAATAAAAATTTGGGAAAATGCCCATGGGAATTGAGATACTTTGCAAATAAAGCAATGAATTTTTTGCTTGATATTAAAGGTTGTTTTCGAGCACAAAAGAAGAGAAGCGAATGACATAGCTGAATGCACTAGCAAAAGAGGGATCCCAAAATGGGGGAAGTAGAGTAGAATGGCTTAGAAGTCTCTGAAAAACTGGTTCTGGTATTTACTCTAAATGGGTAGCCTGCTAGAACTTATAGTCTAACTAGATCGTAATGGACGGATACACCACATTGTAGTAAAACTGTCTACTACATATATGTTCATGTATTCTTTCTTTCTTATTGTAGGTCTCACCCCTATGCTGCAAGCAAGGAAAAAATGAGAACACCTTGATTTTATGAGCCTTAAGGGATAGCAACAGTGATGGCCATGAGCATGGGCGGTAGGGACGGTCGTCCAGGGCCCATTTTTTTGGGGCACCACTATTTCATTATTATACATACACACATAAAGTTAGATCATTTCCTAATAATGATTTGAAATCATACTGCAAACTTTTTGAAACTTACAACACATTGATTCTTAGGATTTTGATGGTGAAATGCTATTTGAAGATTTGAAAATCATTATAGAGAGGTTTTAATTGTCGAATCAAAATCATTATAGAGAGGTTTTAATTATCAAATCAAAATCAGTAGTTAGGATTGATGTTTTTAAGAAGCATTCTGAAATTTAGTTATTGAAAAATCAGATGCTAGATGGCAATGAGAACACCTTAAAGGTCTCAGCTGATCAGCCAGTGAACAGCACTGCCAAGCAGAAAACTCTAGATCAATTTGTTAGAAGATGTGATGTGACAATGCGCGTGGGTTAGAGCATCAGTCAACCCCCAAACGTCAACGCTACTGACCCGGAAAAGTTCTGTGAAATGGTAACTAAATCCATTCCCACGCCGGTGAGAACGGGTTTGGGTCTTAAATTATGTGTCTATACAGGCATGTTCATCTATATATACTTGGAGAACATGATGGGACTGTGCCGAACATATTGTAAGTGTTGAAGTACATAAAAATTGATCAACCACTCCATGTTTGTAAATTGTTAGGCTTATTATGCATCAGTGAGTGCAATAGGCTAGGCTGTTAAATTAAAGGTGTGTTTGTTGATAAATGAATTGTGAGAATACTGTAAAGATTGGTGGAGGGAAAGGATATGGAGAAGATGCAAGATTTCCTATTAAATTTACTGAAAATGGAAATACAAAAAATGAAATGAGATTTAAACAAAACTAAAAGGAACATGTGAGCGCAAAGGGTCTGTCTACTACTCTGAACCTTGCTTCCCCTCCTTTCTCTGGCGTTATTGGATCCTTTCTTAGCTTCATTATTAGTTTAGTTGCTGTTGAGCCTGCTAGCTGCCGAATAACCTCTCTTTATCCAATTTTGCTATGCTTTTTTATTCACTCAAAAACTAAAAGTGTGACAATGTCAGAAAGCTCAATATGCAATATTGCTTAGTGGAATCTAACAACAGGTGAGTTCTTTATGTCCAATACCTCATTAATGTTCGACATTGGTGGAATCTATATTAGTTTTGATAATCTGTTTGAAATTGTGCTCTAGCTTGAAGCTCTATATCCTGATATATATATATATATATATATATATATATATATATATATAGGAGATTTCATGAATATGGCAACGGCTATTGCAAGGGTGTAAGTCATCTCTTTGTTGCAATATGATTTTTCATTTATCCATTTTTCTTTTGCTGTTAATGGATGAGTGTTTCACCTTGCCATTTACATGGAGCTTCCAGGGAGTTTTTGGAGTTTATCAAGGGGCAAGTAACCATGAAGAATTGCACAATTTGATGAATTCGCAGGCTTAAAAAGGATGTTCTTTCTGAACTTCCTGTAAAGCGCAGGCAACAACCATTTTTTCTCTGCAGTCTGTTTATATATATATATATATATATATAGTGCACACTCCGAGTTTTTTTTTCAATGCATGAATGCACACATTACAGCTTCTTGATGAAACTTTTTAGTTGATTATTGTATTTGTTTTGTGATTGATTTTTCAGGTCTCCCTAGACTTGGCTGACACGGACATGAAGCAAATTAATGCTTTATTTCGTGAGGTAATCCAACAACATATTTGTTGTACATATAACTCGAGACGAGGAGGATGTCGTCTTTTAGTTTTGGAATGCAGTTATGTGTCTTGGCAATATTCTTTTAGGGAGTGTTTGGAAAGGGTATTTTAGGGGGTAATGTAATTTTTGGGTCCATATATATATATATATATATATATATATATATATATATATATATATATATTTCTTAGTGCAAGATAAAGTAATTGTAAATTCAATTTCCACATAGTAAAAATGACACAGATTCAGTTGTGCTTTATATTTCTACCTTTTAGAGAAGATTTGTACTCAAATGATTTTCAGTAGTTTGGATTGATGTTTTAAAGAAGCATTCTGAAATTTAGTTATTGAAAAATCAGATGCTAGATGGCAATGAGAACACCTTAAAGGTCTCAGCTGATCAGCCAATGAACAGCACTGCAAAGCAGAAAACTCTAGATCAATTTGTTCGAAGATGTGATGTGACAACGCACGTGGGTTAGAGCATCAGTCAACCCCCAAACGTCCATGCTACTGACCCGAAAAAGTTCTGTGAAATGGTAAGTAAATTCATTCCCACGCCGGTGAGAACGGGGGTCTTAAATTATGTGTCTATACAGGCATGTTCACCTATATATACTTGGAGAACATGATGGGACTGTGCTGAACATATTGTAAGTGTTGAAGTACATAAAATTTGATCAACCACTCCATGTTTGTAAATTGTTAGGCTTATTATGCATCAGTGAGTGCAATAGGCCAGGCTGTTAAATTAAAGGCGTGTTTGTTGATAAATGAATTGTGTGAATACTGTAAAGATTGGTGGAGGGAAAGGATATGGAGAAGATGCAAGATTTCCTATTAGATTTACTGAAAATGGAAATACAAAAAATGAAATGAGATTTAAACAAAAATAAAAGGGACATATGAGCGCAAAGGGTCTGTCTACTACTCTGAACCTTGCTTCCCCTCCTAAGAAATTACCTTCTAAGAAATGGTTCAAATTAGAGAGAGGAATTAGGTGACTGTTTTAGTACAATTGACATTGTAGTAATTATTGGGTGACTGTGAAGTAATGCTACTAACTAAAGCACATTTTTGTTGCTTATGCTTAGTAGATTTGTACTGAGGTGATGCTAAAAATAGAAGTCAAGGACGCTTGATGAACTATATTTTTGAACAATATGCTGCCTTTATTTACTTAACACATTTTACTATCTATATTATTATCTATAGATAGATAGATGATGGATTCAATTTTTTGGCTGTTTAAACTGAATATTAAGCTTTCACATTTTTGTCTATTGAATGGTATAGAAAGAAATGAACCTACTATTAAACTTTGTTTTCTTAATTTGTGAAGTTCGACGAGTAATGCAGTATCTCACACTGAAAGTTGCTGTTATAAATCAAATACACTTTATGTTATATGTGTCCCCCACCACCAAAGAAATTATAATGGAATGTAGATGGGTCCTCTAGAGGTAAGCTGGGAAGGGTGGGAATTGGAGGGGTTCTAAGAGATGAAGTTGACGATATAATGGTTAAATTCTCAAACTCGGTTTGGTATTAGAGATTCGAATGAGGCCGAATATGTGTTGCTCTTGTCGCAGCTTGAAGTTTCAGCAAAAAAGAGAACAATTATGAAGTCTGATCTGATTATAGAATGTAATTCTAAAAATACACTAAACTGAAATATAAGTCTGGGAAAATACACATGGGAACATGTACTAGCCACTAAACTGGATTAAAAATCTGGGAAAATGCCCATGGAGGCTCTCAATATCACGACATTTATTTATTCAATTATTTATTTATCTTTTATTTTTTTTTATTTTTTATTTTTGTTAATCAATTAGTTGTCTATTTTCCATTGTGATATATATATTAATTGATTAATTTCTTTTATCTAGAAGAGAAACATTTATTATGATTAAAACATATTATAGTACAAACACATCCTGGGTACATCACAACTGACATAAATACAATAGTACAACAAGTCCACATAGTTATTATAGTTATCCACCACACAACATTTCGACCACTCCTAACCAAGACCGATCTTTATTCAACACACATACAACGGATAACCTACTAATACATCACATGACCGGTTTTCACACACTAGACCCTACATCCTCTAATATCCTGGGAAGTGAGGAGGAGGGGGTCCCATGTGAGGGTGGTTCGGAGCTAAGGCTGCTGCAACCCACATGTCTTCAAGAGGGAGGTAAAAAGAAACTATCAGGTTCCGATTGTAAGTGTGGGTGTTAAAGTTTGGAAAAATTCCTGTAGTTATAAGGATAGTGACATCTCCATCAAAAGTAACAGTTGAGGTAGCGTAATTGGGAGTCCAAAATCCGTTTGTGAAGTCCAAATCAACTCTTGTCCGAGGTTGATTGGGGTTCGTCATCTTTACGGTATACATATAGAGACAAAGCAAGGAATACAGGGGGTGAGTATACATCAACAATAATTATTGTAGTAAAGTAAGAAGTAATTAAGTATAAATATTGAGTTTTAGTGTTTTAAATGCTCAAACAATCATAAAAATATGCAACCCATACCTACTCCATGGAGAGATTCTAAATTAGAAGAGCGATCGGGAGGACATGTTCCGTTTCATATTCTCATTGGTACAATTCTCATATCACAATTTCATAACGGAACACTCTACCACTGATCCGGAGTTCTTGCAGTGTCTCGTCAGGATCATCACAGTGGGGAATTGAATACCACGACACAGGGGAGCTACTACCTGGCCACTTGTGGGGTCTCGCACCGTGATGCCCTCAAGGTTTTCCTTAACCTTCACTTGCGCACTCACGCGTGTACCAAAGCGTAGCTCACTCTAAAAATAATTAAACATCAATGATTCAAATTTTATTTTAATTATTTTGTTATTCCATTATTTCTTCATCTTTCTCACAAGGCATTATAGTAATTATTATACTTTCTAATAGCGTTTTACAATGAAAAAAAAACATAGAAATGATTTCCTTAAGAATTAAATGAACTATCCTCAATGTGAATTTATTGTTAAGCATAAAATTCTGAAAATAAAACCGTTTCTTAACTCATGTATTTATTACTTAGCACTATAATACTTTTAATAAAAATATATGTGGCATAAGTATTGAATAAAATTTCTTAAAACAACTATGAAATCTTGTGTGAGGGACTAATAAGGAAAATATACTAAGTAAAAGTTATAATTTTTAAAATAAACGTAACAATGGAAAAAGGATTAAGATAGGATAACAATAAAGAATTTTGAAATCAAATCAAATAATAAATATTAACAACAACGATGGTCATAACAATAATAATAATAATAATAATAATAATAATAATAATAGTAATAAAAGTAGTAATAATAGCAATAATAATGATAATGATAATAACAATGTTGATATTAACAATGCAATAGCGATGGTCATAACATCAATAGTAATAACGATAGTAATAAAAAAAAATAAGAATAACAAGAGTAATAATAAGAGTAGAAGAAAGAGTAAGAAAAAAATTATTCTATTTTGTTTTTCTATTGATTCTTAGAATCCCTTTATTTATTTATTTATTTATGGTCGTTATTAGAATATCAAATAATAATGGTTCATATTAATGGTCAAGTCAAAGTTAGTAGTTCCAGTCATAGTCCAAGACACATTTAGTAGTCCAAGTCACAGTCCAAATCCCAAGAAGGTAGCTCAGTTGGCGAGCTAAAAGGATACTGAAAGAGTGCACCAAATGAGTGCAAGAAGGAGGTCCCGGGTTCAAACCCAGGAAACTAACATTTCCCCCACCCCACTAAAATTGCCTACAAAAAAAACAGTTCAAGTCTTAGTTAATAGTCCAAAGTATAGTCCAAGTCACGGTTAGTGGTCCAAATTAAACCGAATGTAAAATTGAATGATGAGTTATATCTAATTTGTTTCTTAGTTGCCGAATTTGAAGGAGTTTGCACATTCAATCCATTAAATCGTGATCCTGACCCCTCAACTTGCGTCCCTTTCGTTTTTTGTTAGAAAACCCTAGTTGGAATAGAGTTAAACAATTCCTTAAATAATAACCCAAAACAACCAATGGTTTGCGTTTTACAAGACATAAAATTGTTATTACAAAAGTTGTTATAAACAAGAATCGAACACATGACCGAAACATAAATAGCACCAAGTCTTACCACTATACGTAGTTGCGATTCCATGGCGGAAACAGACAAAGAAATAGTCTTTTTTAGTTGTCAAGCCATTAATGACATACTTGTTGAATTTGCGGGAATCGTTTTTTGCCCTAGTAAAATCGAAGTACTCGATAGCTTCGAAACCCTCGTAAAACCTGATGATGATGAGCATCTCCCTCTGTTCAGAAATAGGTTCAACATCACAGAAGAGGAGCTTGAACGTGTTCCTATCTTCTCCGAAATCTTTGAAAGGATCCATACGCTTCTACATGGTTAGTTATATTTTCATCTAGCTTCGATTTGTGCCAACAGGGTTTTAATGGTGATTTTTTTTGTTCAGAAAAAATTTGGGCTGGCCATCGTATCACAACATCTCATATCCCTCGCCTACACGCTGCTTTTGGGGCTATAGATAGGGAAATGCCTAAATCCACGGCCATCTTTGACTCTTATGAGCGGTTACCTGACACTTTACGAAACAGAGTGCCTGACATGGAGGTAGGTATCCCCTCCCTCTTCTTTGTTTACGGTCACGGTCTATTCCCAAATGAATCAATTTTTCTAATGAATCATCAGCTGGCTAGTCTGGCACCCTATTTTCATTTAGCAGGGCCATCACACCGGAGCTATAAAGATGTCTGTCTTAACGTCGATATTGTCACATTATCAGCCACAATTAAACTTTTTGAGGATAGTCTCCGAGGTGCATTCCGTTAAGGAAGTGGGGCTTCACCCCAAAGTCACAGTCACAGTGCAATAGATTTTAGAAAAGTATACATTGAGTAGCAATAGGTTTTAGAAATGTTTTGATTAAACTGTAGTTCATTGATAAACCATTAGTTTTTGAATAGTAGTTGGATGATTTTAGTTAATTTTTTTTCCTGTCATGTGTTATATAGTTAATTTTTTAATCCTCCTTATATTGTCTTGTGTTATATAGTTTTGGGTGTATAAATACTATATTAGGCATTTATATATTTTATGCACTCAAAACTTAGGTAATTGACTATCCATTTCTTTTGAGAAATGGATCGGATCTCTGTTGGAACACTACTGGAATTCTCTCAGTGATGATTGTGAGAATTGTGAATCTCTCAAACCTCACTCTCCAAGCTCACACACAGAGAATTGCTGAGAGATGAAAAACTGATAACAGAACGAAAAAAAGGGAAAAACTGAATCTGTTATTAATTGATTGCATCTGAAAAAGAACAAGAGTTTATATACTCTGTTACATTGCACATTGTGAGTTAAACAGAATAACTAATTCTGTTTTGCCTTAACTATGCCTATGTGGCAGTGGAATCAACACACTAACAATTGCCTAAAAGTGTTTATCTATTGCTGTATTAGTACAAGTAAACAATGTACTAAGCTGAGGCACAAATACTCAGCAACTTATTAGGAGTACATTAACTAATAAAGCTATTCTACTTACTAAATGAATTACTTCAACAATCTCCACCCATGAGAATGGGGTACTTTGACGTCAAAATTTAGTATTCATTTAGTAGGATTAAATTTAACTGTTATGATTAAAGTTAAAAAGATTAGGAAAAAAAGGTTTAACTTCACAAGATATTGCTTCTCTTTAATAGTATTGCCTTGGCATTGTTGGTTGCTCTTTTGGCCTTCTTTTTTGATTTACCAGCTATATCTCAGTTTCTTTTCTCATGTTTTTAACTATATTTATGGCAACAGAGAAATATTTCACAGGATTTCAAATTTTGCATCTGCTACAATGTCGAATTTACAGGATTTCAAATTTAGTATTCATTCAGTTTCTAATCTTTTCTCAGATTCAATGTCGAATTTACAGGATTTCAAATTTTGCATCTGCTACAATAGTGTCTTTAGCAAACCTTTAAATGGTCATTTGGTCCAATGCTTTAAACTTTTAGCTTATACTTTTTTTTTTCTTCGTATACTCCACCTTGAAAAGGCTCTGAATAACCTTAGACTGCTAAAGACTAATATCAACATAATCAAAACTATCTCAAGGTAAATTTGCATCATGTGGAGTACACATAGCTTCAAAATGCTGAAACATGCCTCCTAGATTACTGCTAGGGACATGTGAAGAAATTCTCCATTATCTATTAGGCCAAACTAATCTTTTAGTAAATGTTGTCCTAACTGAGATGAACTAAAAAGATTAGAATAAATTAAAGGAAGTAAGGAACAATCTAGGCCAATTACCTTCTAAGAAATGGTTCAAATTAGAGAGAGGAATTAGGTGACTGTTTTAGTACAATTGACATTGTAGTAATTATTGGGTGACTGTGAAGTAATGCTACTAACTAAAGCACATTTTTGTTGCTTATGCTTAGTAGATTTGTACTGAGGTGATGCTAAAAATAGAAGTCAAGGACGCTTGATGAACTATATTTTTGAACAATATGTTGCCTTTATTTACTTAACACATTTTATTATCTATATTATTATCTATAGATAGATATAGGGATGGCAAAACGGGCCGGCCCGCCCAAGCCCGCCCCGCCCCGTCGTGAGCCCGCCCAAAAATAGGCGGGGCGGGCCGGCCCGCCAAAATAGTTGAGTTGAGAACTTGAGCCCGCCCCGCCCCGCCGTGAGTTGGCGGGTTGGCGGGCCGGCCCGCCATCAAAATTAACATATAAAAATGTATTTTAAAGCATACTTTTGGGCTTAAAATAGGCAGGTTAGCGGGTTAGCCCGCCCAAACCCGCCAAAAAACATTAAAAAATATTTTGAAATAGATAAAAACAAGAAAAAATAAAAATAAAAAGTTTGGCGGGCCGGCCCGCCCCGCCCCGCTTGTGGCCCGCCGAGTTGGCGGGTTAGGCGGGGCGGGCCACAACGGGTTGGCGGGGTTGCTGAATAGGAAGGTGTCAGACCCAGAGGTTGCTGAATTCTTGAAGATAATGTGGCAGAGTGACTACAAAGTGGTGGATCAGCTACACCACACCCCAGCCAAAATTTCCATCATGTCCCTACTACTAAACTCGGAAGCCCACCGTGACGCCTTGGTTAAAATACTGAATGAGTCCCATGTCGCCCAAGATATTATTGTCAATCAGATGGATAGTATAGTTGGGAACATCGTTGCATCTAATTACATTACTTTCACTGATGATGAGCTCACCCCAGAGGGGAAGGGGCACAATAAGGCGTTGCATATCTCAGTGAAGTGCGATGAATATACGCTCTCCAGGGTTCTCATTGACAATGGATCCTCATTGAATGTTATGCCCAGATCAACGATGAACAAGTTAGAGGTGGATTGTTCCTACATGAAACCCAGCTCAACCCTAGTCAGGGCCTTTGACGGGTCTAAGAAAGAAGTCATAGGGGAAATGGAGTTTCCAATGCAAATAGGGCCTGAGGTGTTCTATGTGACTTTTCAGATTATGGATATTGAATCCTCATACAGCTGTCTCTTGGGGAGACCTTGGATCCATGCAGCAGGCGCTGTCCCCTCAACACTTCACCAAAAACTCAAGTTTGTAGTCGACGATAAGCTTGTAGTTGTCTCTGGGGAGGAAGAGTTCACAGTCAGCAAACCTGTCCCCTCTCATTATATTGAAGCTGCAGAGGAATCCCTCGAATCCGCCTTTCAATCCTTAGAAATTGCGAATGCTGTGTTCGTAAGTGGAGAATCCCCAGTACCTGTACCCAAGTGGTCCAATGCTGATGTTATGGTAGCAAAAGTTATGCTGAAGAGTGGCTATCAGAATGGGAAGGGGCTAAGAAGATCTGAGCAAGGAATTCTGTCACCCGTACATCTGCAGGAATACAAGGACAGACGTGGGTTAGGCTATGGGCCAAAATAGTTGAGTTGAGAACTTGAGCCCGCCCCGCCCCGCCGTGAGTTGGCGGGTTGGCGGGCCGGCCCGCCATCAAAATTAACATATAAAAATGTATTTTAAAGCATACTTTTGGGCTTAAAATAGGCGGGTTAGCGGGTTAGCCCGCCCAAACCCGCCAAAAAACATTAAAAAATATTTTGAAATAGATAAAAACAAGAAAAAATAAAAATAAAAAGTTTGGCGGGCCGGCCCGCCCCGCCCCGCTTGTGACCCGCCGAGTTGGCGGGTTAGGCGGGGCGGGCCACAACGGGTTGGCGGGGTGAAATCACCAGCCCAACCCGCCATTTTTTGGCGGGCTAGCGGGTCGGCCCGGCGGGCTCAACTCGTTTTGCCATCCCTAGATAGATAGATGATGGATTCAATTTTTTGGCTGTTTAAACTGAATATTAAGCTTTCACATTTTTATCTATTGAATGGTATAGAAAGAAATGAACCTACTATTAAACTTTGTTTTCTTAATTTGTGAAGTTCGATGAGTAATGCAGTATCTCACACTGAAAGTTGCTGTTATAAATCAAATTTTATGTTATATGTGTCCCCACCACCAAAGAAATTATAATGGAATGTAGATGGGTCCTCTAGAGGTAAGCTGGGAAGGGTGGGAATTGGAGGGGTTCTAAGAGATGAAGTTGACGATATAATAGTTAAATTCTCAAACTCGGTTGGTATTAGAGATTCGAATGAGGCCGAATATGTGTTGCTCTTGTCGCAGCTTGAAGTTTCAGCAAAAAAGTGAACAATTATGAAGTCTGATCTGATTATAGAATGTAATTCTAAAAATACACTAAACTGAAATAAAAGTCTGGGAAAATACACATGGGAACATGTACTAGCCACTAAACTGAATTAAAAATCTGGGAAAATGCCCATGGAGGCTCTCAATATCGCGACATTTATTTATTCAATTATTTATTTATCTTTTATTTTTTTTTATTTTTTATTTTTTATTTTTGTTGTAGTGTAATTATATTTTGGTGGCGGCTTCATTTCCAACTTCGAGGAATCCTTTCTAGGATTTTTCGGTCGCTACACCTGTGCATATGTCTTGTAGCATCCTCTCTCTCATCAGGTACCTACGCTCAACAACAATGATGCGAGGGGCCTGACAACTTTGGTTACCAGAGAGGAAGTTCTCACTGCTCTGAACCAGATGCATCCAGAGGATGTTCATGCCTTCAACAAGCATCATAGGGCATCGCCATATTCATCTTCTGCAAAGGCAAGAGAAACCCTATTTGCGTCATCTTTGGAGCAATTTGCCGAACCTGCTCCTCGAGGACAATTTTTTCTTTACATGCCCAGTTATTGCCTTTCAACACCTTGTGTAACCCCCGATTGTATCAACACATCCATGACTTGTACTTTTTACAAGCCAAAATTGATCCTTCCATCAAATTTCTCCATGTCAAACTTCACATCACTTGAAAAATTTAACATTCCAGCTGTTAAATAAAGCCACCGGGCACGCTTAAGAAAGAGAGGTGAGTCACACCAGACACACTTAATACGAAGTCTTTCCTAGCTAGAATCGTTCCCTCCACCACTTTCACAGTATCAAACTTCTTTTTTGATGTGGAAGATCAGACAAAACTGCATCCACAAAGCATACTAAGAAATTAATACCCCCACCGAGCTAGCCGATGAACCTGACCACCAATAGAGTTGGACGCTGCATCTCCACCCAAAACCTTAAAGCGTTTGGTATATGTGTCCCCTCTCTTATATATCATTCATATAGCTCACTCATAGCCAATGTGGGACTAACCACTCACTTGAATTTACAACATCACTATACTCGATCCAAACGGGATCCACTAAGAGCTCTCCCACCAAGCCGAACGTGGTTTTGATACCACTTGTTGTGGGGGTCCTGGGGAGCACTGAGAGCAACAACGAGCTAGCCAATGAACCGGACCACCAAGAGACTTAGACGCCACATCTCCAACCAAAACCTTAAGTCTTCAGGTATATGGGGACTAACTACTCGCACATGAATTTACAACAATAACAATGGACATATGTATTGAGAATACTGTTTTTTATGTGAGTGCGAGAGGGATGTAAATTGATATGTAGATTAACGGGCTCTTTCGAACAACTTATTTTAGTCTTATGTGGGAATATCTTAGTTACGTGTTTAGGAGAGCATATCATAAGTGCTTTTGAATCTTCATAAGCTGTCTTTACAAGCTTATGAATTGGCTTATACCGAGCTTGCGCCACTTCAAAAAAAAAAACAAAAAGGAAACACACTTTGCAACCCTATCTAGGGCTCTGAATCTCAACCTTGTATACTCTGAATCTAATGTATTCTTCTTCGTTTTGCTCCAATATTAAATTTTTCTATTCATTTTTTTTAACCCATTCGATTTTTCTATTCGTTTCTACAAGCTATTTGATTTTCCTCTTCATTTCTACGACTCGTGAGATTTTTTTCTTCATAATAGCTTGATTTGTGTCGATTTTTGCTGCAATAGCTTGATTTTCTTGTCAATAGGCTGATTTGCTTGTTTTTTTATACGTGAGATTTGCTTGTTAATAGGTGTTCGGTGTTTGAAAATTTTGTGCTCAATAACCCATTGCTCTTGTACCTCTTGTTAGCTACCACCATTTATGAAACAACTTGATTTGCTTGAATATTAGGAGTTTTTTTTTTGTTGCTGTGTTTCTCCACGTACCTGAAACTATGCGTGTGGACTTCTCTTGGCAAGGGTGTGTCTGCTTGTAGGGTAATAGCTTGTTTGATGGTGGATTCTATAAGCTAGAAGACTAAGGTAGGAAAATAAAATGAATTAAAACTGTCAAAAATAAAAGAGAAACCACAAGACAAAAATTAAAAGCAATTAAATGAAATTTTTAAGCCAAAAAGGCTTCTGGACTATTCTTTTGGGCTTGGGCCTATTAATGTTGGGGTTTTTTTTTTTTACCCCATCAACTCCCATCTACCCCATCATCCCTGTGAAAATACCAAAATACCCTTAAAATTTTGACAAAATTACAAAACATTTACCATTTCTCACTTGCATACGTTTGACAAGAAATTTACCAGAGATAATCGGATTTACCATTCAGAGCTATATCCGATTTTCAGTTCGGATTTATGCATCGGATCTACGTACTTCCGATTCCCCAAGAGACAGCGCTAACAGTAAGTCGGATTTAGCTAAATCCGATTCCCCATCGTATTTACCTATATCCGATTTCCCATCGGATATAGGTAGATCCGCTTTGTTTTTTTTTTTAATTTTTTTCCCAGTGTCTAACAGGTATCGAGGGGAGTCCTCGTCTCGGGCATCGCCATCTGCTCCGAGTACACGCACCCGCCACAGGATTGCGGGACATGCGTCTGCCCGCCATAGGCGACAGCAGCAGTATCAGTAGGTGGAGGAGGCCCCTGACTATCAGTATGAGGAGGGCCAGCAGGGGCATCCTCTTGATGAGGATTCTATGTCTGAGGGCCTTTCTATGCCTGAGCAGCAGTATTATCAGCAGCAGTATCAGCAGCAGCAGTATTAGCAGTACCAGGAGGAGCACTACCATCAACCTCAGCAGCATGAGGAGCAGCATGATGAGCAGTCTCCTCTATTCACTGGGCTAGGGTCTCATGTCTGTTCCATTATATTGAGAGACCCGGTAAGTTTAATTTATTTACATAGCCTTCTTAGTTTAATTTATTTACATAGACTTATTTCTGATACTTTTATAATACAGACATATGAGCGGAAATTGAAGGTTACCAACCATGGTAACAAGCTGGCTCTGAAGCCCGTGCAAGTCAAATAATTCTTTCAGTTGCTGCAATGCCCAAGTAAAATGAATTCCAAGCTCGTGTGAAATATAGGCAAAAGCAACCGAGAAAGTTAACTTCGTTGAAGTGACTCCTACAATCTCCAATAGAGGTAGATTGTATTTGTTGGTCTTGTAGGTGGTGTCAAGAATAAGAACCTTTGGAAACAACCGGAATAACTTAATAGAAGTGGGATGCGCCCACATGATGTCACTGACCACATCGGAACCCTCAACTTTTCTGCTCCAACATAAATAATTTTGCGACTCAATCAAACTCAAAAGCTCCTGAATGTTCGTTCTAGGACCCCTCTTAGAAGACCTATAGGCGTAACGCTGCCTATATATTTGAGGAAGAGAAGTGACGTTGTCCGGATAATGGTTCTTCAAAGCAGTAAGACAATCTTTCGGGGCAACATTCAGATCAGTGTGCTCATTAACAATAGCTTTCTGCGGCTTAGTTAAACGACCAAAAGCCGTCGACCCGACCGGGGTAGTAAGCAACTCATGTGTGTGAAGACCACACCTAACATTCACACGCCAACCCCCATGACGTATTGTACAAGTAGCTCTCAATGTAAACGGACAGCTTCTTCTCTTAGACCTGAAAACTCTAGAATCATTAGACCACTTCCCTTGCTTCTCGCAACCAAAAATAATCTTATCTCTAGAACCCCTTTTACCTCCAGCTTTGTCAGATCTTACAATGATAACCACAACTCTAATACGCCTCCCAACCGCGTTAGCCCACTCTTCAACATCCTGGCGTGTAGAAAAAGTCTACAAAATAGAAAAAATAGATAAATGTTGCGTACTTAATTAATTAAATATCTACCAAACTTTGATTAAGAAAATTAATTTGAAAAATATACCCTCTTTGTCCAGAATGCCTCTGTAGTGTCTACCACGAAAGGAACCACCTGCGACTAGAGCTGTCAATGGGCCGGGTTTGGGCCCGCCCGTCCCGGCCCATCGGGCCAAACAGCGTATACGGGCCGGGCCGGGTCGGCCCGATATTTTGATGGGCTGCAAAATTTACGGCCCGAGCCCGCTCACCACCAGCCCATGGGCCAACGGGCCAGCCCAATGGGCCAACCCAACGGGCCACAAATCATTGACCTTTTAGAATTTTGACAAAAATAGTTTTAATGTCTCGTTAAAATATGGAGCTGATACAATTTATGACTTCCACGGTGTAGTTTACAATTTCGCAGTACTTTAGTGCTTGCTAACTTTAATTAACCTTTTTCCTTTATTTCATTGGACATGACGGGTACAGTACAAACAGAGAAATATTAGAGATTTACACAAAATTGCTTCATTTTCTTAAAAAAATTGCTCTATTTTCTTTACTTTTTTATTAGAGATTTACACAAACAGATGAATATTAAAGATTTACACAAAATTTATTTACTTTTTTATTTTTTTTTTTACTTTAAAAAATTGCTCCATTTTTTATTGGACCATATTTTAAAATTTTAAAACTAAAACAAAAAAGTAACGGGCCGGCCCGAAGCCCATCGGGCCGACCCGGCCCGGCCCAATACTATCAATGGGCCCATCGGGCCGGGCCAAAAAAGATACCGTTGATTTTGGGCCACTAATTTTAGAGCCCAGGCCCAACCAAAAAATCGGGCCGTTGGGCCGGCCCAATGGGCCGGGCCCAAATTGACAGCTCTACCTGCGACTCTGTATGCACAATATCTGTTTCAAAATAGAACAACAGTTATACAGAAAATAATTTAAAAAAAAAACAAATCGGATTTACGTGCCTCAAACGTAAATCCGCTTTGTATTTTTTACAAATCAGATATACCCCCATCCAGGTAAATCCGATTCATTAAAAGATATAAGCGGATTCAGGTAAATCCGATTGCGCATCGGATTTAGCTAAATCCGATTTATTAAAATTTCGCTTTCTGTTCTGAATTAAATGGTCAAATCGGATTTATCTGTCAGTTTGATAGATCTGATTTGACTTATGCGTGTGAATTTAATACGTATTTAAAGCTAATCGGATTTACCTTCCATTTAGGTAAATCTGATTACCAGATAAAGTGGTCCCCCACCAGAGAATCTTCCAAAAGTCAATTTTTGTAATTTATGTCAGGGGTATTTTTGGGATTACGGTATTGGGTGGGGGTAGATGGGAGTTGATGGGGGTATAAAAAAAACCCTTAATGTTGCTATCATCCCAAGTAGGTAGCTCAGTTGGCGACCTAAGGGATAACGAATGAGTGCTCTAAATGAGTGCAAAAATGAGGTACCATGTTTAAACCCAGAAAAATAACATTCCCCCTCCCCCACTAACATTGCTTATCAAAAAAAAACCGTCTGGTCCATTTTAAAACCATGACCTTAATTAGGGCCATACTTCGTGTACAACCCCCTCTACTCATTGGACACCCCGTCCCTCAAATATTCCCAAAATACCCTCACGTGAAACGTGCTTCCAAACACCCCACGTGAACCGGTTTGGAAGTTTAGTTCCGAACCTGTTAAAAATCATACAAATGGGGGTGTTTGCTTTGTTCGGAACTAAACTTCCAAACCGGTTCGGATGTTTAGTTTTGGAAGTTTAGTTCCGAACCTTCGTAATCCCAGAAAAAAAATGAGACGCGCGCGTTTCATTAATGACATTTTCATATTTTCGCATGGTTTGAGGGTGTCTAGTGAGTAGGGAGGGGGTTGAAAAAAGTATGGCCCCTTAATTAAGGCTCGAGTGTAAAATTGGCGAAGAAGGAATCTAGTCTGGCCCATTAAGCTATTTCAGCCCATGTGAATAAGTGGGATAGTTGAACCCATGAAACGTAACACTCTTCTCACATTAGGATAATGATTTTTTTACCCCTAAATTACCATTCCCTCACGAAAATCATTTATCCCCATTTTTACCCCTCTCAATTTTACCACGTTTACTATATTTAATTTTTTTTTACGAATTTATCTATTTATCTGATAAATCTGTAATTATAAATATACTGCAGATTTATGAGTTAAATAGATAAATCCGTAATGTATTTTTAAATTACGGATTTATGAGTTAAATAGATAAATTTAATTGATAAATTTGTAATTATAAATACATTACAGATTTATCAATTAAATAGTTAAATCTGTAATATAATACATTACAGATTTATCTATTTAATTTATAAATTCGTAATGTATTTTTAAATTACGGATTTATGTATTTAATTCATAAATCCTTAGTGTATTTTTAAATTGCGGATTTATCTATTTAATTGATAAATCCATAAATATTTCTAATTTGTTAAAAAAATTAATATTAATTTTATTTTTTTAAATGAAATAGATATAGATACCAGTGATCTTTTGGTTATTAGACGCATTCACGACGGTAGAACATCCGGTAAAAGAGGGAGGAGAACAACCACTAAAAATTAAAAGGTTATAAAAACCCCACTAAAAATCTAAACAAGAATCAAAACAAAGCTAAAAATTATACAACACCACTAAAAATCTAATAAAATTTATAGAGGGTTATGCAATTTTTTTTTGGATTTTTCGGAGATTATCAAAAAATTAATAAAAAATAATAAATGAGAGAAGTTGGAGCCCGGAAGTCCTGTTACAAGTTTGTTCTAAGGGAGTAATATTGAGCCTTGTTTTTTCTGGATTATTTGGATGTGGTTTCGCGACAATAAGAGAAGGGTGCGCGAGAACCGATTTTTTTGCTTAGATTATTTAACAAATTAAAGTAGTCCATTGATTATGTGCCGTTGATTTTGTCAGTGGAATCTTGGCCGTCAAAATTATGTCCATTGATCAAGAATGTCGGTGGGATAAAAAATATAAATAAACAATTGCATAAATTAATTATCATATTTAAAAAAAGTTGAAACAATTACGGATTTATCAAATATATAGATAAATCCGTGGTTGAAAAATGAATTACAAATTTATCTATTTAGTTGATAAATCCAAAATTGATTTTTTAACTTCGGATTTATCAATTTAATAAATAAATCCGTAGTTAAAAAAATGAATTACGGATTTACCTATTTTTTTATGATAAATCTGTAGTAATATAATAAATTACGGATTTATGAATTAAATAGATAAATTCGTAATTCATTTTTAACTATGGATTTATCTATTTAATTGATAAATCCGTACGAAACTATAAAAATTGATAACCGGTAAAATTGAGGGGAGTAAAATGGGTATTTCACTGCGTGTGGGGGGGTATATTACCCAACTGTGGGAGTAGAAAAATCCATATCCCTAACATTATGGATGGTGTGAAATAAACATTAATGAAACAAGTAGCGAGCTTTTAGCTTATAGTTCTCATCTTTTTAAACTTTTTACCCTTATTATTTTTATAATATTCCTTCTCTATCCTCAATAAAATAAAACAATTTTTTATATTTCTAGTTTAGAGTTACATTGCCGCTCTCTCTTAACTGTGTCGAGTTGGTTTCTATCTTTCTGCATTCCATAGAAAAACTGCAGTAGGTTACCCACATCACATTTTCTTCGAATTATATTACTATATTTTTGACAGGTCTAATTATATTAGTGCTACTATCGTTATTTTTTAGGAGTTTACTCTCATTGTATTGCACTACGTAAATTATATTTAAAAAAAATCTATATATATATATATATACATTAGATTATTAAAATATAAATTATAAAATTTTAATTTACAAATATCTTAGTAGTTACTCTAATTGTCATTAATTTATAGCAATAATAATTTATAATTGATTAAATAAACCTAACAATTAATTAAGCATGTTTTTTTATGTTTACATTTATCAGCTAGTTCAACCGTTAGTTTTACCAAACACTTTTTTTGTTATCGGCTAGTTTATGTGCTATCAACTAGTTTGTCCGCTATCCACTACTTTGACTTACTTATAAAAAGCCTAACTTAATAAGATTTTGACTTGCTTATATTTACTAGCATGACTTTAAATATATATTTTTACTTATAATTTATGAAACCAAAATCCACTTAAACATAACCCAAGCGTAACCATAATCATAACCATATAGGTAAACATAGGTTTGGACAAATAAAAGCTTATCAAAGGAAAAAATAGTTTGGACAAAAAAAAGAATAAGCCTCTGTTTGGCAAATTCAATTCGCTAGCTTATAGCAGATAAGCTCATTGTAGGTGTTTGACATGACTAACTTATAGTGCTTTTTCATTAGCTTATAGCGTTTTTTGAAACGCTATTTGAAGTAGCGTTTGAGCTTATAGCTTACAACGTTTCATTTTTTTCTCCCATTTTTACCCCTGTTACTTTAATTATATTCCTCATTTATCATCTATTAAATGAATACCCTCTCTTATTTTTTAACATTAATTACGAATGTCCATTTATATAAATTTATATTTATAAGCTAAATGAACCGCTAATTTTACCAAACACTTTAAATTTATTCCGCTACACTAGTGCAAAAAGGGGATTTAAAGTCAGGCGAAAAGGGGATTTAAAGTCAGGCGGACGCTTGACTTTTATTAAGTCGACTTTGTATGTCTGGAGTTTTAAAGTCAAGCGATAGCCTGACTTCGTAAGTATGTTTTAAAGTCAAACATTTATTGCGCCTGACTTCGTAAGTATGTTTTAAAGTCAAACATTTATTCTTGCCTGACTTCGTATGTATGATTTAAAGTCAAGCATTTATTCTTGCCTGACTTCGTATGTATGATTTAAAGTCAAGCATTTATTCTTGCCTGACTTCGTATGTATGATTTAAGGTCAAGCTTTTATTATTGCTTGACTTTAAATCATACTTACAAAGTCAAGCAAGAATAAATGCTTGACTTTAAATCATACTTACGAAGTCAAGCATTTATTCTTGCCTGACTTCGTAAGTATGATTTAAAGTCAAGCTTAAACTTGCTTGACTTCGTATGTTTGATTTAAGGTCAAGCTTTTATTATTGCTTGACTTCGTATGTATGATTTAAGGTCAAGCATTATTGCGCCTGACCTTAAAAGTTTTTTTTTTTTTTAAATTTTGGTTTAATCTATACACCCTGGTTATACAAATTTTTCATTAAAAAGAAGCGACTCCACTGGGGATCGAACCCAGATCTCTGGTCCCGTAGACCAGCGCCTTATCCATTGGGCCATGGAGTCATATATCAGTAAAGTAACGCTTAATGAATGTAACCAATCAAGTGCTAGTCAACTTGCATTCTCAAAATAGAGTAAAACATATATATTTCTCAAAACAAGCATAATTTCCCAAAACAACTCTGATTTCAACATTAACCTTGAAAATTCTCAAGGAAAACTAGCAGTATACACTATACAGAAGCTGTTAGCAACAGGAAAATAACTAGAACAAAACAATTGGGATCTTAATAAAATTCATGATTTAAATTACATCAAGACTTTGCCTAATAGAACTGAATATTATACTTGTACACTGAATACAATGGCTAAGTTACAACATTAGGATCATGATGTAGAAAATACCTTAGCAGATACAAAACAATTGACAGCCTTCTGTGCTCAACCATATCCGGCAAAATATCTACAAAAATCTGAAGGTATAATATCAAGTATATGCCCGAAAATGTTTTCCGGGAAGACTCTAATAACAGCAGAAAGCAGAGAAAATATATGGTTGCGGGTGACTACAACGTTGGAAGTCTGGGCACTCTATCAGTAGCTTAATGTTAATTCCATTCATCATCTCTTCCTGTCAAGAATAACGAAACTTATAAAAGGGAACAACAAAAATAGTAAAGAGGTAGTTATTTATTTTAAATATCATAATAAGACATCAAGAATGGTAGTTATTCAGATTCAGAAGTAATCATATCACCTTTTTGTTATGTCTTTCTTCAGTAGTAAGACATCAAGAATGGAGCTCAGAATGTAGACTGGATTCTCTCTTCTGCATATGTCATTAGTCGGAACTTCTGCTTCTTGATGTGTTGTCAATTTCTGTTTCTTCGTTATCTTTTCATCAGCTGACCTATCTGTGGCAGTTTTTTGTGCAAGTATGACATCAAGTATGTGGCCAACAGTTGAGAAACTTATCTGCAATTCCATAACATCAAACGATAATTCTCAGCTTTTCATATATTTCCCTGCTATAAAATGAATGCTTGGAAGAATCCAATAAGTCTCCAATAAGTGAATTCTACATCAGTGAAACACCCTTTAGTCTCCAATAAGTTTTAACTAACCTGGCCGATCAGTGCATCTTCTTTCCCTTCAGGCCAATCAAAGTGCTTCAGAACAGCTCGTTCATCAACCTTGCATAAGGAAAAAAAAATGAGATTGATCATGAAACATAAAGTTACAAGAAAATGTGGAAAATGAGAATTAATTCTGCATGAATTTTCTCTTATGATGAGCAATGAGATCTAAAGGCATACCAGGAAGGAAAGTTCCTCATCTAGCCAGTTCACAAAGGCAACAAGGTCTTCAATATCGGAGAAAGACCACGCTCGAACTTCAGTTGCTAAGGACATGACAAAATCACCTTGTGATTCTACATCAGCTTTCACCTATTCAAAAATGAGAAATATTTTCATAAATGTGCTAGGAGTTACTTAAGTGTCGAAATCAGAAAAATAACAAAATGAATGAAAACTTCAACCCCAATTCTTGAATAGGAGACAAGTCTCTATCCACTGTCCTATCAACCGGATCAATCAACTGAATTTATCATTAACATAATTAATTTATTAATCACCAAAGCAAAATAACCCCAATCATCCACCATCCAATTCAATAAATTTTTATCCCTACCCAAATCAAAAAAAATCCCCAAATATTCAAACAAACACTACAAAATTAGATTTTTTAATTAAAAAAACTTAAAAGTGCTGGTTTTTGAGGGTGTGAGGAATCAGCAAGAAGGTAAATAGTACCCTTAGACCAGCCATTGTTGTTCCATAAGTCTTGTATAATGAATGGGATAATTCGGGAACTTTAGCAGGCTCCATTCCAAGCTTTTGAAGCATATACTCTGTGCAATAGTTTCAATAGTTGGTGGGACCAGCCATTGTTGTTCCATAAGTCTTGTATAATGAATGTACAAATTTATTAATTAACCTTGTTTCACTTGAAGGAACCATTGAGGTTGTCTGGAGCAACATAAAATGTCTTTGCTGCAGCAATGGCAGAATCCCCTCTTTCTGAAGCTCCTCTTCCCTTATCTCAGTCTCTTGCTGCTTTTGCTTTTCCTTATTTGTTTCTTGTTCCTGCATTGACAACAAACTCATTAACTATATTTTTAACAAGTGTGATCAAACAATAATATTGTTGTAAAAATTTTGCTGCATTACCTCATCTATAACAGTTGAAACTTGTTCAAGCTGCAAAATAATATTGTTCTCAGAAGCAATCTCTTTGAGTAGTTTGATTCTGCTTTCTAAGCCAATTTCTTGATCAAAGTTGCAGAATCCACACTACCTGAAACTGTAACCTTCTGTTGTTCTGCATCTACTTGAACTTGATAAACACCTATTAGAACAAACAAGGGACCCAAATGTCAATTCCAAGCACATCAAAAAATCAAAAGATAAACTCTAAAAATATTATAGGAAAAATAAATGTTCTAACTGTCCTTTTTCTGTAAGTATAAGTAATCCTAAATATTATTGAATTTCTTCACATTATCCATAAGTCAAACTAGAACATTAGTATTAATAAGAAAACCGCTACACGTTCAAAAATACCAAACTTTCTAAAGCCTGAACTTCCGAATGAAAAGTATTAGTAGAACTTTATTTAATCTGTCTACTAAACAGGAAAAATCGTTTGTGTTAACTATTTCACTTTAATTAACTCTCTGTCAGCAAATAGTTTACTACACTAAGATTGAGTATGCTTTTGAAAATTAAAAAAATAAAAGATAGTACTACTACTATATAGTAATAATAATGAGGTATAATGAGAGAATAGTAACAATGAGAAGAGAGGATAAGGAAAAGGAAGTGACCTTCAATTCTCTGAAGGATTTTCTTGACTTTCTACTTACAGCCATCACAGTGAATAATCACTTTGAGAACATAAGTCTGTAGATGAAAATGAGAAGAAACAAAGCAAACAACAAAAAGAAAACAGAAAGAAAGAATCATTAGAAAAGACCAATACACAAGCTAGCACTTATTAAAAGACAGAAAGTAAGCATGTGATGGAGAAAGACCTGGATTTTAAGGAGCTTAAAGTCATCTTCTTTAATCCTTCTAATTAATCCTTCTAATTTGACGGGGGAGCTAGTATCGACGAAATTAATCCTTCTAATTTGAATGAAGATTAATATTAAGAAAAAGTTTAAAAGTCAAGTAATAAAAGCATTAAAAAAGCTCAAAAGATACCAAAAGAAACAACACCTTAGAAATTCCAATTATAATAGCATTAGTATTTAGGTATCCAAATTAAAAACTTAAAATTACAAACTAAACATAATCCATTACAAACCAAACTTACTTAGCAATCCATATTGCATTCAGTAAACATATTGCATTCATCTCAATATTTTGCAGCAAATATATAAAAAGCAGTAGCTAATAGCTGCTGTGAGTGAGGTGATCAAGAAGCCAATAATTAATTACAATTGCAATGGTTTGACATTGATGGGAAGGCCATGTTGTGGCTGCAAAGTGAGGTGGTTTACAGGTGCAAGTTCATAGTCAGGGGAAAGGGAGCAAGAAAACCTTTGAAGAATTAAAGCAATCACTGTCTTAGCTTCATCACTATCATTGCCAAGAAACTAATAATCTATATGAAAATTAAGCTTACTATTGGTATCAATACTTCTTCAAAAGATACTCCAGAATAAACAATATCATCTCCCTTGAGCCAAAATTCATAGAGATGCAACATCAAACAAATTATAATCAATTTTCCATTAAGATTTAGTCCACAAAACAAAAGTAAATCATAAAAGCAACTTGGAATAAACATGGTCTGCATTTCAGCTACACACGCATTGGACCTCTTCCATTCAAACAAACTAACAAAGGCATGGCTACGGGGAAGAGAAAAAATCTCATGAAAAAACCATGAGAGCAAAAAATCATAGCAAAAGAAAGAAAATGGTAACTATATAACATGTCCAAATACTATATAGCATACCTTCAATATCAAGTCTTGCTACACTTGAAGTCCACTACTACACTTTCAATTTCCATAAAGTCAAATAGAAATGCTTAGTGCTCTATTCATTTTGCAAACACTAACACCAATAGAAAACTTTAACATCTGCAATTTAAAAAAGCTTAATTAGTGACTCACATACTACTATAATAGATTTGATGTAGTTATGAATAGGGAAAGACAAATAGAAATTGAGACCTGGGCTGTTCTCAAAGTGGGGCATTCTCTTCAAGATTTTCCATAAAGTGGTGCTTGCTTTAACCTCCATTGCATAGCGTCTGAAATCAAAGAGATGAAATCAAAAGAATCATAAAAAATAAAATAGTGTGGTACGATTGGAGAAATTAGATGAATGAGTGATAATAGTAACTTATTAAAAACCTCAAATACACAAAGTAAACAATAGCAGCTTTTATGTTATAAGTTTCACATCTTCAACAATAAGAAACATATGATTCAAAGACCTCAAATAAAATTGACCCTCTAATTCGGCCCTTCAGATTCTAAGCACAGTGTATACAATAGACATTTGTAATAAACTTCGATCTTCGGATATGCAGTTAGAAATGATGAATGCTTGAACTCATAATTAAATGGGAATGAATTGCATGTGGCAGGGGTAATAAAATTGACGGGGCGGGGCCAATTTGAAGAACTCATAAATGGAAAACACATCTAAAAACCACCATATTTTTATAAATGAAACCAAATAATTCATTGGTTTGTATAAATAAAAAGAAAACAAAAATATATCATTTTAACTGAACTTCTATAAGTAAATCAACAACAATCATAAGCCTAGCTAAAACAGTAAGAAGAGAAGCAGAAGAAAAAGGAAAAGAAGGTTGAAACATGGGTTGCAAAAGTCTAAAATAGAACCTCAAAGTTTATCCTTTTCATTCTCCCAATTGTCAATCTCAGCTTAAAATAGAACCTCAAAGTCTAAAATAGAATCTCAGTCTAAAATAGAACCTTAAAAGTTTATCCAGATTTTCCTCAATGCTTTTGTGTGATCTCACACAGGAAGAAAAGTTATATCTAATTCATTCTCACATTAGTAAACAAAGCACACAAATACAATAAAGAGTAAATTAGAAGTTACATCGATGAAAACTGTGACCAAGGCTAACTGTTTCGAAAATACATGGAATTTTTCTCTTTTTTTTGGAATTTTTAGAGGCTATTACAAAAGACAATGCAATAACTTTAGTTGCAAGTTGCTATACCATATCTTTACAAGCAATGCTAACTTTCTGCTGTTTTACTACTTGTTTTCCTCAATGGGGGCATGGGAAATCACAGTGGTTAATGCAGGGAATGTTCAAGGCAAATGGAGGATGTGGTTATGTAAAAAAGCCTCAAATTCTAATGCAGAAACTTCAATGTGACAATCAGTTTGATCCTAGAATGATGATGCCAGTGAAGAAGACATTAAAGGTAAGCATAACATACTAAACTTAATACTACAAGGTAAATTCATTTGTTTTGGTGACATCTTAAATGTTAAGTTGTCATGTCCAATAACAGGTAAAAGTATACATGGGACATGGTTGAGCTTAGATTTCAGTCCTACTCACTTTGATAAGTGCTCTCCACCAGACTTTTACACAAAGGTCAGTTAAGTGAACCTTCTTTGCATAAGTGGTAATTTACCATTGAGTATAGTGGAAAATAAATGTTGAATTCATTATAGAAATATTCTGATTTGTGGAAAATAATTTATTTGTTTCTATTGCAATTTTCTTTATCATTTTAGTATCCATCATTCTATTCATTTATTCACCAACAAAAGGACTTATTATCAGACTTGGTGAAAAAAATAGACACGAGAATTTAGAACCATTAACATGGATACTCTTGAAGAAGCATATATATAGAGAAGAGTATTTCCTCACTACAACAAATTTGACATATACCAACAGACACCTATAGTGACGGTAAATAAAATCGTAGGTATATCTATCATATACCTACAGTCGTTTTAACAAACCGTGGGTATAGGTTTGCATCATAGTTTGCAAACAAACCAGGCGTGGGTATAGGTTTCCTGTACCTATGGGTATCAAACGTCGTTGGTATAGGTATTAGCGATGGACTAGTTTCCGTGGGTATAGGTGTATTCTAATTGTTTTTTAACATTACAATATCAGTTTTCTATTTTAATTGTTTTTTAAAAAAAGAAAACACACTAAGCGTCGACTATAGTGAGAAAAACCCTAACACACGATCATCCCCAATTCTCTTCTGTAGTGCTTTTTCCTTCTCGCTCTAAAATCCAAAACACCACTCGCCGTTTCTGAAGCCTTGTCACCTAACTTTCAGCTTCATCGCCCAACCCTCTCACCTCCGTCGCCAGCTCACCACCATTACGCAGCTTCTTCGCCGCCAGTTCGCTGCTTCGTCCTTCTGGTACGATTCCCCTTCTTTCTTTGGTTTTGATTTCTTTTCTTTTTGAATTTCAAAGTGTGTTCTGTTGCTGTTGCTGTTAATTTTGATTGTAATCTTCTTGTTGTGTTGCTTTGGTTCCTGTTTTTGCTTGTTGTATTTGTTGTGGTTCCTGCAGGCTCTCTATGTCTTCATTCTCTATGTTCGTTGCACTGTCATTGATCCTGCCGATGTGGGAGTAATGGTTGATCGTGACAAAACACCCAAGAGTAGATCAAAACTCGATGAAGAGTTGGCAGATTGGATTTGGAAGGCTACTGGCATCTATTGATATGATTTTCATACTTTAACTTTATACTTCAGATCAGATTCACATCATTATTCATCACGACTCTTGAAATTTCCCAAAAATTTAGCATACCTATTGTTTTACCATTCAGGAATGCTAAACCATCAATGAAATAAAAAGAACTGCACTGAAATTAGTTCTATAGGAGTGACATTGTTGACTAGGCTCTAACTAGTTGCACAACAAAACCCAAACAAGTTACAACAAATTTATTATAGGAATATAGTGTTGACATTGTTGGCTCCTGTATAGCATGTACAAACAAATTAACTCAAACCATTTTCATGACTGGTTTGACAATAAGTATATATATATATATATATATTGGGATATAGTGGCAGCAACTATTGATCTCCAATGACTTGATTCCAATTTTCAGTTCAACTATATTTATTTGTAGATTTGACCTTGTTTTTGGTTCTTTGTACAACTATATTTATTTACTTACTTTATTATGAACTATGTACAATTGTATTTGTAGCACTAAGAATTTACTCATTCTATTCAGGCTGAGGCTGAAGAATTATGCACGAAGACCTGATACCTGGACTATTGAGGCTAATGTTTACTATCTGTTTTACATGACTATACCAGAAAATGGTCCCTATGACTATACCAGAAGTGGAAATCCTACAAGGGATGCTTCAGAAAGTTCTGATCACAGATTTCAAAAGAAAGGTTATTATATAAACTGTTTGAATGCATTCTTATCATTATTCTTATCATTAATACATTGAATTGTGTGTTTGCAAAATCTGATAATTATGTTTATTTGGACCTGTTGAAAGCAAATAAAGTAAGAGATATCCATGTTTACTTGATAATTATGTTTCATTTTGTGTTTTTTCCTAATGCGATATGCAGCTATGATGGGTATCTAACTAATATTGGGATTGATAGGTGATACCAATTCCTATCAGAGTGTGATGCAATGGGTCATGGGGTATGAAGTTGCATTCAAATGATTCACTCTTTGCTTCTAGTATTACTTCTCGGAGGTACCGAAAAGATCCTTAACAGAGCTCAGGGATTTCAATTAAATGAATGAATTCATTTGAACAAAGTTAAAGGCAATGATATTCAGAGAAAGTAGAGGAGAAGTTTGTGAAAATGCTAAGTGCATTCTTCTTTCATATCATTCTTCTTGTGTTAGCATTGTAACTCAATACATCACCATATTTAAAATTCAATATTCTAACAATTGTCACAGATTTTGTCATAGTTGTGACAAATTTCATCTTTGAATCTGCAGGAAGCTTGTTTGAGCTAGCAACTTTCCTCTTAACAAACCTTTGTTTTGGAAGACCCATCTGAGGTAATTGATTTATGCTTCAAAGAACTGTTTTTGGTTTCTCATGTACATGTAGTTAGACAATGATGTTTACAAGTACCTATGAAAAAGGGGTCCCTAATTCATGCATGCAGCTAGCAGTTGTCAATGAAAAAGCTGCGGGATTGATTGTAAGATTTTCTTTCTTCCATTACTATTTAGTTCTCATGCCTTTGTTTCAATTTTATGTATGTTATTGAACCCCATTAAAAGAACTATATTTGAGATTGCGCTATTCTGAAATTTTACATTCTGATTATGCATTCTAGAATTTTGCATTTTGATTATGCATTCGGGAAGTTTATTGAAGGAACACTTTGGATTATGCTTCTGGAAGTTTATTGCAGGAACACTATATTTCGATTATGCATTCTAGAATTTTGCAATCTGATTATGCATTCTGAAAGTTTATTGAAGGAATACTTTGGATTATGCATTCCGGAAGTTTATTGTAGGAAGACATAAACAATGCATTTGGAATTTTGGATTATTCATTCTGTTACCATTAAGCAAGATAGCTACATTTAATAGCTTCAAGTTAAATTGTAACAGTGACTTGATGAGGTACATCTTGGGGACACTTTTGAGTATCATAGGTGCCTAAAATATATTATACTCCTAGTCTTTTTATAAATGATGTATGAAAAAATCAACTAAGTTGGGTTTGTATATTTTATTTTCAATAGGTTACAGATGCTTCTAGAGTCCTCGAGCACATGAATCTTCCAAGTCAAGAAACTAATGAAGATAATGGCGTCAATGAAGATTAGAAGCTGATTTTCTGTTGTCCAACTAAACTTAGAAATTACGTTTATGCAATTTAATTTTTTTGTAAATTTTGAGTTTATTGTAAGACTTGATCTTAATTTACATTATGTTGGCATGCTTGTAAGACTTGAGATTATTTTTTAATATAATTTGAGTTTTATTTTCTTTTATTGTTTCATAAATATATTTATTTATTTCAAATTTAGCTTTTAACTGATTATCATAAGCGTTAATAACATGAGGAATCACTAAAATGGTGGGTATGGCAAATTAGAAGGCTTCACGAAGCGTTAATGACATGAGGAGTCACTAAAATGGTGGGTATGGCAAATTAGAAGGCTTCACGAAAACCTATACCAACAGAAGTTCAGCCGTGGGTATAGAGAAATTAAGAGTGCTGTTAAAACCTATACCAACAGAAAGGTAACCGTGGGTATAGCTCTAAGGTTTTGTCCAACAGTAAAAAAAACTGTCACTATAGGCTATAGCAACGCCATTTTTTCGTGGGTATAGCCAAATAAAGACCACGAATTTTTTTTCCGTCGGTATAGGTTTGTGCTGCTATACCCACGGTTTTTACCCCTTTACCCACGGATTTTTGCCGTCGCTATAGGTCAATTTTCTTGTAGTGCCTATTTGAAGAAAATCAAATATAGAATAATTCAAAGCAAAAAGACCACAAATCAGAAATAATGTACCTAAGAGATTGTGAGAGAGATGGAAATAATGTACCTCTTCCTCTTGCTCCTCCTCCTCCTCCTCGTCAGGGTCACAAAATCAACAAAATCAGTAACACTATAGTGGAAAATCAGCAACAAAATCAGTAACAAAATCAGTAACATCTGAAACTTACACTGAGTAAAAAAACAACAAAATCGTAGTCTATGGTGGAAAGAAATCTTACACTGAGTAACAACGGTGAGATTTCCGGCACGGCGGAGATCCGGTGGTGCGATTTCCGGCACGGCGGAGCTCCGGTGAAGAGTTCTCCAAACTTAAAATTTCTTGAGGGGTTTTCATGCGGACGCTTAGGGGATACCAAATATCAAACTCGTTTTTTGATTGGACGTCTATGGTGGTCGGAAAATGAGGGGGAAGGTGGCGGTCAAGGGAGAGGAAACGGTGAGAACGGCGTGGAGATCTGAGAGTGAAGAGGGTTCGGTTCGTGTTCTGAGAGTGAAGGCTTTGTGTGAGTGAAGGCTTTCTGAGAAGGTGACGAAGGTGAGGGTGACGAAGGTGACGAAGGTGAGGGAGTGAGGGTGACGGTGAGGGAGTGACGGAGTGACGGTGAGTGAGTGAGGGAGTGACGGAGAGAAGATGAAGGATCAGAGAGATGAAGCATTAGGGTTCGTGAGAGTGAGAATGGAGAGGAGAGGAGAGGAGTCTTCGTGAAATTGTGAGAGTGAATCTTTGAGAATGAGAGTGAGAGGCTGAGAGTGACTTTTTTTTTCTTTTCTATTTTTGGACTTTAGAGGTCGCGCGCGAATAGAAGCATGACTTCTAAAGTATTAGAACAGAAGAAAAAAAATTCACCCCTAATTACAAGTTTGCCACCGTGTCACTTATGTAGTCAGGCGCTTACACGCCTGACTTCTAAAGTCTTATTTTTTCCCTATTTCTTCACTTTAGACGTCAGGCGTGTATCTGCTTGACCTTAATACTCGAGAGTTTTGCCACTTATTTACAAGTTTGCCACCGTGTCTACCTATGTAGTCAGGCATCTGGCCGCCTGACTTTAAATGTCTAATTCTAATGTCATTTTTGCACTAGTGCTAGCTTATCCGATATAAGCTATCTGCTATAAGCTCATCCGCTATAAGATAAATTATCTACTACCCGCTAACTTATCTATTATCCGCTCTTTTTACCATTAAAATGAGGTTTAGGATTGTTACCATTAAACGCCCTGAGGGACGTGTGTACTATGAATCCGAGGTGAATGAGGGAGTTCTAGTTCATAAGTGACTGTGGATTCAATGTTGACGCCTGACGGTGTGGTTGTAAACAGGGCAGGACTACATCTCGATGCTCAAAGGTACAATCGCTTCTTTTCTTGTTAACTTCCTTGAGCTTTAGATTTCGTTTCAGGTTCTCTTTCAGGGTGTTTAAGATTTCCTATCTTTCTTGCAGAATAGTATCTAGAGAAGTAATTGATGATTTACCTGGAACATATTCTGGTATGGTATAGCAGCGCTGCTGGTGCAATAGATATTATTGCAATTTGATTGCACAAAATGGAAACAGCTATAATATAAACTGATTGTCTAAACATTATAAATTCTGAAACTTTTGGTGTCATTTTTGTGGGTCTAGAGAACAAGGTGTCAGTTTGACCTAGAGGTTCTTAAGCATCCTTTTTGTATTTATTAATTCAGTAGTTTTCATCTTCCTAAGTTATAATTTGGTTGACTTCCAATGGAAACACTTTGCCCGCCCGCAACCAAATGAAAGTCAATCTAGTAAATAAGATAAAAACGCTAAAAAAAGATTTGAATAGGTTTGAGACCTGCGAGATCTTTTAAAATTTTTGTATAGATTTGCATAGAATTTCTTTTTTTTTGTTTGTTCTGAAGACCTCACCGAAGTATTATGAGGTTACAAAAAATTTGAAGGAGAAACTAACGAAAACTGAAAACCTTTTTTGCGCCATGCAAGTAAGCTTTTCGTGTTATTTAATCCAAATAACATGCTTTACTAATACTAATTTAGTAATTTAATTGTTTTATGTAGGATAATCAAGATAAGCAACTTCATCTACTTCATCTTATTGTTGGAAAGTAAAGCGAAAGTCTGGAAGAAGAGTAAATATTTATTGGTTATGAAAATTTCAGGATATGATTTATTTCAATTAAATTAAGATGCCATAAATTGTATGCATTGTCTTTCGAATCAAATTACGACTTTAGTTGTGCATTTAAGGAAGCACACAACACAATGAATGCACAGTTTAAGTCATAATTTGACCAGAAATACCATGTCAAAAATTTACAATATCCTAATTTAATTTGAAAGAAATCATATCCTAAAATTTTCATCCTAACCAATATTTACTATTCTTCCACACTCTCATTTTTCTTTCCAACAATAGAAAAGTTTGACGTTGCTTATCTTAATTATCCTACAGGAAAAACATTTATTTATTAAATTAGTATAATTAAAGTGTGTTATTCAATTTAAATAACACGTGGGTATAACGCATAAAATGGACATTTCACTGAATGTGGGGGGGGGGGGGGGGGTTTAAGTGTGTGGTACGAAAATCAATATCCTAAAAAATTAACAGACGTGTATGAAATGGGCTTTATATAGTGGCTCCATGTTAACCCTGAAAGTGCCTCCAAACTAAGGGTCTTCTTTTTTACACCCATCACATAACAATCTATCCCATCGATCATGCGAAAAGACGCAATTACCCTTCACAAAATTTAAAAAACCCGAACGTATCCTGATTTAAAATTTTTTTTTGAAATCGGATTTATGCATCTGTGAGCTAGATCCGATTTCCAAATCGAATTTATGTATCTGTGAGGTAAATCCGATTTCCACTGAAAATTTTAAAAATTTAAAAGCAGACTTATTTAAGATGGGGTAAATCCGCTTTTAAAAATAACAAAGCGGATTTACCTTAAGTGGGGGTAAATCCAATTTTGTTATTTTTAAAAGCGGATTTACCTTATATGGTGGTATATCCGCTTTTAAATAACAAAAGCGGATTTACCTTATGTGGGGGGTAAATCCGCTTTGTTAACCTAATTAATACGAATATGGAAGTAAGGTAACTGCTGGCTGTTTTTCACTTTGCGAATAACCATCAAAGGATTAATCGAGGGATCTGCTTGCAAGAGTTTGAAATGTCAAAAGTGAAGCTTGGCGTGCGGTATGGTAGTTTTGAAAATTCATTTTTGTGAAAACCCACATGCTAAAGTTAATTTTGGGAACGAATCAATAGGCTAATAGGATATGATTGAGGAGGAAAATCCTAGGAGGATTACCTAGGTTGAGGGGAAGCTCTCAACGCTATTGACTAATTCGGAAAGGAGCTCTGAGTTCTGTTTGATAGTTGTTTTGAGAACAACTGAGGTGATTTTCATTACGTTCAAATTTATTTGATGTCCCCGCAGTTTATTTCTACGTTTAAGATAAACGTTTCTGGTAAATCCTCATTTCATCTTCTTTCGAAAAGTGTTATCTCGAAATCTTGGGGGCGAGTCAAGAAGTTTCACAAGTGACTTTTCCGTCACATTGTCGGTGTGTACGAGAACTGTTATGGATTTTAGAAGATTTGTTGAGAATGTGTTTATACCCTTCGAAGAAGTTGTGTTTGTTTTTACCTTTACCGAGGAGTACCAGTTTGTGGATCTCATATTCAACATATATTCTATCAAGTGTCTTGTATTAGACCATTTGATTTAGATTAATCAAAGTTGGGGAGCAAGCGAGGATAATTAGAATGAAGCTTTAGAAGTGTTTTCAAATGCGGTGCCGAGCTTATGTAGGCGAAAGAGGAGTTTTTCGTGTTGATTCGTAACAAGAGAGTCTGTACTATAACCTTGGGAGCATTCTAGGATAGTAGCGGATCATACTTAGAGATTGGTGTGCCAACTTGGGAAGAGTTTCTACACTCATTTCGTTAATTCAAGATTGTTTTTCATCAAATTGAGGCATTTCTGAGAATGTCGATTCTCGGTTAGTCGAATAAAGGACTCAACAAAATTTTGAGGACAAAATTCTTTCAAGTTGGGGAGAATGTAACATCCCCAAAATAATTAATAGAATTAATTGGGTGTTAACCCAATTAAATTAATTTAGTACTTGACAGGTAAATTTATTGAGTGCTAAAATTATTTATTGGTTGTCATCGGATCGTTAATCGGATAATACGGGTCAAGGAAGTTTTGGAATCGAAATAAGAGATTTAGATCAATATGGTAATTTGACCACGTTACCACTTATATATTAAATAAATATATGTGTATGCGTGTATGTGTGTGTGAGTGAGAAAAAGAAAGAATTAAAAAGAAAGAAAGAAAGAAGGATACGCGAACAGAGAGGAGAAAAGAGAGAAAGGAGAGAAAAGAAGGGAGAAGAGAAAGAACGGGTAAGGAGGAAGAAGAGGAAAAAGGGAGGATTTAGGCTCTTTAAAGCGACTTCCTTCCAACATGAAAAACGTTCAGCGTTACTTCCTCTTCGATTTGGTACCAACATCATCATCATCAACTCACTCTCTCTCTCTCTCACTTTGCCATTTTCGAATTTAAGAGGAAAATGGAGGTTTTTGTTGTTCAAGCTCAAAGGAAAGCTTTGGATGGTGTTTGGGAGCGAGCTCAAGGTGGATTGCGCAAATGTTGAAGTCCGATTTGGGGTTTGTGAAGAATCAAGAGGTTAGGGTTCAAATTGGGGTTATGTGTGAATAGTGAATTGGAGCTTGAAGACAATGAATAGTAATTTCATGGTGGTTTTGTGATTGATTGTAGGTTCAAAGCTTTGGAAGCGGTTTTGAGTGTCGCCGGAATGTGCAATGGATTCGGGGAACGTTCGTGTGGTTACTCGGTGATTTCGGCTCGGTATCGGCTCTCGCTTCAAGGGTGAGTTTTACTCACGCTTAGGATGTTTTTGTGTTTCAATGATTTTTACGGTGACTGGTTTCGAGGGTTTTTGAGTCGAAAACCGTTATTTCGAAATATATCGTTTTTGAATAAAATTCGTTTTGATTGAGTTTTTGATTGGATTGATTGATTATGTGGTCTTGATTGGGTCTATTGTGTTGGTTGTCAAATCTGTTTTTAATCGGAACGAGAATCGGAATTGAGCGGAATAACGGTTTTCGCGCGAAACCGCCAAAATTCTGCACCATCAGATGCCCATCGCGTCGCGACCCCCATCCCATCGCGTCGCGACCTGAATTGACTTTGCAACGCAAATCTATCTGCTTGAATTCGCGTCGCGACGGTTTGCAGATTTTCAACAGTTTTTCACTGATTTTGTTTTCGCGATATCTTTTGATCCGGGAACCCGATTGAGGTGTCCTAAAATGCGTTGGAAAGCTTATTCAGAGGCCTAACTGAACATTCTATTTTTAAGGTAAAAGGAACTGTTTTTGGAGTCGTAAATTGTGTTGAAAAGTGACGAATTAGTATGCGAGAGTGAATGTGGACTTAACTTGTAATGTTCAATTATTGGTTTGAGGTAAATGAACCTTGAGTTCATATTATTGTAGATATATATATTATATCGAGTTTGGGTGACGACCCATGTTGACATACTAGGCGGGGTAGTCATGAACTCTTACCCTAGGCTTCGTGCCATTAGGAAACACTATTGGTATTGGGGTTCGCCGGAAGATGCAATGGGATTGCGGCCGGTGTTGTGTTACGTGTGTGGTACGAAAAAATTAACAGACGTGTATGAAATGGGCTTTATATAGTGGCTCCATGTTAACCCTAAAAGTGCCTCCAAACTAAGGGTCTTTTTTTTTACCCCCATCACAAAACAATCTACCCCATCGACCCTGCGAAAAGACGCAATTACCCTTCACAAAATTTAAAAAACCCGAACGTATCCTGATTTTAAATTTTTTTTTGAAATCGGATTTATGTATCTGTGAGGTAAATCCGATTTCCAAATCGGACTTATGTATTTGTGAGGTAAATCCGATTTCCACTGAAAATTTTAAAAATTTAAAAGCGGATTTATTTAAGATGGGGTAAATCCACTTTTAAAAATAACAAAGCGGATTTACTTTAAGTGGGGGTAAATCCGATTTTGTTATTTTTAAAAGCGGATTTACCTTATATGGGGGTATATCCGCTTTTAAATAACAAAAGCGAATTTACCTTATGTGGGGGTAAATCCGCTTTGTTAACCTAATTAATAAATAAATAAATCAGTTAAAAAATTAGATACGAAAAGACGGTAGTTCGTTAACACGTGACGATGTTCCACATCGAGCGAATAATTTAGGCTAAAAAATCGGTTTTCGGGCAATCTACTTAAATTGTAATGAAACCACAGCCATTAAATCCGAAAAAAATCAAGGATCAAGACTCCTCAAGAAGAAACTTCTTACAGGATAGGGGACCTCAGAGTCCCATATTCCATCGTTTACTATTTTTTATTAATTTTTTTAATTTTTCATTATTTCCAAAAAATCTAAAAAAATTTGCATAACCTTATTTTGGTTTTAGTAGATTTTTAGTGGTGTTTTTATGATTTTTGGATTAGTTTTGACTCTAACGGATTTTTAGTAGTAGTTTTATAAACTTTTTTAAAAATTTAAATAATTTTTTTTATTAATAACAAAATCGGATTTACCTTAAGCGGGGTAAATCCGATTGTCTTTTTTTAGGGAAATCGGATTTAGGTAAATCCGATTTTAAAAATAACAAAGCAGATGTATCCCCATCTGAGGTAAATCCGCTTTGTTATTTTTAAAGTCGGATTTACCTATTGGGTACCCCCATCTGAGGTAAATCCGACTTTAAAAATAACAAATCGAATTTATCTTATATGGAGGTAAATCCGAGCAATTTTTAGATGGACAGGGCTATTTTCGGGTATATGAGATGTGATGGGGGTACAAAAAAAGACCCCCAAACTAACCACGAAATGGGCCTCAAGGAGCCCAAAAATAAGGGTTGCATTTTTTATACCCCGCCATTATACTCCATACCCCCACACCCATAGCGAAAAATCAAAAATACCATCCAGTCTGCCTTAACAAAAATACCGGAAAAAAAGTACAAAACAGATTTATCTATTAAAATGATAAATCCGTTTTGCATTTTTTTTAACATAACAGAGGATTTATCATTTTATTAGATAAACCCGTTTTGAACTTTTTAAAACCGGATTTATCTATTAAAATGATAAATCTGTTTTGTATTTAAAAATAAAATTTATTTAATTTTTCAAAAAATATTATAAAAATACCACTAAAAATAAATTAAACAAACAAAACCAATTTAAAAATTATAAAAACGCTACTAAAAATCTAATAAAACCAAAATAAGGTTATGAAAAGATTTTTAGATTTTCTAGAGATTATGAAAAAATCAAAAAATTAATAAAAAAACAGTAAATGATGGAATATGGGATTTAATGACTGTGGTTTCAGACAATCAAAGTAGGTTGCCCGAAAACCCATTTTCTTAGCCTAGATGCACTATAACGAAAACACCTTTGCCAAGATAAATCTTTAAATTAGCTAGATAGTGATATATATTATTTTCCTGCTTTTTACTATACTATTGTGTCTTTATTGATTCTTTAGTATGCTTGGTATGGAATTATATATTTGAATGTTTTTATGTCACGTGCTTGTTCCTTTTGGGTCAAATTACACCTTTGGCGTAAAGTTTTCAATTATTTACATTTATAAGGCAACTTGCCAACTTGCAAGTAGGGATGGCAATTGAACCCATGCATGTTGGGCACTTGCAAAAATTACCCACAACGGGGCCCACCCGCTTCGGACCCGCACCCACATATATATTACTAATTTTACAATTTTACTAAAATGAAATGATTTTTTTTCATAAAACACTAAATCTAACTATTGATTAATATTTTGGATGTTTATATTTTTTATATATATATATATAATTACTATTTTTACAATTCTAAGTAAATCAAACTTTAAAATAATAAATTCAAACAACTAATATTTTGGATGTTTTTAATCCACTAAATACTATCATTTGTAATATTTAATTAGTAGATATGAAAAAAATAATGGCTTTTTAAATTGAATTATAATGTTTTTTATGTTATTTATTATTAAAGTGCGGGTAATGGGCATGACCATGGGCACCTGGTGCCCAGAGGGTACGGGGACGGACACTATAATGTCCTGCCCATACATGTGCGGACATGGGTATGGGCACTATAGTGCCCTGCCCATAGGATACCGATTGCCATCTGTCATACCCTAATTTTGTCTGATTAATAAAAATCCAAAAAAGCTCGTATTCTCGTTGCGTCACATATCGCTTTAGACGCGTGTGTCTCTGGCACTCTCGTATAACGATTTATTTGATGCTCGTTTTATTTTATTTTGCTATTGTTATTTATTTAGCCTATCGTCATCAGTGAAAAATAATAATAAAACGATAGATAAAGAACCTAATAGTCAAATTTTCTTTTCTTGTCATATAACATAGTTTTTTTTACATATGTGAACCAAAAAGGCAAAATAGCAAAATAATACAAAAAATAATACAAAAAAAAAACCAAAAAATGTAAAATCAAAAAGAAGAGAGGGGCGCAGCAAGCTTGCTGTTTTGCCCTAGAGCTGTCCTTTGGATCCCCATTTCTTGCCCTTGTCCTTCCTTTGACTGTCCTTGGCACCCTAAAATTGCTCCACCTGTTGTCTTTTTATTCCCCTCAAAGATGTTGTCCTTTTGATGCCATCTTTTTGCTCTAATTGCTGACTGCCCTCAGCACCCCATCCACCTATAAAAACACCAACAGTAGCACAATCAAAGGGGCAGACACAATCAACGAAATTGACACCAAATATGGAGAAAAATACCCAAACAGATACAGACTGATTGAGCAATACACAGCAATATTCAGAGAGATACAGTGACTGAAATACACAAAAAATACACATACACACAGAGATACGAAATTCAAAAAATTCAGAGCAAGAATTTAGGGTTTCACACTGAAACACTAACCACAACAGCAATAGCAACAAGGAAGGCAATAGTAGCAGCTAAAACGATAACAGAGCAAATAAGAGGTTTTACAGAAGCTGGAATCGAGGTTGGTCTTTTACCCAATTTGGTACATAATAGATCATTTTGTAAAAATGTAGCTGTTATTATTCTCAGATCAATATCGAACTGAGCATATGAACTAAAGAAAATAATTAGGTCTAGTTTATATTCTGTTTTTTAGAAGTACTAATACTGTAAATAAATTAGGGTTGCTGTCTTTTTAGAAAACGAAATTAGGCATAAATAGATTAGGTCAAGAAATTAGGGTTTTGTTTTAAAAAAGAAAGGAAAAAGGAATCACAAAAAATAAAGAGCAGAAGCAGTAGGAGAAAGAACAGAAACAGTAAAAAAAGGGATAAAAAGGAGAATCGGAATCGTACCATTCTCGACCACCGTAGACGGTGGTCGTCTCCCTTAGCGTCGCCTTCCCTCACGGCCAGCCTCCACCAAACGACCAAACACCACCACTATCGCAAACCCAAGCACCATCGTCTGCCACCCCTACCTCCGTCTTCGCCGTCATACCACCACCATGAGCCATCACCAAAAGCCCTCATTGTTCTCCCTTTTAGCACCACCGTCTGCCACCCCTACCTCCGTCATCGTCGTCGTACCACCACCATGAACCATCACCAAAACCCCTCATTTTTCTCCCTTTTCGCACGTGACCATTGCACCGTCGCCATAGCCGGCCGGAGAATGGCCGATCAATGGCGTCCTCCCTTCTCGTCTTCGTTTTCCCTCTCCCTCTTCGTCGCAACAAGACATCCTCTCTCCCCCTGTTTTAGGAGTTACGGCGTTGAGGTGAGGCTAGATTTAAGAGAGAGATTTTGGTTCGGGGAGGAGGAGAAAAACGAAAATAGGTTAGAGGGAGAAGAGGGATGGAATGGCGTTGACTGGATAAGTAGACAAGATTAGGGTATATGGGAGGAGAGTGGACGAAAACGAAGCTTGAGGGAGAGAGGGAGAGCATTCGGTGGTGAGGAGGGAAGATTAGACGGCGTAGGGAGAGAGTGAAACGAAAATTAGGGTAGAGAATGAAAAGTGATGCGGCACTGTGAGAGAGAGAAGAGGGATTAGGGTTTGGAAAATTAGGGTTTCGGTTTCAATTAGGGTTTTATAGTGGATTTTTGTTTACTTCGTGCACCCCTCCGTTTGCTGCGTGAAACCCCCCTGAGAAGCCCATGTTTCGTGGGCTGTTGAACCCAGTATACGAACTGGGCCTGTTTTCTGCACCCACTACTTTAAAATACAACTCTTTTCTGCTAATCACACCCCATTTTACTACTGCACCCCCTGTTTCTCTTTTAAAAAGATTTTCTTTTCCATAAATGAATATTTTCTTTCAAAAACCTATTTTTTCCCAAATAAATAATTGTTTTCCTAAACATAAAAATGGTTTGTTACTAGTTTTCAAACGAGCTATGAGTGACGACCACTCTGAGTTTTACTTGTTTGGTCGTCACGAATACCTCTCCCAATTTCAAAAATAAATAAAAAGAAAACAAACACACAAACATTTTCTACCCAAGAACTACGTGTGATTTGATTCTCTACCAAGAGATACGTAGGAGTAGAGGGCGGCCGACCTCTGTCAATTGCACTAATAAAAAACCTTTTTTAGTCTTTTCCAAAATAATCATTTTCTTAAATAAAATATCAATTGTCTTCTTTCTTTTCAATTCACAATAAAAGGGTAAAAATAAACATTTTCAAAATTAATATTCTTTCCTACAACTAATTAGCAGGTAACCTTCCTTAGGAAGGATGTCGTGGGGTGCTAATACCTTCCCTGCGCATAACCGACTCCCGAACCCTTATCTGGTCTCAAGGACCTTTATCCATTCCAAAGGGATTTAGCGATGTTTGCCCTAAAAATTAAACGTTGGTGGCGGCTTCATTTTTGAACCTTCAAGGAATCCTCTCCCGGATTTTTCGATCGCTACAGCTGGCGACTTCACTGGGGATATTTTTTTTTAGAGAGTCAAACCTAGTCTAATTAGTTGTAGGAGTAGTTGTTAATTTAATGCTTTATTTTTACCCTACTTTGTTTTTTATTTTTTTATTGCATATTATATTCTCTTTGATGTGATATGTAAACAGTAGGATAGAAGACCGCTTTTTGTATATGTGTTTGCTTGTTTTGCAGCTTGGGGATATATTTGTCGTTTTGCTCCTACACACACTACACTACTACACTTTTGCACACATGTGAGAATAGTCCTATACCCGGACTGGAGCATAAACTAAGTTAGAACGAGACTGCGTAGTAATGGCCCTCTGGATGTACGTCCAGCTCGGTGGTTACGAAAGTCTCACCTAGAGTTTGGTCCCTTCAAGGGTGCTATCACTTCTAATAGCTTGCCTATTGTTGTGGCTAGCGTTCTCGAACGGGGTCGTTGGCTCTAGGAACCTTATTTAGGACTCTATAGAGCTATCCCTTGGAAGGTTCACTTAATAGAACAGCTTTAGAACATCTCTCAAGGAGCCTCCTTAGGACACAAAGGAGCATCATACCCCTTGCATTCAAACAAACCTAATACTTTTCTTTTTTCAAAATCACTCAAAAAAAAAAACATTTCATGCTTCCTTCATTTGCATGCACATGAGACGACATCACTCCTTCCATCCATCATACAAAAATCATCATGCATTCATAACAAAATAAAATCATTCTTTTCACGTGCATCACGTTACCATTTCCCCACCATACATCTCATCATCAATCCAATTATCATATGTTCATAATTTGTAAATATTAAAAGATCATCATCAAATAGTGCAGGCTTCACATAATGATGGAATGCATGTTAAATATGTGACGTTCATACATCATTTCACTCATATTGTCGTCTTAGTTCAAATACATCATTTCTCTATGCATGCATCATTTCTAAATAAAAAGAAAAAGAAAATAGTGTCATTATTCTTCCCATTCATCATCCAAAATATATATTTTGGTTAGCATTTTATGATAATTTGCATCCCCTATATGTTGCATTGTTTTAAAAAAAATTCATTTAGAATAACTGAGTTTTCCAAGTGAACATTCCTTCAGCATTTCATGCATTTGCATTTTCATCATGCAATATACACTTGTCAGGTGTTCATTCATGCATCACATTTTAACAAAAAAACAAGAATCATAACCTTATTCTCATTTAAAATAATCATTTCTTTGAACATCTTACATGTCATTGGAATCAAACAATCATGTGCATTCCATGCACTTACATCTTCGTCATACTACATTCGTAACAAAATAAGATCATTCTTTTCATACGCATCTCATCTCGCCACCATGCATCTCATCATCTCTAAATAATAGAAATATCATTTGCATTATTTGTCCATCTTGCCTGCCCACGTAAAAAAAACATCATTGTAATATTATATATTCATTCATCATTTCATTTAAATGCATTATCCCCTCTTCATGCAAAAAAAGGGGGGTCATTTATTTCCTTCACATCCGCTTCAAGGGCATTACTCCCATGCGCCATAAAAAACCAAAGTAAAAGTTTCTATTCCTACATGCATCAAAATAAAAATCAGAAATTTCTCCATTATTGCATCATTCAATATCCAATAGCCTTTTGTTAGCTGAAGCATAAGAAAAAAGGGGGGTAAACCATACCCATTTAAAGTATCCTTCTGTCACGTTCAAAAATCATCACGCATTTCATTCATCTCTGTTGTCGCTCATGTACAACAAACATTCATATGTTCATGCATTATACTTTATTCAAAGAAAACATATAAAAAAATCACCATGCATTCATACTAAAATGATTTTTCCATAAGCATTTCATTATCATTCCCCTACCAAGCATCTTATCATCTAGAAAATAACAAAAATATCATTCCTCTCATCCAAAGTGCATCATCTTGCATATCCATACACCAAAAATAATAAATATCACATTGGTATTATAAAAAAAATTACATTCATTCATTATTTCATTACTCCTCTTCATGCATCATAAAGAAACAAAAACAAAGGTCCTTCATCCCCATGCCTCTCAAATACAGTAATCTCCTTCATGCGTCATAAAAAAACAAAAACGAAAGTCATTTATTCCTCTCACATCCATCTCAAGGGCATTAATCCTCTCACACGCATTAAAACAAAATTAGGAATTGCTTCATTTTCTTCTATTCTTGCATCGTTCATCATCCAATAGTTTTGTTGTTGTTTTGTTAGCCTCACTCTAGTTGAAATTTAAAAAAAAAAAATAAAATAAAATAAAAAAAGCACACACTTGCTTAAGGTATGATTACGCATTTCATTCACCTGCATCACTGTCTGTGTACAACAACATCCATATGTTCATGCATTCTGTTAACTTTTTCAAAAAATAAAAAAAAATGAAACTCATAAGATTTTTTTTTGACACACTGTTTGATGAGAGACGGTGCCTTCTTGAAAATATATTTTAATTGATTCCTCTTCCTTGGAAAATGTTGTCATACCCTAACTTGATTCACCAACATCAAGTCCTTTACCCTTCACTCCATATACATCCTACTCATACCCACCACATGCATTCATGGAAACCATCCACCCACTTAACCCTTCAATGGAATTCACCGATGACTCATTCACCATCATGGTCACTCCAACATTGACCACATCTTCAAACCCTTGCTCCTGCAGGTTTGACCCTTAGCCTCAGAGACACACCCCACCAAAGGCATCAGCCAACATATAGCTCACCCCCGCGATAAGAAGCTTAAATGTCTATTTTGTCAACTTGTTGGTTTTGGCAATTAAAATTGTTCCGTTTTAATTGGTGTTAACTCTGCATGAAGCGTTTGCAAAATAAACTAACATGACATGTGTGTTTACTCTTGTTTGAGTCAGTTATACTACCCCCATTTATCCTTCGTTTTCAAAATCAGATCCAACCATCCATAAAATGCCCAGTCCCCCACAAGAGTATTTCATTCGCTTTCCCCCAGTGATGAAATTTCACGAGTAGCACTTTGTATGCTCCATACTGAGGCAGAGTAATGATCACTAAGATTTCCTGCTGGCACTCCAAACACTCGTGCAAGTCCTTTGAGCTTAAAAAAAAACCCAAAAGAGAAAGGCCCATTAGGTTGAAAACTCATAAGAGCAACCCAAGCAAAAATTAGGGCATAAAAAAATAAAGAAAAGCAAATATGTTAAAATGAAGTTTTGTCCTATACTTGAAATTTCAAGAAAATAAGCAATCATGATTTGAAGTGGAGTTTGGCCATTTTCCTATACCCAAAAATCCAAAAAAAGAGAAATGCCCTTTGCTACCCATTTTGAGTCACTTGTCACCCTCAATACCAGCATATTTCCCAATCCCTCAATCAGTCTATATCCTTAGTTGTCATTGTCCTCCCTAGACAAAGGCAGATTGTTTCACTCCCCACTATTTGAAGTCAAAATTGGGACAGTCAAACATTTCTTACCTTGGGGCAAGCTTATCTCTCATAGGCTTGAGCCAATAAACCTCATCCTTCACTCCACGCACGTGACACATACCCTACATTTCTTGAACCCTGAGTCAACTGGCACATTCATTTGCATTCACACCGTTTTTCATATTTATTAAACAAATGCTTCCAAGAGAGAAACACACGTTAATGACGTGTTATTGATAATTCCTCCAAGCTAACATCTTAGACTTGAAAGCTTAGCCATCATGGGTCATCATAACCAAATGAGAACTCATTGAACAAGTCTGCAAATACACATCTCAATCTCTAGAAAGGGCACTAATACATTGCCGCAAGCCACACTTTTCAAGGTGACAACCTTGAGCTTACCAGAGTTCAAGTCCAAGCCATCAAAAATCTTTCTTCTAAGGAACGATCAATTCAAAAGGTTCAGCTCTCTGTTTCCAGCATCAAAAGTTTTGTTTCTCATCAAACATTTCTGTATCCTTACAAAAAAAATGTTGTTACCAACAAATCATGCATTAGACATGTCCTCATTATTCTAGAATTAAACCATACATCTGATCATACTCATCACAACTCTTTCATACAAGTATTGTACATGCATTCACATTCCACTTGTTTTTGCCTACACAATTTTGCTTCTTTCGCATTACGCATTGCGTATGCATACATTTGACTTGTCACTCAATCCACACAAAACCTTTATATGATATAATTTGATTACAAATTCTAGTTTTGTATACTTGCTCCCTTCGTGCAACATTTGACTTCCGTCTTTGATAAACTCATGAAAATCACTAAAATCCTCCCTTGGCCCTTCGTTTAATACTTCATTTGTGCCTATTGCTTGTGGTTCATCTCTATTAGTGGCTTGTTGCCTATGGTGACCAAATGCATCATTGACCATTGTGTCTAGCGGGTTCTCATAACCAAATATCCCTTGCACATGATCTTCATTTCTAGTAGATTGCGGTACTTGTTTCTCACCATGACGAGTCCATACGATATAGTTTTTAGGGAATGGGTTCGATTCTAAGTGTGATTGGACTATATCTCTGGTTTGCCAATCAACAATCCCGCAATCAGGACATGGACATTGTATTGTATCTCTAATAGCGCCATGCTTAAAAGAAAAATCCAAGAAATGACTTATTCCATTTAAGTACTCACTTGTATTTCTTGGCTTTGCAATCCAAGATTTGTCCATATTTAACTGTCGTCTAAATAATGATAAGAAGGTATAAAAGAAATTAAGAAAACCTCAAGTGAATTAACGATGGAGAACACTAGCAATACAAATAGTTGCAAGCAATACAATATGTCATATATCAGAAACTAGTAGGACTCATCTTTAAAAAAACAAGAAATACTGGTATGAAAAATCTGTCATATCTAGCTACGAGCTTTGAAAATGTAATTTCAACTTTTCGGTTTAAAAGACGACGACAACAATAAGCAACGACAACAGCAATAAGAGACACGACAATAAGCTACGGCACCGAAACGAGACAGATTTATATCACAAAATCACAAATTTATACCACTAATTATATCACAAAATCACAGAATCACTGATTTATACCACTATTTATATCACAAAATCACAGAATCACTGATTTACACAATTTACACAATTATTAATCAATCTTTACACTGATTTACACTGACTTACACAATTTACACAATTTATGAATCAATCTTTACACAGAATCACTGATTTACACAATTGATATCACACAGAATCACAATTTATGAATCACTGATTTACACAGAATCACAGAATCCGTTGCCAAGAAACATCAAATTTACACAGAATCACTGATTTACACAGAATCACAATTTATGAATCAAATTTACCTCAGAATAGAAGAAGCTGCATGCCAAAGGAACGCCAAAGGAGTAGCAGAAACGCACAATAGAAGTTGAAGACGCAATCCAAGTTCCTTTCCTGTTGCCAAGACCCACAATAACATACGAAATGGGGGTTTCTGGTAAGGGGGTTTGTGACTGAGGGAGGGTTTGTGAGAAACTGGGTTTCGCGAGGGTTTGTGACTGAGGTTTTGCGAGAGGGAGATTCTGGGTTTGTGAGAAATTGGGTGTCGCGAGAGGGAGATTCTGGGTTTACGCGAGGGAAGCTGAGAAGAGGGAAGCTGAAACAGAGGAGGGAAGAGGGAAGAGGGAAACAGAGGAGGGTAGGGAGGTTGTTTACGCGAGGGAAGAGAATTTAGGTTTTTTTTTAGAAGAGGGAAGCTGAAAATTACGCGAGGGAGAGTGAAACTGAGAACAGGGAAGCTGAAAAATTAGAAGGTTTATTTTTTTGTTTTTTTATTTTACATTTAGCGGGGGTTTTTTGTGGCACTCAGCGGGGGTTTTTTAAACCTCCGTAAAATGAAACAACATTTTCAACTATTTGGCCGAGGAGTTCCTTTTTATTGTTAAACTGAGGGGGTTTTTAAAACCTCCGCAATAAAACCCCCGCTATTTGATCCGTTTTTTGTAGTGACATAACGTGTATTGCTTCAATAAAAATGCCAAATGTTGGTCTCATCATTACCAAAAGTTTGTCTGCATCCCAATCAATCATATCATATCATCGCACCATGCATTCATGCACTTCCTTTTATTCATCATAGCGTTTGCATCAAAATATTACATATCTATCATATTCGCATTCTCATTTCATGCATTCATCAAATACCAAAAAGGGCAATAAAGCGAAAACACAAAAAAAATCATTCCATATCCCGACAAACATCCATTCATTGCACCATACATTATATCTCAACATCAAACCATGCATCTACCATAGCACCTACATCTAAGTAGTACATTTGCATTCACATATTACCTGCAGTTGCATACACGGCTTATCAGTTTCTGTCTCCGACCAGCTTCGGCGACATCCATCATTCACGGGCTTTTGTAGTCCATTTCCTTTTGCATTGCATATTTACCACATTGCATACATATAACATTTTTTTGCTTCGATAGACGTGCCAAGTGCCGATCTCATCGTTACCAAAAAGTTTTCTACATCACTAATCATATCATGGTACCCTGCATTCGCGTGCTTTCCTATCATTCACCATTGCACTTGCATCAAAGCATTACATTTCCATTATATTCATATTCGCATTTCATGCACTCATTATATACCAAGAAAGCAAAAAAAAAGCAAAAAACAAAAGGAGGAAAAATTGCTCATTCCATTACATTCATCATTAATCAGCACAATCACATTTATATCTGCATTCACATATGTTGTTTGTCAACCTCCATGTTCCATCAAATGCAACTCACATCATCTGCCACGCTTCATTCATCTCATCGGATACCTACCAGTTCACATACATATATTGCACGCATACATCATTCATTGCATTTTTTAGACATACCAAATATAGATAGCTTTTCCCTTCTCAGGTAAATGCATTCATTAGGTATGTTCTAGGCAGGTACGCCATGTGCCAATCCCAATAGTTTGTTCCCTCAAAGTCAGTGCTCCAAGCGCTGGTCTCATACCACAATTCAGAATCTCAGTACTCCTTCAGACCCCCAGCGGTCCCTCAGAGCCCAAGCGCTCCTTCAGACCAACAATGGTCCTTCAATCCATATCGCACGTCGCGTTAATCGAGCAACCGACGGATCATCCGACCCCAGGTCCTTCAGACTAGCTGTGTCCGCCTAAAAAACACAGTGCATGTCCTTCGAGGTGTGCAAATCAGGTCAACGACCTGACCTTGCCACCCATGGCCGCTCGAAAAAGGCCATCCCCCAAGCAGACCGTTTTACTAGTACTGTTGCTAGTTGGCGCTCCTTCAGACCCATTGGTCCATCAGGCTTAGGCATGCCCTTCAGACCCCGTCGGTCCTTCAGTTTAACTCCAATCAATGCACCAAGCATCGACTGCGAATTAGACCATCAGAGCCCCAGCGCTCCTTCAAATCCCCGGTGATCCCTATTTATTTTTGTTCTATGTAAATCAGGTTTTTTGTAAATTTCTCTAAAAAGGTTTCGACAAAATTAGTGTCTTTATATCTTTATTTCTATTTTGTTCGAGAAATCTGGAGGCCCTCCATATTTCCTAGTAAAATATAAATAAAGAGGGGCAGCTGTCATACCCTAATTTTGTCCGATCAATAAAAACCAAAAAAACTCGTATTCTCGTTGCGTCTGTCGCACCCCGAAAAATCCTTGGAGGGATTTTTCTTCGCACAACGTGATTTTAGAGTCGCCACCAATATTTTTTAAAGGTAAAACATCGGAAAAACCTTTTTTGGAAAGCAATGGTCTTTGGAACCATTAGATTTGGGCTCGGGGGTCTAATTACATATGGGGAAGGTATTAGCACCCCATAACGTCCCTTCAAAGAAGGGTTACCTTAATTAAATGTGTGATTTGCAAAGTTGATTCGGAAAAATGCTTTGTTTTTACCTCTTTTGTTGATGGATGACTTAATGAAAAATTTCTAGTTTTCGCGCTTGATGGAGGGGATCCGCTCCTACGTATCTCCCGATTGGAAAAGTGTTTGGTTTCTGAAAGGAAAAATGTTTTGGGTTTGTTGTGCTTGACGGAGAGTATCCGCTCCTACGTATCTCCCGGTGCGATGGAGAATTCAAAGCTACGTAGTTCTGGGTTGTCTAGAAAAAGGTTTTTATTTTTTATCTTGTTAAATTGTGAAAATCGAGCTTTCATGATGATCAATTGAGCAAAGGCTCCAAGTGACCACCATTAGCACGCCATTGTTAATAATCATGCAAGCAAAGGCTTCGCAAGACTACTAACAAAGTTTTTGGTTTAGTGAAAATCTTTAGGAAAATTAGGCATTCATGACGATCAATTGAGCAAAGGCTCCAAGTGATCGCCACTAGTACCTCATTGTTGATAATCATGCAAGCAAAGGCTTCACAAGACTACTAACAAAGTTTGATTTTGAAGAGTTTTCGCAGTTGGATTGATTCTTATTTAGGGAAAAGAAAATCTATTATTTGGGAAAAAAGGTTTGTGAAAAAAATAAGTTTACTTAGGGGAAAGAAACAAAATTTAAAAAAAAAAGAAACAGGGGGTGCAGTAGTAAAATGGGGTGCAAGTTACAGGAGGGCTGTATTATTAAAACTGGGGTGTAGGTAATAGCCCATTCTCATTTTTATTGGGCTGGTCCGTTTCAAAAAAATCATGGGCTTCAGGGGGGCGCATACTATCAAAAGTTGGGTGCAAATAATAATCTGAATTAAAAAAACGAATGGACAGAAATGCCCTTGAGGCTCTACACTATATAAGCCAAAACTAAAAAGGAAACCCTAATTCTCTCTTTTTTTTACGCGGCGCCGTCCCACTCCCCAAATCTCTCAACCCTAATTTCTCCAATCTTCCCTCTTTCTCCGCCTCACTTCACGGAAGCTGCGACTCCTCCCCTTTCTTCTTCGTCCACCACCGTCTAACCCTATCTCCTTCTTCCTCTCTATTCCGGCACCGTTCACCCATACATCATGGGGGAGAGAGATTTTGAAGAGTGAGAAAAAAGAATGGGAGTTCAGAGGGAGAGAGCAGCGAGTTCGGCGTGAGAGAGAGAGATGGGGGAAAACGCAAAGAGGGAGAGGGTGATAGCGAGGAGTGAAGGTGAAGGGTGGTTGACGACGGTGATGCGACGCGACAGTAGTGGGTTTTGCGGTGATGGACGGCGCTGACGCGATGATGGAGATGGTGGCAGTGGCTACGTTGTCGTTCAGTTTTAAGGGTCACGAGGGAAGAGGAACGGCGAGGGTTCAGTTAAAGAGGGATGATGGCGGCGTTTGGAGCGAACGGCCACCGTCTACGGTGGCCGGGACTAGTGGGTAAGGTTTCGGTTCCTCCTGCTTTTATATTTTCCCTTTTCTCCTCACTCTTCTAGTCTGATTGCCCCTTTTTTTTATATTTGTTTTTTTGCTTTTCCTGGTGATTCACGGCCAACGGTGACAGGAGGGACGACGCCGAGCCTTACGGTGGTGCTCGCTGATGGTGACGACGTGATTAGGGAGGAAGACCACCGTCTACGGTGGTCGGAGCTAAAGGGGTAAGCTTCGGTTCCTCCTGCTTTTATATTTTCTCTTTTCTTATTTTGTTTTCTCTGTTTTGATTTCTACTTCTACCTGTTTTTGATTTCTGATTTCTAAAAAAAAAGTCCATAAACTAAACCGTAATCTTTGCCTAATTTCTTTTCTCTAAAACGAACTGACAGAACTTTAATTTTGTCTCTAATCTGTTTCAATTTTTGTTTTTAAGCCTAACCTCATATTCTAGGAGCTTTAATTCGTTCATGATAAACACACATTAGCCTGTTCCTAATACTGAATTGAAACCCTAATTGAGTCCTAGACTTTTTTAACCTAATCTATTCAGAGGATGCATACATATGTATATATGACTAAGGATACTGAAAAACAAACATGCTTACAGTTGCCATATGAGCATCTAATGTAACACCCCTTTTCTACCCGGTAATTATTTAATAAAATCAGAGTTTCAAAATTTTATTCATACTTCAAAAAGAGATGACACACATAAATCCACATCACATCATGCATCAATCTAAAATAGTTCATCGTCAATAAAAATGCGATACATAGCACATCACCACTGGGGTGAGCTCAAAACGCTCAATTCAATCAACGTAGTAAAAACTCAGCACTTACGCAGCGGAAAGTCATAAAAACATCAACTACAACAGTTAAATAATCAAAAGAACTAAGGTTCATTCCCTCCCCACTGAGTGCTACGTATCAGAGCAGACGACCCGACTCAGCTAACGAAGGTACCTAAGCCTTCACTCGAGATTACCTGCACGTTACCGCATAGGGGTAACATTCAAACAGAAGGGGTGAGTTCATCTAACAATATAATAGTGCATATGATAAGTATTATGCTAGAGCTACAAACGCTATATAAACCATATCGCAACATCAAATCAGTCATCACTGCAAGCCATCACAATGTCGTGAACATGTATGAAGTGCAACCCACCACCATGGGCGTATGCATGTGGTACCTGTCATCATCGTCACTAAATAGCCTTTATGGCATCATCGTCACTAAATAGCCTTTATGGCATCATCGTCGCTTGTTTATGCACATGAGATGTATGAAGCACCATGATATGTACCGGAGACAGTCACATACAATCACAACCCACTTAGTGACCTATCACTTACCAATTTGCCAATAAAAGGCACATCACCTGTCAGGTTATCGTCACACATATCATTGCCACTAACATTCACCGTCATTACTATCATCATCGCTAATAGCCTTTATGGCATCATAGTCACTTATAAGGCCACAACTTTTATTCATCATTAATACCATCGTCAATTAAAATAATAGCCACTAGGGGCATTGTCGTCAAAAACCATCAACACATCGTTATCGACACCGGGACACTAAAATTACCGATTACACCAAAAGGTTTTACTTCAGTTCACAACACCAAAAAGGACACCAAAAGGGATTTTAAACACCGAAATAGTTTTACAACGCCAACAACAACAACCACCGGGGACAGCCACTTGAGGCGCCCAGAAACTATCAGAAAAATAACAATTTTTTTACCTTAAACTAGAATATATCGGCAGGAAACTGAATAAGCTTCACAACGCACTTCGAAACACTTAAAACGGACACCCGAGTCAAAAGATATGTCAAAAACAAAACCGGGGAACATTTGGGCAACATCCTGAAAATGGCGCCCAGAGCAGGGAACACGCTGGAAACTGGCCAGCAACAGGAACTGGCGCCCTTGGCGCCCAGGCAACACAAAACGCAACCAGACACAGGATTTTGGCGCCCATGGCGCCCACAGGCAACACAATGCAGAAACTGGCGCCCAGGGAGGCGCCCAGCAGGCAAACAACAGGATTCTGGCACCCAGGCACAGGGCGCCTAGGCGCCCTTGCGCCAAGACACAGCAACACACACACCCACGCACAGCCACACACCCACACACCCTGGCACACGGCGCCCACACCCAGGGCGCCAAAAACAGCAACGCAACAACTTGGCACACGGCGCCCACACCCAGGGCACCAAACACAGGAACACACACAACACCAAAACGCAACGTACATTGCACACGGCGCCCAGCAACAGGGCGCCTAGGACAGAACCACCACGCAACACACAACGCAACACGCTTAGGCACGGCGCCCATGCACAGGGCGCCTAAAACATAACACGCACAAAACACCAAAACGCAACACAATTGGCCACAACGCCCATGCACAGGGCACCAAAAACAGCACCACGCCAAACACCAAAACGCAACATCATTGGCCACGGCGCCCATGCACAGGGCGCCAAAAACAGCACCCACCCAATCATCAAATAACACACTTATGCAATTCATACCACCGTAATCAAATTAATTCATCAATCAACCACCAATTCAAACAAAATCAAGCAAGATCATGGCAACATAGGTCTAAGCCCCCACCCTAATACCCATCATACCCACCATTATAGTGAAAGAGAGGTCTCACCCTTACCTTAATTATTAGGATTAGAAGCCCCTGGAGAGAAGTCACCAACAGAACACAGCAACACAGCTTCCTTCTCCTCCTTGATTCGCGAACTCTTCCCCCTTCTCTTCTCCTTAGATGCGCGCCGTACCCTTCTCCTCTCCTCTCTTCTATTCGCAAGTTTTCTTTTCTTTTGCACAAATGAGCCAAAATCCTAATTTTTAGGTTTAAATATGCGCCTAGGCTAGTGGACCTGGATCACGGGCTTCCTTCAGCTTAAGCCCAATTTTAATTAGTGCCACCACTTCCTAAAAGAATAACACACCTTAATATAACTTCTAATTTTAATTATACCAATTAAATAAATAAATAAATAATTAATTGAATACCTAAATATTTAATTAAATAATTTAATTAAATATTTGGGCGTTACATCTAACACATTACAGAATACACCTACACCTATACCTACATTTTATTTTTGAATAAAAGGGGCACCAACCTGTTTTTCCAGATTCTGAACTTGTTTGATTGCTGTCAATCACTGCTACTGCTACCCTGACTACTTCTGCTCCTGCTAATTCTGTTTCTGGATTTTTAGTGTTTTGCGATTAGGGTTTCAATGTGAAAACCCTAATCTTTTGGTTCTGAATTCTATGTAATTTCTGTCTGTGTGAGTTGCTGTGTTTGCTGTGTGTATCATTTTCCTCCCTTAACACTGTTTCTGTTCATTGTATTTATAGGCAGGAAATTATGGTGTAGGTGTGGGTGTTGAGCAGAGGATCAAAGCTCATAGGAGACAAAAGCATAACATCCACTGAAATATCCAGCAGCAGCAGCAAGGGGTGGCAGCAGGGGCAGCAACCTGTTTTTGCCTAAAATGTAAAAAGCCAAGGGACAAGATAAAGAGCTTGAGATTGTAGCTCAAAATATTTTTCCTTTCCCAGCAACAGCTAGGGAGCGCTGGATCCCTTCCTTTTAATCCCTTTTTTTTTAAATTTTTTTTTGTACTACTTTGTATTTACTTATTTTTGTCTTCTTCATGTAGCAAAGTTGACTTCCCCTTTTCGGTACTACTTAATTAATTTTTTTGTTTGTATATGTAACCAATTAAATAAAAAGGACAGCTGAGTTTAATTTATTATTACTATTTTTTTTATGATAATAAAAGCGGTAAAAATAACGCGCACCGACGCAACTACTCACACACGAATCGCAATCAACGCGCGCTCGCGTTAAGACTATGAACGCGTACCTGACTTTAATGCGCACACGCGTAAGTCATTAAAACCGATTTTATTTTATCCTCACTTCTCTAAAAAAGAAAACGGTAAAAATAAACGCGCACCGACGCAACTACTCACACGACTCGAAATGCGCGCTCGCGTTATTTATTATTATTTTTATTATATTTTTGGAACTCTTTTTTTTTAAAGTAACGAGTGTCAAACAAAATCGTTGCACGAGAGTGCCAAAGACACCCGCGTTTAGAACAATATGCGAAGCGATAAAATTTTGGGATTTTTCAATTAGTCGGACAAAATTAGGGTATGACAGCTGCCCCTCTTTATTTGGATTTTACCAAGAAATATGAATTGGCCGAGACATATTTCGAAGATAAAATATGAATAAAGAATTCAGAAATTATACCAATTTTGTCTACTTGGAGAAACCCAAATTTTCTTTTTCTGTTTCTTCTTTTTTCTTTTTTTTTGAATCAACACTTGGAGCGTGGATGAGGAAACGATAAACGAAATGGTTAACAACATGCACACTAACTGCGAAAGGCAAGGAAAGCGCTAGATGAAGAAAACGATAAAGAAAAGTGGTAAAATGCCAGGCTGCCTAAAACCTGTAAACGAACCCTTGGGAATCCGAGTTTGCACGTGCCTTTGAGGAGCACGCATCCTGAGAATCTCTGGTCTTTCGAGCGACCGGAGGGATCGTTATCAGCTCCGGAACTGATATACTGATCAATGCACGGCGTCCACTGTATCTTAGGCTGATACAACTATTCCGTTGAACCTCACATGGGGCTGCGGTCCATCGCGTTGCTCGTACACGATGTGAGACCATGAACAGAAGGGAGCACTGAACTCTGATAAGAGCGATTTGAACTCCAAACTGCAATGCACGCTTGAGCGCCGAACTGAAAAGCATTTGAACTCCAAACTAAGAGGGCATTTTCTGGGAACTGAGTGCGAGGATTAACATCGAAGTACTTATCCGCCCTTGTACCTGCAAGTGAGATGAACAAATGCATGCAATGCAAATGCCATGATTGCTTTTTGATGGGATGAATGTGATGTGATGCAGGAGTTTCTTTTTGCTTGCATGAATTTTTGTCTATGTTTGATGGATGCAATGCATGAATTTTATTTGTTTTATTGCTCTTTTGCTCCTCTTTTTTTTTTTTGCTGTTTCGACCAAATCGTAGGACTTGCGTTATGAGGCACGATGGTCGTCCGTAATGGTGCGAGGGTCATGCTTCAGCCTTTTGAGAATTGTTTTGACGCGATCAGTGTTTTTGTTTGATTCTTGTGAATTTACCTGATTGAGAGATCATTTCTTTTCTCATGATTTTCAAAAGTTTCGCAATGATTTTAATGCTCTGATTTATGCACATTTTCATAATTCATTTATCATCTACCATAAAACATCATTTTAAAGCACAAATGAAAAGGAAGCAATGATAAAACAATAAGCAGACAGAGTGGAAAATTTGGACTTTTTATTCATATGGAAACCGAACGCGCAAAATGTCGCGCCGACGGAAAAGAGTACATTGAGAATTTTTGAAACTAAAAAAACAAGAAAAATGGACGCAACAGATCTTATGAGCTCTCTTTGTCTTTGGAGTGTTGATGCCAATCACCCATACTTATATCCTTGATCACCCTTTTATCCAAGCTTTTGGAGGCGCTGCTTGCCTCTTTTACTTTTTTAAGTCCAACCTTTCTGACCCTAATTTTTGCCTGGACCGCTCTTTGCGAGTTTTCAGTCCACCGGGTCGCTCTTTTTTTGCCTAGGTCGCCCTTTCGGGTTTTCAACCTAGCGAGCTAATTCTTGCTTGGCTCATCTTTCTCTTTTTCTTTTATTTTTCTCAGGCGTAATATTTCTCGACTGAATCTGAATTGACTGGGTTTCTGAGTTCTTCACCATCCATGTTGGTGAGTATCAATGCTCCTCCAGAAAAGGCTTTCTTTACCACATATGGTCCATCATAGCTAGGAGTCCATTTCCCACGGGGGTCACTCTGAATAGGCAGGATCTTCTTGAGCACAAGGTCTCCTTCGCTGAATTCTCGGGGGCGAACCTTCTTGTCGAAAGCTGTCTTCATCCTTTGTTGATACAACTGGCCATGACACAGGGCAGCAATTCTTTTCTCCTCAATGAGATTCAGCTGATCCAGATGAGCCTGGACCCATTCTACTTCTTCCAACTTGGTTTCCATCAGCACCCGTAGGGAGGGTATCTCAACTTCAATAGGGAGGACTGCTTCCGACCCATACACCAAAGAGAAAGGGGTTGCCCCGGTTGAAGTACGCACTGAGGTACGATACCCATGCAAAGCGAAAGGAAGCATCTCATGCCAATCTTTGTAGGTTACTACCATCTTTTGCACGATCCTCTTGATATTCTTATTGGCTGCTTCGACTGCCCCATTCATCTTGGGACGGTATGGAGAAGAATTATGATGTTGGATTTTGAAGTCCTCGCATAACTCTTTCATCATCTTACTGTTCAGGTTGCTGCCATTATCTGTGATAATCTTGTCTGGAAGCCCATAGCGACAAACCAGATCTCTCTTTACGAACTTAGCAACCACAGAGCTGGTAATGCTGGAGTATGAAGCAGCTTCAACCCACTTGGTGAAGTAATCAATAGCGACCAGGATGAAGCGATGCCCATTTGATGCCTTAGGCTCGATAGGACCTATGACGTCCATGCCCCACATTGAGAATGACCAGGATGCAGTCAGGACATTTAGGGAAGCAGGTGGCACATGAATGTGATCAGCGTAGATTTGGCACTTGTGACATCTTTTCACGAAGCTACAGCAATCTGATTCCATTCGCAACCAATAATAGCCAGCTCTTAAGATTTTTCTTGCCATAGTGTGCCCACTGGAGTGAACCCCAAATGAGCCCTCATGGACTTCTTTCATGATTTTTGTTGCCTCTTATTCTGCCACACACCTCAGGAGGACCATATCATAATTCCTCTTGTATAGAACTTCACCGTTCAAAAAGAAATTCCTTGACAATCTTCTGAGGGTTCTTTTGTCATTCTCTGACGCTCCAGGAGGGTACTCTCTGTTCAAGATGTACTGCTTGATGTCATGATACCAGGTCTTGTTATCAGACTCTTCCTCAATTGCCACGCAGTAATGATGTGCTGGCAAATCTCGATACTGAATCCTGATGTGAGTCAAGCTTTTGTCGTAGTTGATATTGAACATTGAAGACAAAGTGGCTAGCGCATCAGCCAACTGGTTCTCATTGCGAGGAAGATGCTGAAATGTGATTTCCTCAAAAGGCTCAACCAACTCTAGAATGTAATCTCGGTAAGGGATCAACTTGGAGTCCCTGGCCTCCCAATCACCGTTCACTTGGTGAATGACTAGAGCTGAATCTCCATACACATCAAGTCTCTTAACTTTCCAATCAATGGCTGCCTGGATACCAAGAATACATGCCTCATATTCTGCCATATTATTGGTGACGTAGAAGCCTAGTCTGGCAGTGAATGGAATGAAGCGATTATCAGGGGAAATCAGCACTGCCCCGGCCCCGTGCCCATATATGTTGGAGGCACCATCAAACACCACTCTCCATCTTTCATCTTCTGGGGATTTCCCTTCTTCAAACAAGGCCATGATATCTTCATCTGGAAAGTCATACTGCATAGGCTGATAATCTTCAACGGGCTGGTGTGCCAGGTACTCGGCCAGCGCACTACCTTTAATTGCTTTCTGAGTGACATATAGGAGATCATATTCTGATAACTGCATTTGCCAACGGGCAAGTCTCCCTGTAAGTGCGGGCTTCTCGAAGATGTACTTGATAGGATCCATTTTAGATACCAACCAAGTAGTGTGACTTAGCATGTACTGCCTCAAACGATGAGCAGCCCAAGCTAAAGCACAACAAGTCTTTTCTAGCAGCGAGTACCTTGTTTCACAGTCAGTGAATTTCTTGCTCAAATAGTAAATGGCATGCTCTTTCTTCCCAGACTCATCATGTTGCCCTAGCACACAACCCATTGAGCTGTCTAGCACAGTTAGGTACAGGATCAGAGGTCTGCCGGGTACAGGAGGCATCAAGATAGGTGGGTTCTGAAGATATTTCTTGATCTTTTCAAATGCTTCTTGACAATCATCATTCCATTTGTTTTCTTGATTCGTGCACAATAGTTTGAAGATTGGTTCACAAGTGGCAGTCAATTGGAATATGAACCTAGAGATGTAGTTCAGTCTTCCAAGGAAACCCCGAATCTCTTTTTCTGTTTTAGGAACAGGCATCTCAAGAATCGCACGCACCTTGTCTGGATCGATTTCTATCCCCTTTTGGCTGACGATGAATCCCAACAACTTTCCTGATCGCACGCCAAAGGTACACTTGGCAGGATTTAATCTGAGCTTGAATTTTCTCAACCGCTCGAAGAGCTTTTGCAAATTGACAATGTGTTCCTCCTCAGTTTTAGACTTTGCGATCATATCGTCCACGTAGACCTCTATTTCTTTGTGCATCATGTCGTGAAATAACGTGACCATAGCCCTTTGATAGGTAGCACCGGCGTTCTTCAACCCGAATGGCATGACTCTGTAACAGAATGTTCCCCAAAGAGTTGTGAAAGTTGTCTTCTCCATATCCTCAGGAGCCATCTTGATTTGGTTATACCCTGAATACCCATCCATGAAGGAGAACAGTGAATGCTGCGTTGTACTATCCACTAAGACATCAATATGGGGCAGGGGAAAATCATCTTTGGGACTAGCACGATTCAGATCTCTGTAATCAACGCACATTCTAACTTTCCCGTCCTTTTTCGGAACCGGCACGATGTTAGCAACCCATTGCGGATACTTGGCTACCGCTAAGAACCCAGCGTCAAACTGCTTTTTCACCTCATCTCTGATCTTTAAGGACATTTCTGGCTTCATTCTTCTCAGTTTCTGCTTTACCGGAGGACATTCTGGCTTGACCGGCAACTTATGCACCACTATGTCAGTATCTAACCCTGGCATATCCTGATAAGTCCATGCGAAGACATCAACATAATCATGCAGGAGTTCGATTAGCTTCTTGCGCTCACTTCCCTTTGTTGAAGTACCCACCTTTACTTCCTTCTTACTGTCCTCTGTACCTAGGTTAATTATCTCAACGGATTCCCCATGCGCCTGAATAACCTTTTCCTCTTGTTCAACCATTCTCATCAATTCTGGAGGAGTTTCCCAGTCATCCTCAACATCCTCCTCAGCTTGATTAACGGGGTGATCAAAATTAACATATGAACCGTTGGCATCATTATTTTCAAAGTTATTCATTTTAGATCTGCATTTGCGGGAATAGAAAGAAATGAACAAGCAAAATAGAAACACAAGATGAAGACACGTGATAATGAAAAGCAATTTTATTCATTTGAGAGTCCGAAACAACGTTTTATTGATAGATGATATTCGAAGGAAAAACATGCATGCCCTTATGAAATATTCTAAGGCCTTGGGCAGAGCCAAAGAATTTGCATTACAAAATCATTACTTTGGAATGAAAATAACAGGGAAATCAATGATCTTCCAGTTATCAAGCTCTTCATCTGCAGCACTGCGACGCACCAAGTCCACACCTTTGTCTTCCATAACTGATTCTTCCTCAATGACGGCCACCTGATTGGGGTCCAGCATACCCGCGCTCCTGAAGCTCTGGGAGAGATCATAGATAGGAACCTTCTTCAAGCTTGGTTCCCGCCCCTGAAGCTTAGCTAGCCTCCTTTCTCGCTTTTCCTCAGCCATTCTCTTCTTATCAGCTTGAGTGGGCCGATATCCTAACCCACGCCTATCCTTGTACTCTTGCAGCTGAAATGGCGCCAGAATTCCCTGTTCGGACTTTCCCAACCCTTTTCCAATCTGGTAACCATTTTTCAACATGACCTTGGCTACCATGATAGCAGCGTTAGATATCTTTGGTGCAGGCAATGGGGCTTCTTCTCCCACGAACGCAGCATTTGCAATTTCCAGCGACTGAAAGGCAGATTCAAGTGACTCCTCTGCAGCCTCAATGTATTGAGAATGATGGGGCTTGCTAATTATGAACTCTTCTTCTCCAAAAATGACTATCAGCTTGTCGTCGACTACAAACTTAAGCCTTTGGTGGAGGGATGAAGGAACAGCGCCGGCAGCATGAATCCAGGGTCTCCCCAGGAGACAGCTGTAGGATGATGCAATGTCCATGATCTGGAAATTCACATAAAATACTTCTGGCCCTATCTGCATCTGGAACTCCATTTCTCCCATAACCTCCTTCTTGGATCCGTCAAATGCCCTAACTAGTGTTGAGCTAGGCTTCATATACGAACAGTCTACATCTAGTCTGCTCATAGTAGATTTGGGCATGACATTCAAAGAGGATCCATTGTCGATGAGGACCCGAGAGAGTGTATATTCACCACATCTAACTGAAATGTGAAGTGACTGATTATGCCCCTTCCCCTCAGGGGTGAGCTCATCATCAGTAAAGGTAATATAATTGGATGCAACAATATTCCCTACGATGCCATCGAGCTGGTCAACAGTGATGTTCTGGGCTACATGGGCTTCATTTAATACTTTCATTAGAGCAGCACGGTGGGCCTCAGAATTGAGCAGTAGGGACATGATAGAGATCTTTGCAGGAGTGTGGTGCAGCTGGTCCACCACTTTGTAATCACTCTGCCGCATGATCTTCAAAAATTCTGTGGCTTCTTGCTCTGACACCTTCCTACTTTCCTTGGGCTCTTGCGTTATACCTTTACCTTTGCGAACCCTTTCCTCATCTTCCTTTGAGGGACCTTCTTTCAGGACTTCGGGGACATAAACACGTCTGCTTCTAGTGACTCCACTGCTTCCCGCAATGTTTGTGACATCGGGAACAACTTGAGGCTTCTGAATTGGAACTGACATCCCATAGCTCCACGGAACAGCACTGTTCTTCTGATAAGGAGCTGGGACAGGGATCACAATGGTCTTAGGTCTCTCCACGATCGGCTTTCGGCTATACGGGACCTCAAAAGGTTTCTGAACACTTCTATTCTTATCTGATTGGAAAGTCAGCACATCCTCCTCTTTCTCTTGCACACCCATTTGGATTATATGACGATCCAATAGGTCCTGCAAAACTGTCTTGAAGGCCTCACATGCCCCGGCACAATTAACATCAACACAGACTTCTTTCTGAGTACAACCTCTCTGGATGACCCCGAACTTGCACAGCTCTGCATGAATAACCTCTAAGGGTGTCTGGATACACTCCACAGTTCTGATTAAGGATTGGCCCCCCATATCATGGATGGCATTGGTTGCAGGTTTCTCATGACCAGGCAGCGGATCAGTTGTGATGCTTGGGCTTTCTTGTTTGAAGGTTATCCCTTTTGGTATCAATCAGATCTTGCACTACAATTTTAAAGGCCTTGCAGTCCTCAACAATGTAACAGCCCAGGTCCAACGCATTGGCCACCCCAGCACTATTACATCACGGTCTTCTCTACCCCCCTTGTAGAATTTTTGCCTTCCGTGGGAATCGAACCTTGCACCTGAGGCATAAGTGCAAGTTAAACACACCTCCCACTACAAGGGGGGTAGAGAAGACCGTGATGTAACAGTGCTGGGGTGGCCAATGCGTTGGACCTGGGCTGTTACAAACAACGTGTCCAACTGCCCCTTCATGAAATGCACAGGTAACATTGGGATTGTAGCCTCGGAAGTAGGGTGGCTGGACTGGTTTCATGGGTCTGGTATTGATGAGCTTGTTTGTGGCAAGATAGCTGAAAAGGTCAGTATAGGACATGGGGATGGGATCAAAGGTGGTCTGTCAAAGTCAGGCACTTTGAATTTAGGAGGTAAAACCACATCCGGGATGAGACACAGATCACGAGCTTCTCTGGCTCTAGAGCTCGACCCTTCAATCATTCTTAAACGTTCTTCTAACATATGATACCTGTCCCTAGCTTGATGAGTTTCTGTAACACCCCGGTACATTTAACATGTAAAAATACCCAAGTGAGGCAAAGTATAAACATCAGAGATAATAATTCCTGCTCAGACACTGAATACCACTATAAAATTTTTGCTGAAATATAACTTAACCGTCTTATACACAAATAAGACTATACGGTACTCAGACCATAAACTGTCAGCAACTATGGTAGTCAGAGTCATACAAGAAAGCGGAAAGAAAGATAAACAGAACACTAATGCCACAGTGCTGTGATACATAGACAACAGAAGGAAAATAAACTTGAACACAAAGCTAAGTCATCATCCTTCTCCCGGGGCCACCTACTCGTGCCTCTGTGGTTTCTTCTGTCCCTGTTTATCTGTAATACAACAACATTTAAACAGTGAGATACAATCTCAGTGAGTTCTACCGAGACCCCTATCTATACTCTCGGTTCAATTATGGATCCTATTTAATTTAACACGACACCGACTGCAATCCAGTGCTAAATCCCGGTGAACCGTATTATAGGACTTTCTTCCATTCGTGGTTTATTCTCACCACGTGCATTGTAATTCAACACGACACCGACTGCATTCCTGTGCTAAATCCCGGTGAACGTGTTAAGACTCAGTACGGCACCGACTGCAATCCTGTGCTAAATCCCGGTATACCGTACAACAAAACTTTCAACATAACACCGACTGCAATCCTGTGCTAAATCCCGGTGAACCCCCTTACCAATAGTACTTTCCCTAATGGTATGCGGGCCTAGGGTAAGGGATCATGACTTCCCCGCCTAGTATGTTAACATGGGTCGTCACCCAACTCGATATAATAAATATCTCTACAGACACATGGACTCATAGTTCGCTTTGTTATCAATATAGCATATCCGCACACGCATACTATTGTTCGGTTTTTTTCGAAAGAGTTTCAACTTCGAAAGTATTTTATAAAACCCTTTTTAAACATACCCAAAATCATGGCATTATAAGCCTAATATCATTTTAGAAGGGTTAGGAAAGGATTGGAATTGAAACGGAATCATTGCGGGCACTTTGAAAATTTTGGACAGAACTAGGCGCACGGGTCGTGCCCCTGGACGCACGGGTCGTGCGTCCTGTTAGACATTTTTAAACACTGAAACAGAACCAAGCGCACGGGTCGTGCCCCTGGACGCACGGGTCGTGGTCATTTGACAGCATTGCAAAAATGGCCTGTTTTATGAAAATTTGCTTTCCGATCAATCTGAAACTCGCCCCGATCGATTCCTAACTCGAAAACAGACAATACCAGGCAATATTCTAGTCCAATCAACATCAAACAATCAAGTAATTCAATCAAAAACTCAACGATTACGAATTTCATCAAAACGCGATATATTTCAAAATAACGTTTTCGACTCAAAATCTTTCGAAACCAAGTCACACAATTCATTTCAAACGGAATAAACCTAAACGTGAGTAAAACTCACCCTTGAAGCGAGAGTCGTTGCCGAGCCGAAATCACCGATATGTCAAAATCACCGAATCGAACCCAATCAACACCGAATCGCTCCTAACTTCGTTTCGAGCTTCCAATCGCGTTCAATCCGCTCCTAGCTTCGATCCTAAACATAACCCAATCATTGATACAACCTATGAATCCTTGATTTCCACAAATTTCCCCACAAAACCCTCAATTTTCGAAATCAAAAAGGAAGGGGAAAAATGGAGGGGAATCTTACCAAGTTCTTGGGTTATGATGAGGGAGGGAAGATGATGAAGATGATGAATTTTGGAGGGATGGGCTTCACTCCTCTTCTTCCTTTCTCTTCTTCTTTCCTCTTCTTCTTTCTCTTCTTTTCTCTTCTTTTCTTTCTCTTTTCCTTCTCTGCGTATCCCTTTCCTTCTTTCCTTTCTTTCTTTTATTCTTTTCTTTCTTTCAACACACACACACAAATTTAATTAATAAATAAGTGGTAGCGTGGTCCAATTACCATATTGATCTTAATCCCTTATTTCGAATCCAAAACTTCCTTGACCCGTATTATCCGGTTAACGATCTAATGTCATCCAATAAATAATTTTAGCACTCAATAAATTTATCAGTCAAGTACTAAATTATTCCTATTGGGTTAACATCCAAATAATTCGCCTAATTATTTTGAGGATGTTACATCTTCCCCACTTAAAAGAATTTTGTCCTCAAAATTAAACACAACGTACCTCAAGAAAACAAACACGGATACTGAGTCCGCATATCGTCCTCCAACTCTCAAGTAGCTTCCTCGACGGAAAAACCATCCCAAACCACCTTGACAATGGGAATTGACTTCGTCCGTAGCGTCCTCTCGCCACGTTCCATGATGTAATTTGGATGAGGTTGGAAAGACAAGTCCGGTCGGAGGTCAATCGTTTCAAAATCTAACGGTTGACTTGGATCGGGAATGTACTTCCGCAACTGAGACACATGGAATACATCATGCAAATTTGACAATGGAGGAGGCAAGGCGATGCGGTATGCAAGAGGCCCAACTCGCTCGATAATTTGGAAGGGTCCAATATACCGAGGACTGAGTTTCTTCACCCGTAATGCCCTACCTGTGCCAATTGTTGGTGATAATCTCAAAAACACATGATCACCCGACTCAAACTCTAACGGCCTTCTCCTTTTGTCGGCATAACTCTTTTGCCTACTCTGTGCAGCTTTCATTCTTTCCCTGATCTGGCGGATCTTTTCTGTGGTGTCCTGAATCATCTCAGGTCCTAACAATCGGTTCTCACCGACTTCCCACCAACACAATGGAGTTCTACATTTCCTACCATACAACGCTTCAAAAGGTGCCATTCCGATACTGGAATGATAACTGTTGTTGTAAGAGAATTCCACCAATGGAAGATGATCCTCCCATTTCTTCCCATTATCAAGTACTGAAGCCCTAAGCATATCCTCTAATGTCTGGATAGTTCTCTCGGTCTGACCATCTGTCTGCGGGTGATAAGCGGTACTAAGAAGTACTTTAGTCCCCAATGCTTCATTCAGAGCTTTCCAAAATCGAGAAGTGAACTTCGGATCTCGATCCGATACAATACTGGCAGGAATCCCATGTAACCTCACTATGTTCTTCAGATACACTTCTGCTAATTTGGATACCTTACTGCTCGAACGAACTGGAATAAAATGAGCTGATTTAGTTAACCGATCCACAACTACCCAAATGGAGTCGTTACCGGCTTGAGACCTTGGCAATGCCATTATAAAATCCATGGAAATGTCTTCCCACTTCCACACTGGCACGTCCAGTGGCCGTAACAGACCAGCAGGCTTCTGATGTTCGATCTTAACTCTTTGGCAAGTTGAGCATTGAGATACAAACTCAGCAATCTCTAACTTCATTCCATGCCACCAATACATCTGCTTTAAATCTCTATACATCTTGGTGGATCCAGGATGTACAGAAAATAAACTTCGGTGTGCTTCTTCTAGCACTTGCTTTTTAATATCTTCATTATCGGGCACACAGATCCTACCGTTGAAACAAATAACTCCATCACTATCTGTGGTAAAGTCTGGAAACACTTTTTGTGATTGTATCTTCACATCAATCTCCTGTGCTAAGCGAATAGAATCCCTTAATGAACTAGAGATCCTCATGTGGCTCAACACTAACCGGTTCTTCATTGATCTTGCATTCAAATTCAAGTCCCTAAAGGACTCCAACAATTTCATTTCATGCATCATAAACTCTGCTATGTGAATGGATTTCCTACTTAGTGCATCAGCCACAACATTAGCCTTTCCCGGATTATACTTCAATTCGAAGTCATAATCCTTCAGAAATTCCACCCACCGAATCGAACCCAATCAACACCGAATCGCTCCTAACTTCGTTTCGAGCTTCCAATCGCGTTCAATCCGCTCCTAGCTTCGATCCTAAACATAACCCAATCATTGATACAACCTATGAATCCTTGATTTCCACAAATTTCCCCACAAAACCCTCAATTTTCGAAATCAAAAAGGAAGGGGAAAAATGGAGGGGAATCTTACCAAGTTCTTGGGTTATGATGAGGGAGGGAAGATGATGAAGATGATGAATTTTGGAGGGATGGGCTTCACTCCTCTTCTTCCTTTCTCTTCTTCTTTCCTCTTCTTCTTTCTCTTCTTTTCTCTTCTTTTCTTTCTCTTTTCCTTCTCTGCGTATCCCTTTCCTTCTTTCCTTTCTTTCTTTTATTCTTTTCTTTCTTTCAACACACACACACAAATTTAATTAATAAATAAGTGGTAGCGTGGTCCAATTACCATATTGATCTTAATCCCTTATTTCGAATCCAAAACTTTATTGACCCGTAGCACTCAATAAATTTATCAGTCAAGTACTAAATTATTCCTATTGGGTTAACATCCAAATAATTCGCCTAATTATTTTGAGGATGTTACAGTTTCAGCAGGATAGTTCTGAGGAAAACCATTCACACCGTAGTGAGGATTACTCATCGACACTACGGCTGGGTTCACGTGTGGGTCACGTGAGTGAGTGGTATTCCCAGGAATTGGTCCCTGAATTGGGGGATGGACCGTTGCTGGTGAATGAAAGCCAAACGGAGTTCCCGGCGGAATAGGAATCTGAATTTGGCCCTGAGGCGTTCCCGCTCCTCCACTGTTTGCGGCTGAGATGGGTTGGACTTGCTCTGCAACCCTAAGGGGATTACTTCCTGCATTAGCCTCGGCTCCTGGAGGTGTGTATCCGGGTGGAAGTCCCCAAGGCATCCTATGCATAGCTGGTTGGCCCTGGTTGTTGGTCCCTGAAGTATGAGCAAAGGTGTCAGTCTCAAGACTCGGAGGAGGGAGAGCGACAGCAACTTCGGTAGTGATGGCAGGATTTCCAGCGGCAGTTCCGTTCCTCAAAGCTTGTAGTATCCCCATCATTTCAGTCATTTGTGTTTCCATTGCCCCAATTTTCGTTCTCAATTCCCGATTCTCCTGAGCCAATTGCTCTGGATTGGGAACCTCAGCAGTTGGGTTACCATGGTCTGATTCACCACTTCCTAAGTCTTCAATAACAGGACGGTCCGAGTCATTCTGGTTAGTTTCCATGAGCCTTGCTTGCAGACGAGTCAGGTATCGATGTTGGCGAACCAGCTTGCCTTTTTCTATTGATGGAACACAATTCATGAGCGCGAGAATCACATAAATGAATGCAAATGCAATGCGATATGTATGATTTTATGTTTGTTTTGGTGCCGGGAATCGCGGTGCAACTCGTCTTGTCATAGGCGTGTAAGTTTAAAGCTCTAACACTTTTTTTTTTAAATTCTTGGTTGCAACGAGGTTGGAAGCAATAGACAAAACAAACACACTTTATTCAAAAGGAATGAGTACTACAACTTCAAACTCGAAAGAAAAGCAAAGTACAATATTCTGAAGGAAATTATAATTTTTTTTAGAGAAAATTTGCAATTTCCTAAGGATTATTACAATGCTCTAAAGTGGACTTCAAAGGCATATAGCTTTCAATTTCTCCTTCCTTTTTCTCTTCTTGCTTTCGGCTGCCCCCTTGGCCTTCTCCATGAGTTCTTCCGTCAGAATCTTGCAGTACTCGACAAACTCACACACCTTGGCCGGAGTGTTGAAAGGGTTCATTTCCGCTTCAGCTCTTCTTAGCTTCTTGGGAACATCCCTCACAGCTTGGTTAGCTAGTCCTGCTATCTTTGAAAATTTGCTCCTCCAAAGCTGAATCTCATCCCTTAGCTCCTTGACGATCTCTTGGTCTTCTATTCTGCCAATTAATGCCATGAAACGTTTCTCCCAATACTGGCCTTCTGCTTGCGCTTGCCCATAAGATTCCCTTAGGCATCGGAGATTCCTCTTCAATTCTTCCGACCTTCCTTGTTCAAACCCTAAAGCTTGTTGATACTCTTTCAAGATCCCTATGATAGACTCTCTATCTTGCCTGATGCTTTTCACTTGGTTATCCAATTCAAACTTCATCACTTGGAATTCCTCTTTTGACTTAGCTAGCGTATCTCTAACCATTTTCTCATTCCTCCATGACTTGGCATATAGTTTCTTCCATTCACTTGCTTCTGCCACAGCCCTATTCATCTTTGAGGCGCACCTCTTTACTTCCTCTTTAACACCTTTCAAATGTTTTTGAATTTCCCTCTTGCTCTCCTCTTCTATTTCAAGTTTCCTATTGGTTGCTTCAATAGCTGCGGCTTGGAGAGCATTTTCATTTTCTAGCTTCCGCTTGTCTTGCGTCACCTTTCCCAATCTGTTTTGCAAAGCCTTTTTCTCTTCTTCCGCTTTAGATAAGGCCAACTTAGCCTCTTCTAGTTCTTCAATGAGGGGAACGTGGGGTTCCGGTATTTTCTCTTCAAGTGATGGCACCTTTTGGTTGGATGATCGAGTTTCCTTAATCCTCTTTTCAAGCCATTGAGTGAAGGAGATAGCAGTGGTCCTTTTAGATAACTCGCATTTGTCCTTCCGCACCACGGTTTCCCAAGCTTGCAAGACTCGCCGAAGTAAGTCCTCGTCTTTAGGGATCCCCGCATGGAGGTAAAAACGAGACAGCATAGCTTCGGAGGGTGAGTCCCGCATAGGGTACCCGAGTTGTCTCAAGGTCAAAGATGGGTTATAATTGATGCATCCCTGTGTTCCCATGAGAGGAACGTTCTGGAAACTGCCACATTGGAATATCACTGAGGGTTTATCTTCCCAACACTTGTGCGAGAACCATCGAATTTGAAGAGCATCGAGGTTCTTAAAAGTATCCTTCCACTCCTGAGGGCTCATAGTCTTCGGATACAACCCAAGGCATAGGAAAGCAAATCCCCAACATCATTTTTGTTAATGCACACATGACTGATCAACCAAACATATAACACAGGGAAGGAACAACACATCTTATCCTTTCGAAACTCATGATGGCGGGTGAAGGCACGATAGGTCTCTGCGAGAATAGCGGGAACCGGATTGATGGGACTTTTTGCACTCTTGAAAGCTAGGAACGCACCAATCGCGGTTTCATCTATATGTTTCTCAATCTGAGGGAAAAGAACAATGCCGAAGATGGTCAAGGCTAGTACTTGCTTGAAAGAAACCCAATCATTCGATACTACATAACTAGTCATCAAACTCTCAAAGTACTCCTGAGGAAACCCAAATATCTTGTTACGCTCAACTTTGCGGGACCGCACCTCTCCTACACTGATTTGTAACAGGGAAGCAAACTTCTCATCTGAATAATACCGCCCCTGATACTGGTAAGGTCTAACCTCTGAGCGATCAAAACCCAGAATCTTCTCATACTCCTCTAGGGTAGGCGCCATTTGGAAGTTCTTGAAAAGAAAGCACCTAACCTCTGAATCATAGAACCAACATAGGGCGGCAATGGCTGTAACACCCTAAATATCTAATTAATTTATTTAATTAAGTATTTAGGAATTTATTTTAATTAATTGGATATAATTTAATTAATTGAAATTATGTTAAAATGGTGTAGGTGGTATTAGAAGGTGGAGGCGCCAATTAGATGAACTTGGGCTTAAGTGAAAAGCCCAAGCCCATGATCCATGTAATATGTGAAGTTGCTAGGTCATTTGGGATTAGGGTTTTAGCTTAGGCATTTTGCGAATTGGAGAAAGAGAAAGAGAGAAGAGGCGCCGTGGAGAAGAGAGAAAGAAGGGAGAGGTCGCGAGCTCAAGGAGGAAGAGGAACGTGACCCGTTGCTGTGGTTCTGTTCGTGACTGTCTCTAGGGCTCCTGTTCTTCAAATCCAAGGTAAGGGGAGTTCTATCTTTCTATATAATAGATGTTTATGATAGGTTTTAGGGTAGGGTTAGCCTAGATCTATCCATGATCATGAATGTGTATGTGATTTCATGTTTTGTTGATGATTTGTGCGTGACTTTCATGATCGGCGTGTGATTTCATGTTGTCTTTATGATTTGTATGTGATTTGATGTATTCGTGTCGCTCGGAATCCGTTTGTTGGTGTTATGGGCGCATAGGGCGCCATAGGTGTGGTTGTGTGTTGCTGGATTTTGTTGCTGGAAGTGTTGCTGGGCGCTGGGCGCCAGGCGCCAGGCGCTGGGCGCCAAGGGCGCCGTGTGCGTGTGTGCTGTGTGCGTGTGTGTTGTGTTGCTGAGCGCTGGGCGCCAGGTGCCAGGCGCTGGGCGCCAAGGGCGCTGTGTGCGTGTGTGCGTGTGTTGTGGGGCGCCAGGCGCCAGGCGCTGGGCGCCAAGGGCGCTGTGTGCCCGTGTTGCGCGCCTGTTGCGCTGTGTTGCTTCTGGATGTCTAAGTTTGTGTCTTAGGCGCCCAGTGCCTGGGCGCCATTTCCAGGATGTTCCCGATTTCTAATAAAAACTGTTTTCGCTATATCTTTTGACTCGGGCATCCGTTTTAAACGTTTCAAAAAGTTTTGGGAAGCTTTTTCGGTTGTCTACCTGTGCGTCCTATTTTTAAAATAAAAACTTATTATTTTCTGGTGGTTTCTGGGCGCCCAAGTGGCTGTCCCCGGTGGTCATCCCAGTGACGTTGTAAAGCCGTATTGAGTCCTTTAAAAATCCTTTTTGCGTATAACCAACAGTTTTAACGCTTTAGTGTCAAAATGGGTGATTATGACGATGATGCCCTTAGTGGCTAGTTAAATGACGTTTTTGCCCTTAGTGGCCAATATTATTGATGATGATGTGTAAATGACGATGATGCCCTTAGTGGCTAGTTAAATGACGTTTTTGCCCTTAGTGGCCAATATTATTGATGATGATGTGTAGATGATGATGATGCCCTTAGTGGTTAGTTAAATGACGTTTTTGCCCTTAGTGGCCAATATTATTGATGATGATGTGTAAATGACGACGATGCCCTTAGTGGCTAGTTAAATGACGTTTTTGCCCTTAGTGGCCAATATTATTGATGATGATGTGTAAATGACGGTGATACCCTTAGTGGCTATTGTTTGATTGATGACGTTTATGGATAAGTGACGATGAGGCCCAAAAGGCTAAGCGACGGTGATAATAAGCGACGATGAAATATAGCGACGTTGTTGTGTGTAATTATAAAATGACAGGTGCTGTGCCTCTTATTTGGCAAATTGGTAAGTGACGGGTCACATAGTTGACTGTGATTGTGTGTTTGTGTGCGGTGCATGTCATAGTGTCTCATGTATTCCATGTGCATGAACCCAGCGACGATGAGGCCATAAAGGCTAAGCGACGATGAGGCCATAAAGGCTAAGCGACGATGATGAAAGGTACCTCATGCATATGCCCGCGAGTGGGTTGCATTTCATATAGTTACATGACATCGTGATGGGTTGTTGTAATGACGTAATTGATGACTGTGATGTGGTTATGATAACTCTATTTTATATAGAGTTATTCATACAATTAAGCTTGAGTTATTGCTTATTTTCAAGAACATTTATATATATTTATAGCTTATTTATCAAGGAATAACATTCTAAATATTCAAATGGATAAAGGGCAATGATCTAGGCAAAATGCACAAATCTTGTTAGGTTTGATGTTTTTGTTCAGTGCAGCTACTGCAGGAGTGGAAACACTGCCAACATCAGGAGTGGAAACACTAGGAGTGGAAACACTGCCAACACCTGCTAAATTCTGCAGTTTATACCAAAACATCCAAAGACCATTTCAATGCTTCCACACTGGATTTGTGACGTCATGCCTGGTCACCTAGAGCTGAGCCACTTGCAGAAGTCGGCGATACACATAAAAATCAAGTTGCAAGACTCAACTTATCTAAAAGACATGTGGAACTTCTCCAATGGACCTCATCTTTTGTTATGCATGCAAGCGACCACCTATGCAGCTTGCTTGATTGGTTGTCTACAACTAACCATGTTTGGTCCCCTCAGCTGATCTTTCGCGCCAAAGGAAACCCCTTGCAAGAGGAAAGCTTTCAAGCCTATAAATAGAAGCCATATCTTCACTTATCTAGAATCAATCTTTTAAAATCCTTCACATCTTTAAATCCTTCATCTTTCATTTGCTTAGTTTAGGTTTTGTTTATTTTCATTTCAAGTTTCTAAGGAGAGGAAGTGCTTGACAACCATTCCCTTCACTTCTACTTTGAAGAAATTCGTGTAAGAAATCTTTATTGTACTTCAACTTAGGGAACTTAATGCAAAAGATCTTCTATTCAAGTAATCTCTACTCTTTTAAGTTCTTTTGCTTTATTATTCATTTACTTATGTTCTTTGCATATTCTTTGCTTTATAACATGAGTAACATGAGCTAAATTCCCTTAAGTTGAGATGTTCTAACCTTGTAATGAACTTCTAAATATGTTATTATGGTTTATGTAGTGTAAACACTTTAAACTCTTGCATAATACTTCTTTCAACTTATTCTGGAATTGATCACTTTAGAATAGGTAAAATTTGTAGCAGCAGACATGGGCTACATTTATGAACTCAAGAGTTAATATGGACAAGTATTTAATAAAGGAAACTTTGTTAAATACATGCTAAAACCTAGACATAGGATAGCATAGTCCTTAGGATAATAAAATTACAAGAGTGAACCTATTTAGCAACTTGGATCATTGTTAGGAGGCAAGGGAGGAATTGACAAACCTTTCTTTACTGTAAAAAACAAAGATCATAAGAGCTTGTAATGAAACTCTAAAGAGAAGTGCTGAAAGGCACAAACTGATGCACCTACATCCAGTGTTCCCACACTACATACTCCATTAAAACACTTAGAAGTAAAGTACTTGGTGAAAACATCTCAACTACTTTTTCCACTGATTTCTCACACATTTTATTGCTTATTACTATTTTTACTTACTTTGAAAACTCCAAACCAAAAATACTGAATAGTGTAGACACACTAAGTGTACACTTTGAACTACAAAAATTTACAATACATAATCCCTGTGGGTTCGACCTTTCTTATCACTTTATTACTTGTGTGACTATGTATACTTGCATATATTAAAATAACCACACCAGGTTACTCTAGTGCTGTGACTTTGACTTATTGCTTATCATATGATTTATTATATGGATTGAATTGGACTCACCCTTCTGTTTGAATGTTACCCCTATGCGGTAACGTGCAGGTGATCACGAGTGAAGACCTAGGTATCTTCACTAATTTGAGTCGGGTCGTCATGCTCTGATACGTAGCGCTCAGGGGGGAAACGAACTCGATGTTTTTAAGACCATTTTGGTTGTTATGTGTTATTTGATGGTTTCTCTTTATTTTATTTTCCGCTGCGTAGTTAGTTCTATTGATGTCAAGGTTGTGGTGACGATGACTGATGCTTGAGGTTTTCCCCATTGGGGGCGTGCTACGTATTGCACAGTTATTGATGTTGAACTATTTTATTGAAGTACGATGTTTTATTCGAAGTATGTGTAACATTCCTTGCGATGAAAGTGATTTTGAAACTTTGATTTTACAATCAAATTAACGGGTAGAAAAGGGGTGTTACATTAGTGGTATCAGAGCAGTTCGGTCTGTCCGGCCAATGTTGTCCTGTCATAGTGTCTTATGACAATTAAGAATTGTTAGATTAGTTCTAAATTTTTGGTTTGTGCTGCAGTGATAATTTGAAATGGCTGGGAGAAACGATGCTGCTCTTGCTGCTGCGCTGCAAGCTATGGCTCAGGCTGTGCAGAATCAGCAGAATGCTGGGGAGAACGCTGGTTTTCGGAGTCTGACTACTTTCCAGAGAGAGAATCCGCCCACTTTTAAGGGCAAATATGATCCAGATGGTGCTATGGCTTGGTTGAAAGAGATCGAGAGGATTTTCAGGGTGATGGACTGCACTGTTGAGCAGAAGGTCCGTTTTGGTACTCACATGTTAGATGAGGAGGCCGACGACTGGTGGTTGGCTACTAGGCAGAGGTTGGAGACTGTGCAGGAAGAGATTACCTGGGAGGTATTCAGCAGAGAATTTCTGAGAAGGTATTTTCCTGAAGATGTCCGAGGAAAGAAAGAAATAGAGTTCCTGGAACTGAAGCAGGGTGGTATGTCTGTGACTGAGTATGCGGCGAAGTTTGTGGAATTGGCAAAATTCTATCCGCACTATAGTGAGGCTACAGCTGAGTTCTCGAAATGCATCAAGTTCGAGAATGGTTTGAGGCCTGACATCAAAAAGGCGATTGGTTACCAGAAGATCCGTGTGTTCGCTGATCTGGTTGATAGCTGTAGGATCTTTGAGGAGGACAGCACTGCACATTACAAAGCTGTGTCTGAGAAAAAGGGTAAGTTTCCGAATCGAAGCAAGCTGTATGAGGTTCCTGCGGGTAAGAGTTATCAGAGGGCTGCTGGAGGTAAGAGGGCTAGTGGGGGAGATGCTCCTGCTAGCATTGTCTGTTTTAAGTGTGGCAAACCTGGCCACAAGAGTACTGCATGCGGGTCTGATGAGAGAGTTTGCTACCGTTGTGGTAAAAAGGGTCATATGGCGGCCGAGTGTAGGGTCAAGGATGTGGTGTGTTTCAACTGTGGTGAATCTGGGCATATTAGTACAAAATGTACAAAGCCGAAGAAAGAAAGGGCTAGTGGGAAAGTGTTCGCATTGGCAGGAGAGGAGCCTGCTGAGAGGGATGGTCTTATTAGAGGTACGTGTTTCATTAACGGTACTTCTCTGAGATCTCTTATTGATACTGGTGCTACCCATTGCTTTATATCTGTTGATTGTTGTAAAAGATTGGGTCTTGTTTTATCTGCTATGTATGGGGATATGGTTGTCGATACTCCTGCGAAGGGGTCGGTGATTACTTCCCAGATGTGTTCTCAGTGTCCCATGTCGATCTTCGGCAGGGACTTTGTTGTGAATTTTGTTTGCTTGCCGTTGAGAGGACTGGATGTAATCTTGGGCATGGACTGGTTAGAGAATAACCACGTCCATATCAACTGTCGTAGCAAGTCAGTTAGCTTCGGGGAAGAAGATTCTGTTTTGGTATCCGCTAGTCAGTTGAAGAAGTTGAGGAAAGAAGGAGTTCAGCTATTTTCGTTGATGGCATCGTTGTCTGCTGAGAGTCAAGCTGTTATTGGGGAACTGCAAGTGGTACGCGAATTTCCTGAGGTTTTTCCTGACGAAATTCCGGGTGTGCCGCCGGAGAGGGAAGTTGAGTTCTCGATTGATCTTGTACCTGGTACGAGGCCCGTGTCTATGGCACCGTACAGGATGTCGGCGTCGGAATTGTCTGAGTTGAAGACGCAACTCGAAGAATTGCTTGAGAAAAAGTTTGTGAGACCGAGTGTATCACCGTGGGGAGCTCCGGTATTGTTAGTAAAGAAAAAAGATGGGAGTATGAGGTTATGTGTGGACTATCGTCAGTTGAATAAGGTAACTATTAAGAACAAGTATCCGCTTCCGAGGATCGACGATTTGATGGATCAGTTGGTGGGTGCCCGTGTTTTCAGCAAAATTGATTTGAGGTCCGGATATCATCAGATTAAGGTGAAGGATGAAGATGTTCAGAAGACAGCTTTCAGGACAAGGTATGGGCATTATGAGTATTCAGTGATGCCGTTCGGTGTGACCAATGCACCTGGTGTATTTATGGAATATATGAATCGTATTTTCCATAATTACCTAGATCGGTTTGTGGTGGTCTTCATAGATGACATTCTAGTTTATTCTAAGTCGGAGGAAGAGCATGCCGAGCACCTGAAGTCAGTATTGGAAGTTCTGAAAGAGAAAAAGTTGTATGCTAAGTTATCCAAGTGTGAGTTTTGGCTGAAAAAGGTGAGTTTCCTTGGGCACGTAATTTCTGGTAATGGTATTGCGGTTGATCCGGCAAAAGTAGAAGCAGTGTTGGAGTGGGAGGCTCCGAAATCCGCAACAGAGATCAGAAGCTTTTTGGGTTTGGCTGGGTACTACAGGAGGTTCATCGAGGGTTTTTCCAAGTTGGCCCTTCCGTTGACTCAGTTGACTTGTAAGGGTAAAGTTTTCGTTTGGGATGCTCGGTGTGAGGAAAGTTTTATGGAACTGAAGAAGAGATTGACAACGTCGCCTGTTTTGACGTTGCCTAATCCGGAGGAACCGTTTGTTGTATATTGTGACGCTTCGAAGATGGGTCTTGGTGGTGTGCTGATGCAAGATGGGAAAGTCGTTGCGTATGCGTCGAGGCAGTTGCGGGCTCATGAGAAAAATTACCCTACGCATGATTTGGAATTGGCTGCTGTGGTATTTGTGCTTAAGATTTGGAGGCACTATCTTTATGGTTCGAGGTTTGAGGTGTTCAGTGATCATAAGAGTCTGAAGTATCTGTTCGATCAGAAGGAATTGAATATGAGACAGCGTCGGTGGTTGGAGCTCTTGAAGGATTATGACTTCGGTTTGAATTACCATCCCGGCAAGGCTAATGTCGTGGCTGATGCTTTAAGCCGGAAGTCTTTGCATATGTCGGCAATGATGGTGAAGGAATTAGAGTTGATTGAGGAATTCCGAGATTTGAGTTTGGTTTGTAGAATGACACCTCGTAGTGTCAAGCTGGGAATGTTAAAGATCGATAATGACTTTCTGGGCAGCATCAGAGAGGCTCAGAAGTCAGATGTCAAGTTGGTAGATTTAATGAATGGGGTTGGTCAATCTGAAGATGAAGATTTCAAATTGGATTCTCGTGGTGTGTTGAGGTTCCGGGGTAGGATCTGTGTTCCGGATGATGCGGAGATGAGAAAGGCAATTTTGGAGGAGGGCCACCGTAGCAAGTTGAGTATCCATCCTGGGGCAACAAAAATGTATCAAGATCTGAAAAAGATGTTTTGGTGGTATGGTATGAAGAGAGATGTGGCACAGTTTGTGTATGCCTGTTTGACCTGTCAGAAGTCGAAGGTTGAGCATCAGAAGCCTGCAGGGTTGATGCAACCGTTGGAGATTCCAGAGTGGAAGTGGGATAGCATTGCGATGGACTTTGTGACGGGATTGCCGAATACAGTTAGGGGTCATGACGCTATTTGGGTGATCGTTGATAGGTTAACGAAGTCTGCTCACTTTGTTCCTATTAATGTCACTTATCCGGTGTCGAGGTTGGCAGAGGTCTATGTCAAAGAAATTGTGAAGTTGCATGGTGTTCCGAAGAGTATTGTGTCAGATAGGGATCCGAGGTTCACTTCTGAGTTTTGGACGGGTTTGCAGAAGGAATTGGGTTCAAAGTTGAAAATGAGTTCGGCATATCATCCTCAGACAGATGGTCAGTCAGAGAGGACAATTCAGTCGTTAGAAGATTTGTTGAGGGCTTGTGTCTTGGAACAAGGGGGTTCATGGGATTCCTACCTTGCGTTGATTGAGTTTACCTATAACAACAGTTACCATTCCAGTATCGGGATGGCACCGTTTGAAGCATTGTATGGTCGAAAGTGTAGAACGTCGTTGTGTTGGTATGAGTCGAGGGAGAGTGTAGTGTTGGGACCGGAGATTGTCCGGGAGACTACAGAGAAAATCAAGATGATCCGTGAAAAGATGAAGGCTTCGCAGAGTCGTCAGAAGAGTTATCATGACAAGCGGAGGAAAGATTTAGAGTTTCAGGAGGGTGAGCATGTGTTCTTGAGGGTTTCTCCTATTACCGGTGTTGGTCGAGCGTTGAAGTCGAAGAAGCTCACTCCTCGCTTTGTTGGTCCTTATCAGATTTCTGAGAGAATCGGAAATGTGGCTTATAGGGTGGCTTTACCGCCAAATCTTTCGAATTTGCACGACGTGTTCCATGTGTCACAACTTCGGAAGTATGTTTCGGATCCATCTCATGTGATCCATATGGATGATGTAGAAGTGCGGGATAATCTCACTGTGGAGACGATGCCCGTACGGATTGAGGGTCGTGAAGTGAAAGTGCTTAGAGGCAAGGAAATTGCATTGGTGAAAGTGGTTTGGCTAGGAGCTGCCGGTGAGAGTATGACTTGGGAGCTAGAAAGCAAGATGCGGGAGTCCTACCCAGAGTTGTTTGATCAGGTAAATTTCGAGGACGAAATATTCTAAGTGGGGGAGAGTTGTAACACCCTAAATATTTAATTAATTTATTTAATTAAGTATTTAGGAATTTATTTTAATTAATTGGATATAATTTAATTAATTGAAATTATGTTAAAATGGTGTAGGTGGTATTAGAAGGTGGAGGCGCCAATTAGATGAACTTGGGCTTAAGTGAAAAGCCCAAGCCCATGATCCATGTAATATGCGAAGTTGCTAGGTCATTTGGGATTAGGGTTTTAGCTTAGGCATTTTGCGAATTGGAGAAAGAGAAAGAGAGAAGAGGCGCCGTGGAGAAGAGAGAAAGAAGGGAGAGGTCGCGAGCTCAAGGAGGAAGAGGAACGTGACCCGTTGCTGTGGTTCTGTTCGTGACTGTCTCTAGGGCTCCTGTTCTTCAAATCCAAGGTAAGGGGAGTTCTATCTTTCTATATAATAGATGTTTATGATAGGTTTTAGGGCAGGGTTAGCCTAGATCTATCCATGATCATGAATGTGTATGTGATTTCATGTTTTGTTGATGATTTGTGCGTGACTTTCATGATCGGCGTGTGATTTCATGTTGTCTTTATGATTTGTATGTGATTTGATGTATTCGTGTCGCTCGGAATCCGTTTGTTGGTGTTATGGGCGCATAGGGCGCCATAGGTGTGGTTGTGTGTTGCTGGATTTTGTTGCTGGAAGTGTTGCTGGGCGCTGGGCGCCAAGGGCGCTGGGCGCCAAGGGCGCCGTGTGCGTGTGTGCTGTGTGCGTGTGTGTTGTGTTGCTGAGCGCTGGGCGCCAGGTGCCAGGCGCTGGGCGCCAAGGGCGCTGTGTGCGTGTGTTGTGGGGCGCAAGGCGCCAGGCGCTGGGCGCCAAGGGCGCTGTGTGCCCGTGTTGCGCGCCTGTTGCGCTGTGTTGCTTCTGGATGTCTAAGTTTGTGTCTTAGGCGCTGTGTTGCTTCTGGATGTCTAAGTTTGTGTCTTATAGCGACGTTGTTGTGTGTAATTATAAAATGACAGGTGCTGTGCCTCTTATTTGGCAAATTGGTAAGTAACGGGTCACATAGTTGACTGTGATTGTGTGTTTGTGTGCGGTGCATGTCATATTGTCTCATGTATTCCATGTGCATGAACCCAGCGACGATGAGGCCATAAAGGCTAAGCGACGATGATGAAAGGTACCTCATGCATATGCCCGCGAGTGGGTTGCATTTCATATAGTTACATGACATCGTGATGGGTTGTTGTAATGACGTAATTGATGACTGTGATGTGGTTACTCTAGTGCTGTGACTTTGACTTATTGCTTATCATATGATTTATTATATGGATCGAATTGGACTCACGCTTCTGTTTGAATGTTACCCCTATGCGGTAACGTGAAGGTGATCACGAGTGAAGACCTAGGTATCTTCACTAATTTGAGTCGGGTCGTCATGCTCTGATACGTAGCACTCAGGGGGGAAACGAACTCGATGTTTTTAAGACCATTTTGGTTGTTATGTGTTATTTGAGGGTTTCTCTTTATTTTATTTTCTGCTGCGTAGTTAGTTCTATTGATGTCAAGGTTGTGGTGACGATGACTGATGCTTGAGGTTTTCCCCATTGGGGGCGTGCTACGTATTGCACAATTATTGAAGTTGAACTGTTTTATTGAAGTACGATGTTTTATTCGAAGTATGTGTAACATTCCTTGCGATGAAAGTGATTTTGAAACTTTGATTTTACAATCAAATTAACGGGTAGAAAAGGGGTGTTACAATGGCACTCTCTTGTACTTCTAACTGTAATAACTTGCGGATGTTCCCATAAGTCTTGTCGAAGGACCGGAGCTCAATAGGACCTAATAGGGAAGCATACTCCTTCAAACTAGTTACATCAATCTTCTTTACAATGGGGAACCTCGAATTGAATGGGGTTTTGCCTTTTGATTCCATATTGCTTTCTTACACCCCTGTGACAAGGTTCGGTGTTATGTTGCGATTTCCGGCAAACAAACTTTAATGCATGAAGAATGCAAATGATGAAAGCTTTTTTTTCAAAAAAATTTTCAGGTGCAAATGCAATGGTGCAAAATGATGTGAATGCGAAATGATGCGTTATTTACATGGAAAAAGGGTAAGAAAATGAGGTTAATGGTGGTATTTTGAACATTTTCAGAGATACACGCTACATGCCACCTCATGTAGGTGTTTATGAGGGGAAAAGAAAATTACTTTCTACAATTTTGAAATAGAGTTTGAGAAAAAGGAATGCCCAAGCTAATGCAACAAACAAAGGCGTGCCCCCGTGTCCTACAAAGGGTGGGAATCCTAGGGTCTAGAGTCGACGAAAAGGGTAATCCTCCCATGTAGGTTCTAATCACTTCCTCACAATGGCAACCAAGAGCTAAAGTCTCTCTCATGATGACACCCCCAATCGTAGAAAGCTACCGAGTGTGAGGCATCATGACAAAGCGTACTCTTGGGCGAAACTTTCATGAGAGCCATACAGACAAAGGTCTACGAATGGCAGTCACTAATCGTTCCCACTTTCCTAGGTTTTTGTTCAGACATTGGGTTTTAGGCCCCACTCAATGCTCACAAGTATAGGGTGTGAAGTGTGTGTTGAGGGCACAACACCTAGAAATAACTACCCTTCCCCACCTGCAAGAAAAACCATGAACAGTCCAGACAAAAAGGTCGTCTACCCTAGGGTTCAACATGCATACATCATTTCAATATACAAACCATTCTAAGAAGTCAACAATAATTACACGCATTGCTTACCTCAAAGAAAAGGAGACGAGAAGAAGGAATGTTCTAAAATCTAGGAAACAAATTACATGGAAAATAGAACAAAAGTAGGAAGAAGGGAGGTAAAACAAGGCATATTAAATCAGCAAAGCAAATCACACATTCAATTAATCGGCTTGACCCACTTAAGAAAAAGAATTCCCCAGCAGAGTCGCCAGCTGTTGCACCCCGAAAAATCCTTGGAGGGATTTTTCTTCGCACAACGTGATTTTAGAGTCGCCACCAATATTTTTTAAAGGTAAAACATCGAAAAAACCTTTTTTGGAAAGCAATGGTCTTTGGAACCATTAGATTTGGGCTCAGGGGTCTAATTACATATGGGGAAGGTATTAGAACCTCATAACGTCCCTTCAAAGAAGGGTTACCTTAATTAAATGTGTGATTTGCAAAGTTGATTCGGAAAAATGCTTTGTTTTTACCTCTTTTGTTGATGGGTGACTTAATGAAAAATTTCTAGTTTTCGCGCTTGACGGAGGGGATCCGCTCCTACGTATCTCCCGGTTGGAAAAGTGTTTGGTTTTTGAAAGGAAAAATGTTTTGGGTTTGTTGTGCTTGACGGAGAGTATCCGCTCCTACGTATCTCCCGGTGCGATGGAGAATTCAAAGCTACGTAGTTCTGGGTTGTCTAGAAAAAGGTTTTTATTTTTTATCTTGTTAAATTGTGAAAATCGAGCTTTCATGATGATCAATTGAGCAAAGGCTCCAAGTGACCACCATTAGCACTCCATTGTTAATAATCATGCAAGCAAAGGCTTCGCAAGACTACTAACAACGTTTTTGGTTTAGTGAAAATCTTTAGGAAAATTAGGCATTCATGACGATCAATTGAGCAAAGGCTCCAAGTGATCGCCACTAGTACCTCATTGTTGATAATCATGCAAGCAAAGGCTTCGCAAGACTACTAACAAAGTTTGATTTTGAAAAGTTTTCGCAGTTGGATTGATTCTTGTTTAGGGAAAAGAAAATCTATTATTTGGGAAAAAAGGTTTGTGAAAAAAATAAGTTTACTTAGGGGAAAGAAACAAAATTTTAAAAAAGAGAAACAGGGGGTGCAGTAGTAAAATGGGGTGCAAGTTACAGGAGGGCTGTATTATTAAAACTGGGGTGTAGGTAATAGCCCATTCTCATTTTTATTGGGCTGGTCCGTTTCAAAAAAATCATGGGCTTCAGGGGGGCGCATACTATCAAAAGTTGGGTGCAAATAATAATCTAAATTAAAAAAACGAATGGACAGAAATGCCCTTGAGGCTCTACACTATATAAGCCAAAACTAAAAAGGAAACCCTAATTCTCTCTTTTTTTTTACGCGGCGCCGTCCCACTCCCCAAATCTCTCAACCCTAATTTCTCCAATCTTCCCTCTTTCTCCGTCTCACTTCACGGAAGCTGCGACTCCTCCCCTTTTTTCTTCGTCCACCACCGTCTAACCCTATCTCCTTCTTCCTCTCTATTCCGGCACCGTTCACCCATACATCATGGGAGAGAGAGATTTTGAAGAGTGAGAAAAAAGAATGGGAGTTCAGAGGGAGAGAGCAGCGAGTTCGGCGTGAGAGAGAGATGGGGGGAAAACGCAAAGAGGGAGAGGGTGATAGCGAGGAGCGAAGGTGAAGGGTGGTTGACGACGGTGATGCGACGCGACAGTAGTGGGTTTTGCGGTGATGGACGGCGCTGACGCGATGATGGAGATGGTGGCAGTGGCTACGTTGTCGTTCGGTTTTAAGGGTCACGAGGGAAGAGGAACGGCGAGGGTTCAGTTAAAGAGGGCTGATGGCGGCGTTTGGAGCGAACGGCCACCGTCTACGGTGGCCGGGACTAGTGGGTAAGGTTTCGGTTCCTCCTGCTTTTATATTTTCCCTTTTCTCCTCACTCTTCTAGTCTGATTGCCCCTTTTTTTATATTTGTTTTTTTTGCTTTTCCTGGTGATTCACGGCCAACGGTGACAGGAGGGACGACGCCGAGCCTTACGGTGGTGCTCGCTGATGGTGACGACGTGATTGGGGAGGACGACCACCGTCTACGGTGGTCGGAGCTAAAGGGGTAAGCTTCGGTTCCTCCTGCTTTTATATTTTCTCTTTTCTTATTTTGTTTTCTCTGTTTTGATTTCTACTTCTACCTGTTTTTTATTTCTGATTTCTAAAAAAAAAGACCATAAACTAAACCGTAATCTTTGCCTAATTTCTTTTCTCTAAAATGAACTGACAGAACTTTAATTTTGTCTTTAATCTGTTTCGATTTTTGTTTTTAAGCCTAACCTCATATTCTAGGAGCTTTAATTCGTTCATGATAAACACACATTAGCCTGTTCCTAATACTGAATTGAAACCCTAATTGAGTCCTAGACTTTTTTAACCTAATCTATTCAGAGGATGCATACATATGTATATATGACTAAGGATACTGAAAAACAAACATGCTTACAGTTGCCATATGAGCATCTAACACATTACAGAATACACCTACACCTATACCTACATTTTATTTTTGAATAAAAGGGGCACCAACCTGTTTTTCCAGATTCTGAACTTGTTTGATTGTTGTCAATCACTGCTACTGCTACCCTGACTACTTCTGCTCCTGCTAATTCTGTTTCTGGATTTTTAGTGTTTTGCGATTAGGGTTTCAACGTGAAAACCCTAATCTTTTGGTTCTGAATTCTATGTAATTTCTGTCTGTGTGAGTTGCTGTGTTTGCTGTGTGTATCGTTTTCCTCCCTTAACACTGTTTCTGTTCATTGTATTTATAGGCAGGAAATTATGGTGTAGGTGTGGGTGTTGAGCAGAGGATCAAAGCTCATAGGAGACAAAAGCATAACAGCCACTGAAATATCCAGCAGCAGCAGCAAGGGGTGGCAGCAGGGGCAGCAACCTGTTTTTGCCTAAAATGTAAAAAGCCAAGGGACAAGATAAAAGAGCTTGAGATTGTAGCTCAAAATATTTTTCCTTTCCCAGCAACAGCTAGGGAGCGCTGGATCCATTCCTTTTAATCCCTTTTTTTTAAATTTTTTTTTGTACTACTTTGTATTTACTTATTTTTGTCTTCTTCATGTAGCAAAGTTGACTTCCCATTTTCGGTACTACTTAATTAATTTTTTTGTTTGTATATGTAACCAATTAAATAAAAAGGACAGCTGAGTTTAATTTATTATTACTATTTTTTTATGATAATAAAAGCGGTAAAAATAACGCGCACCGACGCAACTACTCACACACGAATCGCAATCAACGCGCGCTCGCGTTAAGACTATGAACGCGTACCTGACTTTAATGCGCACACGCGTAAGTCATTAAAACCGATTTTATTTTATCCTCACTTCTCTAAAAAAGAAAACGGTAAAAATAAACGCGCACCGACGCAACTACTCACACGACTCGAAACGCGCGCTCGCGTTATTTATTATTATTTTTATTATATTTTTGGGACTCTTTTTTTTTAAAGTAACGAGTGTCAAACAAAATCATTGCACGAGAGTGCCAAAGACACTCGCGTTTAGAACAATATGCGAAACGATAAAATTTTGGGATTTTTCAATTAGTCGGACAAAATTAGAGTATGACAGCGTCACGTATCGCTTTAGACGCGTGTGTCTCTGGCACTCTCGTATAACGATTTATTTGATGCTCGTTTTATTTTATTTTGCTATTGTTATTTATTTAGCCTATTGTCATCAGTGAAAAATAATAATAAAACGATAGATAAAGAACCTATTAGTCAAATTTTCTTTTCTTGTCATATAACATAGTTTTTTTTACATATGTGAACCAAAAAGGCAAAATAGCAAAATAATACAAAAAAGGCTAAATTATAGTTTTGGTCCCCCTATTTTCAAAAATTCAGACATTTGGTCCCCCTATTTTAAAACTCAGACATTTGGTCCCTCAATTTTAAAAAATCAAAGACATTTAGTCCTAAGAGGAATTTTCAGTTTTTTATGGCTAATAATGAAAGACATTTGGTCCCTCAATTTTAAAAAATCAAAGACATTTGGTCCCCCAATTTTAAAAAATCAAAGACATTTGGTCCCTCTTTGGACTAAACGTATTTGATTTTTTAAAATTGGGGGGCCAAATGTGTGAGATTTAAAACAGGGGGACCAAATGTCTGAATTTTTGAAAATAGGGGGTCCAAAACTATAATTTAGCCTACAAAAAATAATACAAAAATAAAAAAAAACCAAAAAATGTAAAACCAAAAAGAAGAGAGCTGCGCAGCAAGCTTGCTGTTTTGCCCTAGAGCTGTCCTTTGGATCCCCTTTTCTTGCCCTTGTCCTTCCTTTGACTGTCCTTGGCACCCTAAAATTGCTCCACCTGTTGTCCTTTTATTCCTCTCAAAGATGCTGTCCTTTTGATGCCATCTTTTTGCCCTAATTGCTGACTGCCCTCAGCACCCCGTCCACCTATAAAAACAGCAACAGTAGCACAATCAAAGGGGCAGACACAATCAACGAAATTGACACCAAATATGGAGAAAAATACCCAAACAGATACAGACTGATTGAGCAATACACAGCAATATTCAGAGAGATACAGTGACTGAAATACACAAAAAATACACATACACACAGATACGAAATTCAGAAAATTCAGAGCAAGAATTAGGGTTTCACACCGAAACACTAACCACAACAGCAATAGCAACAAGGAAGGCAGTAGTAGCAGCTAAAACGATAACAGAGCAAATAAGAGGTTTTACAGAAGCTGGAATCGAGGTTGGTCTTTTACCCAAATTGGTACATAATAGATCATTTTGTAAAAATGTAGCTGTTATTATTCTGAGATCAATATCGAACTGAGCATATGAACTAAAGAAAATAATTAGGTCTAGTTTATATTCTGTTTTTTAGAAGTACTAATACTCTAAATAAATTAGGGTTGCTGTCTTTTTAGAAAACGAAATTAGGCATAAATAGATTAGGTCAAGAAATTAGGGTTTTGTTTTAAAAAAGAAAGGAAAAAGGAATCACAAAAAATAAAGAGCAGAAGCAGTAGGAGAAAGAACAGAAACAGTAAAAAAAAGGGATAAAAAGGAGAATCGGAATCGTACCATTCCCGACCACGGTAGACGGTGGTCGTCTCCCTCAACGTCGCCTTCCCTCACGGCGAGCCTCCAACAAACGACCAAACACCACCACTATCGCAAACCCAAGCACCACCGTCTGCCACCCCTACCTCCGTCTTCGCCGTCGTACCACCACCATGAGCCATCACCAAAAGCCCTCATTGTTCTCCCTTTTAGCACCACCGTCTGCCACCCCTACCTCCGTCATCGCCGTCGTACCACCACCATGAACCATCACCAAAACCCCTCATTTTTCTCCCTTTTCGCACGTGACCATTGCACCGTCGCCATAGCCGGACGGAGAATGGCCGATCAATGGCGTCCTCCCTTCTCGTCTTCGTTTTCCCTCTCCCTCTTCGTCGCAACAAGACATCCTCTCTCCCCCTGTTTTAGGAGTTACGGCGTTGAGGTGAGGCTAGATTTAAGAGAGAGTTTGGTTCGAGGAGGAGGAGAAAAACGAAAATAGGTTAGAGGGAGAAGAGGGATGGAACGGCGTTGATCGGAGAAGTAGACGAGATTAGGGTATGTGGGAGGAGAGTGGACGAAAACGAAGCTTGAGGGAGAGAGGGAGAGCATTCGGTGGTGAGGAGGGAAAATTGGACGGCGTAGTGAGAGAGTGAAACGAAAATTAGGGTAGAGAATGAAAAGTGATGCGGCGCTGTGAGAGAGAGAAGAGGGATTAGGGTTTGGAAAATTAGGGTTTCGGTTTCAATTAGGTTTTTATAGTGGATTTTTGTTTACTTCGTGCACCCCTCCGTTTGCTGCGTGAAACCCCCCTGAGAAGCCCATGTTTTGTGGGCTGTTGAACCCAGTATACGAACTGGGCCTGTTTTCTGCACCCACTACTTTAAAATACAACTCTGTTCTGCTAATCACACCCCATTTTACTACTGCACCCCCCTGTTTCTCTTTTAAAAAGATTTTCTTTTCCATAAATGAATATTTTCTTTCAAAAACCTATTTTTTCCCAAATAAATAATTGTTTTCGTAAACATAAAAATGGTTTGTTACTAGTTTTCAAACGAGCTATGAGTGACGACCACTCTGAGTTTTACTTGTTTAGTCGTCACGAATACCTCTCCCAATTTCAAAATAAAGAAAAAGAAAACAAACACACAAACATTTTCTACCCAAGAACTACGTGTGATTTGATTCTCTACCAAGAGATACGTAGGAGCAGAGGGTGGCCGACCTCTGTCAATTGCACTAATAAAACACCTTTTTTAGTCTTTTCCAAAATAATCATTTTCCTAAATAAAATATCAATTGTCTTCTTTCTTTTCAATTCACAATAAAAGGGTAAAAATAAACATTTTCAAAATTAATATTCTTTCCTACAACTAATTAGCAGGTAACCTTCCTTAGGAAGGATGTCGTGGGGTGCTAATACCTTCCCCGCGCATAACCAACTCCCGAACCCTTATCTGGTCTCAAGGACCTTTATCCATTCCAAAGGGATTTACCGATGTTTGCCCTAAAAATTAAACGTTGGTGGCGGCTTCATTTTTGAACCTTCGAGGAGTCCTCTCCCGGATTTTTCGGTCGCTACACCATCCATACTTGTAAAAGGCCATAGTTTTTCTCTCATCTTCCTCTTTATAATACAATTATTAGACACTTGAACTCATGCATGTTGGGCATCTGCAAAAATTACCCACAACGGGCCCACCCGCTTCGGGCCCGCACCCACATATATATTACTAATTTTACAATTTTACTAAAATGAAATGATTTTTTTTCATAAAACACTAAATCTAACTATTGATTAATATTTTGGATGTTTGTATTATTTAGGCTAAATTATAGTTTTGGTCCCCCTATTTTCAAAAATTCAGACATTTGGTCCCCCTATTTTAAAACTCAGACATTTGGTCCCCCTATTTTAAAAAATCAAAGACATTTAGTCCCAAGAGGAATTTTCAGTTTTTTATGGCTAATAATCAAAGACATTTGGTCCCTCAAATTTTAGAAAATCAAAGACATTTGGTCCCCCAATTTTAAAAAATCAAAGACACTTGGTCCCTCTTCGGACTAAAAGTATTTGATTTTTTAAAATTGGGGGACCAAATGTCTGAGTTTTAAAATAGGGGGACCAAATGTCTGAATTTTTGAAAATAGGGGGACCAAAACTATAATTTAGCCTATTATTTATATATATATATATAATTACTATTTTTTACAATTCTAAGTAAATCAAACTTTAAAATAATAAATTCAAACTACTAATATTTTGGATGTTTTTAATCCACTAAGTACTATCATTTGTAATATTTAATTAGTAGATATGAAAAAAATAATGGCTTTTTAAATTGAATTATAGTGTTTTTTATGTTATTTATTATTAAAGTGCGGGTAATGGGCATGCCCATGGGCACCTGGTACCCAGAGGGTACGGGGACGGGCACTATAGTGCCCTGCCCACACATGTGCGGACTTGGGTATGGGCACTATAGTACCCGGCCCATAGGATACTGATAACTCTATTTTATATAGAGTTATTCGTATGTTTAAACTTAGTAAATTGCTCTCTTTCAAGCAAAGATAAAGAGTTTATATAGTATTTTATGTAATATGTGATAACTTGAGTGTTTAACATGGTTATAGTTGATAATAGGCCATTTTGGATATATTGTGGTATGTTTGATAAGTTTGTTCAGTGCAGTCTAGATGCTCCTGCATTAATCCTGCACTTATAACTGCACTGGTTTAGCACAATGCTACTGCACTGCAACTGCATTGCCTGAAGGTTGAAGCCATCCACTTGCACATCCACTTGCCATCCACTTGCACTTGATGACCTCATACTTGGTCTCCTAAAGCAAGAACACCTCATATTTCAACGCCTACAATTCCCACATAGCTTTGAAAAGTCATCAACGTAGGGACACATGTTCTTATCTCATTTGACCTCACTATACATGCACTTGATTGAAGACTTCACATGGGAATCAACTGCTGTAAAGTAACCATGAATACAGCCACCAAAGTTACTTCAACATGAAGGAAGGAAGCACCTCTCTTGAAGACTATATAAAGACCTCACTCCTTCACTTGAAGATAAATCACAATCCATAAGTTAGATCAAAAGTTCAATATACATAGTTAGTTTCTATTTTGTAAGAAGGAAATGAAGGAAGTGACAAATCCTCCTTACCTCGATTTCATAGTTTTACCAAAGTGCTAAGGAGCTAATGCAATTGCATTGCTAGGAGAATTCATGCTAAGAGCTACAACTTGTGTAAACTCTATCTTGTTGTTTCTCTTTTGTGATTTCAATTATATAAACATGTTCTATTCTGTTTATATTTGTCTTGCAATGTCTATGTTGAGCTAAACCTCTCTTAGTTGGAATGTTCTAACCATTTAATGAGCTTTTAAGTAAGTTTAATACAAGTATGTGATGTGTGCACTTTAGTTCTTGCTTGATAATACTTTCAACACTTATTTTGAGATTGATCACTTAGAATAAGTAGATTTGTAAAAGCAGACATGGTTTACAATTAAGAACTCAAGAACTAATATGGGTGAGTGTTTTACATAAAGGAAACTTTGTGAAAACCATACTAAGTCCTAGACATAGGATAGTATAGTCCATAGGGTGATACTGTGGGTACTTTAAAAGACAAGAGTGAACTTATTTAGCAAGCCTAGACATAGGAAGCTTGTAATGAAACTCTGAAGAAAGTGACTGAAAGGCACACAACTAATGCAACAGTATTCAGTGCAACTGCATCATAACTGCATTAAACACTTATAAGTAAATTACTTGGGGAAGACATTCCAACTAGCTTTTCTCTATTGCATTACAACTACTTACACCTTGCTTTATTCTAACTTACTTGTGATACTCACCAATATCAAATATCTTGTTAAATTGGTTACTTTTCTCTAAATTACATAATATTGATTTTTGAAAGAGTTCATCAATCCCTGTGGGTTCGACCTGTTCTAAACACTATATTACTTGTTATGGACTGTGTATACTTGCACATGTTTTCCACACACCAGATACCGATTGCCATCCATACTTGTAAAAGGCCATAATTATGTTTGCAGTCTGGTTTTATGATAGGATTGGAAGTATTTTTGTTTTTTTAATTCAGTTCCCGTTTGGTACCACTTCCTTGTTTTATAGAATGTCGACTATGGTATATGTCTAACTCTTTGTGTTTAAAGTATTAAAGATGTTGACATAAGGATTGACATCTTATTTACTTGGTGAGATGTCAATCTCTTGGACCTAATGTTGCTATTTTTTCTTATGATACCAGATCGACGACTCAAGGGATACTACCTTCTTTTAGTACTACATTGAGTTAATTCTTGCTGGAGAAGATGATGCCTCGAGGCTCTCAATTTCTTTGCTTCCAATTGCCACAGAAACTCCTGCATAAAAGAAATAGCGCTTTGCAACACACTATCTAGAGGAATCTGCAATGCCTGGAATCAAATTGTGGATGCACCTTGAAATGGTCTTTAGCAAACCTTTAAATGGTCTTTTGGTCCAATGCTTTAAACTTTTAGCTTATACTTTTTTTTTCTTCGTGTACTCCACCTTGAAAAGGCTCTGAATAACCTTAGACTGCTAAAGACTAATATCAACATAATCAAAACTATCTCAAGGTAAATTTGCATCATGTGGAGTACACATAGCTTCAAAATGCTGAAACATGCCTCCTAGATTACTGCTAGGGACATGTGAAGAAATTCTCCATTATCTATTAGGCCAAACTAATCTTTTAGTAAATGTTGTCCTAACTGAGATGAACTAAAAAGATTAGAATAAATTAAAGGAAGTAAGGAACACTCTAGGCCAATTATCGATTAACTGTAGAATGAGGAACAATCTAGGCCAATTACCTTCTAAGAAATGGTTCAAATTAGAGAGAGGAATTAGGTGACTGTTTTAGACTATAGTACAATTGACATTGTAGTAAATAGTACTTATTGGGTGACTGTGAAATAATGCTAGTAACTAAAGCACATTTTTGTTGCTTATGCTTAGTAGATTTGTACTGAGGTGATGCAAAAATAGAAGTCAAGGACGCTTGATGAACTATATTTTTGAACAATATGCTGCCTTTATTTACTTAACACATTTTATTATCTATATTATTATCTATAGATAGATAGATGATGGATTCAATTTTTTGGCTGTTTAAACTGAATATTAAGCTTTCACATTTTTGTCTATTGAATGGTATAGAAAGAAATGAACCTACTATTAAACTTTGTTTTCTTAATTTGTGAAGTTCGATGAGTAATGCAGTATCTCACACTGAAAGTTGCTGTTATAAATCAAATACACTTTATGTTATATGTGTCCCCCACCACCAAAGAAATTATAATGGAATGTAGATGGGTCCTCTAGAGGTAAGCTGGGAAGGGTGGGAATTGGAGGGGTTCTAAGAGATGAAGTTGACGATATAATAGTTAAATTCTCAAACTCGGTTGGTATTAGAGATTCGAATGAGGCCGAATGTGTTGCTCTTGTCGCAGCTTGAAGTTTCAGCAAAAAAGAGAACAATTATGAAGTCTGATCTGATTATAGAATGTAATTCTAAAAATACACTAAACTGGAATAAAAGTCTGGGAAAATACACATGGGAACATGTACTAGCCACTAAACTGGATTAAAAATCTGGGAAAATGCCCATGGAGGCTCTCAATATCGCGACATTTATTTATTCAATTATTTGTTTATCTTTTATTTTTTTTATTTTTTATTTTTGTTAATCAATTAGTTGTTTATTTTACATAGTGATATATATATTAATTGATTAATTTCTTTTATCTAGAAGAGAAACATTTATTATGATTAAAACATATTATAGTACAAACACATCCTGGGAACATCACAACTGACATAAACACAACCCTACAATAAGTCCACATAGTTATTATAGTTATCCACCACACAACATTTCGACCACTCCTAACCAAGACCGATCTTTATTCAACACACATACAACGGATAACCTACTAATACATCACATGACCGGTTTTCACACACTAGACCCTACATCCTCTAATATCCTGGGAAGTGAGGAGGAGGGGGTCCCATGTGAGGGTGGTTCGGAGCTAAGGCTGCTGCAACCCACATGTCTTCAAGAGGGAGGTAAAAAGAAACTATCAGGTTCCGATTGTAAGTGTGGGTGTTAAAGTTTGGAAAAATTCCTGTAGTTATAAGGATAGTGACATCTCCATCAAAAGTAACAGTTGAGGTAGCGTAATCGGGAGTCCAAAATCCGTTTGTGAAGTCCACATCAACTCTGGTCCGAGGTTGATTGGGGTTCGTCATCTTTACGGTATACATATAGAGACAAAGCAAGAAATACAGGGGGTGAGTATACATCAACAATAATTATTGTAGTAAAGTAAGAAGTAATTAAGTATAAATATTGAGTTTTAGTGTTTTAAATGCTCAAACAATCATAAAAATATGCATGGGCCCATACTTACTCCATGGAGAGATTCTAAATTAGAGGAGCGATTGGGAGGACATGTTCCATTTCATATTCTCATTGGTACAATTCTCATATCACAATTTCATAACGGAACACTCTACCACCGATCCTGAGTTCTTGCAGTGTCTCGTCAGGATCATCACAGTGGGAAATTGAATACCACGACACAGGGGAGCTACTACCTGGCCACTTGTGGGGTCTCACACCGTGATGCCCTCAAGGTTTTCCTTAACCTTCACTTGCACACTCACGCATGTACCAATGATTCAAATTTTAATTATTTTGTTATTCCATTATTTCTTCATCTTTCTCACAAGGCATTATAGTAATTATTATATTTTCTAATAGCGTTTTACAATGAAAAAAAAAACATAGAAATGATTTCCTTAAGAATTAAATGAACTATCCTCAATGTGAATTTATTGTTAAGCATAAAATTCTGAAAATAAAACCGTTTCTTAACTCATGTATTTATTACATAGCACTATAATACTTTTAATAAAAATATATGTGGCATAAGTATTGAATAAAATTTCTTAAAACAACTATGAAATCTTGTGTGAGGGACTAATAAGGAAAACATACTAAGTAAAAGTTATAATTTTTGAAATAAACGTAACAATGGAAAAAGGATTAAGATAGGATAACAATAAAGAATTTTGAAATCAAATCAAATAATAAATATTAACAACAACGATGGTCATCTATCTATATATATATAACACTTGAGAATGTATCTCAATAAATAATGTTACACGTGTCATATTATTATGCGTTTGTTATTTATTATATTTTTTAGTCCCACACTTTTATGTAAGGATTAAATTAGTTGTATTTATATTAATAAATTCAGCAAATAATGATATTCAACAATCAAAAAGGGAAAAAAGTCATGGTTACACTATTTGCAATTTAATGTGTTTTTCAAATTATAATTTTTTCACAACAAAAGCATAATTTAACTAATCAAAACATGAAATTTTAAGAAACCATTATATTCATAAAATGAAAAATGATATTTTCTTCTGACTTAAAACAAAAAATGATCGTATTAAACATTGTGAATTGACAAGGTCTAATATTTTGGTTTAAACTTTGTGAAAAAAAATGTTTTACATAATCAATTGAATATACTATTTAATTTTAAAATTATTAATTTTTAATTTCTCATAATCAATTGAAGGAGATGTTTACTATATGTCAAAATCCAGCAATGCTCCTAATCTTGGAGAGTATATGTAATACCCCAATTTTGTCCGCCTAATTGAAAAAAATCCCAAAAATTTTATCGCTTCGCATATTGTTCTAAATGCGGGTGTATTTGGCACTCTCGTGCAACGATTTAGTTTGACGCTCGCGTTGCTTTCAAAAAAAAGAGTCCAAAAAATAATAAAAAATAATAAACGCAAGCGCGTGTCGGTTTCGAGTCGTGTGAGCAAATGCGTCGGTGCGCTTTTAGTTTTACCGTTTTACGCGCGTGCGTATTCTGATCGCGTACGCGTTCCTAGTCTTAGGGTGAACGCGCGTTTCATTTCGAGTCATCGTGTCAGTACGCGTTGTTTTTACCGCTTTTATTATCATAAAAAAATAATAATAATAATAATAATAATAAATAATAGTAATAAAATGAAATCAGTTTTTTTTATTAGCTGTCCTTGTGTTACACATATAAACAAAAAAATTAAAAAAAAAGGCTAGAATAGTACAAAAAAGAGTCAACTCTTTTTATACATGGATCCAAAAATAAAAACAAAAATTATTAAAACAAAAGTAAAAAAAGAACAGCAGCGCCTGCTGCCTTTGCTGTTGCTGTTGTGGCAGGAGGCATTTTGAGGATGAAGCCCAAATCCCTTTCTCCTTGCTCCTTGGTCTTTCACACTTTAGGCAAGAACATGCCAGCCCCATCCATGCTGCTCCCTTGCTGCTCCACTGCTCCCTTGCTGCTCCTCTGCTGCTCCACTCTGCTCCACTGCAACAGTAACAGCCTGGTCCCCTTAGAGTTTTGATCCACTGCTCCCCACACCACACCTACACCACAGCATTTCAACTATAAAAACAATAGACAACCAGAAGCAAAAGGGCACATACACGCAGACAGCAAAAACAAACACAGACAGCAGTATACAGAGAAACAAAAACACACAGTAACAGAAACACAAAACTGAGATACCATAAAATGGGAATTCATTAGAGTTCTAATACACTGGAGCAACAAAAGGGAGGGAAGCAGCCAGTAGGAGAGTGACAGCAAGCAGCAAGAAAATTTTCAGAAGCTGTCAAAGAAGGTTGGTCTATATATACGTTTTTTTTGCTCATTTAGAAAAATAAAATTAGCAATTAATCGAAATGTTTGTTAGCTAAAATTCAGTTTCAGACATAAGAAAACCTGTAGGTGTAGATTGTTTGTTTCTATTCTGTCACCTATTATAAAAAAAAAATGAAATAAAACAGCTAAGATTTTAGATTAGGGTTCAGACCTAACTAAAAATTAAATTCCTAAAAAATTTTCAAGTTTCCAAGAGAAAGGGGGAGGGAAGGAAACGAGGTAAGGAGGAAAAATACATTAGTTACCTTCGGCCACCGTTTACGGTGGCCACCGCCGTGGCTTCGCCGTACGCCGCCGTCTACATCCGCTTCCTCACCACCACGGCCATCCGCCCTGAACGGCCATTCACCACCGCGAACAGCCACCACCCTCCTCTTCGCAACTCCATCTTCCACCTACAACCGCACCACCTTCGCTCCACCCATCACCACCAAACCAAACCGTAGTCTCCACCGTCCGACGCCACAGCCAGCCACCTCCGTCCTCCCCTCCTTCGCGTCCTTCTCTCCTTCCCTTTCGTTCTTTCCCTTCCTCTCTCTCTCTCTCTCTCTCTCTCTCTCCGTGGATCATGGTGGTGCGGTTTGAAAACAACTAAGGGTTGGGGTTGAGAGTTGTGGGTATGGCGATGAGGAGAAGAGGATAAAAGTGAAAAAATGGGGAAGATCGGTTGGTGAGGCGAGGAGAAAGTGGAAACAGCGATGAAGAAGAAAGAGAGGAAAATTAGGTGTGATGCGGCGCAAAAAAAATTAGGGTTGGGGAATTAGGGTTTTCAGTTTTGATTGAGCTTTTACACTAGGCCTTTTTTTTTTACATTTACTAGTTACACCCCCCTGTTTGCTGCGAGAAACCCCCTCCCCTGCGCAGGCCCTTTTTTTTCTTTTTTGTACCGTGGGCCAGCAGATCAACAAAAAATCGAGTTTGGCTTTGCCATGCGCACCCCCTTTTTTACCATTGCACCCCCAGTTTTAAGATGCAACCCTTTTCTGCTAACTGCACCTCATTTTACTACTGCACCCCCTGTTTCTCTTTTCAAATTTTATTTCTTTCCCCTAGATAAACGTTTTTTTTACAAACCCTTTTTTTTCCCAAATAATAAATTTTCTTTTCCCTAAACGAACTTATTTTTTCTCAAACCTTTTTTAAATGATGGATAAATGTTTCCCCGGACAAAAATCAATCCAATTGCAAATTCCTTTCATCACGACGTTCTCTCCAATTAAAATCAACGAAAACACTTTTCAGAAACAAATCTTTTCAAACGTCGAAATCAAAACTAATCATCACTAATGATCACTCGCGCCGTTGCCGTTTGATTGTGGGTGACGACTTCATTCCTGTGGGAGCTAGTAGTGTGGCCACTCTAAACCGTTGTTGTTTGGTCCTCACAAACGCTCTCCTTCAATTGCGAAAACCTTTTCAATGCTCAAGATAAAAACCGATTATCATTAATCATCACTCGCGCCGTTGCCGTTTGGTCGTTAATGATAATTCATTTTCATAAGAGTTAGTAGTGTGACCACTCTAAACCATTGTTGTTTGGTCACTGCGAACGCTCAACCCCTTTGCGAAAAACTCCAAAAAGATTAAAAAACAAAAACCCTTTTCAGGACGAACAAGAACTACGTAGCTTTGAATTCTCCATCGCACCAGGAGATACGTAGGAGCGAGAGGCTAACTCTCGTCAAGCGCCAAAAATAAAAATTTTCATTAAATATTTTCATTCTCTTTTCGAAAAAAAGGGCAAATTTAAGCATTTTCCAAATCAGCACTTAAAACCACACATTTAATTAAAGGTTCCCTCTCAGTAGAGAGGACGTGTGAGGTGCTAATACCTTCCCCGCGCGTAACCGACCCCCGAACCCAAAACTCTCAGTTTTCAAAGACCAATCGTTTTCCAAAAAAGGTTTTCCTAATATTTCCCTTATAAAAAATATTGGTGGCGACTTCATTGATTTTCAAAAAGTTGTAAACGAAGAAAGATTCCCTCAGGGACTTTTTCGGGCGCAACAGCTGGCGACTTCACTGGGGACTTTTCTTTTTTTAAGTGGGTCAAGCCTAACTAATTAAATGTGTGGTTTAGCGTGCTATCAATGTGATTTGGATACTTTGTTTGCTTCTATCCCTTTTCGGTTTGCTCTTCTTGTCATGTTGCGTGTACGTGCATTTATTTTCTCTCCTTTCATGTTTATTTTTCCTCGTCTTTGCTTATGTGCTTAGTACCCTCATGCTTTTCCCCCCCATCTTGTTATGTTCCCCTCTTCTTGGCCCCCTTTCTTGAGGTAAACAAAGCACTTGATTGTTGTTGAAACCCTAGGCTAGCTTATTTGATATTGAACCCTAGTATAGACAACATGTTATTGCTTGTTATTGTCTGGACTGTTCTGGGTTTTCCTTGCAGGTGGGGATATATGTGGGTAGTTTTAGGCGGTATGTCCTCGCTACACACACTCACACCTTATGCTTATTGTGCTTCGAGAGGGGCCTAAAACCCAAGGTCTGACAAAACTTAGGAGAGTGGAAACGAGTAGTGACTGGCAATTGGACTGTTGTCCTTCTGACTCTCACGAAAGTTTCAGCCAGAGTACGCTCTTTCATGATGCCTCACACCAGATGGCATTCCATCGTTGTGGGTACTATTGTGAGAGAGAGTTAGCTCTGGTAACCTGGTGAGGAAGTGACTAGAACCCACATGGGAGGAACATTTGAGATGTCCTAGAACTTAGGTCCCCGTCTTCGTAGGACACAAGAGGCATACCAAATTGTGTGCTGCATTGTAAACTAGGCACGTTTTCAAAAAGAAAAGGAGATTTTTCGAAAAAAAAGAAAATAGAGAAAGAGTTGCCGTTGTAACCTTTCTTTCGCCGGTCTGTACGAAGTGACATATGAACCACTTTATTTTAAAAAAAAAGAGGGGGGTGAAAGAGTTACCGCTGTAGCCTTTCTCATACCGGTCCATATGAAATAACGTACGACCCGCATTTTCCAAAAAAACTTGAATCACTGCCAATAAGGACTGGTCTCTGAGTTACATAGACATAGAACATCATCATCATTTACACACATCCTTTGCATAAAACATACATTTTCAATAGTTTTCGCATGCATCTTTGCATTTCATCATGGTTTGCTTGCCGAGAATCCCAAGTAATGAGAAATTTTTGTCATAGATACGACATGGAATCTAGAAGGGAAACGGTGTATACTCCAAGGTACCCCGTTGTAAACAAGGTAGATGTGACTAGTCTGAAAAAATGTGTTGACCTGATGGGACCTATTGAAAGGGGATCGTTTGACAATGCTTAATTATGGGAACCTCCGGAAGTTGTTATTGCTAGAGGTGCAGACTGAGGCTATTGTGGCTTTGAGTAGATTCTATGACCCAGAAATCAGGTGCTTTCTTTTCAAAAATTTTCAAATGGCACCCACATTGGAGGAATATCAGCAGATTTTGGGTTTCACTCAGACAGAAGCTGTCCCCTACCGGTATCAAGAACAGTACTACACAGATGAGGGGTTCGCTGCATTATTGCAAGTGAGTGTAGAGGATCTGAAGCTCCAAAAGCAGAAGAGAAACAATGTGATAGGTTTCCCGCAGAGCTACCTTGAAGGTTTAATGGGAGCCTATGCTAGAAGTAAAAATTGGGTTGTCTTCAAGCGAGTTTTAGCCTTAACAATTTTTGGAGTTGTTCTCTTTCCACAGATTGAGAGGTATGTGGATGTGACCGTTATTGGTATTTTCCTAGCTTTTCAGAATGGGAGGAGCCCCATTAATCCAATTCCCGCCATCCTTGCTGACACTTATTCTGCTTTTACTCATCATTGTGACTTGAGAAGGAAGAAAATCTCTTGCTCTTCTCACCTGTTGTATGCGTGGCTTCTCATTCATGCCTTCACCAACCCAACACGAGTGGAAAAGTTGATTGGCTACGCTGTAACTTGTGAGGTGAAAGCTATGAGTATTCAAGAGTGGATCCAGTTTCTAGGGGGTCTAGATGAGCACTCGATCCGTTGGTATCTCTCATCTTGCTGGGAAGATAGGCCTAAGGTAGTCTTCCGCTGTGGTGGTTTTCAAAATGTCCCGCTGATGGGCACTAAGGGATGCATCAATTACAACCCGTCTCTGACTCTGAGGCAATTGGGGTATCCGATGAGGAATTCGCCTACTGAAGAGATGATATTCCCGCTTTACATCTATGAAGGAGGACCAAAAGATGACAGTTTGCTTAGAAAGGTCTTGCAAGCCTGGAGTACGGTGGTTCGCATGGGAAAAGTAGAGCTTGCTCAGAGGACTAGTGGTATCACATTCGCTCAGTGGCTCGGAAAAAGAATCCAGAATGTTCAACTGCCCTACCAAAAAGAGTTGCAAGTCGAGAGGGAAGTAGTAGACGCCAGTGTCCCTGTTGTCGAAGAATTAGGCGAGGTTAAGTTGGCTCTGATGAAGGCAGAGGAAGAGAAGAAATCTTTGCAAGATGAGATAGAGAAGATGGCTCTGAAGAACAAAAGGTTGAAAGAAGAAAATGCCCTGAAGTCTGCTACCATTGAGAAGTTCAGTCAGAAACTAAAAGGGGAAGAGGGGAGCAAGTTAGAAGTTCAAAGGTATCTGCAAGGAGCCAAGGAGGAAATCAAGAGGCGAAGCTTGAAAGAGAAGAAGGCCCTGGAAGAAGCCAATCAGTGGAAAGAATTGTGGGATGAAGCAAAAATGGAAGAGAGAGCTGCGAAAAGCTCGCTTGCCAAGTCAAAAAGAGAATCCCGCATGTTACAAGCTGAATGGGAGAGTAAGTTAGACAGTGTTGTGCAAGAGAGAGACTCATTTGAGAACATCCTCAGAGAATATCAGCGGGTCCTAAAAGCAGAGCAAGAGGATTCTGATGAGTTGAAGAAGCGCTTTTGTCACATCAGCAATGCATACTTGCAAGTGAGGGATGAAAGTCAGTATTGGGAACATCGCTATGTTGAGCTGCTCGGTAGGATTGAAGAGCAGGCAGTCATCATTGAGCTGAGGGATGAAGTTCAACACTGGAAGGATAGGTTCTCCAAGCTATCAGAGTTGGTCAACCAGGCTCTTGCGGATATGCCCAGGAAATTAAGAAAAGCTGAAACTGAGATGTATCCCCTCAACACCCCGCTTGAGGTGTACAAATTTGTGGAGTACTGCAGAGCCCTAGTTGAGGAAGCCAAAGGAAAAGCCGGAAGTACCTCTACCAACAACAAAAGGAAAAGGAGTGGAAATGTCAAAACTCTTTGTATTTGAGCTTCTTTATTGTAATTTTCCATTTTGTCTTATTGTACCTTTCCTTTTTCAATCATTGTATCAGAATGTCGTACTCTTGATTCAGATTTTGAAGTATTTTGTTTAAATACACCCGTTTCGCTTCCAGATTCCAATTTCAGTATGATCCAAAGAAAGTGATATAACAAAAATAATCAAAGATTTACCTGCGTATCTATGACAAGACATAATACACTGCGATTCTCGGCAAGACAAACTAAACACGCATTCATTCGCATGGCATTCATTTATTCGTTCTTGTGTTCATAAGCGTGTTCCGTCAACAGAAAATCAGGCAAGCTGGTTAATCATCGCTATTGGACGCGTCTGCAAGCAAGAAACATGGAAGATAATCAAGCCATCCCTGATCAGAACAATCCGCAGCCACATCAGGATGACGGAATTCCAGGAGGTCTGAATCCTAATGGTCAGGGTCAGCATGGTCAGAATCAGGGGAATCAAGTCGTTCAAGCTGAGATGGAAGTCCTAAAGGCTCAAATAGCGGAGGTCATAAGAGTGCTAAGTGCCTTAAGAGATGTTGGCACAACTGAAACTGCTGTTGCTGGGATGAACAATCCTCCTCCCCTTCCTGGGTCTGGGATCTCTCAAACCCTTCAAGCTGTGCAATGGCCTCCCTATGGTCTCCCACTGGGCTATACGCCTCCTGCTGCTGATGCAAACCCTGGAAGAGAGCCCTCAGGCACCACTGGCACAACCTTTTCAATCAAATTATCAGTACCGGAACTATAATGAAAGGAAGCCTGTTGTCTTTGATCCCATTCCCATGTCCTACACGGACTTGTTTAATTATCTCATCACCAACAAATTAATCAATACCCGTCAAATGAAGCCATATCAGCCTCCCTATCCCAGAGGGTACAACGCAAATGCCACCTGCGCCTTTCATTCTGGGGCAGTAGGTCATGTGGTGGAGGATTGTAAAGCATTCAAATATGTGGTGCAAGAATTACTTGATACGAAAAGCATATCATTTCAACAACCCAATGTAGCCACCAATCCGTTGCCAGGGCATGGAGGATCTGCTATTAATGCCGTTGACCATCAGGGGGGTCAGTGTTTGGTTAGAAAAGTTGATTGCATTCAGATGCCTTTGAATTTTATCCATGCTGAATTATGCTGTTTTGGTGTCATCAAAGAAGGGTGTGCTAGGAAAGACGCCTGTGATAATCCTCGCTGCATCGGGGCATGTGAAGGCTTTAAACCAATTCTCCAAGATCTCTTAGACAGACACCTGGTCCAAGTGGGAATCCAGAAGAAAGAAGAAAGTGTATTTACCTTGCAATCAGGCAATGGAGGCTTCAGGAGACCGATTGAAATTCCCTGCAATCTGAATTCCAGCCTAGCTGTGACGAGACCCTCGACTGTTGTTATTCCAGTACCTGCTGCTACCCCTAGTGGGGAGACTAGGATGACTCCATGGAGCTGCAATGTGCAAATGCAAGCGGAGGTCCCCAAAGGCACTTTGGATATAACAAACATTGCTGGAGGTAGTTGTATCACAAGGAGTGGAAGGTTGTATACTCCTGAAAACCTTAGAAGAGAGCAATCCAAGGGAAATGAAGAAAGGGCCTGTAAGGGAAAAGACAAGGAAGCTGTAGAAGTCAGGGATGTGTCGGACAAAGAAGCTCAAGAATTCTTGAGAGTAATGAGACAGAGTGAATATCGGGTGGTAGACCAGCTGAATCAAACTCCATCCAAGATCTCAATGCTCTCTTTGCTGCTTAGTTCAGAGGCACATCGTGCTGCACTGCTAAAGGTCCTGAATGAAGCTCACGTCTCTCATGACATTACAGTAAACCAGCTTGATGGTATTGTTGGCAGCATTGTAGCCTCTAATTACTTGACCTTCTCAGACACTGAGCTGCCTCCGGCAGGAAAGAGTCATAATCAAGCTCTTCACATCTCAGTCAAGTGTGGGGACCATATACTTGCCAGGGTGCTTATTGATAACGGTTCATCCTTGAATGTACTGCCTAAGTCTACAATGGATAAGCTGGATGTTGACTGTTCATATCTAAAACCGAGCTCCACCTTGGTCAGAGCGTTTGATGGGTCAGTGAAGGAAGTTTTTGGAGAAGTAGAGGTGCCGCTGCAGGTAGGCCCTGAAGTATTTTATGTCGTCTTTCAAGTGATGGACATCAATTCATCCTACAGTTGCCTGCTAGGACGTCCTTGGATACATGCGGCTGGGGCAGTGCCATCCTCGCTTCATCAGAAACTCAAGTTTGTGGCTAGGGGAAAGCTGATAGTGATCTCCGGAGAGGAAGAAACATTGATAAATCGATCATCACCTGAATATTATGTGGAAGCGGCAGAAGAGTCCTTTGAGACTGCTTTCCAAGGATTGGAGATTTCAAACGCTGTCTTCGTCGAAGGTGAGCCTCGGTGGAAGCCTAAGTGGTCCAGGGCTGACATGATGGCTGCAAAGGTGATGCTGGGATATGGGTATCAGATTGGTAAGGGCTTAGGAAAAGCTGCTCAAGGAATTGTAATGCCTGTCCAGTTGAGGGGCAATATTGAGAGGTTCGGTGTTGGGTACATCCCAAGTCTTGCTGATCGGGAGAGGCTGGCATCTGACGGGAGGGAGAAATGGCTGGCCAAACTCAGAGGAAGGGCACCCAATCAGGGGAGAATGGTCATCGCTAATCTTAAAAACAACTTCCGGAGTGCTAGTATGCTGGACCCTGACCAGGTTAATGTGGTTGAAGAAGGATCAAGCTCAAGTGGCCGTGCTGTAGGTCTGGTGCGCTGCTGTGCGGCTGGAGAGAAGCTGCAAAACTGGGAGATCATGGATTTCCCCGTATTTTCCAATTTAAAGTAATTATCGTTGTAATGCAGATCCCTCGGCTCTGCCCAAGGCCTTGGGATATTTCATTCGGGCACACATGTTTTCGTCAAAAATCATCAATCAATAAAGTGTTATTTTGAATTTTCAATAAAGTTTCTGTCTTCATCTTTTATCTGTGTCGCTTTTTCTTTGTTTTTATTCGCCGCTCCATTCTAATGAAGATCAAAAATAAACTCTGAAAATAATAATGCCCATAACTCATACTGTGATTTTGATTACCCGGTTAATCAAGCCGAAGAAGATGTTGAGAATGATTTGGATACTCCTCCAGAAATCATGAGAATGGTAGAACAAGAAGAAAAGGTCATCGAACCCCATGAGGAGTCTACAGAAATGGTCAATTTGGGTACTAAGGAAGACAGAAAAGAGATCAAGGTTGGTACCGCAATGGAGGATAAAGAGCGCAAAAAGTTGATTCAGCTCCTGTTCGACTACGCTGATGTCTTCGCATGGACATATCGGGACATGCCAGGGTTGAGCACAGATATTGTTGAACATAGATTGCCGGTGAAATCAGAGTGTCCCCCAGTGAAACAGAAGTTAAGGCGGATGAAGCCTGAAATGTCTTTGAAGATCAGGGATGAGGTCAAGAAACAGTTTGATGCAGGGTTCTTAGCTGTGGCAAAATATCCCGAGTGGGTAGCAAACATTGTTCCAGTCCCTAAGAAAGATGGAAAGGTCCGAATGTGTGTCGACTACCGTGACTTGAACAGAGCAAGCCCTAAAGATAATTTCCCTCTACCCCATATTGATGTTTTGGTGGACAGTACTGCTCAGCATTCGATGTTCTCCTTCATGGATGGATATTCAGGCTATAACCAGATCAAAATGGCTCCAGAGGATATGGAGAAAACCACTTTCGTAACCCTTTGGGGAACTTTCTGTTACAAGGTCATGCCTTTCGGGTTGAGGAATGCCGGGGCAACCTACCAAAGAGCGATGGTAACTCTATTCCATGACATGATGCATAAGGAGATCGAAGTCTATGTGGATGACATGATTGCCAAATCAAAGACTGATGAAGAGCACGTGGTTAACCTGCAGAAGCTGTTCGAGCGCCTCAGAAAGTACAAACTCAGGTTGAACCCCGCTAAGTGCACCTTTGGGGTTAGGTCAGGGAAGTTGTTGGGTTTCATTGTTAGCCAGAAGGGAATTGAGGTAGACCCGGACAAGGTGCGAGCCATCCTGGAGATGCCAGCACCTAAAACAGAGAAAGAAGTTCGTGGTTTCCTGGGAAGACTAAATTACATCTCTCGATTCATCTTCCAGTTGACTGCAACTTGCGAACCAATTTTCAAACTGCTGTGCAAAAACCAAGAGATGAAGTGGAATGATAAATGTCAAGAAGCATTTGAGAAAATCAAGGTGTATCTTCAAAATCCGCCCGTCCTAATGCCACCTGTGTCTGGCAGGCCCCTCATCCTATACCTCACGGTGCTAGACAACTCTATGGGCTGCGTGCTGGGGCAACACGATGAGTCAGGAAAGAAAGAACGCGCGATCTACTACATAAGCAAGAAGTTCACAGACTGTGAGGCAAGGTATTCATCATTGGAGAAGACTTGTTGTGCTCTAGCCTAGGCTGCGCATCGACTGAGACAGTATATGCTGAGTCACACTACCTGGTTGGTGTCCAAAATGGACCCAATCAAGTACATATTTGAAAAACCTGCGCTCACAGGTAGAATTGCTCGTTGGCAAATGCTTCTGTCAGAGTACGACCTCGTGTACGTAACCCAGAAGGCGATTAAAGGTAGCACACTGGCAGACTACCTGGCACATCAACCGGTTGAGGATTACCAATCAATGCAATGTGAATTTCCGGATGAGGACATTATGGCATTATTTGACGCAGGGAAATCTCAAGATGACGAAAGGTGGAGAGTGTTGTTTGACGGTGCCTCTAACATGTGGGGGCACGGGATCGGAGCAGTGCTGATCTCCCCAGACAACCGCTTCATACCAGTCACCGCCAGACTAAGCTTCTATGTCACAAACAATATTGCAGAGTATGAAGCGTGTATCTTGGGTATCCAGGCAGCTCTCGATCGGAAAGTCAAGAGGCTCGACGTGTACGGAGATTCAGCTCTAGTTGTCCATCAAGTAAAAGGAGACTGGGAAACAAGAAATTCTGATTTGATTCCTTACCGTGACTACATTCAAGAATTAATCAAGCCCTTTGAGGAAATCACTTTCCAGCACATACCCCGCAGCGAGAATCAGTTGGCAGATGCCTTGGCAACTTTGTCTTCTATGTTCAACGTCAGCTGTGACAAAAGTCTGACGACTGTCAGAATCCAGCACAGAGGACAGCCTGCTTATCACTACTGTATGACAGTCGAAGAGGGATCAGATAGTAAGCCTTGGTACCATGACATCAAGCAGTATATCACAAACAGAGAGTATCCTCCCGGAGCTACAGAGAATGACAAGAGAACCCTCAGGAGGCTGTCAACAGGTTTCTTCTTGAGTGGAGACGTCCTTTACAAGAGAAACCATGACTTGGTACTCCTCAGGTGTGTAACAAAAGAAGAATCAGTAGAGATTATGCGAGATGTTCATGAGGGCTCATTTGGGGTTCATTCCAACGGGCACGCAATGGCTAGAAAAATCCTGAGAGCTGGATACTACTGGTTGCAGATGGAATCAGACTGTTACAGTTTTGTGAGAAGATGCCATAAATGCCAAATCTATGCAGATCACACCCATGTACCTCCAACTTCTCTGAATGTTTTGAGCGCACCATGGCCATTCTCAATGTGGGGCATGGACATCATTGGTCCCATTGAACCCAAAGCTTCTAATGGTCACCGTTTCATTCTGGTTGCTATTGACTACTTCACTAAGTGGGTGGAGGCTGCTTCTTATCCCAATGTAACGAGCTCAGTGATTGCTAAGTTCATCAAGAAAGACTTGGTTTGCCGCTACGGCCTTCCAAACAAGATTATCACAGACAACGGTAGTAATTTGAACAGCAGAATGATGAAGGATTTGTGTAAAGACTTCAAAATACAACATCACAACTCTTCTCCCTACCGCCCAAAGATGAATGGGGCAGTTGAGGCAGCCAACAAGAACATCAAGAAGATTGTGCAAAAGATGGTGGTAACCTACAAGGATTGGCATGAGATGCTCCCATTTGCCCTGCATGGTTACAGAACCTCAGTGCGCACTTCAACAGGGGCAACCCCCTACTCACTGGTTTACGGGTCAGAGGCAGTCCTCCCCATTGAAGTTGAAATACCATCCCTGCGGGTGTTAATGGAGACAAAACTTGATGAAGCAGAATGGGTTCAATCCCGTCTTGACCAATTGAACCTCATTGACGAAAAACGGGTGGCCGCAATGTGTCGTGGACAGTTGTACCAGCAGAGGATGAGGAGGGCTTTTGACAAGAAAGTCCGTCCTCGGGAATTCCAAGAAGGAGATCTTGTGCTCAAGCAGATCTTGCCGATTCAGACAGACTCTAGGGGCAAATGGGCTCCCAAATATGAAGGACCTTATGTGGTGAAGAAGGCATTCTCAGGAGGAGCTTTAATTCAGGAAAACATGGACGGAGATGAGATCCCAAATCCAGTGAACTCAGATGTGGTCAAGAAGTATTATGCCTAGAAAAATAGACGAAAAAAGAGAAAGATAAGCCAAGGAAAAATCAGCTCGCTAGGTTGAAAACCCGCAAAGGGCGACCTAGGCAAAATCAGAGTGGCCCGGTGGATTGAAAACCCGCAAAGGGCGATCCAGGCAAAAATTAGGGTCAGAAAACTTGGGCTTGAGAAAAGAAGAAGGCAATCAGCGTTCCAAAGGTTCGGATAAGGGGGTGATCAATATTATGAGTATGGACGGTGGGCACCGTTACTTCAGAGATTGGAACCACGAGATCTGTTCCTTTTGCTTGTATTTTTTGTAGTTTAAAAGAAAGATTGCAATGCACTTTCGATTGGCGTGACTTTCTGCACGTCCAATTTCTATATCAATAAAAGTCCAACTTTTCTTTCATATGTGTGCTTTTCGTGTCTCTACTTTCATCTATTCAGTTTCTTTCAAAATAATAACTTTTATGATTGATGAAATCGAATTGCAAAACATGTGCACATTCAGAGCATTACAGGATCATTGCGAAATCTTTGAAAAAAATACAGAAAGAAGTGATTTCCCAAGTGAATAAAATTGCGAAAAAAAACAGTAGTGACGAACCAGTGTGCAATCCTCGCGGGATCATCGTCCTGGAACAGCCTCCGTCCGGCAGATCGATTTAACCAGCAAAAAAAGAGTGCCAAAGAAAAAAAACAAATAAGCAGAAAAAAGAAAGCTGCTTAAAGAAAACAAACAGAGTAAACAAAAACAAATAAGCAGAAAAAAGAAAGCTGCTTAAAGAAAACAAACAGAATAAACAAAAAACAAAAGAGAAGAAAATCACAGAAGACGGAACATAAAAGAACACAACATCTTCATATCATTCATCATTCTCATATCATCCATACCATTCGTCACTCCATGGCATCAAACATTAGTGCATTACACTTTCAAATTCGCATCTCAGAAAGAGCGAAAGAATAACAAAAGAAAAAGAAAAGAATGAAAATCAAACAGAAAGAGCATCCCACCCAAAATCAATCATTGCATTCATGTGCACCCAAATACCCAAGTGCATGCATTTCATGCACCATCCAAGAGAAAAGTTACTTCGGACCAGAGAGTCCCAAAAATCTCATATTTAGAAAATCACCACAACACAGAGTTAGTAAACTCCATCAACACAGAGTTAGTAAACTCCATCAACACAGAGTTAGTGAACTCCTTCCACAGATCACAACATCGTGTACGAGCGCGCGATGGATCCATCAGACTTCGTTAAGTCCTTCGGATTAGTTGTGTCAGCCTAAGGCATAGCGTAAATCCATTGATCAAATCAGTTCCGGACCTGATGTTGATCGGCCGCTCGAAAAGGCCACCCCCAAAGCTCGGACTCGACGAGAGTTCGTTAGAAGGTTTTTAGGCAACCTCTGAATCCCCAATTTATCGCTTTTTCCAATTCACCGTTTTTCCCAATTTACTGCTTTCCCGTTAATGCGACAAGTGTTAACCCCCCTTTTCTCAAAAGGAAAATAACAAAAAGAAAATGAGCTTTTCTGGAGCGGACAAAATTAGTATTATTCCTATATCTTCATTTCCATTTCACCAACAAATATGAAAAGGCCAATTCATATTTCTTGGCGAGATGTGAAATAAAGAGGGGCAGCTGTAATACCCCAATTTTGTCCGCCTAATTGAAAAAAATCCCAAAAATTTTATCGCTTCGCATATTGTTCTAAATGCGGGTGTATTTGGCACTCTCGTGCAACGATTTAGTTTGACGCTCGCGTTGCTTTCAAAAAAAAGAGTCCAAAAAATAATAAAAAATAATAAACGCAAGCGTGTGTCGGTTTCGAGTCGTGTGAGCAAATGCGTCGGTGCGCTTTTAGTTTTACCGTTTTACGCGCGTGCGTATTCTGATCGCGTACGCGTTCCTAGTCTTAGGGTGAACGCGCATTTCATTTCGAGTCATCGTGTCGGTACGCGTTATTTTTACCGCTTTTATTATCATAAAAAAATAATAATAATAATAAATAATAGTAATAAAATGAAATCAGTTTTTTTTATTAGCTGTCCTTGTGTTACACATATAAACAAAAAAATTAAAAAAAAAGGCTAGAATAGTACAAAAAAGAGTCAACTCTTTTTATACATGGATCCAAAAATAAAAACAAAAATTATTAAAACAAAAGTAAAAAAAGAACAGCAGCGTCTGCTGCCTTTGCTGTTGCTGTTGTGGCAGGAGGCATTTTGAGGATGAAGCCCAAATCCCTTTCTCCTTGCTCCTTGGTCTTTCACACTTTAGGCAAGAACATGCCAGCCCCATCCATGCTGCTCCCTTGCTGCTCCACTGCTCCCTTGCTGCTCCTCTGCTGCTCCACTCTGCTCCACTGCAACAGTAACAGCCTGGTCCCCTTAGAGTTTTGATCCACTGCTCCCCACACCACACCTACACCACAGCATTTCAACTATAAAAACAATAGACAACCAGAAGCAAAAGGGCACATACACGCAGACAGCAAAAACAAACACAGACAGCAGTATACAGAGAAACAAAAACACACAGTAACAGAAACACAAAACTGAGATACCATAAAATGGGAATTCATTAGAGTTCTAATACACTGGAGCAACAAAAGGGAGGGAAGCAGCCAGTAGGAGAGTGACAGCAAGCAGCAAGGAAATTTTTAGAAGCTGTCAAAGAAGGTTGGTCTATATATACGTTTTTTTTGCTCATTTAGAAAAATAAAATTAGCATTTAATCGAAATGTTTGTTAGCTAAAATTCAGTTTCAGACATAAGAAAACCTGTAGGTGTAGATTGTTTGTTTCTATTCTGTCACCTATTATAAAAAAAAAAGAAATAAAACAGCTAAGATTTTAGATTAGGGTTCAGACCTAACTAAAAATTAAATTCCTAAAAAATTTTCAAGTTTCCAAGAGAAAGGGGGAGGGAAGGAAACGAGGTAAGGAGGAAAAATACATTAGTTACCTTCGGCCACCGTTTACGGTGGCCACCGCCGTGGCTTCGCCGTACGCCGCCGTCTACATCCGCTTCCTCACCACCACGGCCATCCGCCCTGAACGGCCATTCACCACCGCGAACAGCCACCACCCTCCTCTTCGCAACTCCATCTTCCACCTACAACCGCACCACCTTCGCTCCACCCATCACCACCAAACCAAACCGTAGCCTCACCGTAGTCTCCACCGTCCGACGCCACAGCCAGCCACCTCCGTCCTCCCCTCCTTCGCGTCCTTCTCTCCTTCCCTTTCGTTCTTTCCCTTCCTCTCTCTCTCTCTCTCTCTCTCTCTCTCTCTCTCCGTGGATCATGGTGGTGCGGTTTGAAAACAACTAAGGGTTGGGGTTGAGAGTTGTGGGTATGGCGATGAGGAGAAGAGGATAAAAGTGAAAAAATGGGGAAGATCGGTTGGTGAGGCGAGGAGAAAGTGGAAACAGCGATGAAGAAGAAAGAGAGGAAAATTAGGTGTGATGCGGCGCAAAAAAAATTAGGGTTGGGGAATTAGGGTTTTCAGTTTTGATTGAGCTTTTATACTAGGCCTTTTTTTTTTTACGTTTACTAGTTACAGCCCCCTGTTTGCTGCGAGAAACCCCCTCCCCTGCGCAGGCCCTTTTTTTTCTTTTTTGTACCGTGGGCCAGCAGATCAACAAAAAATCGAGTTTGGCTTTGCCATGCGCACCCCCTTTTTTACCATTGCACCCCCAGTTTTAAGATGCAACCCTTTTCTGCTAACTGCACCTCATTTTACTACTGCACCCCCTGTTTCTCTTTTCAAATTTTATTTCTTTCCCCTAGATAAACGTTTTTTTTACAAACCCTTTTTTTTTCCCAAATAATAAATTTTCTTTTCCCTAAACGAACTTATTTTTTCTCAAACCTTTTTTAAATGATGGATAAATGTTTCCCCGGACAAAAATCAATCCAATTGCAAATTCCTTTCATCACGACGTTCTCTCCAATTAAAATCAACGAAAACACTTTTCAGAAACAAATCTTTTCAAACGTCGAAATCAAAACTAATCATCACTAATGATCACTCGCGCCGTTGCCGTTTGATTGTGGGTGACGACTTCATTCCTGTGGGAGCTAGTAGTGTGGCCACTCTAAACCGTTGTTGTTTGGTCCTCACAAACGCTCTCCTTCAATTGCGAAAACCTTTTCAATGCTCAAGATAAAAACCGATTATCATTAATCATCACTCGCGCCGTTGCCGTTTGGTCGTTAATGATAATTCATTTTCATAAGAGTTAGTAGTGCGACCACTCTAAACCATTGTTGTTTGGTCACTGCGAACGCTCAACCCCTTTGCGAAAAACTCCAAAAAGATTAAAAAACAAAAACCCTTTTCAGGACGAACAAGAACTACGTAGCTTTGAATTCTCCATCGCACCAGGAGATACGTAGGAGCGAGAGGCTAACTCTCGTCAAGCGCCAAAAATAAAAAATTTCATTAAATCTTTTCATTCTCTTTTCGAAAAAAAGGGCAAATTTAAGCATTTTCCAAATCAGCACTTAAAACCACACATTTAATTAAAGGTTCCCTCTCAGTAGAGAGGACGTGTGAGGTGCTAATACCTTTCCCGCGCGTAACCGACCCCCGAACCCAAAACTCTCAGTTTTCAAAGACCAATCGTTTTCCAAAATAGGTTTTCCTAATATTTCCCTTATAAAAAATATTGGTGGCGACTTCATTGATTTTCAAAAAGTTGTAAACGAAGAAAGATTCCCTCAGGGACTTTTTCGGGCACAACAGTATAGAACAACTAAACATACATTTTTAGGTTATACCAATTACACTATACAACATTTTATACTTGTGTTAGTTTATAACCTAAATTTAGAGCTTTTATATCACTTTAGAAACTTGATGATACTACATCCCAAAAGACTTAACAGAGCTCATTGGAAAGACTTCATTGTTCAATATTCACTATGATTGATAGGCTGCAAGTGAACTTCAGCACACATTTTGTGTTAAGAATTAGTGTCTAATAATGATGGTTCGCTGAAAAGTTTGTTATAAATGGAATGCAATAAAAGTTAGCAATATTAATAAAAATATCAATATAATATTAGCTTGTTTTATTTAATAATAGTTGGTCATTAAATTGTTAATGATGACATATTTCAGAGTGTAAGCCATGTTTGTCAAAATGTCCAGATATTTGCACATGCTAATGCGAATGACACTGAAATTATCAAAAAATTATGTTCTAGAGTAGCACAAGTAATTTCTATATCTAAAATATTGTAGAACAATTTCTCCCCATGGTTTTATAAACCATTAACAATAGTCAACCATTTATATATTAATTTCACTGATATGACCTAATTCCAAGTATTTTGATTAGGTGCAGCCATTCATTTTTTAAAAAAATAGTCTTCACGGGGCAACACTTATCTTTTTAATAGGGGAAAACAAGAATTTACTAAGTCAATTTGTTGACTAATGGTGTAAGACATTTTACATCAATAGTACAAACCAATTAATCTCAAATATTTACTTTTTTGCCAAAACACTTTTTTTAAATATATAAACGAAAATTTCATGACATATATAAAAGAGAATTAATCTCACATCCTCGTAAGATTTTCATGACATACATAAATGAGAATTTCATGCAATATATAAACGATTAATCTCATCTCCTCATAAGGTTTTCATGACATATATAAAACGAGAATTTAATGTTATGCATTTGGTTTCATTATTCATTAAGTATTCATGACAACATGTTATTTAAACATTCAGTTGTTTGTTTTGTAAAAAAAAAACTTTCTGTTGTTACATTCGTTTAACAACACTTATTTTTTCTTTTATTTCACCTAACTATATTATATAATTGGCTTATTGACTACGATATATTAATAACTCAACTAAACATTTTTCTAATATATTATTTTAAGTTCCACATTTTTTGTGAAAAAATTAAATAATTATTTTAATTACTTTAATAAACTACTAATTCAATTTAATATAATTATTTTGATATTGTATATGTTATATATTTAATATATATTTAGAATAAAATAAACGTCAAATATGATGATTATTTGCCTTTGTTATTATTTCCCTTTTTGCTATTTTCTTAAGACAAATATATATAATTAAACATGTTTGATTTCATTAGTGGTTATTTTTTATATAATCGGTTGAATCTCTTATTTTTATGCAAATCGAGTATACTCTACGCGCAACTGCATACATAATTGACCGAATATCTATTAATTTCATCTAAGCATTTTTGTATTAAATTATTTTAATTTCCTAATTTATGTTAATAAATTTAAATAACAATTTTAACTTTAATTTAATAAACTACTTATTTAATTTGATATAAAAATAAGGTATATATATATATTATATTTAATATATATTCAGAATAAAACATATGTCTCGTGCATTGCACGGGTTCTATTCTATTAATAATAATAATAATAATAATAATAGTATAAAAGTAGTAATAATAGCAATAATGATGATAATGATAATAACAATGTTGATATTAACAATACAATAGCGATGGTCATAACATCAATAGTAATAACAATAGTAATAAAAAAAATAAGAATAACAAGAGTAAAAATAATAGTAGAAGAAAGAGTAAGAAAAAAATTATTCTATTTTGTTTTCTATTGATTCTTAGAATCGCTTTATTTATTTATTTATTTATGGTCGTTATTAGAATATCAAATAATAATGGTTCAAATTAATGGTCAAGTCAAAGTTAGTAGTTCCAGTCATAGTCCAAGACACAGTTAGTAGTCCAAATCACAGTCCAAATCCCAAGAAGGTAGCTCCCGGGAAACTAACATTTCCCCCACCCCACTAACATTGCCTATAAAAAAAACAGTTCAAGTCTTAGTTAATAGTCCAAAGTATAGTCCAATTCACGGTTAGTGGTCCAAATTACGGTCTAAGTTAGTAATCCAAGTCACAGAATCGAACACATGACCGAAACAGCACCGAGTCTTACCACTAGACCATCATAGTAGTTCATGGCGGAATCAAACAAAGAAATAGTCTTTTTTAGTTGCCAAGCCATTAACGACATACTTGTTGAATTTGCGGGAATCGTTTTTTGCCCTAGTAAAATCGAAGTACTCGATAGGTTCGAAACCCTCGTAAAACCTGATGATGATGAGCATTCCCTCTGTTCAGAAATAGGTTCAACATCACAGAAGAGGAGCTTGAACGTGTTCCTACCTTCTCCGAAATCTTTGAAAGGATTCATACGCTTCTACATGGTTAGTTATATTTTCATCTAGCTTCGATTTGTGCCAACAGGGTTTTAATGGTGATTTTTTTTGTTCAGAAAAAATTTGGGCTGGCCATCGTATCACAACATCTCATATCCCTCGACTATACGCTGCTTTTGGGGCTATAGATAGGGAAATGCCTAAATCCACAGCCATCTTCGACTCTTATGAGCAGTTAGCTGACACTTTAGGAAAGAGAGTGCCTGACATGGAGGTATCAGCTGGCTAGTCTGGCACCCTATTTTCATTTACCAGGGCCATCACACCGGAGCTTTGAAGATGTAGTTTTAACGTCGAGATTGTCAAATTATCAGCCACAATTAAACTTTTTGAGGATAGTCTCCGAGGTGCATTCCCTTAAGGAAGTGGGCTTCACCCCAAAGTCACGGTCATTGCAATAGGTTTTAGAAAAGTATACATTGAGTAGCAATAGGTTTTAGAAATGTTTTGATTAAACTGTAGTTCATTGATAAACCTTTAGTTTTTGAATAATAGTTGGATGATTTTAGTTAATTTTTTTCCTGTCATGTGTTATATAGTTAATTTTTTAATCCTCCTTATATTGTCTTGTGTTATATAGTTTTGGGTGTATAAATACTATATTAGGCATTTATATATTTTATGCACTCAAAACTTAGGTAATGGACTATCCATTTCTTTTGAGAAATGGAGAGGATCTCTCTTGGAACACTACTGGAATTCTCTCGTGATGATTGTGAGAATTGTGAATCTCTCAAACCTCACACTCTCCAAGCTCACACACAGAGAATTGCTGAGAGATGAAAAACTGATAACAGAAAGAAAAAAAAAGGGAAAAACTGAATTTGTTATTAATTGATTGCATCTGAAAAAGAACAAGAGTTTATATACTCTGTTACATTGCACATTGTGAGTTAAACAGAATAACTAATTCTGTTTTGCCTTAACTATGCCTATGTGGCAGTGGAATCAACACACTAACAATTGCCTAAAAGTGTTTATCTATTGCTGTATTAGTACTAGTAAACAATGTACTAAGCTGAGGCACAAATACTCAGCAACTTATTAGGAGTACATTAACTAATAAAGCTATTCTACTTACTAAATGAATTACTTCAACAATCTCCACCCATGAGAATGGGGTACTTTGACGTCAAAATTTAGTATTCATTTAGTAGGATTAAATTTAACTGTTATGATTACAGTTAAAAAGATTAGGAAAAAAAGGTTTAACTCCACAAGATATTGCTTCTCTTTAATAGTATTGCGTTGGCATTGTTGGTTGCTCTTTTGGCCTTCTTTTTTGATTTACCAGCTATATCTCAGTTTCTTTTCTCATGTTTTTAACTATATTTATGGCAACAGAGAAATATTTCACCATCTTGGATATATTGATTCAATGTCGAATTTACAGGATTTCAAATTTTGCATCTGCTACAATATAGTGTCTTTAGCAACCTTTAAATGGTCATTTGGTCCAAATAATGCTTTAAACTTTTAGCTTATATATACTTGGAGAACATGATGGGACTGTGCTGAACATATTGTAAATGTTGAAGTACATAAAAATTGATCAACCACTCCATGTTTGTAAATTGTTAGGCTTATTATGCATCAGTGAGTTCAATAGGCTAGGCTGTTAAATTAAAGGCGTGTTTGTTGATAAATGAATTGTGAGAATACTGTAAAGATTGGTGGAGGGAAAGGATATGAAGAAGATGCAAGATTTCCTATTAGATTTACTGAAAATGGAAATACAAAAAATGAAATGAGATTTAAACAAAAATAAAAGGGACATGTGAGCGCAAAGGGTCTGTCTACTACTCTGAACCTTGCTTCCCCTCCTTCCCTGGCGTTATTGGATCCTTTCTTAGCTTCATTATTAGTTTAGTTGCTGTTGAGCCTGCTAGCTGCCGAATAACCTCTCTTTATCCAATTTTGCTATGCTTTTTTATTCACTCAAAAACTAAAAGTGTGACAATGTCGGAAAGCTCAATATGCAATATTGCTTAGTGGAATCTCAACAACAGGTAAGTTCTTTATGGCTAATTAGGTCTAATACCTCATTAATGTTCGACATTGATGGAATCTATATTAATTTTGATAATCTATTTGAAATTGTGCTCTAGCTTGAAGCTCTATATCCTGATATATATAGGAGTGTTCATGAATATGGCAACCACTATTGAAAGGGTGTAAGTCATCTCTTTGTTACAATATGATTTTTCATTTATCCATTTTCCTTTTGTTGTTAATGGATTAGTGTTTCACCTTGACATTTACAAGGATCTTCCAGGGAGTTTTTGGAGTTTATCAAGGGGCAAGTAACCATGAAGAATTGCACAATTTGATGAATTGCTATCCATTTTCCTTTTTTTGAATTCCAAACAAGTAAATTGACTACCTTTGTCTGGAATGTTTGGTTGTTGTTCTTATTATGAATACTATTAAAATGAATTGCATTTTGGCCTCGGGGGAAGTTGAAGAGAAAATTGATTTTTTTAGCTTATGAAATGGTTTGGAGTGGGCTCAGGTAACCATAATTTGTCTTCATAATTTTTTTAGCTTATGAAATGGTTCAGTTGTGCTTTATATTTCTACCTTTTAGAGAAGATTTGTACTCAAATGATTTTCAGTAGTTTGGATTGATGTTTTTAAGAAGCATTCTGAAATTTAGTTATTGAAAAATCAGATGCTAGATGGAGAACACCTTAAAGGTCTCAGCTGATCAGCCAGTGAACAGCACTGCAAAGCAGAAAACTCTAGACCAATCTGTTAGAAGATGTGATGTGACAACGCGCGTGGGTTAGAGCATCAGTCAACCCCCAAACGTCCACGCTACTGACCAGGAAAAGTTCTGTGAAATGGTAAGTAAATCCATTCCCACGCTGATGCAAACGGGTTTGGGTCTTAAATTATGTGTCTATACATTCCGGCATGTTCACCTATATATACTTGGAGAACATGATGGGACTGTGCTGAACATATTACTTGTGAATTTTGACAGCAGGTGCTCGAAGTAGAGTGTGATCGCATGTTGACACTAAGTCACTAACTATTATTGTCCAGCAGCATCTTGCAAACTTTTAAAGCGGGGTATTAGTTAAAATCGCTTTTAGATCCTCTCCTTCCACTCTCCCTCCTTCCCCTCTATCTCTCTCTTCCTTCTACTCTCTCTCATCATTAATAAATGATGAGAGAGAGTGGAAGGAAGAGAGAGATAGAGAGGAAGGAGGGAGATGTAGGATGAGTGGAAGGAGAGGATCCAAGTCCGTTAAAATCTGTTGACTATGCTGCTGGTGCCCACAGAGGCTGCTTATGCTTTTTTGGGATGAAAAATGACATGAAATGAGGGATATAAAAACATACCATTGTGTTTCCAATGTATGCATTGCATTCAATATATAATTTCCAATGTATACATTACATTTAATATATAATTAATTATAAGCTTTCGATTCCCAATCAGTAAAAGTGTGAGTGGGTGTTAATTCTGCGTCAAGACAAGCAAAGCTGCAACACTTGAAAAAAAGAGTAACTATACTCAACCTAATTTTTGTTCATGTACTACATTTGCAACAACAAACCACAAGGGGAAAGTGTATTATCACAAGCTGTTTTAGAGGAATTGTATCACAGATTAGGCAGTAGCTTATATAGCCACCGAAGTATCATGAAGGACTATAAGAAATACCTTCCCAATAAATAAGTAAATGAAAATTCACAATGAAAAAACTAATCTTCATACAAAATTATGATTCTCCCCTAAAGAAATACCTTCCCAGAAGCAGTGATCACTAGCTAACCCTTTCAACACCACTTGTTTGTCAAGTAGTTGCAATTTCAACACCCATATCTTCATGATTCTCCACTAAAAATTTAGCTACAATAGTATTGACATCCTCCAAACCAACACCAATGCAAAGAGGGTTGCTGCCTTGGAATCTTAACAGAATCATCAAGTCCCTCAGCCAAGCCACGATCCACAAGATTATGAATCTTGACATTAGGAGCTGTTTTACACTTGCCCATGCACTTTTACACTCAACAACAACAACACCTTCAACACCAACCACCTTCTCAAATTCTTTTAATAATGCAACAACCCCTTATTTCTTGCATTTGTTACCCATACAAACCTCAATCCTCTTCTGAGCTACAGGGTTAACCACATTAATCTCGTTTTTGAAGCCAACAACATTTGTAGAGCACAATTTCATGGCATGATGATTTGGAGATCGTAAAGCAGGTAGCTCCAATTCATCAACTGGTTTTTGTGGCAACACTAACAACAGTTCCTCCGAAGGTATTCATGTCAACTAGGGCTGTTCATGGTTCGGTTCTAAAGGTGAACTGCACCGAATTGAACCGAACTGTTAAGACAGTTCGACCGAACCGAATCGAACTGTTTTAGCAGTTCGACGAACCGAACTGAACTGTCTTAATAGTTCGGTTCGGCAGTTCGAGCTCGAACTGAACTGTTTAAATTTTGAACTTTTTTTTGAACTTTTTTTTTGGGCTCAACAATTCGAAAAAAAAATTAAAATTTAAAACAGTTTGGTTCGAACTCGAACTGCCGAACCGAACTATTAAGACAGTTCAGTTCGGTTCGGTCGAACTGCTAAGACAGTTCGGTTCGGTTCGGTCGAACTGACTGAACAGTTCAGTTCTAAACTATTAGCAAAAGTTCAGTTAATTTTGGTTCAGTTCGGTTTGGCAGTTCAGTTCAGTTTTTTGGTTCTGATGAACAACCTTAATGTCAACCACCTCACCACAGTCAGGACTAAGTAGAAGGCGACTCACACTACTAGTTTATTACTGTATGATGTTTTAATGCAGACGATAATTATTTAAAATGGAAAATGTTATTTAGAAAAGTTATATGTGTGTGTTTTTAGAAAAATCAAATGAGAATTATTTTAGGATGAAAAATAATTACATTGTGAGCGTTAGCATTTTAAACTAAACGATGGTTTTTGAATTTAATCTTAAAACAATGAGTTTAAGAAAAGAAAGTATGGTTTATTATTCTCAAATTTTTGTGCAACTACGTTTTTGCCGTAAAACAAACCATGGTTAAATAGGGTGTTACACTAACTGTCTAATAATGAAGATGGCAGAGCTGTTGATTTTACTGCCTACAAGTAGATGATAGGTAGTCTGATGTACCTCATTGCTATGAGGCGTATGCAGTGTGTTTGGCAAGTAGATATATAGAGGCTAACTGAGATTCATTTGATTGCAGTAAAAAGGATTATGAGATATGTTAAGGAAACAATGAATTTTGGCATTCTCTACAAGAAGCAGATTGGAGACGATCAGAATAAGGATGAATTAATTGGGTTCACTTACGCAGGAGACATCGATGATAGAAAGAGCACATCATGATATGTTTACATGCTTGGTTGAGGAGTTGTTACTGGTCATTGAAGAAGCAGCTTGTTGTCGCAATGTCAACAACTGAAGCAAAGTTCATAGCTGTTGCTCGTGCCTGTCAAGGAGATTGGCTAAGAGGGATATTGGATAGAATCGGAATGGAGCCACAACAGCTTATTGTGACAATAGTTCTACCATTAAATTGTCAAGAAATCCAGACATGCATGATAGAAGTAAATAAATAAATGTGAGGTTTCACTCTCTAAAAGACTTGTGTAAAGATGAAGTGATTAATTTGGTCAATTATAACACTGTGAGTCAAGTTGTTGATGCTATGACAAAGCCATTGAAGTTAAAGTCCTTTAGAGCAACTTTAGTGCAAGACAACTAATTGGTATATAAACTAAAAATCTAGATGATGTGTCTTATAGTTGACTACCATTGGAGTAGTCCTATGTGGCATATTGAGTAAACTAATTTTAGTTTGGGTGAAGTTATTACTTCACGACTAGAGAGTAAACTATTTTTTTTATTCCTTCTCTCTCTTTTATGTTTTTTTTATTCTTTCTCTCTCACCATTATAGAAAATAAGTTAAACAATATAAGCAAGTGAGACCATATATGGTTTCTTATAAATAATCTCCATTGGAGTAAAAATCACTTGAGTAAACTAAGATTTGCTTAAATCCTACGTGGCAGTTTGAACTCACAAAAATCACTTTAGTTCACCCATTTAGTTGCTCTCCATTAAAGATGCTCTTACAAGACTAAGAGAGAAACTAAGCATGAGACTCGTAATGAATTAATATTTATTCCTTTAAAGCAATTTCAAATTAGGAGAGACATTGCTAGTTGTAATTAGTTTATTGTTAATTGTAATTAGCTGATTAGATAATTTAATTCACTTTGTAGATTTAACCGAAACCCCAAGGGGTTGGTCTAGTGGAGCATGACGAAGTTTATATCTGGGAGGTTCCGGGTCAAATTCCCTTTAGGGTGAGGTAAATGGAACTACCTTCTTAAATACTCAAAGAGTCCAAATGTCTTTCCTGCCTTGTACTAGGGCGACATCCCCTCACCTTAAAATTTCTGTAACCAAAAAAAGTCTCTAACTAATTACAATTGAGAGCAGTAAGTTAGTTGCATTGTAACTTGTAAGCATCTTATATGAAGCATTTGTACAAAATCAACTTTAATCAATAAGAGATTCTATTTTCCAAATTCCGCTTGCTCTACCGGTAGTACTATTTTGTTATCCTTCTATGGATCCTTCAATTCCATCAAAACACACATGGCATTAAGGTCATCTAACGTGTTAAGAAACATAGGAAACACACGTGTTGACCATTGAATGAAGAATCATAGACACGTGACCTGCACTTGTGGCTGCCAGCATGCTTATGTGGTGCTTTACTTTCTTGGCACTTGGCATCTTTACACTATTTCCACGTGGAAGTAAACTACGGCAGAGGCAAGCGGCAAACTTTCATTAATATTTTTCTTTCCAAAACTAGAGGAAATTATCTTATTATGAGTTTTTTTAGGCAACAAACTTATATATGTGGGGACTTCTGATTTATCATAAAGTTACAATTGAATACTACTATTTTCCCGCGACTACACCTTTAAATTAGCTTATTAAAGTTGTGAGAAAATGACTATTAATAAGGGATAATTTAATAAATTTAATTATTTTTTCATGAATTAAATAAAATTAAATGCACTTAACTACTATTATTTGTATGTGTGAAAGTAATTAGTTTTGTTTATAATTAAGTCTGAAAAGAATACATATTTTCTAATAGTTCTTAAAATTGATGCAAACAAATATAAAAAATCCGGTTGGTGAAAATTATCAGAATTAATTTTGTCTTTTTTTTGACACATTTAATTAATTAATTTTGTCTTTGTCAAGTATAGTTATTATAGTACATGTATAGTTATATATTATTGTAAGAAATTGATTTTGTCTCAAAGATAAATATAAGTAAGATTGATTTTGTAAAAAGAAAATATGACTAGGATTGATAAAAATTATTTTTGCATTAGTAAAAAGCTTATATTGGATGCTACAACTTGCATCCTGTACTGATGGATTTAACCTGGTTTCACACACACACACATATATATATATATATATAAATATTAAGTCTATTATTTTAAAACATTTTAACATAAAATTATTTTTTGTAAAATTAGTTTCTTTGAATGTAACGGAGTATGTTTGGGAGAGGGATTCGGGACACTAGTTACCTCCATTCCACATCACATTGTTCTTATACTTACTAAATTTGCTTCATAATTTTTTTATTTTAATTTTTGATCTTTTCTTAATAGAAAATATATTTTAATGCATTTAACTTTATTTATCATTGTATAATAATTATGATTTTATTATATTAATTATCGTAAATATAAATTTTGATTTTTTTTTAAAATAGTGCCAGAATCGGGAACTTGCAGGGAAACCTGGCCCTATTTGAGACAGAGTTGGGAAGGGCAACACTCGACCTCGCTAGAGATGGGGGCAGAGACAGGGAGGCAAAACCCGCCTGCCTATTGTCGTCCACAAGTGAGACATATTTAATTATTATTTTTATAGGGATTACATGAATGCCTATAGTTTTCTCTTTACCCTGAGAAGATGTCCTAAGAGGATGATGATTCTCTCCACTTCCTAAAAAGTAATGAAGGGTTTCACGTGGAGAGAGAAAGACACAATAATGGTGGTGGGTTCTACAATTAAATTTATTATAAAAATTAATTGTAGGGTAAACATCATTAGTGTGTCTTTCTCTCTCCAGTTAGAGCCCTCTATTTCTTTTGAGAAATGGAGAGGATCCTAACTTGTCCTAAGATGAGTGGTAACACCAAGCTTGAAGTCTTTTCAATGATAGGGACTTAGATCTTTTGTTGTTATCGCAACACCTTTCTTCACTCCATCTCTCTCTCATTATTGTTTCCTTGTTTCTTTTTCTCTCTCATCCGCACTTTTTCTTGTTACACAACAATGTACGTTAGGGGTGAGCAAGGGGCGAGTTGGGATGAATTATACTTGTTCCTAACCTGGCCACAATTTTTTATAGGATTTTTTTAGACTCTAACACGTCCTTAGACCTGAACAAACTCAATGTTCTCCAAGACAAACTAAGACCATGTCTATTTAGGACAAGATCTGGTTGACCCGAAGGACAATTGAAACAAAATTATAAGGTAATCACTCAAATATGACTAAAAGTTAAAAGTGAAAATTTGGTTCTTTCTACTATTTTATCATGTATTCAAACCCAAAACATGACTTTTTCAATAGAACTCGCAAAAGATTTCTACTTAAACTAATATTGATTCAAATATTGAATATTTTATTTATAAAAGTCTCAATACCAATCTAATATAGTTAACAATTAAAGGTGAGGAGTGAGTAAGAGAAGGGTTGAGACGAGTTGTACCTAAGCCTAATCTATCCTTAAAATTTGAACGGGCTAATTCTTTAGAACCTAATCGTCCTTAGACCCAAATAAACCCGATGCTTTGTAGGTTCAATAGGACGAAGATGAAACAGAGATCTTGGGGTTGAGACGAGTCTTGCTCACCATTACTGTAGTAAGGATCCAAACAACAAAATGATAGTTTGCACTCTGCATGCCTAGGTGGTACATTCTCTTTTTGTTGACAATCTTGGTGCTACCTTATTAATAATTAATAAAAAACCAAAAGTGAGACTTACAAGTATTTTTGCATATAATTGTTTTTAAAATCTACTCATAAAAAAAATTAAATAATATTAAAAGAAAAACATTTAATAAATAAACTACTTTTGTAGTATAGAATAAATCAGTATTGTAAATGATGTGGTTGCATAAGTTGAAATGATGGTCATTTTTAAATAAAATTATAACATTTTGAATGGATTAACCGCATAATATTAAAGTATATAATGCAACAATAGAAAACATTATTAATAAATAAAATATTTGAAATAAAAAATAACTTTGTCCAAAAAAAGAAATAAAAGATAACATGTAGCACCATGTTTTTTTTCATAAGCAATGTTTCATTTTAGAGCATTAGAGATGCTCAAAACCATAAATACTTTATATGAGCTACAATCGATTCAATCTTGACAACTTCCCGTCTAAAGCACACGCCATTCCAAGCTAACTAGACACCAACAAGTTGTCAACCAGAGTAAGTATTTTACCTTCTTTGTTTTTTTGCCAATGCAAAATTCGGCAAACAACAGGAAGTGGTGAGGAATATTATGAGAGGCCGGTAATTGGATGTCTAGCCATCGACCTATCTCACTCAAAGCCCTCTGAGAGATGTTGAAAACGAGAATAATTTTATTTTTTTTGATAGAAAAAACGAGAATAATTTTTAAATTTTCATTTTTTGAAGAAAAGAAATCATTTTTGTTAATATTAAAAATTAAGATATACTACATGCAATGAAATAGAAGTTGATTAAAATTGACTAAAGTACTTCCGGAGTCCCTTATCATTATTTAAAGTAATGATTTAGTCATTTATTTTAACTTTAGCCTTTTCGGTTTAGCCTCCATCCAACTCTGTTAAAAATTGCTTATGTGTCATAATCGATGAATCATTCTTTTAATGCTAAATCGTTACTTTAAATAAAGATAAAGAAGTCCGGAGTACTTTGGCCATTAAAATCAAACATTATAAGCGGAACTAGTCTTTCAGCCAGTTTTGGCGCCAATGATTCAGCTTTGAGCGCCAGCAACTACAAGGGTATTTTTGTAAATTAGATACTAACAATTGTTGCATGTCATACATGTTTTGTTTTCTTGCTGCTACACTGACTTCTTCTTTTTGCTTTTCTTCCATGTGTTTCTTTATTCCTTATTCTCCTTATGTCAGACATGCAAAGCTCCTAATTTGCTATCAATTTGTCAGTCACATTAATATGCAAATCGCTTCACTTCACTCTGAGCGAGAGAAATATGAGAAAGTCGTGGAGGGAGAGAGAAAGAAGAAGAAGCCGAAATGGGGGATGCGGAGGAGTGCTGAGCAGCGGAGGGAGAAGTGGAAGGGAAAGTGGCGGCGCAATGGCTTTGCGGCGGTGTCAGCAAACCTCCAACACCTAAAGCAACCACCGTCTACGCGCTGAGCAGGTGGAAGATGAAAGGGAAGAGGACGGGTATCTTCTCTCCCTCGCTGTCTACAACCACTATCACCCTTCCCTCCACTACTCACTCCTTACTAATCTAGAAACAAAAGATGAATTTGGGATTGAAATCCCTAGAACCGTAACACCAACACATCACGAGAGACAAGATGAGAAATGCGATGAGAGAAAGAGAATCGAGAGAAAGAACTGAGGGAGAGAAACACAGGGCGTGAGAGAGCTAGCTTCTGCCGTGAACGGAGTTGAAGACCGAGAGAGCGTCGGTGGTGGTTGCGGTTGACGGTAAGGGATCGTCTTTGTCCTTCTCTTGATTTTTTTTTGAATTGTTCCTTTGCTTGAAATTCATCTAGGTATCTCAGTTACTCGCATTCCTCATCTCGCTCTTTTTCAATTAATTTCATTTTTCATCTTCATCTCTTTCTCTCAAGATCTTTTTTCCATTTTCCTCACCGTTCCCTTTCCGTTACACTCTTGCCGGTGATGTATTTGATTGGTGAGAGAAGGGAAGAAGAAAAAGAAGATAAAAGGAATTCAGGGGGAATGTAGAGAAACAAAGCCTCCTCAGTTCGGTCGCCATCACCTACCTACCTGCAACACGTGATGTGACTCGACTGCATTCCCTACTCTCTTCGCCAGCGAGCAACGGCTCAAAACAGCAGCGATTGTGCGTGGAGAATGAATAGAACAACTGAGTGTATGACTTTCAGCGTCGCCACTGCCTACGGTGGCTGGAAAGCATCTTTGCCCTCTCTATCTCTTTTTTTTGTTCCTAAAAAAAACATTCTTTGCCCTCTATTTCAATATTCATTCAGTACTTTCTTTATCAATCAATCGTTTTTCTTGAATTAACTGAGGAATTTTTGTTTTTATTTGAAATGTTAATTGGTGTTTACGTGTTTGGGTTTTGTAATTAACATGTGATTGTTTAGTATCTTCTTCTATTAGTAATATGCAGTGAAATATGTTCAGTATTCTCTAAAAGGTTTTTCAGGCATCCTTCATCAACAATTGGGACAAATAGAATCTCCTTTGACTACAAACTTGGAATACACCTAAGTTCCATAACAGGCTGGAATTCAGGCATTATGTTCATTGCATGAAGCCTTAGAAAAAGCCAAAAATGTTCTTCAAGATTGCTCAGAGTGCAGTAAACTTTATTTGGTATGATTCATTTCTTTTGAAGCCTCATTTGCTCATTAAACAGTTATTTGTTGTTGGTAGGAAGTTATTTGACCTGAAGTACTCTTTGCTCAATACCTGACATTTGACGTTAATTATGGTGACACTGCCAAGCTTGAAATCCAGGTTATTATTGGTAATTGTTTGATTTAAGCTTATATTTTAATTGGTATGTCTTTTTTATATATAATATATAGTTTTCAACATGTTGATGGCCTAAGAAATGCTGGTATTTTATTGCTGTGTTGATTGTTTATTTTGCATACTTAAAGCATGTTACTGTTGCAGATTGAGTTATACAAGGAAAAGAAAATTCTAGCTATTTGAGACAGAGGTATTGGTTTGACAACGGAGGATTTAGTAAAGAATTTGGGAACATAGCTAAATCTGAAACTTTGGGATTCCAACTTTGCTGCATAGTATGTTCATGTTGTATAGTATTGCTGTTTGTGTTTAATTTTAGACTTATTCTGTTACTTTCACTTATAACATTGTGTTTCTTTCCATTTTATAATTAGCTTTTTCATTTGTATTAGTTGTTTTTGTATAATTTGGTCTTAGCTTACTCCACTTTGTTCTACAGGTGGAGGAAAGTTTAATGCAGTGATTGGTTATCGTAGTGTAAGCAACAAGTCTTTATTTTCTTATCTGGTTTTTTCCTTTTTATCTCATCTTTTACCAGTTATTTGAATATTTATTTTGTTTGAATTTGAATATTTATTTTGTTCCTGCCTTGCTTTGTATGTCTTGCATGTCTTGGTTCTAAAGAGTTTTTTTGCATGATATAGCCCACAATACATTATCAGAAAATATAGCATCCTGGTAAAGAGATGGATCTTCAATCCTTTCTCTATCACTGTTTCCTTTCTTATGATGTCCCTGTAGGTAATGATCTTCTGCAAGTTGCAGGAGAAGGCAATGCAATGGTCTAAGTGATTTTAAGGAGGTTCCTTAAAATTCTGATTCCATTGAAAATCTGCCACTGATGCTGTCAAGGCACCATAATCACTAGCTGCCTTCATTAGTAGTTTAGAGAATTGTTTCTGCATGGCTTTGTGGGGTATTTATTTGGGCAGGGCCTTCTTCAATATATGTATCAACATAGGCGTCATAGCAAAATAAGGAAACCTGTTGTGTGTGCTACTGCTGCGTGTAAGGGACAAGGAACGGATTATAAGCCTGTGAGATCCATTTGGTGATAGAGGTACAATCTTTTTTCTTCACTCCCTCTTTTCCTCATCTCTTTTCATGGTAATTTGTCTTCAATATGTAGCAACAACCATGACTTCTATTCATTGCATACAATCCTGCATAATATTATAGTTGTAATCTCTATACATTTTCTGACTTGCTCTTTGCACATATGTTTGCATGATTGGGTAGCTAATGTTCCTACAATGCTATCTACAATGTTGTTTTGATTAGTTTTATCTAAATATATTGGTGTAGGTTCCTTGCTATCCTACAATGCTATCTATAATTAGTTTTATCTAATTATAGCGATAGTCCTGAACAGTCTTGGATGTGTTGCAGCAAAAAATGTAAGTTTTTACACTCCTCTGCCCAATCTGTAGAAATTATTTTAGAAGTTCCACAATACATCAGGACACTATCAAAATACTTACTATTATTTTTTATTTCTTGCAAACATTGCAATATAATTAGATATACCCTATCTGACTTTTTGGAACTTCTATTCTGTTTGCCTCACAACTTTTCTCTATTCCCTTCACTTTCTATCACTCTATTCTCCTGTTTTCTTCATGCTGATGCTTATACCTGTTTTCTTCTGGATTTGTTCTATGATGTGTTATGCTTCATTTATCTGTATGAGTGCTATATTAAATTTATTTGACTGTGTTCTTTGAATGGATAGGCACTTGAAATGAATGGGCAAGAATTGTTGCATTGTGCTGTGCGTCTTGATGTATGAGTCCCATTTTATTCCCATTGTGCTGTTTTGAAGTCCCATTACAGATTAAATCGGCTTAGAATACAAGGAGTTTAAGTAAAAATTATTGCTCTCTACTAATCAATTCACTTCCAATAATTTAGTGCATTGCTCTGATATTTTTTATCATCCTTGTATTTTTCTGACTGATTTAAGTTAATCATCCCAAGCTTGCTGTTTTTCTTCAGTATAACTTGGGTTAAGATCTTTTCACCACAAAAGTGAAAGTTGGCTTCCCTCAGCATGTTTTCAAGGAGGAATGGAAGGAATATTTCCCTATAGTGTTCACTTCTATGGTGAAAATAAAAATCGCCAGCAAACAAGTTATCAGACATTTTATTTAGTTGTAGAAAAGTATTCTGTCAAATAACAAAATCATCCCATAAATAATAGAGTGCCAGGGACAAGAGTATATGTTTAAACAAATGCCATTTCACAATAGGATAATATAACTTTTATCCCTAAAACAATGCCAAGATCACTACAAGAATAATGGGATTTTCCGGCCAGGACTTTCCGGCGGATTTTAGCCGCCGGAAAAGATTCCGGCGGATTTTAGGACTTTCCGGCGGATTTTATTCGCCGCAAACTTTTCCGGCGGATTTTGGGGTATTTCCGGCGGATTTTTTGGCATTTGCGGCGGATTTTAAAAAAAAAATTTAAAAAATCCGCCGCAACAGCAAAAAAAAAAATTTTTTTAAAAAAAATCCGCCGAAAATACCAAAAAATCCGCCGCAAAAGCCAAAAAAAAATTTTTTTTTTAAAAAAATCCGCCGCAAATGCCAAAAAAACCGCGGCAAAAGCCAAAAAAAATTTCAAAAAATCCGCCGGTAATTTCAAAAATCCGCCGGAAAATTCGGAGGGAAAAAATTCGCCTATAAATAAAAATTTCTCCTACACTCCTCTCATTCTCTCATTTCACTCTTTATTTCATTCTCATTCTCTTCTATATTTCTCTACATATCTTTCTTCTATATTTCTTATACTCTCATCTCCATAAATTTCTCTACATATCTCTCTTCTATATTTCTCCTTCCTTCTTCATTCTTTTTCTCATTCACTCCTTAATTCTTATTTCTTCTTACTTCTTTATTCACATTCTCTCCTATATCATTCTCTTCTAATATTCTCTTTCATTCTTATTCCTTCCTACTTCTACATTCTCATTCATTTATTTATTTTCATTCTTTTCTATATCATTTTTTCTCATATTCTACTTTATTTTCATTTTTTCTTACTTTTTATTAAAATACAAATTAAACAATAAAATTCGAAAAAATTGAAAAAAAAATTCAAAAATTCAAAAATTCAAATTTTTTACCGCCAGATTTTAAAATTTTTTTTTTTGGATTTTGCGGCGGATTTTAGGCATTTCCGGCGGTTTTTTAAAATTTTTTTTTGGCTTTTGCGGCGGATTTTTGGCATTTGCGGCGGATTTTAAAAAAAAAAAAAATTCTCAAAAAAAAAAAAAAATTTTAAAATCCGCCGCAAATGCCTTTAAAATCCGCCGGAAAATTTCAAAAACTTTTTTTTTTTTTTAAAAATCCGCCGCAAAATGCTTTTCCGGCGGATTTTCCGCCGGAAAGCGTTTGCTGCGAGCTGGCTACCGGCGACAAAAATCCGCCGCAAAGTCCAATTTTGCGGCGGAAATATGGCTTTTCCGGCGGATTTTGCCCGCCGGAAAATCCTGTTTTTCTTGTAGTGGATCATATAGGTTTACAAGGTGTTTTGGTGCGGCCAATCATTCTGCTAAGATCATATAATTCTTATCCAAAAATGAAGTTAAGACCAAATAGTCTCACAGTATTTTTGTGTAGTCGCTCATTCTTTTTTGATTCATTTGCCTTAATTATTTGAAGTCAAGTGAAATAAATATCTGATTTTCTGCATGCTAGAGATTTGGGATGCTCTTAGAGCTGCTGCTGAGGCTGATATAACTTTAGCACAAGCAATTGTGGATAGTGCTGGGGTCATTGTTTAGAGTTCTGATTTGACAGTATGCTATGATGAAAGGGGTAAGTAATTAATTCATGTTGCGTTCTGACAACCTTGAGATAGTGTACACAAAGCTATGGCAACCTTGCTTTTATGGGAACATGATAGTGTACACAAAGCTATGGCAACCTCTGGTCTGTAATGTACTCATGTAATGTTTTTACTATAACCATTGCTTTACCTTCCTACTCAAGTACTCATGTAATGTTTTGTCTTTTTCATGGTCTGATGGCTCTACTAAGAAAAGCAGGAGCATAGTTTATTTATGGCCACTATGGAAGAATTTAAACTGATTTTAAAATAGGTGGTTTGATAGTTGGATAATGTCAAATTGCAAAGTTTCAGTCACGTGAGTTAACTTGCTATGACCACACCAATCTTTGTTTTGCTTTCCATGTTAGCACATGACAATTTGGAATGATCTCATACCATTAACCTTCGTTTTTCAACTCGCAATCTTGAAGAAGTTACAGCAAGAGCAAAACAAGTTTATCAAGACCAGCAATGTATGAAGGTTGGAGTATTATTCGTGTTTGTGCTATTAATTAGCAATGGTTTTTAAGTGAATCATTGTTTTAAATTTTGACCCTTTTAGGTAATAATTATTCATTGTTATGACGTACAGTATTGTTTTAATATTCTCAGGTTAGGAATTTAGTGCATGAGACATGGTGTTGGAATGGACAAGTTTAAGTAGCTTTTTAAATTGATAATTTGGTCTTTGGTTGCAGAGAAACTAATTGTCTATCTCTCAAGTAGGAAATGGAAGCATATACTGTTATTTCATGGGTAGCTTGGACAATCTAAGCAAGCTGATCTATATATGTGGGCGCCATGTTAACGTTTTTCCCTATTGGACAGAGAAGATGGGTATGTTTTATAGTATCTGACTGAGAAGAATGAATACCTTTTGCTGAAGCTGTTAAATGTGTTTTTCAGTGAAGTCTTTGTTGCTTCAAAGTTTTAGTTATTCTTCTATGGTTTGGAATCCTAATTTTCACGTATTTTGTATTGATGACAGAGGCCAACTGTGAACTATTCTGAATGGTAGGCTAATGAAAATGAGTACAAAACTCATTTAGAAGGATGCAAAGTTATGTCATTTATATGCTCTCAATTGCATTTTTTTTCTTAGATTTCTTTGTTGGGTATGTTTGTAACCATACATTGAACATATTTTTAGTGTAACTTATTCCACTATTTGAGTGATTAGTGATTAAAAAGAGGGGTTTGAACATTTTTGAACTTCAATTGCATTTTCTTTGTTAGATTCTTTATTGGTTATATGAGTTTGTAACCACACCTTGAATGTTTTTAGCGTTACTAATTCCACTATTTGAGTAATTAGTGATTAAAAAGAGATGTTTAATGAATGTTTTTATGTTTTTAACTTTGCAGATGTTACTATTTTACAAAGTTGGCAAGGAATCAAAGATAAATGTTATTAAGATTAATATGGATTTGTTGATACGTCATCAACCACCAGCTCTACACGTTGACTATCCTCAACACGATGTTGCTGGAGTTATTGAAGACAATCCTATTGTTCTTGGCTAGATGATCTTCCAAGTTTTATGTTTCATTGTGTAAGACTTATTAGGACAATTGAAGACCTTCCTATTGTTGTTTGTTGTCTGTCAACTATTTTGTTGTCTAAGACTTATGTTTCATTACCATGGCTACGCTTTCTGGCGCGACGTCGGAGAACAACGAGATCTCTAAGGAGGAGGATGATTTGAAGACGAGAAGTTGTAAGAAGAGTAAGGGTGGAGAGCATGTTTTTGTGGAAGGGAGAGCTCCGCCTGTTAGCTACGCTGATCTAGATAATGATACCCAAAAGAAGAGATCTTTCAAGGAAACTGTGTTAGGGCAAACTAATGATCCTAACAAAGGAGATGTGTCTGATGGTGTGGATTTGGATCTTGAGGATGGAGAACCGGAGGAACTGGGTGAATTTGGAAATGTAATAAGCATCAAGATTGTGGAGCAGCAGGTGGGTGATTATGAATGCCCATCCTTTTTCTTGTCCAAGAAAGAGAAGATCCGCATGCAAAGGCCATGGAAAGAAGGGTTTATAGTGAAGCTTTTGGGGAGAAAGATAGGCTACAAAGCTCTTGAGAACAGATTGAACCAGCTGTGGGTGAAGCATGGGGTCATTACTATTATTGATCTTGGTAATGATTTCTTCTTGGTGACCTTTACTAATGAGAAGGATAGAGATCATGCTCTGGTAGGGGGACCTTGGATGATCTATGACCATTATCTTGTAGTCAGGGAGTGGCCCCAAATTTCCAACCTGCTAAAGAGTCCATTGATAGGGTTGCTGCTTGGGTTCGGTTCTCAGGACTTCCTATTGAATATTATGATCCTTATTTTCTCAGTGCAGTGGGGGATAGGATTGGTAAGACGATCAAGGTGGATAAGAATACGCTCCTACGTGAACGAGGGAAGTATGCAAGATTGTGTGTTGAAGTTGATTTAAGCAAGCCGCTGTTGGCTATGTTTGAGGTGCAAGGAAAATGTTACAAAGTGGAATATGAAGGTCTTCACATGTTGTGTTTGACTTGTGGTAAATTTGGTCACTATAGAGAAGGTTGTGCCGTCAAAGTCCAGACAAACGAAGAGGCACGCAGTGATGGTCAGCAGCTACGAAGTCCGATAGTTCAGGAGGCGATGTGGTCAGTGGTGCAGAAACAACGCCGGCCTAGAAAAGGGAAGGAAGCACCGGAGAGAACCATGGTTGGCCGGAATGAAGGAGTTAATGCTGAGAGCAAATCACGTGGATCTCGTTTTAATGTGTTAAATATCGAAACGGAAATTGTGGCTGATGGAAATACAAACCATGATAATATTGATAAGATTTTAATTGAGAAAACAAGGTCAATGCAGAGAGAAATGCATGCGGGGCCCAGCGGAGTCAAAAAAACGCCAATTCCTCGGACTGACAGAGTGCAACATGCGATTGGAAAAATTAATGTGGTTAATAACAATAACAAAAAGGCTACAGCTGTCTCAATAGGGGATAATCAGGGAGGAAACCGTGGGCCAGCCAAGGAAGTTATGAGTGTTCAATGTGTGGAGGAAAATAGTGCTAATCATGTGGAGGAAATTAAGGCCATTAATTTTGAGACTCCAACGGTCCACAATGTGGACCAGACGCTGACCTTGCATAATCATGTGCAGGCGGTTGGTGAGTGTGAGGCAGACCCGATGGATCATAGTGGTGGGCCAGTTATTTGGAATGGGCTTAACAATAAACCACCAGACCAATTTCTAAGTGCACGTCCTGATCTTTTTGCGGAAACTGGTAATGTGCAAGATGAATTCATGCATGCTACTGACTCAGCTGCATCTGGAAATGAAGAATCCGACATGGATTTCGTAGAAGAGACACCTATTGTCTAGGGTGCAGGGGTAGGATACCTTTCTTACATTAAAAATATTTTTTAATGATTGCACAACATAGAATTATGTCTTGGAACGTTCGTGGAGCGGCCAATCCTGAGTTGTTTAGAAATGTAAAGCAATACCTTGATATTCACGTTCCGGATATCTTGGTTATTATGGAGACTAGAATTGATCCCAACAAGTTGAAGAGAACATTTCAATTGTTGGGATTTGGTGGTTTTTGTTGTTCTGATGTGAATGGATTTGCTGGCGGTATAGTTGTCGCCTGGAAGGAGGAGGTTGTTCAGCTCAATGTAGTTAATATCAACTTCCAATTTATTCATTTGACGGTGACTTATAGTGGAGAGGTGGAGTGGTATCTTACGGCCATTTATGCTAGCCCAAATGATGAGAAGAGACAACAGATGTGGGATGATCTAGCTGTTATAGCGGAAAATATGACTGATGACTGGTTGTTAATCGGAGACTTTAACGACATTGCATACGGTCATGAGAAAAAGGGTGGAGGTCCCCTTCCTTTGACAAAGATGAAAAAGTTTGTTGATAATATTGAGGGTTGTAATCTTATGGACTTGGGCTCCTTTGGAACAAAATTTACTTGGCGTGGTCCTAGATATCATGGTGGTGATTTCATTTTTCACAGGTTGGAAGAGCTTTATGTAACGATTCTTGGAGGCTCCGTTTTGCTGATGGAGTTGTGAGGGTTCTTCCTAAAGTGGATTATTCTGATCATCATCCTATCTTAGCTTGTATTAAAGGTTGGGGGAAAGTTTTTGGTCCCAAGACTTTTCGCTTTGAAAGTGCTTGGTTGCTTGAAGCTTCCTATCCAGAGTTGATTAGCAAAAATTGGAATCATGGGCAGGATTGTCTCCAGAATCTGCATCAGTTGGAGGGGATTTTTAAAGGGTGGCGTAGTGATACTTTTGGTAAGGTGAAAGCAAAAAAGAAAGAATTGCATGCTAGATTGAATGGTATTCAAAGAGCCTTCCATAATGGTAAGGGTAATAGATATCTTACAAAAGTGGAATTTCAATTAAATGAGGAGCTTAAGAAGATTAATCATCAGGAGGAGCTTCTTTGGCATCAACGTTCGCGGGCTAAGTGGCTCCATGACGGGGATCGTAATACTAAATATTATCACCTCAAGACCGTTTAGAGAAGAAGAAAGAATCATGTTAAGATGTTGAGGGATACTGGAGGTGTGTGGATTGATGAGGTTTCTGCCCTTCAACGTATGGTAAATGATTTTTATAAAGCTTTATTTTCTGCTAGGGAGGATGATGGCTTGTGGTTTCAGTCTGATATATCCTTTCCTCCTATTGATGATGACACTATCGTAGAGTTGAGCTCCCCCATTAGTGACCTTGAAATCAAAGCAGCAGTTTTTAGCATGAGCCCGTGGAAGGCTCCCGGACCAGATGGTTACCCTGCTGGTTTTTATCAAGACTCTTGGGAGGTGATTGCTTCTAGTATTTGTGAGTTTGTTAGAAAGGTTTGGCTTGACCCTTCTAAACTTGCTGATATTAATTATACTGATATTGTGTTGATCCCCAAGGTGGATAATCCAGAATTTGTGGATCAGTTTCGTCCAATTTCTCTTTGCAACACCTTATATAAAATTGTGAGCAAGGTTGTGGTAACTCGGCTCAAGAAGATAGTCCCCTTAATCATCTCTCCCTTCCAGACCGGCTTTGTGCCTGGGAGAAGCATCCATGAAAACATTGTTGTTGCTCAAGAAATGGCTCATAGCATGAAAAAGATGAGAGGGAAGACGGGATTTTTTGCAATCAAGGTTGATCTCTCGAAGGCGTATGACAAGCTAAATTGGAATTTTATTCAGAAGGTTTTGGTGGAAATAGGGCTCCCTTTTAACATGCTTAATTTAATTATGTCTGGGGTCACTAATGTGTACTCCAATGTTAATTGGCATGGGAGGAGGGCTGATTTCTTTCATCCTCAGAGAGGTATTCGCCAAGGTGATCCTATCTCTCCTTACCTGTTTGTTATGTGTATGGATAAGCTTTCTCATATCATTTCCCAAAAAGTGGAAGATGGATCCTGGAAAGGTCTGCGTGTTGGTAGGAGTTGTCCTACAATTTCCCACCTTATGTTTGCGGATGACTTACTTCTCTTTGGTCAAGCGAATGAGACTCAGATGCAATGTGTGTTGGATGTCTTGGATACTTTTTGTCAGCTCTCGGGGCAACAAGTAAGCAACGAGAAAACTAGTATTCTTTTTTCCAAGAATGTTGATATTGATATGAGGAGGCGGTTAGTGGAGCTCTCAAGCTTTCAGGAGGCCACTGATTTAGGTAAATACCTTGGCGTTCCTCTTATAGGTAGAGCTCCAAAGAGAAATGACTATCAGTACCTCTTAGATAAAGTTAAGGCTAGGTTGACTAGTTGGAAGGCTAAGAATCTTTCTCTTGCGGGAAGGGCCACGTTGGCTAAAGCTGTCATAGAAGCAATCCCTGTGTTTCCTATGATGACAGCTTCTATACCTAGGAGTGTGTTGCAGGACATTCAAAAGATGCAGAGGGGTTTTATTTGGGGTGACTCTGATGATGGTAGGAAAGTGCATGCTCTTAGTTGGGAGGTGGTAACTCGGCCAAAGAGTATTGGTGGTTTGGGTATGCGACGTCTCTGCTATATGAATACAGCTTGCTTAATGAAACCGGGGTGGGAGCTAAAACAGGAAAAACCCCATCTCTGGTGTGATGTGCTTAGAGGGAAGTATATGGGTCGCTTGGAGGCTACCAATGGCGTCATAGCTAAAGGGTATGATTCTAGCCTATGGAAGGCTATAGTTCATTGTTGGCCTCAGTTCGAAAAATTTGCTTTCAGATCCATTGGTAACGGCATGTCTACTTCTGCTTAGGCTAGTGATTGGATTGGGGTGGGGAGTTCAATAGCTAATCTCAATATTCAGATTCCCAGTAATTTAAGTAACTACAAAGTAGCAGACCTTGTTACTAGTGACCAGAAGTGGAATTTGCAGCTCCTTGAGGGGTGGCTCCCAAATTACATAGTCGAGAAGATTCGAGCTGTGGTGGTTCCTCACGCAGATGATGGGCCGGATTCTTGGGCGTGGCCTGGTGGTGCTCATGGTGAATACTCTGTTTCAGCTACTTATGGTTTGTTATGTGGTTTTTCTAGACTTACAGTGGAGAGTAAGTGGAGCAAGATTTGGAAGTTGGAGGTGCCTGAAAGAGTGCGATATTTCATTTGGCTTGTGTGTCATAATAGGTTGATGACGAACCAACGGAAAGCTAGCATGCACTTGGGGGATCCTTATTGCAAGTCTTGCAATGTGGAAGTGGAGACAACTCTCCATGTTTTAAGAGATTGTCCCCTATGCAATGGTGATATGGATGAATTTACTCAATGCTTCTGCTAGAGTTGAATTCTTTGAGTCTGAGCTGAATGATTGGATTCATATTAATATTAATAACCAATTAGGCGACAATTTGGATGTGGAGTGGAGATCAGTTTGGGGTATTGCCTGCCATCTTTTATGGCAATGGAGGAATAAGGCTATTCATTTGGAGGATTTTATTTGGCCTTTCGAGCCTTGGAAGATTGTGATGAAGCAGTGTCGTGAGTACTTCCATACTTCGCAGGTTAATACGTTGCTAGGTCATGCTAAGCAAGTGAAGCTTATAGGTTGGAATCCTCCTAGAAGAGGTTGGCTTCGTCTTAATTCTGACGGTGCTTGCAATCATATTATAAATAAGGCTGGTTGCGGAGGAGTTATTCGTAGTCACGATGGTCGTTGGGTTGTGGGTTTTTCTAAGAAGCTGGGTAGTTGTACAGCTTTTGTGGCAGAATTATGGGGTCTCTTGGAAGGTTTACAGCTTGCTTATGGAATGGGTGTGCAGAAGTTAGAGGTGAATCTTGATTCCCAGAGTGTGGTTCAGTGCATTGATGGGAATTCTGCAGCTAGTCATTTGGCCTGGAGGTTGCTGGATAGAATCAGACATCTTCTAAGTCTCAGCTGGGAAGTAGAAATTTCTCATATTTATAGAGAAGCTAACAAATGTGCTGATGCGTTAGCATCTTTGGGATGTCTCCAGGAGGTGGAGTTCGTTGTTCATGATAGAGTTCCTTCTGAAGTTCGGCATTTGGTTGCTGCTGATGCTAGTGGAGTTTCTACTCCTAGATTAGTTTCCGTGTAGTTTTCTTTTTTTGGGCTTCGGCCCTCTTTGTATCAAAAAAAAAAGACTTATGTTTCATTTTGTATCTCTACTAACTTTTATCTATATAGCATCCTATTTTTCGAATATCTTAAACTCATGTATTTGAATAGTTACTAGCGCTCCCCGTGCATCACACAGGCATTGTGGTTCTACTAAATCGGAGTGGAGGAGTTCAGACGTGTTTGGGGAACGAGTGTTTTTTCTAGGGTTTTCACCGCCGAAAACGACGTTTACCACAGTTGTCAACAAACGTGGCGGTCATCACATAAGCCCTTACGTGCGTCTCTCTCGCTCTTCCCTTTCCCCTTCTTTTCTCTCCCACATATTCGCCAACCCAAATTATTATTATTATTTTTTTTCTCATTTTTTCCGTTCACTTGCTTCTTCTCATTCAACACACACGAAAATTTATTTGTCAGGTCCTTTTATTAGGACGTTCATATTAATCAATCAATAAAAAAAGTGTATAACCAATTTAGTCGTGTTTTGTCGCCGTCATTAACAGAATGGTGGATTCAGAGCGAATCCAAAACCCATGGATGGCTTCTCATCAAATTTCAGTTAAAATGAATCCTCACGCTCCCTCGCAATCTTCAAAGACTGATGATAATTTAGGGATTGGAGAACGAGTTTTCTCTGCCGCCGGTGCCGCCTTCCTCTCCGCCGTCATTGTCAATCCACTCGATGTTGCTAAGGTCCTCTTTCTTTCTCCTGCTGAATTTTAAATTTAATTCTATATTTGAGCAACTGATGGAACCGCGAATTTGTAGATAGGTTTTCAACTTTTTTCTGTTTTTTTGTTTTGCTTCTGTAATTTTTTTTATTTGATGAAAGGTTGTGAGTCCTCGAATTGAATATTTGCGGAGGAATGTTGTGTTGTTATTGATAATCGATGAATCGTTCTTTTGAGTGTTTGATATGCAATTTTCAATTATGTTACTCTTTTAATGTTTTACATGTGTCCTTCATTCATACGTTTTTTCCTGTTGTCTTTTGGTTTGGTGTTTTCTTCTGTTTCTTTCTTTTTTGTTTAGATTACTTTGTCATTTTCTGGTGTATTCTGATTTTTTCCTACATTTATCAGACAAGGTTGCAAGCACAAGCTGCAGGGGTCGCTTATTCTCATCCACTTAGTAACATGACAAGTCGTATGGCTTGTTTTGGGCCAAATATGGTATGTGTTGAACAATTTTTTAACCTGCCATTTGACTCCCTTTGAAACCCTTTTTATGACAATCATTGTTCCCTCGGATTTCTGTATCTGCATTTAGTTTTCTGGTCAGCCTCAAAACAAACTACTGTAATGTAGCGTTTTTATTATTTTAAGAGTTTGCATGGTTGAATGGTGGCTTGCATCATTTTGAAGCCAAACTACTGTATTCTTACAAGAATGTCTGAGCATTTAATTTGACCTTTCCAATGTTGTTTTGTCAGTTATTTGCTGATTTAAAATGTTCTCCATCATGTAATCGCGCTGGAATCCATGGTACAGTATCACTTTGTCCTCCAGAATGTTTCCGGTACAAAGGAACACTGGATGTCATTTGCAAAATTACACAACAGGTTGGTGTTTTAATATTATAGAATATATAGGTATTAGGTGTGTTGAAAGTTGAAACACTCATTCACTTGTATTACACATGTATATCGACTACACGTCATTGTTACTTAATGCCAAAGTGGTATTTGTTTCAGGAAGGATTTACTAGACTTTGGAGAGGCACGAATGCAGGCCTGGCACTTGCAATACCAACTGTAGGTTCACACGTCAATAAACTGTGATTCATTGTTTTATGTATTGGACATGACATAATGAGAGCAGTAGAGCACAGGAATGACTGACGTGTTCTTTTATTTGCTTAAATCAGGTTGGAATTTACCTTCCTTGCTATGACATAATCCACACCTGGTTTGAGGAATTCACAGCCAAAAATTATCCAGCTGCAACACCATATATACCACCATTAGTGGCTGGAGCATTAGGACGCTCATTGGCCTGCACAACTTGTTATCCCATTGAACTTGCCAGAACTCGCATGCAGGTATTTAAGCTAGTCATCCATATAAGTAACTTCACCGGTCTTTGGTTGGAGGGAAATCGAGGGGAAGGGAGAGATTATTTTAAGTCTTGCATGTTTGGTTCAATTTTTTGGAGAGGAGTGAGGTGGAGAGAAATCCTCCTGACTCAATTTTTGCTCCCCTCCAAAATTGGTGGGATTTTGATGGAAGAGAAGATGAATATATAATATTTTAAATGTATTGAGAAAAATATCCTTACATAAAATGTAACATAAAAAGTTAGAATGGTATAAAATGTAATAAAATCTCTGGCCCCCTCTCCCTTCCTGGATCAAAATATATAATTAAATTCCTCCCTACCCTTCCCCTCCCCTCATTTGAACCGAACAGTGTGGCTTAAAGTCAGTGATTTAAAAGTTGTGGCTTGTAGAGTTATTTTTTTAGCTTGAAGTACAGCACTAGTTTAAGTAAGTTTTGTTCCTTGCTTTTTTGAATCTATCTTTGTCAGTGAGTAACATCAGGTTGGTTTAAGCCTGATTTAGTTTGACAATTGCTCCCATTCCCCGCAAGAGAGCATTGTTTATTTTCTTATATATTTCAAACTGAGTCATTGCTACTGTGATTTATCGTATTTCAATTCCAGTGGACAGCATTTAGACACAATTATGATTGTGGTCATGGCTGCTTGTTAAAAAACTGTATTGTGGCCGGATAATATTTTTTGGAAACACCTTAACTTGTTTGCCCTTAGAATTATCCTTGTTCGATCTACTGTTATTTATGTGGTTCGCCTCATTCTTTTTTAATCGAGCCTTTTGGTATTGTTGTTGTTTCAACTTCCAATTCAAGAAAGTCCTTGCATGTACCCTATCCTGATTTCCTCTTGCTCTTAGAGAAGAGAGAATTTTTAAGCCTTTTACTTAAGTGCAACAAAGACTGGTGCGAAGCTTCTTCCTCAAGGACGTGAAATCTTACTTCTGAGTCTGGGCCTGTCTTCTCTGCTAAAGAGAATTCTTATACTAAAATAAGGCTTGTATCTAAACTCATTCGCAAAGCCCAGGACCTCCTCTTTTCTTTAGATAGAAGTAGAGCGGGCAAAGTACTCTTTTTCAATCAATTAGGCTGATTACTCTTCTAGTTGGAACTATTTTTATTAAGCTCCCAACGAGAATGATTGGTTCAACAAGCTGCATCTTGGTATCATACCTTCATCTAAAAGATGATTGCTAAATCCCAAGCATATCTAATCAAATCGTTCAGTGTGCTTGCTATTTTGATTGTCTTTCTTTTTTCTTTGCTAGAGGAATCCACATCGTCTGCAGGGACCAGATGAAAAAGGTCCGTGTCAATTCAATGAACGAAAAAATAAGATAATATACACTGGTTAGCTCATCCCTGCCTATTGGTTCCTAGCCAAGAAGGAGTTGACTTGTGCATCCGCACGGGCGATCGGGTGAAAAATTATACAGCTTAGTGTTGTAAAACGAATGTAATTAAATTGAAGATTGCAAATAAGACGTATGGTCTATAGTTGTAGAGGGAAATGCAGGTTATTTTAAAAAAAAAATGTTTGGTTTTTTTCTTTAATCAGAATAAATATTACTCGCAGAATAAATATTTGCCCTTGTCTTTTCCAGTTATATTTCTTATTCGACAAACTTTCTGGATTCTTACTTGTTTTTGGATCTTGGGTGTTTGTAGGCATTCAAAGAGACTCAAATTGGTAAAAAGCCTCCTGGAGTGTTCCAAACTATGCTGGGTGTAGTGTCCAGTGTGAAGAGCCCAAGTAGTCCACAAAACAGCTGTAAGTGCATAGCTTTTGTGGCCACAACATCTGATCTGATAAGAATACATGTACATGAAAGAAGTCTTATAGCTTTGGTGTTTTCTGTGATTAAATTTAATTTTAAATTTATTACACATTTAAGCAATCAAAATATGGTTTCATGGAGTTTGTCATAATATAAAGTTTTGGCTGATTGAATATTTGGATTTAGGTTGTTAATGAACTGTTATTTTAAATCAGCTCTTAGGAATAGGTGTTCAAGCCATTTGATCTGTTTGATTTGATTCTAAAATGTGTTTCTTTTGATGACCAATTGTGGCACAAACCGGGCTGCTACATTTGTTAGTATAACAGTGCAAGATTATATAGATGATAGGTACCAGCATTCCTCATAGTAAAACTGTATATTGAAACTGTATATTGATGGAGAAAAACTGAAATTACAAGATGGTTACGATAATAGGCTTTTCAAGAGGCCTAATCTCTCCCAAGTTCTAGCAATTCGAGAAGCTAGGGTCTCCCAAAATTATCTAACTGATTTCTTTCTTAAACCATTCTAATCCCCCCAACTCCTATTTATAACCTCCACTAACTCACCCACTTTCCCTCCAATTGGCCACATAAGCAAGTTGGTTACAACCAATTCCTTCTCAAAGCCATAATCCCCTACATCTCATATATTTAATTTCCCTCCCTGCATTACATTTATTTAAGATCCTATCAATAGATACATATAAAAAAGGCAACAAAGGTAGCTGTATTATCATGTAATTGTTAAACCCCGTCATTTTCTTACAGGGCAAGGTTATCGTTTCCTGTGGACTGGCATGGGTGCACAACTTGCCCGTGATGTACCCTTCTCTGCAATTTGTTGGTCGACACTTGAGCCTGTGAAGTCCCTTCCTAAATCCTTTGAATTAAGGAGTTGTTTTTCATAATAGTATTGTTTTCTTATGTCAACCACTCTCGCTTTGCAGACTAGGAGAAAACTGCGTAGTTTGGTTGGAGGCGATGATGCCAGTGTATTGGGTATTGTTGGCGCAAATTTTTCAGCCGGTTTTGTTGCAGGAACTCTAGCAGCTGGAGCTACGTGTCCGTTAGATGTTGCAAAAACTCGAAGGCAGATAGAGGTTTGATTCCTTAGCTTTTAAGTCAGTTAAATTTCCTTGTGATTTTTTTATTCAAAATTTGGAGATAAAGGAGGGGGCATGTTACAGAAGACTTTGCTTTGCTCTTTTTGCTTATTTTTTCCTTGGAAAGTAGAGGCAAGGTCGTAACTCACCATTCTTTTTAAATTAACTGCTAAATTTGAGCTGACATTACTTTTTTTATGATATGCACATTTGGGCTTATTCTATTGTCATATTTCCCCCCTCAAAATTGCAGAGGGATCCTGTTAGGGCATTGAAGATGACTACGCGACAAACACTGATGGAGGTTTGGAGGTATGCCATAACTTGGATTCCAAATGTTATAAATGTTTTTATGATAGGAAAGTGTCTTATCTGCCCAATTGTTTTTCTTTTTTAGTACTGATATGTCATCAAGGGGGGGGGGGGGGTACATTGTTTGAATTGATCAATACACTGATATTCCTTGTTATTGATATGGTCTATCTGAGCTGATTTTCTGTCATCTTTCAGAGATGGAGGTTTGAAAGGACTCTTCACCGGTTTTGGTCCTCGAGTTGCTCGAGCAGGCCCCTCCGTAGGAATTGTGGTTTCATTTTATGAAGTTGTGAAGTTTGTCTTAAATCACCGCTATACAACATCATGATCAAGTCACTGTGTCTTTACAATGGATACCTTTGTTGAGAATCTTTGGAGAATACGGAGCAAGGTTTTTTGTGGAAGGGAAGTCATTCCAGTCCATTTCTGATCATGAACTAACATTATAGGAAAATCACCAGTATAGGACAAATCTTAGTCTAAATTTTGGTGCCTTTTTTATTTTGACTTTTTGCTGCCTTTGATCGGCAAAAATTCAGTTTTGTTACAATTGGGGTTCTTCCCAAATGTAAATTTTAGAATAAAATCAGTTTTTTTTTTCCGGATGCGCTGCAAGGCGCTCTAAATCACACATTGCTAGTACACTGATGAGGAATGTTATCGATGTTGATTCTGTATAAATTATTCATAAGTTTACCAGTCTATTCTTGGAAGAAATAATAGTGGAATCTGGGTGGTTTCTGCAGCTAAAATGCCAATTGAGGAGGGTCTTGTAGATAAAGATTATCTTATTCTTTTTGGGGTGTACATATCTCATTGAAGAGGGGAGAGAAATGAAGGACAGTGAGAAAAGTGTTTGGTGATGAGAAAAGAATAAAAAGTAAAATGCATTGTAAAAAAGGTGATGCCGAGATCATTTTGTCGGCAGACAATGCTAGAAGTAGATTTTATGGCTTGTTTCTCAAAATCAGCGTAATCAATAAGGTGTGTATGAGATGTCAATCTATAACTATAACTATTTTCTCACAAAATTAGGGTAGACATGATCAAACTTCATTAAGGAAATTCTGTAGGGTGTTAAGATTTCAATCTATAACTCTTTCTTCTGCATACCTTGTTAACTGTTTCACATCTTCCACACGATTATACACGTCTAAATCTTGGCCTCATGAGAAAATACCTTCACCGGAGCTAATTCTTCCAATATTGCATTGCAATACGTTACAATTAGGACATGGTATTTTTTTTTGACCATGACAATTAGGACATGTTTAACAATGTATAAACATTATCCAATTATAAGGATAAACCTGAATCTTTTCGTAGCTTGTGTTCATAGGGGAAAAATTCTTTAGCATCGGATACTCGATTGGGAAGCCCATTATATTTATATTTCAAATTCATTCCGTGAACTTATTTTTACATCAAACGCTATTAGTATTGCGAATTTAGTACATTCGTTTAACTTCCCAATATATTAATCATCTGATGACAGTTTCGAAGATCATCGTTGTCAAAAAAATAAAGTTTCGCAGATCATCTTCAACTTGGTCGAATTCATGTGTTTATGTCGGAATCACTTGATACATAACTCGCACTACCTTGCAAATCAACATGTTTTTTTCTCTAACCTTGTTCAGCATTTTTATCTATGATCAATTCAATTACAAATTAAATTATTGAATAACTCATCTACATTAGTTCCCTCTTGAAATCAACCATCGATGTAAATATTAGTTTCCTAAGGTTTCTTACAAGCTATCAAACGTAATAAAAATTTTCACACTTCTTTACATTCCTGTTAGATAAGACTTATAAAATCCTTGTATTAGTCTTATCTAACAAAATTTTGGTAGCATTTTTCTTTGTTCTCCGAACACATGATTTAATCTAAATAGTATCGAGAGAATAATGGGAAATACAAACCAATGATATTATTTGATCAAGAATAGATACATGTAATAATGCCCAGAATGTAAATGTATAATCCTAGACAGTTCTTATAAGTTATAATCAAAGAATATGTCATATTTTTTTTTGATGGACATAGAATATCTCGTATTTGAACAATATATATAAGGACCACTTTTATATAATGTCAAGCACAAATGCACAATGTACAAATAGTTCTTGAATAGAAAATTAAGGTAACTGCATATCTATCTAAGATAGCCAAAAAATCCTTCATGGTAAACGGGTGTCTCTCCATGAAGTTTTCATTTTCTAGCTTTTTAAAAATATTTGTTTTGCATTTAAACCTTGCCATGTAACTGGAGGAATAATTGGAAAAAGAGCAAAAGAAATAAATAGATCAACCAAATAGTTAATTAAAATGAGATTTTCATTGGAGCATAAGAGTATTATATATACAAAATTGCATGTCTCCAATTAAAATCTTTTCCCCCTCAATATTAATTTATGACATGATTGTCTCTCTTTGCCTTCAAAAAAGCCTCTGTAGCATCAATGAATCAATGAATGATATAGGTAAGCACCAAAGCCAAAAGCATTAGAACACATGCAATCGCTTGATCAACTGTCGTACCTGCAAATTATAAAGAACAATTAATTAATAAATCAAATGAATATGTTAATTAAATTAAAAAAAAATTCCTTCTCGATGTTTTTTCACTAAAGAGAGTTTTTCATCATAAGGTTTTAACGAAACTTCATATCATTTTTTTTTGCTTAAAAAATTACCATCGCTTGTAGGAGCAGGGGCCGGTGCAATGGATTGAGAACAAGCCACCGACATAAGAGATGCAAAAATGAGGCTTAGGAAGGCAACCACCCTGAATGAAGCACAGGAAACAGCCATGTTTCTCTTTAATATTTTTCTTTCTTCTTCTTCTTCTTGTTAGTACTGTTTGTCTCTCCCTCCTTTTCTCTCTCTCTCTCTCTCTTAATTTTTCAAGTTTTTAGAGAGAAAGAAAGGAGAGAGAAATCCAATGAATAACAAGAGCTAGCTTATGGGAAGAAAGATGTTCGGGTGGTGAAAATGAAGAGCTATGTGGAATTCCTTTTATAATGGCATTAGCAATGCAGATAAGAGCCAGCCAAGTTGAGATGTAATATTAATTAAGGTGCACCCGCATGTTCAGGGGAATCCATACATATTTTACTAATAATAATATATATTTTACAATGGCAACTCATATTAGCTTTAGCACTTTTTTGGCTTCAATGATTAAATAAAACATTCATGTTACTCTTTATGAAAGACAGCGATTTCAAGCTGTAGACAGTTGCTTACACTACATGTGTGTCTAATTGAATAGTTTATTTTTTTTTTGACCAAATTGAATAGTTTATTATTGCTTACCGTTTTCTTAATTTTTATCAGTACAGTTAAATATTTTAGAAAATCTCAAACCAAAATAAGTTGCCAGTAATTGGTTTTAAAAAACATGAAAACCTGTGTTGTATACGAAAATTGAGATGGCTTTCAAATGATCGCTTTGCTTTGAAATTAAAATAACAATGTGTGGCTGCTGGGATTCGAGCCCAGGTCTCCACGGCCACAACGTGGAATTCTTACCACTAAACTACAGCCACAGAGTTGTTAACGTTATGGCTACTAACTTATTGATTGTTTACTTTTTTTCTAACTAATCTACAAATACAGCTGAAGTCCTAATTTATTTCTTGTAATCCTAAACTAATTTGAAAACTTTCTAAATATTGTGAATAAAGTGGATGTCTAATGCAATTGTAACTCCTAGGCATTATTCCTTATTATTATTCATCATTGTATATGTTAAATGCAAATCATAGGTTACAATACTTGAGCCTATAAATATGACTCATATGACATTGTAGAAGATACCTTTGAAGAGTACAATACAATAGCTCTATTATTCTCTCATCTTCTATTCTTGTTCCTGCTCTATTTGAGTTTATTTCATAACACCTTATCAGCACGAAACTCTACCAAAATGACGGCTTAATAAGCTTGGAGGCTATTTGACAAATATATGGTTTCTTCTACTATCTTATAGTTAATCTAACTCATATTATCATGTTTTGTTTTCTTATAGTTTTTATTTTATCATGTGAATATGTTATATTTTTTATATAAAATATTATTGAGAATTTTATTTAGCTACCAAGGTTATCAAGTTTTCTATTTTTGATGAATTCCTGAAGAATTCAACATTCAAGCATCCCTGTTGGATTGCACAAAGACAACTATTTGTCTATTCTTGATGAATTCCAGAAGAATTCATCATTAATTCAAGCATCCTAGAAGGATTGCACAAAGAACTTGAACCATATCGTGTTTGTCCCATATTCATGATGAATTCTAGAAGAATTTCCTAGTCAAACATCCCAGAAGGATTGTACAAATAAATTAATATTGAAGCATCTTGTAGGATTGCTCAAAGTGTGAACGTTTGTAATATAGTTCTTGAAGATCTTAAAAAAAAGTTGTGATATAGTTCTTGAAGAACTTGAAAAAAAAGTATTAACATTCAACCATCCCTGGAGGATTGTTCAAATAATGATGGTAAACATATAAATTCGTTGTATAGTTCTTGAAGAGCAAATTGTTAGAAAGTATGATTTTTCTTGATCATCACTAGTGAAAGATTTGTGGTCAAGTTCTTGAAGAACTAAACCTTTAGACCATGATTGTAATCTAAATGATCTATTTGATCTTAGTATAATTCAATCAAAGGAATATAAGGGAAATTTTACTTGAATATGCTCCTGGAGTAGCACAAATGAGAAATATTTTCAAGAATATTTTGAATCAAGATTAAGTGATGTTGTAATGGAAAAAATAATCACAAACCACTCAATGAATTGAACTTTATTCCTAGAAGAGAATGAATCAAATTAAAATATTGAGTACAATAAAAGTTGTGGTTATGATCATTGATGTAGTAAATGTTACCGTTATCCTTTATGAAAGATTTTTTTGACCACAAAAATATGAAAGATTTGAAATCTATAAGATATATTTGATCTTAGTATACTTTGAAACAATGAAAAGTGAGAGAAGAATAAATTATTTTTATGTATCACAATTATGCTCTTGAAGTAGCAATATTGAGAAAATACTTTCAAAAATATTTTGAAAGTTTAGGCATAATTTGACTGAACAAAAGAGTGATTGTTGATTAAAATGTGAGAGGTCACGTAGCAATTGAACTTTATTATGATTTATGGTTATATTCTTTACTATTTTTCATAATGGTATACTAGTTTTCTTTTTATGAAAATAATGATGTAGTAACTCATATACATTATGACAAAGTTTAATATTTCGAAATGTAACTTCTCTTCCTACTTACTCTTGGAATTCTAGTATTTCGTTTCATGGGTGGAAACAATAGAAAAAAAATGTGATACGATCAGGTATTTCTTAAAGAAAACGTTATATGATTTTTAAAGCATACAAATTTTCTTATACATTTTCAGTTAAGTATATGACTCTTTTTAAACTCAGAATTTACTCTTCATGCATTTTGGTCGGTCGAGTTTTTAAAATTAGACCAAAGATTGTACTAGTGAGACTTCCAAGTCACGGTTACAGATGACTAATAAATAAATAAAAATATTATGTGTTGAGGAAAAGTGAATAAAAAACAAAAAAAAAATTATTTCGAATGGTTTAATCCAGCTAAGTTAGCGGTTCAAAGGAGTCCGATTCAACTCAATTCTAACTGGTTCAACCATGTTGCCACAATATGTTGGAGTACTAGGGGTTTTCTTTCCCCTCCCTGTCAAATTTCAAAAACGCCCTTAATGTTTTTTCCTTAAATCTCACCAAATACTTTATAGCATCAGCCCCTCTCATTCCTCAACCCCCTCTCCCTATTTATTGATGAACTCCCCCAAAATTGTCGTCCTTGACCATGAGTGTGTAATTGGTTCGGGCGACGAATTTGGGCAAATTTAATCCAAACTGACCCTTAACAACCCTACTTGGCATGCCACCAATTGTGAAGTACGCCTCACATAAAGAGGGGTTGATAAAGGATGATGAAAATTGGGAAAAAATATTAAGGGTATTTTTAACATTACACAAGAAAGGGGAGCTAGGAAAAGATAGAGGGGAGGGGGAAAATGTATACCTTTACGGTTATATGATTTTCAAATACTCCATCCATTTTGGTATATAAGCAAAAATACTCACAAAGTCATGTTATCAAATATTATCAAATCAAAACTTTTTTAGTTAATATACCAAATTTACCTCTATTGATTGCTCCACTTTTTCTTTTTTCAATGCAAGTAACAATTGGTTTTCCAACTTTTCATTTCTTTTTCACAGTGTTTAAGAAAAGTTAATAGGGGTAATATAGAAATCTCACTTCTTTTTTAAACTTTTCTTAATAAACGTGCGTAGCCATTTTTGCTTATATATGAAAACAGAAGGAGTACCTAATACATTATTTGATTGTTTTGGTACACCAAAAGTCCCACATTGTTTGGGAATCAAGGCCAACAATGGTAGTTTATAAACTTTCGCATCTTTAACATATCGAGACTTCTTTTAACAAAAGACAAAACTGTGATGGCTCCCATTCAGACCAAAATAGACAATATCTCGGAAGGGGATACGAGACTCGAGGTCGAAATATTAATTGTTCATGAAAGAGTATTGCACAAACAAATCATACTCTCAATGTATTTCTATTTAAATTATGAAAAAAAGTGTACAACTCGCTATAGATGAATGACTTACTTCAAAATAGGTCCATATTACCCATTCCCGAAGAAGCCGATGAATATGCCAGCTGAGATATTTCCGTTTCATGAGTTAGGTTTTTCTTTCTTTTGTGTGGCGGGTAGATATACCGTTTTTTATTCCAAAAGGGTTGATTTTTTTAAAGGAATTTCTTCTTTAAAAGTAGATTTCATTAATTTGCTTGGGATATAGGTCTTTGTCCTCCCATGTGTGGTAATATTCTTTTTACATTTTTTCTTTATTAATAACTAGGACATACACCCGTGATATGCACGGGGTGGTAACAATGACGCGGCTAAGTTAATTCACCAAAAAATGGCTGTGTACTATTGGTGTTAAACATAGAATAAGAAAGGAGGAAGAAGAATTGGCACAATGATATTTTGAGTATCAGAATGGTTAAATTTTTTTCGAACACCGAAGTGTCTCAAAACACGCTGATTAGCATCACACTTTATGTATTTTGTAACGAAATTATATTTTTTCCCACTAAACTTGTTAGAGGTACAAATTTTGCATATTTGAATAGTTAGATTTTTTGGGAACACTAAAGCAAAAAAAAACACACTATTGTGAATACTGAAGCATCCCAAAACATACTACCTAGCATTGTACTTTACTGATTTCGTTATGATTTTTTTCACCAAACAGGTTACTGATTTGTCACGAAATTTTGAAGCATCCCAAAACATACTACTTAGCATTGTACTTTACTCATTTTGTTATGAATTTTTTTTCACCAAACAGGTTACTGATCAGGAACAAACTTTAGATAATTTATCACGAAATTTATTTTCATTTTTCACCTATTCGATTATCGAGGAACAAACCTAATATATTTATAGATCAAATTTTTTCCAAAATTTTTATGTATTCCAAAAAAAAATGAAAAAAAGAAGAAGAGAGGGGTAGGGGGAGGGGGGTGTTTTTGGCGCTCAATTGGTGTAAAGTAGATAGTGTATTAATATATAGGGTTAGCATTGTACTTTACTCATTTCGTTATGATATTTTTTCACCAAACAGGTTATTGAGGAACAAACTTTACATAATTTATCACGAAATTTATTTTCATTTTCCACTTATTCAATTATCGAGGAACAAACTTAATATATTTATAGTAAAAAAAATTTCTAAATTTTTATGTATTCCAAAAAAAAAATGAAAAAAAGAAGAAGAGGGGCGTAGGGGGGTAGGGGGATAGTGGGGGGGGGGGGGTAGGTATGTATTCCAAAAAAAATGGAAAAAAGAAGAAGAGGGGGGTAGGGGGAGGGGGTGTTTTTGGCGTTCAATTGGTGTAAAGTAGATAGTGTATTAATATATAGGGTTAGCATTGTACTTTACTCATTTCGTTATGATTTTTTTTCATCAAACAGGTTACTGAGGAACAAACTTTACATAATTTATCACGAAATTTATTTTCATTTTCCACCTATCACTACAAGAAAAAACTGTTTTAGCCACCAACATTTGCGACGAACTCTTATCCGTCGCAATTTCCGACGGATTTCCGACGAAAAAGTCGTCGCAAATGCGCAGCAGAAGAGGCGCTAAAATTCTCGCTCACATTTGCGACGAACTTGTGTTTCGTCGCAAATTTCCGACGGAGATTCTCATCGGAAAATGCTAAAAGTCCATCGCTAAGCATCAGAGTCTAATCAAAACAAACACCTTCTCCTCGAACCCTTATTTCACCCCACTCAGAACATCACTCTCTCCCTCACGCATTACTCACTCAGAACTCACTCTCTCATTTCACAACCGCGCCGTTCTCACTCTCTCCCTCCCTCCGTTCTCCTTCTCCTTCTTTCAACGCCTCAAGCCTCACACCTCAAACCCCCAAATCCCTCCTTCTCTCATTAACCGTAACCAGCGTCTGTTCTCTGTCAATCCTCTTCTCTCAGCGTAATTTCTTTTTCGATTTACTTCCCAAGTCTTTGCACCCTAATTTGATGCCATGAGGAAGAAACCCTAATTTCAGTTCCCTTCACCTCCGCGCAGCTCCGTTCAACTCCGCAACCAAGTATTCGGTGCATCACCAGTCGTAACCAACTCTCCACCGTAAGTTTTTCGCCATCTTTCTCATTGTGTTCTCTATTCTTCTATTTTGTCTGGCTTTCTCCCTCTCATTTTTCCTTTTTCTCAATCTTTCTGTAGCTGTTAAGAATCTTGGAATCAAGAAACCCTAATTAGCTGTTAAAGTCGCATCAAGTCACTACAAGGTATATTTCACTCTTATTGTTTTTGATAGTTTATGTTACCCTAATTTGTTAACTGTTGGTTGGTGCCTAGAGAAATGAACTACTAGTGGCATTTTTATTGATAATAATTATGTAACTGGCTGTCAGTGTGATTTCAGATGCTTTCCTTTTTATTGTGTGTTTATGCATGTGTTTTTCTGATCAAAATGAAAGCAATAAACAGAAACACGGAACAAATTGAACTTTTTCTGCAATCTGGACCTTGTATTGGCAAAAGTTAAGATCGAAAGTTAAATTTTGTTATCAAGCTGTCTCTAATTACATTCTATCTGGCTAAGTCTGGATTTTTGACTAGATGGGAAATGAAGACCTGTCCTATTGATTTTGTGTTTTTTTATGATGTCTGTTTGCAGACATATAATGTGCAACTTATCTGATTTGGCTCCTGAGTGTCCAAATCTTGATGATAGCCGATATTACCCAGAAAGAATCCTAATATACGATCAACATCCTGGAGGGTCTGGAATTTCAGTACAGGTAGATAACATGAAAATTAGTCTAGCAATCCAATGATATTTTGTTTCCTTTCTCTTTATTTTTATTAACTGTTTTAAAGAGGCATTTAGAGATAAATGATTTATCTTTAGATTTAGTGCATGACAAGGTATTTTCGCATGTTTTTGAATATTATTGACCCACATAACAGACTGGTTGTTTTTGGTTTAACAATCTTCCGAGGTGTCGATAGATGGTAAGATTTCTTATTCATATATTTTTGATTGTTTGATAGGCTCAACCCTATTTCACAAAACTTCTGTTGGCTGCTCTAGAAGTGCTCACATGTTGCCGCTGTTCGGTGGAACTTGGTTGCCCTAATTGTGTTCAGGTCTGGATCAAACATTTTTTTGTTACAATTAATTTAATCATTTTTATTCTGATGAAATGGGGGTGGTTTGTTTTTTGTTTATTTTGCTTTTGAGATTGTAAAGTTTGTCTTTTTATTATCTCAATTCAAATGGGTCTTCATTGCTTCTGCTTGCTGTTATTTTCATTCTTTGAATTTTGAAACGTTTTCTTCAGTTCTCCTGAAATGGGGTGTTTTTGTTTTCCTCTCTTTTGCTTCTGAGATTGTAAAGTTGTCTTTTTATTATCCTAGTCCAAATGGGTCTTTATTGCTTTTGCTTCGTGTTGTTTTCATTTGGGTCATTCTTCCTTTCTTGATTTCTTTTTGAAGTTTTCAACTTTTCTTTCAATTTTCTGAAATAGGGTGTTTTTGTTTTTCGCTGTTTTGCTTCCAAGATTATAAATTTAGTCTTTGTTTTCCTGAATTTAAATGGGTCTTGGAATACAAATTAGTATATTTAAAAATTGAAACAAGAATGATGTTGTAGCAATATCTGGATTGAATTATTTCAAATTTGATGTGAAACACCATCTTTCACAATGTCATAGCAATATAATGATGCTAAGTTGTTTTCATGTTATCTTTGCTCACATGATTGTTTCTATTGGGAGAAAAAATAAGTAACTTTTCATTAAAGCATGTGACATTAACTTTGTTTTTATTCTCTTTTCATCTAATCATCAATAACTTAGAGTCAAAGGATGAGAAGTCAGAATCCTTCAAGTTTTCTATCTCAGTTGATTAGTCTTAGTTGTGTTGTTCAACTCCTTCATGCTCTCAATAAATTAGCTGCTTTACTAGCCCAAATGTCACACTTACAGGAAACCGGGGAACGCTTTCACATGGCTGGAAGGATCAGCACAATAAAGGATGTCCACCCAAAGAAAGAGCTGCAGAAGGTTGCTGTTAAAGGGATACCCTGTAATGGTGAGTGGTTTCTGACTTAATTTTATGATCACCTGAATGTTGCGCCGCACAAGATGTTCAATTTTGCCAATCCTCGTCAAAATGCTTGAAACTTTATTGCTTTTATTTGGATAACTTCCTGATAGATTTTGCAACAAAAATTCAATTAATTTTCTGAAAGTATTCACTCCCATACTATAGCATAATCAACACGAATGTGTTCATCATACTGACTCCATTAGGGAAAGCCACTCACACACCTGCAACATGGTGTGAGTTGCTATTTGTTGTCAGTGTGGCCTGTATTGCTTGTAATTGCATTAATTTTTCCTCCTATGTCAATCACATCATCGATGTGGGTTGCTGAAAGATTTTGCAGCTTCAGAGTTTGTGCTGTCCAACTCTAACTCTAACTCTAACGATTGCCTCGATATAGAATTGATGGTTGTCTTTTATCTATTAGTTGGTTGGTGTTTTTTCTATCACATGGATCTATTTATTTTAGTATGCATATTTCTATTTTGATTTGATGATTATATTTTACTATTATGCTTATATGAAGAGGCCCAAACATTTAGACCCAAGCATTTATATTTGTTCTCTAATTTTGTGTTTGTAGTTTCATATTTTATTGTAATTGTGGCTTTCCCTCCTTAACCCTTTTATTTCTTTCAGTTTTCCAAGCAGTGATGGGAAAGATGTACAAGAAGAAACATGCTGACAGACATGGACCTCCAAGAAAACATACTGATATGCAGGAACCCTTTTATTGTAATTGTGGCTTTCCCTCCTTAACCCTTTTATTTCTTTTAGTTTTGTGGTTCTCATGCACGTATTGGTGTTTTAAGGGTTTCATAGTTTATTTGATCAAATCTGTATTAACTAAACTGATCGTATTGAGGTGCAATTTTTCTGAATATTGGCTAATTGTGATTCCTTTTTTTCCCTGTATATCATCAGGCTTTATGTCAGGGGTACAGTTCTTGGATACAAGAGGTACTAGTTTTTCTTCTGAATTGATTTGCAGATATATATTTGTTTATGATTTCTGTTTCATTCTGTTGTATATAATGGATATTGATTCATGTAGCTGGACTTTATTGGTGCTGAAAATTTGGTATAGTCCGTACATTTACAAAGCCAAGGTAAAAAAGAATGGAACTCACTATCGCTGCATTTGGGGCAAGGTTACTAGGCCTCACGGGAACAGTGGTATAGTCCGTGCTAAGTTCAAGTCAAATCTGCCACCAAAATCCATGGTAAGTTTTTGAACACATGCATGGTTATTAATTTTTTTGGCTAAAGTGCTCCCGGGGTCCCTTATCTTTATTTAAAGTAACGATTTGGTCCTTTATCTTTTTTTTGTCCCAAATCAGTCCTTTATGTTTTAAATTTTTGACACATAAATCCTTTTCTGTCCCAAATCAGTCCTTTATGTTTCAAATTTTTAACACATAAATCCTTTTTTTTGACACATAAATCAGCACTGTTAACGGAAAAGGATTTATGTGTCAAAAATTTGAAAGATAAAGGACTTATTTGGGACAAAAAAAACATAAAGGACTAATTCATTACTTTAAATAAAGATAAGGGACCCCATGAGCACTTTAGCCAATTTTTTTCACTAACTTCTTTATGGTTTCTGATTTGCTGAGTGTTGATCCATTTGCAGGGAGCCAGGGTTAGAGTCTTTATGTATCCAAGCAATATATAAGGTACAATATTATTGGTTGTTGGCTCACTATTCTTCTATGAAAACTTGTCACGTAAAGGTCCTTGTTCATGATTTATTCGTCTATTTGCGTTTTGAACTGTGGTCAAACCACTGACAATTAAAAGTTAAAAACACATACAAAAATATTTAAGTTTTTTAAGTATTGGTCTGTTATCCTTGGATCCTATTGTTATTGTGTTTGCACTATGCTTTTTTATTCTCAAACACTGGTACGAATCAAGGGAGAAAATGAAAGCATGCCTGAATAATATGGCAGACTGATTGATTTGCGTCCACCAATCTCATGCTATACAGCTTTTGTCTATTAGGAGCATTGTAATCTATTCGTTTCTGATGTAGCTGCAGCCTTGATAATACATTTCCCATGCTCCATATATGATTTTCTAAATTTGCTAGCTGAAAGATAATTTTAGAAACATGGCTTGCGTCCATTAGGATCAGTGAATCCTGTTTGTTTCTGATTAGTTGCGGACTCGATAATTCCATGTATCCAGTTCTGCTCGAGTTATCTACTGCGTTGTCTATTTATTCTATCCATCCTATTTCATAATTCGAAGATTTAAAATTGATCTTTTTTTATCTCTTTTTGGAGAATGAAAACCGCACTTAGTTCTTCTTGGAAACTTACAAAAATAGTTTCCAGGATTTTATCTGTGCAAATAGAAAGTTAAAAACCCCTCTGCTTGAGCCTTCTCCTTTATGCATGGAGATGTGCTCCAATGTATGTGGCTTACAGTTCCATCTAGTTTTGCTTGAGTTATGTAAAATTGATAAGTTGGTATTTTAATATCTTCTTATTTATGTTCTAACTAGGTAGAGGTGTCCCATTTTTCATCCTGGATACCCACAGAATTTGGCTAAATTTTTTTCTGTTTCTACAAACATTTTTGTCCTATAAGCTCATGGACCTGTTTTGCTGTTTTTTATGTGCAGTTGTTGAAGTCAATGCTAAGATGTTGTGTATGAGATGTTGTGAATTTCTTCAAAGGCTGATTGGAGGTTACTATGGAGCTGAGGTAAGAATATTTTGATTCAATTTTCATATTTGTAACTTTCTATTGGAGGAGTGGATTATGTATTTGATAGTCTATTCTTCTAATGAGGTTGCTTTCTGGCCATAATGTATTGTTGGGTGTTTTCTAATGTTTTCTTCTTTGATTGATGTGTATGTATCTAATCCATTTTGACTTAATACCTTAAGATCATTTTACAACCATGTTGTTGGCCCTTTAATGCTTCTACCTTAACCTCAATACCCAGACTGACTCACCCCCCTGCTGACTATTTTTTTTGCATCTCTATTCTACCTTAACCTCAAAATTCACAATACATCATCACTGAATTTATGTCCCAGAAGCTCATGGCGGATCCTACCTAAGACTGCAACTCCATGGACTTCTGTAACACACAGTAGCAAACGTAGAGGGTGTGGCAGGGTAAAAGTTGCTGCTAAGGAATCATTTTCAACTTGTTAGTAAAATACTAAAATGATAAATTAGGTGGGATTATTCACTTTTCTATATAGTGGATGCTGAGTGAGATATATATATATATATATATATATATATATATATATATAATGTTTACTGATTGTGAGTTTGATGCTTTTTATCAGCTGTCAGATGCCACACCAGAGCAGATCAAGAAGGCCTATCATAATTGTATGAAAGCTTGCCACCCGGATTTGAGTGGTAATGATCCTAGACCACAAATTTATGCACCTTCATCAATGACGTCTATGAGGTGGGTTCTGTTTTGGATATTATATTTAAAAATTAAAATAACCTAAAAATTTGTAGCCATAATTTAAAAATGTGCAACCCAGAAGTCCTCCCTTGCCCCCAACCCAAAATGTCATATGTTTCACTTTTCCATACCATGGAAGGTGTAACATTTAATGATGTTCACATATTTTCTTGGCTTTCAGCACATACAGTGGGATAACTTTTTTTACGCACCCATTTAGTTTCTGGACACATATTGTAATTTCGGCTTATTTTTCTTCAATAGTTTTTTTGTGATGACACTGAAATTGAGTGATATGCTGAATTTTCTGCCTTTGTTTTTTTTCTTTCTGTTGCAGAGTAATTTGCGACATACTATTGTTTAGACTTCTATTGCTACAAGAATATGATGTCTGTAACAATGATGTTCAGACTTCACAGGTTCAGTTCATGCTCCTTAGAGGATTCAATACAAGAGAAACAGTCAGTCTTCTTGTAAGCTCTTAATGGTTGGTTTTGCATTCTGTTGTACAAATTGGTATAGCAATTTTTTTCTGTCTATGTAAATTTGGCATGGATGCCTTGATTCTTATCATTTGATTCCTAATAGAAAATGTGTCATAGACTTTTGAGATAGTTTTGGCTGTGTAAAGCTACAATCAGTTACAAAAATAATTGATTTTGGTTACACTGTGTTAGATGTTTAGCTTGTGGCTTCAAGCCTAAAACAAATATGCTGAATAAGATGGGTTTCGTATAATTTAATTTTTTTTAATTTTTTTTTAAAAATTTCCGACGGATTTGCGACGAAAATGTGTCAGAGTTTGCGACGACTTTGCCACGGATATTTGCGACGGATTTCCGACGACTTTGCGACGGAGACATTTGCGACGAAAAAATCCGTCGGAAACGATTTCCGACGAGTGATTTTGCGACAAAATTTTGTCCATCGGAAACGTCAATTTGCGACGAAAATTGCTGCATTTCCGACGAAAATCGCCGTCGAAAATCGTCGATTTTCTTGTAGTGTATTCAATTATCGAGCAACAAACCTAATATATTTATAGTAAAATTTTTTTTCTAAATTTTTATGTATTTCAAAAAAAAAATGAAAAAAAGAAGAAGAGGGGGTAGGGGGATAGTGGGTGGGGGGTAGGGGGGAGTATGACTTATGTTACTAAACAATTGTTTAGTAACAATTACTAAAGGGTCATAGATGTAAATTCTATTTTAATTAAAAAAAGCCTAAAAAAATCAAGGAATCTATATTAATGACTAACCCAAAAATCATGCGCCTATTCCTAAAATATTGGAACCGTTTTAATTGTAATTGTTTCCTTATTTTTGTGAAACAACGTCTCTCTTCACCATCGTTTCATCTCTCTTTCTCATTTCATTCAAACAAAATTAAAACGTTTTCATCTCCGTCGACTACGCCTCACACAAATTTGCAACCACCGTCACCATGACACCTAACCAAAGTACAGTGTTTTCCTGGTTATTATTCCACTAACCAAACATTTCAATAATTTGGTTAGTACAATAATAACCATTATAAACTATTTCTATGGTTATTATTCCACTAACCAAACCTTTCAATAGTTTGGTTAATACAATAATAACCAATCTAAACTATTTCTATGGTTATTACTGCACTATACTATTTTTCGATATCCATGATAATGTGTTCAATGCGACTTACATCAATGGTGATGGCCACTGGATAGATGATGACCTTGCCTTAAAATATTTGGTCAATCATCATTTCAAGAATCGTTTCATCTCTCTTTCCCATTTCATTCAAACAAAATTAAAACGCTTTCATCTCCGTCGACTACGCCATCACACAGATACGCAACCACCGTCACCATGACACCTAACCAAAGTACAGTGTTTTCCTGGTTATTATTGCACTAACCAAACATTTCAATAGTTTGGTTAGTACAATAATAACCACTCTAAACTATTCCTATGGTTATTATTCTCCTAACCAAACCTTTCAATTGTTTGGTTAGTACAATAATAACCAATCTAAACTATTTCTATGGTTATTATTGCACTACACTATTTTTCGATATCCATGATAATGTGTTTCAATGCGACTTACATCAATGGTGATGACCACTGGATAGATGATGACCTTGCCTTAAAATATTTGGTCAATCATCATTTCAAGGATCGTTTCATCTCTCTTTGCGTGAGTGCGTTTTTTAGACTTAAGAAGAAGAAGAAGAAGAAGAAGAAGAAGAAGAAGAAGAAGAAGAAGAAGAAGAAGAAGAAGAAGAAGAAGAAGAAGAAGAAGAAGAAGAAGAAGAAGAAGAAGAAGAAGAAGATAGTGGAATTGTGAGAGAGAAGATAGTGGCAGAGAAAATCAAGGAGCAAAAAACTGTTTTGTTTTAGTAATCCCTAAAAAAAGAACATTTATTAAATTATTTAATGTAATTAAAACAAAAAAAAGATGTGACACAAATACCCTTATTAAATACTAGCCATTAGATTGAATTTCATTGAAATTTCTATTACTAAGCAAATGGTTTAGTACTACAAGTCGTAGCCGGATACTATGGATTGCTGCAAAAATGTTAAGCAATCCGTTTTGCCTAAAAAAAATAACCATTACACAATGAATCATATTTATACATATAAGTTCATATGAAAATGAAGCAAATAACAACTAACATAACTAACTCTAAACTAAATCCCAAACGTGCCCTAAGATTTCCGGCAAACACAGACAACTAACAAACATGCTGCACTCGTTCAAAAAACAAAAATGCTACACTATTCATAAAAACAAACAAACATGGTACTCAGTTTGGAGGACGTGAGCGAGGTCCACAAGTTGTCTTATCAATTTTTAACACCACTAAACAATTCTGAAAAAAATCATCTATTTATCTGGTATGGTGGCACGTGAAAATAGCAGGCAGCTTTTTCTCTAAGAAGAAAGAAGGGACCCAAACATAACAACTAAATGGCAAGATAAAAGAAACGGGTGCATATTTTTCTCTATTCTAGGGTGTTCATCATGTACACATTTTTTTTGACCAAAGTGCATGTACAAATTTTACTGATTGTAAAATTGTTTGTTTTGTACAACCTTCAATGTTGCTGCTTCTAGAAAATAATGATTGTAAAATTGTTTGTTTTGTACAATATGCATCTTTTAGTAAAGACCAAAAAGATAGTCATCACCTCTCTTCATACTTTCAATTGTTTGGTTTGTACGATATGCATGCATCATTTATTAATTACTAAAGACCAAAAAGATAATCACCTCTTTTCCTTCTTTCCTCCTCAAGAAATCAGTGTTATTAAACTTAGACCTGATTGATTAGTTCAACTGGTCCAATTGAGAATCAGTGATAAGGTAGATTCGAGCAAGTATTGGGCCGTACATGTCACAGAATCAATATGATTTGGTCAGTTGTAGAACCAATAATTTGTTGGGTATGACCAAATTTTTGTATTTCCTACGGCAAAACAACGTCATATTTTGCCCGTTGTGACAGATTTTTATGTAAAAACAAAATTTGAAATGATGTCTTTTGTTTGTTGTGTTTGGTTTTTTTTATAATATTTTGAAGTATGAAATTCATACATATCATGAATTTTTTTGATATTTTTTTAATAATAACTAGGTCATGCCGTTCAACTAGTAATCCACCGGTTCAACTGACTCACCAATCCGGGTTTAATAACAAATTCATTAAGTTCAAATCCAGGTAGGTACTCAACTTATATACATAGTTGTGAGCAACGAACTAGTGCAATATTGCAAAGTGATGTCTCTCTCTCACCTAAAGGGTTTTTGTATTACATGGACATTAACATTAACATCTCCCTGACAAACACATGTAGGGAATTTAATATAGATGAAAAGGAGGTTTTCACCGAATATAGACATGATGTGACATAAGTGTTAGATAATTAGGTTCCTTAACTATTTGGTTTTGGGTTTGATTCAAGATTGTGCGTATAGAAAAATATTAATTTGTTGGGAAATGTCAACTCTCTAAATGAATCTTTGATATATATCTCGAAGGATTAATTTTCACCGTCGCTGTAGAAAATACCTTTAAAAAAATATAGGCTCCTAAGGTCAAAGGTAATGGGATGGCGCATGACATCTAGAATGGGGCTTGGAAATCTAATAGAGAATCAAACATGTGGGACTCACTTTGGTTTGGCCTCCAAAACCGAACACAAAATCCATGCCGTTGTGAATGCCGCACAATTACCAAGAAGCCCTCACAACTGTGTGTGAGAGAGAAAAGTTTAGGTGAAAAGCAGTAATGTTTTGCTCATACATTTCGTGGGTGGTAATTAATGTGTTCTCAGATTGGGAAATGAATGAAGTTTTTTCATAAGGAGGAAGAGGACCCATCCTATTAACTTCATTTCATTTTAAATTGTACACTCGTTGTTTCTAAATTTTGTCCCACATTCCCATTTATAAATTGTGTGGCAGGTCCATAAATGATCGAGACAGTTGTATGCTTGAATTTAAGTAGATAATACAAAGATGTTCAGTATCCTATCTAGATTTGCGTAAGCCTATCAAAACATCTCTAACCATTGAATTGAATGATTATTTGAAGAATAATGCCAATGTGGTTTGCCAAAAAGTACCTCCCAGCTACATCATACTATTTCCATATCCTATTTTGTGCTTCTCTACAGTAATTAGTTAAGAGATGAAGAAATGTTAGTTTCCATGATTTGAATTCTTGACATTCTTCTTCAAACTCGTTCATGCATGTTTTTTAGTTCGCAACTGAACTATCTTCTTATCACTCATTCCTACTCGATGTGGTATTATTACTAACCACTCACAACTTGAATTTACAACACTATTATCCAACTTTATGATTTATGTGCTGCCATTACATCAGTTGACAACACACTTTTTGTTAGTACAACTACAAAACCCAAAGGTGATATTATGATAGAAATTGCAATTATCACATTATGTTAAAACAGAGTGAACGTTATACTGATATATCCAGAGAAAAACAGAGGGAACAAACAGGAAGCCTCTGCATCTAAGGAGTTGAAAATTTCAGAGTCAGTGTAGACAGGACAAAGATGTGTGTAAGAACAAGGACATGGAGTAACTCCCTTTCAGAAATCAGCTTTAGCAGCTACAGAACTTTCTTTTAGATACTAGTAGTAAAAAAACAATTCAAGATCCTTCTCAGAATTATTTAAACTTTGGATATTGGTTCAAAAGTCAGAACACAGTTTATCTCTCTAACCTAAGTGTTTAAAAATGTGAATTTGTAGACAAGGTTAAAGAAGCATTTGGGCACATAATTTGAATTATGTATGAGAATCTGAAGCTTGTTTTGAAAATATTGAATTTGAAACTTCCTATGAAGCCGCTAAAATTTTACAATAGCATAGTGATGGAGGTGCAATTACGACAAAAAACTAAAAAGAGTGACGGCATGCAATGCAATATTGTTGGCCTTAATGTAGTAATTAAATTTCGGGTGGTTTGTTTTGGCATCATATGGAAATTGAAAGTGAGAGTGAGAGAGAGAAAGGAAGGGTTGGTTGTTGAGGGTGGTAAATGTGAAAATTGATGTGTGATAGGAAAAAAATGGATGGATTTGGAGGAAAGGAAATGTGATAAAATAAAAAAAGGAGTGAGTATTTCAGTTTTGATGAAACGCACTACCATGCAGAAGCTAGCAATAACTCACTCCTGCGCGCCTATTTGTCACTACTTACTTACTGCACAGTGACCCCTCAGAGAGAGAGAGAGAGAGCATTGCATGTTTGAAATTGGATGATGATGTATGTATGTATATTCATGTCATCGTAAACACAGAGATGCCGTGTGAGACTGCACATTGAAAGCTTACCTTCATTTGACAATAACTAATAATGATACGAATATGAATCTCCAAAGGAAAAAGACAATTGTTGCAGACATTTGTCTCAGTACTACTACTCCCCTCATCACTACTACTCCCCTCATCACTACCTTTTGCTAATATTTTCCTCCCACCACCCTCCTCATTTATTTCTACCCTAGCCTCCTCTTTTTTGTTCTTTTCAGTCTATTCTCCTCTCTTTAATCTAATTTAATTTAATTTAATTTAATTTGAAATCACTGCTGAATATAAGATTTGTAAGTCTATCCGTTTAAATTAATAAGTTGGTGTTCGGAACCACTTTTCGTGTTGGTATACTCACGTTCATTGTGAAGTTCTAAGACACAACTTTCACGGTTACACCGACTTTGCCTAGGAAACTACTACTATATGTTTCCAAACATTGAATAGGGACCGTTTGGTTCTGTTTTTTTAACGCCTAAAGGATATAAGGAGTACTCCTATCTATAATATGTAAGCCACAAAAATTGTACAAAGAAATAAAAATAGCACAACAAGCTCCCAACTAACTCTTCATTAGGAAGTGTGAGGAGTGTGTGTCAATGATGCTGAACTATTTGAACGTTAATAATATTACTTTAATTATCGGAAAAAAAAGCTCCCAAGTAACTAAGGGTTTGTCCCTCCTCACTTATAAGACCTACACTCTAAGAAAAATTATTAGGGGCTTGCGGGTTGGGGAAACATTGCCAACTTGGGCAGAGATAACTCAGGGGGTGTGTTAGAGCGGTTGGGGCTCATCCTCCCTTAACCAAGTGTCGAGGGTTTGATCATCGCCTTGGGTACGGAGCAGCTTTAAATTCCAGGGCCAGCTGTCCCACCGTTCGAGGTGCCTTCAATCCAGCTAGGGGATTAGTCACTGCTAGGGATGTGCAAAAAAAAGAGTAAACCAGAACCATACCAAAAACTAAACCATACCACTATAAACTTCCCGTACTTTTTTTTGAAAATTTTAAACCATTTAATTTAGTAAAAATATTGGAACACCGGGAGTCTGTTTTTTCAAACCGGTTAATTACCATTTTTCACTTTCACAATATAAAGCCGGTGTGGTTGGAACACACAGATCTATTCTACTACTATCTGCACCCCCTTCTTCTTTTCGCCTTGTCTTTCTACCTCCACAATTACAAACTCTTCACTTTGTTCTTTCAATTCATTTGTTTTTGTTCAGAAGCTTTGTACAGTAAATTAAACCTCACCTTACAGAGACTACTTTCTACTTCGTGAATATCTCTCTTTGTTCCTTCTCTTTAGATTTATTTCTCTTTAGCAATTTCTTACAACTGTTTCCTTTTATTGTTTCTTTCATTTTCAATTTCAAATCCTTTTCAAATCCACTACTGTAATTTCGAAACTTAAAATCAATAGTTACTTTTTCAGATCTGATTCATTTTTCCTTTTTCCTTGTTTTTGTTTTTTAATTTTCAAGATCATGACGAGATTTGATTTTTCCATCTACACCGAAAATCTCTTACATGATTCTGTTTGTGTTAATTTATTTATTTCGATTTTGAATAATTTTATGGTTTTGGTTAGATCCGTAATTAATTAAGGCGGTTTTAAAAACTGGTAAACCGGTTTTTGGAAGGGAAAACCGATTTTAAAACGGTAAATTGGTTCCTAAAGACGAACCGGTTCTGAACCGATTCGTAACCGGTTTAAAACCGGTTTAGAAATGAAAACCGGTTTTGTAAAAAATGGTAAACCAAAACTGGATTTGAAAGAGGTACGGTGTGGTGTGGTATGGATTTTGTACCATGCACACCCCTAGTCACTGCGTTCGGCGGTGGATACCCTGGTCTCGACCAAAAAAATTTAGGCAGAGATTTGGCGAAGGCCTAATACGCTTTCTTGATTCTTTTAGAATTTCCATTTTTTGTTATGATCATTGTTGTATATACTTGGCCCGTTCTGGGGATAAGGTAGACTAGATCATAAGTTCCTGTCGGTCGACCTCACTTATTACCACCCTTATTGGTAATCTAATCATAGTTAAAAGCAGAGAAAAATCAAGCATTCAGTAGGCATACATGATCAGTAAAGGCATAGTTCTTGTTGGACGACCTGACTTATTACCACCCTTATTGATAATATGATTCTGATCATATTTTACGGTAGGCATACATGATGAGTAAATGCATAGTTCATGAAAATAATCAATTTCATGAAATTTTGATCCAAATAATCAAATGCTCTGTTTTAACAAAATAAAGAAAAGCAAGGGGGCACAATGTGTTTACTTTTAATGCAAAGTAAAAAAGGGATATTTGCAGGGTGCTTTTATCAGTTAGAAAATCACATAGTAGTAGAAAACAACTGGCCACATGTAAGGAACAGCGCCCTCCACTATTTATATCAGTGCCTTCACAGGAAGGGTAATTATATAGAGTGAGATTTGATGAAGGAGCAGAACATTCTCCATTTTGGGCGGGGTAGCAAACTAGCAATAACGGTTTTCCCCGTTAACAGCCACATTTATACAGATGCAGGCATTTTTTCCAAAAATAAATTAAGGTGGTGACCTAGGTACCAAGGCTTCTCTTTAAAATTGTTCTCACGCCATCTCTCCTCTGCTCCTTAGTATTCATCAAGCCGCCATTCTTCTTAACTACTACTTGTCTCTCTTTAATATTGAATTAAATACCATGCAATTAAATTGTCTCTCTTTTTGTTTCGGACCATTGCTGCCTACCTACAGAGTGTCCCAACGCTTTCAACGAACATCTAAATCAAGGCTTGTGCTTAGAATCAAATTTCGCACTGGTTAACACCGAGTTTGTCCATTGCGGGAATCGAACCCGGGAGCACTGGGTTGACCACTGTGTTCTAGGGTAGATTAAGCCACTAGGCCAAGGTGTTCGTTTATACTCGGCCCCCCTTCCAATCAGTACTAAGTATTTTTTTTTCAAATAGAAAGAAATGAGTCTCGTTAAAACCTTCCGACGACCAAAAAAAATTCAACCATCTTCACTCCACTCCAAATCTCCTTCCAACCAATATCCTAAGTCTCTCACAATTGCATCTTTATCCAAACATAGGCAAATGTTAGTGGTTAATTGTTATGGATTTTAACAATGGACTTTCTTCTTATACCCTTTTTGTGTTCTTTAGATCGCCGACTAAACTACCAATGTGAAACTTATTGAGAGATAAATTAAATAAGGTTCATTGTTAGTTTTCGCACGATCCATGAATCTTCCAAAAGTTAAGTGTCATTCCCATTCCCTCTTTCTACTCTCTCCCACCTCTTTTTCTCTTCCCATTTTCTCTTTTAAATAAGAGACATATTTTTCTATTTTTCATTTCTAAATTTTTGTCGCTATTTCAACTTTTATAGTAGCTTAGCCAACACTCCTTTGTTGGTCTTCCAATCACGAGCCTTGATTTAGATGTTGTTGAGAAGCATTTCGCTATCCATCTCCTCCATTTCTCATAGAAGCCCAACTTCTCCATCACAAAGTTTAGGTACATGTCAAACCCGAGAGCCTATGAAAACTTGTGGAACTTTCGTAAACTCATAAGAGTTTTTCTAATATTAAAAAATGTTATAAATAACAAATATACATAAAAATGAGACACTTTAACACAATGATAATTCAACATTCTTAACTCCATAAAAAACAAAGTAACTTGGTCAAAAAAAAAATCAAAGTAACAAACCACTAAACTAAAATGTACTAATCCATTAGTACTAGGTTAGATCATACACTATTAAGACTAAATCATACATAAATCTAAATTTTATTGCAACACGTAGATAAATCAACTACTAGCGGAGCTTAATTAGGGCCCATTTTAATGTTAATGCAGATATTAATGAACACTAGAAGATATTTATGAGTGACAATTTTAATGCGGATGCAGATATTTATGAGTAGCAGATATTTGTGAGTGAGCGGGTTAATGAAAACACTGGTTAGTATATACTAACCACAATTTAGTACTGGTGCGGTCACCGAATTTTTTGATTTTCAGGGAAATGACTATTATACTCATTTAGTAACAATTACTAAACTATTGTTTAGTACTCTAAGTCAGACTCCTTCAAAAGAGCAACCAACTATCGACATCAAGAGGTCACTTTATCAACTTAACCAACATGGAAGGAGAGTGAAACTTCACGAGCCTTTGAATTTGAAGGGGAAAACACAAGTCTGCTGAATTCCCAAGTAGGTAGCTAAGGGATACTGAAAGAGTGCACCAAAGGAGTGCAAGAAGGAGGTCCTGGGTTCAAACCCCGAAAACTAACATTTCCCCCACCACTACAACAGAATTGTTAAAAAAGGGTGCACCCATTAGCGACACTTTCTAAAAAGCGCCCCTTAAACCAAAAATACGGAGGGCCTTTAGAGGCGCTTTTTAAAAACCGCCCCTGATGCCCAAAATACGGAGGGCCTTTAGATGCGCTTTTTAAAAAGCGCCACTGATGCCTAATATTCTAATATCCCCATCTCCCTCTCATCAGTTCAGTCTCTCACTCTCCGTCAACGTTTCTCCCTCAACGTTCTCACTCTCTCATTTGCGAAACCCAAACCCTACTCTCTCAACTAAGGGTGTTCGCGGTGCGGTTTGGTTCGGTTTTGAGATAAAAAGTGAACCGAACCGCAAGGTAAAACTACATGCGGTTTAGTTTGGTTCGGTTGGCTTCCTAAAATAAAACCGAACCAAACCAAACCAAACTAATGCGGTTTGGATTGGTTCGGTTGGTTCGGTTTTTTCCAAGACAAAACATAATTTAAAACGAAGTTAAAATTAACTAACATAAAAAATGGCTAACATAAATCTTTAAGAAAAAATCTACTCAAATATATGTAGTATATAATTTACGCTATTTTAATTCTTTTAAGATAGTTAAGACAATGTTTAAAAGAATTTGAATTAAATATAACAAAACAATATAGATTGTTTGTAAGTGAGTCAAAGAATTAATTGTATTTGGGCTAGTAAGTGAGTGAGAGTTGGGTTTTAGTTGCATTTGGGCAAGTAAGTTAGTAAGGAAGGTTGCAAGTCAATAAGTCTTAGTGTTACTTGCGGTTTGGTTTGGTTTGGTTTGGTTCGGTTTCTATAATCAAAACCGCGAACCGAACCAAACCGCGCGGTGCAATGAAAAAAAGAACCGAACTAAACCAATAAGAAGCGGTTTTTTGCGGTTTTCGGTTTGGTTTGGTTCGGTTTGCGGTTTTCTATTGGTTTGGTTCGGTTTTGGACACCCCTACTCTCAACGTTCTCACTCTCTCTCCCTCAACGTTCAGATTTCGTCCATTTGCAAGTTTTGAGTTCGTCTCTCTCTCTCTCTCTCTCTCTCTCTCTCTCTCTCTCTCTCTCTCTCTCTCTCTCTCTCTCTGTCATTGCTCACTTGTGGTTACGCGAAAGAACGAGTTCGTCTCGTTCTCTCAACGAACAACACACATTCCGCCGCCGTTCCTCGCAGTCGCACCACTAGTCGCAAGTAAGTTACATTCTATTTTTTCTTCATATCATGTTATTCCCGTTTCTCGTTTCTTCCTTTGCTTATGGTTTCTCATTTCTAGTTTCGCCTCTTCTTTAAACTCTTTTCGCTTCTTTAAACTCTTCCTTTGCACACAATATGCTTGATGAAATGTAAGCTCCATATATAAGTTTGTTAATGTTTGCTGTGATTTTGTTGATTGATGTTAAATTTCTGCACAGGCTCACGTTCGTTTCATCGGAGTTTCGCGTTCGTTGTTCTAGTTCGTTCGGGTTCATTGTTGCTTCCCCTTTTTCAGATACTTTTGTTATTCTCTTGTTTTTTATATTTTTGTACATATTTGGAATAAAACTGTTATTGGGGATGTTTTTGATAATGGAAGACTAGAATTTGGTTCCTTTGGCTTGACCAAAGGACCAAGAATAGAAATAGAATAGGAAATAGAGCTTGGGAAAATAGGGAGAGGATTTGAAAAACTTCTAAACGAGGAAATTTTGTTTGTTTTTTATATATGCATTGATTCTTCATTGTATTTGATTTGCTTGTAATTTTTGTTTGAGCTCAAATAAGAAGCTATCAAAAATAAAAAAAAAAAGATAATATCATATTAGCAAAGACCTTATCCAAGGTCGAATGTCTTAGGTTCAAAAAATTATACTTTGTGTGTTTTTCACCTATAATGTACAACCTTCAATGTTGCTGCTTCTAGAAAATAATGATCGTAAAATTGTTTGTTTTGTACATTATGCATCTTTTAGTAAAGACCAAAAAGATAATCATCACCTCTCTTCATGCTTTCAATTGTTTGGTTTGTACAATATGCATCATTTATTAATTACTAAAGACCAAAAAGATAATCACCTCTTTTCCTTCTTTCCTCCTCAAGAAATCAGTATTATTAAACTTAGACCCGATCGATTATTTAACTGGTATAATTGAGAATCAGTGATAAGGTAGATTCGAGCAAGTATATTGGGCCGTACATGTCACAGACTCAATATGATTTGGTCAGTTGTAGAACCAATAACTTGTTGGGTATGACCAAATTTTTGTATTTCTTACGGCAAAACAACGTCACATTTTGCTCGTTGTGACGGATTTTTATGTAAAAACAAAATTTGAAATGATGTCTTTTGTTTGTTGTGTTTGGTTTTTTTATAATATTTTGAAGTATGAAATTCATACATATCATGAAATTTTTTGATATTTTTTTAATAATAACTAGGTCATGCCGTTCAACTAGTAATCCACCGGTTCAACTGACTCACCAATCCGTGTTTAATAACAAATTCATTAAGTTCAAATCCATGTAGGTACTCAACTTGTATATATAGGTGTGAGCAACGAACTAGTGCAATATTGCCAAGTGATGTCTCTCTCTCACCAAAAGGGTTTTTGTATTACATGGACATTAACATTAACATCTCCCCGACAAACACATGTAGGGAATTTAATATAGATGAAAAGGAGGTTTGCACCGAATATAGACATGATTGTGCGTATAGAAAAACATTTGTTGGGAAATGTCAACTCCCTAAATGGATTTTCGAAATCTCGAAGGATTAATCTTCACAGTCGCAGTAGAAGATACCTTTAAAAAAAATATAGGCTCCTAAGGTCAAAGGTAATGGGATGGGGCCATGACATCTAGAATGGGGCATAGAAATCTAATAGAGAATCAAACATGTGGGACTCACTTTGGTTTGGCCTCCAAAACCGAACACAAAATCCATGCCGTTGTGAATGCCGCACAATTACCAAGAAGCCCTCACAACTGTGTGTGAGAGAGAAAGGTTTAGGTGAAAAGCAGTAATGTTTTCCTCATACATTTCGTGGGTGGTAATTAATGTGTTCTCAGATTGGGAAATGAATGAAGTTTTTTCATAAGGAGGAAGAGGACCCATCCTATTAACTTCATTTCATTTTAAATTGTACACTCTTTGTTTCTAAATTTTGTCCCATATTCCCATTTATAAATTGTGTGGCAGGTCCATAAATGATCGAGACAGTTCTATGCTTGAATTTAAGTAGATAATACAAAGATGTTCAGTATCCTATCTAGATCTGCGTAAGCCTATCAAAACATCTCTACCATTGAATTGAATGATTATTTGAAGAACAATGCCAATGTGGTTTGCCAAAAAGTACCTCCCAGCTACATCATACTATTTCCATATCCTATTTTGTGCTTCTCTACAGTAACAACCAAACCTTACTTCATATATATATATATATATATATATATATATATATATATATATATATATATATATATATATATATATATTACTAGCTTTATCCCAAATTCAATTATAATTTGTCTGCAAGCTAATGAAGCTGATAAATTAAGTTGTCCTAAGCATCATCTACTTGGAAGATAAAAGTCCCCTGCTCCAAGGAGGACCAAAGACCCTAACTAGTGGTTAAAAATACTATTGCTTAGCGTTATCCCAAATTTAATGATAATTTTTGTTTCCATGCAAATGAACGTGAGATGTATATTGCAGAACTTAAATCAAGCTTCCTTGTCATGTCATGCAGATATTATTTGGCACTCCTATTAGAGCCTAACTCTTGTCCACTATAATATGGTGATTGGTTTGAAGGATCTAGAATAGAATCTAATACCAATTTAATTCTTAGGAGGTATATATACCGGGGAATTTGGGAAGCAGCAACGACCTAATGATCAAAAATATCAGGACATTTAGTATATGAGTCACCTCTTTTATAAGTTATTCATTTACCTCATTTTTAATGGATGTTTTTTTATAGGCTAGTGGTTAGTAATTAGTTAAAAGATGAAGAAATGTTAGTTTCCACGATTTGAATTCTTGACCTTCTTTTTCAAACTCGTTCATGTTTTTTAGTTCGCACACTGAACTATCTTCTTAACACCCATTCCTACTCGATGTGGTATTATTACTAACCACTCACAACTTGAATTTACAACACTATTATCCAACTTTATGATTTATGTGCTGCCATTACATCAGTTGACAGCACACTTTTTGTTAGTACAGCTACAAAACCCAAAGGTGATATTTTGATAGAAATTGCAATTATCACATTATGTTAAAACAGAGTGAACGTTATACTGATATATCCAGAGAAAAACAGTGGGAACGAACAGGAAGCCTCTGCATGTAAGGAGTTGAAAATTTCAGAGTCAGTGTAGACAGGACAAAGATGTGTGTAAGAACAAGGACATGGAGTAACTCCCTTTCAGAAATCAGCTAGCTTTAGCAGCTACAGAACTTTCTTTTAGATACTAGTAGTAAAAAACAATTCAAGATCCTTCTCAGAAATATTTAAACTTTGGATATTGGTTCAAAAGTCAGAACACAGTTTATCTCTCCAACCTAAGTGTTTAAAAATGTGAATTTGTAGACAAGGTTAAAGAAGCATTTGGGCACATAATTTGAATTATGTATGAGAATCTGAAGCTTGTTTTGAAAATATTGAATTTGAAATTTCCTATGAAGCCGCTAAAATTTTAAAATAGCATAGTGATGGAGGTGCAATTACGACATAGTAACTAAAAAGAGTGACGGCTTGCAATGCAATATTGTTGGTCTTAATGTAGTAATTAAATTTCGGGTGGTTTGTTTTGGCATCATATTTCAAATTGAGAGTGAGAGTGAGAGAGAGAAAGGAAGGGTTGGTTGTTGAGGGTGGTAAATGTGAAAATTGATGTGTGATAGAAAAAAAATGGATGGATTTGGAGGAAAGTAAATGTGATAAAAAAAAAAGGAGTGGGTATTTCAGTTTTGATGAAACGCACTCCCATGTAGAAGCTAGCAATAACTCACTCCTGCGCGCCTAATTGTCACTACTTACTTACTGCACAGTGACCCCTCAAAGAGAGAGAGAGAGAGAGAGAGAGAGAGAGAGAGAGAGAGAGAGAGAGAGAGAGAGAGAGCATTGCATGTTTGAAATTGGATGATGATGTATGTATGTATATCCATGTCATCGTAAACACGGAGATGCCGTGTGAGTCTGCACATTGAAAGCTTACCTTCATTTGACTGTAACTAATAATGATACAAATATGAATCTCCAAAGGAAAGAGACAATTGTTGCAGACATTTGTCTCGGTACTACTACTCCCCTCATCACTACCTTTTGCTAATATTTTCCTCCCACCACCCTCCTCATTTATTTCTACCCTAGCCTCCTCTTTTTTGTTCTTTTCAGTCTATTCTCCTCTCTTTAATCTAATTTAATTTAATTTAATTCTTCCTAATAGTATCAATTTTCATTTTTTGAAATATTTATTGTTTTGAAGGGATTTGAAATCACTGCTGAATGTAAGATCTGTAAGTCTATCCGTTTAAATTAATAAGTGGGTGTTCGAAACCACGCTTCGTGTTGGTATACTCACGTTCATTGTGAAGTTTTAAGACACAACTTTCACGGTTACACCGACTTTGGCTAGAAAACTACTACTATAAGTTTCCAAACATTGAATAGGGGCCGTTTGGTTCTGTTTTTTTAATACCTAAAGGATATAAGGAGTACTCCTATCTATAATATGTTAGACACAAAAATTGTACAAAGAAATAAAAATAGCACAACAAGCTCCCAACTAACTCTTCATAGAAAGTGTGAGGAGTGTGTGTCAATGATGCTGAACTATTTGAACGTTAATAATATTAATTTAATTATCAGAAAAAAAACTCCCAACTAACTAAGGGTTTGTCCCTCCTCACTTATAAGACCTACACTCTAAGAAAAATTATTACGGGCTTGCGGGTTGGGGAAACCTTGCCAACTTGGGCAGAGTTAACTCAGGGGGCGTGTTAGAGCGGTTGAGGCTCATCCTCCCTTAACCAAGTGTTGAGGGTTCGATCCTCACCTTGGGTACGGAACAACTTTAAATTCTTAGGCCAGCTGTCCCACCGTTCGAGGTGCCTCCAATCCAACTAGGGGATTAGTCACTGCGTTCGGCGGTGGATACCCTGGTCTCGACCAAAAAAATTTAGGTAGAGATTTGGCGAAGGCCTAATACGCCTTCTTGATTCTTTTAGAATTTCCATTTTTTGTTATGATCATTGTTGTATATACTTGGCCCGTTCTGGGGATAAGGTAGACTAGATCATAAGTTCCTGTCGGTCGACCTCACTTATTACCACCCTTGTTGGTAATCTGATCATAGTTAAAAGTAGAGAAAAATCAAGCATTCAGTAGGCATACATGATCAGTAAAGGCATAGTTCCTGTTGGACGACCTGACTTATTACCACCCTTATTGATAATATGATTCTGATCATATTTTACGGTAGGCATACATGATGAGTAAATGCATAGTTCATGAAAATAATCAATTTCATGAAATTTTGATCCAAATAATCAAATGCTCTGTTTTAACAAAATAAAGAAAAACAAGGGGGCACAATGTGTTTACTTTTAATGCAAAGTAAAAAAGGGATATTTGCAGGGTGCTTTTATCAGTTAGAAAATCACATAGTAGTAGAAAACAACTGGCCACATGTAAGGAACAGCGCCCTCCACTATTTATATCAGTGCCTTCACAGGAAGGGTAATTATATAGAGTGAGATTTGATGAAGGAGCAGAACATTCTCCATTTTGGGCGGGGTAGCAAACTAGCAATAACGGTTTTCCCCGTTAACAGCCACATTTATACAGATGCAGGCATTTTTTCCAAAAATAAATTAAGAAGGTGGTGACCTAGGTACCAAGGCTTCTCTTTAAAATTGTTCCCACGCCATCTCTCCTCTGCTCCTTAGTATTCATCAAGCCGCCATTCTTCTTAACTACTACTTGTCTCTCTTTAATATTTAATTAAATACCATGCAATTAAATTGTCTCTTTTTTTGTTTCGAACCATTGCTGCCTACCTAAAGAGTGTCCCAACGCTTTCAACGAAAGACTAATATCCGCTCGGGTTTAGGATCAAATTTCGCACTGGTTAACACCGAGTTTGTCCATTGCGGGAATCGAACCCGGGAGCACTGGGTTGACCACCGTGTTCTAGGGTAGATTAAGCCACTAGGCCAAGGTGTTCGTTTATACTCGGCCCCCCTTCCAATCAGTACTAAATATTTTTTTTTGCAAATAGAAAGAAATGAGTCTCGTTAAAACCTTCCGACGACCAAAAAAAATTCAACCATCTTCACTCCACTCCAAATCTCCTTCCAACCAATATCCTAAGTCTCTCACAATTGCATCTTTATCCAAACATGAATTTTTTACAGGCAAATGTTAGTGGTTAATTGTTATGGATTTTAACAATGGACTTTCTTCTTATACCCTTTTTGTGTTCTTTAGATCGCCGACTAAACTACCAATGTGAAACTTATTGAAAGATAAATTAAATAAGGTTCATTGTTAGTTTTCGCACGATCCATGAATCTTCCAAAAGTTAAGTGTCATTCCCATTCCCTCTTTCTACTCTCTCCCACCTCCTTTTCTCTTCCCACTTTCTCTTTTAAATAAGAGACATATTTTTCTAGTTTTCATTTCTAAATTTTTGTCGCTATTTCAACTTTTATAGTAGCTTAGCCAACACTCCTTTGTTGGTCTTCCAATCACGAGCCTTGATTTAGATGTTGTTGAGAGGCATTTCGCTACCCATCTCCTCCATTTCTCATAGAAGCCCAACTTCTCCATCACAAAGTTTAGGTACATGTCAAACCCGAGAGCCTATGAAAACTTGTGGAACTTTCGTAAACTCATAAGAGTTTTTTTAATATTAAAAAATGTTATAAATAACAAATATACATAAAAATAAGACATTTTAACACAATGATAATTCAACATTCTTAACTCCCTAATAAACAAAGTAACTTGGTCAAAAAAAAATCAAAGTAACAAACCACTAAAACAAAATGTACTAATCCATTAGTACTAGATTAGATCATACACTATTAAGACTAAATCATACATAAATCTAAATTTTATTGCAACACGTAGATAAATCAACTACTAGCGGAGCTTAGTTAGGGCCCAGGTGGGCCACGACTTGCCCAAAAAAAGCTCCAATGGGCTTACAATATAGCCATGGGTTTTGCTTTTCCCACACCCCCTCCTACTCTTTCACACCCCTTAACAAATTTTATTCCAAAAATAACCTCGCGTGAGACGCTGCGAGGACGTGTTTTATGACTGTTCGAACGACCTTGTTCGAACAGGTTCGCATGACCTCATGCGAACAGTTTAAAAACGCCCAAAAGGGTGTGAAGTCAAAATTTAACACACTCGAACGATGTCGTTCGAATGTGTTCGAACGAGGTCATGCGAACAGGTTCGCATGACCTCATGCGAACAGGTGAAAAACGCCCAAAAGGGTGTGAAGTCAAAATTTAACACACTCGAACGATGTCATTCGAACCTGTTCGAATGCCCGTGTTCGAACAGGTGAAAATTCGTGAAAAAAAAGAGGTTTGGCCTGGCCTTTTGGTCTTTTCACACCCTTATGGGGTGTGTTTCGAGTAGGAGGGGGTGTGGGAAAAGCAATACCCTATAGCCATTCTTCATTCCTTCCTTTGATTAACCATGAAAAACCGTAGGATTTTACTTTTCCCACACCCCCTCCTACTCACCACACACCCCCAAACCCCCTAAATCCCTAAAATACCCTTCAATTAAAAACATTTCATCTCTCACTCTCCCTCCCAAACACTCTCACACCCCCTCTCATCTCTCAACCGAACCCTAACGCCTCCCCCACCCCAAATTCGATTTCTCACCCTCACTCTCCCTCTCAATCTCAACTCCACCATTTTTGAAGCTTCAATCTCGCATTCTACGCATCAGGTACTCCCTCCCTCACTTTCCTGTCTTTCCATTTCATCGTTTTTATTTTTTCTGCATATGCGACGCGTTCGGTTGGCCTTCCCCGAACGTTTCTGGGAACGAAGGTGTTCGAATGAGGTCATGCGAACACCGTTCGAATGAGGCCATGCGAACACCCGTTCGAATGGGGTTGTTCGAACACGTGCGAATGCTTCTGTTCGAACAGGTGCGAATGATGCTGTTCGAACATGTGTGACAGTATTGTTTCTGTTATTTTGCTGATTATGTTGCTTAATTGGTTTAATGGTTGTTGTTTCAGATATGGTGAGGCATCGTGGCGGTAGTTCGCAACAGCCGGAGCGTAGGCCACCCCCGACGGCTTCCGAACGCAAACGGAGGCAAGATGGAGCTGAACCTTCCCGGAGGGGTAGGCGTAGGGACGTCCCTCCTCCCCCACCGGAGGTTGATGATATTGGCCGGGATGTTGAGCGTGATGCTCAATTTCCGGCATATGAGCTGGCCGGCCCTTCTGGTCATGCACATGAGGAGGGAGGTGCTCAACATGAGGAGGATGTTGAGCCTCAGGAGCCTGCTGCTGCTCCTAGGGCTACATTCCCATTCCCTGGTGGACCTGTTGATGGTTCTGTCTTGCCCACATACGGGTCTCATATTTTGACCGAGTTCTATGCTGGCCGGGTAAGTTATTGTTATATAATAGCGTGTTGTCAATTTTGTTTCTTATTTTGTTGAACATATTGGCTTATTGTGCCGGTGTCATTTGTCAATGCAGGTTCGGCCGGACATAACTACGATTCCACATGGACCGGTTAACCTTGTGGTCCATGCTAGGATCAGGGAGACTCTTATCCTATCGGGGTTGTTCCCTCTCATAGGACTTGGTTTTCCCCTCACTCACAAGGGGCTGCTGAACGCATTCATAGAGCGTTGGCAGCCGGATACATCATCATTCCACCTTCCTGTGGGTGAGATGTCTATCACCCTTGATGATGTATCCCAGCTGCTACACATCCCCATCACGGGCCAGTTCTATGACATGCCTGACTGGACTTCGTGGCAGGGAGAGCAGATGCTGATTGACTATTTGGGGGCCACCCCCCAAGATGCCGCTGAACAGACTTCTGCGAGAGGGTTGTCAGTTGGTCTTGTATGGCTGAGGGATCATGTCTACCACCCAGCCATAGCTGAGCAGAGGTGGCATCATGCTGCTAGGGCCTATTTGCTCTATCTTTTGGGCTGCACATTGTTCGCAGACAAGTCAGGAAGCAAGGTTAAGCTTGGCTACCTAGGTATGCTTCTTGATTTGAACAATGTTGGAGACTACTGCTGGGGGGCAATGGCCCTTGCCCATATGTATGATCAGCTGAAGGATGCTTCAAGAAAGAAGACGAAGAAGATGGCTGGTCATATGGCTCTACTACAGGTATAAAACTTACTTTTTTTTTTTATAAGTTTGCTTTAGGTTTACTTTCAGATTTATAATCAACCAATGATATGTTCATTACAGGGTTGGATTTTTGAGCACTTCCAGAGTGCCAATTTTACATCTTGGGTGGTGCACCCAGAATATGTTGAGAGTATGCCACGGGCGAAGAAATGGCTGTGTAGGGATGGCCCCGGGGCCATCAAGTCACACACCATCAGACTGTGCCTTGACCGGCTACACCATGAGGATAGAGTGGGCAGGTTCAGAGGGTTCATCCGGAGTGCTGGCTGTATGGTGAGCCATTTGCCGGATAGAGTGGTCAGACAGTTTGGCCAGGTACAGCACATCCCGGAGGAGCCCAGACCTGCAAATCGGGCCGTCTGTACTCTCACGGAGTGTGATGAGAGGTGGACACAGTTCCAGGACCACTTGGTGGCGCGGGGGCCTCCCTGTGTGCCGTACTCCTCAAACACGGTGCCGGGCTACTTTCCATGGTTTTCTAGGGTCTCACATCCCTTTGCCTTCCCTGAAAATTATGTAGAGCTTGTGGATGAGCCGGATGTCAGTGTGGTACGTGTTTTTTATGTTAATTACAGTAATAAGTTTCTTCTACTTATTTAAATCTACTTATTTAAATAATGTTATGTTATTTGTTTGACAGATGCTGCCAGAGCTCCTGGATATGGTGGATGAGATGGATGGGACCATCAATGATAATGTCCCAGAGCCAACCAGGAGCGTCTTTCAGCGCATCAAGAGGTTGCTCAACCCCTTCCGTAGGCTTAGGAGGAGGATCGTCAATGTGTATCAGAGGAGGGGGCGCAACACCCAGTAGGGGGGGATATTTGTATAATTTAACTGTTTGGAACTTTTGTATAATTTAACTACTTTTGATATTATTAAGTATTTTTGTGATGTCATCTACTTAATTTGGCGCAAATTTATTGCCTTTTTATTACAAACCATAACCATACATGAAATACGAAAGACATGAAATACGAAAGACATAAAACCAACATAAGCAAACAACTAACTAAGAAACTAGTGTTTCGGTCGTCCCTGTTCCAGAAGATAAATGATCTCTTCTGGAGTGCGTATTGTGTCCACGTACAACTCTAAGACTTGTCGCCCCATCGGAAGTGTAGCATGATATTCCATCATGGTCCCAACGTCGTCATCGTTGCGGATCTCCATAACTGTAAAATAGCCAGTCCCGTAATCAAGCCGGTTGTACTTTCGGTAACGTATACGCGCCACGTCTTTACGCCACGCTCCCTCTGGACGAATCTTCCTCTCAGCCTTTTCCTTTAGTTGGGCGAAGGTGATGACCTTACTCATCCTGCAGAATACATGGTTAGGACAACGAAACACAACACCATGTTCGTCGGTGGTGACAGTCCCATGGTGATGAAGGGCAGTTAGGAATTTGGTGGATGAGTACTGGGTTGAGCACAATTGCCATTCCATTTCAGCTTGGTTGTAGCTGTCAAGAGGGAGAGTAGGTTTTGGTGAAGAAGCAGATTAGGGTTTGGTGAAGAAGGTCTGAGGATGTGAACCCCCTTTTATAATAGGCATGGTGAAATGTCAGCCGTTGATTTCATTTTTAGATCACAAATCTGATCCGTTTAAATTCTATCCGTTCAGACACATTTTCCAAAGGGATTGACATCCACTCCTTTATCTGACACACATTTGACTGATTGTAAGCCGTTGATCAAAACTGTCGGTGGAATCTGAGACGTCCAATATCTGTCGCTCTGCAGCACTGGTTCGAACCGCCTCATGCGAATATGTGCGCATGACCACATTCGAACCTGTTCGCATGACCCCATTCGAACAGGTGAAAAACACCCAAGAGGGTGTGTCCCCATATTTAACACACGCGAATGGCTTCGTGCGAACCTGTTCGAAGGCCCGTGTTCGAACAGGTGAAATTTCGTGAAAAAAAAGAGGTTTGGCCTGGCCTTTTGGTCATTTCACACCCTTATGGGGTGTGTTTCGAGTAGGAGGGGGTGTGGGAAAAGCAAACACCAAACCGTAACTGACCGCGTATACAGTGCATCGTCTATTAATGCCTCTCTATTATTGATAACTTTTAAGGAGATAGACTATTAATGCATCGTCTATTAATGCCTCTTAATCAATACAACCAATGCAAATTGGTTAATTAATGCAATTTTTTTTATCAAAATACTCTATATTAAGTTGAAACTAATACTATACTCGTGCATCCGCACGGGCCGATCGCGTTACGTCATACGATTACCTCAAATAGAAATGTTAGTTTGAAATCTCATTAATCTAAAATCAATTGTAAAATATAGATGATGACTTGCATACGGACATGTGCTGTCGTGTTCTTTTTAGGAATGAATTTAGACAGTATTTAAATAGTCTGAACATTACCCCGTGAAAGATAGATAGTAGATTATCAATAACAAATATTTATCTCGTGTTTTTTTATATATCTGTAACAATTATTTGTCCTTTTTTAGGTATTAGTGACAAATATTTGTCGCGTGTGTTTTAAATATTAATCAGTTTAAATAGTCATTAAGCCTTCTTGTTTTTTTAGATAGTAGTTTTCAAAAACTATAATTATCAATGGCAAATATTAATCCCGTTTTTTTTTTATATATCACTGCAGTTATCCCCGTGTTTTTTATATATCCGTGCAGTTATCTGGTAGTTTCAATTGATTATTTTAGTTGATAGTAGATTATAGTAGATAGTAAATTTGTTAGATAGTAGATTATCAATAAGAAATAATTGTTTTAAATATTCAATTATCAATGACAAATATTAATCCTTTGTCTTTTTATATATTTGTGTAGTTATCCCGTGTGTTTTTATATATCATTGCAGTTATCTAATAGTTTCAATTAATTATTTGAGTTGATTAGTAGATTATTGCCGTTATCCAGTATTTTTATATTAGATTATTTGAGTTGATTAATAGATTATAGTAGATTATTGCAGTTATCACATGTTTTTTTAGATAGTAGTTTTATAGTAGTTTTTCAAAATTATAATTATCAATGGTAAATATTAATTATAAATTGTCAAAAAAAATTATAAATATCAATGGTAAATATTAATCTCGTGTTTTTTTATATATCACTACAGTTATCCCGTGTTTTTTATTTATCAGTGCAGTTAGCTCGTAGTTTCAATTGATTATTTTAGTTGATTAGTAGATTATAGTAGATAATAAAAGTTAGATATTAGATTATCAAAAAGAGATATTTGTTTTAAATATTAATTACTAATTTAAATAGTCATTAAGTCTTCTTGTTTTTTAGATAGTAGGTTTATAGTAGTAGTCTTCAATTTTTTTAATTAAAGTAGTGTTTGTATAAATTTAGAAATTTAGTTAAAAGAATTAAAGTGAAGTGATAAGAGAAAGAGAATAATTATTTATGGGAAAAGTAAAGTAAAAAGAAAAAAAAGGAAGAAAGAGAGTGTAAAAGAAAATTGAAAATGAGGAAATAGAGTGTAAGAAGAAAGAGAAAAAAGGAAGAAAGAGAGTATAAGAGAAAAGTGAAAAGTAAGAAAGAGAGTGTAAGAATAAAGAGAAAAAAAAAAGAAATAAAGTGTAATGACATTTTTACCCTAAAAAAATTGAGGTGTCTTTTAGATAGAATTGGGGTATTGGTAAAATCATATCCGGTGAATTCGTATAAATGTACCGTAGATAATATTTATGAACGAATTATACTATATCTGCAAAATCTTGTACTTCGATGCTAGAAGTTATCCGAGATTTAAGGGACATCGATTCAAGTTTAAAACATTTTACTCAAAAATAAAAGTTAAAAAAATTGGGTGAAATATTAATGAACAGTAGCAGATATTTATGAGTGACAATTTTAATGTGGATGCTGCTCTGTGTTTCTCTTCCCTCTGTTCCTAATTACTCTACAAAAACAAAACTCTGATTGGATACATATGCCATTTTTATTTATATAGTCTCCTCCACTTGCAGTGCTGCTTGTAAGGGGCAAAATAACTACCTCAAAATATGAATTGCTTACAATTAGTATATTATTATCTGCTACTATCTAAAAAAACACCTGCCAATAAATTTATATTTATAGACATCACCAAATTTTGACATTTGCACAATTTAATGGCAAAAAAGTCAATTCACTGCATAAAGACAAAACACTACAGTACCGCCACAGTACGCTACAGTGTCGCTATAGTACCACTTCTGACACACTACAGTACTGCTACAGTACGCTACAGTACCACTTCTGACACGCTACGGTGCCTCTACAGTACCACATCTGACACGCTACAGTACCACTTTTAAATTTCAATTTTTTTAAAAAAAACTGTTTTTTTTTAAAAAAAAATTATACGCTTTTTTAATTTTTTTTTTAAAAACAGTTTTTCTTATATAAGTCCTTTTTCCATAATTTTAAAATTTTAATTTAATTAATATTTTAAAAACTTTATTTTTTTAATTCATTTTTTAAAAAAAACTGATTTTCTACTACAATCTAATAAAAACACATACCAGCAAATTTATATTTATAGACATCACCAAATTTTGACATTTGACAATTTAGGGGCAAAAAAGTCAATTCACCGCATAAAGACAAAACGCTACAGTACCGCCACAGTACGCTACAGTGTCTACTTCTGACACACTACAGTACTGTTACAGTACGCTACAGTACCACTTCTGACACGCTACTGTGCCTCTACGGTACCACGTTTGACACGCTACAGTACCACTTTTAAATTTCAATTTTTTTTAAAAAAAACTGACTTTTTTTCAAAAAAAAAGTATACACTGTTTTTTAAAATTTTTTTTTTTAAAAACTGTTTTTCTTATATAAGTCTTTTTTCCATAATTTTAAAAATTTAATTTAATTAATATTTTAAAAATTGTTTATTTTTTTAATTCGTTTTTTAAATAAAAAAATTGATTTTTTTAAAATAACTACTAAAACTAATCAATTTAACCCTTAACAAAAATTACAAAATAACTACTAAAACTAATCAATTTAACTACTTTTGTTAAAATCAATCAATTTAACCACTACAAAAAATTACCAAATAACTATTTTATAATTACTAAAAACGAGTAAAGTGCCGATGGGAGTGGCATGTACGTACTCTTAATATGGTATCAATGTAATTCTGATTGTAAATTTCTTTTAATTTCTTCGACTCAATGTCGAAATTACTATTAAGACTTCATGACAATACACCGACCATACAGTATCACCCGTGCGCACCCGTGGATATCCACGGGTAAAAAACTAGTTAACCCACTAACGGTAGCATCCATAACATTACTCCTTTTGCATACTATATATCACTATATAAAAGTTATAAAACCCTTCTTTCTCTAACCTAATTCTATCTCTCTCTCTCTCTCTATCTCTCTCCAACATTTCTCTCTCAGTTTTGATTACTTGTGCGCAGTCTGTTCGTTCTGCAAATTGGTTTCAGGTAGCAGCCTGTGAGATCCCTTGGCAATTGGCATCTAATCAATCTAACGGTTTAAAAAGTAAACCCGTCTTTGCAAAAGAGACCACAAAGTCAGTAACAGCTTATGGCCATCGTTTAGTCTCTATCACATTCATCATTCTTGATATTTCCAGTGCATGCTATTGCTAGCTAACTCCTTCATTTCCTTTTCTCACCTCCCCATTTTTCCTTTTGCAGGTTTCCCGGAGTAGAAAAGAATACAACAAACAAAAAAATATCCTACGATGGATGACAGCTTATCTGATATTTTCGAAGACAGAGAATTTGGAAACAACAACTTTGTTTCTGCTGCAGATGATGATCTCTTTGCTATTTTGGAAAGTCTAGAAGACTTCACTGATTTTCCTCTCATTAATGAACCTCTTAACGTTGTTTCCACTCCAAAAGAGAACGATGATACTACCACTTCAACCTCCAGATTGGTGTCTCAAAATTCAACATCTTCGAGTGCTCCACATGACTCTGAAACAGAGCTTGAAACAGCTTCTCCAAAAAGCAAGAGACAGAAGCTGACTCCGACTTCGTCGGAGGATCCTGTTAACCCTGATGGACAACAAAGGATTTCTCACATTACTGTTGAGCGCAACAGGAGGAAGCAAATGAATGAGCACTTGTCTGTTTTAAGGTCCCTTATGCCTTGCTTTTATGTCAAAAGAGTAAGTAACTTCATTTAATAACTATACACTTTGTTTTGTCAAAAAAAAATATACACTTTGCATGCTTCTTAGTTTTTGTTGTTTCATATCTCAACGATTCCATTTTTTCTATAAGTAAAAGTTGTATTAATTAGGGAGTAAATGGGTATCTCAACTATTCATACTTCATACCTTGAGTGTGTGTTTTGTTAATACAACTTACTTTGAGTTAAGGTTTTAAGACAATTCTTGATATTGCAGATAATAATGGTCAAACACGATTGATTGATGCAACCTTAATTTCAAATTAATTGCCAAAACATCAAAAATCAAGATAATATGTGTCTCATATCAAATTGCTGACTTTTATAAAACCTTGTTTTCACTGTATTTGAATTTCTTTAAGGAAAAAACTTAACTGTGATTCCATAGGTATGCATGGTCGGTACTATTTTCTAATTACATTATGACACATGGATTTGCTATTATTATTATTATTCATTATTTTTTATTTATTTTTTTAAAACTAATTCACGTGTCATGGTGCAATTAGAAAACAACACCGGTCACATATATATGAAACCACACATAAGTTGTCTTTTTATTTCAATTGCACCATGCATTTCTAGCTAGTAGATGTCAAATGTTGCACTCATGGTTGCATTTGAAATTTCTGCAACATGTCGACTCTAAGATTCGAACTCGGGTATGAGCATGAGCTTTTTTTCAAATCGGAAATTTATAAGTTGCAACTTTTAATATTATTAAATTAATAAATTTTATATGTACTTGTACTTTTTGTGAACTTCTTTTAATTAATTGGTCCGGTATGGTGAATGAATTAGGGAGATCAAGCTTCAATAATTGGAGGCGTCGTTGATTACATAAGCGAACTACAGCAGCTACTTCAAGCACTAGAGGCCAAGAAACAAAGAAAAGTATACAGTGAAGTATTAAGCCCAAGGGTAGTTTCAAGTCCAAGACCTTCACCACTTAGTCCTAGAAAACCACCATTAAGCCCTAGACTAAACTTACCAATTAGTCCAAGGACTCCACAACCAGGTAGCCCTTACAAGCCAAGGTTGCAATTGCAAGTGCAGCAACATAGCTACAGTAACATTTCAAATACCATAATCTCTAACTCTCTTGACCCATCTCCTACTTCTTCCACTTCTTCCATCAATGATAATATTAATGAGCTTGTTGCCAATTCCAAATCTCGTGTTGCCGATGTTGAGGTTAAGTTTTCAGGTCCACATGTTCTTTTGAAAACTGTTTCTCAAAGAATACCTGGACAAGTTTTGAAGATCATATCCGCGCTTGAAGATCTTGCTCTTGAAATACTTCATGTTAACATTAGTAGTAGTATTGCTGATGATACTATGCTCAACTCCTTCACTATCAAGGTATTTTCTTGGAATATAATATAAAAATTCATTGCGTGCTTAATCTTATCATTTCTCTCTCTATTTCCTCCAGTTTAATTAATGTGTTCGGTTCGTTTTTGCTAATTCTAGCATTTACTAAGAACTCTATATATATTTGAAATTACATGCACCTCTTCGGTAAAAAGGTGGAAGAAGCTCATAAATGAGTTTGCATGTGAAGTGAGAAAGTAAAAACTTGTGTTTAAAATTAACTAAAATTGTATTATGGTATACTTTAAGTACTTAAATCAATCACAATAATCAAGGGTATAAATAACTACTTTTTGTTTCTGTTAGTCTTGATTGCATGTCCTTTGTAGTCTTCTCTTTCTTTGCAATTTTGTATTAATGACTTAGTTTATATATACATGTGTAAGGTTATACTTTCAATGCGACTGTTTTCCTTCCTTAGACAAAGATAGGATGCATGCATCATATTCATGGCTCCTTCAGACATTTGTCCTCATTTGCTGAAAAGACAGTAAATATAAATATCACTCTGTGGTTTCAATTTAATTCAATGAAGCTAGCTTATGATTGGGTGTGTGTATCAATGAAGCTTACGTGTTCAATTTGGGTTTACTAATTTGTCTAATAATTTTGTGTATAGATTGGAATTGAATGCCAACTCAGTGCGGAAGAACTCGCTCAACAAATCCAGCAAACATTCTGCTAAAAATGGGTTATTATGCTTGTCCAAAGTCCTTTACTTAGAAATATCAGTGTGCATTTGTTATTGCTTTATGTGTCGTATGTTTGTACGTAGCTGTACTAGTAAGGCAACGTGGGAAAAGCCATTTAGTTACAACTTACAAGCATTTCTCACTTTCTTTCTTTTAACTACAGCAATTTTTAGTGTAACTGTTCACAACAAAATTAGCTAGCTTGCTACTATAGAGTCACTCTTTTAGTCTTTTGTAATTGACCACCGTCAAACTTTAATTTTATCTATTTCTAGTTAGTTCATCCCTGATTCCAAGACTAAACTGACTAAAGAAAGGCACATTTGAGTATGTTTTTGTAATTTTGATACATGAATGAATGGATCACAGTGACAACGTTTCACATATTTAGAGACCAAACTAAATATGGGAATGGATTTCATGTTAAAATATGTGACTCCAGTATTGCATGTTAAAACGTTAAAATAAGCGGCAACATGAAATAAAGTGAACCCCCCCCCCCCCCCCCCCCAGCCCCCCATATTTTTTTATTTATAATTTTCTTTAGTAATATGGGAATGGGTCTAAGGTTTTAAACGACAACATGAAATCCAAACTACAAAACGATCAAAAAAGTGCAATGACTTATGATATTAATGAATTTCTTAGTAATAACTACTAAATTTTTCGATGACCATTATACAACAATCTAATAGTTAGTACATACTAACCACAATTTAGTGTTTGAGTGGTGAGTGAGCGGGTAAATGAAAACAATGGTTAGTATATACTAACCACAATTTAGTGTTGGTGCGGTCACCGAATTTTTTCATTTACAGGGAAATGACTATTATACCCATTTAGTAACAATTACTAAACTATTGTTTAGTACTCTAACTCAGACTCCTCCAAAAGAGCAACCAACTATCGACATCAAGAGGTCACTTTATCAACTTAACCAACATGGAAGGAGAGTGAAACTTCAAGAGCCTTTGAATTTGAAGGGCAAAACACAAGTCTGCTGAATTCCCAAGTAGGTAGCTAAGGGATACTGAAAGAGTGCACCAAAGGAGAGCAAGAAGGAGGTCCTGGGTTCAAACCCCAAAAACTAACATTTCCCCCACCACTACAACAGAATTGTTAAAAAAGGGCGCACCCATTAGTGGCGCTTTTTAAAAAGAGCCCCTTAAACCAAAAATACGGAGGGCCTTTAGAGGCGCTTTTTAAAAAGTGCCCCTGATGCCCAAAATACGGAGGGCCTTTAGAGGCGCTTTTTAAAAAGTGCCACTGATGCCTAATATTCTAATATCCCCATCTCCCTCTCATCAGTTCACTCTCTCATTTGCGAAACACAAACCCTACTCTCTCAACGTTCTCACTCTCTCTCCCTCAACGTTCTGATTTTGTCCATTTGCAAGTTTTGAGTTCGTCTCTCTCTCTCTCTCTCATTGCTCACTCGTGGTTACGCGAAAGAACGAGTTCGTCTCATTCTCTCAACGAACAACACACATTCCGCCGCCGTTCCTCGTAGTCGCACCACTAGTCGCAAGTAAGTTACATTCTCTTTTTTCTTCATATCATGTTATTCCCGTTTCTCGTTTCTTCCTTTGTTTATGGTTTCTCATTTCTCATTTCCAGTTTCGCCTCTTCTTTAAACTCTTTCTACTTCTTTAAACTCTTCCTTTGCACACAATATGCTTGATGAAATGTAAGCTCCATATATAAGTTTGTTAATGTTTGCGGTGATTTTGTTGACTGATGTTAAATTTCTACACAGGCTCACGTTCGTTTCATCGGAGTTTCGCGTTCGTTGTTCTAGTTCGTTCGGGTTCATTGTTGCTTCCCCTTTTTCAGGTACTTTTGTTATTCTCTTGTTTTTTATATTTTTGTACATATTTGGAATAAAACTGTTATTGGGGATGTTTTTGATAATGGAAGACTAGAATTTGGTTCCTTTGACTTGACCAAAGGACCAAGAATAGGAATAGAATAGGAAATAGAGCTTGGGAAAATAGGGAGAGGATTTGAAAAACTTCTAAACGAGGAAATTTTGTTTGTTTTTTTTATATGAATTGATTCTTCATTGTATTTGATTTGCTTGTGATTTTTGTTTGAGCTCAAATAAGAAGCTATCTAAAATAAATAAAAAAAAGATAATATCATATTAGCAAAGACCTTATCCAAGGTCGAATGTCTTAGGTTCAAAAAACTGTACTTTGTGTGTTTTTCACCTATAACATATTTAAGTTTTCTTATCAGAAATTTATAATAAATTTCGGTCTAATATGGATAGAAAGTGGATGTCTGCCAATCGTCTGTCGAAAGAATATGTCGATGGAGTGGAATATTTTGTTAACTTTGCTGTTCGATGATTGGGAACTTCTAGTAATATCAAATGTCCTTGTTTACCGTGTTGTTACGCCAATCGAGTTACTGCAGTTGAGTTGGAAAGACATTTAAAGGCCAACGGAATCGATCGAAGTTATATTTGTTGGACAATGCACTGTGAGGAAATAGGTGAACTTTTCAAATATGGATAATAGTACTCAGAGATGTGATCCGGTTGATTATCCTAAAACACATACATTTGATGGCGACCAAATTTGAAGAGATTGGCAAAGGCGGTTGAAGATGATCTTAATGATTGTCCTCAAATGTTTGAGAAGTTGATAACCGACGCGGAGACACCGTTGTATGCGGGTTGTACTGAATTCACAAAGTTATTGGCTGTGATAAAGCTGTATAACTTGAAAGCTTGCCACGGATGGACAGATAAGAGCTTTACGGAATTACTCGCACTATTGAAAGATATGTTGCCGGAAGACAATGTTCTCCCTTCTCGGACGTATGATGCAAAACAAATGTTAGGCACCATTGGTTTGAACTATGAGAAGATACATGCTTGTCCGAATGATTGCATTTTATTTCAGAATGAACATGCAAGTCGTGCCCTAAATGTAATGCACCGCGGTATAAGAAGAAAGAATCTGCTCCAGAAAAGGTATTGTGGTATTTTTCCATAATTCCTCAATTTATAGGCGTATGTACCGTAGTTCGGAAGATGCAAAACAGTTGACTTGGCATGATGATGGAAGGATTAAAGATGGCATGCTACGACACCCGGCAGATTCTCCGCGGTGGAAAAAGACTGATATTGATTATCCTGATTTTGGGCATGACCCAAGAAACCTACGCCTTGCATTGTCTGCCGATGGATTTAACCCGCACGGTATCCAGAGTATCTCCCACAGTACATGGCCTGTGATTTTGGCGATTTATATCTTACCTCCATGGCTTTGCATGAAACGCAAGTATATGATGTTGTCTTTGTTAATTTCTGGCCCCAAAGAACCAGGAAATGATATTGACGTATACTTGGCTCCTTTAATAGAAGACTTGAAGCAAATGTGGGAGATTGGAGTAGAGGTGTATGATGGGTTCAGAGAAGAAAGTTTCATTCTGAAGGCTATGATTTTTGGCACCATTAATGACTTTCCAGCATACGACAATCTATCTGGGTACAGTAACAAAGGTTAGTGTGCATGTCCTATATGTGAAGATAATACAGATTGGATGTGGTTGGAACATGGTAAGAAGAATATATATCTTGGCCATCAAAGATTTTTGCCTCCAACTCATCAATACCGGGTGTGGAGAAAGGCATTCAATGGGAATTCAGAAACTCGTAAAGCTCCCCCGCCTTTGACCGGTGAACAACTATTTGAAAAGGTGAAAGATTTGAACATTAAGTTTGGGAAGCCTTTTGCAGGAGAGCTTGCCAAACGAAGGTGGAAGAAAAAGTCGATTTTCTTTGAGGCGCCCTACTGGAAGTCATTACACGTAAGACATTTCATTGATGTGATGCATGTTGAAAAAAAATGTATTCGAAAGTGTCATTGGTACCTTAGTCAATATGCCAGGAAGACTAAAGATACCATCAACACAAGGTTGGATTTGATTAGTATGGGGTTGAAACCCGAATTGGGTCTGATAAAGAAGGGTACACGTACATATCTACCTCCGGCAGCTTATACTCTATCTAGAAAGGAGAAAACCATCTTTTGTAAGTTTCTTCATGGAGTCAAAGTTCCAGAGGGGTACTCTTCAAACGTTACGAACCTTGTATCGATGAAAGACCTCAAGTTAAAGTCTCTAAAGTCTCATGATTGTCATGTTCTCATGGAGAATTTGCTACCCATTGGTATACGATCCATTATGCCCAACAAAGTGCGTCAGGCCATAACTACACTTTGTTTCTTCTTTAAGGCGATTTGTAGTAGAGTGATTGACTCTGGAAAGTTGCCAGCTCTGCAAAGATCAATTATTGTGACTTTATGTGAGCTTGAGATGTTTTTTCCGCCTTCATTCTTTGAAATAATGATTCATTTAATAGTTCATCTGGTTAGAGAGACACAATTGTGTGGCCCATGTTACATCAGATGAATGTACCCGTTTGAGCGATACATGAAGATATTAAAACGATATGTTAAAAACCGATCACGACCCGAGGGTTGCATTGCTGAGCGCTACATAGTTGAAGAAGCTATTGAGTTCTCCACCGACTATCTATCTAGTGTTGAATATTCTATTGGGCTGCCAAGGGTGCGTCACACAGGAAGCGTTGGTAAAGGGATGACAGAAAGGAAAATAGTGATGATATCCAGGAAAGAACTAGAGCAAGCACACTTATATGTTCTGCACAATGATAGTCAGGTTGATTCATATGTTGCCAAACACGTGGAGATTCTTAAGAGTGATCACCCAACTAAGAGTCAAGTCTGGTGAAAAAAAAGAACACAATCGGAGTTTCATACTATGGCTAAAAGATCAAATTGATATTGAGTTTGTTTCAAATCCTACCTCGATTTCAGAAAGATTGAGATGGTTAGCAAATATACATGTTTTCTCTTACACTAGTTATCTACAAAACAGGTACACGTTCTATACAAAATCCCATGATGATCAGAGTAAAATGCAAAATAGTGGGGTGACTCTTGTAGCTGAATCTATGCATACATCAAGTGCCAAAGACATAAATCTCGTTTACGCAAATATGTCATACTTCGGTGTCATTGAACACATATGGGAGTTGGATTACAATATGTTTTGGGAGCCTGTGTTCCAATGTAATTGGGTTGACAATAATAATGGTGTACAGATGGATGACTCGGGTTTCATGCGGGTGAATTTCAATAAGTTAGGATATAAAAATGAACCTTATATTTTAACCTCGCAAGCCCAACAAGTGTTTTATGTCACTGATCCAGTTGATATCAATTGGTGCATTGTTTTATTGACAAATAAAAAATTATTGGTGAATGACATTGGTGATCAAGCGCACGAAGATGTTGACATTGAGGATGACCCTTTCTTTGGTACATCACAACCAATAATAGGGGAAAGTACTTCTAAAGAAGATATTTTGTATGTTAGAAAGGATCATAACGATGGAATTACGTTTCGTCGAAAACAAAGTACCAAGAAGCGAAAAGCAAAATATCATACAAATAAACAAGTAGCTAGTAACTTTAGATCGAGGAAAAGGAAAAGGCAATATATCATGCGTGTTTCTTTTTTATTCATTTTTCATATTGTAAAAATTAACTTACTTTATCATGATTATAAAATAACATTTAGCCTAATAACAATGATTATATTTTTGTTGCAGGTGAGATGACTTTCCACTGTGATGATAGTGCACATGACAGTGGTCATGAGAGTCATGATAGCGCACAAAAAAAGTTCACTCGTCGTGGAATGACAGTTAAAAATAATATCATCAATCGGGGGAACAAATGGCTTCCTAAACTTATAGTAAGATACTTACTAATTAACTAATTTTGTTACATACTTTTAACTGTTTGTTATCTAATTTACACAAGTAATAATGCAGGTAAAATGGAATGCTAAAAACCAACCGATTGGTGACAATGGTAGAGAGTTTCAAAGCTTCATTGGTGCCAGTGCAAGGCTAGGATATACCAATTACAATCAGAAGTTGGAATAATAAAAAAGATGCCTCTTTCGAGAAATCTAAAGAGGAGCTATGGCATTTGATACAGGTGTGGGTCTTATTTTGACTATACAGTTATTTTATAATTAAATATGTAAGCATATTTATAATCATTTTGTTGAATGTAAGCAGAAATACTTTGATGTGGATGACTCTCGAAAAGACTATTGTCTTATGAAAGCTGGAAAGGCGCACAGAAGATTCAGATCAACTCTAACAAAGTGGGTGAAAGATAAAGTGGGGAACATCAGAAACCATCCTCCACCACGGTATGATGGGATTATACCATTGGAGGATTGGAGTGCATCTGTATCATCACGCGAAGATGGGATTATACCATGGTATTGATGCTACACAAATAACTTAATGAATTAAAAGATATAGTTTGTCCAAGGACTGATGCTGTACCATCTCCAAACCCAGATAGCTTCAGGGATAGTTGCAATATTGCATCCAATGAGGTAATTATCGTTGGACCGTCTTTTTATTTTTATATTTTACATTAACTTATAGGTATTAATATTTGGCTATCATTTAATTTAGGGTAACAGTAACAATTGTGAATTATATATATCAAACCCGCTTACGTTGGTCGCAAAGGGCTTTGTTTATAACAACGAGGACTCCACCTTGCACAATCTATCCATGCCTCCAAATCACGCGAGAGTCAGAGTTGAGTTTGTTGTTGTGGATGATGCATTATTGCCGGTACCAATTGACACTGCACAGATGACTTTGTTGACTGTGAATGATGCACTTGGCACCTTTGTGCCCCGAACGTACTTTTCTACGCACCGTCCGCTTTGAAAAAGGCATGTCACAAGCCATGGTTAAAGACTTGAAGAAAGCGATTAAAGAAAACAAGGAAGCGGTAAAAGCCTATATTGATAGACGCTTGCCTTTGGCACATGAAAGCAGCTGTGATAGCTTGTTTTTGGCACCCATCAACTTAGGGTAAGAAATTTAATCTATATATATATATAACGTGTTTTTGAAATATCCGTTATTTATTTGGTTATTCAAATTTTTTGTAGGGCACATTGGATATTGTTGGTAGTTGATCCTATGGACTTTAATCATTTAAATTATGTATGTATTTCGATTAATTAATACAGTTATATGTATGATGTTTCAGTTGTTTGATGACTTATTGGGGATCGAATGACGTCAGAGCTAGATATGGGAATGTGAACAATAAAACAAAATGGATAGTAATAACGGTAAGTTTATAATCAATATTCTTATCCATGTAAATATTGCTCGCATTTTAATACTTAATTGTTATTTTGATTTCTAGTGTCTCAGACAACTTAACAATGATGATTGCGGGTATTATGTTATGAAGTTTATGAAGGACATAATCACTCACAATCAAATGGAAATTCCAGAAAATGTATGTAATTTATATAGTTTGTTTTTTGACAAGTAATTTCATATCTAGCATTTAGCCACTTAATTCTAAGTTTATTTTATTTTCTTTTCTTTTTGCAGTATTTTCTTGGAAACGAGGTTGGAGCTCCATTTTCTGATGACCAACTGTAACATCCCTAGTTTTGTTAATTTCAGATTTCAAAATTAACTAACGATTAATTATTCGATAGATAATGAATCGGGTCTTGGGTATGAATATTTCTTGGAAGCAATGCTTAATCGCACAAGCATATGGAATACGCGGAAATTATTCGAATTGTGTGAATTGTAATGAGAATTAGATCACAAGGGTAAAATGGTCATTTCACCTCACATCGAAGATGAATCACCCAACGATATAATAACTGGATCCTAGTCATGATACGATCATGAAAATGGTATTTACATTCATAAGTCGGGTGAATTAATGAGTGCTAGATGGATTAAAATGGGTTATGTGAGGATTAGAGAACTAAGGGGCGTTTTGGTCATTTCACTCCCACTTAAACAACCCTCAATTCATTAAACCTTCTGATCTCACTCTCTTCCCTCTCATTCAGCAACTTGCCAAAATCAGAAAAGTGAGGGAGAGGGAGAGGAGAATATGCAAGAGAGTGGAGAAGAGGAATTCAAGTGAGATCCTTCAAAAATCCATTGCATGTAAGTTCTAATCCCTCCATCCCACTCCATTTTATTTCCTATTTCTAATGATACAAGTTTCAACCTCCCATTCTGCTCCTAACTCAAATTGCCATAGATGGAGCTTGAAGCTCAATGTTGACCAAACCCCGATCTCCTTGCTTGCATGTTGAATTGGAGCTAAGAGCTGAAAATGGGAACTTGTCATGGTGTGTACTTAACCAAATTCATCATCAAGGGTTAGAGTTAGGTGTTAGGCGGTTCTGAAAGTTTGGAGCTCCAATTCGTGGAGACAAAATGGTGGATGAAGAAAGGAGAGTGTTGCTAGAAATTCTGGGTAAAACCCGTATGAACCACCTTCATTCTTTTCATCGTATCTCACTGTACAAAACTCCTATGAAAGTGATTTTTGTTCCTCTGAAAACTAGACTCAAAATGATTCAAAATGAGCACAAGAACCGTCGGATTCCATTGGGAAATGAGGGTGATATCGTGTCCAAAAGTTTCGATTGAGAATCAGATACTGTTCTGGACAAGTCACCTTGTTTCGGTGATATCTCCCAAACTACTGGTTGCATGCATGTGAAACTTCCTCCATCAGAAAGTAGAAAAAATTCTCTTCATTTTGGGCACTGATTTGAGTAGTTTTGGTCACGGATTGACCAAGTTACACCTGTTGTAAAATTGTACCCGGATGCTGGAAATCGGAAATGAATCTGGAAGTTATCGGTTCGTCGAATTTAGGGTTCGAGGCGACAAGATCGCGACAGACACCATTTCCATATACCGTAAAGGAGGTCAGTAGCAAGAGAAGCGTTGGTTGCTGAGTCCGGTCAGAGGCATTCGGAGCGTGTTCGTGATTACGGGGATTGTTCGAGTGGTTAACGGTTCGGTTGTTCGAGCGAGGACGCGACTTCTCGGGGACTCGTCAAACCGGTGAGTTCTACTCACGTATTAGGGAAAATATGTTTTTCTGAAATTATAACATATTTTGTTTCTCGGCGAAAAACTAAATTCGAAAGATTTTCGGGTCGAAAACCGTTTTTGAGAAAAATAGCGTTTTACGGTTTTTATCGAAATATTGAGCAATTTATGAATTGTATATTTAAATGCTTTCGCTGGAATATGGTCTGGAATGTTGTTTATTAAATCTGCTTTCAGGTTGGAGAACGATCGGAATTCGATTTGGGCGAGAAAAGGAAAGCGGAATGAGAAATCAGAATTTAGTAACAGAACAGGCCGCACGGGTCGTGCGCCCCTGGGCACGGACCGTGCGCCCTCTTCGGGTTGGCTGTGTGGTTTTGGTAAATCACGCACGGGTCGTGCGCCCCTGGGCACGGACCGTGCGCGAGCTTCTGTTACCGGTTCCCGATTTCTCGTTTTGTCGCTCCTTTCGATCCCAAACCACTTCTAATCTTCCTCCCAACCAATTTTAAGGATATTGCCCTAATAAAATTAATGTTTTGAGCACGTTCGACATTATTTGGGGAAAAAGAGTTTTGAAGGTTTAAATTATCGAGAAACCGAAACTTAGACCGCGTGTGAGATGATGTTTTTGGCGTAACAAACCGGATCATGTACCCTTCTCGACGCTATGATTATAACACCGGATGTCTAGCTTTGAATTCATCAAAACGGGTTATAGATCGATAATAGATATAGATATCTAAAACTGGAAAGACGGCCCAATGCGGGTACGATATATAGATTATATCGAGTTGGGTGACGACCCGACGAATTGGCATACTAGGAAGGGAAGTCATGAGCCCTCACCCTAGGCCCGGAAAACGTTATGGTATGGTCTAACGTGGGTTATCGGGATTGTGGGATTTGCACAGCCGATTTATGCTAAGTTAAGTTCTCGACTCATCGGGATTGTGGGCTTTGCACAGTCGATGTTTCATTTGGAAAAGCTTGTAATTATATATTAATTGACAAGGCTTAAAAATATATAATAGCACTTCAATTACCGGGATTGTGGGCTTTGCACAGTCGGTAACGGGCTAGGTATATATTGACGCAAATAGTTTATATATATAACTATGTTGCAACGGTTTTATAAATTAAACCGAGTGATAGTGAGGGGGCACGGTAGAACTCACTGAGACAAGTTGTCTCACCCTATCATTGTTGTTGTTTTTACAGAGAACAGGAAACGGAGAAGCAAACGGGATGGTCAGTTGTCACGCTCGAGGAGAAGATAGAAGATTGACTCATTCCTAGCTGTTTATATTTTTCCGTCGTTGTCTCTGTATTCGGTCTTATGACTCGAAATTGTATTATGTTATTTCATAGTCTTCCGCTGTTTCTTGTAAGGATGTATATCTGAACAGGAATTTTTATACTCTGATGTAAACCAAATTGTATGTTTAGGTATTTGATTGTTAAAGAAATACCGGGGTGTTACACCAACTTACTGAGATCAAGGGAGAGTGGTGTCATCATGTTGCCCGTTTGATTAATGAAAATCGAAATTCATGTAACTTTGGTTAGCTGGTTTTTTGTTCTTCACATTGGATGTCATGTCATTTTTGTTGTCTATGTTGACATTGAGAATTTGGTTAATGATTTATGTAATTTTTGTTGGTACTTTGTTGATATGTATGTATGTATGTATGTATGTATGTATGTATGTATGTATGTATGTATGTATGTATGTATGTATGTATGTATGTATGTATATTAGATGGATTTATAAGTTTGTTAGTTGGAATTTGATTTGCAATTGGTTAGTTGATTTGAAATTTGGTTCATATTGGTTGTTGTTGGTTGATGAAAATGAGAGTAGGGAAGTGCCGCAAAAAATATTGGATATACCAGAAACAGGAAAAATTATTTTTAATAAAAAACATAGAAACAGGGGCGCTTGTAGGAAAAGCGCCCCTGTTGGTCTTAGCGCACTTGACAATCAGGGGCGCTCTCAGTAAGAAGCACTCCTGTTGGTCAAGACCAACAGGGGCACCTGATACTGTGAGCGCCCCTGATTGTCAAGCGCGCTAAGACCAATAGGGGCGCTTGTTACTGCGAGCGTCGCTGATTGTCTAGTGCGCTAAGACCAACAGGGGCGCTTCTTTTGCGAGCGCTCCTGTTTCTTAATAATTAGAGGCGCTTGTTGTGCGCTCCTGTAGAAGGGTTAGCAACAGGAGCGCCAGATTTAGGGGCACCCGAAAGCGCCCCCAATGAATAAAAAAAGCGCCCCTAATGACTTTTTCTGTTGTAGTGCCTCCCACTAACATTGCCTATAAAGAAAGTCTCCTGAATTTGAGCATTATCATCAGGCTCGAATTTAACAATTACATGCTTGTAATCGACAAATACCATATCAATGTCAAGTAAATTCTCAAAGCCGCAATGATGGGCCCTGTATGTAAGAAAATCATCCCCCCACCCCAAGTATTCAATCATAGCTCCGTCCTTGCCTGGAATATATGTATTGTTAGTTAGTTTGGTCTCTTCGTTGGCCAATAATTTATTTCCAAAAATTACAAACACATGACACACTCAAGGATAGGGGTGAGTATTGGGCGGGTTCGAGTTCAATATCCGAAAAGTGAGAGTAACCGAGTGGGCCAAATGTAGGCCCATTTCAACCCGCAGAAGGTTCGGTTTGCGTCGGGTGGGTCCAAACGGGTTGGGCCTATTGGGCTAGATTGTTGTTTGGATTTTTTTGCTGGGAAAAGCTTGATTTTTTTTTAAGCCAAATACAGTTTTTTTGTCAAATTTGTGAGCCCAATTTAAAAGCAAGTTTTATTGAAAAGTTTTTGACCAATGGCCCATATAAAACACTAAAGTGAAGATTATACCAATTTTCTCAACTATACCAATACCCTGTTAATCAAAAAACAAAACTTAAAGTGAAGATTATACCAATACCCTGTTAATCAAAAAACAAAACCGAAAGTGAAGATTATACAATCTCAATCTCAATAGATTTCCATTTCCAATATTCTCACCTATACTAATACCACTGTTAATCAAAAAAAATAACTGAAAGTCCATAATTATAAGTCCATAATCCATAAGTCCATATTATAAGTCTAAGTCCATAATCCAAAATGTTTTTAATAAAACTGTCTAAACTCTAAAGTAAGTAAATGTTCATCAAGATGCTTCTTTTCTTGGATTTGGTCTTCATCAGTCATCACATCACATCGAATGTGTAGTACCTTTAAAAAAACAAAATAAGTATCAAAACAGAATGCATCAAGAATGAGAGTACTGTAATACTACTAGGCATCAAGAATGAGAGTACTGTAATGTTGCTAAATTATCCATAATGTATCAAATGTATCAAAATTATCCATAATGCATCAAAATAAGTATCTTAATTAAGTACTTACCAAGCAAAATTGCAACAAATGCATCAAAATTATCAAGAATCACAGCAACTTGGATCTGAATTACAGCAGCAAACTTGGATCTGAATTACAGCAAAATTATCCAGACTCACAGCAACTTGGATCTGAATTACAGCAGCAAACTTGGATCTGAATTACAGTAAAATTATCCAGAATGCATCAAAATTGCAACAAAATTATCCATAATGCATCAAAATAAGTATCTTAATTAAGTACTTACCAAGCAAAATTGCAACAAATGCATCAAAATTCTGAATTACAGCAACAAACTTGGATCTGAATTACAGCAGCAAAATTGCAACATTGGATCTGAATTACCAAGCAAAATTGCAACAAAATTATCCACAAAACTAAATGTCTAAAATAAGTATCCACAAAACTGAATGTCTAAAATCTAAAGAAGGAGAGGATAAGATACCTTATCCTCCAAAATTGTTTTGTGCTTGAGTAAATTCTTGATACATAACAAAATGGAAATTATAAAAGAAAATCAGTTTGATTGTATTAACTGATACTTGATAAAAATCAGAACTTAACAACTGTCTATAGTTACCTGATACTACATCTTTAGATGACTCATAAAGGTCTTCTAGGTTGAGGTCCTTGAATTGAAAGAGAGAAGGCCTCAACCAATTTTGAGCACAAATGAGTGCTTCTGCCATTTCTGGATTTAGGCAACTTCTAAAAGGGTCCAAAACCCTACCACCGGTGATAAAAGCACTCTCTGAAGCAACCGTGGAAATAGGAGTGGCAATTATATCTTTAACCATGGTAGACAATATAGGAAATCTGGATGAGTTATGCTTCCACTATATCAAAACATCAATCTTGTCATCACTGTCCAAATTAGGCTCAAATAAGTACCTCTCAAGCTCATTTTTATTATCTATGGAATTCTTTTCAACCAAATGCTTCTTAAATGCACCAGCCCTTCCCATGTTCCCAGCTGAAATAGATGATTCAGAAGCCCCGTTAATAGGACTAGGTGTTGTTTGGGTAGTGTTATTTTGTTGCTCATGTGCTTTAGAATACCAATCAAACATGTCAGACAAGGCTTTTTTTACAAAATTTGTCAATTCAAGAAGTAAAGTTGGGTTAGATTTGTACATATCATCTAAAGACCACTCCACATAACTCCACTTGTAGCGGGGGTCAAAAATGACACCAAAGTAAAGAAGTGGGTTCAACTTGAGAATATTACCCCAATACTTGTCATATTTTACCTTCATTTCCCTACCCATGTTACTCAAAACAGAATTAGAATCAGACATGGCACTCTTAAGTTCAGTATATATTGAGGCTAACTAGTGAAATGCAGTATGAATGCTTGAATGCAAAGAAACGGAAAATACCTTAGTAGCGTCATAAAAAATCTTAAGAAACCTTATAAATGTTTGAACGGTCTGCCAATCTAAACTATTAGGGGTACCATCATTCCCAAAGTATTCACCAAAACTTACATCCTCAAATTCAAGCTTTCTAAATGCAGCTTGGAACTTATCAGCAGCCTCCAACATCATGTAAGTTGAGTTCCATCTAGTAGGAACATCAAGACATACAGGTTTTTTAGAAGTAATCCCAAGAAGCTCTATAATCTCTTTAAATTTGGCAAGTCGTTGTGGAGAGGATCTAACAAACCTAACAGCATGCCTAATTTTTGAAATTGAAGAGTCCATATCTCTTAAACCATCATTGACAACAAGGTTTAAGATGTGAGCACAACACCTCATATGGAAAAAATCACCATCTTGCACCACCCCATTCATTAACTTAAACCTTCTTTTTAAAATCCCAGCTGCCACATCATTTGAAGATGCATTGTCCATTGTAATTGTAGATAAATTTTTAAGCCCCCATTTTCTTAAAACCTCCTCAATGTGCTTAGCTATTGTCTCACCTTTATGATTGGGTACTACACCGAAACTGATGATCCTCTTTTGGTACTTCCATTCATTCTCTATGAAGTGGGCAGTGAGTGTGAGGTAATTAAGGTTCTGGACAGATGTCCAACAATCTGTTGTGAGAGCAACACGACTACAATCAGACCTAAAGAAGGATGTTAACTTGGCCTAAAGGGTTGTAGTGCCTTAGAATAATACTTAAAACCATCCCCTTCAACTACCCTAAAGGGTTGTTCATCAACAATGATGAAAATTGCCAAAGCTTTTCTACAATACTCAACATTAAACCTTTGGCTAGTGGCTACCAATTCATTACTACCTTGGGTAAAAGTAAGCACGGTTTGGGCGGGGTCATGTGCTGCTGAACAAGCATATTTCTTACAAAAACGTTCTAGGTGAACCTTCAAGTTTGTGGTGCCGTGAATTTTACTATCACATAGATACTTCATCCCACAATAGTTACACTTAGCGGTTGGATCTAAGGCTTCACTTGCTGGTGTTGCACCCCGAAAAATCCCCGGTTTGGGGTTTCTCAATGTACAACGTGGAAAATTTTTGGACCCGCCACCAATATTTTAATTTTAAGACCAAAACATTGAAAAAGGGTCTTTTGGACAAGGCGGGTGGTCTCTTGAAAACTAGAGATATAGGTTCGGGGGTCGATTACGTGCGAGGAAGGTATTAGCACCGTGCACGTCCTTTCTACCGAAAGGGAACCTCTAATTAAATGTGTGGTTTTAACGTTTGATTTGAAAAATATCTAGATTTGCCTATTTATTTGTTGTTTGAAGATGAATGGGAAAACTTAATGGAAATTTTATTTTTGGTGAGAAAGGGGGAAAGAAAGGTTTTTAGAAAAAGTGCTTGACGGGACATGGCCCGCTCCTACGTATCTCCCGGTGCGACGGAGAATTCAAAGCTTACGTAGTTCTCCTTTGTCTTTTTGAAAAGTTTTTGTTTTTTATCTTTTTTAGTGAGTTTTTGAAATAGGACGAGCATTAGCGAATGATTAAACTAGCAGAGGCTATGATGAATCACTACTAAATACTCAAAAAAGAGAGTTGTACCGCTAGTCAAACGAACAAAGGTTCTGATGGACTATTGATAACAACTCGTTTTTATTATCTTTTTTGAAAGTGATTTTCGAAAGAGATTGATTTGCACGATGATCAAACTAACAAAGGTTATGATGGATCATCGTTTATTATTCTTATGAGAAAAGGACATTGCCACTAATAGCTAAACGAACAAAGGCTCTGATGAGCTACTAGCAACAATGGGTTTGAAAATGATTCTTTTTGTTTGTTTTATAAAAATGATTTGTTTATGGTTGCGAAAAGGATTTTTATTTGTTGCGCTTGACGAGAACGTGACTCGCTCCTACGTATCCCAAATGGGAATCAAAGCGACGTAGTTCTAATGAAAATGTTTTTTTGAAAGGGTTTGGAATGGGAAGAGTTTTCATAATGATCAAGCAAGCAAAGGCTTTGAGTGATCATTACTAATAACCCTTGATGGCGTTCATGACAATCAAACAAGCTAAGGCTTTGAGTGATAGTCACTAATAACTCGCATTAAATGGAAAAGAGTTTGGAAGATTTTTTGGAAAAAAGGGGGAAGTTATTATCAATGATTGGTTACAAAGTTCAAGCACATTCAATAATCACGGAATCATGCATATGTTGAACATTAATTAAGACTAAACATGCCAATATGATCAAAAGATCCACTTATCAAGGATGCAAGATAAAGTTCTCAAATCAAATGTGTGTGTGTAGGAAGGGGTGTATTTACCCTAATGACTCTATGCTACAACATGCATGTAGACTTACGTCTTCATTAGGAGGTCATACACATGGATGGAATGGCATATAATTGAATCAAGACATTTAAAATGCATCAAAAACAAGCAAGCAATTGATTATAGGCATAGAATTGTCTTAGTTAAACCAAGGAACATATGAGCAACGATTTCCCAATAACATGAACAAAAGGAGAAATTGCATCAAGGCTAAAGTAGGCCCATCCTTTGCATTCATGAATAAGTACCCAAAGGCTAATAACACAATCAAAGAGGAAGGAGCATCAAGGTTTTGGGTAACCTATCCTTTGCAATACCCCATGGACCTTGAACCATAAACCTAGCTATCTCATCTTTTATTTATTAAGAAATTGAAAGGAGAAGGTTGAATCATCTAAAACCATCCTCACCACTTAGAATATGATGCACTAGGCATAAGTGGGAATCATATGATTTATCCTCAACAATGGACAATAATAAAATTAGAATACAAGAGCAAGTAAATAAACACTAAAGCTAAGTTGACTCACATAGGGCAATCCTCTCACTTTGAGAAAAGTGCACTAGGCACTAGTGAGAATCAACTTGCCTATCATCAACAATTTACAATAATCAAACTAAGACACAAAGGTAAATGAACACATAAACTAAATTGAATCCTTTCTAGCAATCTTCACCACTTGGATCAAGGTGCACTAGGCACTAGTGGGAATCATGTTGCTAGGTCATCAACAAACAACAATTCCCACGATTAAACAAAGAAGGCTCATAAACAAGGTTGAGTCATATCTTGCAATCCTCTCACTTAAATTATGATGCTCTAAGCACAAGTGAGAATCAAGTTGCAAAATCATCAACAAACAATAAACAAATAACACAAGATTAGTAAACTAAGATGAAGTTGAATCATATCTTGCAATCCTCTCACTTAAATTATGGTGCTCCAAGCACAAGTGAGAATCAAGTTGCAAAATCATCAACAAACAATAAACAAATAAAACAAGAGTAGTAAACTAAGATGAGGTTGAATCATGTCTTGCAATCCTCTCACTTAAATTATGGTGCTCCAAGCACAAGTGAGAATCAAGTTGCAAAATCATCAACAAACAATATTTGCAAGTAATATGGACTAAAAGTCACATTTAACACAAGGATTTAAACACTAATAACAAGGTTGATCAACATCAAGTAAAAAGGAACAACAAGATAAATTAAAACCCCAAAGAAAATGCGAACCACATAGGAGACAAAATCACATGTTTATTCCATTAAAATGCAAAGATCAACACAAAATAACAACAAACTACATCTTAAAGATGAAAATGATGAGTATGCGAAAATGATGAAGAGAATATGAATTTTGATGCAAAGTATTGTAAATGATGTAAGGGTTTTAGAGATTCACCTAGGATCCAAACTAGTAGAAGTAGGAAATGAAGGAAAAATAACCAAATCAACTAGAATCTTCAAGAGATAAATGGTGAAAGGAGGAGGATCTATGAAGGAGGAGTGGATTTGAGGTGATTTTGTGGTGTTTGGGTGAAGGGAACAAAAGAAATGGAGGAGAGGAGAGTGGGGGGAGGGCTACGGCCTATGAGAGAAGGGGGAGAGGAGGAGAATTGGGTTGATTTCAAGTGAGAGAATGAATGAGCAAAAATTGTGATGTGTGGAGAATGAAAGGGTATTTATAGGATTGGTGAAGGGCTAGGGTTAAAATGGTAATCAATCCAATTAAATCAATTAATATTCAGCTGAATATTAATAAATAAAATTAATTTGAACTTGGTCACCAAGTTAGAGGGTATTTTAGTCATTGGCTTTGAGAGGTGCACTAGGATTAGACTTTAAATTTGAATGGAGGGTGGAGATGCATCATCACATGGATTGAGGGTGTTGAAGAAACACAAAAATGTGAGAGATATGGAGAGTGGGGGGCGAATATTAGGGGAAAGAAAAAGGAAAAGAAAAATGAATTTCTTATTTTAGAAGAGATATTTTATGTGAAGTAGGGTTAAGGGGATTTTAGGGGAGAATTGTTACCAAAGAGGGAACTTTGGGTTTTCTTATGAATAGGTTAGTGTAAGTGAGTGGAGTAATTTACCAAAGAGGGTATAATGGAAGAGTGTGGAAGAAATTGGAGAGAGAGAGAGAGAGAGAATTCGTAGGTGGGGAGAGGAGGGAAGAAAAAAAACTTGTTTTTGGTATTTTGTCTTATTGAAGACACTTCCCTTTTTTTGAGTTTTTTGAAATTGAAATTTTTGGGCATGGGAAAATAATGGGAATGCAACTATTGAAAATGTGTTACATGCTTTTGGGCACCATAAAATATTCCCTCTAGTCACCTATGACAATAAAAATTGTCACTTAAAAATTGAGGAATATTTAATGGTCCCTTTTTATTTTTCTATGCACTAAAAATGAAAAAATACATTTTTAATTATTTTGACTAGGGTTTTCTTCCTAAAAAGTTGTACAAAAATTATCCTTGATAGAATAAAAATGTACCTTTTGAGGATGTGCATTTTTGGCGAGAAAATCATCTTTTTGCGAAAAATGACCAAAATGCCCTTTTTGACCCTAAAACCCTAATTTGCCTAAAAAGTGCATTCCAATCCTAAAAATGATTTTAAAGACCTTGGAATGACTTCTAGGACCCAAGATGCAATGCATGATGCTCTTCATTCTTTCAATTTATTTATTTATTTATTATTTTTTGTGGAAAATTAGGGTTTTGACCTAAGCCGGACAAAATTGGGGTATGACAGCTGGTAATTTAGTGAAGTGGTCCCAAACCATGGATGTCCTACGATCACCATTAGCATTTTTCCTCCTTTTTTTTGGGATTTCGAGGCGGAAGAGCGGCTGGATCAGCAGTTTGAGTTGGATTTTGAGGTGTTTGTTCTTGAGTGGGATTTTGTGTAGGAGTAGGAGTAGGTAGGGCAGCAGATTGGTTAAGAGGCTGGTCCATTACTAGAAACTAGAAATTATAACAATAAGAGATACACAATCAAAACTTCACAAATAGAAATAGCAATTAGGAAATAGAACCTTCAGATTTGAAAATAGAAATACAAATTCACAATGGAACCGAAATTGAAAAACATTATCTATGTAAAAAAACCCTACGAACAACATGTCTATTACTCAAAAATAATCAATATAATTAGGAAACCAACTTCACAGTCAACTATGTAGCCCGGATACGGAATACGATACGAGATACGACACGACACGGATACGTGGATACGGGAAAATTTTGAAAACCAAGATACGATACGGCGGGGATACTTCAATAAAAAATTAAATTAAAAATAAAAATATATAAAATATAACTAAAGATATTTCACTTTACTATATTTGTATTTGAAATAATATTATTTGAGTGGCTTATTTTATTTTATAAAATATTAGTGTTTAAAGTATAATTGATCTTTAAAAGTTATTTGGCTAAAGTGTTCTCGGGGTCCCTTATCTTTATTTAAAGTAACGATTTGGTCCTTTATCTTTTTTTTGTCCCAAATCAGTCCTTTATGTTTTAAATTTTTGACACATAAATCCTTTTCAGTCCCAAATCAGTCCTTTATGTTGCAAATTTTTGACAAATAAATCCTTTTTTTTGACACATAAATCAGCACTGTTAACGGAAAAGGATTTATGTGTCAAAAATTTGAAAGATAAAAGACTTATTTGGGACAAAAAAACATAAATGACTAATTCGTTACTTTAAATAAAGATAAGGGACCCCAGGAGCACTTTAGCCAAGTTATTTCGAGCTATTGAGGTGTTAAAATAATAGTTTGAGTGAAAAATGGCTTTAAAATGGATTAAAATTAGCTATTGAGGTGTCAAAACGTATCCGCTGAGTATCCTGCGTTTACGCCGTATCCCGCGCCTGTATCCTGCTAATGGCGTCGTATCCCCAACGTGTCCCTCACGTATCCAGTAAGTATCCGATCTTTTTTTAATTTAAAAATAAATATAAATTCCAGGATACTCCTCGGATGCATATCCGGACGTATCCGACACGTATCGGTATCGGATACGTGTCAGATACGGGTACTTGGTCATTTTTGGAGTATCGGGGCTTCAGAGACAGTCAATATATACAGAAGTATGTCAACATAATATCTCTTAAAATACCAAATATTATCACAGGCAACACATGCACACAAATAAACAAACTGATAATTAGAAAACCCTAAAAAGAGGTGGAAATAGAGAGAAACAGAATACCTTGAGTTGATTGTTTAAGAGAAGATATGTGTCTTCACTGTCTTGTTTTTGCAATCCCTTTGCTCAATACCTCTCTGCAACATAAAAAAAATTGTTAAGTAAAATAACCAGAAAATGTAAAACGAAATACATAAAGGAGATGGATGTAAACGAAATAACCAGAAAATGTAAAACAATAACCAGAAAACGTAAACGAAATACAGAAAATGTAAAACGAAATACCTCTCTGTGAAGATCTGAAGGAGGTGGATGAGGAACAATGTAAGATTGAGAGAGACGAGATGAATGAAGGAAGGAGTCAGATGAAGATGAATGAAGGGCTTGTAATGTTTTAGGGTTTTGCGATTTGAGAGATTAGAGTGGTAGAGAGACGCGAGAGCGAGAGAAACAGAGAGTGGAAGATGAATGAAGGGCTTGTTTAGGGTTTTGCGATTTGAGAGATTAGAGTGGTAGAGAAGAGAGATCAGAGATGGCTGAGAGCCGAGAGCGAGAGAGAAACTGAGAGTGGGAGAGGAGAGAGTTGCGCATTTTCATTTTGGACTGGAATTAGGTTTAGATGAGCGAGAGAGAAACCTAGGGTAAGTAACACAAATAGTCAAATACGGGCACAACCGTTACAACCCACGCGTGCACAGCCGTTGGTTTGCACAGTAACCGCACCCGCCCGTGCACAACCGTTACAACCCACGCGTTTTTTCGTTTAAAACCGCCAACCCGAGCAAACCCGACCGATGATGATTTTGCTGTTCCGGTTTGGGCGGGTTCGGGCGGGTCTTCCCTCCATGCTCACTCCTACTCAAGGATATTTTTGAAATATTGACACATTTAAAGACTATAGTGGCAGCGCCTCACATGTCTAGGGATTAAAATGATTTTCTCATAAAAGAAATTTCCAAGGAAGTATAAAAAGAAAAAAATGTCTCTACGTAGGTTTATTAGCAAGAACGTTCGGTGTAATATTTATTCCCATGTAATATCTGTTGAAATGGAAGGCCCACTTTTGGAAGAGTTTACAAGCCCATTTTATGTGTAACGACTTTGGGCCTAGAAAATCCAATTATGGATGTTAACTTTTGTACCCCCAGTTGGCTCTTATACCCCCACAAAAATAATTTATCCCATTTTACCCCTCTGAACTTTATACTATACGGATTTACCTATTTAGTAGATAAATCCGTAGTTAAAAAAATCAATTATGGATTTATCTATTTAATTCATAAATCCGTAATTGATTTTATAACTGCAGATTTATCTATTTAATAGATAAATCAGTAGTTAAATATTTAACTACAGATTTATATATTAAATAGATAAATCAATAGTTGTGTTTCTTATTTTGTTTTTTATTTCTTTTTTCTTATTTTTTGTAATTTGATTGTGGTGCCCCAAACTAGAGGTAGAAACGGAAAAATAATTCCACACACTGTCATGGAGGAACATCCGGTAAATAGATTTAGATACCGGTGATATTTTGGTTATCAGACACATTCACGGCGACAGAACATCTGATAAATGGGGAGGAGAACAACCACTAAAATTCTTAAAAAAATAGGTTATAAAAACACCACTAAAAATCTATAAAAGAATAAAAAAAATCTAAAAATTATAAAAACACCACTAAAAATCTAATAAAACCAAGAGAAGGTTAAACATTTTTTTATAGATTTTTGGAGATTATGAAATTCTCAAAAGATTAATAAAAATTAATAAAAAATAATAAACAAAAGAATTTGGGATTTTGAGCCATGCAGTTCGAATAGAAGTCCATTTTGGGGAGTTATAATCCCTGAAGGTTGCTCGAAAACCATTTTTTTTTTGCCTAAGTGTCTGCATTTTTTAAAATAGAGGGACTAAATACCTGAGTTTTAAAATAGAGGGACCAAATGTCTGAATTTTTTAAAATAGAAAAACTAAAACTATGATTTAGCCAAAATAAAAATAACTAATTAAATGAAGTAATTATAATTTTTTTTTAAAATTTAATATAACCGCAGTTTATCTACTAAATAGATAAATTCATAATTGATTTTATAATTGTGGAATGGTATAAATCATACAAGGTAAAATGAGAATTTCACCGGTATGTGGAGGTATAAAAGTTAAGTGGGAGACAAAAGTGAACACCCTCCAATTATTTGTGGGCTTGTGGCCACACCTCATTGTCTAATCAGATTTTGTTACTTAACAAAAAAAAATGAAATTCCTTTAAAAGCGAGTTTTGTAAACTGTCTATTAAACAAGTGCCATTTCAATTTGTTGAAAACTAAAAAACTACTCGACCTAAAAATTTAAAACTAATGGTCAACACTCAACCGGGAATAATTCGAAAAAGAAATGTTCCAGAAGGAATTGATTGCCTCACCTGGCACCTGGATGGATATATTTGTATTTCGGTATAACAATGTTGTATACATGTATTTATTTATAATAATTTAATTTTTGTTTATTTTCTTTTTCTATCAGGAGTGAAAAATTATGGGAGAGGAGTTCAAATTAGTGTTTGTGCTTTGAACATAACTAGTACTTTACTCGCTCATCCGCACGTCTTATGTTTTTTTGGGTAAATCAGGGTATCCTCCACGGCGACTGTGGAGACTAATACCGGAGTTCATTTAAGGGCTGATCTCTCCCAAGCGATGTCTCTCCATACACACTGGCCAGAGATTGAACCCCTGACCAAATGCTTAAATGACCCAAGCAACTTACCACTTGTGTCACACCCATAAATACTTTAAAAATTGCAAAATTTAATAAAAGAAAAGAAGCAAATTTCTATAAAAAAAATTATATTTTAACTTGCTTAAAAAAATTGTGTTGCAGGGGGTTGCAAAAAAGCAAGTAAATGAGATAAAAATTAGAAAAAACAAGATGAGATGAAGAGAAAGATAGAAGAATATGCAAATGAGAGAGGAAGAATACAGGGTTAAAGTGAATCTATCTATGTTGCAACCATCAGGATCTCGTCGCCCTATCGTCACTCCCCACTCCCCGTTGTCGCGCCCATTGTCGCTCTTTGTCGTCAGTCCCCATCGTCGCCCTATTTGTGCTCCCCTTTGTTGCGCCCATTGTCGCTCTCCGTTGTTGCTTCCTGTTGCCGCTCCCTGTTTGACAAAATTTGACATTGCCCATTTCCGCGTTGCCGCTCCCTGCTGCACTCACGTCACCACCACCACGACAAAAGAATCTAAATTGCAGAAAATTAAAAAAATCCTGTATCTTTTTTATATGAAAAGACTTGTGTAGAATATAATTAGTCTGAATATTCGAAAATACATTATTATATTTCAGATCAATTGTATAATTTACATCAACCAAAAAAACAAAACAAACATATTTAAAAGTAAAAGTATTAATTATGTTGACAAAAAAATTGTTTTAATATTTGAAGGTAGGTATAGATTGAATTGGAGAAAGAGAGAGAGTTGGAAAAAATACATTATTATATTTCAAGTCAATTTTATAATTTAAATCGACCTAAAAAACAAAACAAACGTATTTAAAAGTAAGAGTAATAAATATTTTGATAAAAAAAATTGACATTTCTAGTTGGACTAAATTTGACATTTCCCATTTCTACATTGCCACTCCCTATTGCATTCTCGTCACCACCACCACGTCCTAAAATATTTAAATTGCAGAAAGTTAGAAAATACGGTATCTTTTTTATATGAATAGAATCAAGTAGAATTTAATTAGTTCGAATGTTTGAAAATACATTATTATATTTCAGGTCAATTTTACAATTTACATCAACCTACAAAAACAAAACAAACATATTTAATAGTAAAAATAATAATTATTTTGACAAGAATTGTTTTTAATATTTGAAAGTACTAGATTGAGTTAGAGAGAGAGAGAGAGAGAGAGAGAGAGAGAGAGAGTTGAATTGAAAAAAAAGTTAAAAGCTAGTGTGACGTGTGCGGTGTGCACATGGTGTCCAATATCTTGCGGTACCTTGTAATTGTACGTGAAAAAATCGGTAAAACATGAAACGCGAATTAAAGCTTTTGTTTTTTACATTGTTCTTGAATTTGCATAGTTTTTGTTGAAACCTTTTGTTATAGTCCGATTTCAGTGCTTTTCTAACGAAAATGCTTGCCATATTCTGATTCCTTGTTGAATTTTGAGCATTCTAGGCTCAAGAATCATTCAATTTGGTGCTCTAAAGCAAAATCACCATTGTTGAGATTGAAAGTTTTTTGAAATTCAAGATTTCGGTTCCAAATGTGGTTTTGCGCATAAACACTTTTTGAGCTTAATTTTGGTTCCAATGAATTCCTTGCAAAATTTTATTCAAGTTAGAGTTCAGTTTCATTCAAGTTGGCCACGTATTGCATGAGTTATTCAAGAAACAAGAAATCGAAGGGACCTTTTTCGGTAAGAAAATCGAAGGGACCTTGGTGTGCTTGAAGACATTCACAATGTTTTTCATTTTTCTGAGTTTTTGTTTTGAAAGACCAAAGAGAAACAAATATGAAAGATAAATGACCAAAGTGAAAAAAAAATAAAGAACCAAAAGTGCAATTTAGTCTATATATATATATATATATATAAGAATGAGGTACAAGTGGTACTCAACCCAAACAAGAAAGTAACATACGAAACAAAACATAATTATCTCCTAGAAATACAATCAATAGAATCAAATGACCATTCAAAGAATAAACAAGACGAAGAGGTACTCCTATCCCGAAACCACCTCCAAGAAAAGGATATAATACGGTCAATGGATCCTCGAAAGTCATGAGTGACTCCGGAGAAGATGAAGCGGTTTCTCAAATCTCAGATGACTCAAAGAAAAATATGCCAAATGAGAGTCAAGCCCCGTCTGCACCTAGCCGACCCTCCCTCATAAGTAAACTGCCAAAATAAGGACGGAATATTCTGCGGAATCACAAAGTTAAAACCCACCCAACTGACAATAGCATACCATATATGGGAAGAGAAGACACATCCACAAAAAAGATGCATGGTAGACTCTTGGGAAGAACCACACAAAAGCACAAAAAGTCCCAACAAATTTTGAGACAAGCCCTCTCCTAAACAAGTTAGTCCGAGTAGACACTCAATCCAAAAGTAGTTTCCATGAGAAGGCAATCACCCTTGAAGAAGCGTAGCTCTTCCAAGCCTTGTTTAGAATGTCAATCACCTGGTCTGGCAGTCTCTCAACATGGGATGCAGGCTCAACAAGAAGATGATATACTCAGAGGATACAAAGAACAAACCAGATGAGTGCTTAGTCCAAACCCATCTATCAGGCATCACATTCAAAGTAATAGGTCCCACTAACAATAGAAGCTCCCCAAGCAGGAGATCCTCCTAGGCAAACAACTGTGGCCTCCAAGGAATACCCCAAACCCAACCCCCACTAGACTTGTAACTACAAGAACCGACATAAGCAAAAGGGTTCAATGCCACTGAGAAGAGCTTAGGAAATCTACATCGGAGTGGTGTATCACCTACCCACACATCATGCTAGAACAAGGTAGTAGAGCCATCCCCCACCTAAATTTGGAGTTGCTAGAGATCCAGTCCTCACCCACCGCCCCCCATGACCCTATGCGACACAAGTCCTTCAACTAGACTGAAGTACAAGACGGGATATTCAGCTGGCGGAAGTAAGACAAAGACCTTATGTTCGGGTCATATTTGGATAGGAGGATCTGTCTCCACAAGGCGTTCTCTACGGTGAGATACCTCCATCTCCATTTACCTAACAAACTGTTAGCTGAAGACTTAGTATATAGTCAGCTTATATTAATTTGTATTAACTGTAGTTAATTGTTGAGTTAAATGTTTACTTGTATAGCTGACCATAGTTGGTGCTCACAGCTAGCTTTATTAGTTAGTTTACTATTTTATTGTTAGAGTTAGTTGCTGAGTTAGATTAATAAATATCACTCAGATGTACAAAATCAAGCAAGTGTGTAAAGCTTTTTTTTTATCAATGGAGAACCAATATTTCATTTCTTTCTCTCAGAGCTCTTATTGTAAGATGGTATCAGAGCTCAGTCACTGAGCTCTGGTTCGTCACCATTGATTACTCTCACCGATCCATTCTTCATCTTCGATTCGTTTTGCATTTCAGCATTTCGATTCTTGATTTCCTTTCTCGGTGAATTCTTGAAATCGTTCTCATTCTTTTTCGATTTCTTCCCTTCAGTTCGATTTCTTCCCAAATTCTTAGGGTTTCTGATTTCGTCCTTTCCTCATATCAATGGCGAGCCATAGCCTTGAGCAATATGCTGATTTCTCCACCAACACTTCAAATCCTTTCTACATACATCCAAACGAGACACCGGCTGTGATTCTGGTTCAACCTCTGTTAGAAGGAAGCAAGAACTTCCAACCGTGGATTCGATCGATGTGTGTGTCCCTTATTTCGAAGAACAAGCTATTGTTCGCTGACGGAACGATTACAGTGCCTTCGAAGACGAGTTCCATCTACAACCAGTGGTTTCGCTGCAATAATCTTGTGCTTGCTTGGCTTCAAAGATCCGTTTCTCCTAATGTAGCCAAATCGATTGTCTTCTTTGATAAGGCATATGATGCTTGGAAGGACCTTCGTGGTCGTTTTGATCAAGGGGACATGTTCAGAATTGGTGACATCCAAGAAGATATCTACAAAGTATCACAAGGTACACACGATGTTTCTGAGTATTATACCGAATTAAAGTCCCTTTGGGATGAGTTAGATAGCTTTAGACCTTTTTGCTCTTGTTCTTGTGCTATCCCCTGCACTTGTGGTGCCTTAACCAATGTAAAGAAATTCAAGGAAAAAAATTATACAATTAGGTTTTTGAAAGGATTGAATGAAGAGTATTCACATGTTAAGAGTCAAATTATGATGATGGATCCATTTCCTAACATCACTAAGGCATTTTCACTTGTTATTCAACAAGAAAGAAACCTGCACCCTGTCATTTCCGGTTCCACAGAATCTGAGGTTGAAGGAAAGACTTCTTCACAGGTCAATCATGTTCAAGGAAATGGTAGAGGAGGTAATGGATATCATGGTAGGGGAAGAACTGGCCGAGGGCAAGGTAGAGGACAAGCCTCTTCAAGGTTGTGTACTAATTGCAACAAGACAAATCATACAATTGAGACATGTTACTTTCTTCACGGGTTCCCGCCTGGATATCAAACCAGAAACCAGAAGAATTCCACAAATTCTGCTGCATCTTCAGAAGCTGAAACACAGAAGCCAGATACCAGCTCGGTTACACTCACTCAGGATCAGTATAAGGACATTCTTGAGCTTATTCAAGCATCCAAGCATCGTGGCAAGGATTCTGCTCACTCTGCTAATACTGTGTCTCTGACTGATCCCATTCCTACTTCAACCTATAACACTTTAGACAATGCCAATCAAGTGTCTGGTAAGAAATTCATCCTTTGGTTAGTTGATACAGTAGCAACTGATCATATTATTGGAGATTTCAGTCTTTTTAGCAGTTGTAGACCTATTAAACACGCTAGGATAAATTGCCCAAATCACACGTCTGCAATTGCAACACATATAGGCACAGTCCATATTACTGAGGACATTGTATTATACAATGTTCTCTACATTGAGAACTTTGGCTCTAATTTGATTTCCGTCCCTGAGTTAGCCATTAGTAGCCAAATTTCTGTTTTCTTTTCTATTGATGGTTGTTTCTTCTTTCAGGCCCATACCAAGCGGATGATTGGATCAGCTAAGCTTGAAGGGAAGCTCTACAAATTTGTTTCACAAGTAACTTGGTGTGCTAATGTTTTCAATTCTGCTTGTAGTGTTAGTAGCCAGCCTTCTATACCTTGTAAGTCCACAAATACTACTTTACATAATTCAAATGTATGGCATATGCGACTAGGACACCTCTCTCATGAGAGACATCATTGTATGGCCAAACAATTTACCTTCATTCAATATAATAATGCCAATTTACCTTGTGACATATGTCACTTTGCTAAACAAAGAAAGTTGTCTTTTCCACTTAGCAAATCTGTTTCTACACATTGTTTTGAGCTATTACATGCTGACATATGGGGTCCATATTCACAAAGTTCCATTTTTGGTCACAAATACTTCCTAACTCTAGTTGATGATTATAGTAGGTACACTTGGGTCATACTTATGAAACAAAAATCAGAAACCCGTAGTCACATTACATCATTCATAGCATACACAGAAACACAATTTAATACCAAATTGAAATGTCTTAGAAGTGATAATGGCGTAGAGTTCCTCATGAATGATTTCTATTCTAGTAAAGGAATCATTCATCATAGATCCTGTGTAGAAACACCTCAACAAAATGGCCTTGTGGAGCGAAAACATCAACACATCCTTAATGTTGCCCGTGCACTATCCTTCCAAGCTAACCTACCACCTAAACTATGGAATTTTGCTATCCAGCATTCCATACACCTCATAAACAGAACCTCTTCTCCAATAATTGCCAATAAAACACCCTTTGAACTCTTACACAACAAAGTACCTGATCTCACACACTTGAAAGTTTTTGGATGTCTTTCATATGCATCCACCCTACTTGCCAATAGAACTAAATTCGACCCTAGAGCTAAGAAAACTGTCTTCTTAGGCTTCAAAGATGGCATCAAAGGCTATATTCTCTATGACCTACACACTCATAAAATCCTCCAATCTAGACATGTTATTTTTTATGAGGATCAATTTCCATTTCATCAACACCAAACACATCCGGACTCACAAACAAAATCCTCTGACCAGTCCACCATTCCCACATATACAATCCAAACCTTTGATGCTTTCACACCAAACCAAGAAAACCAACCACCTGAACCTAACAATATTTCTGCACCAGAAAATCTCCAAGACACACATGCCACTGCCACTAATTTTCCTACACCAGAATCCCACTCCATTGAGCCAACCTCATCCAATTCTCACCACTTAGAACCAAATAACAACTTGCATCTTGCACCTAGCTCAGAAAATGCAACCACCGGTGACAATATAAACTCAACCAGTGAGAATTCAAATGCGTCCCCTGCCACCACAAATCCTACCTTACCCACTGCTCAACCTCTTAGACACTCAACTAGAATAATTCGCACACCTAATTATTTGCAAGACTACCATTGTAGCTTCTCAAGCTTTGCCAATCATCCACAAGGTACTCCTCTTCTTTATCCTTTATCTTCTGTTGTTTCTTATTCTAAATGTTCTGACCCTTACAAACAATTTTGTCATAATGTTTCTTCTACTATTGATCCTTCAACCTTTTCTCAAGCCTCTAAACACTCTTGTTGGCAAAAGGCAATGCAAGCTGAGCTTGATGCCTTAGCCTTAAACAACACTTGGTCTCTAGTTGATCTTCCTCTAGGAAAAACCCCAATAGGTTGCAAATGGGTCTACAAAACTAAGTATAGGGCTGATGGCACCCTTGAGAGGCACAAAGCTAGGCTTGTTGCCAAAGGTTACAATCAACTAGAAGGGGTAGATTTTTTTGAAACTTTTAGTCCTGTTGTCAAAATTGCTACTGTCAGAGTTATACTTGCCATTGCTGCATCACAAAACTGGTTTCTTGAACAACTTGATGTTAATAACGCATTTCTTCATGGTGACTTAACTGAGGAAGTGTTCATGACTGTACCACCTGGTTTGTTGCCCCCAAATTCACCTTTAGGCAACAAAGTGTGCAAACTAAACAAGTCTTTGTATGGCTTAAAACAAGCTAGTCGCCAATGGAACCATAAACTCACTCATACTCTTATATCCTTGGGATACAAACAGTCCGAGGCTGACCATTCATTGTTTGTAAAATCAAAGGCCCCTCTCATTACCATTCTATTAGTCTATGTGGATGACTTGGTTCTTGCAGGAAATGATATGAATGAAATCTCCTTTGTCAAGAGAACTCTTGACAATCAGTTTAAAATCAAAGACCTTGGCGCCTTACGTTTCTTCCTAGGTTTTGAAGTAGCTCGTTCCAAGAAGGGTCTGCTTCTAAATCAGAGAAAATATGCCTTGGAGCTTCTCCAAGATGCAGGAATCCTTGCTGCTAAACCTGCCAGCATACCTGCAAATCCTTCTGTCAAGTTGAGCAGTGAGGGAGGGAAAGAATACCCAGATCAGTTTTCCTATAGAAGATTGGTTGGAAGGTTACTTTATCTTACAAACACACGTCCAGATATTGCTTTTTCAGTTCAACAAATCAGTCAGTTTGTTGCCAAACCTTCTGAAGTGCATTTTCAAGCTGCTGTACATATTTTGAGATACCTCAAAAAGGCACCTGCACAGGGCATTTATTTTTCTGCACAGAATAAACTTTGCTTATCTGGCTTTGCCGACTCTGATTCGGCATGTTGCTTGGATACTAGACGTTCTATAACCGGTTATTGTGTATTCCTAGGTGATGCCCTCATATCTTGGAAGTCGAAGAAACAAAATACTATGTCTCGTTCCTCATCGGAAGCCGAATATAGAGCACTAGCAAGCTTGGTATGTGAAATACAATGGCTGCATTTTCTGTTCAATGACTTGCAGATGCCTCAGAATAATCCCACTGCAGTGTATTGTGATAACAAGTCAGCTGTATATCTAGCACACAATCCCACATTCCATGAGAGAACGAAACACATCGAGATTGATTGCCATGTGGTGCGTGAGAAAATTCAAAACAAATTAATTCACCTCCGTCCAGTCAAATCCGAAGCACAACTAGCTGATGTCTTCACCAAACTGCTGCACTCTACTTCTTTTCAATCTTTCATTCCCAAGTTGGGACTTTGCAACATACACAGTCCAACTTGAGGGGGGATGTTAGCTGAAGACTTATTATATAGTCAGCTTATATTAATTTGTATTAACTGTAGTTAATTGTTGAGTTAAATGTTTACTTGTATAGCTGACCATAGTTGGTGCTCACAGCTAGCTTTATTAGTTAGTTTGTTATTTTATTGTTAGAGTTAGTTGCTGAGTTAGATTAATAAATATCACTCAGATGTACAAAATCAAGCAAGTGTGTAAAGTTTTTTTCTTATCAATGGAGAACCAATATCTTATTGTAAGACAAACTAACATTGGGAACTCAAAGGTCTCTAACACCTGAGACACCACCACTCTTTGACTTACAAATATTTGACCACCTGAGTCATGGTATTCTTTTCACCCCTAAATTTAGTATGTAGGAAGTAGTTTCAAATTTGATGAAGAATATTCATACAATATATACGCAACTGTATTTGTGGCTTTCCTTTAACTTTTTCGTCTTTGTGAATTGTGACTTCAACGTGTAAAGCATTATTGTTCAAGTTCAACAATAGTAATATCATGAATCTTTAGACCCTCCCTCCCATTGTTTCTTTCTGTCCACACAAACACAAATTTCTTACTCAAAACACAATATCTTAAGCAGCTTTGTTCTTCAGGAAACCGGAATATTTATTGGATATATGTAATTGGAAACTAATACAACGGATTGTCATCACAAACTCGAATAAAATGAACATTTCATTTATGCCTACTTTGCATTGTGAAAGCACTAATACTTTTTTCCGTAAGTTAAAAGTTAAACTCTGCTATTCAAAGCCCAAAAATGATAAAAGGGGGGAGAACCTGTGTATATTACTTATACGGCACAATCCTAGGATACAGCATTTGCCGATGTTTTTACTATTAACTCTATACTAATTTTTATTAAATTATTGAATTTTGGCTTTCATTAATGCAGCTTCTACTATCTGCATGTGTACGTACTCAGGAGAAGAATCGAGTGTTATCAAATGTGAAGTTGTGGGCATCAAATTCAAAGTGATCAAATGGAATCTCTAAACCAACAGTTGGTGAATTTGCAGATGAAGCAGCAGGCGGGATGATGTCATTGATCTGAGACCCATAACTAGTTGGAGACATTGAGAAGTTGCTTATTGCTGAGGTGGCAGGGGAGATGTTATTATAAGAAGCAGAATAGAAGTTTTCAGCAAAAGTAGGTTGAAGCTGCTGTTGGTGCAGAGAGGATGGGTTTAGTTCAGATGTTGAAGGGAAATAGAATGGTTCCGCGGCAGCAGCAGGAGGAAATGATTGGTTAGGGGAATCTAGATTCTGTGTCTGGACTCTTAGGCTTTCCCGCAGGTTCGTGAGTACTTCGTTTGGTTTCTGCTGGAGGCTTTGCAGAACATTATTCAGCTGCTGCTGCTGCAGAGGATTTGTGTTTTCAAGTGGAGGCACGACATTGGAGGCGGCCATACATGTGTGTTTTCCTCGGTAAGTGATTTCAAAGACAGTAGGATCTTCATCCGATCTCTGCACTTGCTTTGTAGCCAAACAGCCTTGAACGTTTCTGTGGGTACATCTGTAATATCCTCTGCAAAAGTATATATTCATTTATTTAATTAGTTTCATTTTTCATTCATCCAATCAGCAATCAATAGAAAGTAGAGAGAGAGAGAGAGAGAGAGAGAGGAATTGTAATATACCTTGGATAGGTAGCTCCAAGAATGTCTTTCTGCCCATACTTTCTCCAACTATATCCATCATCTAGAGGTCCTTCAACTCCCACTCCCGGCGTAACTCTAATCTGTTTTGTCCATCTCGCCACCGTGTTTCTCTTTCTGGAACCATCCTGGTCCTTGAAATCTCTGTCAGAGTCTTCACTACCACTCAAAGGTGGGGACTCTGACATTCCAATGCCAATCCCCGAAACTGAACGGTGTTGTTTTGATGATTCACCTTTCCAGTTTAACATTTGAAGTGCCTTTTCAAATGTGGATATGATCCTCTGAATCAACAGCTCGTGAGTTTCTTTGGAGGAAGAAGGCAACTGAAAATAGATTTGGAGCTGTTTTGCCAACTCCAAACCTTGTAGTAACTCTTCTTGTAGAAGCCTCTTTGAATTTGAATCTCCCATGCTCTCTCAATGTAATATTGTATATAGCTAGCTAGCCAATTATTAATGGTTACAGTATATATTATATGTACCTTATCTAGCTAGCTAGCTAGCCAGCTGACTCGTGAGTTTTTGTGTGTAGGCTTTACTGAAACACCAAAGGTTGGGAATGAATTGAAGGTTATGGCATGGTATGGGGAGGGATATAAGGGGGTGTCTTTTGAATGAAGAAAAAAGTGTGGGAAATGGAAAAAGGGAAGGAAGGTTTGACTGAGAAAAGTGGGCGATGGAGAGAGACTAGTCTTTGGTCATAGTACGCTGAAATGTTGAGTGAAGATTGGATTCGGAGAGATACAATTGCTGACCAATTCTTCCCGCGGAGGAGTTTTACTTCTCATTGACCCTCTTTCTTCCCCTCACGCGCTTCTTTCATAACGTGATTCGTTAGTTAATTATCAGATGTTATACAAGCAGTAAAAAATATGGGGGAAAAGATAAAATAATGTGAACTAGAAAGTCAGAGCGAGTGGAAGGGTAAATGCGTAAAGATGGGAATACGTTTGTGACGACCTTGTGACGCTACCCTTCCATTTATGCTTACCGTCACTTATGGGCTACGTGGCGAATTGCAACAACCTCTAACGTGATTGAAGTTTTATTAACTCACTCCGACGGTATTTAACTATTTATCTCGATGTTTTTATGAATAAGTTTAGACGGTATTTAAATAGCTTAAACATTATCTCGTGAATAAAAAGACAAATTTAAAGTAGATAAAAAAGAAGTTTCATATAAAAATAGATAAATATTAAAATCTAAAAATGTAAAAGTATAATTTAAAAACAATCTGTGTATTTATCTCATGTTTTTTTATATATCAGTGCAGTGTTTTTTATATATATCAGTGTTGTTATCCCGTGTTTTTTATATATCAGTGCAAATATACCTTGTTTTTATATATATCATTGAAGTTATCCCCGTATTTTTTATATATTAGTGCAGTTATCCCGTATTTTTTTTATGTATCAGTGCAGTTATCTGATAATTTCAATTGATTATTTGAGTTGATCAGTAGATTATAATAGATGTAAAAGATAGATAGTAGATTACCAATAAGACATATTTATCCCATGTTTTTTTATATATATAAGTGACAATTATTTGTCCTTTTTTAGGTATTAGTTACAAATATTCGTCACGTGTATTTTAAATATTAATCAGTTTAAATAGTCATTAAGCCTTCTAGTTATCCCGTATTTTTTTTATAAATCAGTGCAGTTATCTCGTAGTTTCAATTAATTATTTTAGTTGATTAGTAGATTATAGTAGATAGTAAAAGAGAGATAGTAGATTATCAATAAGACTAGTTACAGTAGTTTCAACACCCTCAAAGTTTCAACACCCTCCTTTTTCACTTTTTAACACTCCACATCATCTTCTCTCTCTTCCACCTAATAATTCAACACCCATTGAACTTTTACTCACTACAATAGTTTTGTTTAATAAAATTCAACACCCTACCCCACCACTTTTATTTCATATTCTTATTTTCTTTTATGTTTTTGTTTTTGTGATTACATTTTAATAATAATTATCGATTGAAATTAAATTAAAATAATTAAGAGTTAAATAATTTATTTTAATTTTTTTGTAATTTAATATTCTTAATTAATTTTATTTTCCTTCTTGCAAGTAATAAAGACGAGATATAGGGATAGTCATTATTAAAACAAATAAAATTACAAAAAACTTAAGATGCAATACAATAAGCACACAACACATCTAAATAAAACACACATAACTTAATTAGTACAATAGACTCAACTCACAAACAAACTATTTAATCACGAAACATTCCGAACTTTGCCCATATGTGTTTGACTAGATCTGCTTGCAATTCGTGATGTACATTTGAATCACGCATCACGGATCTAGAACGCACATGATTCGCGAATGCAGGTAGAACCTCGGTCGAGAATGGGTCTTGTGTACTAGACCCACTTGCCTCAGATTGATCATAATCTGTCCAATGCTGAGCATATGTATCTCGTTCATCCTCAACAATCATATTATGCAATATGATACATGACCTCATGATGAGAGCCAAATCGTCTATGTCCCGCAAACGGGCTGGTTCGCGAATGATTTTAAATCGAGCCTGCAACACCCCAAATGAGCATATGGATGATAATTTGGATTAGATGAAGGCATGATGAAATTTGGAGGAAATCCATAATTTGGTATATTTTGGGGACCTTGTTGGTTGGAAGATTGATTTGGAAATCTATAGTTGTTGGGATTTGGGTAGTTGAAAGGGTAATTAGTAGAATTTTGGGTGTTAAAAGGGTTATTGTTGGGATCCATTTTGCTAAATGGTTACTTAGAGCTACTAAAACAAGAGTTTAGTGGAGGCTAATAGAAAATTTAGAGGGAAAAAACTCGTTTTTTTTTTCTGTGTCCAAATGAAATGAAACAAAGCTCTATTTATAGAGAAAAAAAAATTATGAATTTTGGTGAAAAAAAAAATTAAGAAAAAATTATTTTACTATCAAATAATTGAGCACAAGTAATTTAGAAGAGATAGAAAATCTGAAAATCTAAACAGCCAATCCCATACTGCCACGCGTCCCCAGCCAACCCCACCCCCTGCTGCGCAGCGCGTTTTGCGCGTCCCCATTCTCACCTGTCGGCGCGTGTAACGCACGCGCCCTGCTTGTCCAATAAAAACGCGCCACTTCTCTCTCTGCGGGTCCCATTGCTTCTTGTTTCAACTAGTTGAAAAGATTCAACTCTTGTTAATCCACATCAGCTTCAACACAATAATTACTCTACCATTGCAAGCTTTCAACTGTTTAATTCACCAATTAAACACCCTCATTGTAAGTAGTCTAAGAAATATTTGTTTTAAATATTAATCAGTAGTTTAAATAGTCATTAAATCTTCTTGTTTTTTTTTGGACAAAAAATATTCTTGTTTTTTAGATAGTAGGTTTATAGTAGTTTTCAAAAATTTTAATTATCAGTGACAAATATTAATCCTGTGTTTTTTTATATATCACTGCTGTTATCCCGTGTTTTTTATATATCAGTGCAGTTATCTCGTAGTTTCAATTGATTATTTTAGTTAAATAGTAGATTATAGTAGATAGTAAAAGTTAGGTAGTAGATTATCAATAAGAAATATTTGTTTTAAGTATTAATTAGTAGTTTAAATAGTCATTAAGCCTTCTTGTTTTTTAGATAATAGGTTAGTAATATTAGTCTTCAAAAAATTTAATTATCAATGACAAATATTAATCTCATGTTTTTTTATATATTAGTGCAGTTATCTCGTAGTTTCAATTGATTATTTTAGTTGATTAATAGATTATAGTGGATAGTAAAAGAGAGATAGTAGATTATCAATAAGAAATATTTGTTCTAAATATTAATCAGTAGTTTAAATAGTCATTAAATTTTCTTGTTTTTTAGATAGTAAGATAGTAGTACTCTTCAAAAATTTTAATTATCAATGACAAATATTAGTCATGTGTTTTTTTATATACCAGTGTAGTTATCTCGTGTTTTTTTTATATATCACTGCTTTTATCTTGTAGTTTCAATTGATTATTTTAGTTGATTAGTAGATTATAGTAGATATTAAAAGATAGATAGTAGATTATCAATAAGAGGTGAAAATAGACTATCAATAAAAGTGGTAACAAATTTCAGAGAGAAAAATTAAAATTTTAAGGTGATAATTTTTTTCAAAAAGGTGATAGTTTTTTTTTTGTTTTTTAGTGTGACTCATTTACATTTTTATAGGTAATTTTAGTAGAGTAGTGTTTGTATAAATTTAGAAATTTAGTTAAAAAAAACTAAAGTGAAGTGATAAGAGAAAGAGATGAATTATTTATGGGAAAAGTAAAAGTAAAGTAAAAAGAAAAAAAAAGAAGGAGAGTGTAAGAGAAAAGTGAAAAGGAGGAAAGAGAGTTTAGGAAGAAAGAGAAAAAAAAACAAAGAGAGTGTAAGAAGAAAAAGAAAAAGAGGGTAATAACATTTTTCCCCTTAAATTAGATATGTGTCTTGTTAATAAGAGATCTAAATTGGTAATTTGATAGGAAGTTTGATTGTATAAATAGATAAATAGATTGTATAAATAGATATTAGATTAAACACAAACACCATATTCATGTTTATGATTTTGTTGATTTCTGATTTATTATAGAGACTACCTCCTCTAATAATTAATGATTTGTTCTAGTATAACTATTTTGATATGGTCTTTGTGTCTCTATAACTGTACACTATTATCCTTTTCTTTTGACTGGTATTCCATCTTCGTACCTTTTTCTTAAGCATTGCTTTGCATGCTAGGTGGTTATTGGTGGAAATTAATGTAACAAATCAATTTTATGTATGGATTTAACAGTTATATTTTGTTATTTTTCTTTTTCCTCCCAACAAAGAAACATGTATTGATTTTTATTGACTTTCTTGATTTAATTTCTTATCCTTTGAACACATCAATTTAGTACATCTTTTATGTAAAATGGGTGGGGTGTGCAGAGGTGTGGTCCTTGCTTGGCATAAAAAGCCAAAAGGAAAGATTGAATAAAAGAGCAAATGAGGAATCTGTTTCTTTCCTTAATAATCTGTTGTACATATATCTGTTTCAATGAAAATGGTGTGTGTATTGTGCGTTTGGTGTGTGTTGTCCTATTAAGTAACTTGAGTGCAGAAAAGTAAGCAACTCATTTGGGTTGTATAATTATTTTATATTTTTGGTCTTTATAAAATTTGAAAATTTTATTTTTGGCCCTTGTAAGCAACTTGTGTGCGCTGTCCTATAAAGCAAAAATGTATTCCACCAGTTCAAAATTGATAGAAAGTGAGTCCTCATTTGGCATGTCACCAACAATGGAGGATGAAATTGAAAACCAAACTTAATGGATGACAAATGCAAAAGCCACAGCCCACATTGGAAAGGAATTAATACGAGCACCAAGGACCCCAAGCCATTACAACTAAAGAGTATCCACTTATTTTAGGAGTAAATTATCTTCACAATCTTGCTCCATTTAATAAATTCCTATATAATATCTTCACGGGTGCTGTCATATTCTTTTTATGAATTAACTTAGACAGTATTTAAATAGTTTGAACATTACTCCGTGAAAATAAAGACAAATTTAAAGTAGATAAAAAGGAGTTTCAAATAAAAAATAGATAAATATTAAAATCTAAAAATGTAAAAATAATCTGTGCATTTATCCCGTGTTTTTTTATATATCAATGTTGTTATCCCGGTTTTTTTATATATAAGTGCCGATATCCCGTGTTTATTTATATATATATATATATATATATATATATATATATCATTGCACCTATCCCCGTATTTTTTTATATATCAATGCAATTATCCCGTGTTTTTTATGTATTAGTGCAGTTATCTCATAGTTTCAATTGATTATTTGAGTTGATTAGTCGATCGATTATAGTAGATAGTAAAATATAGATAGTAAATTATCAATAAAAAATATTTATCCCGTGTTTTCTTATATATCAGTGACAATTATTTATCCTTTATTAGGTATTAGTGACAATTATTTGTCACGTGTGTTTTAAATATTAATCAGTTTAAATAGTAATTAAGCCTTCTTGTTTTTTTAGATATTAGGTTTATAGTAGTCTTCAAAAATTATAATTATCAATAGAAAATATTAATCCCGTGTTTTTTTATATATCACTGCAGTTATCCCGTGTTTATTTATATATCAGTGCAGTTATCTCGTAGTATCAGTTGATTATTTTAGTTGATTAGTAGATTATAGTAGATAGTAAAAGTGAGATAGTGGATTATCAATAAGAGGTGATAGTAGATTATCAATAAGAGAAAAAACAAATTTCAGACAGAAAAATTAAAATTTTAAGGTGATAACTTCTTCCAAATTATTTTAGTTGTTTTTTAGTGTGACTCATTTATATTTTTATAGGTAATTTTAGTAGAGTAGTGTTTGTATAAATTTAAAAATTTAGTTAAAAAAACTAAAGTGAAGTGATAAGAGGAAGAGAAGAATTGTTTATGAGAAAAGTAAAAGTAAAGTAAAAAGAAAAAAAATAAAGAGAGTGTAATTGAAAAGTGAAAAGGAGGAAAGAGAGTGTAAGAAGAAGGCGAAAAAAAATGAAGAAAGAGAGTGTAAGAAGAAAAAGAAAGAAAGAGAGGGTAATGACATTTTTACCCTTAAGTTAGATATGTGTCTTGTTAATAATAGATCCAAATTGATAATTTTATTTTAGAGGTTTGTTTGTATAAATAGATAGATATTAGATTACATTACATTATGATAGCTTAATCTCAGATTCTCAGTACTAGTACCGTTACTCATTCATGTAATACAAAATTACAAATAAATATTTATTGAAAGAAATACGAGAGACTGCTGCTTCCGTGAACTGTGGGGCAGTGGGGGTCTCAAATTCATCTTTATTTATTTTCGTTTAGTCATGCAACGTTTTTTCTTCACTTGCAATCACGCCTCTTCTTTTATGTGTGTTAATTAATGTTAATGTGTTTACTCTAACGGTCTTACTCTTATTTTTGGAATGGGAACCTCTTCGATTACTCGATGGTTCCAGTAGGAGAGAGAAAGACACAATTAATAAAATAATAATATTTTATTTATTGTGTCTCTCTCTCTCCAACTGGAACCATCAAGTAAATGGAGAGGATCTGAACCCTTATTTTTTTTAATATTAGAGCGCTTCATTATTTATATGTGGATCTAACTGGATACTCTCACCATTTCATGGTCTCATACATGCATCGCCTTCCCCTATCTTGAGTTCACATGCACTTCTCGTGCTACTACAGCTTTTGCTTCAAGGTCTTCTAGTTTTAAAATGTAAAATGATTTATGTTTAAAGGAATATACTTAAAAGTAAGTAGAACAATAAATTTGAAGCCAAAAAGTAAAAGATGTAAATTCTAGTTTTAAGTTAAAATTAATTCGAGAGTAGGGTAAAATTTTGTTTGTTTAAATATGAATGGTAAAATTATTTTGCCTCCGTACTAAATAAAATATATGTGTCCATAAAACAATTTTATTAAAAAAGTATATGTAAGAAATAATAAGAGATTTATCCCTTCTAACACTAAATATACAAATTGACACAAAACATCTTAAATTTTAGGGTTAATTTTGTTTGTCACGAAATTATGTATGTTGTTAAAATTTATAATATTTTTCTTATATAAATGTATTATTGATCATTTTTTACCTCCACCAACAAAAATTAATGGATCTGCTACTGTTCTAGACACAAAAATTCTATTCAAAAGTAGCCCTAGTACTCCTTATTGATTCATCTTTCTTATAAAAAGAAACTCTATTAAAAAATAGTCAAATAAGTCAAAAACAATTTTATGGCTTTAAAATAATTTAACTCCCCCAAAATAAATCCAAAGATACAATAATACACAAATTTTCACCATCCTTTTGGAAAACAAAAAAAAAGGTTTCAACCAGTGTTTTGAAAACCGGCTCGGCCAGGCCGATCGGACCGGGCGAACCGGATCGAGCCAAGCTGAAGCAGTGGATCGGAAATACAAAGGAACCGGTGTGAACCGCCACGACTCGACCGATTTTTGGAAAACTCGGTGACCCAGCGGATTTGGTCAACTCGGTCCGGGTTGTGCACGTTTTTTTAAAAATATAAAACAACGCTGTTTTGGCAATTTTAAAAAGACAAAGGTGGGGATCGAACCCAGCCCCATGGTTTATTTATGAAGGGTGCTACCACTGCACGAATGATTCCAATCAGAGATTTTGTTACATATATTTTATATGTATTTAACTTCAATTTCACTAAAAAAACGGAGAATGCATGGCTCTTCAATATTTTGGTTATGATTATTATATATACTCTTTCTCTCAAATAAGTCAACAAATCATAGTATTAATTTTTTCATAAATATTTAATTTAAGTTTTATTGTATAGTTGTATGATTTTACTGGTGCTAAATTTGTATTATATACTATATTGGTCTTGAAAATTCGCAAAATAGAGACCGGGTCCGAGTTATGCGATCCCAATTTTGGTCATACGATTTAATTGTCAACTCATTGATCCGACCCCTGACCTAGTAACCCGATGCTTTCGCCGAGTCGGCCACCTTTCCCCGTCCTTTCCTTTGAAAGATTCAAATATATGAATAAAGAGTCGTAACCAAAAAGTCATCTAGAATAAGACCAATTCAATATGATTTATTGCGAAGAGTGGAGAACGGAGACAGACACAATTTCTGTCGTCAAAAGTAAAAAGAAGGATAAAAGTTACTCCCAAAACATCAGCTTAGTTGGCTAGTTTTCGTCCGCAATTTTTTGGAATCTTCTATGAACTTTATCAGTAGGAGCTAGGAAGCAACAAAAACTGATATTCAATGGAAATTTGGATCGTGGGGAACGCCTAGATTAATATGTACTCCTTAACTTTGACCAGATATAATATCAAGTTAGGGAGAGTTCTGGTATTAATTATTACTCAGTTCTAAAATTCTGGTACTTTTAGTTTTTATTTTATTTTAAAAATAATGATATTTTTAAAAACACAATGTATAGTTTACTCGGTTCTTTCAAATATACCTTTTAAATTTTTTGAGTTTTTAGAGACTCACCCTAAGACAAATATATGTCACTACTTAGCAAACACAAATTAATGGTATTTTAATTTGATTGTAATGAGTCTAAAGTATCAAATTTTGGAATGGAGGTAGTATTGCTTTTTTTTTTCAATTGACTTAGTTTTTATTTCAGTGGTACTCCGATCTGCTCCTATTTATAAAAAAAATATAATTTTAGATTTTTTGAATAACCGATGTATTTTAGATCAAATAAATATATTATTCAGTAAAACCTAAAACTATATTTTTTTTTTATTTAAATAAGGCTTGGAGCAAAGAATTGTCAGGATAACATAACAAGATCTCATGTATGTCTGCTTTTTCTCTTTCCATCTCCTCCCGACGCTTTGTACTAGAGATAAAGAAAGTTGGGTGTCAAAGAGTTATAATTTGTAGCCATGTCTTTTTTTCTCTCAGCCTCCTTCCATCAAATTCTCGTTTAACATATCTTTTTGAACACATACAAACTTGTAATTGTTGTTTTTGACGGTTCATCTTTGACTCTATTTAGTAAAAAATAGTTGATAGCTACTAAATGATGAGCTAATAGGAAATAGAGAATAGGAGATAAACGAGTAGATTGAATTTAAAGTGTCGGTAAAACTAGCAGTTTAACTAGCTTATAAATATAAAATGATGTTGGACATTTATTATTAATACTTAAAAAATAGAGGGAATATATTCATTTAAGGGTAAAATATGTTTTTTGTCCCTACAAAATCAGGTCATTTTAAGTTTTTTTTTTTTGATTGAAAAATCAGGTCATTTTAAGTTTAGTCCCTACATTAACAAAATAGACGTTTTGGTCCTCATCTTATTTTGTCGTTTCCATTATTAGTCTCTGACATTAATTATTACTGATTAAGCTAACAGAAATCATGACTGAACACGCCACGTGGACATTTAATTGACGTGGCATTCACGTGGCATGCTGACTCATATTTTTTATTAATTATAATTATTTCAGTTTTAATAAATTAATTTTTAAATTAAAAATTACAAAAAACCAAAAAACCCAAGTGTTTCTTCCTCTTCTTCAAAACACAAACACTTTCGCAAATCCCCTTCAATCCAGATACCAAAAATATGCCCTTCAATCCACTTCTCTTCAATCTTCAAATGCATCACAGATCCCCTTCGGTCTACTTCCTCTTCTTCGCAAATCACAAGTTTCCTTTTCTTCGATCCGCGTTTCTGGATTGGTTTTCGTGTTGAATCTGATTGTTAAAGCTTAACTTCAATACAGAAACAAAATTTTATGATGAATCTGTTGTTCGTGTTGCGTTGACGATGATGCTGGGATGGTGATGAATGATGACGAAATTTTATGATGAATCTGTTTTATGACAAAATTTTATGATGAATCCCCAAATTTTATTTCGTGTTGAATCTGTTTTTCAGGGTTTTCTTTGTTGCTGAATAGGGATTCTGGAAAATTAGGTTTCTGGAAAGGGGAAAAACAAAGTGGGAAAATTAGGGATTCTGGCAATTTTGAAGCTGAACAGGGTTGTTGTTGTTGTTGTTGTTGTTGTTGTTGTTGTTGTTGTTGTTGTTGTTGTTGTTGTTGTTGTTGTTGTTGTTGTTGTTGTTGTTGTTGTTGTTGTTGTTGTTGTTGTTGTTGTTGTTGTTGTTGTTGTTGTTGTTGTTGTTGTTGTTGTTGTTGTTGTTGTTGTTGTTGTTGTTGTTGTTGTTGTTGTTGTTGTTGTTGTTGTTGTTGTTGTTGTTGTTGTTGTTGTTGTTGTTGTTGTTGTTGTTGTTGTTGTTGTTGTTGTTGTTGTTGTTGTTGTTGTTGTTGTTGTTGTTGTTGTTGTTGTTGTTGTTGTTGTTGTTGTTGTTGTTGTTGTTGTTGTTGTTGTTGTTGTTGTTGTTGTTGTTGTTGTTGTTGTTGTTGTTGTTGTTGTTGTTGTTGTTGTTGTTGTTGTTGTTGTTGTTGTTGTTGTTGTTGTTGTTGTTGTTGTTGTTGTTGTTGTTGTTGTTGTTGTTGTTGTTGTTGTTGTTGTTGTTGTTGTTGTTGTTGTTGTTGTTGTTGTTGTTGTTGTTGTTGTTGTTGTTGTTGTTGTTGTTGTTGTTGTTGTTGTTGTTGTTGTTGTTGTTGTTGTTGTTGTTGTTGTTGTTGTTGTTGTTGTTGTTGTTGTTGTTGTTGTTGTTGTTGAGTTGTGGTTGTCGTCGTCGTTGTCGTCGTCGTCGTCGTCGTCGTCGTTGTTGTTGTTGTTGTTGTTGTTGTTGCTGCTGCTGCCAAGTGGCTTCAGTCTCAAGAGGGGGGGTGAATTGAGATTTAAAAACTTTTCAGATCTTTTGAAAACTTTTTCCCCTTTTTCAATGACTTAGATTAATTATCACGCAGGTTAAGTGGAAGCGAAAGAATTAGAATATAAAGCAGTAAAGCTGTATAACAGTAAAGCAGGAAAGCAGTAAAGCACACAGAGATTTATCCTGGTTCGGTCACCTCCTTAGTGACCTACGTCTAGTCCTCACACCCTTGTGAGATTTTCCACTAACCAAAACAACAAGGCTTACAGGTGCCTTGGAAAACCTTTACAGACTCAGTCACTCTCCTCCTAGGATACCCCACCTATTGAGAGCCCTCAAATCTATTACAACAATAATAAGAGATACCCCACCCCCTGCTACAATCAGCTGCCCCAGAAAGATACCCCACTTCCTAGTACAAACAGCTACCCTAGAGAGATACCCCACTCCCTAGTACAAATCACAACAATTAAACAATAACAAATGTAAAGATAGAAATACCTCTAACAAAGGCAGATATTACAACTTGAAGAATGCAACCCCAACTAACTCTTAGAGAAAGATCAGCTCAGACGGACCAACGGTACGTGACGAGCAGAAGTAAAAGCGTGAAGAGTTTTTCTCAAAATGTTCTCTGATTCGTGAAATGGGTTGTGTGAGAAATGAACGCAATGAGGTGCCTGTTTATAGGCTATGAGAAAATCAAGTTTACGTTGAAAATAATGTAGGAATCGATTCTTTGTTGAAAGCATTTGATCTAGGAATCGATTCATTTAAGTGAGGAATCGATTTTGACTTTGTTTGAAAAATAGGGACAATCGATTCTTAAGATCCACGGAGGGCTAGGAATCGATTCTTTACTCAGTTAAAATTTGTATGAATCGATTCTCAGCTTGCCTGAGACATGTAGGAATCGATTCTCAGCTTAGTTTAAAAGTGTGTGAATCGATTCTTTGTTTGAAAATGTTTGGCCTGAAAATCGATTTATGCAATGAAACTACATGACCTGACAATCGATTCTTCCTTTTCTGATTGACCTGAAAATCGATTTTGATGTATGTTTATGCTTGAGGAAATCGATTTTTATGATTTTAAAGATGATAAGAATGTTTACGTAAGTATGCATGCATCTTTGAAAAACTTGGGACTTTGAGAGATGAGCTGACCTTCGTAAGAGCTTACACTTTTTCCTATGACACACCCAAACCCTAAGGACTACCCTTATTTATAAGGACTACCCTTATATCTTGAAACTTCAATTCTTGAGCTTGATTGTCTTGGATTGTGACTTTGATGTTTTGTCACTTTCATTAACTTTGGCCATCAACTTTGGCTTTGGCCTTTTTACTATTATCAACTTTAGCTTTTGTCTTTTTCATCATCAAAACCACTTCATCATCAAAACTTAGCCTGCAACACAAGATATCTACAGTAGTTGTTGTTGTTGTTGCTCTTGTTCAGGTTCATATTGTTGTTGTTGCTCAGTTTCCCAGTTTCCTCTTCTGCTGCGATTCGTTGTTGAATGATGATGGTGAATCGATGATGATGTTGGGATGGTGATGAATGATGAATGATAATTTTTAATTTTAAAAAAGTGAAAACAGAAATAATGATAATTAATAAAAAAAAGTGAGGTGGCATGCCATGTCGACGCCACATCAATTAAAATGTCCACGTGGCGTGCCGAGTCACAATTCTGTTAGCCCAGTCAGCATGATTTAATGTCAGAGACTAATAATGAAAACAGAAAAATAAAAAGGGTGTTGAACCAAGGACAAACGCTCTTTGTTTTGTATGATAACAAATTACATCTTGTCTACTAATGGTTGCAGTTGAATGAAAGTGCAGGGACAAAATCAAAGAACATGGATTAAATCAAAGAGCAGGGACTAAAGTGCAATGGCTTGCAGAAGAAGCAACAATGAAGTTGAAGACCTAATTGTTTATCTGCTTTTGATAGGACTCAAATGTGAGATCCTATCCCTTCAGCTTTATGACATTTAGTAGAAGAGAGATGATGTTTTTAAAAATGTTTTGAAAAATAAAATTGTTGTGTTAAAAGCCTTTGGAAAATATTTTATTCATATGCATGCTTGCATGAGAAAGGCACATAAAAGGAAAATGTTTTTCAAGCTAAAAAATCGATTATATGCAAACACATTGGAGTATACAATCGATTCCTTACTTTCCTTATTTGAAAGAATCGATTATGAGCCTATGAGTATTCAGGCTCAAAATCGATTATGTGCCTGATTGTTTCAGAGCACATAATCGATTACTCACTCAATGTATTAACCAAAGAATCGATTCCTTACTTTCCTTACTTTCCTTTTTTGAAAACAATCGATTACATGCCTATGTGTTTAAGGCTCAGAATCGATTATGTGCCTGATTGTTTCAGAGCACATAATCGATTTCACACTCCTTGTTTTAAGCAGAGAATCGATTATGCCATTTACACTATCAGAGCACATAATCGATTCTTGTTTTTTGTGTTTTAGTCCAACGGTCAATTTTTTACATTTTCTATAAATAGGGACCTTGGATCTCAAATGAAAATCACACCACTACTCTTCAGTATCTCTTACATTTTCAAATCACTAGAAAAGGGGAAAAGAGCTTTCATTGTCAAATCTCTTGTAAAAGTTCTTCATTTCAAAACCAATCATCTCTCTCTACTATATTGTTATTCTGCTGGAGTGATTGGTTCATAGTTTCTATATTGTATTGATCTGTATTCGTGATGGCTTAGAAATCCTGGGATGTGTTCTTGGGTCTCTCAATCTGGGAGATTGAGTTGGTTTGAAATACTGGGAGGTGATCATGGATCGTTCAATCGGGGAGATTGAAGTGGTTATTGTGAAGTCCTGGGAGGCATTCTTGGGTCGTTCAATCAGGGAGATTGAAGCGGTTGTGAAATCCTTAGCGGGGAGCTCGGGTTCTCAATTTGGGTAAATTGAGATTTTCTATTTGAAGTTGCTTGTTTGTAAAACATTCTTCATCATATAGTGGTTGTCAACAAGTCCAGAGGTTGCAAAGCCTGAGGCTGAGGACGTAGGGCTTTTATCCCGAACCTCGTAAAAATCCTGGTGTATCTCTATCCCTCTCTCTTTACTTTCGTTATTGTTCATATCTGCTTATAGTTATATTTGATATCATTACGCTGCATATAAATATCTGTATATCGAGAAATCTGATTACTGAACCGTTAGCGTAATATTGCAACTGTGAATAATCTGTCATAAGTAAAGTCTGCTTAGTCAATGCATATAGTTTAAATCTTAGTTTCCGCATCTGATTTAAACTAGCATTGTAAAAGTTTTTGAAAACTGAAAAGAATTCAAGTTTTCCATATAACCTTATTCACCCCCCCTCTAAGGTTATCCTATAGTCCAACAAAGGGGACCAAAATGTCTTATTTCGTTAATGTAGGGACTAAAGTTAGATTGACCCAATTTTATAAGGACCAAAAACATATTTTACCCTTCATTTAATTGAGGATAAATGAGAGATTTAATTAAAATAATAAGGGTAAAAAAGAGAGAAAAATGAAACATCATATATTACTATTGGATTATGGTGTTGCAGCATCATATGTACATTTTGCTAGACTTTGTTAAGTGTTACTGCATCAGTTACAACATCACCACGTGTTTTTGTTATGTTAGTGTGAACACCCAATTTTAACCGGTATTTTTAATTTACTTCTCAAAAATCACAAAAATATGTTTTACCAATTTTGCATTGTTATTTCTTTTTTAGTGCTTAAACAAAACTAAAAAAAATATAGGTTAATTCAGTTAATTACAAAAAAGGAGAATGTCCATGTCCATGACTTGGCTCAAGAATGTCAATGTTACAAAAATACAAAAATAAACCAAAATACCCAAAACTGCAGCTACATTGCGAAAGTGATTTCTCTCTCCTCAGAACTTGTTTCGACGATCTGAACAGTGAAAGTGAAGATGAATGTCTCAAGAACCTTTTGAAAAAAAAACGAAAACGATCCAACGGTTAACGAATCCAGAATCGCACTTGTAAGGTGGCTGGTTTGAGAAAAACGGGAGTTGTTTTACTTTATTTAATTTTATACCGAGGCATATCTTTCTCGGAAAGCAGTAAACGAGGGAACGGAACTCGCTTTCGACTTTGAGAGAGAATATTTACTTGTTTTTCCACTTTTGGGAAGGCAATTTCTCTCTCCTCAGACTTTGTTTCGACGATCCGAACGGTGAAAGTGAAGATGAATATCTCAAGAACCTTCTGGAAAAAAACAAAACGATCCAATGGTTAACGAATCCAGAATCGCACTTGTACGGTGGCTGGTTTGAGAAAAACATGAGTTGTTTTTTCTACTTTTGCGAAGGCAATTGCTCTCTCCTCAGACCCCATTTCGACGATCCGAACGGTAAAAGTGAAGATGGATGTCTCACGAACCTGGTGTCAAAAAAACGATGATGATCCAAAAGTTAACGAATCCGGAATCACACTGTTACAGTGGCTGGTTTGAGAAAAACGGGAATGACTTTCTCTATCTTGTTTTAGTCCCACATTGTTTGGGAGAAACAAGAACCACCTAACATTTGGCTATAAAAGAAGCTGAGAGGCAAAGACTCGAGGAGGGGAGTCATTGGCAGATTAAGTGATCTTTTGGGCTATCCTTTGCGGTCCAGACACTAAAATTCTGTTTTTGATTATTTTGTATGTTTTTCAGTCGGTTTTCCGGTTCTCAAAGCAGGTTTTTGCACAAGGCGGTTTTGGGGTCAAAACAGACCAGATAGGAGTTCGGTTCTCAGTTGACCTGGTCAGACTGCTCGGTCCGGTTCGTCGTTCATCGCGTTTATCAGCTTGATGTTAGTTTTGTATTTATTTATTTATATCTATTTGTTTATTTATTTATTTATGTACATATTTATTGATTACTTATTTATTGTTTGTTTATTTTTGTATATATTTATTTATTATTTATTTATGCATATAATTATTTATTTATATTTTTTTAGGTGTATAGTTATTTATTTATTTTATTTTGTTTTTTTATTTTTTTATCTTTCCTTTTTAATTATTATTATTATTATTATTATTATTATTATTATTATTATTATTATTATTATTATTATTATTATTATTATTATTATTGTTATTATTATCTATTATTATTTATATTATTATTATTGTTATCTAGTAAAAATGAATTAAAACATCAATAAAAATGACTTTGATCGAGATGTACATCTTATCAAACCCGCAACCCGGTTAAGACGCCTGAGTTGTACAACTTGGTGATCTCAAACCCCTTCAAAATATTAAAATCAACAAAACAAACAAATATTTTTAAGAAGAACTACGTAGCCTTTGATTCTCCGCACACGGAGATACGTAGGAGCGGGGCTTCCCCGTCAAGCAAATTATTTTTTTTCCAAATAATCAACTTTCTTTTCTTTAACACCTATTTTCTAAAAAATATAAAACAGGGATTGGCTGATATGTGACATCTTGTCGATCCTGGTTTAAGACGCCTGAGTTGTACGACTTGGTGATCTCAAACCCTTTCAAAAAATTAAAATCAACCAAACCAACAAAATTTTTCAAGAAAGAACTACGTGACTTTTGAGTTCCTCATTGCACCAGAGGATACGTGTAACACCCCGGTATTTCTACTTATTAAAAATACCCAAGTGCACATTAATAACACATCAGAGATAATATTTCCTGCTCAGACACTGAATACCACTATGAATTTTTCGCTGAATAAAACAAAACAGTCTTATTTACAAACAAGACCATACGGTACTCAGACCATAAACTGTCAGTCACTAAAGTATTCAGCATCATACAAGAAAGCGGAAGAAAGACATAACATATTGTCATGGTGTTGCGATACATAGACAGCAAAAGGAAATAAAAATAACTTAAGCATAAACCCTAAGTCATCAATAGTCGCCCGAGCCTGACCTACTCGTGCCTCTTGGATTTCCGCTGTCCCTGTGTCTCTGTAAAACAACAACATTTAAACAGTGAGATACAATCTCAGTGAGTTCTACCGAGACCCCTACTAGCAATCTCGTTTCAATTATACAACCATTTGAACGCGACACCGACTGCGCGAACGCTAAGCTGCGGTGTATCACATTCTTTAACTTTTAATATAATGCTGACTGCGCGAACGCTAAGTTGCGGCTAACCTGTTATAAATTGGTACGACACCGACTGCGCGAACGCTAAGCTGCGATGAACCGCACTGTACGACACCGACTGCGCGAACGCTAAGCTGCGGTGTATCGCACAACGAACAATTTAACATAACACCGACTGCGCGAACGCTAAGCTGCGGCGAACTCCCTTACCAATAGTACATTCTCCTATTGGAACGGAGCCTAGGGTAGGGGATCATGACTGCCCCTCCTAGTATGTTAGTCCCATGGGTCGTCACCCAAACTTGATATAATATATATATCTATCATCTTATGAATTCATAATTGAACATTTAGTTTGCGTCAGAAATAAATTCTAAGTTTTCTCTTGCATACTAACTCGCCACTTTTCGAAACGATTTATGACTTTAAAACAGTTCGTTTTTACTTTAAAAATAGAATATTCAGTTAGGCCTCTGAATAAGCTTTCAAACGCATCTTAGAACACCTCAATCAGGTTCCCGGATCAAAAGTTATCGCGAAAACAAAATCAGTGTATCGATGCTGAAAATCTGCAAACCGTCGCGACGCGAAAAGCGTCAGAAACATTTGCGTTGCAAAAAAACACACTTGGTCGCGACGCGATGCCCTGCGGGTCGCGACGCGATGGAGACCTGTCTAGTGCATATTTTGCGATTTTCGCGAAATCCACTATCCCGCTCAATTCCGATTCTCGTTCCGATCGAAAACAGATCAAACAATCAACAAAACAGACCCAATCAAAGCCACATAGTCAATCAATCCAATCAAAACTCAATCTAAACGAATTTTATCCAAAAGCGCTATTTTTCGAAATAACGGTTTTTGACTCAAAATTTCTCGGAATCAATCGACGCACAAATTATACCAAAACGAAATAAACCTAAACGTAAGTAAAACTCACCCTTGAAGCGAGAGCCGATACCGAACCGAATTTACTGAGACTTGAAAACTCTCGAATGGAACCCTATTTCACCAAACCGCTCCAAACTTCGATTCGAACTTCACAACGCGATCAATCTGCTCCTAGCTTCGATCCTAAACATAACTCAATCATCAACACAACCTATCAATCCATGATTTCAACAAATTTTCCCCACAAACCCTCAATTTTCGAAGTCAAAAAAACAAGGGGAAAAATGGAGAGAAATTTACCAAACTATTGGGTTTTGATGGTGGAGGAGGGAAGATGATGATGATGAAGTTATGGGGGATGGGTTGGCCTTCTTCTTCCTCTTCCCTTTCTCTTCCTTTCTCCTTTTCTTCTCTTCTTTCTCTTCTCTTCTTTCTCCTTTGTCTCAGTTTCGCTTCCTCTCTCTCTTTCTCCTTTCTTTTATTTATTTTTCCCCTTCTAATATATATATATATATACACAATAATATATATACTTAAGTGATAATATGGCCAAAGACCATATTGCCCTTATTTCAACTTAGTTTACGCAGACCAATAATTTTAAGGTAGGTTTTTCTCAATTTTCCCTATTTAATAAATTGGGTGGTGACTCCTTGAAATATCAATTTTTGGGCCGTCTACGTTGGGATCCCGGTCACGACAGATGGCGACTCCACTGGGGACTGGTGAGAGTCAAGCCTATTTATTTTGTTTGTGCAAATTGTTTATAAGTTATGCTATTATTTGTTGTATATAACCCTAGGGTAGAAGACATTGAATATTGCTGGCTGGTTGTATTTTTCTGGTTATTTTGCATATTTGGTCTTTGTTTAGGGTTTGAGGTTTGTATGCTCCCTGCACACACTACTAGGGATGTCAAAACGGGCGGCCCGGCCCGTTAAGCGTTATGCCCGTGAAAAATCGGGCGGCCCGGCCCAGCCTGTTAACAGAACGCGGGCACAAAATTCATGCCCAGCCCGCGAAGTGGCGGGCTGACGGGCTGGCCCGTCAATTTACACTGAATTTAAAAAAAACGCTAACGGGCGGTTTGGCCCGCCACAGTGTTTAGCCCGCGGGCTGGCGGGCGAAGCGGGCCGGGAAACGCGGGCTGGAGGGCATCAATACCTTAGCCCTGCCCGCCTTTTTTTGGTGGGCCAACGGGCCGGACCGGCGGGCCAAGCCCATTTTGACATCCCTACACACTACACCTACACTGTGGACAGACATTGAGAGTTGAGCTCACACCTGAGCCGCAAAAAACACATAAGTTAGAATGAGGATAAGTGGGACTCATTTTGGATGTACATCCTGTGAGTACAATTCTTCTATGCGGGTATCCACATTTTGGATGTACATCTTGGTGTGTTTAATCTTCTAGATAGTGCCTGACTCTAAAGACCTTAAATCTCAATAGGTTAGAACAAGCCCACCTTGTGAGTACTCACAATAGAAGACATTAGATCTATAGGGCCCAAAGCCCAATAGCATGGGCTAACCAAATTAGGTCACAAAGGGAGCTACTCCACCTCTTACCTTATTTTTCATAAAAAATAAACAAAATCTTTTTCCCATAAAAAAAAAATTTGGGTTCAGAAAATCACTCATTTTTTCCTACAAAAATCAAAATCATACTGCATTTCATGCATAAAAAGCATAAGAAAAAATATGTTGCCTTGTAAAAAAGGTGCATTTCATGTAAAAAAAAATAGAATTTAATCATTGGCACTTTTCTTTGTATATATCTTTAGGAAAATTTGTTTTTTTCTGCATGTAGTGCATATTTTCATTTCATTTTCATTGTCATCCATCATACTCGTTTGTCAAAAATCACCCATCGTAAAATTTCTCCATATTTCATTTTCTCTTTGCATGTATTAGTGAATAAAACAAAGCACATTATCATTTGTCAATCCTCATACCATTTCCCTTCAAATGGGGCAAAAAAAAGTTGCATTTCATTTCTTGCATGAAAAGGATTAAAAAAAAAGCATTACAAAACAACGCATGTTGCATCTTAGTATGAATGCTTGCATACATACCATGCATTTCATAACATATTGGTCTCTTTGACCCATTCTGATAAATTTTTCTTTAAGAAAATAAATAAAAGGAGTTTTAAATTTTTTGTGCTTGCGTCAAAATGAATGCCAATTAAGCTTGGGCTCGTGGAATTGGATCATTCTCTTGAGAGTTGTTGGGAAGATTAATCGTTAGAGGTTTAGAGAAGTAAGGCGAGAGGAAAGATATCATGGGGCACAATACTTGGGCACATTGGGAAAGATGAGAGGAAAAAGGAGACATAAGGTGGTATTCAGTTCTTGAATAAAAACCTACATGCAAAAAAAGGAGGGGGCAGAAATAGATGATTGTCATTAGCACTTCTTTAATCATGTAAACTTGAAACCAAGTTGACTTAGCTGAAGCTTTATACTAATGAATTTGCATGGTTTTAAAAAATCATTTCCATCCTTTCTCGCCACACGTTCCCTTAAAACACCGACCCCTTTTGAGTTCTTGCCTCAAGAAATATTTCCTAAAGCCCTTCTAGTCGCGTCATTCAAGGATGAACCGGTGAACAAATATCAGATTTTGAAGGTCCATTTCCCAAAAAAAAAAAACACAAAAAAGAAAAAAAGCAAAAGAAAGAGAGAGCAAAGAATTTGTCAAAAGAGTGAATGTTTTTTTCGAAATTAAAATTTTGAAAATGACGAACTATGATTCGAAATGAAGAGTGACCATTTTTTTCTCTATCCCAAAAAAAATGAAGTATTGTATCCCTTGATGTCCCCTTTGAGCCTATAATTTCCTTTCATTTAACCCTGGACAAGGATCCACACTACAGTGGAATTTAGTGTATTTAGATTATCATATAATTTCTGAAGGTAGAAAATTGATGAGAAACAAATCAGGGGAAATGGAGGAAGAAAAAAACGAGGTTGAAAAAACAAATGATGGCGAAGGGTGAAAAAAATAATAAAGAGAGAATCAACCATATATGAAATAGAGGCGACGACTGAAATGAGTTAAAACAAAATCAAAGGAGAAGAAAAAAATGAAAAAAAGAGAAGCAAAAAGGAGGGAAAAGAGAAATGAAGGAAGAAAAAAATCAAATGGACAAGTTGTTGTCATCGAAACAATGTAGAAAGTTGAATGCACTAAAGATCATTGATCCATTTAACCCGAAAAAACATTTCTTTACCTTCTAATCATTTTTCTTCCATAACCCATACCAGTAAAACATTTCTTTGAGCGTTCTAATCAGTTGTTTTCCATAACCCATAACTCATAGCTATGTTACAAGCCTCTAAAAGTCCACTCTAATTAATGAATGATTGTTTTCATTTTCATAATATTAATTTTGAAATAAATCATTTGCTTCTTTTAAACTTTTTCTCTGCTCTAAGAAAAAAATGAAAAAAAAGGGAATGAGGCTCGCTAGACTGAAAACCTGTAAAGGCAGTTTAGGCAAAAAGTAGGGTTAAAAAAATGATAATAAGACAAAGCCCGCTAGACTGAAAACCTGCAAAGGCAGTCTAGGCAAAAATTAGGGTACAAAAGGGGAATGAGACTTACAATGTTTATTTGTGTAGTTCCATGGATTTCTCCTACTTATGCCAATTAGGAGTGCACATTGAGGCAATTTTGTAGAATGTAGGTTTGAGAGTGTCAAGAAATCCCACACTGTGGCAAACATTTGCAAAGACCCTTCATGAGTCAAACTAGTTTCGTACACCAATGTATCCTTCTCCTGGGGCAATACCTTTTACCCATCCTAGAAAAAAACTTTTGCAAAGACCCTTCATGAGTCAAACTAGTTTCGTACACCAATGTAGCCTTCTCTTGGGGCAATGCTTTTTACCAATACTGGGGAAATTTTTTGCAAGACTCATCATGAGTCAAACTTTCTTTAGTACACCACTGTATTCTTCTCTTGGGGCAACCCTTTTACCAATACTGGGGTAGAAATATTTGCATGACTCTTGATGAGTCAGATTTTTGCTTGCTGCACCCGGTAGTCTTCCCCCTGTGATAAAACTCGTTTCTAATACCTGACCAATTTTCAACAAGTCAGACCCCTCAAATAAAAGAAATGCATACCTTTTTCCTACCATCTTGTGTCGCCTTTGTCATCTCTAACGCTTTCACTTTAAAAGTACCCCCACTTCCAAACCTTCAAAATCCAAAACACAAATCCAAAACAGGAAAACCAAGAAACACAGAAAAGTGTAGCTTGTCACTACCCATGAATCCATGCAGGCTCATTAAGTAATGCTTCAAAAATAGTCAACTTGGAATCAATGATTTGATTTAGAGAGCTAATGACGGTCCAAAAAAAAATAGAGAGGGTCAAACTTGAAAGTGTTTTGTTTGAAGGATGAGAAGTGATCATAAGAGAAATGAGATCTTAAAAAGCTAGCGAGGATGAGGATAACCTTCCATTTGAGAATGAGTTTGATTGGGTTCAAATGAAACATGCACAAAAAAGAAAATGTTTTCAGTAAATCTAACTTTCATGACACGTGCATCTCAATTTTAACTCAAAGCTCATGCATATTTCATACATTTCATGTCATATCATTGTTATACCCCAATTTTGTCCGAGCTCCTGTTAATAGCGTTTTAATTTACTAGGTCGCTTTTTTTTGCAAGTCTCGAGTCCTGTTAACGCGTGTCGGTGTCATGCGAGTGTCGTTAAGATGCCATTTGCATAATTGGGCCAACAGTTGGGTTATTGGGCCTAGACATATACAAATCGGGCTTATCATTTTGAGTTGGGCCCACGAACGTGGTTCCTAGTTAATTTTTAGTGTTTATCAGTTAGCGGGCCTATTTGTTCTATTTGAGCCTCGTTCTAGCGCATTTGTCTAGTTGGGCCCGATTTCGCTTTTGTATTTGGCTCAACTTCTTTTATTATTTTTATTTTGTGTATTTAATTTGTTTTGAGTCCAAAAATGTCAAAAAAATCAAATTTTATTTCATTTATAATTTAGGAGTGTTTAGAGTCCAAACTGTCCCAAAATTGCAAAAAAACAATAGTCAAAAATACAAAAAAATTCAAAAAAACGAAAATAAAAAGGGAGCAGCATCAGCAAATCTCTGGGGCTGTTCTTGCTCTCCAAGACTGCTCAGCAAGCCCACATTATCAGACCTGCAAAAGCCCAGTCAAACCAGTCAAAAACCAATTAAATGCCAACCCTAGTTTTTCAATATAAATAAGCAGTCCACAGAGCAATTCACACACAGAAACGGATAGCAATGCATACACAGTACTGAGTATCAAATTCAGAGTTCAAAAAGGGAGAGAAATTTTTTTAGAGATCACCAGAAAGATTCAGGCTTCACACTGAAACCTAATCGCTAAAATACTAAGTTTAGAAATTCTGAGAAGCAAGAAAGCATATCAATTCGCAAACACAAAAATAGAGGCAGTGGCAGTAACAGCAAAGGAGCAGTAGCAGTCAAAGCGGAACAGTAACAGCCAATAAGGGGCATTTTCAGAAGCTGGCGTTAAGGTTGTTCCCACTAAACCATAACCTAGAGAAATATGTGTTGAAATTTTATCTACATTCTGTTATTGTTATTGCTGTGTAAACAAGAATAGGACTGATTTTCAAGGATAGGAAATAAAAACATATCAATCCAGAAGAAAAAGGTAGAATCAGAATCATTAGGAAAAGAGTGAGTGGAGAGATTTTACCTCCGGCCACCGTTCACGGTGGCCGCCGCCGTGACTTCGCCGTGAATCACCTCAACCACCACCCTCCACCATCAACAACTCCTCTTCGCCACCCACACCTCCGTAGCCAACCCCAAACACTGTCAACCGAACCACTACCACCACTCAGTGCCAACCCAGCCGCCCCAAGCTCCCACCGATTGAACCCTCCGCCACCACAATCGTCCCCGTCCCAAACGCCACCGTCGAACCCAACACCACCACCGTGGCCAACCCAGAATCACCCCAGCCACCTACACCAACCATCGGACCCCACAACCCAAACAACATCACCCCTCACCTCCTTTAACCACCACCGCGTCGAACCAAACACCACCATCGCGAGCCAAACCGCCACCTCATAGCCATCGACTCGCAAACCTTTTCTCTCCCTGTGTTGTCCGTCGCTGTCACCGATGAAAGGGTAGAGAGAGATTAGGACGGCGGGGAGAGTGAAAGATCGAAGGTAGGAGAGTGAGAGAGGCGGGTACGAGTTTGTAAGAGAAAAAAAGAAGAACTTAGGGTGAGAGAGGGAGAGATACGGCGCTGTCACGAGAGAGAGAGAGTGAGATAGGGCGTATGGAGAGGGGGAGAAGAAAATCTGAGTTTGGGTGGGAGGAGGCGGATCTGCCGCGTGAGAGAGAGAGAGGATTTTTTTTTAGGGTTTTGGTTTTTTTTGAGAAAAGGGGGCGCCGTGAGGAAGAAAGATTTTTTTAGGGTTTCCCTTTTTGGGTTTTTGTATTTATAGTTAGGAAAGCAAGGGCTATTTGGTCTTTTCACATTTTTATTTTTCAGATTTCTATTAGCACCCCCTCAATTCACGCGTGCACCCCTCCCTCACTCAAGCCCAGTTTCGCATACTGGGCCCTCAGATGCGAACTGGGCTTCCTTTTTACACCTGCTATTAATTATACAACCTCTTGCGACTAATAACACCCTATTTTACCGTTTCACCCCCATTTTCTCGTTTTTTTAATTTAATTTAATTCTCTTCAAGACAAAATAGTTTCTCATAAATCAAAAACTTTGTTAGTAGTCTTGCGAAGCCTTTGCTTGCATGATTATTAACAACGAGGTACTAGTGGTGATCACTTGGAGCCTTTGCTCAATTGATCATCATGAATGCCTAATTTTCCTAAAGGTTTTCACTAAATCAAAAACTTTGTTAGTAGCCTTGCGAAGCCTTTGTTTGCATGATTATTAACAATGGGGTGCTAGTGGTGATCACTTGGAGCCCTTGCTCAACTGATCATCATGAAAGCTTGATTTTCAAAATTAAACAAGATAAAAAAAAACAAAAACCTTTTTCCAAACAAAGAAGAACTACGTAGCTTTGAATTCTCCATCGCACCAGGAGATACGTAGGAGCGGGTCACATCCCGTCAAGCATAACAAATAAAAATCATTTTCACAATAAGTTTTCAACAATTATTTTCAAAAGAACCTAGAACTACGTCGCCTTTGATTCTCCACCCGGAGATACGTAGGAGCAGGGCCACGCCCCTGTCAAGCGCAAAAATAAACAATTTCTAAAATTAAAGAGTATACAAACAGATCTCCTTCATTTCAAGAGCAAAAGTATTATTTTCAAAGTAGGGGATTAAGTCGGTCGTACGGCCGGGTTAATCATCATTTTAAGATAAGTGAACTGTGGTCCCTCAGAGCCCCAGCGCTCCTTCAGCCCTCAGTGGCCCTTCAGAGCCCCAGTGCTCCTTCAGACCCCCAGTGGTCCTCCAACACAGATCACACAGTCCTAAAACCCCTACATTAAAAAACACCAACCCACAAACATTTTCTACACAGAAGAATTACGTAGCTTTGAGTTCTCCATCGCACCTGGAGATACGTAGGAGCGGGCCATGTCCCGTCAAGCACTTTTTTTTTCTAAAAAACCATTTTTCCCCCTTTTTCATAATAAATAAAGATTTTCATTAAGATTTTTTCAATAAGAAGTAGAGAGGCAAAATTAAGTATTTTCAAGTCAACACACTAAAACCACACATTTAATTAAAGGTTCCCTCTCAGTAGAGAGGACGTGTGGGGTGCTAACACCTTCCCTGCGCGTAACCGACCCCCGAACCCTATTCTCTAGTTTCGCAAGACCAGTCGCTTTCCAAAAAAGGTTTTCCTAATATTTTCCTTAATAAATATTGGTGGCGGCTTCATTGTCTTAAGAAAAGTTGTGGACGAGGAAGGTTCTCCCTCGGGGACTTTTTCGGGCGCAACAGCTGGCGACTTCACTGGGGACCCTAAAAAACATTTTTTCAAAAGTGGGTCAAGCCTAATTAATTAAATGTGTGGTTTATATGATTGATTTGAATATCTTGCTTCTTCTTCCTTTTTCATAAGCATGTTACGCCCATGTGCATTCTTCTTCTATGTTTGTTTGAAGGATGAGAAGTGATCATAAGAGAAATGAGATCTTAAAAAGCTAGCGAGGATGAGGATAACCTTCCATTTGAGAATGAGTTTGATTGGGTTCAAATGAAACATGCACAAAAAAGAAAATGTTTTCAGTAAATCTAACTTTCATGACACGTGCATCTCAATTTTAACTCAAAGCTCATGCATATTTCATACATTTCATGTCATATCATGCATACATTTCATGTCCAACCATGCATCCCCTTGATGAATAGAAGCATGTGTTTTTTCAGTCGCTTTGTGAAAACAATCAAAAAAAAGAATTATTCAAAACAAGACATCCATTGCATTTTAGGTTCATTTCAATGCTATGTCTTAGTCCTGGCATTTGACACTGCATTTCCATGCTACGGTTCAGCCCTGGCACTAGTATTTTTTTCGTACTACGGTTCAGCCCTGGTACTGTCTTTTAAATTTCATGCTACGGTTCAGCCCCGGCATTGCATTTCCATGCTACGGTTCAGCCGTGACACTGGTATTTTAAATTTCGTACTACGGTTCAGCCCTGGTACTGCCTTTGCACTTCCATGCTACGGTTCAGCCCTGGCACTGTTATTTTTAATTTTGTGCTATCGGTCTCACCTTGGCACTGTCTTTAATTTTGTGCTATCGGTCTCGCCCTGACATTGTCTTTAATTTTCATGCTATCGGTCTCGCCCTGGCATTGTTTTTAATTTTCATGCTATCGGTCTCGCCCTGGCATTGTCTTTAATTTTGTGCTATCGGTCTCGCCCTGACATTATCTTTAATTTTCATACTATCGGTCTCGCCCTGGCATTGTCTTTAATTTTGTGCTATCGGTCTAGCCCATTATCTTTAATTTTCATGTTATCGGTCTCGCCCTGGCATCATATTTTAAACTCAGTGCTACCGATTCAGCTCTGGCACTAGTTTTTCATGCAACCGGTCTCTCCCTGGCATCATATTTTAAACTTAGTGCTACCGATTCAGCTCTGGCACTAATTTTTCTTGCTATCGGTCTTGCCCTGGCATCATATTTTAAACTTAGTGCTACCGATTCAGCTCTGGCAATAGTTTTCCATGCTATCGGTCTCGCCCTGACATCATATTTTAAACTTAGTGCTACCGATTCAGCTCTGGCACTAGTTTTCCATGCTACCGGTCTCGCCCTGGCGTCATATTTTAAACTTAGTGCTACGGATTAAGCTCTGGCACTAATTTTTCATGCTATCGGTCTCGCCTGGCATTGTCTTTAATTTTGTGCTATCGGTCTAGCCCATTATCTTTAATTTTCATGTTATCGGTCTCGCCCTGGCATCATATTTTAAACTCAGTGCTACCGATTCAGCTCTGGCACTAGTTTTTCATGCAACCGGTCTCGCCCTGACATCATATTTTAAACTTAGTGCTACCGATTCAGCTCTGGCACTAATTTTTCTTGCTATCGGTCTTGCCCTGGCATCATATTTTAAACTTAGTGCTACCGATTCAGCTCTGGCAATAGTTTTCCATGCTATCGGTCTCGCCCTGACATCATATTTTAAACTTAGTGCTACCGATTCAGCTCTGTCACTAGTTTTCCATGCTATCGGTCTCGCCCTGGCGTCATATTTTAAACTTAGTGCTACAGATTAAGCTCTGGCACTAATTTTTCATGCTATCGGTCTCGCCCTGGCATTGTCTATAATTTTGTGCTATCGGTCTCGCCCTGGCACTACTTTTAATTTAATACTGACAGTGTTTTGTATTTCGTGCTACCTTTCTTTACAATCGTGCATATTTCACCGATTAAAATTGAGGTTCATATCTGTACTTATTCCTTACTTTGTTAATACAAAAAAAAACATAGTTTTATGTATTATATCGTAAGAAAGTAAGCACAGAGGGGCATCTGTGAACACCAATTTTAACCGGTATTTTTAATTTTCTTCTAAAAAAATCACAAAAATATGTTTTACTTTTGCGTTGTTATTTCTTTTTTAGTGGTTAAACAAAACTAAAAAAAATATAGGTTAATTCAGTTAATTAAAAAAAAGGAGAATGTCCATGTCCATGACTTGGTCCAAGAATGCCAAAGTTACAAAAATACAAAAATAAACCAAAATACCCAAAACTGTAGCTACTTTGCGAAAGTGATTTCTCTCTCCTCAGACCTCATTTCGACGATCCGAACGGTGAAAGTGAAGATGAATGTCTCAAGAACCTTTTGGCAAAAAACGAAAACGATCCAACTGTTAACAAATCTAGAATCACACTTGTACGGTGGCTGGTTTGAGAAAAACGGGAGTTGTTTTTTCTACTTTTGCGAAGGCAATTTCTCTCTCCTCAGACCTCGTTTCGACAATCTGAACGGTGAAAGTGAAGAGGACTGTCTCAAGAAACTTCTGGAAAAAAATGAAAACGATCCAACGATTAACGAATCCAGAATCACAATTGTACGGTGGCTGGTCTGAGAAAAACGGGAGTTGTTTTTTCTACTTTTGCGAAGGAAATTGCTCTCTCCTCAGGCCTCATTTCGACGATCCGAACGGTAAAAGTGAAGATGGATGTCTCACGAACCTGGTGTCAAGAAAACGACGATGATCCAAAAGTTAACGAATCCAAAATCACACTGTTACAGTGGCTGGTTTGAGAAAAACTGAAATGACTTTCTCTATCTTGTTTTAGTCCCACATTGTTTGGAAGAAACAAGAACCACCTAACATTTTCCTATAAAGAAACTGAGAGGCAAAGACTCGAGGAGGGGAGTCATTGACAGATTAAGTGATCTTTTGTGCTTGCCTTTGCGGTCCAGACACTAAAATTAAATTCTGTTTTTGATTATTTTGTATGTTTTTGAGTCGGTTTTCCGGTTCTCAAAGCAGGTTTTTGCACAAGGCGATTTTGGGGTCAAAACAGACCAGATAGGAGTCCGGTTCGCAGTTGACCTGGTCAAACTGCTCGGTCCGGTTCGGCATTCATCGCGTTTATCAGCTTGAGGTTAGTTTTGTATTTATTTATTTATATTTATTTATTTATTTATTTATTTATTTATTTATGTACATATTTATTGATTACTTATTTATTGTTTGTTTATTTCTGTATATATTTATTTATTTATTATTTATGCATATATTTTTTTAGGTGTATAGTTATTTATTTATTTTTTTTATTTTTTTATTTTTTTATCTTTCCTTTTTAATTATTATTATTGTTATTATTACTATTATTATTTATATTATTATTATTATTGTTATCTATTTCTAAAAATGAATTAAAACATCAATAAAAATGGCTTTGATCGAGATGTACATCTTATCAAACCCGCAACTCGGTTAAGACACCTGAGTTGTACAACTTGGTGATCTCAAACCCCTTCAAAATATTAAAATCAACAAAACAAACAAATATTTTCAAGAAGAACTACGTAGCCTTTGATTCTCCGCACACGGAGATACGTAGGAGCGGGGCTTCCCCGTCAAGCTAATTATTTTTTTTCCAAATAATCAACTTTCTTTTCTTTAACACCTATTTTCTAAAAAATATAAAACAGGGATTGGCTGATATGTGACATATTGTCGATCCTGATTTAATTAAGACGCGTGAGTTGTACGACTTGGTGATCTCAAACCCTTCAAAAAATTAAAATCAACCAAACCAACAAAATTTTTCAAGAAAGAACTACGTGACTTTTGAGTTCTTCATTGCACCAGAGGATACGTGGGAGCGGGGCTTCCCCGTCAAGTCAAAATTAAACTTTTCTAAATTAGTCCTTATTATTTTCTACTATTTTATTTTTGGGTGAAACAAATAAATTCGTAATTTATATTTGCACAACCAGATTTATGGTAACTAGTTTTTGCCCTTCCATATGCATAACCGATTCCCGAATCCAACCTAGTTTACGCAGACCAATAATTTTAAGGTAGGTTTTTCTTAATTTTCCCTATTTAATAAATTGGGTGGCGACTCCCTGAAATATCAATTTTTGGACCGTCTACGTCGGGATCCCGGTCATGATAGTTAATTCAATTACTGTTGCTATATATAGCCTAATTCTGTTTGGTGCAGTTTTAATAGTTAGGGTTTCTGTTAGAACTCCTGTAACAACATTTAGTTGATTATGGGTAGTTATGAGCTAGTTTATAAAGCTCCATTTTAGGTGGCTCTTTATGCATAACATCGTTATCACAATTACTACAAGAAAATCGACGATTTCCGACGGCGATCTCCGTTGCAAATGCAGCAATTTTCGTCGCAAATTGACGTTTCCGACGAACTTTCCGACTGATAAAAAAATCCGTTGCAAAATCGCTCGTCGAAAATTGTTTCCAACAGATTTTTTCGTCGCAAATGTCTCCGTCGCAAAGTCGTCGGAAATCCGTCGCAAATACCCGTGGCAAAGTCGTCACAAATCTCGTCGCAAATCCGTCGGAAAACCGTCGGAAATATTAAAAAAATTAAAAAAAAATTAAATCATGCGTTAGCAAGGAACATCGAGCATTTTGATGGTGTAACTATGTGTCAACTCTTCCAATTAAACCAAAACAAAGAAAAACAGAGAAAATATCATATATTGGATAAAAAACAAACTTGATTTAATTCCTAACACAATAATAAAATCACTTAGTTACTTCCCCTTCTCTTATATGAAGGGTAAAACAAGAAACCAAGCTATCAAATAAGGGATAAAAAGGCCCTTAACTTAATATTGTTCACTCTATAAAACAAAACAATAACTATAGACTCTAACATTGGACAATCTTGAAGAAGTGGGCCATGGTACTTGAATTACAATTATAGACTCTTCATATTCAAAATCAATAGGAGCAAATTCCCCGTGTAATGTAAGCCCTGGGAAGCCTCAAAATTCCCCGTGTAATGTAACTGTTTGGAAGCCTCAAAATTGTAAACTTAAATGAACTGCAAGAAGGACAGCCAACATAAGCACAAAAACTATTCCAAACAGTAGAATATCAATATCAAATTACTCAAAACTATTCCAAACATGCAAAGCAAACAAATTAAAATGATGTCAACTTTCCATCACAAGAAAAAATAAAATACTAAATTGAATAGGCAACAAAGGTGATAAAAAATATCAGTTAACAAAAGCATGTAGAGTATAATAACATTAACGAAACCAAATATACATATGCATATGCCTAACAAAAGCATGTTGTATAAACATGTGGTGCATTGCATTCTTTAAATTCTGTTAAAAATTAATTAAAATATTTCATAAAATGCCAAGATAGCGGATATCCAGGATTACAATTTATAGTTACTGCTGTATATTATACACTAAAGATTACAAAAATAGATATTCCTGAAAACACAAGCAAATCAACCAGTAACTATACAGGATGTACTAACTTGTATAATATCTATTTTTGGAATAGTTTTTGTGCTTATGTTGGCTGTCCTTCTTGCAATAGTTTTTGTGCAAATAAGTTCACCCTGAAATCCTCCAGCAACTAGAAGATTATCTTTTACTGCAAGTGTACTAACTTGAGTGTGTGTGTGTGAATCCCTCCAATAGACTTCCAGGATGTCTCTAACAATGAGAATAGATAACTTGTAAGACACCGATTCATCAATTTTATCATACATTTACCCAAAGGAAAACCAGATGTTTAAGGTAGTTATTAATTAAATAAACATTATTTAAGGGGACATTCACCTCTGATGGTGCAACATGTCCTGAAACATTGAGTACTTCAGACCTTGTGCAAGTCAAAGAGGACCAATGTGTTACTGAGAACTGCGACATAAGGTATACATCATGCTTTGATGTAGCCCACACCAAATTCCTCAACTGCGTAAGCATTAAAAATGGGGGATGTCAGTCAACCTTAAAGCAAGATCCTATGTCTTCAAAGCCTATGTCATGCCAGTTACTGCTCAAGATTTGCATCCCATGAACAGACTACACTACTTGACATAATATAAATCATATGTTGCAACTTTGCAGCCCTTACAGCTCTCTCAACAAATCTCAGTGTCATATCACCTGCTGATTCAGACTACACTTTAAGTTAGTGCTTTCAGTTTAGTATGTCCTTACAGTAATAAGCTGTTCTAATTTCTAACTTCACATAAATTTAATAAACAAAGCCATTTAGCAGCAAAATGTCCTAGTAGACCCTTAGACCAATAAGATTCAGTAAAGACGGCATCTAATTGTAGCAAAAACATAGCACCACCGGTAGGGTAAGAGGAAAACTATTACATAAATATATAACACCCTGAGCCTACACTTCTCAATTTTGATGTTATCCAAAATTGATGGAGACATAATAAAGTGAAATGAAATATTACCAACTTGGGAGTTGAGACTTGAGACAACCTCTATAACTGGCAAGCCAATGGATAATCAAGTCTTTAGAAAGATTTTTCTTTAATCTCTGCATAGACAAAAAACAAACTTTAGATTACAATGAGCTGCATTAAAGCTTGGAAAAATAATGTTGTAAGTAGAGTTGGATCACTTGGTTGAAGTGTCTTCAATGGAGTATAGTATCATAGTCACCCTGAACAAATCACAGGTTAGTCCCCTTAATTCCCTTGGTAGTTATCTATATCAAACAAATGTAGAATTCTTTCTCAAGCAGCAACTTGTGATTCCTTTCTATATTCAACATTGAGTTATTAATTCTCTTAGACTTAAAAATAGCATAACAAACAACTCACAACAGCTAAAACTCTCACAAAATAAAACTAACAATCAAACCAATTAATCAAATGCATAAATGCTAACAGAACACATAATCGAATGCATAATCGATCAAAACTTACTACAACGCAGCCCAAGCAAAGAGGGCTGATAACACAGAACTTAGAAAGCTACAACAAGGTTCAAGAAACTCGAATAATGTCGACAAAAGAATAACACATACAGAGTCTTGAGGTTTGGAATTTGGGTTAATGTTGAAGGAATAGGACCAGTTAACTGATTACTTTTTAAATTCCTGCATTCACCAATTCAACTCATTCAAATAACACAAACAGCAAAATAGAAAAAAAGTGAAATGTTCTAGTTTCAGACTTACAAAAACTCAAGATCTCTTAGCTTTGATATCGAGAAAGGTATATCACCATAAAGCTGATTACCAGATAAGTCCCTTCAATACCGACAAATAGTTATATTTTTCTGTCTAAGAGTTTTGTAAACCTTTGCATAAAATGCCTTTTCAAAAGAGTTGTGTTATTTGGACACCCAAAATTCCTGACACATGTGACACTTGGTTAACACAACTTAAAATCGTGATTAATTCTGTTTAGTATATGGTTAATAGGTAGATAACTCATTAACCGCAAATTTGATCACTTGAAAATCATGGTTAATTAATTTTAGTTTATTGTTAGTTGTTACCCACTTAACGACATTAACTAGATGCCACACCTGTCAAAAATTTGGATGTCTAAATATCTTTGGTTTCCGAAAGGTATCCTCGTGCACGAGGATCTAAATCCTGTGTTGTTGGTACAGTTGCACAGCCATGCATTCAGCGGACCTGGACTATTCCATCTTGATCGGATGGTCTAGATTTTTAATGTTAAAAACCGATACAAAATGTAGTGTTATAATCTAGAGTCTAGACCATCCAAACAAGATTGGACGGATAAAATCTGTTGAATGCATGACTACACAATATGGCAGACTGCACCTAGACACCAAGTGTGGTCGAGAGGGTAGGTGCACCATATATTCTTCTAACCACTTTTTAAAAGCAAGCAGAAATTTCTGAAAAGTATTTGTTACTTTCTTAGGAAATCAATAAAAAATTTCTAACAAAAAAACAGAAACCAGTCACAGATTAACACAAAACATGTTGAAATAAGCAGAGCAAATTATGTACTATTCAGAGATCTTGAAATATACCAGTAAATTGGAATGGCACCACGACCATAATATGCTGCTCTAGGACTGCATGGATAGGTTAACTTGTAGTACACATCGCAATAGAATTTATCAGGACTCAATTCCTTATTGTAGCATAAGCCGCATGCAAAGGGCCCCCAGTAGCCACTCCATAACCACCCGAAACAATATTTCAACAAACTATTACCATACAATTTAATGATCATGTTATAAAAAGGGAAATCCCTTCTTGGAATTGGCAGGGTATCTCCTTGCAGACCAGGTATCATTTCAGTCATAGTTCGAACAATCGCAGGGTCCTCACTATAGCTCTCGTAGCAACGTCCCCGTCTTGGATCTCTGCAGACCTGTGGATTCACAATCCATCAACATATCAGTAGACTTGATCAATATTACATGTGATTCAAACAACAGGATATTGAAATGCTGCTTCATTACCGCAATACATGGAGCAAAGGCATATGGAACTCCTGTAGCTCTAACTTCAAGAGCAGTGGCCTCTTCATTCTTTTTAATCAGCACCGGATCCCTAATAAACAAGATCATTCCAGTTACAAATTAATGATTATCAAATATGACACATTATCCAAAAGGGTAACACTGAAGGTTTCTCTATTTCTAAACATTCTCTGTTTATCACCCAAAGAAATTACAAAGCTTCGAAAAAACAGTTTTTATAATTTCATTCTTTAATTCCCATTACATCAATTTCAATTGTCAATTTCATTCCTTAATTCCCATTACATCAGAATCGCAGTCCATAAATCCATGAACAACACCTAACCTCAACTACTGTTAAGCATAGAAGCAGGAGTGTGAGGCTGAGTTTGATGACCAATTACTCACTACCTGTAAGTGGCAACAACATAAAAATAATTTGTTACTTTCTCGATTTCTTTTCCCTTCATATCAATTATTCAAATTCATAATATCTTTCAAATTCATTACTAATAAGGACAATCTCTTTTATTCAAACTAATAAGTTCTAACTAGCCACTAAAGAGATTATAAATTATGGTAACTGGATGTTAACATACATAGACTTGTCATTATTGGTGCCATAAAGAAATGGAAAATAAGAAAAACACGGGACAGAATAATTACTAATTAGCAACAAAATTTAGTAAACTCAATCTAAACTTCACCATGAATATACCAAATCCCAGGCCAGAAAAAACTCAAAGAAAATGAAGATAAATCTAAAATGAAGAATGTTACTTACATTGGTAAAAGTTGTAAGGGAAAAGAGATTAGCATCAAGCATCAGGTTTGCATCAGCTCTAACTCAAAACAAATTCGTTGGGGTCATGCAACAAGCATCAGGTTTGCTTTTGGAACAAATCGATTAGGTTGGAACAAAGAGATTAGCATTATAGAGATCGAAAAAGGAAAACACACAACACATAAAAGGGATTTGATTAGGATTACCTATGTTGATGTTCAATAACCTTTGGGTTTGTTTGAAAAATCACTGAAGGTGCAGTTGAAGGAGCTCAGCGCAGGGAGAAGCTTCCTTTGAGCACCGATTGCGATACAAGGGCGCACTCGAATAGTGTTTGCGGTGGAAGCGGGTGAGTTGCGATTTTTCCCTAGGATTTCAATAGAAAGGGGAAAACGGGGTTAGGGTTTTGAATCAACCAAAATTTGGGGCTTTTCAGTCAATAGAAGAAAATCACTTACCCTTTAAGAAGAAGAAGAGAGGAGAGGCGAGAGGCAACTGAGAGAAGGAGAACGACGATGGTTTCCGTCACTGTGAGGGAATCAACCGGCGGTGGTTTTCGCGGTGGTTCTTCTGTTACAGTTCTCACGAAAAAACCCCAGTGATGTTCGATTCTGCCATTGCAATCTTCGATTAGGGTTCACGTTTGTAGAGGGAGCGATTTGAGGATAGGTTCGCGTTTGAAGAGGAAGGGATTAGGGATTAGGGCTCGCGATTTCAGATTTACAGATTGGGGACTAGGGTTTTTGGTTTGGAGAGGAAGGGAATAGGCGCTGAGTTTGATTTTTGGTTCACTTGAAGAGGGTGGGACGAAATGGTGGTGGTGAACGGCGGAGGACGAGCTGAGCAATGGCGGAGGCAGATGGAGGGTGAAAGACGAGAGGGAGGGCGACTGAGAGATAGGTTAACTGAGAGAGAAGTGAGAGTGGAATGCGTGAAATGAGAGGTTCGTGGGAAGAGCTTCCCTTTAATTTGGGATCTGTTACTTTGCGACGAACTTTTAGAGGTTTCCGACGAAAATATCCGTCGAAAATTTGCGACGGAAAACAACTTCGTCGCAAACGTAAGCGAGAATTTTAGCGCCTCTTTTGCTGAACATTTGCGACGACTTTTTCGTCGGAAAGCCGTTAGAAATTGCGACGGATAAGAGTTCGTCGGAAAGTTTTGTAGGAAACGGGGCTTATTCTTGTAGTGAATTTAGACAATTGAAAGGGAAACACTTGTGAGAGAAGAAACAATGATTAGAGAGTGGGAAACATTGTGGATGGTTGGGTTCATAGATAACATTAGGATATGCTTTGAATGTATGTAGTAGTTGTAACTCTTGATCAAGATAGTGAAGATTCAGCTCGGATCATGTCCCCCAGAGTGTGAGATCAATCTCTGAACTTGGTTAACATATCTTTGCATTAATCTTCCCTCTCTACCCTCTCTTTCATTTACGGTTATTTTCTATTTTCTGTTTTACATCACAATGTTGCAGCTAGTGCTAAAGCACTGCATTGCGATAACATTCTGCATTTGTATGTTGTGTTTGGTTTCAGGTTATTGGTTACTCCTTATTGTGACATTGGGTCCTAACAATATGTATCAAAGCAAGGAAGAATCAGTCTTGGAGTCATGGTGTCAATGAAATAGGAAGTGTAGAAGTTCAATGAAATAGGAAGCGCTGCCCATCGCTCCCAGCGCGTTCACCATAGGCAGCGCTTCCTAAAAAGCGCTGCCCATTGCTCCAGCGCATTTTAACCAAAAGCAGCGCTTCGTTAAAAAACGCTGCCCATTCCCAGCGCGTTTTAACCAAAACAGCGCTTCCTTAAAGAGCGCTACCCAATAGGGCGGCCTTTTTCTCAACTTCTGGCGTAGTGTTTTGTGGCCAACGTAGAGTAGACAGGAGAGACTGATTCCCTGTAACATAGAACGTCTAGGACTTTCTTTGTATTATAATTAACTTGTTCCACTGTTGTATTAGGGACACTTGGTTCGTGTATCTTGGGGGGTCTCCCTTAGTTAGACTATATCCTTAAGGGTTGCACCACCCCCATTTTATATACAAACAAATAGTAAGACTTGTGCTTTTAAAAGGTCGTGGATGCTTATTTTTTTAGTCAGTTTAGATGAAATGACAAATAAATACTCTGCACACTTTCAATTTCAATTTTGTTAAAAGCTTGAGAACACTCTATGAGTAGCAAACAATAGTCCGAACAAAGAAAAAACAGAGAACAGACATCTTCAAATTGCTGAAATTGTTGATACAACCGGCACCGGGTGAGATGCTAGCAAGCAACTACAAACGGATCATGGTTGGAAATGGGCTACGTAATTGATAGACAACCTCTAATAAGTAATAGCAATGGGTGAGTGAAGAAGTCTTACAAAAGTAGCAAAATGTTTTCAACCAGCTACGTGTCAATGATACGATCCACATTTTCTTTCCAAAATATCATCTCTTCCACTCCAAAAGCGCCACGAGGCAACTTCACCACACTATCCTTTTTCTAACTCAGCTACGTCAGCACTTGTGTTCCAAATCGCAGCTTACGTGTTCCCATCATGCACCGCAGATCTCATGCACATTAGTTCCTGGTCGTTGATTTTTCGGAGACAAAAATTGTGGTTACCGTAATTTTCGTATTTTGCGTTAAATACCACAACCTCAATTCATATTCCTTCTCTCTCTCTTTCTCCAGTAGATTCTCTGCGTGGATTCATCGACATCTCAGAGATCAAAGGTACTGTTTTCTTCTTCACTCTTTTATTCTTTGAGCATTTTTCTGATCATTTGATTCCACAACTTCAGTTTCATTATATCATGTCGCGGCAAAATTTTCCAATTTGATAGTTTACTTGTGTGATTTTGGTGGATGAATGTTGATGTTTTTGAAATTCAACTTATTTGGTGTTATGTGTAGAATTAGTAATATGAAGTAAAAGTTCTACAACTATTCAATTGAATTGTTTCTTTCCACCTTTATTTACAGAGTGGTTGTTTTTCCCTTCTAATGTGCATTGTTTAGGGGCTACCAATGACTATAATCAATCACTGCTTAATCAATGCGGGTCAGTATCTATTTTTTTGATGGAGAATTTTTGGAAGAAAAAGAAATGGAGGGTTAACTTTTTATTTTCAATCAGTGTTCTATAATTAACAATTTTTTAGAAGGAATTCAATAATAGAATAAGTTATTATGAGTTCAATTTTGTAAGTAATGTATATCCATTCCCTCTTGCTGTACATAGATTATTGTTTTGGTACTAATATTGAAGCTAAATTGAATGATTAATCAAGAAATTGTGCTTACTGGTTGATAATTCAATGGAGCTCTTAGTTATGCACTTGTGTCATTATAGTAACCCTATGAAATTGTGCTATTGCAGAATCTTGGCTTTGAGAATCTGTCGTTCGAACTTCGTTATAAACACTGATTAGGCAATCTGGTATATATGGGAGTGGTGACTGTTTCTAGCTCAGCTGCTCGAACACCACTAGGATTGAATTCAAAGTTTACAAATCACCATCCTGCATTAAAGAGACCTTTAACTGTAGCATTTAAAGGAGATAAACCAAATGACACAGCTTTGGTGGCAACTCAAGAGAAAATTCCTATGCAAGTTGAAACAGCCAAAACGAAAAAGAAAAGGATAGCGAAAACGAAACAACTACCTAAGAGAGTAAGAACTGTATTTACTGAGGAAACTTCTCCATCTTCCATGGATGTGGATTACAATGAAGCTGCTGCAATACTTGAAAATATATATAAACTCAGCCCAGCATCTGATATATGTATTGAAGAATATATAGATAGTAAGATCAAAAGAGTCTCTCGAAGGAGAAAGAAGGTTGGTGATGAAAGTGAAGAGGAGTTAAACGATGATAGGGTGGTTCGAAACAAGAAAATGAAAGCCAAACGAATGAATCTTGGTGAGAGGATCGCATTGAAGAACAAAAGTGAGGAAGAAGACGTCGTTCCAATTCGCAAAAAGAGAAATGTTAAGAATAGAATTGAGAAGGTGGATGAACTTGTTAGGGAATATTCAGTACCAACTGATCTTGTTAGTTTGGATTGGAAAAAAATGAAAATCCCTCCGGTTCTTCCTGCTTCGGAACATGCATTTTTGTTCAAGTTGATGCAACCTTTCAAGGTGAGACACTAATTACTTTAATTTCATCCAAGCTAGAAATCTAAATTCTTTATAATTAATACATTCCTAGTGGCTTGATGATCAATAGATTCAAGGATTTCGATAATGATGGAAGAAAATTTCCGATACAGTGGTTTAAGATGCTAAGAGAAAACTCGGAATTTCATTTTATTTCTGATATTAAGCGATAATTATTAATTTTCAGGCACTACTTCAAGTGAAAGAAGAATTACAGAAAGAACTAACAAGAGAACCTACAGAGGATGAAATAGCTAATGCAACAAACATGCGCCTTTCACAAGTGAAGAAAGCAATAGAAGCTGGTCGAGCTGCAAGGAACAAACTCATAAAGGTAATTCAATGCATTTTCAATTCTTTTACAGCTTCCCTCAACATTATTTAAAATATGAACTGTGTAATATGTTTTCGTTCGCCATAAGTGGTTGTGTACTCTCCTAATTAAGAAATCGTGGTGATATGATCTTTTGCAGCACAATCTCCGACTTGTGTTGTTTGTGATCAACAAATATTTTCCAGACTTTTCCAATGGCCCAAGGTTTCAAGATCTTTGCCAGGCAGGAGTTAAGGGACTTATAATCGCAATTGATCGTTTTGAGCCAAAAAGAAAGTTTCGGCTATCAACCTACAGTTTATTCTGGATAAGACACTCTATCACCCGTTCCATGACCCTCTCAAGCTTCTCGCGTGTTCCCTTTGGACTTGAGTCGGTATGTACTCTCCTTCTTACTAGGCATGTTAATTAATCTTTTGGTTTAGAGTCGGTATGGACTTGAGTCGGTATGTACTCTCCTTCTCACGCGTTCCCTTGTCTCAGCTTTGTGTAACTTCTATTGTTTCTTGAGCAGGTTAGAGCAGAGATCCGAAGGGCTAGAGTTGAGTTAACAGTTGAGCTTCAGAGGCCACCAACAGAGGAAGAAATAGTAGAAAGAGTTCATATATCACCAGAAAGATACCGTGATGTAATGAAGGCGTCAAAACCGCTTCTTTCGCTGCATTCGAGACATCTAACTACACAAGAAGAGTTTATTAATGGGGTCATTGATGATGGCGGCGTTGATGGTGATAATAGAAGGCAACCTGCTCTACTAAGGCTCGCTCTTGATGATGTGGTAACAACTCAACCTCTATAGGTTTTGGTTGATACATACTGCATTACAATATCAATATGTCATTCTATTCCACTTTATTCTTATGATCATAATTGTATTAGTGTGATGAGATTAAGAAGTTTCAGAAGTATCTGATGTTGCTATATGTTCAAATTAGTGTGATGATCATATTTTGTCAACAAGAAATATTTTTTAACTAGTCCTATTTGGTGCCCTTCCTTGATAAGCAGTGCCAATAGTGAATTGTGATCCAGTCCAGTCAATAGAGGTGAACGAAAATTCTTTAGATTTAATTATATTTAAGGGAAATCCTCATGGATTAGCTGTAGAGGCTAAGAAAAATTATAGGCAAAACTATTAAGAAAGATTTAGAGGCCAATGATTTGACTATATACATGATTTATGATAGAACATCATGCATATACTTCTTCAGTGTCCCTTAGCTCACCAACAGAGCTACATTCTTGGGACGCTTGGTTGTTGTTGTTGTTATTACTGCCTCTTATGGATGAGCTTAACAATATCTATGCATAACTTTTGAAGACTTCATAGGAATATATGGTTAGTAATTGTTACCAGTTTGTTAGTAATGCATGTAATTCAACTATATGAAACTGTCATTATCAGTTTTCATAACTAATCTTAGATTTATTTTATTGTTTTCTAGCTTGATTCCTTGAAGCCGAAGGAGAACTTGGTGATCAGACAGAGATTTGGACTTGATGGTAAGGGTGACAGAACGTTGGGAGAAATCGCTTCGAACTTGAACATCTCTAGGGAAATGGTGCGAAAACACGAAGTCAAGGCTCTCATGAAGCTCAAGCATTCAGCTCGACTGGATTATCTTCGTCGTTATGTTGTATAAATCCACCAATTTATATCATCCCTATTCCCCTTATAGTCATACAGTAGAGTTATTATTTGTATCATCACCGGTCATTTAAATACCCACAATCATAATCGTATGTAATTTGTATACACCATAGACTTGAAATCGCATAATGTAAATAATCGCCTATACACGTTACATAAAATGTGTCTTCTTTTTAATGAAAACTAGTACTATACCCGTGCGGATGCACGGGCCCATTGCGTTGCGTGATACGATTACCTCTGTAGCGACCGAAAAATCTAAAAGGATCCTTCGAGGTTTACAATGAAACCACCACTAATATTTATTTTTAGGTAAAATATTGAAAAAATCTTTTAGATGGATAAGGGGGGTTTTGCGGACCAGGTTTAGGCTCGGGAGTCGTTTATGTGGAGGGAAAGTATTAGCACCCTACGACATCCTTCCCAAAGAAGGCTACCTTTAACAAAATGCGTAAAAATTATTAATCTAATATATTTAATTTACCCTTATCTACAAATAAAAAAAACTTGATACATAGTTATTTTTTATACTTTTTGAGAAATAGGAGAGAAATAAATTAAATGAAAAAAAGGGTTTTTATTAATTCACTTGATAGAGGTGGGCCCCCCTCTGCTCCTACGTATCTCATGGTAGAGAATCAAAAGCTACGTAGTTCTTGGTAGAAAACATTTGAGTGTTGGGTATTTTTTAATTAATATTTGTAATAAAAATGGTTTTGATGAGTAGTAAAAATAAATAAAGAAAAACAATTACAAAAACAGAGTAAGTTGTAAAATAGTAATCAGAGGGGTGCAATTAGCAGAAGAGTTGTTGTATAATGAATAAAAGGGGGTGCATTTAGCAGAGCCCCGTTCAGCATTGTTTTTATTTTTGGCCCACAAAGCCGGGTTATATTATTAAAAAGTAGGGGTGCGATAACTTGAATTAAAAATTAATAAAAAAATATAATAGGAAAAAGGAAGTATATAAGGAAACCACAAATCAGCTAACCCTAAATTTCTAATCACTCAACTCTCTCAGCGCCGCACCAACCAACATGGCGAGAGAGAGAGAAACTGCGAAATCAACGGCGGTATCTCCGACGAGAGAGAGAGTTCGTGGAGAGAGCAAATTTCGGGTAGAGAAAGAGAGAGGGGGCCGACGAAGTCTACCGGAGGAGAACCACCACGGGGGTACCGTGGTGGTGCCGGCGACGACGAACGAAAATGGAGGGGGTGCTCACGACGGCGGTAAGGTCGCCGGAGAAGAAGAGCGCACGATGGCGCTAGAACCGATGATGGTCATGACGGTGATGGGCATAGGTGTTGGCGACGGTGTTGGAAAGGGTCAGAAACAAAGGTGGGGGAAAAAGGAGAACGACAGTCATAGGTGGTGGGCTCCGGCCAGCCGTTTCTTGGCCGGCGAAAGCGACGACGAAGGCTACAGCGACTAAGACAGGGGGGTTCACGACATGTTCAGACTGGCTTTGCGACGGCGACAAGGTGGTGACTCGTGGCGGCGCAAAGGGGATGACGACGGCAGTGGTGGGGGAAACGACCACCGTCTACGGTGGTCGAAAATGGTACAATTCTACTTCTCCATTCTTTCTTTTGCTGTTTCTGTTCTTGCCTTTTTTGACTTCTTATTCTCTTCCTTTTTTCTTTAAAACACAACGCTAACTCTAATTTTAACTAAACTTCTTGTTTAATTTTTTTAGAACAGATTAACCAAACCCTAATTTATTGTCCCCAATCTATTTTAATTTTACGACTAATTTCGTTTTCTAACAAAAAAAAAACAGAAACCCTAAATTGTTTTTGAAGTCTCTACAAGACCTATTTTTTTCTATTCGTAATCTGTTCTTAACCTGTCCCTAATTTAATTTCGTTCATGATACTAATACATTTACAGGCCTAACGTTTCTAAAACCTGAAACATCATTTGAATACAATAACAAACAGGAGCTCTATATGTTTAGAGGAACGTAAACCTACCCTTATCCTATTTAATACACGATTTTAAATCCTACCTAGGTTTTTATAACAAAGCTCCTCTAATCCTACCCTATGTTTCTAAACTATTCTGGTAAATAGACAAAGAAAGTATATAAGGGTAAAAACGAAATACCAACCTAAACTCCAGCCTATGGAAATTTTCTTTTGCTTGCTCTACTACTGCTGTTGTCCTCTTACTGTTGTTCCCACTTGTTTAAGAAACTTTTTTTTTTATGCTTAGTGAGTAAGGTTTCAGCGTGAAACCCTAATTTCAACTCTAAAATTCTGTGTTTTTTTGGTATGGATTTCTCCTCTTTTTTACTGTTGATGTTCACAGCATTTATAGTCCAATATGTGTGGTGTAGGTGTGGGTGTTGAAGCAAGGAATCAAAAACTCTTGGGGACAAATTCTGAAGAACAAACAAACAGCCCAGAGGTGGTGGCAAGGGAGTACTAAAAAATTTGGAAAAAAACAAGGGAGCCAGGAGAAGGAGCAAATGGCTCCATTCTTCAAATGTTGCTGCCAGCAACAGTGCTGCAGCTAACAGGGGCGCTCCTGCCCTGTTTTTTTATTTTGTTTTTTTAATTTTTGTACTTTTTGTAATTAATTTTTTTTGTCTACTTGTATGCCAAAGTTGACTTTATATTGTACGATTATTTTATAAAAAAAACTGTTTATAATAAAATAAAATAAAGCATTAATTCCAATCTGGTTTTATTATTATATTTTTCTATAGCAATAATAATAATAACAAATTAAACTAAATAACTATAATCATAATAACAATAAATAATTAGCACCAAGATAAACGTTCGTATACGACGAGACACGAACGCGCTTCCGCGATGAGAGCAAAGATGCGTGCATAATTAATAACATGTGGCACAGCGAGAACAAAAATGCGTGCACGATTAGAAGCGACTCTCGTGCGAATTAAAACGGTTTGCATCAGTCTAACAGACAAAATTAGGGTATGACAGATGTCCCTCTTTATTTATATTTTGCTCGAAAATTTGAAGGCTTTTTTTTTAAACGTTGAATTGTAGGTGCCTCGAGGGATAGGATAGCTGGCTCAGAGTTTTAACGTTGCTCCGTACCCAAGGTGGGGTTCGAACCCCCGACCTTGGTTAAGGGAGGATCAGCCCCAACCGCTGAACCCCACGCTCTGGGTTTGTTAGATAGTAGATTATCAATAAAAAATAATTGTTTTAAATATTAATTAGTAAGTTAAATAGTCATTAAGTCTGCTTATTTTTTAGATAATAGGTTTATAGTAGTAGGCTTCAAAAATTTTAATTATCAATGACAAATATTAATCTCGTGCTTTTTTTATATATCAGTGCAGTTATCTCGTAGTTTCACGTGATTATTTTAGTTGATTAGTAGATTATAGTAGACTATTGCAGTTATCCCGTGTTTTTTTAGATAGTAGGTTTATAGTAGTTTTCCAAAATTATAATTATCAATGGTAAATATTAATTATAAATTGTCAAAAAAAATTATAAATATCAATAGTAAATATTAATCCCGTGTTTTTTTAATTATAAATTGTCAAAAAATTATAAATATCAATGATAAATATTAATCCCGTGTTTTTTTATATATCACTACAGTTATCCCGTGTTTTTTTATTTATCAGTGCAGTTATCTCGTAGTTTCAATTGATTATTTTAGTTGATTAGTAGATTATAGTAGATAATAAAAATTTGATATTAGATTATCAATAAGAAATATTTGTTTTAAATATTAATTACTAATTTAAATAGTCATTAAGTCTTCTTGTTTTTTAGATAGTAGGTTTATAGTAGTAGTCTTCAAAAATTTTAATTAAAGTAGTGTCTGTATAAGTTTAGAAATTTAGTTAAAAGAATTAAAGTGAAGTGATAAGAGAAAGAGAATAATTATTTATGAGAAAAGTAAAGTAAAAAGAAAAAATAGAAGAAAGAAAGTGTAAAAGAAAAGTGAAAAAGAGGAAAGAGAGTGTAAAAAGAAAGAGGAAAAAGGAAGAAAGAGAGTGTAAGAGAAAAGTGAAAAGTAATAAAGAGAGTGTAAGTATAAAGAGAAAATAAAAGAAGAAATAGAGTGTAATGACATTTTTACCCTCAAAAATTTGAGATGTCTTTTAGATAGAATGAGGGTATTAGTAAAATCATATGTGGTTTAGTTGTATAAATATAGTGTAAATACATTCTAAAATATACAATATATTTTAATGGTTAGTTCTTCCTGTGTCTGGTTAATACATTTGCACGCCCGTAAGGCCTAGTACAACTGATAAAGTTAAAGTTGTTATGTTAGATATTTTTTGTGGTTACTCGAATTTGAATTCAGCATCTCCACCGTGTGTATAAGTTTATTGATGGCGCTTCTCATTCCGTCTCCAAGACTCAAAAAAACATTCGCACAATAAACAACAGATGGTTTCATATATATGATCCAGTCTGGGGTTTTCATCCGGAAGAAAGAAAGACAACAAGCAATCAACAGATTTTTATTTTCACCTTTTTTAGGGTGTAATTGTCTACAACAAATTTTATTTTGAATGGAAAAGGAATGAAAAAACCTTAATAGATTATTGACGTAACTTCTTTTTTTATTTGTAATTATTACTCATATTTTGATTTTTTTTGTCTTTCGTTGAACATTGGCCCTATAGATCCAGGCTTCAGGATTTAACCACTAAGACTCGTCCAGCGTAGCTTCATTGCTAGACCTACATTTATTTTGGGCATTTGAATTGATATCTCCACCTTTCAACTTAATTAAAACACCTCTTCTTTTTCACTTAAAAAACTAAAATCTAACCCGTTAAACTAATTATCTTCCCCGCTACTTTCACCGTCACCGCCATTTTAACCATCTCTGCAACGAACGCAACCTTCCTCCTTCACTTGCCACTCCAGTCATTTCTCATATCCGTCACCACTCACCACCATCCCCCACCTCCTTATTGCATTTGCTAGGCAACTCTTTATGTTTTCCGCTTACTCGAAAATTAAATTTCAGATGCATCTGAAAATTAAGACCTATTTGATTGTGTTTTGGTTTTTAGTTTTTGAAAACTGTTTCATAAACCAATTTTTTAAAACTATTTTTAAGAAAAGAAATAAAAAAAAAACTTGTTTGGCAAGCTATTTTTAAAAACTATTTTAAAGATGAGAAAACTAAAAAACTTGTTTGGTTTAATTGCTTTCAAAATATGTTTTAAGAACTAAAAAACTGAAAACTTGTTTGGTATACTTGTTTTCATTATTCTTTATTTAATATGTTTATTTTAATTTGAATATAGTTAGAAATATTTTTAATGTAATAATTATTATATTAAATAATAATAACAAAGTAAGAAGTACACAATACATTTTTAGCTTGATTTCATTTTTAGTCTCTGATATCACAAATCTGTAATTTGTTTCTCAATCGCTTTGATCTGCTTAAACCCGGATGAAACTGCACTGAATTGGAGACAGTTTCTGGTCATGGTTTAACTAGTTGAGTCGTTCGATTGGTTCACATTTTTTAAACACCGATGAAAAGCTCAAATCCAAAATGTCTCCAAGGGAAAAACAACCTTCAAATTCAACAATGCCAATCTGTCCACTCACTCGAGGTAAGGCTTCATGTACATCGACCTATCGAGTGGTTTCAACTGCTCACCGAAGAACTTTTTAATGGTGTCAACTATAAGATTTGAGTCCAAGAGTTGGGACCTCAAGGGCCTAGGTTCGGTTGGAACAGTTGGTCACAAAAAAAATATAATATAAATATTAATCCTCATTAGTAGTTTCTCACAAAAAAAATTAATCATCAGTAGTAGTAACCTCCGTACATAAATATTATTTAAAAAAAAAATGAAAGTTTTCCATTATTACTTTTTTTTACCAAAGAAAGTTTTCCATTTCTATCATTGCATGAATCGATCCCCTTATTTAAAAGAGAATGTCATATCCTAATTTTGTCCGATCAATTAAAATCCAAAAATTCTTGTTCTCGCTGAGTCACATATCGTTTTAGACGCGCGTGTCTTTGGCACTCTCGTACAACGATTGTTCGATGTTTGTTTTATTTTATTTCGTTGTTGTCTATCGTTATCGGTGCAAAAAAAATAATAATAAAACAATAAATAAAGAAATCTAATAGTCAAAGTTTTTTCCTTGTCATATAACATAGTTTCTCTTTACACACATGAACCAAAAAAAAAGCAAAACAGCAAAAATAGTACCAAAAATAATACAAAAAATTTAAAAAAAAATACAAAACTTCAAAAAAGGAAAAAAGAGAAGGAGGGCGCAGCAAGCTGGCTGCTTGCCCTAGCTAGGGTTTCCCCTTGGCTGTCCTTTTTGATTCCCGGTCCTTCCTTTGACTGTTCTTGGTGTCAGCTCTTGTCCTTTTTATTCCCCTCAAAGATGTTGTCCTTTTGATTCCAATTTTTGCCCTAATTGTTGACAGTCCTCAGCACCTCATCCATCCACCTATAAAATAGCAAACACAGCCACAGAGTAGGGGACAATCAACAAAATTGACACCCAAAATACACAAAATTCAGAGCAAAAAAACATTAGGATTCCACACTGAAACCCTAATCATCAAATTAACACCTAGAGATCCAGAACCGAAACAGCAGCAGAGTAGAAGAAGAGCAGCAGTGAGCATTCAGAAGCAGTAACAGCCAGCAGAAGGGAAATTTTCAGAGGCTGGAGTTTGAGTTTGAGTTGGTATTTTTACCAAAATAGTTTAAGAATATGAGATGTAAATATTAAACAAAATAATAGTAGGTTCGTGTTACTCTAAGTATGTAAATAAACTACTGTTTTTGTTTTAAAATATTGGTTTGTTAGAAAATATTAGACCTGTGAACAGATAAACCGTGAACAGAACATAGTAATAAATTAAGATTCATTTTGTTTATACTGTAATTAGATAGTTAACAGGTTCTAAAAAATAACAACAACGAAATCAGTAACTTTCGAAACAGTTTTAGAAAGTTAGGATTATGGATTAACTTATTTAGGCTTGTAAATAAGAAACTGAAGCATGGCTTTCGTTTTTTAAAAAAAATCAGAATATTAACTACAGTAAAAATTGGATTTAGGAATAGAGATCAGAAAAATACAGAGAAGAAGAAAAGATATGTATATAAAAAATGGGATCTGAACATACCTCCGACCACCACGTACGGTGGTCGTAAGCCGTGCACCACCACGTGTCACCGTCGCGAACCCCCTCGCGTCGTTCTCCTCGATGTCGTTCTCCCCAAACGGTTGTCGTTGCAAAACCAGACCCATCGCCATTGATATCAGTGGAAACCACCACCATCGTCGTCGCCAGAGACGATGCGAATCTCTGCTTCCCATCGTCGTAAAGTCTCTCTCTCCCACCACGGCGAACCAACGCCACGACCACAGAACCCAACCACACCACCAACAGAAACCAGATCAGAGAAATAGTGGACCGGATTTGCGAGGGAGAGGAGTACGAACGGTGCTAAGAGAAGGAGGAAAACGAGGTCACGATTGAGAGAGAGAGAGATTCGGTTTGATGTTTATGGTGGAGGAGAGAAGGAGGCGGGATTAGGGTATGGGAAAGGAAGAGAAGGTGAAGGTTTGGGTTGCGATGGTGGCGAAGGAAGAGGGAGAGAGAGGTTCGGTTGGAGGCATCGCGACGGTGAAGAGAAAGATTAGGGTTAGAGGGAGAGAGTGACGGCGTCGTTGAGAGAGGGAAGAGGAGAGGGAAGAAATTGAGAGTGGTGGAGGAAAGAGGGAGAGAGGGATTCGGTTTACGGTGGTGAAAGAAAAGAGGAAACGAAAATTAGGGTGGAGAGTGAGAAGAGATACGATGCCGTGAGAGAGAAGAGGATTTAGGGTTTGGAAAATTAGGGTTTCGTTTTTAGTTAGGCTTTTATAGTGGTTTTTGCGCCTACTTCGTGCACCCCCTCCATTTTCTGCGTGAAACCTGTTGTGCGAAAAGTAGTTTGTGCAAGTATACACAATCGCAATAAGTAATACAATGATTAGTAAAGATCGTTCCCACGGAGATTGTTGAGTTTACTTCTATATTTAAATTAGTAATTTAGCTAGTGAGAAAAACAAGTAACAAATACAAGTTGTCAACAAGTATTGTCATTGTGATTAACATAAATGTAAATAAACAAGTAAAGAAAGTTCAGGAGTAAGAAAAAGTGAGTTGGATAGTTCATATGTTATATAAATTCCCAAGAGTAGTGTTCTATAATATTAGATGCTGTAGCGTTAAGCGCTGTAGCGCTACAAGGTCAACAGACGCTGTAGCGGCATGGTGGCGTGCCTTTCAGTCACTATCGTCAGGGCTATGTTACAAGACTCCTATGTCTAGGCTCTAAATAAGTTTTACCCCTGTATATTAAGATCTTACAGCATGCAGCTTATGAACTATTACTCCCCTATGTCTAGGGTTAAGTAGTACTTCCTTTAAATGTCTTTAAAGGGTTTTTCATTCATATCATTCCTTGAGTTCTCTTTGTGAACCATGTCTGTACCCACAAAGCCCCCTTATTTTAGTTGATCATTCCCAAAACAAAGTTGAAAGCATTTTGACACAAGGAATGAAACGCAAACATCATAATATTATATAAAAGCTACTCAAGGTTCATTACAAACATAAGAACAATCCAACCACAAAAGTTTAGCTCATGACAAGCTTCACCAAAACAACATAAACTAAAAAGATTATGTTACCGTATGTGAGCAAGAGAAGAATGTTTACAAAAGGTGTACTCCAACAATCCCAAGTCATACACGTTGAATGATGCTATGGCGTGAGCAAACCGTAGGTGTGATACTAAAACTAAACTAAAAATAAAAGCTTCAATAATGGAGGATTAATGGAGGAATACTAGGTGTTAAGTAGTTTTTCTCCAAGTAACTCTCCTTATTTCGAAATCCATCATGTGAGGAAGAAGAAGTGAGATAGATATTATCCACATCTCATAAAGTGGCTTTACAAAAAGGGCAATGATGAAACTCATAAAGACAAGGTCAGTTGCATCCCTAAATCAAACAATTTTTCAAAAATGTTCTTAGCGGGCCAAACTTTCAGATTCACATTCTCTCTCACACACACACCATTGTTTTTCACAACATCTAAAATTATTACTGCTCAATTGTGAGTGTGTGACTACTAGGCTTAGTTTAGCTCCTAGCTAGTTTCAACATTTCTCCTAGCCTTGGAAAGATTGGCCTTCTTTTGGTTTAGCCAAAGAATTTTTCAAAAAGGAGAGTAGACTAACAACTTCACAAAAGACTTGAGGGGCTTCAAAGCACAACAAAGGGCTTGATTAGGCATTTCAGATCTTTGGCTAGTGCACTAACTATTGATTTGGTGATTTCTCAGCACTATAGCGTTAGATACTATAGCACTGGCTACTTGATGAATAGTTTCAGCTGCAATGCCCTCATTACTGAACTCCTTATTTGCATTTCTATCTTTTTTTTATTTTTTTATTTTATTTTCTTTTTCATCTTTTTTTTATATGCATTTTTGGAACAGTTCAGTATTTGTTTCAGGCAATTGTAGCTTTTTACAGGACCATTTGTACACTTTGGGTCCTATTGCACTAACCATCCTATAGTCTTCATCCCTAGCCTTAATATAACCGATGCACCCCCAAACTTAGCATCAAATGCTACTCTCAATTTTTAATAAAAACTTGACTAAACCTTGGTGAACCAGGACTAACTTCAGCATCAGATCATCCCTAGCTAATTAGGTTCCTTGCTAAGCCTAGAGTTTTGTGTAGAAGCAGCAATAAAACTAGTCATTGTTCAAACAAGGCTACTCTACTCACAACACATAATCATCATTAAATTTAGCCCAGGAAGAAACATATCCTATTATTGAAAACTAGGAATTGCAACTGATCATGCTTTTCATTCAACAAACATAACATTAACATTTCACATATAAAATTAAACACATTTAAGGTCCTCTCCCCAACTTAAGACCTAGCAGTGTCTCCACTACTCATGCAATTCTAATAGGAGAGGCCTATGACTAAAACTCAACAGAATTAAAAACAACAACAATAAAACTCTAAACATACTGTTAGATGCAAGAACAGACGCTATAGCGCCTAACAGGTTTATTGAAAATAGACAAACAACATTTTTTTTATTTTTTATTGTTTTTAAAGAAGGGTTAGAGTACTGTTTGCTAACCCAGATTTGAGCCTATTGCTTGCTCTGGTGGGCACTGTGGTGGCTCTGCTACTGGATTTTTTTTCTTTCCTGCCGCTACAACGCTAGGCGCTGTAGCCTCATTCTGGGGATCCTCTGCTTCCATGTAAGTTTTCATCTCAGCCAGCTTTTCTGCTGCTTCCCTCTCTGCAGAAGATCAGGAGTATTCTCCTCAGATGCAGCTTTTTGCGGGGACTTGGCTTTAGGCGCTGTAGCATCAGCCGCTACAGCGCTAACTGGAACTTCTTCTAGTGGATGGTCATCTGCCAACTGGGTCCCAGGGTTTCTCCTTTGGTGGCTTCTTTTCTCACTTCACAAAATTCACTCCTGCACAAAAGAAAAATTAAAAACACAAAAGAAGTTAATTTAAGAACCTTGGGTTGCCTCCCAGGATCGCTTTGTTTAAGAGTCATCAGCCAGACTACGTCTTGTGGTAGGTATCTTGGGCTAATGGCGGCTCTCGTGTAGGAGAATTAGGTTCCTCCACAACAGATTTAGGTACCATTGGCCTCTTTTTGGATGTCCACCATTTTTGTTCTTATAGCTTTTTTTTTGTGCTACAGCAGATATTGTTGCGTTAAAAACACACTTAGAGCAAGTGTACTCTTTCGCAGAAGTAGTATAAAAGATTATCGTGTCCACAGGGATTAATTAGCAAGTACCAAACTAATTGAGATTATTTATTATTTAGACGAACAAATATTTGAATTGTAATGGAACAAATAAAAAATTAAATAAATAACAATAATAAAATGCAAGAATTAATTCAATGGAGAGAGGTCTAGGGTCACGTTTTCACTTGCAAGCTTCGATTCCCCTATGTCTAATTCCTACTTGAATTCCTTTAGTTTATTTAATCACCAATCCCTTTACTAAAACTATTAATCCGTTTGGTCATTCGTGATTAATATTCTTTTTCCTAAATTAACCCTTGTTTGGTCATGCAAGAATTTAAATTCAAGAAAAGCATAAAGAGCAAAAAGGTTGAATGATTGGAAGACTAAATTAACATTTGGTCATGCATTAATTATATATAGTTTCAATTATCCTATAGGTCCATCAACTAATTGCAGTACGGTCGCTGATCAACTAATTGATTATGAGCATGCATATGGTAGCTAATCCTAATTATGTGATAAAAACAATAGGACAATATTAATCAAAATAAAAATAGGAATTCAAACCAGAAATTAGAACATAAAAAGGTCTCTAATCATGCAAGATTCACCTAAGACCCTAGAAGAGGATTTAGCTATCCAAAATCATAAAGAACAATAAAATAGAAATTAGAGTCATGGATTACAGAGATAAAAATAACCCAGAAATTAGAGAAATTATTATTCTGAGTCTCCAGTCTCCTCTTTCTGCTCCAAAGCTCTCTCACAGTGTCAAGAACGGGTACGCAAAACCTACTTCTCTCCTTGCCGGCGTTACTGTTGGTGCGCGGCTACTGTTGCTGCGTTGTGCGGCTATCCTTTTAATTGTGAATAATTGCGGCTCACGTTTTTCCTTGAATTGCCGTCCTCTCTCAATTCATTGTTGTTGCCTATTTATCATTGAATTAGGTAACGTGATTGCCAATCTTCCATTTCTTAATGGGCTTCAACTTTCTTCTATCAAACAACTCATTGAAACAACTTCTTTAGTTATCTTCTTTTCTACAAAGTAAATAGCAATTTGAGTCACTTATTTATTTAGATAATAATAATAGCTCTAAAAATGACTCAAAAGTGTCTCTAAAAATGCACTAAATTGGAGCTTATCAACTCCCCCACACTTAACCTTTGCTTGTCCTCAAGCAAATTTTCTGGCTCAAGAAATTTTTCAAATAAATAGAGGCAGCCAAGTAAGATATCCACAATTAGAAGCACAATGACAGACAATAGACAATATAACACATATGAGGTGTCAAAAGGTTGCCCAATTAGAGGCTCATGTCCCTGAAGAATACATTTCTGTGAACAAAGGCACTCGCTCACAATCTCTCTAAGTGTTTAGGGACTAGGGAAATATACACTCAAGTTTCCATAAAATGCACATTACCATATGCTTGTAATTTGACCAAATCTCCACTAAATAGTTCACATGCATGCAAAAGATGGGGTTTTATGGGTTGTAATGGGGCCAGAGTGAATTCATGCAGGGTAGAAAATAAGAAAGAATGGATAATCAATGGGCTAAAAACAATAAACAAATAGTCACATTTGAAACCAAATATGGAGCTCCTATTTATTTTACAATTTTTGCCCAAACTCCAAATTAGTTTCACTTCCTTCTTCACTCTTTTTCTATTGAGTCAGCTCTTTTTGATTTGCTTTTTGCTCTTGAGAAGACCCTTTTTTTTTGGATTTGCCCTTTGGCTCTTTCGTTCTTTTGATGTGCCTTTTCCTTCTTCTTGCTTTCCTTTGTTCTCTTTTTTTCTTTCCAACTTTTCATTTTTCTAGAGGAAAAGGTACTTGTAACCACATTAGCCACTCTTATTTTGTTTTTATGTCCCGATGAGATAGACAATTGAAATACAAGACAAAATTGTAACTTTCAATAGTTGCTCCAAATTTAATTTCAAATGGTTACCACAAAAAAAGAAAAAATTATATCTGGGTACCAAAGAAAAAATATAACGATTAGGCTCAAAGGGGGCAACTAATGGATAAATTCAACAAACAACTCTGAAGCCAGAAAAATACCTAAATTCCCCAAATCTTTTTACATGATGCAAATCAATTTTCGCCTTGAAATGGTCAAGACACAAATTCTAGAATGTAGCAAATTGGGAAACACACTCATACTAAGAGAAGGGGTAAAAATATATGATTTAGTATCAATCCCCTTATGAAAGCTCAGATCTCACATTTAGAAGCTAGTTCACAAAAAGTACTCAACAGAGACAAATGCTAATTATCGGCTTCCTAAGGACAACCTCATAGTTACAATTAAGCACAAGTCTGTCAAGTAAATTGATTATGGGATCCCCTAAAGGCAAAATCTCTATTTTTTTCAGTTTCTATATCCAAAACTAGCCAGAAAAAATGCTATCAACATATGTAGTGGGTATATGCATTAATAGAGATGAATTGACAAAGTTAAACTCTCCTCCCCCACACTAGCATAAAACATGGTCCTCAATGCAAAATATCAAATTGGCACAAAAATAAATAAATGAGAGAGTAAGAGTGACTTCCCTGAGAGAGCTTGTAGTCTGAGCTTATTCCTAAAAACAAAACAAAACAAAACAAAAAGAAAATGAAAATAACTGAAAATAAAATAACTGAAAATAAAACACAGGTTGTCTCCTGCGAAGCGCTTGTTTAACGTCATGAGCCTGACGATAGTTGGTGCTCAATCTGGGGGCTCTCCAAGAGCAAATTTTACATCTAACGCAGTACACCTTGTTGAACCAAGGGTAAAACAGTCCTTTATTTTGAATGATAACAAATTACATATATCTACTAATCTTTCACATTGAGCAAAGTGCAGGACTTATTTTAAAAGGAAGAAGACTCAAAAAGGAGAAGCTTGAAGAAGAAGCATCATAAGAAGTTCAAAACCCTATTTTGTGTCTAAGCCTTTTTCTTAGGACTCTTTGTAAAGGTCCTATCACCTAAAGTGTGTGACACTTTAGATATTGAGAGAGATGATCTTTTCTAATCATACATGATGCATAAAAATAGTTTTGAAAAAATATTTCACAAAACTGCATGCATGCATAAGGTGGCAAGTTGAAAAAAAATATTTTTTAGGAAAGCTTGGAATCGATTTCCAACCCATTTCATAGGCCTTGGAATCGATTCTCAGGACCTCCTATATGGCCTGAAAATCGATTCCTTCATGTTTCCAAAGGGCCATGAATCGATTCCCATGTCTTCCAAAAAGAAAAGAATCGACTTCCTATTATTTCAACTAGCCTAAGAATCGATTCCTCCTATTTCAAATGAACTAAGAATCGATTCTCAGGACAACCATATGGCCTGAAAATCGATTCACTCCTTTCTTCATAAACAATGAATCGATTCCCTCTTTTTCCAAAACATCAATGAATCGATTCCTTTCTTATTTCAACTAAACAATGAATCGATTCTTTTATTTTTTTAAAGGCAATGAATCGATTCCTTCACATTTTAACTTGGTCTATGAATCGATTCTTCACCTATATTAAATGTTTGTCAAAAAATTTCAACGGTGCCTAAGCCTATAAATACATAGGTTGAGCTTCACCTTCAGACAACACCACTGCTCACAATTTCTTCTCTACTCTCTCATATTCGAATCTCTATAGATCTATTGCTCCTCATTGTTTTATTTTTTATAAGCTTTTGATTTTAAATTGTTATATCTTTTTTCAAAAGCTGTTTATAGATCTAGATCTGAGATCCTGTGCTCCAACTGTTTTGAATCTTGTTTTTCAAAAAGCTTTGTTTTTAAATCATATCTATATTTTTAAAAGCTTTCAAGCAACCTCAACTTCTATTGTTATATCAATTTTGAAGTGGTTGCAAAAGCAAGATCATCCCTCATCTTATAGAGCATCTATAAAATCCTAAGATCACTCATCTCTCTCAGTTTTTAAACTGACTCATTCTCTGAAGTGATTGGATCATAGAACTTTATTGTGTAATTTATTTTAAGGTGTTTTTGAAATCCTGAGCTTTGTACTTGGGTCTCTCAATCAAGGGATTGAGTTGGTGTTTTTGAAATCCTGGGCTTTGTACTTGGGTCTCTCAATCAAGGGATTGAGTTGGTGTTTTGAAAACCTGGGCTGTGTACTTGGGTCTCTCAATAGGGTTATTGAGTTGGTTTAGAAATCCTTAGCAAGAGTGCTTGGGTTCTCAATTCAGGGGAATTGAGATTCACTTATATTGGGGTCGACTGTTTGTATCAAACTCTCTTCAATATAGTGGTTACTAAGTCCAAGGGTTGAAAAGCCTAAGGCCGAGGACGTAGGGGTTTTATCCCGAACCTCGCTAAATTGCTGTGTCTCTCTCTCTTCTCTATCTCTTTATATTTTGCACTTTATTTGCTTATAATATTGATATTATCATATACTTGATTTAACTGCTTATCATACTCTCAATAGAACTGTGCAAATATATCATATTGTAATCTTATCCAGATCTCTCTATTTTATTGCTGTATACAATATTGATCTGTCCATTATCTCATTCTACTCCTCTTCTCCTTCTATATTGGTCAAATATTATTATTCCGCATTTAATCCAAACCAATATCGAAAAAGTTTTTTTAAATTGAAAAAAGAATCCATTAATCATCTATAACCTTATTCACCCCCCTCTAAGGTTACTTTATAGACTCTCAACTCTAACAAGTGGTATCAGTAGCTAGGAATTGCATATTAGAGCTTTACATCTCGCAATTCTAAATTTATCCTTTACATATCTGTAATTATGGGTTCTTTCATGAAAGAAGGAATGTCCTCTAATAGGCCTCCTCTATTTGATGGTACTAACTATGATTACTGGAGTAGTCGTATGAAATGTCATGTGCAGGCAATTGACTTCACTCTATGGAGAATCATAGTGGATGGTCCTCTAATCCCGATGAAGATCAAGATCACAAAACCAGGTAATACTGATGGTGACATTTCAAAAATTCAAGCCACCGGCAAAGCTGAAGAAGTACCGGTGGAAGACATCTACACCATCGACCTGAGTGAGTTAAGAAAATCTGAGCTTGACAAGATATCCCTAAATGCAAAGGCCATGAATATCCTTCATCTATCACTCTGTGAAGAAGAATATGGTAGAGTAAAAGGGTGTCAAAGTGCAAAGGAAATCTGGGACTGCCTACAAGCCACTCATGTCGGGACAAGCCAGGTAAAAGATACTAAAATTAGAATTCTCACCTCTGAATATGAAAGTTTTAAAATGAAAGAAGGTGAGTCTGTCGCAGCAATGCATCAGAGATTAAATTTAATTGTAAACAACTTGAGGGCCTTAGGAAAGAAATACACCAACAAGGATTTGAATGGAAAGATCCTTGAATCCTTAATTGGTGATTTCTTCCCTAAGACTTGTGCTATAACCGAAGCCAAAGACATTGGCACTTTACCTCAAGAAGACCTTATTGGATCATTGCTAGCATTTGAGGTAGTTCTGGCTGCCAAAAAGAATCAAGAAAAAGAAACTGTAAAAGAGAAGAAATCTCTTGCCCTTGCTGCTAAAACTTCTAAAGTAGCAAGGAAAGAGGTTGAATCTGAAGAAGAAACCGATGATGAAGATATGGCTATGCTTGCCAAAAATTTCAAAAAATTTATGAGATTCAAAAAGTTTGGAAAGGGTGACTTTTCAAAGAAGTCCGGGTACAACAAAGAAGACAGGTATGAGAAAAAGAATGATCAACCAAGATGTTTCGAATGCAACAAACCCGGTCACATCAAAGAAAACTGTTACAAGCTGAAATCTAAGCAAAAGAAAGCAATGAAAGCAACATGGGACAATACAGACACTGAAAGTGAAACCGAAGAAGAAGAAGTTGCAAATGCTGTCTGCCTCATGGCAAAGAACACACCTCCTGAAGCAACATGGGACAATCTCAGCACTGATGGTGAATCAGAAGAAGATGAGCAGACCGACAATGCTGTCTGCAGCATGGCAAATGATACATCAAAGGTAAGCCTTAACTTTTCTAGTCCCTCTACCTCCTCTATGCATGATGATATGATTGATAATGACTATAGTAGTCACGATCTGAGTGAAGCTTTTGAGGCTCTATATTTCGAACACGAAAAACTTTTGTTAAAATCCAAGAAACTAACAAAGAGCAACAAAAGCCTATCCACTCAAATCGAGACTCTTGAAAGTGAAGTCACTAGATTAAAGAATGAACTACACAAATCAGTCAACCTTGAATTTCGAGAACTAAAACAAAATTTTGAAAAAGTCAAGGTTGAAAATGAATTTTTGAAAGAATCTTTGAAAAAGTTTGAGGTTGGTGAAAAGACCTTGACCTAGTTGCTTCACTCTCAACATCAATATGTTGATAGGAGAGGTATTGGGTACCAAGGAAATTCCACCACCCCCAGCTCAAACAAAAATATCACCTTTGTAGCTTCTACCTCTAATCATAAACCTACTATCTTCAAATGCACATATTGCCAAAAGGGAAACCATAGCTCTTCTTCATGCCCTATCCGTAAAATATGTGAGCTTGGAACCCTTGTACCTGTTTGGAAGAAACCAAGGTGGATTGTGAAAGCAAACCCCTTGATGACTAACTCCCAAGGACCCAACAAAAAGGGTACCTCGTGCTAGGTGTTAAACAATTCTTTTGCAGGTTGGTCCCTCAGCTAAAAAGAAAAATGTGTGGATGGTTGATAGTGGTTGCTCAAGGCATATGACTGGTGATGCTTCACTGTTTCTAAAATTGAGCAACAAAGCTAGTGGATCTGTAAAGTTTGCCAACAATGAATCTGCTCAAGTAATAGGTAAAGGTTGTGTGGGTAAGGAAAACACAATTAAAATTAAAGATGCTTTATTAGTTGATGGCGTTAAATTTAACTTACTAAGTGTTAGTCAACTATGCGATAATGATTTTGATGTGCACTTTTCTGTTGATAAATGTGTTATCACCCACCTGACTTCTAAACTCTACATTACTGGCTTTCGAGAAAACAATGTATACTATGTTGATTTTGATAATGTAAGTGATGATATAGTATGTATGCCTACCTTGATTGATGATATGAATTTGTGGCATAGACGCTTAGGGCATGCTAGTATAGAACATCTATCTAAGTTAAGTAAGAATGAGCATGTTAGAGGTCTACCTAAATTGAAATTTGAAAAAGGCCAATTATGTGATGCATGTCAACTTGGTAAAATGCACAAAACCTCTTTTAAATCAAAACCTGTTATTTCCACCAAAAATGTGCTTGAACTGCTACATCTTGATTTGTTTGGTGAAATTGATGTCGTAAGTCTAGGAGGGTCTAAGTATGTCTTTGTTATTGTTGATGATTATTCTAGATATACTTGGGTTATCCTACTTGCAAATAAAAGTGATGCTTTTAACGAGTTTGCTAAGTTGTGCAGAAAGCTACAAAATGAGAAAAACTTAGCCATCAAAGAAATTAGAAGCGATCATGGAGGAGAGTACGTAAATTCATCATTCAAGACTTGGTGTGAAAAGTATGGCACTCATCATAACTTTTCAGCTCCAAGAACTCCTCAACAAAATGGTGTAGTTGAAAGAAAGAACAGAACTATACAAGAGATGAGCAAGACAATGCTGAATGAGCACAACCTTCCCAAATACTTCTGGGGTCATGCAGTGGATACAGCGTGTCATGTACTAAACCGTGTATACTTAAGGCCATCTCTCAACAAAACACCATATGAGCTGTGGAATGGTAGAGCTCCAAACATTTCATACTTCAAAGTCTTTGGAACTGCTAATGATGAGGATGAAGTGATTGAAGTGATCAAAAATAGATCACCTGAAACTAACAGTGAAAGTGTAGAAGAAGCCGAGGAGGAAGCTGAATCTCAAGAAGAAGTTATAGTGGAACGAGAGCCCCAAGACATTGATGAGCATCTCCATGGAAGAACTCACGATGATCTGCCCAAAACATGGAAATCAGTTCGAGATCATCCCATGGAGCAAATTATTGGTAGTCCATCAAAGGGGGTAACGACTCGCTCTTCTCTTAATCTTTTATGCTTTCATAGTGCTTTTGTCTCTCAAATAGTTCCAAATAATATCAAGGAAGCTTTAAATGATCCAGAGTGGGTTTTGTCAATGCAAAAAGAACTTGAACAATTTGAAAGAAATAAAGTTTGGCACTTAGTTGAAAAACCGGTCGATCGGACCATCATAGGAACTAAATGGGTTTTTCGCAACAAACTTGACGAAAATGGAACAATTTTATTAAACAAAAGTCGTCTAGTAGTTCAAGGTTTTAATCAAATCGAAGGGGTGGATTTTGAAGAAACTTTTGCTCCTGTGGCTAGATTGGAGTCCATTAGGATAATTTTGGCATTTGCCTCCTACATGGATTTCAAACTACATCAAATGGATGTCAAAAGTGCCTTCCTAAATGGTTTCTTAGAAGAAGAAGTTTATGTAAAACAACCCCCTGGTTTTGAAGATTTTAAAAATCCCGATCACGTCTTTAAACTTGACAAAGCCCTCTATGGATTGAAACAAGCCCCAAGAGCTTGGTATGAGAGATTAAGCAAACATTTAATTGCCAATGGTTTCCAAAAGGGTAAGATTGATTCTACCTTATTCCTTAAAACCAAGGGCAAACATATCATAGTAGTTCAAATCTATGTTGATGATATTATCTTTGGATCTACTAATGATGATTTGTGCAAGGAATTTTCTGAGATGATGACTAGTGAATTTGAAATGAGTATGATGGGAGAACTTAACTTTTTCTTGGGACTTCAAGTGAAACAATCAAATGAAGGAATCTTCATATCCCAAACAAAGTTCTCAAAGGAACTGCTGAAGAAATACAACATGAATGACGCAAAAGAAATCAGCACTCCTATGGCAACAGCAACTAAACTAGATAAGGATGAGCAAGGTAAACCGGTAAATGAAGCTATGTATCGAGGTATGATAGGTAGTCTCTTATACTTAACTGCATCCCGTCCTGATATCATGTTTGCTGTTTGCCTGTGTGCTCGATTTCAAGCATGTCCAAAAGAATCACATTTGAAAGCTGTAAAACGGATTCTTAGATATGTTAAAGGGACCATAGACTTTGGTTTGTGGTACCCGAAATCGAGTACGTTTGATTTAGTTGGATTTTCTGATGCTGATTTTGCAGGTTGCACTCTTGATAGAAAAAGTACTAGTGGAACTTGTCATTTTCTTGGTCCTTGTTTGACCTCCTGGTCTAGTAAGAAGCAGAACAGTGTTGCTTTATCCACAGCTGAAGCTGAATATGTGGCTGTTGGAAACTGCGTCGCACAAGTTCTGTGGATGAAACAAACTTTGCAAGATTTTGGTCTAATTTTTGAAAATGTGTCTGTTTTGTGTGATAATACAAGTGCCATAAATATTGCTAGGAACCCTATACAACACTCTAGAACTAAACATATTGACATTAGACATCACTTTATTAGAGATCATGTGTCTAGGGGGAGCATTGAACTAAAATTTGTAGGCACAGATGACCAACTAGCAGATATTTTCACTAAACCCCTAGCCGAAGCTCCTTTTTGTAAAATCCGTAGAGAGCTAGGGATGCTTGACTATGCTAGTTTATGATTTTGTTTGTATTCACCCCACCTCCTTTTTGATGAAAACAAAGGGGGAGAGAATATTATTATGCATGTTATATATGGGGAGAAAATATTATGCTCATGTTATATGTGGTATTGTGCTGATTATTGTTATGCATATGCTTAGGGGGAGCCTTTTTTAAGATTTTTAATCCCTATGCATAATGTAATTTGTTATCATCAAAAAGGGGGAGTTTGTTGAACCAAGGGTAAAACAGTCCTTTATTTTGAATGATAACAAATTACATATATCTACTAATCTTTCACATTGAGCAAAGTGCAGGACTTATTTTAAAAGGAAGAAGACTCAAAAAGGAGAAGCTTGAAGAAGAAGCATCATAAGAAGTTCAAAACCCTATTTTGTGTCTAAGCCTTTTTCTTAGGACTCTTTGTAAAGGTCCTATCACCTAAAGTGTGTGACACTTTAGATATTGAGAGAGATGATCTTTTCTAATCATACATGATGCATAAAAATAGTTTTGAAAAAATATTTCACAAAACTGCATGCATGCATAAGGTGGCAAGTTGAAAAAAAATATTTTTTAGGAAAGCTTGGAATCGATTTCCAACCCATTTCATAGGCCTTGGAATCGATTCTCAGGACCTCCTATATGGCCTGAAAATCGATTCCTTCATGTTTCCAAAGGGCCATGAATCGATTCCCATGTCTTCCAAAAAGAAAAGAATCGACTTCCTATTATTTCAACTAGCCTAAGAATCGATTCCTCCTATTTCAAATGAACTAAGAATCGATTCTCAGGACAACCATATGGCCTGAAAATCGATTCACTCCTTTCTTCATAAACAATGAATCGATTCCCTCTTTTTCCAAAACATCAATGAATCGATTCCTTTCTTATTTCAACTAAACAATGAATCGATTCTTTTATTTTTTTAAAGGCAATGAATCGATTCCTTCACATTTTAACTTGGTCTATGAATCGATTCTTCACCTATATTAAATGTTTGTCAAAAAATTTCAACGGTGCCTAAGCCTATAAATACATAGGTTGAGCTTCACCTTCAGACAACACCACTGCTCACAATTTCTTCTCTACTCTCTCATATTCGAATCTCTATAGATCTATTGCTCCTCATTGTTTTATTTTTTATAAGCTTTTGATTTTAAATTGTTATATCTTTTTTCAAAAGCTGTTTATAGATCTAGATCTGAGATCCTGTGCTCCAACTGTTTTGAATCTTGTTTTTCAAAAAGCTTTGTTTTTAAATCATATCTATATTTTTAAAAGCTTTCAAGCAACCTCAACTTCTATTGTTATATCAATTTTGAAGTGGTTGCAAAAGCAAGATCATCCCTCATCTTATAGAGCATCTATAAAATCCTAAGATCACTCATCTCTCTCAGTTTTTAAACTGACTCATTCTCTGAAGTGATTGGATCATAGAACTTTATTGTGTAATTTATTTTAAGGTGTTTTTGAAATCCTGAGCTTTGTACTTGGGTCTCTCAATCAAGGGATTGAGTTGGTGTTTTTGAAATCCCGGGCTTTGTACTCGGGTCTCTCAATCAAGGGATTGAGTTGGTGTTTTGAAAACCTGGGCTGTGTACTTGGGTCTCTCAATAGGGTTATTGAGTTGGTTTAGAAATCCTTAGCAAGAGTGCCTGGGTTCTCAATTCAGGGGAATTGAGATTCACTTATATTGGGGTCGACTGTTTGTATCAAACTCTCTTCAATATAGTGGTTACTAAGTCCAAGGGTTGAAAAGCCTAAGGCCGAGGACGTAGGGGTTTTATCCCGAACCTCGCTAAATTGCTGTGTCTCTCTCTCTTCTCTATCTCTTTATATTTTGCACTTTATTTGCTTATAATATTGATATTATCATATACTTGATTTAACTGCTTATCATACTCTCAATAGAACTGTGCAAATATATCATATTGTAATCTTATCCAGATCTCTCTATTTTATTGCTGTATACAATATTGATCTGTCCATTATCTCATTCTACTCCTCTTCTCCTTCTATATTGGTCAAATATTATTATTCCGCATTTAATCCAAACCAATATCGAAAAAGTTTTTTTAAATTGAAAAAAGAATCCATTAATCATCTATAACCTTATTCACCCCCCCCCTCTAAGGTTACTTTATAGACTCTCAACTCTAACACACCTTCTTAACATTCTAACCATGTGGTTCACATTGTTCTTTCTTTTTCCACGTGGTGGATGAACTTCAAAGGATGGTGAAATTTTTATTTTATTTCCATCCACCACTATGCTAGGATCCTGCAAAATACGATTTTTTTCCAAAAGGTCCTGCATCTTTAAATCACCAAATTTGTTAGTTTCAACCACATACTCATCAAAATAAGGAGAAGTAAAAAGAGAGAAATTTTCTTCACTAGAGTTTAAAGCTTTTATAACATCATCTTCTTTACCACTCCTTAAAGTTAGCTTTCCCCGGTGAACCTCAATCACAGCATCACCAATGGTTAAAACAATTTGCCCAAAAATTTGGGCTTTCTTCTCTTTCTTCAGATCAAGAACCAATGGATCTTTCTCATTCTCCTCACAACCGCTCTCATTAATAGGATCTTTTGTTTCAATATATATAACTCCCTTCAGTAGGAGCTACTATTTTGATTTGACTCTCTTCAGTAAGAGTCTCCTCATCTTTCTTGAGAGCTTCTTCCTCCAGATTATATTCCATGGAGACACATTCATCTCTCGTAGGAATATTTTCTTTGTATTGCTCAGCTTCTTCATTTTGGGTAGACTTAGTTTGTGAAAGAGTTTCTTGGGCCTCTTGAGATAACAAAGCAATGAGAGTTGAGATTTGACCCTTCAGGCTTCCAAATTCGTTGTTCATGGCTCTAATTTGACCTTCCAAGCTCTCAAAATTTTCATTTGTCTGCTGGATAAATTTGGCCAAGACCTCATCGACATCCGACTTTTCCTCCTCTTGCCCTTGCACTTGTAGTGACTCATAATTATCCAAGTGGGAGGAATAAGGAGGTGGCTCATAGTCATCCCAATAGTCTGAATAAGGTTCATAAGGAGGAGGAGGAATTTGAATCTGGCATTGAGACATATACCAATATGACTTCTCTAAATTTCTTTGTGCCTCTGCCTCTCTAATGTAGTCTCCAAGAGTTTTAACCATGATTTAGATTTTTCTCTACAAAACAAGGTAACTTGCAGTGGTCTCTTGGGAAAGTATTAGTAACTTTTTTTTTATATTTTTTTGATAAAATAAAGAAAAAAACAAAATTTAAAATTAAAGCAAAAAATTTTCTAAAGCAATAAAAATCTCTTTCGCTTAATATTGCTAAATTAATCCCCGGCAACGGCGCCAAAAACTTGTTGCGTTAAAAACACACTTAGAGCAAGTGTACTCTTTCGCAGAAGTAGTATAAAAGATTATCGTGTCCACAGGGATTAATTAGCAAGTACCAAACTAATTGAGATTATTTATTATTTAGACGAACAAATATTTGAATTGTAATGGAACAAATAAAAAATTAAATAAATAACAATAATAAAATGCAAGAATTAATTCAATGGAGAGAGGTCTAGGGTCACGGTTTCACTTGCAAACTTCGATTCCCCTATGTCTAATTCCTACTTGAATTCCTTTAGTTTATTTAATCACCAATCCCTTTACTAAAACTACTAGCGGAATGCCCGTGCGTTGCACGGGTTATTAAAATATTTTTTTCTTAAATTTTATGAAGTTTAAACATATAAAAATACATAAATTATAATATCTCTTATATAACTTTATCGAATATATATCTATATATTTATATGTTTTATTATAGTGGTACTATATTTTTCATTATATTTTCATGTTATTTATATTTTATATAAATTTTCTAAAAATATGTAAATGTGAAATAATTTAAATACATGCATAAAAGTTCAGACATAACTTCGTTGTAGCGATTGTCAAGAATATTATAGTTTTAGTCACTTTTATTGTTAAATAATTATATAAATTAGTTAAATATTACTTAAATATTGAATTAATAATAAATTTAAGTCAAAGTGGAAGAGAAGATAAACAAAGACTTGATAACAAATTTTTTTCAAAATATAAAAAAAATTAGTAAAAATTTAATAAATATCACAACGTTTTATATTCAATTGGAATATATTATGTATAGTTCATTTTAAATATATTTGAAGCATTTTTCTTAAATGATAATTAGTATTTTTGAGGGAAAATTATAATTAGTATGTAATGTTTTTATATAACAACTTCAATATTTTATTTGAATATATTACTCATTTCCGCAATAAAGAGACAACTTACACTCATTGTGAATTCTCAAATAAAAAAATCATATAAAAAATTTAAGTAAGGAAATGAACTCTTAAAATGAATTGAAAAATTAGCACATAATTCCATAAGATTCATTACAACCCAGATTTAGAGAGAAGGTTTAAGAAATGTTCCACCTTTGAGGTATAGAGGGTATTGATGGTAGGCAACATAAAAAAGGTACCACAAAAAATTCAGCACAATAATTTGAGGAATATATCCATGAGGCCAAAATTATTTTTAATACTCCAGAGAATAAAGGTACCTAGAAGTTGAAAATTAGAAAAATGCTTCGATTGAAACTAAGAGAGACACAAATGCTTGTAGAAGAACAATGACAATTACAATTGAAAATAACCTATCAAAAGTTGAAACTTAGGTCCAATATGCTAGAGATTCCTTCTTTATGTTTAAATTATAAGTAAATATTTTAATACATAAAAACCTTGAGAAGCATTGTGGAATCTCATTTGGATACAATAAGAGAACATTACATTATAATCGGAAAGAGAATAAAATTTAAATACAAAATGGAACCCAAAGCAATATTAATCCATACCTTATATACATTGTAATAGACATGAAAGATGAAGAAAACTTACTTACAATCTCTTTAATTGAAATTGCTAGTGTAAAGCTCATCATCATATATTTAATCATCATACAAAGAACTCAATCCTAAAATCAAAAGCGCCAAAGAATGTTTAAAAAAATCATTACTTTGGAGTGTGAATATTAATTGAAGAATGAATTCAAAAATATATAGGACAATTCTTACCATAGAGTATGCACTAAAAGACTCTCATGTCATCAAACATGGAAGAGTAAAATATCCACGTGTTAAGAGAAATGTATATATATATATATATATATATATATATATATTATCCACAATCTATTTTAGCGGACTATCCATTGATTTGATAAGATATTCACTTAGTTAGTAATCAAAATTGGGTGGATAATAATTTAACGTATATAGGTTTTGACACCAAAATTCACATGGTGATGTCAAAGTCATCAAATATAACGATAATTTTATCCGAATAAAAAATTAAGATATATTATTCGTCAAAAAGAATAAAGCTTAAATAATGAAGAATCAAATATAGATCTTCCAACACAAAAATAAAAATGTCCGGTGCTATCAATTTAATGAAGAAATACAGTAAATTTCTTGAATTAGAAACTATTTTTTCACTCATATAGATCTTTTAGAATTTCCTTTTCTTCCTTTTTTTTATTACTTCATTTTCTTCTTTTTCTTGCACATTACTTGATTCTTCATCAGCCTGCAACTTGAAAAAATTAAAAGAAGAGGTAGAAAAATGAAGTTGGTACCTTGATTGGAGAAATGGGAAATGAGATATAAAAAACGCAGATAATTAAAATAGGAAATGAGAAAATTGCAAACCTCTAAAGTACTCACTTCAAAGGCTAAAACAACTGATACACTCTTGTTGAAGTCTTGGATGGGGGATTCCCTATCTAACAATCGAAAGAAGAAATAGATAGCAACAAAGAATGAGACCTAAAAGTTGACAATAAAAAGTAAGCACGATAATTTGGAAAACCATAGGACACCCAAATTAATTTCTAATAATTCAGAAAAGTATGAGAACAAAAAGTTGGCAAAAAAAAGCTTAAATTGAAACCAAGGGGGTTTAATTAGCAATCTCTGCCTATGTTATTTTGAACTAAGGTAGAAAGTTGATAGACCTGCACCAAAGCAAACAACTACTTGTGAAAATGTTAAACAAAGGTAGATATGGTACAATGTCTCTTGAAGCACTCTTTATAACATATAAATAGTTGTAGATAAAATGAATTTGAATAGTTAAAAGTTTTATTTTTGACCAAAAATAGTTAAAAGTTTAAAAACCCATTACCATGATAATTAAAACGTAATTACCTAGCCAACTATCCAACTGGATAAATAAATTAAAATGAGTTAAAAAAATTAACCAAGCATTAATTGTTCTAAACCTTTTGATATCTAAAAGGCATGTCAATAGTTTCTTTCATCTAAAAATTGTATCAAGCATGTTTTCAAACTCAAGCATCATGTATATGTATTAAGAGTTCAAGGGTCAGGTGCATGTAATTTTATACAAATAATAACAAATTGAATTAATATATATATATATATATATATATATATATATATATATATGAGAACATTAGGAGGTTTTATGAAACTATTATATATTATATTATATTATAATCTGTTAAATAATCATATATTTTGTTAATTGGTTTTATCAATTTCTATATTCCAATAAGAAAAATATCATTTTCATATTAATATAAAAATAATTAAATAATATTCCACTTAAATCATCATTAAAGTAGTGCCAATTATGTTCTTTCATTAAAATTAATGTCTTCTTTATGAGCAAATTTTAAATAAATATTTTAATAAATAAATTCATGAGAATCATTGTGGAGGCTCCATTGAGTTTCCTTTACACATATATATAGATAAATTTGTAGAATTTTGTGGTCTTAAATTACACAAAAAAAAGAATTTTAATAAAATCAGAATAATAAATTAATAGTTTAATAGTTATTAGTGTATTGACACAAAAATGAAAAATTAATTAATAATAGATGGAAGTTGAATAGTTAGCAATTGATTGTTTTCATTAAAATTAAACTCTTCTTTATGTCTAAATTATATATACATATTTTAATATATAAAAATCTTGAGATAAATTGTGGAGCTTCCTTTGGGGTTTCCTTTATATATAGATATATAGATAGATGATGTGGCTATTTAGTGGCTGAATTCTATAACGGTTGTATCAATTAAAGATAAATTATATCAAATAAAAAAATTAATAATACGTAGGATGGGAGAATTTTTTTTTGGTTAGGTGACTATTCATTTGATGGCCATAACCTTGTAAAGAAAATGACCAAATAAATTATAAAACTGTTTTATTATCAATGCTCATAAGGTCCTTGTTTTTATATATATATGTCTTTGGGTTACCGTGAATGCCAAAAGCATTGATTTGTTTAGGGTTCTTTCACAATAACTAATTTGTTTTGATGGGATTATAATAACTAAATTTAAAAATTATATATATATATATATATATATATATATTTGAAGTTAAATAGTATAATTATAATAAACTTTCCTTTCTACTTATAAATTTTAATAAATATATACAGATTATTTTTTGTGTTTTATGACCTAATTATATAAGAAATAATCTATATATACAATTTAAGTTATTTTAAGTTAATTTTTTAATAACTAAATTTAAAAAATATATGTTCCAACTTAAACTTTAAGATTTCAATAAAGTTTGATTTCAACTTATATACATCAATTTTTGTAATTATACTCCATCATAGTTTCCCTTATTAATATATATTTAAAAAATACATATATAAATTATTAATAAATATTAATACAAATAGAAATAATGAGAAGTATTGTGAGCTTCCATCCAAGAATAATATTCCACTAAATCATCATTCAATAAGTTGTAGTGTGTAATTATGTGTTTTCACTATATCTAATTAAAAGCTAAAATTAAAGTCACCTATTTAAATTATAAATATATATTAATATAAATAAAAATTGTGAGAAACAATGTGGAGGCTCCATTGGGGTCTCCTTTACATATATATATAGATTAATTCGTTTGGTCATTCGTGATTAATATTCTTTTTCCTAAATTAACCCTTGTTTGGTCATGCAAGAATTTAAATTCAAGAAAAGCACAAAGAGCAAAAATGTTGAATGATTGGAAGACTAAATTAACATTTGGTCATGCATTAATTATAGTCTCAATTATCCTATAGGTTCACCAACTAATTGCAGTACGGTCGCTGATCAACTAATTGATTATGAGCATGCATAGGGTAGCTAATCCTAATTATGTGATAAAAACAATAGGACAATATTAATCAAAATAAAAATAGGAATTCAAACCAGAAATTATAACATAAAAAGGTCTCTAATCATGCAAGATTCACCTAAGACCCTAGAAGAGGATTTAGCTATCCAAAATCATAAAGAACAATAAAATAGAAATTAGAGTCATGGATTACAGAGATAAAAATAACCCGGAAATTAGAGAAATTATTATTCTGAGTCTCCAGTCTCCTCTTTCTGCTCCAAAGCTCTCTCAATGTCAAGAACGGGTACCCAAAACCTACTTCTCTCCTTGCCGGCGTTATTGTTGGTGCGCGGCTACTGTTGCTGCGTTGTGCGGCTATCCTTTTAATTGTGAATAATTGCGGCTCACGTTTTTCCTTGAATTGCCGTCCTCTCTCAATTCATTGTTGTTGCCTATTTATCATTGAATTAGGTAACGTGATTGCCAAACTTCCCTTTCTTAATGGGCTTCAACTTTCTTCTATGCTAATGACGCCCCATTTTGCCTCAAACAACTCATTGAAACAACTTCTTTAGTTATCTTCTTTTCTACAAAATAAATAGCAATTTGAGTCACTTATTTATGTAGATAATAATAATAGCTCTAAAAATGACTCAAAAGTGTCTCTAAAAATGCACTAAATTGGAGCTTATCAATGCTGCAGCACTGCCTTCTGATACTAATGCTGTAGCACCACTTGTGACAGCATTCATTCTCTGCACTTTAGTTTCCAATAGCATTGGTGGTTGCTTTGTGGCAGGCTGAGTTTTTGGTGGATTTTGTTCTTTTGTGAGGTTGAGATGATTTTTGTTTTGGTGAGGGAAGTTTCTGGGAGATAGGAACTTGTGTGGAGTGGGTTGTTTTGGAAGTGAAGAAGGTATTTGAATAAGGTTTGATGGTTTGGCTTGAGGTAACGATAGATTTATGACTGGAACTGTGAGAATTTGGAGGTGTTATAGATGGAGGGGATGGTTCTTTGGTTGGTGATGGTTTAGGTGAAGGTGTGGTGGAAAGGTTTTGGGTGGGTGGTGTGATTTGATACTTCCCTCTTCTTTCTTATTATGCTCTCCTTCATCTTTCTCATCATCTTCGTTTTAACTATTTTAACCACATTCTCAACACCTCAGCTACGAGTGCTATAGCACATGGTACTACAGCATCAGAATTCCGCATAATTGACAGCACATACATACCACAAGTCTTCTTATTCATACCTGCAATAGTAAAAACAAAAACACATAGAAAACATAATTAGTCCTAAAAATCAAGGTTGCCTCCCAGTAGCGCTTTGTTTAAGAGTCCTTAGCTAGACTTGACATTCAAAACCCTTGTTAGGGTGGATAATAGGACAAGAAGAAAATATCATCCTTCCGCTTTCTCTTTTTGGTCAGAAATCCCATGTATTTGGCATATGGAAGCAAGTGTTCCCATGCCCCAACCAATAAGCTTTTGGGATAGGAGTTCCCCCTCTCTTGAAAAAATTGAAGCTCATTTTGCGGAGGGCTATTTTCTTCAATTACCAAGGGTTGAGTCTCAATTGTCACATGAATCTTTTCAAACCTCAACCTTGGTTTCTCTTCCTTGTCACTATTTTTGAATTTTTCTTTTTCTACAACTACACAACTTTTTTGTTCTTCCACCATTTCCAATTGACCATATTCAAGCTCATACTCTACACTCTCTTTTTCTTCCTCTTGCTCAACCAACTCTTCAATACAACTCTCTTCTTTTAGATGCTCCATTATTGTGTGAAAGTGGGCCTCTATATTTTTGCATGACACTTGAAAGTTGTCTTTATCCACTTTGCTATCCTTAAGAAATTGAGCTAAGAGTTCTTTTAGATCAGAGTTGTCCTCATCTAATCCTTCGGTTTGAGCTTGAGAATATGAATCTTGCTCACACAAACCATTTTCCATGCGATCATATTTTGGGCTGTCATGGGCATGAAATTTGTCTCATAACAGCCCCTTTCATGTTCATCCCCATGGAAGTCATAGTTAAAACAATGTTGTTGAGCATTCAATTCTTGCATAAAGGAAAAACTCCAATGGTCCATGGCATAAAGTGGATTTTTTTTTTCTTTCACAAACATTAAACACAAATAGTAGCACTAAAAACAGAAAACAAAACACATTACAAACACAAAACACAACACAAAATAAAAAAATTGCTGGAAAAACAGAACACACTAAACAAAAGAATCTAAACTAACTAAACTTACTAACTAAACAATAGAAATTAACTTTCACAATCCCCGGCAACGGCGCCAAAAACTTGTTGTGCGAAAAGTAGTTTGTGCAAGTGTTCACAATCGCAACAAGTAATACAATGATAAGTAAATATCGTTCCCACGAAGATTGTTGAGTTTACTTCTATATTTAAATTAGTAATTTAGCTAGTGAGAAAAACAAGTAACAAATACAAGTTGTCAACAAGTATTGTCATTGTGATTAACATAAATGTAAATAAACAAGTAAAGAAAGTTCAGGAGTAAGATAAAGTGAGTTGGATAGTTCATATGTTATATAAATTCCCAAGAGTAGTGTTCTATAATATTATATGCTGTAGCGTTAAGCGCTGTAGCGCTACAAGGTCAACAGATGCTGTAGCGGCATGGTGGCGTGCCTTTCAGTCACTATCGTCAGGGCTATGTTACAAGACTCCTATGTCTAGGTTCTAAATAAGTTTTACTCCTGCATATTAAGATCTTACAGCATGCACCTTATGAACTATTACTCCCCTATGTGTAAGGTTAAGTAGTACTTCCTTTAAATGTCTTTAAAGGGTTTTTCATTCATATCATTCCTTGAGTTCTCTTTGTGAACCATGTCTGTACCCACAAAGCCCCCTTATTTTAGTTGATCATTCCCAAAACAAAGTTGAAAGCATTATGACACTAGGAATGAAACGCAAACATCATAATATTATATAAAAGCTACTCAAGGTTCATTACAAACATAAGAACAATCCAACCACAAAAGTTTAGCTCATGACAAGCTTCATCAAAACAACATAAACTAAAAAGATTATGTTACCGTATGTGAGCAAGAGAAGGATGTTTACAAAAGATGCACTCCAACAATCCCAAGTCATACACATTGAATGATGCTATGGCGTGAGCAAACCGTAGGTGTGATACTAAAACTAAACTAAAAATAAAAGCTTCAAGAATGGAGGATTAATGGAGGAATACTAGGTGTCAAGTGGTTTGTCTCCAAGTAACTCTCCTTATTTCGAAATCCATCATGTGAGGAAGAAGAAGTGAGATAGATATTATCCACATCTCATAAAGTGGCTTTACAAAAAGGGCAATGATGAAACTCATCACCAACTATCACTTAAGCTTCAATTAGGAGGCGCCAAGTGTCCTTTTCATCCCACTTGGAGGCTCCCATGTCAGGCTGAGGATAAGAGGATAAGAGTGATGACTCATCAATCAGCAAGTGGCTTCATAAATATCAAAGTGGCCAACCGTCATATAGCGCTGTAGTGCTTACCGCTGCATAGCTTCTACCGCTGCAGCACTTAAGCAAAACATCAATATACTCAAAAAGGCACCAAATGTGTCAAATGATAACAAACAAGCTCCTAACCATTCTTTCCTCTAAATAACTAATATTTACCTAATAAAGCACGAATATTACTTGAGAACTTGTGTTGATTTAAGTGATAAGAGCATAAATAACACATCTAAATATGAGTTATCAAGACCCCCCTTAGAAGCCCAGGTTTCGTGGGCTGTTGAACCCAGTATAGGAACTGGGCTGCTTAATATTTACACCCCCAGTTTTAAAAATACAACCCCTGTTGCTACTCATCCCACCTCTTTTTAATAACATAACACCCCTTGTTAATCATACTTCTTTTTCTATTACAACTCATTTAGTTTTTTTATTACTACGTCACAATGCTTCCAAACCAGTATTATCCGAACAATTACTCAAAAAAAATGGTTTGTTACTAATGGTCACTCTGAGCTTAGCTTGTTTGACCGTTAATAACAGCTTTGGTTTTTCAAACGAGCTACGAGTGACGACCACTCTGAGTTTTACTTGTTTGGTCGTTACGAATACCTCCCCCAATTTCAAAAAAACAAAAAAACACCAACACACAAACTTTTTCTACCCAAGAACGACGTAGCTTTGATTTCTCCATCGCACCTCGAGATACGTAGAAGCGGGGGCCCACTCCTGTCAAGCACAAAAAACTAAAATTTTTATTAAGTCTTCCTATCTCAATTTTACAAATATTAAAAGGGGTAAATTAAAGTATTTTTCTTTTAATTAACTTATTCTCCACACATTAAATTAAATGGTAACCTTTCTTTTGAAAGGATGTCGTGGGGTGCTAATATCTTCCCCACGCATAATCGACCACCGAACCAAAAAATAAATGTTTTTTTCAATGTTTTCCTATTTAATAAATATTTATGGGGGCTTCATTTCCAAATGACGAAGAATCGTCTTCCTTCGGATTTTTCGGTCGCTACAAAGAAGTTGTGAATATTTACTCCCATGCCATTAATGAAAATATACTATTTTTTAGTTTTCCAAATTAAGAAGAGAAAATCGAAACTCAAAATGAAAACATGTTTAACCTGTTTCCGTTTTTTAGTTTCCAACATGAAAAAACAGAAACTGTTTTCAAAACTATTATTTTGAAATTGGTTTACCAAATAGTTTTTTTAGTTTTTTAATTTTTAAAAACTAAAAACAGTTTTTAAAACTGCAATCAAACAGGCCCTTTATTTCCCATTTTACCATTGAATATTTGGCAAAACAGATTTATCTAACAAATAGATAAATCTGTTATGTATGAAATGAATAACGGATTTATCTATTTGTTAGATAAATTCGTACTTAAATATATAATTACAGATTTATGTTTTTAGTAGATAAATCCGTAGTTAAAAAATGCACTACAGATTTATCTACTAAAAACATAAATCCGTAGTTTAACAAAATTTTGGAATTATGTGAACTACGGATATATGTAATTCCGTCTGAGACAATATAGATAAATCACATAGTAATATATAGATAAATATAGGCTACGCACAAAAGGCAATAGATATGTAATTATAGGCTACGGATATATGTAAATCCGTCTAAGACAATAGAGATATATAGGCTACGCAATTATGTGAACTACGGATTTATCTACTAAATAGATAAATCCGTAGTGTATTTTTTAATTATGGATTTATCTTTTATTTAGATAAATTCGTTTAACAATTTTTATAGGGGTAAAATAGGTATAAAAAAATTGGTGGGGGGTATGATGTCTATTGGTGGTGGGTACAAAAAACGTGACCCTAAGATAAATGGGTCAAACCAAATGATTTGAAGCCTATTTAGCTTTAGTATTGTTGTTTGGGCCATATAGGTGAGAAACAGATCTACAAGCTCCACAAGGAAGGAGTAACTATTGGATTCATTCGATTATGAATCACGTAAAGTTTTTTTTAGTTTTGTTTATTGTAGAAGATGAAGAAGGTATTATTCTCTAGTCAAGTTTAAGGGCTAGTGATCTTCTAGGCTTAATACATAGTGATGTATGTGGTGTTGAATTTGTTAACCATATATTGATTTTCTGCTTGCAGGGTTACCAAATGAACTTTGGGAGGTGCAAGAATCAGACTTGAAGCTCAGAATGCAGAAGCCTGATCCACTTGATCAAGAACCTGGGTTCAAACAAAAAATTGCGGAACCCACTGGGTTTTACTTTTGCAACACGCGGAGCTGATGATGGATACGGGTTGACCCGGATGTTTTGAACAAAACAACAGCTGGAACCCTAATTTTATGCAGCTGATCTACTTTCTCTCTCACCGTTCCTTCGCTCTTTCTTCTCCCTTTCGTTCCTCTGATAGGGTTTTGTATTTCCAGTAATTTTGCAACGATTGAAGCTTGAAGATGCTTCAATCTTGTAACACGGTTTCTTAGAAATAGGTAGAACGTAAAAAAACCCCTTGTTTTTGCTTCTTAATTTGTTGATTCCAGAAACTCTAACTTTCTGCTCCTCACTGTGCAGTGTTTCTGGGTTGCAGGTTTGAACACCAAGAGTGATGATATCAAGCAGCAGCAAAGGATCAACACAAGGTTTGTAAATGAAACCTTTCTTAGATTTACACGTTTCAGATACGGTTTGTTCAACTCCCTAATTTCTCTCCTTTTTATTTGCATGTGTTGTAATGATGTATATGCAAGATGAATGATGATTGTTGAACGACACTGTTGATGAGCGCTTCTACAAGTACAGATCACTTTCACACTGATTTATTTTTTGATCTTCGTTTTTCCACTTCTTTGATCACACAAACCCTTACTCAGTTTGTGTTTTTCTGTTTGTAAGCACTGAGACTATGTTCTTGAGAACACAAAGGATCTTACCACTTGAAGGTCTTCACTCAAGAACCCGAACAGGTAGTAATTTCTAACCCTCTCTTTCTTTTCCCCTTTCTTTCCGTCTCACCTCACGAAGCCTAATTTCTTCATTTCCCCTTTCTTTCCGTCTCACCTCACGAAGCCATAAACCCATCCTCTCCTCTCTTCTTCGCCCAAACCGCCGTCTAACCCTGATTTCTTGCTCTTCTTCTCAGTGCCACACACACATACACCATGGGAGAGAGAGAGAAATTTTGAAGAGAGAGAAAGAAAAAGAAAGAATGGGAGTTCAGAGGGAGAGAGAGAAATGATTTCGGAGTGAGAGAGAGAGATGGGGAAACGCGAAAAGGGATAGGGTGAGAGTGAGAGAGGACAACGGCCTCGTGGCCACGCCGGAGGGGAGATGATGATTATACGCCGGAGAAGATGACCGACCAGAGGTTGCAGGTTCGTTCGCTGACAGCGGCGAGGACCCGGATGACCACTGTGACGAATTTGGGACAACGGCAGTGTTGGTGGTTGCGGCGATACAACGGAAACGGAGGCGGGGACGAGGTGGTGCGAAGGGTAACGACAACCGTCAGCGGCGGCTAGAGTTTGGAGGTGAGTTTCGATTCTGATTCGTATCTCTTCTCTTCCTATATTTCTCTCATTCTTGATTCCCAACCGGTTTCTAACTAAACTGTAATTTTCTAACTGAACCTATTTCAAACTAATTGCTAATTTCATTTTTTTTAGAACAGATTAAATCTAAGCCCTAATCTTTTAGTTAAAATGTTTGTGATATTCTGAAATCCTATGGTTCTGTTTTTCCCTCCTTTCTTAATTTCGTTTTTAGGGTTTCTAAAACTCAGTACTTATTTCATTTGTTTGTGGTTTTCCTTTTAACTCCATTTGTTCCCGGTACTAAGTCAAGCCCTAATTTGTTCATAATTTCTTTTACAAAAACCTAATCTACCTACAGCACTAGTACTCACAGCAAATGTTTCTAACTAAAAAAGACTGAACCTACTTGGTTTTCTTTAGTTCATATACTGTTTTGATAATGATTTCAGATTAAATAACAATTACAGTTCTTTTCAAAATAGCCTAATATGTACTAAATTTGATAAAACTTAAGGAAGCAAAAACTAAAACGTGGAGATCAACCTCTTTTCCTGCCTCTGTTTGGTTTCATGTTGCCTGCTGTTAGTACTTGCTTATTGTTGCTATGCCTGCTACTGCTGTTCTTTGTTTCCTTACTGCTATGGCTGCTGTCCCCTTCTTCTTTTTAGAATTTTGGTGATTAGGGTTTCAGTATGAAACCCTAATTTTGCTATAAAAACGTATGGTTTTCTGTGTGAATTCATTGAGAACTCTTTTTGTCTCCATTTTGGGTGTGAATCAAGCTTGTTTTTATAGGCAAATTTAAGGTTTAGAAAATTGAAAACTTGATTCTGACCTGATTTTATTTCCTATTCTGCTGGTTTTGGGCTTGGGTTGGAGAAGGTGGGTGCTTAGTAATAGTGAGCAAGAAAAGGAATTAGGGTTCAACTGCTGCTTTTCTTTGGACTGAGGCGCTCCCTTTTTGTTTTTTTCATTTTTATGTATTTTTTTTATGTACTTTCGGATTTAATGTTTTTTTTGTATTTTTGGGTTTTTATTTTTTTTGTATTTTTGGACCTTTTGTATATATTAATATTGTAATATTTTTAATTCTGATTTTTATTTATTATTATTCTCTTTATGGCTTTTTGATCAAAAAGGCTAAATTAGGTCCAAAATACCGGACGCAGGCCCATTTTTTAAAACTGGCTCAAAAGTTAGATGTAGGCCTAAATAGGCGAACGACCCGAAACATTAGACATAAGCCCGCTTATTAGAAACTTGTTCAAAATGTTAAGCGTAAGCCCAATTAGACAAGCTAACAAAATCAGGCCCAAAAGGTTGGATATAGGCCCAATTGGAAAAATCACTAAACTTCTAGCCCAAAATGTTGGACATAGGCCCAATTGGACAATCCGGTCAAATTAAAACAAAACAGCGCTCGAAACGCCATCCTCGTAATGATATGAACTTGTGTCATAGGGGCTAAAACTATTGCGATAAAAGGATCGGACAAAATTGGCGTATAACAGCTGCCCCTCTTTATTTATATTTTACTAGAAAAGGTGAATGGTTTTCAGATTTTCGTAGTAGAAATAAAAAATAAAGATAGAATAGACGCCAATTTTGTCCGCTTAGGAGGAAGATGAGTTAAGGAAATGAGGGACGATTAACACTTGGCGTGTTAACCGAGAACAAAAGAATGATCACTGGGGATCTAGAGGAGCGCTGGGGCTCTGAAAGAGAACTTGGGCTCTAAGGGACCACCGGGGCTCCAAGGGGGTTGCCTAAGCCCTGAAGGACCACTTGGGGTCTGAAGGAGCATTGGGGCTTTGAAGGACCACTGGGGGTCTGAGGGTGGCCTTTTTCGAGCGGCCGTTAACAAGATCAGGTCTAGAACTGATCACGAACGACGTCCACTATGTCTTAGGCTGACATAGCTAGTTTGAAGGACCTGGGGTCGGATGATCCGTCGGTGCTCGATGCCGACGTGCGATCTGGATTGATGGACCAATGATGGTCTGAAGGAGCGCCGGGGCTCTGAAGGACCATTGGGGGTCTGAAGGATCGGTGCTAAACTCGGTGCTAACATTACGATCTGGTTTGCTGAGTTAAGATCAACGCTTGTCGCGTTGACTTAAAAAAGCTGAAAGGGCCGAAGCAAGTGTTTAATATTCAAATGGAGGCCATAAAACATTTATTAAAGCGAATAGGGAACAAGGAGGCGAAGCAAGTGTTTAATATTCAAATGGAGGCCAAGTGCGCAGAAGGTTATACTGATCGGAAATTACATTGAGAGCTTTAAACTAAAAACCAAGGTTCAATATTCAAATGGAAGCCAAGTGCGCAGAAGGTCAAACCGACCGGAAAGGAAGAGTTTCTAAACTAAAAAAAGGAATGAAAAAGGAAGAGCAGATCTCTTAATTGTTTGCATCCTTGGAGTAACGACGTCAATCGCCCATACACATAAACTTCACCACTCATCATTCAACTTCCGGAGGTGTGAACTGCCTTAGTATCTGTTCAAAGTCCAACTTTTTGACCCTAATTTTTGCTTGGATCTCTCTTTAGAGTTTTCAATCCATCGGGTCGCTCTAATTTTGCCTAGGCCGCCCTTTCGGGTTTTCAACCCAGCGAGCTCATTTTTGCTTGGATCATCTTTCTCTTTTTCCATATATTTCTTTTAGGCATAGTACTTCTTGACTGCATCTAAGTTCACTGGGAGTGGGAGGTCATCACCATCCATTTTTGTGAGGATTAATGCCCCTCCAGAGAATGCTTTCTTCACCACATAAGGTCCTTCATAATTAGGGGTCCATTTCCCACGTGAGTCTTTTTGGATAGGCAGGATTTTCTTGAGCACTAGGTCTCCCTCTTGAAACTGTCGAGGACGAACATTCTTCTCGAAAGCTTTCCTCATTCTTTGCTGGTACAACTGCCCATGGCACAAAGCGACTACTCTCTTTTCCTCAATGAGATTCAACTGATCCAGACGAGCTTGAACCCATTTTGCTTCTTCTAATTTGTTTCCATTAATATTAGCACTCGCAGAGAGGGTATTTCAACTTCGATGGGAAGAACTGCTTCCATCCCGTATACTAGTGAAAACGCAGTTGCCCCTGTTGACGTGCGAACTGAGGTTCGGTACCCGTGCAGGGCGAAGGGAAGCATTTCATGCTAATCTTTGAAGGTCACCACCATTTTTTGCACGATCTTCTTTATATTCTTGTTTGCCGCTTCCACCGCCCCATTCATCTTTGGACGGTATGGAGAAGAGTTATGGTGTTGAATTTTGAAGTCCTCAAACAACTCTTTCATCATTTTGTTATTCAGGTTGGTCCCGTTATGTGTGATAATCTTATTTGGAAGGCCGTAACGGCAGACCAAGTCTCTTTTTATGAACTTGACAACCACAGATTTCGTTACACTGGTATAAGAAGCGGCTTCGACCCACTTGGTGAAATAATCAATAGCAACCAGGATGAAGCAATGACCATTTGATACTTTAGGTTCAATAGGACCGATGACATCCATGCCCCACATGGAGAATGGCCATGGTGCTGCTAAGACATTCAAGGAAGCAGGCGGCACATGAATCTTATTAGCATAGATTTGACATTTGTGGCACTTCCTCACATAGTTAAAGCAATCGGTCTCCATTGACAACCAGTAGTAGACAGCCCTCAAGATCTTTCTTGCCATTGTATGCCCATTAGAATGAGTGCCGAACGAGCCTTCGTGGACGTCTTTCATAATCCTTTCTGCTTCCTCTTTTGCCACACATCGGAGGAGGACCATATCGTGATTTCTTTTATAAAGTACTTCGCCATTTAGGAAGAAACCCATTGACAATCTCCTGAGTGTTCTCTTATCATTCTCTGTGGCACCAGGAGGGGATTCTCTACTTATTATATAATGCTTCATGTCGTAATACCAAGGTTTACTGTCGGGTTCTTCTTCAATTTCCATACAGTGATGTGCCGGCAGATCTCGATGCTGAATTCGGATGAATGTCAGACTCTTATTCTCATTGATATTGAACATTGACGACAAAGTTGCTAAGGCGTCTGCCAACTGATTTTCTTCACGAGGGAAATGGTGGAAAGTGATCTCATCGAACTGTTCGATCATCTTTTGGACGTGATCGTGATAGGGGATCAACTTGGAATCTCTGGTCTCTCAGTCACCTTTTATTTGATAAATGACCAAGGTCGAGTCTCCATATACATTGAGTCTTTTAACTTTCCACTCGAGGGCCGCTTGGATGCCCATAATACATGCTTCATATTCTGCGATGTTATTGGTGCAATAGAAACCTAATCTAGCAGTACATGGTATGAAGCGGTTATCTGGGGAAATCAATACAGCTCCGACCCCATGCCCCCAGAGATTGGAAGCGCCATCAAATGACATTCTCCACCTTTTGTCGTCTGGAGATTTTCCTTCTCCGAGTAGAGCCATTATATCTTCATCTGGGAAATCACATTGCATTGATTGGTAATCCTCAATGGGTTGGTGCGCCAAGTATTCAGCCAAGGCACTACCTTTGATTGCTTTTTGAGTGGCATACAAGATGTCGTATTCAGATAGTAGCATTTGCCAGCGAGCGGGTTTTTCAAAGATGTATTTGATTGGATCCATTTTAGATACCAACCAAGTAGTATGGCTTAGCATATACTGCCTCAGACGGCGTGCAGCCCAGGCCAAAGCACAACACGTTTTTTCCAACAACGAATATCTTGTCTCGCATTCAGTGAACTTCTTGCTTAGATAGTAAATGGCATGCTCTTTCCTTCTGGACTCGTCATGTTGCCCCAACACACAACCCATTGATTTGTCTAGCACTGCTAAGTACAAGATGAGAGGTCTGCCAGATACAGGTGGCATTAAAATCAGTGGATTTTGTAGATACTTCTTGATCTTCTCAAAGGCTTCTTGGCAGTTATCATTCCACTTCGTTTCTTGGTTCTTGCACAATAATTTGAAGATAGGCTCACAGGTGGATGTTAATTGGGATATGAATCTGGAAATGTAATTCAATCTTCCCAAGAATCCACGAACCTCTTTCTCGGTTTTAGGCGCCGGCATTTCAAGAATTGCTCGTACTTTGGCTGGATCTACTTCTATTCCCCTTTGACTGACTATGAAACCCAACAGCTTTCCTGATCTTACACCGAAAGTGCATTTGGCAGGATTTAATCTGAGTTTGAACTTCCTCAGACGCTCGAAGAGTTTTTGCAGATTGACAACATGCTCTTCCTCAGTCTTGGATTTTGCAATCATGTCGTCCATGTAGACCTCTTTTTCTTTATGTATCATATCATGGAATAATGCTACCATCGCCCTTTGGTAAGTTGCACCAGCATTCTTCAGTCCGCAGGGCATTACTTTGTAACAGAAGGTACCCCAGAGAGTGATGAAGGTGGTTTTCTCCATATCCTCAGGGGCCATCTTGATTTGGTTATATCTGGAATATCCATCCATGAAGGAGAAGAGAGAGTGTTGTGTTGTGCTATCTACCAAGACATCAATGTGAGACAAAGGAAAATCATCTTTAGGGCTGGCTCTGTTCAAATCTCGATAATCGACACACATCCGAACCTTCCCATTTTTCTTTGGAACTGGAACAATGTTGGCTACCCATTGAGGGTATTTGACTACTGCTAAGAACCCAGCATCGAATTGCTTCTTAACCTCATCTCGGATTTTCACCGACATATCCAGCTTCATTCTTCTTAATTTCCGTTTTACCGGCGGGCATTCGGGTTTTACCGGCAGTTTGTGTTCGGCTACGTTAGTGTCTAGTCAGGGCATTGTCTTGATATGTCCATGCGAAGACGTCGACATATTCAAATAAAAGTCGTAACAGCTTCTCCCGTTCGCTGTCTTTCATTGTGGTGCCGATTTTGACCTCTCTCTTATCTTCTTCTGTGCCCAAGTTAATCGTTTCAGTCGATTCCTCGTGGGGATGAATCACCTTATCCTCTTGTTCCATCATTCTCATCAACTCTGGAGGGGTTTCCCAATTATCTTCAACATCTTCCTCAGTTTGATTAGAAGGGTGATCAAAGTTACAACATGAGTTATCGGCGTCGTTATTTTCAAAGATAATTTTTTTAGATCTACATTTAGTGGAAATTGACGGAATGAAAAACTAATAAAAGAAAAGACAAAAGCGAATGAAAAGAGAAAAAGGAAAATTGAAATTCATTGGAGAATTCAAAATAACGTTTCATTAATACTGATACTGAAAAGAAAACATGTGTGCCCTAATGAAATGTCCTAAGGCCTTGGGTAGAGCCAAAGGGTTGCATTACAGGAAAATTACTCTGGACTAAAAACTACGGAGAAGTCAGTAATCTCCCAATTATTAAGCTTTTAACTTGCAGGACAAGAGCGCACAAGACTGAAGACGCCATCTTCAGCATTTAAATCATCTTCAATGGCTGCAATCTGATTTGGATTCAGCATTCTCGCGCTCTGAAAGTTTAACTTGATGTCGCTGATGATGATCTTCTTCATACTTTCCTTTCTACCTTCAAGCTTGGCTAACCTCCGCTCCTTCTTTTCCTCAGCTATTTTTCTCTTGTCAGCGCGACCAGGCCAGTATCCTATCCCACACCTGTCTTTGTTCCCCTGCAATTGTATCACTGTCATTATTCCTTGTTCGGTCTTCCCTAAGCCGTTTCCAGCTTGGTAACCTTTGCCTACCATGACTTTAGCAATCATTATGGCAGTCTTAGACACTGTAGGCTTCAGTGAAAAGATTCCTTCCCTCACAGAGGTGGCATTTGCAATTTCTAATGCTTGGAAGGCAGTCTCAAGCGATTCTTCGGCAGCCTCAATGCAGCGGGCAGCAGACGACCTATTCACTAGCATTTCCTCTTCACCGAAAATAACTACTAGCTTATTGTTCACTATAAATTTAAGCTTCTAATGTAGAGAGGAGGGGACAGCCCCGACAGAGTGTATTCATGGTATTCCCAAAAGACAACTGTAGGATGGGGTGATATCCATTATCTGGAAGGTCACTACGAAGACTTCGGTACCTACCTGTACAGGTAACTCCATCTCTCCGATGACTTCCCTTTTTGATCCATCAAAGGCCCTGACCAATATAGAGCTGGGTCTCATGTATGAACAATCTACATGCAACTTTTCCATGGTTGATCTAGGTAACACATTCAAGGACGATCCACTGTCGATGAGCACTCGAGCAAGTGAGTATTCTCCACATTTCACGGAGATGTGCAAGGCTCTGTTGTTCCCCCTCCCTTCGGCTGGAATCTCGTCGTCAGTAAAGGTAAGGTAATTACTTGCAACAATGTTCCCAACGATCCCATCAAACTGACCCATTGTGATATCGTGGGTGACGTGGGCCTCATTCAGTACCTTCATTAATGCAGCACGATGAGCTTCTGAGCTGAGCAATAATGATAACAGAGATATCTTGGCAGGGGTATGATTCAGCTGATCAACCACCTTATACTCACTCTGCCTCATTAGTCTCAGGAATTCACCTGCTTCCTGTTCAGATAGTGTCTTTTGGCCTGCATTCTTATCAACAAGTTCTACTTCTTTGTCTTTGCCCTTGCGGGCTCTTTCTTCTTCTTCTCTTGATTTCCCTCCATCGAGTCTTTCGGGGGTATAGATGCGCCAACTACGAGTCATTCCACTAACCCCTGAGATGTTATGACATCAGGGCTGTTCTGAGGATCCTTCACTTGAACTTTCACGCTGTAATTCCACGGGACTGCTTTGGTGTCCTTGTAGGGGAAAGGAGTTGGCACTTGAATAGTGATTGGTTTAGGCATACCCAGGGACAACTTCGAGTCCTTAGTATAGAGGATCTCTAGCAGCTTCCGGGTATCCTTGTTCTGGCCATTGCTCGATAGGAGAGTCGACACGTGCTCCTCCCCCTTTTGAAAACCCACTTGTATTATATGTCGGTCCAGTAAGTCTTGAAGGACTGGTTTGAATGCTTCGCATGTCTCAGCACAGCGAGGGTCAGTACACGAATCTTTTCCGACGCATCCCTTCATAACAATTCCGAAGTGGCACAATTCAGCATTGATAGTGTCTAGAGGTGTACTGATATCTTCCACCTTTCTGGTTAAGAACTCTCCTTTAAAATTCCCAACAGCGTTAACAGAGGAGTTCCTGTGCCCTGGTAGAGGGTTAGTGGCAACATTTGGGCCGTCTTCTTCAAAATTCAGCCATTTGGATTCAATCAGGCCTTGTACCACATATTTCAATGCTTTGCAGTTTTCAGTGGAATGCCCGAATGCTACCCGTGGGTTCCCGGCTGCTCCAGCGTGGAACCCACAGGTAGCATTCGGGTCGTAGCCTTTGGGGAAAGGAGGCTGAAGAGGTCTCATCGGACGAGGAGTGATTAGGTTGTGACCGACAAGATGGTTGAACAGGTCTGTGTATGACATGGGTATTGGGTCAAAATTGACGGGCTTTCTCTCTGGGTAATTTTGTTGTCTGTAGTTGGGAATGGTTTGGTGAGGTGAGGCTGGTGGTGTTTGAGTAGGGAATTGGTAGGTTTGTGGCGGTTTACTATAGGAGGGTTTTCCGGATCCAGTGATTGCGTTAGTTTCCCCCTCTTTTCTTTTGGGAAAACCAGTGAAAGGCTTTTTCTGGCTATTGGTTCCAATGAAGGCGTGTGCAATCTTTCCATTCCTTAAACCATTCTCTAACCTTTCCCCTATGATGATCATATCCGAGAAGCTCGAGGATACACTCCCTACCAATTTGTCGTAGAAGGGCGACTGCAAAGTATCCATGAACATTGATACCATTTCTTTTTCCAGCAAAGGTGGTACTACTTGCGCTGCTAACCCACTCCAGCTTTGAGCGTATTCCTTAAAGGACTCGTTATCCCGTTTCGCCATATTCTGCAGCTGTGTCCTATCGGGAGCCATATCAGTGTTGTACTTATAGTGCTTTAGAAAAGCGTCTGCTAGGTCTTTCCAACATCGGACGTGGGCACGTACCAACTGTATGTACCAACTCGAAGCTGACCCAGCTAGGCTGTCTTGAAAGTAATGGATGAGTAGTTTGTCATCATGTGCGAATGCGGCCATTTTCATGTAGTACATGGTCAGATGGCTTGCTGGATAGGTTGACCATTTATATTTGTCGAAGTCTGGCACCTTGAATTTAGGAGGGATGACCACATTTGTGACAAGACATAGGTCGTACACGTTCCTTGCCCCGACATTGGATCCTTCATTTGCTCTCAGGCGCTCTTCGAGCATCTGATATTTGTCTCTGGGCTGAGAGTCCTCCATTGAGTAGTTATGAGAGGGTCATCTCATGTTGTAGTGGGGAGGAACCATTGGCATTGCAGCGGAGTTCGCATTCAAGATGTGCGAATCAGGTGTAGGAGCATGATGAACTACTACTGGTGACGGAGTATAACCCTGTGGAATGACCTGTGGTGCAGTCGCAAGACTTGAGAAGTGAACTCGCGGTATTTCTGCATTTGTATTTTGAGCTGAAGGTCCAGCAACTCCCGAAGATCCTTCCTCTGGATTGGCTTCCATGGTTGGAGGAGCATAACCAGCTGGGAGACCATAAGGGGGCCATTGGTAGCTCTGGACGTTCACTCCAGCGGTGTATGGAGTCTCGGAGCTGGGAGGAGGAGGAAGGCTCGAAGCATTGTTCTCAGTATTCCCCGCCAAGGCATTTTCATCTGCATTTCTTCTCTCGAGGAGCTTCATGAGCTCGGCCATTTGATCTTTCAATGCCATCATCTCGCTCATTTGATCTTTCAGCTTTGCAATGTCTTCTCTCAGAGCCTGATTATCCTCTTCGGCCATTTTCTTTTTGCTTGAGAACGAGTCCGGTAGCGATGTTGATGAACCAGCTTGCCCTTTCACTCTGTTTTTTTCAAGTTTTTCGGCGTAAGTACATGAATGAATGAATGTGCATGAGATGCAAATGTATGCTTTCGTGTTACGCCAGGAAAATTGTAAGTTTCTATTCGACACAAAATAGATTCAAAATTCGAAACAGAACAAACGAGTCTTAAAAATCAAGCAAACTGGTGGACTACATCCTTTTCCATGAAACCAGGGTAACATCCTTTAATTTTTGACACAGTAACAAGACGTTTACAAAAATCAATGAATCTTATAATCTCGATTGGCGTGTCTTTATCCCCGGCAAAGTCCGCTGCTATTAGGTTTCTGGGAACCTCTCTGACAGCTTCATTTGCTAGCCCAGCTAACTGTGAGAATCTGTTCCTCCAGTACTCATAGTCGTCATTCAGCTTCACATAATGCTCTTTCAAAAACACATGTTCCTTGTTAAGGTCATCATAGATCTTGTCTTGATATTCAGCACAGGCCTTCAGGTCGATGGTTTTCTTGCATTCTTCCTGCAAAGCTTCCTGATACTCCTCAAGCTTCTTTTGTATCACCTCTCTGGCCTTTCTTTCAATTACCAACCTACCCTCACATTCAGCAGTCATTTCCTCTAGTTGAGATTTCATATCTTCGAGTTGACTTCGTAGAGCTCTCTCAATCGCTGCAGACTTGGTCAACTCCTTTTCCCATACATATGCATTGTCTATAACCCGGTCTCTCTCTCGGTTGTGCACTTTAAGCTCTTCATTTGCACTCATGAGACTTTCTTGCAGACGACGCATTTTTTCTTTCCTGGCCCATTCCCTTTCATCATATTCAGCAAGGCGCTTTCTTTTCATGGCACTTTCTCGTTGCAAATCAGCATTCTCTAGGAGCACTTTCTCTAATTTAGCTTGCAACTCTGCCTTTTCTTGTTTTGATTTGGACAAGGCGACTTGGAGTCTTTCTAGATCTTCATTGAGTATAGGGATAGGCGGAGGAACCTCGGGGCCGATTGGACATGCCAGACGGAATGGTAGCCCAACTTCTTGGACTCTGAGTTTGACCCTCTGAATGTAACTTTCTTTGGCATCAATACCTCTGGGTCCTAGTTCATGACCTTTCCTGGATATTTTGCCCCTAGCCCGACTAATCTTTCTTAGCATATCAGGATCCTCTGAGCCCCTCTTCTCTAGCACAAATGAGAATAAAGATTCTTCCGGGGTGGATTCATCATAGGATAACCCAGCTGCCTCAAAGCAATGGCGGGATTATAGTTAATGCAGCCTTTAGTCCCTATGAGGGGGACATTTGGGAAATCACCACACTGATAGACAATTCCTTCTATATTTTGGTCCCGAGAATACCGGGAAATATCACTCCATTTGAGGTCGGCGATGTATTGGGCCCATTCTGTCTTGCCCTTGACCTTTATATGATGATTTCTTTTGAAGATGTGAGAGGTGAACCAGCAATACAATACAGGCAAACAGCATAGAATCAAACCTAGCCGTTTTTTGTGACGTTGGTGAATAGTGTAATATACGTTAGCAAGAACGACTGAGGCGGGACTTTGTCCTCGGAGCTTGAATGCCAGGAAGACATCAATCGCAGCGTAATTAATATAGTCATCGTCATTTGGGCCAATTTTCTTTACCAGCCCATAATGAGGCTTCTTTCTCCAAGTACCACCTTGTCAAACCTTCTACACCCGTCTTTACGATTACCTTCTTGGCCAATTCTGGTGTTGGAACTTTCAATATTTCAGATAGTTTTTCGGCTATAAGATAATTTTCCACATACCGGTATGGCTTTTGGTTCTCTGGAGGGAAGCATAATATATTTTCAAACTCTTCTAAGGTCGGGGCCAGCTGATAGTCTTGAAAGGTGAAACACCGTAACGGTGGATCATAATACTGGCCCAATACGGTGAGAGCTTCGGCTTGTACCTTGATATTCAGAAGACTTAAAAGATTCCCATACTTGGCGGTGAAGGAGTCACGAAGCCATGGCGCCATTTTATTGCTTAGATCTCGCAGACTTCTTAGGCTCAGTTGCTTGATTTTCAAATGTATGGTTTGCCTTAATGTTTGATCCATCTTGTCAGAAAGAAAACCTTACAATTCCCTGGCACTCATAGAAATGCATGAAATGTTGATGTAAAAAAAAAATTATGCCATGCAAAAGGAAAAAAGTAAAAATGCATGAAGTATGCTAAAGATAATTTGCCAAAATAACATAATTTTTTTGTTTTTGGGAAGACCGAAAAATGTATCAGTGTTTGTTTGAATGCAGGGGTATGAAGCTCATTTGTGTCCTACGAGGGTTCCTTAGAGGATAGGTCTAGGGCTTGTCTGTTGAGTGAACCTTTCAAAGGGTAGCTCTAAAGAGTGCTACATAAGGTTCCTAGAGCCAACGACCCCAGTTAAGAACACTGATCACAACAATAGGCAAGCTATTAGGAGTGCCAGCATTCTTAAGAGGGACCAAACTCTAGGTGAGACTTTCGTGACCACCCAACAGAACGCACATCCAATAGGCCATCACTACGCAGTCTCGTTCTAACTTAGGTTATTCTCCAGTCCGAGTACAGGACTACTCTCACGTGTGTGCAAAAGTGTGATAGTGGAGTGTGTGAATGAGCAAAATATCAATAATACCCCCCAAGCTGCAAAACAAACAAACATATATACAAAAAAGTGGTATTTTATCCTAGGGTTTTCATATCACAAAAGAATAATATGCAATAAAAATAAAAGACAAAAAGGGAAGGGTAAAAATAAACATTAAATTAACGACTAATTCTACAACTAACTGAGACTAGGTTTGACTCTTTAAATGTCCCCAGTGAAGTCGCCAGCTGTAGCGACCGAAAAATCCGGGAATGGATTCCTCGAAGGTTCAAAAATGAAGCCGCCACCAAAGTTTAGTTTAAGGGCAAATATTGGAAAATCCCTTTGAGTTTGGATAAGGGTCCTTGAGACTAGATTTGGGTTCGGGAGTCGGTTATGCGTGGGGAAGGTGTTAGCACCCCACAACATCCTTTCTAAGGAAAGTTACCTGCTAATTAGTTGTATAAAAAGAATGTTAATTTTTAAAATGTTTATTTTACCCCTTTTAATTTGAATCAAAAAGAAAAAAAAAGACTTAATAATAATTTTAGTTTTTTGTGCTTGACAGGAGTGGGCCCCTGCTCCTACGTATCTCCAGGTGCGATGGAGAAATCAAAGCTACGTAGTTCTTGGGTAAAAAAAGGTTTGTTGGTTGGTATTTTTTAATATAGGTGTTTTAGGATTATTGAGCTGTACAACTCATTCATCCTAGAAGGCTGACTAACCCGTCTGTACAGTCGACTTAGTCCCATATTTTATAAATATGGAGTTTTCGAAGTTTGGAAAAAATGGTTTGATGTATGTTGGTTTGTTTTCACTTGAATAGGGATTTTAGGACTCTTGAGCCGCACGGTTCATTCATCCTAAAAAGATGACTAACCCGGCCGTACGGCCGACTTAGTCCCCTATTCGTTTTTGGAAAAAGGTTTATTAATTATTTTTTTATTATATATGTTTTTTAGGGGTTCTAGGATTATTGAGCTGTACAGCTCATTCATCCTAGGACACTGACTAACCCGACTGTACAGTCGACTTAGTCCCCTATTTATATTTTGAAGTCAAATATTTATTTATTTTGTGAAGTTTTTGTAAAAGAATTGAGTAGAAAACGAAACAAGGTTGTAATAGTAAAATGGAGGTGAAGTCAACAGAATGGGGGTGTATTATTAAAAGGGGAGTGTGTAAAGTAGCCTTGTGTTAGTTTTGCCAGCCCACGCATTTATGGGCTTTTCAGGGGGGGTGGGGGCGTATACAGGAAAATGAGAGGTGTAAGTAGTATTCTGAGTTAAAAAGGACAGGACAAAAATAACCCTAGGTCTCCACACTATATAAGGCATTTTTGAAGGAACCTAAACCTAATTTCCTTTCACCCTCTCTTGCGGCGCCGTCCAAAGCTCCAACCCCTCTCAACCCTAATTTCTTCATTTCCCTTTTCTTTCCGTCTCACCCCACGAAGCCGTAAACCCATCCTCTCCTCTCATCTTCTCCCAAACCGCCGTCTAACCCTTATTTCTTGCTCTTCTTCTCAGTGCCGCACACACATACACCATGGGAGAGAGAAAGATTTTGAAGAGAGAGAAAGAAAAAGAAAGAATGGGAGTTCAGAGGGAGAGAGAGAATTGATTTCGGAGTGAAAGAGAGATGGGGAAAACGCGAAAAGGGAGAGGGTGAGAGCGAGAGAGGACAACGACCACATGGCCACGTCGGAGGGGAGATGATGATTGTACGCCGGAGAAGACGACCGACCAGAGGTTGCAGGTTCGTTCGCTGACAGCGGCGAGGACCCGGATGACGACTGTGACGAATTTGGGACAACGGCAGTGTTGGTGGTTGCGGCGATACGACGGCAACGGAGGCGGGGACGAGGTGGTGCGAAGGGTAACAACAACCGTCAGCGGCGGCTAGAGTTTGGAGGTGAGTTTCGATTATGATTCGTATCTCTTCTCTTCCTATATTTCTCTCATTCCTGATTCCCAACCGGTTTCTAACTAAACTCTAATTTTCTAACTGGACCTATTTCAAACTTATTGCTAATTTCGTTTTTTTTAGAACAGATTAAATCTAAGCCCTAATCTTTTAGTTAAACTGTTTGTGATATTCTGAAATCCTATGGTTCTGTTTTGCTCTCCTTTCTTAATTTCGTTTTTAAGGTTTCTAAAACCCAGTACCTATTTCATTTGTTTGTGGTTTTCCTTTTAACTCCATTTGTTCACGGTACTAAGTCAAGCCCTAATTTGTTCATGATTTCTTTTACAAAAACCTAATCTACCTACAGCACTAGTACTCACAGCCAATGTTTCTAACTAAAAAAGACTGAACCTACTTGGTTTTCTTTAGTTCATATATTGTTTTGATAATGATTTCAGATTAAATAACAATTACAGTTCTTTGCAAAATAGCCTAATATGTACTAAATTTGATAAAACCTAAGGAAGCAAAAACTAAAATGTGGAGACCAACCTCTTTTCCTGCCTCTGTTTGGTTTCCTGTTGCCTGCTGTTAGTACTTGCCTGTTGTTGCTATGCCTGCTACTACTGTTCTTTGTTTCCTTACTGCTATGGCTGCTGTCCCCTTCTTCTTTTTAGAATTTTGGTGATCAGGGTTTCAGTGTGAAACCCTAATTTTGCTATAAAAACGTATGGTTTTCTGTGTGAATTCACTGAGAATTCTTTTTGTCTCCATTTTGGGTGTGAATCAAGCTTGTTTTTATAGGCAAATTTTAGGTTTAGAAAATTGAAAACTTGATTCTGACCTGATTTTATTTCCTATTCTGCAGGTTTTGGGCTTGGGTTGGAGAAGGTGGGTGCTTGGTGAGCAAGAAAAGGAATTAGGGTTCAGCTGCTGCTTTTCTTTGGACTGAGGCACTCCCTTTTTGTTTTTTTCATTTTTATGTATTTTTTTATGTACTTTCGGATTTTATGTTTTTTTTTTTGTATTTTTGGGTTTTTATTTTTTTGTATTTTTTGACCTTTTGTATATATTAATATTGTAATATTTTTAATTCTGATTTTTATTTATTATTATTCTCTTTATGGCTTTTTGATCAAAAAGGCTAAATTAAGTCCAAAATACCGGACGCAGACCCATTTATTAAAACTGGCCCAAAAGTTAGATGTAGGCCCAAATAGGCAAACGACTCGAAACATTAGACATAAGCCCGCTTATTAAAAACTGGTTTAAAATGTTAAGCGTAAGCCCAATTAGACAAGCTAACAATATCAGGCCCAAAAGGTTGGATATAGGCCCAATTGGAAAAATCACTAAAATTCTAGCCCAAAATGTTGGACATAGGCCCAATTGGACAATCCGGTCAAATTAAAACAAAACAGCGCTCGAAACGCCATCCTCGTAATGATATGAACTTGTGTCACGGGGGCTAAAACTATTGCGATAAAAGGATCGGACAAAATTGGGGTATAATTAGGTCCGGAGGGAGTACTATCTGTTAACCAAGATGAACACGTAACCTACCAATAGGTCATCATCACTGGTCCATGACCTAAGAAATGACTAGGGTTCATGGAATCAGAGATGGAGTCAATGTACAATAACCCAGTATTTTTGAAGAAGTAAAATTTATAAGGTTCAAATGGGTTTCGAAGAAGAAAATTGACATGGATGATAAGGTGAATACCTCAAAGGCGCGATTGCTCACTAAGGATTTTAAGAAAATTCACCGAGAGTATGGTAAATATTCCTTCAGCGGCGTGACATTATTACGACTCCTATATGAGGAATTGCATTTTTAATTTTAATAGTCGTCATCCATAACAAGATGATTATATAACGATAGTAGTATTAGACACGAAATGAGCCATGCACATGAATGCGAGTGATCTAGATGGAATTCATCCCTCTTACATAATTAGAGTAGTATATTCTACCCTCTCGATAGAGGGAGACGATGAAATGCATGTCCATGTTGATATGCCGATATTGGACCTATTTATTCTTATATATGTGCTCGGACATCGAGAAACGAATAATTGAACTATACAATGATTCGCATTTTATTTCTCCCGCTCAAATAAGATATATGAAGTATTCACAATAACTACAGTCACGAAAAGGTTAAGTCGGATCATTGACTATCTATCAAACTGGGTAATAATGATGTACCGCTATATGTTGAAACTGTTTATAATATTATGATATCTGCCATTAGTTTTATGAGTGGCTCATCCATGATAGGTTGAGTCAATATTAATTCTTTTGGAAGTTTACTGAGAAGTCTTTATTATTATTTTTTTGTGAGTAAATAAACTGAATCACCATTAAGAAATTTAGTACGTATAAGCAATTGCTCAGGTTGGGGGTGATTTTCCCCACAATGCATCTTACATTTTCTCCTCTCGTAGATCTTCAATGTATTTGTATTTTATGTGTTATAAGAGATACCTCTAGCGAATAATGATGAAAATAGCTTTGTCGATCAAGTGGTGGTGCGCCTCTGGGGTGTATCTAATCTGTAACTCCAACGTCCAAATTAAGTCCCTCTCTAGTGTAATCGTAGGGTTTCAAACATGCCTCAAACGTGTGGGTGAAAACAGTGTTATATTAATTAGCTTAGTGATATAGGCCTCTTATTGGACTCAGTCGAGCGGTCAGCTCTTTAGGCCCGCTCCAATACAATATCTATGATTGATCTAAGTCCTTTTTTTTTACACTATAAGTAAATAATTAAATTCCATCTTAAAATTTATTTTATCCACGTTATTTGATCTCTACCTAAACTCAATGTACAGACTTAATACTAATTTTTTTGTCAACTTAGGCAAAATGAAAAATAAGTACCACAGACACACTATTACACGGTCACACCTATGTTTGAACTCGGATGTCCATGCCCCTATATATGTTGCTGAAGTTGTCAAAACAACCAAGAGTATGTGACACACTTAATACTGATTTTGCACACTAGTGTGAAGTGCAATTTTAAATTTGAAAAATAAACTTAACCAACCACGCACTAATACAATTTCCATTCATTTAATACTACGTACAAATACAATGTTTAAGAACACACTATATGCATGTGTGGGTGTAAAAATAAAGATGATGAAAACCAAATATAAAACCTTGGTAGAATCAAACTTAAAAAGCTTTAGAATGACGAATGGGTTGGTAAAGAGATGGGCGAATGAGCCAATGAGGTACTGTGGTGCTGTGTGCGCACACATTGGAACCATCCTTTCCTTGTGTACTCCTACTCAGTAATGACACAGATCCAACTGGTTTACCATAAAAAGTTGGGTATGAGCAGCCACCACAGTTCAAGGCATGTTTCATTTTCCTTTTAAAACAACCCAAAACCAGCTGTAATATTATGTTATTATTGGTTCATAAATCCTTTTACGTCTCTACCTAATATTGGTAAGCCAACAGCATAAGCAAGTATATTTGTACTATAGCCGTACGCAATAGAAAGATTTTTAAGGTTTTGTTGTTGCACTGCGATTTCCCAGCCAAGCCATGTGAGTCTCAGAATCGAACAAAATTTGCTAGTGACACTGACAAATTTTGCAGCCTCTTTGTTCCCTTTTTGCCTTCCAGCTGGCATTACACGCTTTTCATGCTGCGTTGAAGCGTTGAAATTCTCTCTCTTTTCAAGAAAGAAATGGAAAGGGAAATAGTTTCTCTACCAGCTTGACGTAAAAATATGCACATACTTTTAAATGATTTTTTATGCATAAAGAGTAGAAAAAATATACAAAAAATATGAAGGAAAATATGAGAATTGATACCAATGGAAAGATTTATTGATTAATTGATTAAATTCAATCTAAATTTAAATTTATATATATATATATATATATATATATATATATATATATATATATATAATTAACAAAAGTTCAAAATAAACTTTAAATTTAAAAATTGTAAATCGCATTAGTCCCTAATTAAGAGATAATTTTAAATACTAAGTTGACCATCTGAAACAAATTAATGTGGTAAAAAAAGATTTCAAATTTATTTTAGAATATAATTTTAAGTGTTAAATATATTTTTTATCACTAAAAAGTTTATGAATATTGTTTTTAGTCTCTATAAAAATTTCTGTCGCTTTTAGTCGCACTGTTTTCCTCAATCAATATATAATTTTAGTCTCTCGTGACTTTTAATAGTATTTTTTAAGTCTTTTATAGCGCTTTTTAGCCCCTCGCCACATATCAGTCAATGCTTTTAGCCCCTTGTGACTTATAATAACTGCAGAAGTTATATTCTCTAAAAAACTATAAATAATACTACATGTAGTCCAAAATATAAGAAACAAAAGGTGTTTTTTGTTTGTATAAAAAGTAAGAAATAAACATTATTTTTAAGATGTATTAAACGATTGATTTCAATTTTAGCACTATTTGGGTAGTGTTATTAAATGCAATGTCATTAGTTTTTCTCACAACAATGCAATATTCTTAGAATTTGGGTTGGGCCTAACTCAACCCTAAAAAACTGGCTTGGAAAGTGAGAGATGCCTCTGACTTATATAGTAGTACTTTTCTTCAGGTCATATCACATCTGATGTGAAACTCTTACCACACAACGTCCAGGACTGGACAACAGGAGTGTGACCTAATGGCCCGATAACGGGTGGCCCAACGAATCTGGATTGACTTTGATACTATCTTAAAATTTGGGTTGAACCTAACTTGACCTACAAAACTGGCTTATTAGGTGAGGGATGTCTCCCACTTATAACTCTATTTTAAGCTATATCTTATCCTGTATGCGTCTCTTAACAGATATCGTTAACTAGGAGTATAAACCATCATTTAATATAAAAAATACTTTGTTGACAAAAAAAACACTCAAACTACGAAGGATAAGATTTTATATGTGTTTCAATCCGTGGGGAGCCATATCTAGCCTTCCAACAAATTCAGGGTTCGCGTGTATTATTAAATTCGAAATTAACGTGCCTTTTGAAAATAGGACAAACAATAAATGGAAGTATGATTCAAAAGGCTATGTTTAATTATTATTCAATCATCTATGTGTTCTAGAGGCAATATTTGTATTTTCCCAACAATGTGACTAGCTTCCTATCAAAAAAATATGAGAGTATGACTTATCACACTAAGGTACTAGCTTAGTAATAGTTACTAAAGGGTTATAGAGGTAATTTACTATAATAACTAAAAAATACTTAAAAAAATCGGATAAAATTTCGAGTAACTATATACCAAATATAGCGGAAAAAAAAGGAGGAATAGCAAAAATCAAGGAACAGTTTTAGAAACCCATTAATCATGGGATTTTGGTTAATTTTCAGTATACGGCTTCCAAAGCTCTCTTTTGTTCAAAACCAAAACCACACAATTTCACCGATTCCAAATCTCTATTTTGTTCAATCTCTCTGGTTCCATCCTTCTCAATCGGAAACAGAGCCAATTCCCGTCGCCGTCGCCGTCACACAGAGTCTGTCGCTGTTGTAATCTCCGCTGACTTTGCCGTCGCCGTCGCCGAGCACCTAATGGTCAGTTGTCACTAACCACTAAGTTGATATGGTGTGGTTAGGAAGCTTCAATGGATTTGGCCGTGCACAAAATTGATATAGGTTATTAACCACATACGTGAACAACGGTGGTTATTAATTGACTAACCAAAAATTGCATTAGTTTGATTAGTGCATTAATAACCGAAGTAAAGTGTTTCTATGGTTATTATTGTACGAACCAAACTTTTCAATAATAATAATTTAGTAACTATTACTAAGCAAATTGCTTAGTATCACAAGCCATGGCCTACCGATGGAACCAATGTTCTAGGCCGGAGAGATAAAGTAGTTTTGGCACTGAAATAATAAATGAATAAATATTGGTAGTTGGATAACTATGGGAGCTCACGTATGCCAAAAGTAAACATTTTGATATTATTATAAGGGGTTCACTCGGTTTCCTTAGTAGAACATGACAATATTACAAGCTCAAGCCTCCACTAATTATCTTTTTGCAAGTTCACATAGGTTTCGAAGTTTTTAATGTCTCTTGGACTGTGTCGTCGTCTCACCTTAAATCTTGTATTATAAAAAAAGATAAACAATTGATTTGTTTTTTATAAAGATTCTTTAGTAATTCCTTAAAAAGATTTTTTTAGAAAACAATTACTTTTGAGAGATATGAGGTATAAAAGGAACTGTATATATTTTTTCTTACAAAATATTTATATTTTTATGAATAATTTTAAAATAAAATTATTTTATTCAAACATATATGAGGTTCAGATACCCGAGAACACCTGGGTGAAATAGTAGGGGTCACTTCCAGCTTAACCAAAGTCCTGAGTTCGAATCCAGCGTTGGGCACGCAACACTGTTAAATCTCTTAAGGAGAGCTTTGCCGCCCATTATGATCCTACCCGGCTCGAGGGATTAGTTTCTGTAATTACGCGCAGAGGATACTTGATTTATAACAAAAAATATATTTGAGGGTCGAATTGTCATCACCGTCTCCAACTCATATTATTATAGGCTATTTGCCTTTTTGTGATCTCTATTTTAATTATATTCATTTACCTTTGTTTTTATAATATTGAGCTTTCAAAATTAAATTTTTGTTTGAGTACTAATCGTACATGTAACGTGATTGACCCATGTAGATGCACGTGTATATTACTAGTTCTCGTGAAAATAAATTAATATAGAGAAGATTTAATAACTCTTTTAAATTAAAATTTGAGGAGAATAGAAAAGTCATTTTTTCTATAATCAAAAGTAAATTACTGAAAAGTCACATATATATAAAAAAAAATACTTACTAAAATTAACTATTAACTTTTTAATCAATAATTCTATCAAGAAAAAGTTTGACAGAAAAGACTTTTTAATCATATAATTATACTAAATTTACTATCTGACGTGAATGGCGAGAGTATTCTACAGACGGACAATGTCTCTGCCACGCACACAAGGAGAATGATCCTCATAGCATAAACGTTAAATCACTTTCTGACGTAACGAGGCACAATCTTAATAAATAATTAGTTTTAGGATGCACGATACTTTAATTATTTGTAATCATTGAGTTCATTGACTGCGCATGACGTTTTGGTGTGAAAAAACTATAGGGAAGAAATAAATAAATGAGTTACTTACTAGTATCTGCTATAGTGCTACTGCTATGCACTTGGGATGAGTTGAAAGCTGAAAGCACGTGATCAAGAGTGAGTATGTTGTTCGTACCAACTGAAGTACAGATACTTTTAAGATTATTTATTTATTATAAAAACTAGTACTATACCCGTGTATCCGCACGGACCGATTGCGTTACGTGATACGATTACCTAAAATAGAAACGTTAATTTGAAATATCATTAATCTAAAATCAACTGTAAAATATAGAGGATGACTTGCATACGGACATGTAATATCGTGTTCTTTTTATGAATGAATTTAGACAGTATTTAAATAGTCTAAACATTAGGCCCGTAAAAATAAAGAAAAATTTAAAGTAGATAAAAAATAAACTCCGCTGTGTAATATTTTATTTTACTCTATATGTCCCTAAATTATTTAAGAGTTTTTAATTAGGTACTTAAACTAAAAAATTGTAATCAAGTCTTCAAACTAATATAAAATTTCCAATTCGATTTTTTTTTGTTAAATTATAGTTAGTCAATACTGACGTGTCATTCACAAATTGTAAATAGCTCTTTGAACTAAATAAAAATTTGTCCATAAGTCCCTAAACTAATTTAAACATATAAAATTAATCTTTTCTAGTAAACCTTAAAACAAAAATAAAATAATAAAACAAAAATAAAATAAGAATATAATATTTTCTTATTTGATTAATTGAAAAACTATATTTTTATTTTATTAGTTGTTAGAGAGAGAAACTCACAATGGAAATAAACTCAACTTGTATTAAACTGTGGTTTGGTTCTATACATATAGTGACCAAAAGAGCTGAAGAAAATAAACTACACTAGTAACTACACTTAGTAACTATAGTCAAGATCAAACAGAATTTAGTTAAGCTCTAACAATAAATAACAAACTAGATTAGAACTAGATTAAAACTACTAATCTAACACCCTCCCGCAAGCTGGACTGTATGCATCAACAAGGTTCAGCTTGGAAACCAGAATCTGGAATTGTGTTGGAGGCAAAGCCTTGGTGTGAAGATCTGCCAATTGAGCAGCTGAAGGAATAGGCATGAGTTGGATTACACAAGCTTGAACTTTATCTCTAATCAAATGGCAGTCTAACTCTATATGCTTTGTTCTTTCATGGAAAGTAGGATTCTGAGCTATTTGTATAGCTGATTTATTGTCACAGTAAACAGGAACAGATTGAGAATGTAGCTGCTGTAAGTCATGTAAGAGGTATAAAAGCCACTGAATTTCACAAGTTACAGCTGCAAGGGCCCTGTACTCAGCCTCAGATGAAGATCTTGATATAGTAGATTGCTTCTTGGACTTCCAAGAGATGAGGGAAGAACCAAAGAAAATACACTACAAAAAAAACATGAATTAGCGACGGATTTTAGCGACGGATTGGAAATCCGTCGCTAAAATCAAAATTAGCGACGGAAATGCACAATATTAGCGACGGATTGAAAATAAGGTATTTAGCGACGGAAATTGGCTAAATTAGCGACGGAATTAACATGGCGCGAAAATTGAAAAAAAAAATTGAATTAGCGACGGAAATCCGTCGCTAAATCCGTCGCTAATCTTTGGAAAATTGTGCCACTGACCGTTGCAGTTGATTTGACACGTGACCAGAGTTAGCGAGGGAAATCCGTCGCTAAATCCGTCGCTAACTGTTAATTTTTTTTTTTATAAACCCGAATTCTTTCTTTCCTCTTTCATTTCTTCCCCTTCCTCTTTCATTTCTTCCTCTTCTCCGTTTTTTCCTCTTCCTCTTTCATTTCTTCCTCTTCCTCTTTCATTTCTTCTTACCACCACCACCATCATCTTCTCCCTTCAACACCACACCACCACCACCACCACCACACCATCCTCTTTCATTTCTTTCTCTTCCTCTTTCATTTCTTTTCCTTCTCCATTTTCCTCTTCCTCTTTCATTTCTTCTTACCACCACCATCATCATATTTTCCCTTCAACACCACACCACCACCACCACCACCACCACCACACCACCCTCTTTCATTTCTTCCTCTTCCTCTTTCATTTCTTTTCCTTCTCCATTTTCCTCTTCCTCTTTCATTTCTTCTTACCACCACCATCATCATCTTCTCCCTTCAACACCACACCACCACCATCACCACCACACCATCCTCTTTCATTTCTTTTCCTTCTCCATTTTCCTCTTCCTCTTTCATTTTTTCTTACCACCACCACCACCACCACCACCACCATTATCTTCTCCCTTCAATACCACACCACCACCACACCATTTTTTTCTTCCCTTATCTCCCCAACCCTTAATCTCTCCCTCTCTCTATCTGAGAATAGTTTTTTTTTTAAAAAAAATGAGGTTAGCGACGGATTTTAGCGACGGAAATCCGTCGCTAACTTTGGTCAGTGTCAGTGTCAAATCAACTGCAACGGTCAGTGGCACAGTGTTTTTAGCGACGGATTTTAGCGACGGATTTTCCGTCGCTAATTTTAGCGTCGGATTTTATTCCCTCGCTAACCATTAGCGACCAGCTTTTTAGCGACGGAATTGGTCCGTCGCTAATTCCGTCGCTAACAGTCATTAGCGAGGGAAAAACAGGCATTAGCGAGGGAAAAATCCGTCGCTAATACGCTGTTTTTTTGTAGTGATACAAAAACCAGTTATGGATTTTCTGCTTTCAGAGCAGGCTGCCCAGTCACTATCACTAAAACCTTTCAATGTGAAATCAGATAAGGAAGAGAAGAAAAGACCTTTCTCAGGTGAGGACTTCAGGTATCTGAGTATGTGGAGAGCAGCATCCAAATGAGGTTTAAGAGGTTTAGTGATGTACTGACTAAGTTTGTGGATAGCATAACAGATATCAGTTCTAGTGTTGGTTAAGTAAATCAACCTGCCTAGAAGCCTTCTATACACAGTAGGGTCAGGAAGAGGATCACCTTCAGTGGAGGTGAGCTTCAAACCAGGTAGCATTGGTGAAGATGCAGGTTTGCAGCTCAACATACCAGCATCCTGTAGAATCTCAAGCGTATATTTCCTCTGGGAGAGAGTTAAACCTTGAGGAGAGTGAATTGCTTCTAAACCCAGAAAGTAGTTTAGATGACCCAAGTCCTTGATCTTGAACAAGTCATCAAGGTGTGCTTTGACTTGCTCAATATCTGATATGTTGTTGCCCGTGAGTACTACATCATCAACATATATCAACAAAATAGTAATTGAACCTGCAGAAACTTTAGTGAGCAGAGAATAGTCAGACTTAGATTGAACATAGCCGAGGGAGGGGAGAGAGGCTAGCAATTTGGCATTCCATTGCCTACTAGCTTGTTTCAAACCATATATAGACTTCTGCAGCTTGCAAACTTGACCTGCAGAGTGATCACTACAAGAAAATTGACATATAGCGACGGCAAAAATCCGTGGGTAAAGGGTTAAAAACCGTGGGTATAGCACTAAAAACCTATACCGACGGACAATTTTTTCGTGGTCTTTATTTGGCTATACCCACGGAAAAATGGCGTTGCTATAGCCTATAGTGACAGTTTTTTTACCGTTGGACAAAACCTTAGAGCTATACCCACGGTTACTTTTCCGTTGGTATAAGTTTTAACAACCCTCTTAATTTTGCTATACCCACAGTTGAATCTCCATTGGTATAGGTTTTATTGACACCTCCTAATTTGCTATACCCACTGTTTCATTTCGTTGGTAAATTTAGAACTTATTAACAACATTTGTAGGTTTTAGTGACACCTCTTGTCATTAAACCGGTTAAAAGCTAAACATAATATATATATTTATATATGAAACAATAAAATAAAATAAAACTCTAATCATATTAAAAATTAATCTTAAGTCTTACAAGCATGCCAACATATTGTAAATTAACATCAAGTCTTATGATAATCTCAAAATTTACAAAAAAATCAAATACATTCTTCAATGATTACATTAGCATTTGGTCCAGAAACTCTTGTTCACTCAGTGATTTTCAAAGAAAGAAAGGAATTGGGTTTACTTTTAAATTTAAACTCTCCTTCTACACCTCCTCCATCACCTCCCCCTTTCCTTTCAAGCAATCCGGTAACTATTTCAAGACAAAATTCAAACGCTTCAAGACTGATAATACTTCAATCAGATTGTGAGAATCACTTAACATTTCATTAATTGTAGCTCTTCAATGTAGTAATAGTTGTTTACTCAATAATACCTGAAATGAGCACAACCCGCAAGGTTAGCCGGATCATCCACTTCCAACCAATCATCCACCTGCTGCCAAACAGATTTAGAAACTTTACAAGTCAAAAATAAATTTGTCGCCATTACGTCCAATTCGAAGCAAAGAAAACAAGACGACACATAAGCACCTGTAAGAATACCAGGTGAAAGTAAAACATCACTAATGGGTAAGTGTTTAGAAAAAATCTCCAAAATAAAATTGTGATAAGAATTGATGAATTTACTGTAGAAGGTTTCCACCTATTCAAGCTCCAACTCCAATTACCATAATAAAATCATCCAGCTCTCCCTTTCACAGATCACGACCAAAATGCAAATTTGCAAGCTTACCATTTCCAATCCATTGATGAGACCAAAATAAAATATTCCATACCGTTCCATCACAAGTTGGACAGTCTTTTGATGGTAATGGTGTCTGAAGATCCAAGGAGGATGATGGTATATGCACTAACTCGGCCCGGTTGTTGACAATGGCATCTGCAACAGATTCATCAGTAGCTTTCTCCCCACTAAAAGTGAATAAGTTGAAGAAGAAAATATATGTGTATAAGTTAGAAGAGAGAAGTCTCTGAAATGATGATCAAGTATATGCTAAAAGGAATCTAAATGGAGGGAGCTATCTACAAAATTAAATGCACTATCTTACATATCCTATTGGTTCATTGAGAAATATATTGCTTAAGCTTGAGAAGGAACAACAGTGGCATAGGATTATTCAGGTATCATATCACTGCTCATTTCTTTTTTTCTTCTCATTCATTTCCTTGTCAAAATAAAGCATGTCCAATAACGATAATATCCTATCCAAGGTAATTAAATGTATGCTGAGCAAGGGGCATGGGATTACAATGGGAACATGGTATGGTATCTTAAAAGTAGAAAGTACTGAAATTGGAAACAAATCAAATTCATTATCTAACAATATACTAAAATTCAATAAGATTGTGAGAATCACTTAACATTTCATTAATTGTTGAGTGCTAATTGATAATGGTCTGTCACCTTCAATAAGATGTGCAAGTAACTTCAAGCAATTAGGATTTGTGTGAAATAGCTTATAAGGTGATTGCATCACATCCTATATGAATGGAGAAAAATAATCATTTAACAATATAGACATATGAAAGCATACCTGGAGCAGAAAACCGACATGTCCTGGTAAAGTGGGCTCTTGTCCAGGTGAATAAGGAAATTTACTAGCCTACAAACAAATGACGGTGCTTGTTATATGAACAACCTTATCAAAACAATAAATTATAAAGCACATAATTATTACATGAACAACCTTATCAAAACAATAACAACATAATTATAGCTCTGCAGATAAAATTCTGCACAAGATTTTGATTAATTAAAACCAATGTAAAGTTTTGATTAAAACCAAAGACAACAACATCCTAGGAAGCATCTGAAAGCCAAATTACAGAGTAAGTTGAAATGGGATCAAAATTTAATCACAGCTTCAATACCACTAGCATAAGGATTAAGTTATATGTTCTCCATACATTTTTTTTCTAACTATAAGCCTTAGGCCATTCTTTGTAGCTCTTCAATGTAGTAATAGTTGTTTACTCAATAATACCTAAAATGAGCACAACCCGCAAGGTTAGCCGGACCATCCACTTCCAACCAATCATCCACCTCACAAGCATTTTATCAAACACTTTAAAGGCATACCTTGCAACTTCAAAGAACAAACTACTGGAGCCCTTGGGAAAAGAGCCACAAAGACTATATGAAAATACAAATATGAGTTACTGAAGAAGGTGAAAGGAAGGAAGGTGATGTAAGAAATACCTACCAATATCATAGAATCGATTGAACGTAGACGTGAAAGCTTCAGTTTCTAGCTTCAGTCAGATTCGAGTTTGTGGCCTAAAATCGCTTTGATTTTCTGAAACCCAAATATGTTTCAAATGACGGAAACTACGGGAAGAAGACCAAACCCGCGTTCATAGAGCTCTAACAACGAACTCTAAGGTTCAATGCAAAGTGATTTCAGAGCAACATTGAAATAGTGCTGGTGAACACTGAAAATATGGACGTGGGGAAGGAAATAACGAACAGGCACTACCTTCAAAACCAACGTCGCGCAGAACTGAAACGATGGAAACGGCGAGCAAAGAACGATGGTTCTTTCGTTTTTGATTTGTGAGACTAGGGTTTCGTATTTGGGTGCGAGAGGAAGAGGGTTTCGTAACATTGTGAGGAAGATGGAGAGAGTTGAGAAAGAGAGCTGAGAAAGAGAGTTGAGAGCGAGTGCCAGGTTCAGAGACGAGAGCGAGGATTGAGTGAGAACGTGAGAGAGTGAGCCGCCCATGGATAAAGTTGGAGGTGTACCCACATTTATTTTACAATCTTTCCTGTGAACCTATACCCACGGTTTTTTTAACTTGTTGTAGGTGTAGGATATCTATACCTACAGTTTTATTTACCATCACTATAGGCGTCCGTTGGTATATGTCAATTTTCTTGTAGTGGATGTTTGAAACCAGGAGGTATAGACATATACACTTCCTCATGTAAATCACCATGAAGGAAGGCATTATTAACGTCTAACTGATGAAGATGCCACTTTTTAGCAACTTCCAGTGCTAAAACCAACCTAACCGTAGTGAGTTTGACCACGGGAGAAAAGGTTTCATTGTAATCCAATCCTTCAAGTTGTGTGAAGCCCTTGGAAACAAGTCTGGCCTTGTGCCTTTCAATGGTGCCATCAGCCCTATATTTTGTTTTTGAATACCCATTTACAACCAATTGGGCGTTTACCAGTAGGTAGGTTGGTGAGGATCCAAGTTTGGTTGAGTTCCAATGCTTCAATCTCTTTCTGCATTGCCTCAACCCAACAAGGATGTTTTGCAGCTTGAGCATCAGGTGGTAGGTTCAGTGGTACTAGAAATAGCTACAGAGAATGCCATATGGGGTGGAGATAATGAAGAATAAGAAAGAAAGTCATGTAAAGGAAAGGGAGTACCTGAGGAAACTTGATCAGCAGAAGAAGTAGTAGTTACATTACAATGGAAATCTTGCAGATAAGTTGGAGGCTTTTTGGCTCTAGTTGACACTCTTGTAGGTGGAGGGTTGATTGGAATCATAGGTGAAGAAGGGATAATTTGGTCTGCTGGTTGAGGATTGGAATCAGTGGAGGAAGGCATAGGAGTGGAAATGTCAGTGCCTGGGCTATGGGATAGAGAATGTGAAGAAGGTTCCTGATCTAGAGCAGGGGACTGAGTGGTGCCAGAAGGTTGAGGAGGCATGCTCAAGTCTTGGATGATTACTTTGGATGTGTTTAAGGTTGAAGGATTGAATTTTGGAGACCTATTTTCAAGTGTTTGAGGAGTAATATAAGGAAAAACATTCTCATAAAAGGTAACATTACGAGAATAAAAGATTTCTTTAGAGTTTAGATCATAAAGCAAGTAACCCTTGACCCCATGAGAATGACCTATGTGAATACATTTTCTGGCTCTTGGTTGGAATTTTGTTCTGTGAGCTGAGTGAGTAGATGCAAAACAGAGTGAACCAAAGACTCCCAGTGAACTGAAGTCAGGGTGTTTATTGTGTAGGGAGGAAGTGTGGGTGACAATGAGTCAAGTTTAGGAGAGGGTAACATATTAATAATATGTACTACATGAACAACAGCAAAGTCCCAGAAATGGATTGGTAAGTTGGATTGAAACATGAGAGACCTAGCTACATTGAGTATATGATGGTGTTTTCGTTCAACAACCCCATTCTGTTGGGGAGTTTCAGTACAAGAGTTTTGGTGAATGATGCCTCTGGAAGAATAAAACTCAGGCATGGTAAATTCTACCCCATTGTCTGATCTAATGGTTTTCACTAGCATACCAAATTGTGTTTGGACTAAGTTTATGAAATTGGTTAAATGAGTCCTAGGTTCTGACTTAGTCTTCATCAACCTAAGCCAAGTATGTCTAGATTTGTCATCAACTATTGTTAAAAAATACTTGTGACCATGTAAGGAAGGAATGGCATAGGGACCCCATATGTCAACATGTATAAGGTCAAAAATAAAAGAGCTAACAGAATTGCTACTAGAAAATGGTAATTTCTTTTGTTTTGCAAAATGGCAAGCATCACATACATTGTTCATAAATGGTGGTATATTTGAATCTATCTTTTGTATAAGAGTATAACAAAGGGAAGAGGGATGGCCCAGCCTATGGTGTCATATATTGTTGGTAATACTAGTGCTTACAGAATTAATACAATGGGGAATGGATGATGAGGATGACCAACTGAATTGCTAGTTTCCAATGTGTATAACCGACCACGTCTTCTAGCTTTCCCAAGCATCCTCATGGATGTAAGGTCCTGTATCAAACCACAAGATTTGTCAAAAATGGCTTGGCAAGAAAGTGAATCAGTTAATTGAGCAACTGAGATAAGGTGATTGTTAAAACTAGGGACATATAAAACATCATACAGGAGTAATGATTCGGTAAGACGTATAGTTCCACTAAAGTTGGCAATAGCTACTGATCCATTGGGCAATGTCACAGCAATAGGTTTGATTCTTCTATAGGAGCTAAAGAAATTAAACACAGAACAGATGTGATCAGTAGCCCCGATATAAACTATCCAGATAATAATTGAATTACCTTGATTGAGAGCTACTGTTGTAACATTATGTGCACTGACCAGAGTGGAAGATGTTGTTGCAGTAGGAGGAATGGCAGGGAGAAGAGCAAGAATTGCTTGAATTTGCTCACGAGTGAAGGTCATGTTGCAATCACCAGAACTAGCATTTGTAGAAGTTTCTTGAGGGCTATCAGTACTGACATTGTTGGTAACCACGCTTGTTCTTGAATCCAAGAGGATATCCGTGTTTAATCCAGCAAGTGTCAACGGTATGGTTTGTTCTATTGCAGTGAGTACACAATCGGTTAGGTTTGGATTGATTGAACTTTCCTTTGCCAGAGTTGTTGGAAGCACGATATGGTGCAGGTGTGTTGGAATTAGAGGTGGTTTGAACATTCAATGCCGTAGCAGTGGTTGAAGGAAGGGAAGCAGAAAGATGACGTTCACGTTGAATCACCATTGCATAAGTTTTGGCCAAGGTTGGTAATGGTTCCATAAGGTAAATGTGAGAACGAACTTGATCAAAATTGTCATTAAGGCCTTGTAAGAAACATAAAACACTATCGTTTTCTTGATTATTGGTAACGGTAGCAAGACCATTGCAGCAACAAGAATTTGTAGAACAACATACAGGAATCGGGCGAAAATTGCATAATTCATCCCAGGCCATACGAAGTTTAGTGTAGTAAGCACTTACAGATAGATCACCTTGGTGCATAGAGAACACCTCGCATTGGAGTTGCGCAATTCTGGTGTGATCGCCTTGCGAAAAGCGATTGCGTAACTCCTTCCAAACGGTGTACGCTTCAGTGATCCAGAGAATTCCAGAAGAAATTTCGGTAGAGACGACATGATTGATCCATGAGAGTGCAAGCATATTGCATCGTTTCTAGGCCGCGAACTTCGAATCGGTAGTTTCCGGCTTCTTGATCGATCCGTCAACGAAACCGAATTTGTTCTTCATTTCCAACGCCATTGTCATTGATTGAACCCAGCAATGATAGTTTGGTCCATCAAGCAACGGTGAAACGAGAACTAGAGAAGGATTTTCGTTAGGGTGGATATAGTAAGGATCAAGCAGATTTGGAGAGGGATTTGAGTTTCCGACGGTGGAAGAGATCGGGGAAGAGCTTGAATCGGAAGGAATGGCCATGATCGAAGGAAGAAAGCAAGGAATCGAAGGAAAGGATCAACAAAGAAGATGGGTTGCAGAGAACGAAAAGGGGGGCGGAAGCATGATTTGCAAGTGATACCATGTTAGAGAGAGAAACTCACAATGTAAATAAACTCAACTTGTATTAAACTGTGGTTTGGTTCTGTACATATAGTGACCAAAAGAGCTGAAGAAAATAAACTACACTAGTAACTACACTTAGTAACTATAGTCAAGATCAAACAGAATTTAGTTAAGCTCTAACAATAAATAACAAACTAGATTAGAACTAGATTAAAACTACTAATCTAACATAAGTGGCTCCAATACAATATTGTCACGATCCTAAGTGGCTCCAATACAACAATTTGGTTTCACTTTTCAAAACTACCGTGTAAAATCAATTCGTGTGTGATTCGGGAAGAAAACTACCGTGTTGTTTTCTTAATTATCTTGAAAATGAAAATAGTCTTTTTTAACTTATAACATTGCTTATAATAAAGGTCAGTGAGAGTAAAGTCTTAGTGATAAATATTACTAGCTAACTTAAAATCCGCCACCAAACAAATAAAACATGTAAGAAATACTTTTTTAACGATATGAAAAATCCGTCTTTAAGGCATCACCAACAAAACTAGGAACGCTATAAAAAATTCTAGGCTGTTTTTTTGGTACCCCTCTTATACCGTATACCCCCCTAAATGACCAAACGGACAAAACTATCCCTTATTCACAAAATTTCCGAAAATACATCAAATCTAGATAAATCCAGAAGTATTTTTTTTCCAGAAATATCACATTTTACGGTATTTCAGGAACACATTTGACATTCCGAAAATACCGTAAAATGTGATATTTCTGAAAAATCAAAAAAACATACTTCCGGATTTATCTAGATTTGAGGTATTTCTGGAAATCCCTCAATATTGTCTTTCAAATTTATCTCAATTTGATGTATTTCCGGAAATCCCTTAAAATTGCCTTCCGAATTTATCATATAATATGGTGTTTCCGGAGTGCAAAAATAAAAAATGAAACATTTATTTGATTAATTAAAAACGCCTTCTACATTGATTTAAAATAACATATTGCAACAACAAACAAAACGAAAACATAATAGAAACTACTGAGATGGTGGAGTGAAACGACGAAGGATCTCAGCGACGGTCCTTCTGGTTTCGACGTAAAAATGCAGGTAAGCATTCCATTTAAAGATAACATGAATGGCCATCATGACTTGGACGTCATCGTCGTTGTTGACATCCATTACAAACCTGTGCACATGTCCATTAACCCAAGATGGTTTCCGATAAATTATACTAATTATTTCATGCTCATCACCCTCCGGTTGCACCATACGCAGTAGTCTCTCTTTCAGGGCAGCGAATGTTATACTGTGTTTTAACCTACACTAGAACGTGTCTCGCCCCTCGAAACAGACATCACCATCATCGTTGAGGATGATGCCCCTGATGATCAATGAGGCCCTGATTAGTAAAACTGATAGTGAGGGAAGGACTCTTCGTTGGCCATAGCCATCATCATTTTGTGTTGTGTGTATGAAAGAAGTGAAACCCAATGGGGTCTATTTATAGGGAAAATCTGAAACCCTAAAGTGAATTTCCACCGTTAGATGAAAAGTGGTCGGCAAAATCTAGACCGTTTAAAGTGTCGGCAAAATCTAAACCGTTAAATAGTGTCGGCAAAATCTAGACCGTCAAATAAAAGATTCGTGGAATAAAATTTAATATAATATAAATTTTGTGGAATAAAATATAATATAATATAATATAATATAATACAATACAATCATTTAATTGAAATGTAATCAACATCAGCCGGGAGGGTCGGTGCAACATGATCTGGGACAAAAGAACACCATAGCTGTACACGTCCAACGTACGGATAAAACCACGATCTAGCTTCAGCTGAAGCATATGCACCCCAAGTAGGATGAATAAGAGGTACTGGACTAGTAGCGTTCAACATAACCCGAACCCAATGATTCCCATGGACAAACCCAACACAGAACAAGCGGCTCTGACTAGGAACATAGGCTCCTCTCAAAGGGAAGAAAGTCCATGACCCACCATCATGAAGTGACAACTTATATGTAACAAATGGGCTGACTCAACCCTATATGTAACAAATTAAAACACATAAGAAAAAAATTGACGCGAAATAAATTTAAAACACATAAGCAAAATATTAACGTACCTATTAGTCGTGGTGTTTCCATAGTGTTTCACTTTATCCGTCCACGGTCCACAAAATCTTTCCCTGTGAGGATACAGCCAATACTTGTTCACATATTTGATAAGCTGGGGTATATCAGCACATGATTGTTCAAAATCATGCAAATTCTCATAAAATTCATCCTCAAATTCAGACTCAACTATTGCATGCCAAAGACTCATCACTGACTTCACCCTATCTCCCTTGACAGCCTTCTTAATTTTAGCATTCACATTGTTGTTAATGTGATACCGACAAAGCAAATTAACTGCTTCGGGAAACACAACCTTGATAGCATTCATCAATCCCTCCTCACAGTCAGTGAGGATAACCTGAGGAAGTGGGATATCTAATACCATCAAATTTTTTAGGCTCTGCAAAACCCGTGTGTAGTCATCGGCAAAACCCGTGTGTAGTCATCGGCAAAACCCATGTGTAGTCATCGTATCTCTCGTGAGACAAGTAAGCAAATGCAACAAAAAATGTCAACTCAGTAGAAGTGACACCAACAATCTCAAGTAGAGGCAATGCATATTTGTTGGTTGTGAACACCCAATTTTTACCGGCACTTTCTTCTTTTTTTTTTCGTGAAAATTACAAAAATATCGCTTTTATGCATTTTGAGGTTTTAATAGTTGACACATGTTATTTGGTGCTCGTTAGCGGTTTTGTATCATTATTGTTATTATTAGTAGAACTCTTTTCATTAACAAAATCATTAATGAATCAAAAATCAAAAAATAAAAAATAGTGCAATTTATTTTATATATGTTCATTATAAAAAAATATATATACAACAATAAGATTATGAAATAAAAAATAAAAAAGGCAAAAAAAAAGAAGCTTGTGCTGTACGCAGACAGCAACCTCATCAATAATAAAAAGGCTTAAAGGTCATTTTGGCCCCTGTAAAATACACATTAATCCATTTTGGCCCTTGCAAAATAAAAAACTTTAAATAAGCCCCTGCAAAATAGTTAGTTGTTCAGTTAAGCCCTCGCTGTTAGTGGTCCACTAACGTTATTAGTTTTAAAGGTATTTTGCAGGGGCCAAAATGGATTAATGTGTATTTTGCAGGGGCCAAAATGGATTAGTGTGTATTTTTGCAGGGGCCAAAATGACCTTTAATGTGTATTTTGCAGGGGCCAAAATGAGGGTTAAAAATAACAGCGTTAGTGGACCACTAACAGCGAGGGCTTAACTGAACAACTAACTATTTTGCAGGGGCTTATTTAAAGTTTTTTATTTTACAGGGGCCAATATGGATTAATGTGTATTTCGCAGGGGCCAAAATGACCTTTAAGCCTAATAAAAATACATTAACAAAAGAAGAGAACTTCATATTAACAAAACAGATGAGCAACAGTAACAAGGACAAGAGGAAAATGACAAAGCAGCTATAATGACCAGAAGAAGGAACCAAATTAGTGCATCAGTAGGCTAGACTTCAAAGCTTCAAATAGGGGAGAATCTCTGGCCTATAGAACCTGTCCATTTTTTTTACACACAAAGAAAAATTAGGCAGCAGTTTCTAGTCAAATAAGGCTTAATTTGTGAATGCAACAGAGTCTTGGAGGAAGAAAATTTGCTGCAGAGAAACTTAAAGCATCAAAACATGAAATTCTGGAGAAAATACAAAAATCAGAAAATTGACCATACAGTGGAGTTATCTATTGATAGCCTCGCAAGTGCACGAGTCGTATCACGTAATAAAAGAGTTATCGATCCACAGGGAGAGCCTAGGTGACTACCAATTTAATTTTCCAAAGTTGATTTGCTAGAAGAAATGGTTTTTAGGAGTTGTAAAATTTAGAAATAAAAACAAACAATCTCAGGTTTATAGTTTTATCACAACAATGAGGAACCAAAATAATTTCTTTAGACTATTCAACAAATTATAAGAGTAATATATTTTAAAGACAAGGCAGCGAATATAACTAATGTCTCCTTTCGAAGTACAAGAGCGTGTTTTGAACTAACAATCAAGCCTATTCTCATGGTTGATTGTCACCAAAACCCATTAAGCATAACACCTTTATAATGTCTCAAGAGTTTCAAAACTATTCTCATGTGTTGATTCCCTTGTCTAATTTCATAGATCCAACATCAATACTTCACATTTCGGTTCTTCGTTTGATGTTTAGAATAAGATTTGAAGGACAATAAAATTAGATTGAAATATAAAACAATTTGGAGTGGAGAATAGTCTTGGGAATTATTAGGGACCTATCATTGGATTACTCCCAATAACCCAAGACTTTGTATCTACTCACTCATATTAAATATGAGAGAAGAAGAAGAAGAAGAAAAGACATGAATTTAAATAGCGAGAAATAAAAGAAAGCGGTAAATTGCAAAATCATAAATAGCGGAATTGTAAATGACAAGAAAATAAAAGTGCAAGAAAGTAAATAGCAAGGAAAGTAAATGACTTGGAAAATAAAAGGGCAAGAAAGTAAATAGCAAGGAAAATAAATGACTTGGAAAATAAAAGGGCAAGAAAGGAAATAGCAAGGTAAGTAAATGACTTGGAAAATAAAAGGGCGAGAAAGTAAATAGCGAGAAAATAAAAGAGCGAAAAAATAAAAGAGCGAGAAAGTAAAAGGGCAAGAAAGTAAATAGCAAGGAAAGTAAATGACTTGGAAAATAAAAGCGCAAGAAAGTAAATAGCAAGGAAAGTAAATGACTTGGAAAATAAAAGGGCGAGAAAGTAAAAAGCGAGAAAGTAAAATGCGAGAAATTAAAGTGAAGTCATGAATCTTAGAGGAATCCTTGTCATGGATTTTTCTCACAAAATTTAAGCTTGGTTACAAGTGAGGATCAAGCCTCTATTTATAGGAAAATATGAGGGCCAAGGCACTTGAGTGGAGGGGCAAAATGGTCCAAAAAAAAGTGGCAAATCAAGTTGGCAAGAAAAGCCATCAGCAAGTGGGTGCAGCCAAAATTGGCCGTGCACAAAATTGATATAGGTTATTAACCACATACGTGAACAACGGTGGTTATTAATTGACTAACCAAAAATTGCATTAGTTTGATTAGTGCATTAATAACCGAAGTAAAGTGTTTCTATGGTTATTATTGTACGAACCAAACTTTTCAATAATAATAATTTAGTAACTATTACTAAGCAAATTGCTTAGTATCACAAGCCATGGCCTACCGATGGAACCAATGTTCTAGGCCGGAGAGATAAAGTAGTTTTGGCACTGAAATAATAAATGAATAAATATTGGTAGTTGGATAACTATGGGAGCTCACGTATGCCAAAAGTAAACATTTTGATATTATTATAAGGGGTTCACTCGGTTTCCTTAGTAGAACATGACAATATTACAAGCTCAAGCCTCCACTAATTATCTTTTTGCAAGTTCACATAGGTTTCGAAGTTTTTAATGTCTCTTGGACTGTGTCGTCGTCTCACCTTAAATCTTGTATTATAAAAAAAGATAAACAATTGATTTGTTTTTTATAAAGATTCTTTAGTAATTCCTTAAAAAGATTTTTTTAGAAAACAATTACTTTTGAGAGATATGAGGTATAAAAGGAACTGTATATATTTTTTCTTACAAAATATTTATATTTTTATGAATAATTTTAAAATAAAATTATTTTATTCAAACATATATGAGGTTCAGATACCCGAGAACACCTGGGTGAAATAGTAGGGGTCACTTCCAGCTTAACCAAAGTCCTGAGTTCGAATCCAGCGTTGGGCACGCAACACTGTTAAATCTCTTAAGGAGAGCTTTGCCGCCCATTATGATCCTACCCGGCTCGAGGGATTAGTTTCTGTAATTACGCGCAGAGGATACTTGATTTATAACAAAAAATATATTTGAGGGTCGAATTGTCATCACCGTCTCCAACTCATATTATTATAGGCTATTTGCCTTTTTGTGATCTCTATTTTAATTATATTCATTTACCTTTGTTTTTTATATATGAGCTTTCAAAATTAAATTTTTGTTTGAGTACTAATCGTACATGTAACGTGATTGACCCATGTAGATGCACGTGTATATTACTAGTTCTCGTGAAAATAAATTAATATAGAGAAGATTTAATAACTCTTTTAAATTAAAATTTGAGGAGAATAGAAAAGTCATTTTTTCTATAATCAAAAGTAAATTACTGAAAAGTCACATATATATAAAAAAAAATACTTACTAAAATTAACTATTAACTTTTTAATCAATAATTCTATCAAGAAAAAGTTTGACAGAAAAGACTTTTTAATCATATAATTATACTAAATTTACTATCTGACGTGAATGGCGAGAGTATTCTACAGACGGACAATGTCTCTGCCACGCACACAAGGAGAATGATCCTCATAGCATAAACGTTAAATCACTTTCTGACGTAACGAGGCACAATCTTAATAAATAATTAGTTTTAGGATGCACGATACTTTAATTATTTGTAATCATTGAGTTCATTGACTGCGCATGACGTTTTGGTGTGAAAAAACTATAGGGAAGAAATAAATAAATGAGTTACTTACTAGTATCTGCTATAGTGCTACTGCTATGCACTTGGGATGAGTTGAAAGCTGAAAGCACGTGATCAAGAGTGAGTATGTTGTTCGTACCAACTGAAGTACAGATACTTTTAAGATTATTTATTTATTATAAAAACTAGTACTATACCCGTGTATCCGCACGGACCGATTGCGTTACGTGATACGATTACCTAAAATAGAAACGTTAATTTGAAATATCATTAATCTAAAATCAACTGTAAAATATAGAGGATGACTTGCATACGGACATGTAATATCGTGTTCTTTTTATGAATGAATTTAGACAGTATTTAAATAGTCTAAACATTAGGCCCGTAAAAATAAAGAAAAATTTAAAGTAGATAAAAAATAAACTCCGCTGTGTAATATTTTATTTTACTCTATATGTCCCTAAATTATTTAAGAGTTTTTAATTAGGTACTTAAACTAAAAAATTGTAATCAAGTCTTCAAACTAATATAAAATTTCCAATTCGATTTTTTTTTGTTAAATTATAGTTAGTCAATACTGACGTGTCATTCACAAATTGTAAATAGCTCTTTGAACTAAATAAAAATTTGTCCATAAGTCCCTAAACTAATTTAAACATATAAAATTAATCTTTTCTAGTAAACCTTAAAACAAAAATAAAATAATAAAACAAAAATAAAATAAGAATATAATATTTTCTTATTTGATTAATTGAAAAACTATATTTTTATTTTATTAGTTGTTAGAGAGAGAAACTCACAATGGAAATAAACTCAACTTGTATTAAACTGTGGTTTGGTTCTATACATATAGTGACCAAAGAGCTGAAGAAAATAAACTACACTAGTAACTACACTTAGTAACTATAGTCAAGATCAAACAGAATTTAGTTAAGCTCTAACAATAAATAACAAACTAGATTAGAACTAGATTAAAACTACTAATCTAACACCCTCCGCAAGCTGGACTGTATGCATCAACAAGGTTCAGCTTGGAAACCAGAATCTGGAATTGTGTTGGAGGCAAAGCCTTGGTGTGAAGATCTGCCAATTGAGCAGCTGAAGGAATAGGCATGAGTTGGATTACACAAGCTTGAACTTTATCTCTAATCAAATGGCAGTCTAACTCTATATGCTTTGTTCTTTCATGGAAAGTAGGATTCTGAGCTATTTGTATAGCTGATTTATTGTCACAGTAAACAGGAACAGATTGAGAATGTAGCTGCTGTAAGTCATGTAAGAGGTATAAAAGCCACTGAATTTCACAAGTTACAGCTGCAAGGGCCCTGTACTCAGCCTCAGATGAAGATCTTGATATAGTAGATTGCTTCTTGGACTTCCAAGAGATGAGGGAAAACCAAAGAAAATACACTACAAAAAAAACATGAATTAGCGACGGATTTTAGCGACGGATTGGAAATCCGTCGCTAAAATCAAAATTAGCGACGGAAATGCACAATATTAGCGACGGATTGAAAATAAGGTATTTAGCGACGGAAATTGGCTAAATTAGCGACGGAATTAACATGGCGCGAAAATTGAAAAAAAAATTGAATTAGCGACGGAAATCCGTCGCTAAATCCGTCGCTAATCTTTGGAAAATTGTGCCACTGACCGTTGCAGTTGATTTGACACGTGACCAGAGTTAGCGAGGGAAATCCGTCGCTAAATCCGTCGCTAACTGTTAATTTTTTTTTTTATAAACCCGAATTCTTTCTTTCCTCTTTCATTTCTTCCCCTTCCTCTTTCATTTCTTCCTCTTCTCCGTTTTTTCCTCTTCCTCTTTCATTTCTTCCTCTTCCTCTTTCATTTCTTCTTACCACCACCACCATCATCTTCTCCCTTCAACACCACACCACCACCACCACCACCACACCATCCTCTTTCATTTCTTTCTCTTCCTCTTTCATTTCTTTTCCTTCTCCATTTTCCTCTTCCTCTTTCATTTCTTCTTACCACCACCATCATCATATTTTCCCTTCAACACCACACCACCACCACCACCACCACCACCACCACCCTCTTTCATTTCTTCCTCTTCCTCTTTCATTTCTTTTCCTTCTCCATTTTCCTCTTCCTCTTTCATTTCTTCTTACCACCACCATCATCATCTTCTCCCTTCAACACCACACCACCACCATCACCACCACACCATCCTCTTTCATTTCTTTTCCTTCTCCATTTTCCTCTTCCTCTTTCATTTTTTCTTACCACCACCACCACCACCACCACCATTATCTTCTCCCTTCAATACCACACCACCACCACACCATTTTTTTCTTCCCTTATCTCCCCAACCCTTAATCTCTCCCTCTCTCTATCTGAGAATAGTTTTTTTTTTTAAAAAAAATGAGGTTAGCGACGGATTTTAGCGACGGAAATCCGTCGCTAACTTTGGTCAGTGTCAGTGTCAAATCAACTGCAACGGTCAGTGGCACAGTGTTTTTAGCGACGGATTTTAGCGACGGATTTTCCGTCGCTAATTTTAGCGTCGGATTTTATTCCCTCGCTAACCATTAGCGACCAGCTTTTTAGCGACGGAATTGGTCCGTCGCTAATTCCGTCGCTAACAGTCATTAGCGAGGGAAAAACAGGCATTAGCGAGGGAAAAATCCGTCGCTAATACGCTGTTTTTTTGTAGTGATACAAAAACCAGTTATGGATTTTCTGCTTTCAGAGCAGGCTGCCCAGTCACTATCACTAAAACCTTTCAATGTGAAATCAGATAAGGAAGAGAAGAAAAGACCTTTCTCAGGTGAGGACTTCAGGTATCTGAGTATGTGGAGAGCAGCATCCAAATGAGGTTTAAGAGGTTTAGTGATGTACTGACTAAGTTTGTGGATAGCATAACAGATATCAGTTCTAGTGTTGGTTAAGTAAATCAACCTGCCTAGAAGCCTTCTATACACAGTAGGGTCAGGAAGAGGATCACCTTCAGTGGAGGTGAGCTTCAAACCAGGTAGCATTGGTGAAGATGCAGGTTTGCAGCTCAACATACCAGCATCCTGTAGAATCTCAAGCGTATATTTCCTCTGGGAGAGAGTTAAACCTTGAGGAGAGTGAATTGCTTCTAAACCCAGAAAGTAGTTTAGATGACCCAAGTCCTTGATCTTGAACAAGTCATCAAGGTGTGCTTTGACTTGCTCAATATCTGATATGTTGTTGCCCGTGAGTACTACATCATCAACATATATCAACAAAATAGTAATTGAACCTGCAGAAACTTTAGTGAGCAGAGAATAGTCAGACTTAGATTGAACATAGCCGAGGGAGGGGAGAGAGGCTAGCAATTTGGCATTCCATTGCCTACTAGCTTGTTTCAAACCATATATAGACTTCTGCAGCTTGCAAACTTGACCTGCAGAGTGATCACTACAAGAAAATTGACATATAGCGACGGCAAAAATCCGTGGGTAAAGGGTTAAAAACCGTGGGTATAGCACTAAAAACCTATACCGACGGACAATTTTTTCGTGGTCTTTATTTGGCTATACCCACGGAAAAATGGCGTTGCTATAGCCTATAGTGACAGTTTTTTTACCGTTGGACAAAACCTTAGAGCTATACCCACGGTTACTTTTCCGTTGGTATAAGTTTTAACAACCCTCTTAATTTTGCTATACCCACAGTTGAATCTCCATTGGTATAGGTTTTATTGACACCTCCTAATTTGCTATACCCACTGTTTCATTTCGTTGGTAAATTTAGAACTTATTAACAACATTTGTAGGTTTTAGTGACACCTCTTGTCATTAAACCGGTTAAAAGCTAAACATAATATATATATTTATATATGAAACAATAAAATAAAATAAAACTCTAATCATATTAAAAATTAATCTTAAGTCTTACAAGCATGCCAACATATTGTAAATTAACATCAAGTCTTATGATAATCTCAAAATTTACAAAAAAATCAAATACATTCTTCAATGATTACATTAGCATTTGGTCCAGAAACTCTTGTTCACTCAGTGATTTTCAAAGAAAGAAAGGAATTGGGTTTACTTTTAAATTTAAACTCTCCTTCTACACCTCCTCCATCACCTCCCCCTTTCCTTTCAAGCAATCCGGTAACTATTTCAAGACAAAATTCAAACGCTTCAAGACTGATAATACTTCAATCAGATTGTGAGAATCACTTAACATTTCATTAATTGTAGCTCTTCAATGTAGTAATAGTTGTTTACTCAATAATACCTGAAATGAGCACAACCCGCAAGGTTAGCCGGATCATCCACTTCCAACCAATCATCCACCTGCTGCCAAACAGATTTAGAAACTTTACAAGTCAAAAATAAATTTGTCGCCATTACGTCCAATTCGAAGCAAAGAAAACAAGACGACACATAAGCACCTGTAAGAATACCAGGTGAAAGTAAAACATCACTAATGGGTAAGTGTTTAGAAAAAATCTCCAAAATAAAATTGTGATAAGAATTGATGAATTTACTGTAGAAGGTTTCCACCTATTCAAGCTCCAACTCCAATTACCATAATAAAATCATCCAGCTCTCCCTTTCACAGATCACGACCAAAATGCAAATTGCAAGCTTACCATTTCCAATCCATTGATGAGACCAAAATAAAATATTCCATACCGTTCCATCACAAGTTGGACAGTCTTTTGATGGTAATGGTGTCTGAAGATCCAAGGAGGATGATGGTATATGCACTAACTCGGCCCGGTTGTTGACAATGGCATCTGCAACAGATTCATCAGTAGCTTTCTCCCCACTAAAAGTGAATAAGTTGAAGAAGAAAATATATGTGTATAAGTTAGAAGAGAGAAGTCTCTGAAATGATGATCAAGTATATGCTAAAAGGAATCTAAATGGAGGGAGCTATCTACAAAATTAAATGCACTATCTTACATATCCTATTGGTTCATTGAGAAATATATTGCTTAAGCTTGAGAAGGAACAACAGTGGCATAGGATTATTCAGGTATCATATCACTGCTCATTTCTTTTTTTCTTCTCATTCATTTCCTTGTCAAAATAAAGCATGTCCAATAACGATAATATCCTATCCAAGGTAATTAAATGTATGCTGAGCAAGGGGCATGGGATTACAATGGGAACATGGTATGGTATCTTAAAAGTAGAAAGTACTGAAATTGGAAACAAATCAAATTCATTATCTAACAATATACTAAAATTCAATAAGATTGTGAGAATCACTTAACATTTCATTAATTGTTGAGTGCTAATTGATAATGGTCTGTCACCTTCAATAAGATGTGCAAGTAACTTCAAGCAATTAGGATTTGTGTGAAATAGCTTATAAGGTGATTGCATCACATCCTATATGAATGGAGAAAAATAATCATTTAACAATATAGACATATGAAAGCATACCTGGAGCAGAAAACCGACATGTCCTGGTAAAGTGGGCTCTTGTCCAGGTGAATAAGGAAATTTACTAGCCTACAAACAAATGACGGTGCTTGTTATATGAACAACCTTATCAAAACAATAAATTATAAAGCACATAATTATTACATGAACAACCTTATCAAAACAATAACAACATAATTATAGCTCTGCAGATAAAATTCTGCACAAGATTTTGATTAATTAAAACCAATGTAAAGTTTTGATTAAAACCAAAGACAACAACATCCTAGGAAGCATTGAAAGCCAAATTACAGAGTAAGTTGAAATGGGATCAAAATTTAATCACAGCTTCAATACCACTAGCATAAGGATTAAGTTATATGTTCTCCATACATTTTTTTTCTAACTATAAGCCTTAGGCCATTCTTTGTAGCTCTTCAATGTAGTAATAGTTGTTTACTCAATAATACCTAAAATGAGCACAACCCGCAAGGTTAGCCGGACCATCCACTTCCAACTAATCATCCACCTCACAAGCATTTTATCAAACACTTTAAAGGCATACCTTGCAACTTCAAAGAACAAACTACTGGAGCCCTTGGGAAAAGAGCCACAAAGACTATATGAAAATACAAATATGAGTTACTGAAGAAGGTGAAAGGAAGGAAGGTGATGTAAGAAATACCTACCAATATCATAGAATCGATTGAACGTAGACGTGAAAGCTTCAGTTTCTAGCTTCAGTCAGATTCGAGTTTGTGGCCTAAAATCGCTTTGATTTTCTGAAACCCAAATATGTTGCAAATGACGGAAACTACGGGAAGAAGACCAAACCCGCGTTCATAGAGCTCTAACAACGAACTCTAAGGTTCAATGCAAAGTGATTTCAGAGCAACATTGAAATAGTGCTGGTGAACACTGAAAATATGGACATGGGGAAGGAAATAACGAACAGGCACTACCTTCAAAACCAACGTCGCGCAGAACTGAAACGATGGAAACGGCGAGCAAAGAACGATGGTTCTTTCGTTTTTGATTTGTGAGACTAGGGTTTCGTATTTGGGTGCGAGAGGAAGAGGGTTTCGTAACATTGTGAGGAAGATGGAGAGAGTTGAGAAAGAGAGCTGAGAAAGAGAGTTGAGAGCGAGTGCCAGGTTCAGAGACGAGAGCGAGGATTGAGTGAGAACGTGAGAGAGTGAGCCGCCCATGGATAAAGTTGGAGGTGTACCCACATTTATTTTACAATCTTTCCTGTGAACCTATACCCACGTTTTTTTAACTTGTTGTAGGTGTAGGATATCTATACCTACAGTTTTATTTACCATCACTATAGGCGTCCGTTGGTATATGTCAATTTTCTTGTAGTGGATGTTTGAAACCAGGAGGTATAGACATATACACTTCCTCATGTAAATCACCATGAAGGAAGGCATTATTAACGTCTAACTGATGAAGATGCCACTTTTTAGCAACTTCCAGTGCTAAAACCAACCTAACCGTAGTGAGTTTGACCACGGGAGAAAAGGTTTCATTGTAATCCAATCCTTCAAGTTGTGTGAAGCCCTTGGAAACAAGTCTGGCCTTGTGCCTTTCAATGGTGCCATCAGCCCTATATTTTGTTTTGAATACCCATTTACAACCAATTGGGCGTTTACCAGTAGGTAGGTTGGTGAGGATCCAAGTTTGGTTGAGTTCCAATGCTTCAATCTCTTTCTGCATTGCCTCAACCCAACAAGGATGTTTTGCAGCTTGAGCATAGGTGGTAGGTTCAGTGGTACTAGAAATAGCTACAGAGAATGCCATATGGGGTGGAGATAATGAAGAATAAGAAAGAAAGTCATGTAAAGGAAAGGGAGTACCTGAGGAAACTTGATCAGCAGAAGAAGTAGTAGTTACATTACAATGGAAATCTTGCAGATAAGTTGGAGGCTTTTTGGCTCTAGTTGACACTCTTGTAGGTGGAGGGTTGATTGGAATCATAGGTGAAGAAGGGATAATTTGGTCTGCTGGTTGAGGATTGGAATCAGTGGAGGAAGGCATAGGAGTGGAAATGTCAGTGCCTGGGCTATGGGATAGAGAATGTGAAGAAGGTTCCTGATCTAGAGCAGGGGACTGAGTGGTGCCAGAAGGTTGAGGAGGCATGCTCAAGTCTTGGATGATTACTTTGGATGTGTTTAAGGTTGAAGGATTGAATTTTGGAGACCTATTTTCAAGTGTTTGAGGAGTAATATAAGGAAAAACATTCTCATAAAAGGTAACATTACGAGAATAAAAGATTTCTTTAGAGTTTAGATCATAAAGCAAGTAACCCTTGACCCCATGAGAATGACCTATGTGAATACATTTTCTGGCTCTTGGTTGGAATTTTGTTCTGTGAGCTGAGTGAGTAGATGCAAAACAGAGTGAACCAAAGACTCCCAGTGAACTGAAGTCAGGGTGTTTATTGTGTAGGAGGAAGTGTGGTGACAATGAGTCAAGTTTAGGAGAGGGTAACATATTAATAATATGTACTGCATGAACAACAGCAAAGTCCCAGAAATGGATTGGTAAGTTGGATTGAAACATGAGAGACCTAGCTACATTGAGTATATGATGGTGTTTTCGTTCAACAACCCCATTCTGTTGGGGAGTTTCAGTACAAGAGTTTTGGTGAATGATGCCTCTGGAAGAATAAAACTCAGGCATGGTAAATTCTACCCCATTGTCTGATCTAATGGTTTTCACTAGCATACCAAATTGTGTTTGGACTAAGTTTATGAAATTGGTTAAATGAGTCCTAGTTTCTGACTTAGTCTTCATCAACCTAAGCCAAGTATGTCTAGATTTGTCATCAACTATTGTTAAAAAATACTTGTGACCATGTAAGGAAGGAATGGCATAGGGACCCCATATGTCAACATGTATAAGGTCAAAAATAAAAGAGCTAACAGAATTGCTACTAGAAAATGGTAATTTCTTTTGTTTTGCAAAATGGCAAGCATCACATACATTGTTCATAAATGGTGGTATATTTGAATCTATCTTTTGTATAAGAGTATAACAAAGGGAAGAGGGATGGCCCAGCCTATGGTGTCATATATTGTTGGTAATACTAGTGCTTACAGAATTAATACAATGGGGAATGGGATGATGAGGATGACCAACTGAATTGCTAGTTTCCAATGTGTATAACCGACCACGTCTTCTAGCTTTCCCAAGCATCCTCATGGATGTAAGGTCCTGTATCAAACCACAAGATTTGTCAAAAATGGCTTGGCAAGAAAGTGAATCAGTTAATTGAGCAACTGAGATAAGGTGATTGTTAAAACTAGGGACATATAAAACATCATACAGGAGTAATGATTCGGTAAGACGTATAGTTCCACTAAAGTTGGCAATAGCTACTGATCCATTGGGCAATGTCACAGCAATAGGTTTGATTCTTCTATAGGAGCTAAAGAAATTAAACACAGAACAGATGTGATCAGTAGCCCCGATATCAACTATCCAGATAATAATTGAATTACCTTGATTGAGAGCTACTGTTGTAACATTATGTGCACTGACCAGAGTGGAAGATGTTGTTGCAGTAGGAGGAATGGCAGGGAGAAGAGCAAGAATTGCTTGAATTTGCTCACGAGTGAAGGTCATGTTGCAATCACCAGAACTAGCATTTGTAGAAGTTTCTTGAGGGCTATCAGTACTGACATTGTTGGTAACACGCTTGTTCTTGAATCCAAGAGGATATCCGTGTTTAATCCAGCAAGTGTCAACGGTATGGTTTGTTCTATTGCAGTGAGTACACAATCGGTTAGGTTTGGATTGATTGAACTTTCCTTTGCCAGAGTTGTTGGAAGCACGATATGGTGCAGGTGTGTTGGAATTAGAGGTGGTTTGAACATTCAATGCCGTAGCAGTGGTTGAAGGAAGGGAAGCAGAAAGATGACGTTCACGTTGAATCACCATTGCATAAGTTTTGGCCAAGGTTGGTAATGGTTCCATAAGGTAAATGTGAGAACGAACTTGATCAAAATTGTCATTAAGGCCTTGTAAGAAACATAAAACACTATCGTTTTCTTGATTATTGGTAACGGTAGCAAGACCATTGCAGCAACAAGAATTTGTAGAACAACATACAGGAATCGGGCGAAAATTGCATAATTCATCCCAGGCCATACGAAGTTTAGTGTAGTAAGCACTTACAGATAGATCACCTTGGTGCATAGAGAACACCTCGCATTGGAGTTGCGCAATTCTGGTGTGATCGCCTTGCGAAAAGCGATTGCGTAACTCCTTCCAAACGGTGTACGCTTCAGTGATCCAGAGAATTCCAGAAGAAATTTCGGTAGAGACGATGATTGATCCATGAGAGTGCAAGCATATTGCATCGTTTCTAGGCCGCGAACTTCGAATCGGTAGTTTCCGGCTTCTTGATCGATCCGTCAACGAAACCGAATTTGTTCTTCATTTCCAACGCCATTGTCATTGATTGAACCCAGCAATGATAGTTTGGTCCATCAAGCAACGGTGAAACGAGAACTAGAGAAGGATTTTCGTTAGGGTGGATATAGTAAGGATCAAGCAGATTTGGAGAGGGATTTGAGTTTCCGACGGTGGAAGAGATCGGGGAAGAGCTTGAATCGGAAGGAATGGCCATGATCGAAGGAAGAAAGCAAGGAATCGAAGGAAAGGATCAACAAAGAAGATGGGTTGCAGAGAACGAAAAGGGGGCGGAAGCATGATTTGCAAGTGATACCATGTTAGAGAGAGAAACTCACAATGTAAATAAACTCAACTTGTATTAAACTGTGGTTTGGTTCTGTACATATAGTGACCAAAAGAGCTGAAGAAAATAAACTACACTAGTAACTACACTTAGTAACTATAGTCAAGATCAAACAGAATTTAGTTAAGCTCTAACAATAAATAACAAACTAGATTAGAACTAGATTAAAACTACTAATCTAACATAAGTGGCTCCAATACAATATTGTCACGATCCTAAGTGGCTCCAATACAACAATTTGGTTTCACTTTTCAAAACTACCGTGTAAAATCAATTCGTGTGTGATTCGGGAAGAAAACTACCGTGTTGTTTTCTTAATTATCTTGAAAATGAAAATAGTCTTTTTTAACTTATAACATTGCTTATAATAAAGGTCAGTGAGAGTAAAGTCTTAGTGATAAATATTACTAGCTAACTTAAAATCCGCCACCAAACAAATAAAACATGTAAGAAATACTTTTTTAACGATATGAAAAATCCGTCTTTAAGGCATCACCAACAAAACTAGGAACGCTATAAAAAATTCTAGGCTGTTTTTTTGGTACCCCTCTTATACCGTATACCCCCCTAAATGACCAAACGGACAAAACTATCCCTTATTCACAAAATTTCCGAAAATACATCAAATCTAGATAAATCCAGAAGTATTTTTTTCCAGAAATATCACATTTTACGGTATTTCAGGAACACATTTGACATTCCGAAAATACCGTAAAATGTGATATTTCTGAAAAATCAAAAAAACATACTTCCGGATTTATCTAGATTTGAGGTATTTCTGGAAATCCCTCAATATTGTCTTTCAAATTTATCTCAATTTGATGTATTTCCGGAAATCCCTTAAAATTGCCTTCCGAATTTATCATATAATATGGTGTTTTCCGGAGTGCAAAAATAAAAAATGAAACATTTATTTGATTAATTAAAAACGCCTTCTACATTGATTTAAAATAACATATTGCAACAACAAACAAAACGAAAACATAATAGAAACTACTGAGATGGTGGAGTGAAACGACGAAGGATCTCAGCGACGGTCCTTCTGGTTTCGACGTAAAAATGCAGGTAAGCATTCCATTTAAAGATAACATGAATGGCCATCATGACTTGGACGTCATCGTCGTTGTTGACATCCATTACAAACCTGTGCACATGTCCATTAACCCAAGATGGTTTCCGATAAATTATACTAATTATTTCATGCTCATCACCCTCCGGTTGCACCATACGCAGTAGTCTCTCTTTCAGGGCAGCGAATGTTATACTGTGTTTTAACCTACACTAGAACGTGTCTCGCCCCTCGAAACAGACATCACCATCATCGTTGAGGATGATGCCCCTGATGATCAATGAGGCCCTGATTAGTAAAACTGATAGTGAGGGAAGACTCTTCGTTGGCCATAGCCATCATCATTTTGTGTTGTGTGTATGAAAGAAGTGAAACCCAATGGGTCTATTTATAGGGAAAATCTGAAACCCTAAAGTGAATTTCCACCGTTAGATGAAAAGTGGTCGGCAAAATCTAGACCGTTTAAAGTGTCGGCAAAATCTAAACCGTTAAATAGTGTCGGCAAAATCTAGACCGTCAAATAAAAGATTCGTGGAATAAAATTTAATATAATATAAATTTGTGGAATAAAATATAATATAATATAATATAATATAATACAATACAATCATTTAATTGAAATGTAATCAACATCAGCCGGGAGGGTCGGTGCAACATGATCTGGGACAAAAGAACACCATAGCTGTACACGTCCAACGTACGGATAAAACCACGATCTAGCTTCAGCTGAAGCATATGCACCCCAAGTAGGATGAATAAGAGGTACTGGACTAGTAGCGTTCAACATAACCCGAACCCAATGATTCCCATGGACAAACCCAACACAGAACAAGCGGCTCTGACTAGGAACATAGGCTCCTCTCAAAGGGAAGAAAGTCCATGACCCACCATCATGAAGTGACAACTTATATGTAACAAATGGGCTGACTCAACCCTATATGTAACAAATTAAAACACATAAGAAAAAAATTGACGCGAAATAAATTTAAAACACATAAGCAAAATATTAACGTACCTATTAGTCGTGGTGTTTCCATAGTGTTTCACTTTATCCGTCCACGGTCCACAAAATCTTTCCCTGTGAGGATACAGCCAATACTTGTTCACATATTTGATAAGCTGGGGTATATCAGCACATGATTGTTCAAAATCATGCAAATTCTCATAAAATTCATCCTCAAATTCAGACTCAACTATTGCATGCCAAAGACTCATCACTGACTTCACCCTATCTCCCTTGACAGCCTTCTTAATTTTAGCATTCACATTGTTGTTAATGTGATACCGACAAAGCAAATTAACTGCTTCGGGAAACACAACCTTGATAGCATTCATCAATCCCTCCTCACAGTCAGTGAGGATAACCTGAGGAAGTGGGATATCTAATACCATCAAATTTTTTAGGCTCTGCAAAACCCGTGTGTAGTCATCGGCAAAACCCGTGTGTAGTCATCGGCAAAACCCATGTGTAGTCATCGTATCTCTCGTGAGACAAGTAAGCAAATGCAACAAAAAATGTCAACTCAGTAGAAGTGACACCAACAATCTCAAGTAGAGGCAATGCATATTTGTTGGTTGTGAACACCCAATTTTTACCGGCACTTTCTTCTTTTTTTTTCGTGAAAATTACAAAAATATCGCTTTTATGCATTTTGAGGTTTTAATAGTTGACACATGTTATTTGGTGCTCGTTAGCGGTTTTGTATCATTATTGTTATTATTAGTAGAACTCTTTTCATTAACAAAATCATTAATGAATCAAAAATCAAAAAATAAAAAATAGTGCAATTTATTTTATATATGTTCATTATAAAAAAATATATATACAACAATAAGATTATGAAATAAAAAATAAAAAAGGCAAAAAAAAAGAAGCTTGTGCTGTACGCAGACAGCAACCTCATCAATAATAAAAAGGCTTAAAGGTCATTTTGGCCCCTGTAAAATACACATTAATCCATTTTGGCCCTTGCAAAATAAAAAACTTTAAATAAGCCCCTGCAAAATAGTTAGTTGTTCAGTTAAGCCCTCGCTGTTAGTGGTCCACTAACGTTATTAGTTTTAAAGGTATTTTGCAGGGGCCAAAATGGATTAATGTGTATTTTGCAGGGGCCAAAATGGATTAGTGTGTATTTTTGCAGGGGCCAAAATGACCTTTAATGTGTATTTTGCAGGGGCCAAAATGAGGGTTAAAAATAACAGCGTTAGTGGACCACTAACAGCGAGGGCTTAACTGAACAACTAACTATTTTGCAGGGGCTTATTTAAAGTTTTTTATTTTACAGGGGCCAATATGGATTAATGTGTATTTCGCAGGGGCCAAAATGACCTTTAAGCCTAATAAAAATACATTAACAAAAGAAGAGAACTTCATATTAACAAAACAGATGAGCAACAGTAACAAGGACAAGAGGAAAATGACAAAGCAGCTATAATGACCAGAAGAAGGAACCAAATTAGTGCATCAGTAGGCTAGACTTCAAAGCTTCAAATAGGGGAGAATCTCTGGCCTATAGAACCTGTCCATTTTTTTTACACACAAAGAAAAATTAGGCAGCAGAGTTTCTAGTCAAATAAGGCTTAATTTGTGAATGCAACAGAGTCTTGGAGGAGAAGAAATTTGCTGCAGAGAAACTTAAAGCATCAAAACATGAAATTCTGGAGAAAATACAAAAATCAGAAAATTGACCATACAGTGGAGTTATCTATTGATAGCCTCGCAAGTGCACGAGTCGTATCACGTAATAAAAGAGTTATCGATCCACAGGGAGAGCCTAGGTGACTACCAATTTAATTTTCCAAAGTTGATTTGCTAGAAGAAATGGTTTTTAGGAGTTGTAAAATTTAGAAATAAAAACAAACAATCTCAGGTTTATAGTTTTATCACAACAATGAGGAACCAAAATAATTTCTTTAGACTATTCAACAAATTATAAGAGTAATATATTTTAAAGACAAGGCAGCGAATATAACTAATGTCTCCTTTCGAAGTACAAGAGCGTGTTTTGAACTAACAATCAAGCCTATTCTCATGGTTGATTGTCACCAAAACCCATTAAGCATAACACCTTTATAATGTCTCAAGAGTTTCAAAACTATTCTCATGTGTTGATTCCCTTGTCTAATTTCATAGATCCAACATCAATACTTCACATTTCGGTTCTTCGTTTGATGTTTAGAATAAGATTTGAAGGACAATAAAATTAGATTGAAATATAAAACAATTTGGAGTGGAGAATAGTCTTGGGAATTATTAGGGACCTATCATTGGATTACTCCCAATAACCCAAGACTTTGTATCTACTCACTCATATTAAATATGAGAGAAGAAGAAGAAGAAGAAAAGACATGAATTTAAATAGCGAGAAAAAAAAAAGCGGTAAATTGCAAAATCATAAATAGCGGAATTGTAAATGACAAGAAAATAAAAGTGCAAGAAAGTAAATAGCAAGGAAAGTAAATGACTTGGAAAATAAAAGGGCAAGAAAGTAAATAGCAAGGAAAATAAATGACTTGGAAAATAAAAGGGCAAGAAAGGAAATAGCAAGGTAAGTAAATGACTTGGAAAATAAAAGGGCGAGAAAGTAAATAGCGAGAAAATAAAAGAGCGAAAAAATAAAAGAGCGAGAAAGTAAAAGGGCAAGAAAGTAAATAGCAAGGAAAGTAAATGACTTGGAAAATAAAAGCGCAAGAAAGTAAATAGCAAGGAAAGTAAATGACTTGGAAAATAAAAGGGCGAGAAAGTAAAAAGCGAGAAAGTAAAATGCGAGAAATTAAAGTGAAGTCATGAATCTTAGAGGAATCCTTGTCATGGATTTTTCTCACAAAATTTAAGCTTGGTTACAAGTGAGGATCAAGCCTCTATTTATAGGAAAATATGAGGGCCAAGGCACTTGAGTGGAGGGGCAAAATGGTCCAAAAAAAAGTGGCAAATCAAGTTGGCAAGAAAAGCCATCAGCAAGTGGGTGCAGCCAAAATTGGCCGTGCACAAAATTGATATAGGTTATTAACCACATACGTGAACAACGGTGGTTATTAATTGACTAACCAAAAATTGCATTAGTTTGATTAGTGCATTAATAACCGAAGTAAAGTGTTTCTATGGTTATTATTGTACGAACCAAACTTTTCAATAATAATAATTTAGTAACTATTACTAAGCAAATTGCTTAGTATCACAAGCCATGGCCTACCGATGGAACCAATGTTCTAGGCCGGAGAGATAAAGTAGTTTTGGCACTGAAATAATAAATGAATAAATATTGGTAGTTGGATAACTATGGGAGCTCACGTATGCCAAAAGTAAACATTTTGATATTATTATAAGGGGTTCACTCGGTTTCCTTAGTAGAACATGACAATATTACAAGCTCAAGCCTCCACTAATTATCTTTTTGCAAGTTCACATAGGTTTCGAAGTTTTTAATGTCTCTTGGACTGTGTCGTCGTCTCACCTTAAATCTTGTATTATAAAAAAAATAAACAATTGATTTGTTTTTTATAAAGATTCTTTAGTAATTCCTTAAAAAGATTTTTTTAGAAAACAATTACTTTTGAGAGATATGAGGTATAAAAGGAACTGTATATATTTTTTCTTACAAAATATTTATATTTTTATGAATAATTTTAAAATAAAATTATTTTATTCAAACATATATGAGGTTCAGATACCCGAGAACACCTGGGTGAAATAGTAGGGGTCACTTCCAGCTTAACCAAAGTCCTGAGTTCGAATCCAGCGTTGGGCACGCAACACTGTTAAATCTCTTAAGGAGAGCTTTGCCGCCCATTATGATCCTACCCGGCTCGAGGGATTAGTTTCTGTAATTACGCGCAGAGGATACTTGATTTATAACAAAAAATATATTTGAGGGTCGAATTGTCATCACCGTCTCCAACTCATATTATTATAGGCTATTTGCCTTTTTGTGATCTCTATTTTAATTATATTCATTTACCTTTGTTTTTATAATATTGAGCTTTCAAAATTAAATTTTTGTTTGAGTACTAATCGTACATGTAACGTGATTGACCCATGTAGATGCACGTGTATATTACTAGTTCTCGTGAAAATAAATTAATATAGAGAAGATTTAATAACTCTTTTAAATTAAAATTTGAGGAGAATAGAAAAGTCATTTTTTCTATAATCAAAAGTAAATTACTGAAAAGTCACATATATATAAAAAAAAATACTTACTAAAATTAACTATTAACTTTTTAATCAATAATTCTATCAAGAAAAAGTTTGACAGAAAAGACTTTTTAATCATATAATTATACTAAATTTACTATCTGACGTGAATGGCGAGAGTATTCTACAGACGGACAATGTCTCTGCCACGCACACAAGGAGAATGATCCTCATAGCATAAACGTTAAATCACTTTCTGACGTAACGAGGCACAATCTTAATAAATAATTAGTTTTAGGATGCACGATACTTTAATTATTTGTAATCATTGAGTTCATTGACTGCGCATGACGTTTTGGTGTGAAAAAACTATAGGGAAGAAATAAATAAATGAGTTACTTACTAGTATCTGCTATAGTGCTACTGCTATGCACTTGGGATGAGTTGAAAGCTGAAAGCACGTGATCAAGAGTGAGTATGTTGTTCGTACCAACTGAAGTACAGATACTTTTAAGATTATTTATTTATTATAAAAACTAGTACTATACCCGTGTATCCGCACGGACCGATTGCGTTACGTGATACGATTACCTAAAATAGAAACGTTAATTTGAAATATCATTAATCTAAAATCAACTGTAAAATATAGAGGATGACTTGCATACGGACATGTAATATCGTGTTCTTTTTATGAATGAATTTAGACAGTATTTAAATAGTCTAAACATTAGGCCCGTAAAAATAAAGAAAAATTTAAAGTAGATAAAAAATAAACTCCGCTGTGTAATATTTTATTTTACTCTATATGTCCCTAAATTATTTAAGAGTTTTTAATTAGGTACTTAAACTAAAAAATTGTAATCAAGTCTTCAAACTAATATAAAATTTCCAATTCGATTTTTTTTTGTTAAATTATAGTTAGTCAATACTGACGTGTCATTCACAAATTGTAAATAGCTCTTTGAACTAAATAAAAATTTGTCCATAAGTCCCTAAACTAATTTAAACATATAAAATTAATCTTTTCTAGTAAACCTTAAAACAAAAATAAAATAATAAAACAAAAATAAAATAAGAATATAATATTTTCTTATTTGATTAATTGAAAAACTATATTTTTATTTTATTAGTTGTTAGAGAGAGAAACTCACAATGGAAATAAACTCAACTTGTATTAAACTGTGGTTTGGTTCTATACATATAGTGACCAAAAGAGCTGAAGAAAATAAACTACACTAGTAACTACACTTAGTAACTATAGTCAAGATCAAACAGAATTTAGTTAAGCTCTAACAATAAATAACAAACTAGATTAGAACTAGATTAAAACTACTAATCTAACACCCTCCCGCAAGCTGGACTGTATGCATCAACAAGGTTCAGCTTGGAAACCAGAATCTGGAATTGTGTTGGAGGCAAAGCCTTGGTGTGAAGATCTGCCAATTGAGCAGCTGAAGGAATAGGCATGAGTTGGATTACACAAGCTTGAACTTTATCTCTAATCAAATGGCAGTCTAACTCTATATGCTTTGTTCTTTCATGGAAAGTAGGATTCTGAGCTATTTGTATAGCTGATTTATTGTCACAGTAAACAGGAACAGATTGAGAATGTAGCTGCTGTAAGTCATGTAAGAGGTATAAAAGCCACTGAATTTCACAAGTTACAGCTGCAAGGGCCCTGTACTCAGCCTCAGATGAAGATCTTGATATAGTAGATTGCTTCTTGGACTTCCAAGAGATGAGGGAAGAACCAAAGAAAATACACTACAAAAAAACATGAATTAGCGACGGATTTTAGCGACGGATTGGAAATCCGTCGCTAAAATCAAAATTAGCGACGGAAATGCACAATATTAGCGACGGATTGAAAATAAGGTATTTAGCGACGGAAATTGGCTAAATTAGCGACGGAATTAACATGGCGCGAAAATTGAAAAAAAAAAATTGAATTAGCGACGGAAATCCGTCGCTAAATCCGTCGCTAATCTTTGGAAAATTGTGCCACTGACCGTTGCAGTTGATTTGACACGTGACCAGAGTTAGCGAGGGAAATCCGTCGCTAAATCCGTCGCTAACTGTTAATTTTTTTTTTATAAACCCGAATTCTTTCTTTCCTCTTTCATTTCTTCCCCTTCCTCTTTCATTTCTTCCTCTTCTCCGTTTTTTCCTCTTCCTCTTTCATTTCTTCCTCTTCCTCTTTCATTTCTTCTTACCACCACCACCATCATCTTCTCCCTTCAACACCACACCACCACCACCACCACCACACCATCCTCTTTCATTTCTTTCTCTTCCTCTTTCATTTCTTTTCCTTCTCCATTTTCCTCTTCCTCTTTCATTTCTTCTTACCACCACCATCATCATATTTTCCCTTCAACACCACACCACCACCACCACCACCACCACCACACCACCCTCTTTCATTTCTTCCTCTTCCTCTTTCATTTCTTTTCCTTCTCCATTTTCCTCTTCCTCTTTCATTTCTTCTTACCACCACCATCATCATCTTCTCCCTTCAACACCACACCACCACCATCACCACCACACCATCCTCTTTCATTTCTTTTCCTTCTCCATTTTCCTCTTCCTCTTTCATTTTTTCTTACCACCACCACCACCACCACCACCATTATCTTCTCCCTTCAATACCACACCACCACCACACCATTTTTTTCTTCCCTTATCTCCCCAACCCTTAATCTCTCCCTCTCTCTATCTGAGAATAGTTTTTTTTTTAAAAAAAATGAGGTTAGCGACGGATTTTAGCGACGGAAATCCGTCGCTAACTTTGGTCAGTGTCAGTGTCAAATCAACTGCAACGGTCAGTGGCACAGTGTTTTTAGCGACGGATTTTAGCGACGGATTTTCCGTCGCTAATTTTAGCGTCGGATTTTATTCCCTCGCTAACCATTAGCGACCAGCTTTTTAGCGACGGAATTGGTCCGTCGCTAATTCCGTCGCTAACAGTCATTAGCGAGGGAAAAACAGGCATTAGCGAGGGAAAAATCCGTCGCTAATACGCTGTTTTTTTGTAGTGATACAAAAACCAGTTATGGATTTTCTGCTTTCAGAGCAGGCTGCCCAGTCACTATCACTAAAACCTTTCAATGTGAAATCAGATAAGGAAGAGAAGAAAAGACCTTTCTCAGGTGAGGACTTCAGGTATCTGAGTATGTGGAGAGCAGCATCCAAATGAGGTTTAAGAGGTTTAGTGATGTACTGACTAAGTTTGTGGATAGCATAACAGATATCAGTTCTAGTGTTGGTTAAGTAAATCAACCTGCCTAGAAGCCTTCTATACACAGTAGGGTCAGGAAGAGGATCACCTTCAGTGGAGGTGAGCTTCAAACCAGGTAGCATTGGTGAAGATGCAGGTTTGCAGCTCAACATACCAGCATCCTGTAGAATCTCAAGCGTATATTTCCTCTGGGAGAGAGTTAAACCTTGAGGAGAGTGAATTGCTTCTAAACCCAGAAAGTAGTTTAGATGACCCAAGTCCTTGATCTTGAACAAGTCATCAAGGTGTGCTTTGACTTGCTCAATATCTGATATGTTGTTGCCCGTGAGTACTACATCATCAACATATATCAACAAAATAGTAATTGAACCTGCAGAAACTTTAGTGAGCAGAGAATAGTCAGACTTAGATTGAACATAGCCGAGGGAGGGGAGAGAGGCTAGCAATTTGGCATTCCATTGCCTACTAGCTTGTTTCAAACCATATATAGACTTCTGCAGCTTGCAAACTTGACCTGCAGAGTGATCACTACAAGAAAATTGACATATAGCGACGGCAAAAATCCGTGGGTAAAGGGTTAAAAACCGTGGGTATAGCACTAAAAACCTATACCGACGGACAATTTTTTTCGTGGTCTTTATTTGGCTATACCCACGGAAAAATGGCGTTGCTATAGCCTATAGTGACAGTTTTTTTACCGTTGGACAAAACCTTAGAGCTATACCCACGGTTACTTTTCCGTTGGTATAAGTTTTAACAACCCTCTTAATTTTGCTATACCCACAGTTGAATCTCCATTGGTATAGGTTTTATTGACACCTCCTAATTTGCTATACCCACTGTTTCATTTCGTTGGTAAATTTAGAACTTATTAACAACATTTGTAGGTTTTAGTGACACCTCTTGTCATTAAACCGGTTAAAAGCTAAACATAATATATATATTTATATATGAAACAATAAAATAAAATAAAACTCTAATCATATTAAAAATTAATCTTAAGTCTTACAAGCATGCCAACATATTGTAAATTAACATCAAGTCTTATGATAATCTCAAAATTTACAAAAAAATCAAATACATTCTTCAATGATTACATTAGCATTTGGTCCAGAAACTCTTGTTCACTCAGTGATTTTCAAAGAAAGAAAGGAATTGGGTTTACTTTTAAATTTAAACTCTCCTTCTACACCTCCTCCATCACCTCCCCCTTTCCTTTCAAGCAATCCGGTAACTATTTCAAGACAAAATTCAAACGCTTCAAGACTGATAATACTTCAATCAGATTGTGAGAATCACTTAACATTTCATTAATTGTAGCTCTTCAATGTAGTAATAGTTGTTTACTCAATAATACCTGAAATGAGCACAACCCGCAAGGTTAGCCGGATCATCCACTTCCAACCAATCATCCACCTGCTGCCAAACAGATTTAGAAACTTTACAAGTCAAAAATAAATTTGTCGCCATTACGTCCAATTCGAAGCAAAGAAAACAAGACGACACATAAGCACCTGTAAGAATACCAGGTGAAAGTAAAACATCACTAATGGGTAAGTGTTTAGAAAAAATCTCCAAAATAAAATTGTGATAAGAATTGATGAATTTACTGTAGAAGGTTTCCACCTATTCAAGCTCCAACTCCAATTACCATAATAAAATCATCCAGCTCTCCCTTTCACAGATCACGACCAAAATGCAAATTTGCAAGCTTACCATTTCCAATCCATTGATGAGACCAAAATAAAATATTCCATACCGTTCCATCACAAGTTGGACAGTCTTTTGATGGTAATGGTGTCTGAAGATCCAAGGAGGATGATGGTATATGCACTAACTCGGCCCGGTTGTTGACAATGGCATCTGCAACAGATTCATCAGTAGCTTTCTCCCCACTAAAAGTGAATAAGTTGAAGAAGAAAATATATGTGTATAAGTTAGAAGAGAGAAGTCTCTGAAATGATGATCAAGTATATGCTAAAAGGAATCTAAATGGAGGGAGCTATCTACAAAATTAAATGCACTATCTTACATATCCTATTGGTTCATTGAGAAATATATTGCTTAAGCTTGAGAAGGAACAACAGTGGCATAGGATTATTCAGGTATCATATCACTGCTCATTTCTTTTTTTCTTCTCATTCATTTCCTTGTCAAAATAAAGCATGTCCAATAACGATAATATCCTATCCAAGGTAATTAAATGTATGCTGAGCAAGGGGCATGGGATTACAATGGGAACATGGTATGGTATCTTAAAAGTAGAAAGTACTGAAATTGGAAACAAATCAAATTCATTATCTAACAATATACTAAAATTCAATAAGATTGTGAGAATCACTTAACATTTCATTAATTGTTGAGTGCTAATTGATAATGGTCTGTCACCTTCAATAAGATGTGCAAGTAACTTCAAGCAATTAGGATTTGTGTGAAATAGCTTATAAGGTGATTGCATCACATCCTATATGAATGGAGAAAAATAATCATTTAACAATATAGACATATGAAAGCATACCTGGAGCAGAAAACCGACATGTCCTGGTAAAGTGGGCTCTTGTCCAGGTGAATAAGGAAATTTACTAGCCTACAAACAAATGACGGTGCTTGTTATATGAACAACCTTATCAAAACAATAAATTATAAAGCACATAATTATTACATGAACAACCTTATCAAAACAATAACAACATAATTATAGCTCTGCAGATAAAATTCTGCACAAGATTTTGATTAATTAAAACCAATGTAAAGTTTTGATTAAAACCAAAGACAACAACATCCTAGGAAGCATCTGAAAGCCAAATTACAGAGTAAGTTGAAATGGGATCAAAATTTAATCACAGCTTCAATACCACTAGCATAAGGATTAAGTTATATGTTCTCCATACATTTTTTTTCTAACTATAAGCCTTAGGCCATTCTTTGTAGCTCTTCAATGTAGTAATAGTTGTTTACTCAATAATACCTAAAATGAGCACAACCCGCAAGGTTAGCCGGACCATCCACTTCCAACCAATCATCCACCTCACAAGCATTTTATCAAACACTTTAAAGGCATACCTTGCAACTTCAAAGAACAAACTACTGGAGCCCTTGGGAAAAGAGCCACAAAGACTATATGAAAATACAAATATGAGTTACTGAAGAAGGTGAAAGGAAGGAAGGTGATGTAAGAAATACCTACCAATATCATAGAATCGATTGAACGTAGACGTGAAAGCTTCAGTTTCTAGCTTCAGTCAGATTCGAGTTTGTGGCCTAAAATCGCTTTGATTTTCTGAAACCCAAATATGTTGCAAATGACGGAAACTACGGGAAGAAGACCAAACCCGCGTTCATAGAGCTCTAACAACGAACTCTAAGGTTCAATGCAAAGTGATTTCAGAGCAACATTGAAATAGTGCTGGTGAACACTGAAAATATGGACGTGGGGAAGGAAATAACGAACAGGCACTACCTTCAAAACCAACGTCGCGCAGAACTGAAACGATGGAAACGGCGAGCAAAGAACGATGGTTCTTTCGTTTTTGATTTGTGAGACTAGGGTTTCGTATTTGGGTGCGAGAGGAAGAGGGTTTCGTAACATTGTGAGGAAGATGGAGAGAGTTGAGAAAGAGAGCTGAGAAAGAGAGTTGAGAGCGAGTGCCAGGTTCAGAGACGAGAGCGAGGATTGAGTGAGAACGTGAGAGAGTGAGCCGCCCATGGATAAAGTTGGAGGTGTACCCACATTTATTTTACAATCTTTCCTGTGAACCTATACCCACGGTTTTTTTAACTTGTTGTAGGTGTAGGATATCTATACCTACAGTTTTATTTACCATCACTATAGGCGTCCGTTGGTATATGTCAATTTTCTTGTAGTGGATGTTTGAAACCAGGAGGTATAGACATATACACTTCCTCATGTAAATCACCATGAAGGAAGGCATTATTAACGTCTAACTGATGAAGATGCCACTTTTTAGCAACTTCCAGTGCTAAAACCAACCTAACCGTAGTGAGTTTGACCACGGGAGAAAAGGTTTCATTGTAATCCAATCCTTCAAGTTGTGTGAAGCCCTTGGAAACAAGTCTGGCCTTGTGCCTTTCAATGGTGCCATCAGCCCTATATTTTGTTTTGAATACCCATTTACAACCAATTGGGCGTTTACCAGTAGGTAGGTTGGTGAGGATCCAAGTTTGGTTGAGTTCCAATGCTTCAATCTCTTTCTGCATTGCCTCAACCCAACAAGGATGTTTTGCAGCTTGAGCATAGGTGGTAGGTTCAGTGGTACTAGAAATAGCTACAGAGAATGCCATATGGGGTGGAGATAATGAAGAATAAGAAAGAAAGTCATGTAAAGGAAAGGGAGTACCTGAGGAAACTTGATCAGCAGAAGAAGTAGTAGTTACATTACAATGGAAATCTTGCAGATAAGTTGGAGGCTTTTTGGCTCTAGTTGACACTCTTGTAGGTGGAGGGTTGATTGGAATCATAGGTGAAGAAGGGATAATTTGGTCTGCTGGTTGAGGATTGGAATCAGTGGAGGAAGGCATAGGAGTGGAAATGTCAGTGCCTGGGCTATGGGATAGAGAATGTGAAGAAGGTTCCTGATCTAGAGCAGGGGACTGAGTGGTGCCAGAAGGTTGAGGAGGCATGCTCAAGTCTTGGATGATTACTTTGGATGTGTTTAAGGTTGAAGGATTGAATTTTGGAGACCTATTTTCAAGTGTTTGAGGAGTAATATAAGGAAAAACATTCTCATAAAAGGTAACATTACGAGAATAAAAGATTTCTTTAGAGTTTAGATCATAAAGCAAGTAACCCTTGACCCCATGAGAATGACCTATGTGAATACATTTTCTGGCTCTTGGTTGGAATTTTGTTCTGTGAGCTGAGTGAGTAGATGCAAAACAGAGTGAACCAAAGACTCCCAGTGAACTGAAGTCAGGGTGTTTATTGTGTAGGAGGAAGTGTGGTGACAATGAGTCAAGTTTAGGAGAGGGTAACATATTAATAATATGTACTACATGAACAACAGCAAAGTCCCAGAAATGGATTGGTAAGTTGGATTGAAACATGAGATACCTAGCTACATTGAGTATATGATGGTGTTTTCGTTCAACAACCCCATTCTGTTGGGGAGTTTCAGTACAAGAGTTTTGGTGAATGATGCCTCTGGAAGAATAAAACTCAGGCATGGTAAATTCTACCCCATTGTCTGATCTAATGGTTTTCACTAGCATACCAAATTGTGTTTGGACTAAGTTTATGAAATTGGTTAAATGAGTCCTAGGTTCTGACTTAGTCTTCATCAACCTAAGCCAAGTATGTCTAGATTTGTCATCAACTATTGTTAAAAAATACTTGTGACCATGTAAGGAAGGAATGGCATAGGGACCCCATATGTCAACATGTATAAGGTCAAAAATAAAAGAGCTAACAGAATTGCTACTAGAAAATGGTAATTTCTTTTGTTTTGCAAAATGGCAAGCATCACATACATTGTTCATAAATGGTGGTATATTTGAATCTATCTTTTGTATAAGAGTATAACAAAGGGAAGAGGGATGGCCCAGCCTATGGTGTCATATATTGTTGGTAATACTAGTGCTTACAGAATTAATACAATGGGGAATGGGATGATGAGGATGACCAACTGAATTGCTAGTTTCCAATGTGTATAACCGACCACGTCTTCTAGCTTTCCCAAGCATCCTCATGGATGTAAGGTCCTGTATCAAACCACAAGATTTGTCAAAAATGGCTTGGCAAGAAAGTGAATCAGTTAATTGAGCAACTGAGATAAGGTGATTGTTAAAACTAGGGACATATAAAACATCATACAGGAGTAATGATTCGGTAAGACGTATAGTTCCACTAAAGTTGGCAATAGCTACTGATCCATTGGGCAATGTCACAGCAATAGGTTTGATTCTTCTATAGGAGCTAAAGAAATTAAACACAGAACAGATGTGATCAGTAGCCCCGATATAAACTATCCAGATAATAATTGAATTACCTTGATTGAGAGCTACTGTTGTAACATTATGTGCACTGACCAGAGTGGAAGATGTTGTTGCAGTAGGAGGAATGGCAGGGAGAAGAGCAAGAATTGCTTGAATTTGCTCACGAGTGAAGGTCATGTTGCAATCACCAGAACTAGCATTTGTAGAAGTTTCTTGAGGGCTATCAGTACTGACATTGTTGGTAACACGCTTGTTCTTGAATCCAAGAGGATATCCGTGTTTAATCCAGCAAGTGTCAACGGTATGGTTTGTTCTATTGCAGTGAGTACACAATCGGTTAGGTTTGGATTGATTGAACTTTCCTTTGCCAGAGTTGTTGGAAGCACGATATGGTGCAGGTGTGTTGGAATTAGAGGTGGTTTGAACATTCAATGCCGTAGCAGTGGTTGAAGGAAGGGAAGCAGAAAGATGACGTTCACGTTGAATCACCATTGCATAAGTTTTGGCCAAGGTTGGTAATGGTTCCATAAGGTAAATGTGAGAACGAACTTGATCAAAATTGTCATTAAGGCCTTGTAAGAAACATAAAACACTATCGTTTTCTTGATTATTGGTAACGGTAGCAAGACCATTGCAGCAACAAGAATTTGTAGAACAACATACAGGAATCGGGCGAAAATTGCATAATTCATCCCAGGCCATACGAAGTTTAGTGTAGTAAGCACTTACAGATAGATCACCTTGGTGCATAGAGAACACCTCGCATTGGAGTTGCGCAATTCTGGTGTGATCGCCTTGCGAAAAGCGATTGCGTAACTCCTTCCAAACGGTGTACGCTTCAGTGATCCAGAGAATTCCAGAAGAAATTTCGGTAGAGACGACATGATTGATCAATGAGAGTGCAAGCATATTGCATCGTTTCTAGGCCGCGAACTTCGAATCGGTAGTTTCCGGCTTCTTGATCGATCCGTCAACGAAACCGAATTTGTTCTTCATTTCCAACGCCATTGTCATTGATTGAACCCAGCAATGATAGTTTGGTCCATCAAGCAACGGTGAAACGAGAACTAGAGAAGGATTTTCGTTAGGGTGGATATAGTAAGGATCAAGCAGATTTGGAGAGGGATTCGAGTTTCCGACGGTGGAAGAGATCGGGGAAGAGCTTGAATCGGAAGGAATGGCCATGATCGAAGGAAGAAAGCAAGGAATCGAAGGAAAGGATCAACAAAGAAGATGGGTTGCAGAGAACGAAAAGGGGGCGGAAGCATGATTTGCAAGTGATACCATGTTAGAGAGAGAAACTCACAATGTAAATAAACTCAACTTGTATTAAACTGTGGTTTGGTTCTGTACATATAGTGACCAAAAGAGCTGAAGAAAATAAACTACACTAGTAACTACACTTAGTAACTATAGTCAAGATCAAACAGAATTTAGTTAAGCTCTAACAATAAATAACAAACTAGATTAGAACTAGATTAAAACTACTAATCTAACATAAGTGGCTCCAATACAATATTGTCACGATCCTAAGTGGCTCCAATACAACAATTTGGTTTCACTTTTCAAAACTACCGTGTAAAATCAATTCGTGTGTGATTCGGGAAGAAAACTACCGTGTTGTTTTCTTAATTATCTTGAAAATGAAAATAGTCTTTTTTAACTTATAACATTGCTTATAATAAAGGTCAGTGAGAGTAAAGTCTTAGTGATAAATATTACTAGCTAACTTAAAATCCGCCACCAAACAAATAAAACATGTAAGAAATACTTTTTTAACGATATGAAAAATCCGTCTTTAAGGCATCACCAACAAAACTAGGAACGCTATAAAAAATTCTAGGCTGTTTTTTTGGTACCCCTCTTATACCGTATACCCCCCCTAAATGACCAAACGGACAAAACTATCCCTTATTCACAAAATTTCCGAAAATACATCAAATCTAGATAAATCCAGAAGTATTTTTTTCCAGAAATATCACATTTTACGGTATTTCAGGAACACATTTGACATTCCGAAAATACCGTAAAATGTGATATTTCTGAAAAATCAAAAAAACATACTTCCGGATTTATCTAGATTTGAGGTATTTCTGGAAATCCCTCAATATTGTCTTTCAAATTTATCCCAATTTGATGTATTTCCGGAAATCCCTTAAAATTGCCTTCCGAATTTATCATATAATATGGTGTTTCCGGAGTGCAAAAATAAAAAATGAAACATTTATTTGATTAATTAAAAACGCCTTCTACATTGATTTAAAATAACATATTGCAACAACAAACAAAACGAAAACATAATAGAAACTACTGAGATGGTGGAGTGAAACGACGAAGGATCTCAGCGACGGTCCTTCTGGTTTCGACGTAAAAATGCAGGTAAGCATTCCATTTAAAGATAACATGAATGGCCATCATGACTTGGACGTCATCGTCGTTGTTGACATCCATTACAAACCTGTGCACATGTCCATTAACCCAAGATGGTTTCCGATAAATTATACTAATTATTTCATGCTCATCACCCTCCGGTTGCACCATACGCAGTAGTCTCTCTTTCAGGGCAGCGAATGTTATACTGTGTTTTAACCTACACTAGAACGTGTCTCGCCCCTCGAAACAGACATCACCATCATCGTTGAGGATGATGCCCCTGATGATCAATGAGGCCCTGATTAGTAAAACTGATAGTGAGGGAAGACTCTTCGTTGGCCATAGCCATCATCATTTTGTGTTGTGTGTATGAAAGAAGTGAAACCCAATGGGTCTATTTATAGGGAAAATCTGAAACCCTAAAGTGAATTTCCACCGTTAGATGAAAAGTGGTCGGCAAAATCTAGACCGTTTAAAGTGTCGGCAAAATCTAAACCGTTAAATAGTGTCGGCAAAATCTAGACCGTCAAATAAAAGATTCGTGGAATAAAATTTAATATAATATAAATTTGTGGAATAAAATATAATATAATATAATATAATATAATACAATACAATCATTTAATTGAAATGTAATCAACATCAGCCGGGAGGGTCGGTGCAACATGATCTGGGACAAAAGAACACCATAGCTGTACACGTCCAACGTACGGATAAAACCACGATCTAGCTTCAGCTGAAGCATATGCACCCCAAGTAGGATGAATAAGAGGTACTGGACTAGTAGCGTTCAACATAACCCGAACCCAATGATTCCCATGGACAAACCCAACACAGAACAAGCGGCTCTGACTAGGAACATAGGCTCCTCTCAAAGGGAAGAAAGTCCATGACCCACCATCATGAAGTGACAACTTATATGTAACAAATGGGCTGACTCAACCCTATATGTAACAAATTAAAACACATAAGAAAAAAATTGACGCGAAATAAATTTAAAACACATAAGCAAAATATTAACGTACCTATTAGTCGTGGTGTTTCCATAGTGTTTCACTTTATCCGTCCACGGTCCACAAAATCTTTCCCTGTGAGGATACAGCCAATACTTGTTCACATATTTGATAAGCTGGGGTATATCAGCACATGATTGTTCAAAATCATGCAAATTCTCATAAAATTCATCCTCAAATTCAGACTCAACTATTGCATGCCAAAGACTCATCACTGACTTCACCCTATCTCCCTTGACAGCCTTCTTAATTTTAGCATTCACATTGTTGTTAATGTGATACCGACAAAGCAAATTAACTGCTTCGGGAAACACAACCTTGATAGCATTCATCAATCCCTCCTCACAGTCAGTGAGGATAACCTGAGGAAGTGGGATATCTAATACCATCAAATTTTTTAGGCTCTGCAAAACCCGTGTGTAGTCATCGGCAAAACCCGTGTGTAGTCATCGGCAAAACCCATGTGTAGTCATCGTATCTCTCGTGAGACAAGTAAGCAAATGCAACAAAAAATGTCAACTCAGTAGAAGTGACACCAACAATCTCAAGTAGAGGCAATGCATATTTGTTGGTTGTGAACACCCAATTTTTACCGGCACTTTCTTCTTTTTTTTTCGTGAAAATTACAAAAATATCGCTTTTATGCATTTTGAGGTTTTAATAGTTGACACATGTTATTTGGTGCTCGTTAGCGGTTTTGTATCATTATTGTTATTATTAGTAGAACTCTTTTCATTAACAAAATCATTAATGAATCAAAAATCAAAAAATAAAAAATAGTGCAATTTATTTTATATATGTTCATTATAAAAAAATATATATACAACAATAAGATTATGAAATAAAAAATAAAAAAGGCAAAAAAAAAGAAGCTTGTGTTGTACGCAGACAGCAACCTCATCAATAATAAAAAGGCTTAAAGGTCATTTTGGCCCCTGTAAAATACACATTAATCCATTTTGGCCCTTGCAAAATAAAAAACTTTAAATAAGCCCCTGCAAAATAGTTAGTTGTTCAGTTAAGCCCTCGCTGTTAGTGGTCCACTAACGTTATTAGTTTTAAAGGTATTTTGCAGGGGCCAAAATGGATTAATGTGTATTTTGCAGGGGCCAAAATGGATTAGTGTGTATTTTTGCAGGGGCCAAAATGACCTTTAATGTGTATTTTGCAGGGGCCAAAATGAGGGTTAAAAATAACAGCGTTAGTGGACCACTAACAGCGAGGGCTTAACTGAACAACTAACTATTTTGCAGGGGCTTATTTAAAGTTTTTTATTTTACAGGGGCCAATATGGATTAATGTGTATTTCGCAGGGGCCAAAATGACCTTTAAGCCTAATAAAAATACATTAACAAAAGAAGAGAACTTCATATTAACAAAACAGATGAGCAACAGTAACAAGGACAAGAGGAAAATGACAAAGCAGCTATAATGACCAGAAGAAGGAACCAAATTAGTGCATCAGTAGGCTAGACTTCAAAGCTTCAAATAGGGGAGAATCTCTGGCCTATAGAACCTGTCCATTTTTTTTACACACAAAGAAAAATTAGGCAGCAGTTTCTAGTCAAATAAGGCTTAATTTGTGAATGCAACAGAGTCTTGGAGGAAGAAATTTGCTGCAGAGAAACTTAAAGCATCAAAACATGAAATTCTGGAGAAAATACAAAAATCAGAAAATTGACCATACAGTGGAGTTATCTATTGATAGCCTCGCAAGTGCACGAGTCGTATCACGTAATAAAAGAGTTATCGATCCACAGGGAGAGCCTAGGTGACTACCAATTTAATTTTCCAAAGTTGATTTGCTAGAAGAAATGGTTTTTAGGAGTTGTAAAATTTAGAAATAAAAACAAACAATCTCAGGTTTATAGTTTTATCACAACAATGAGGAACCAAAATAATTTCTTTAGACTATTCAACAAATTATAAGAGTAATATATTTTAAAGACAAGGCAGCGAATATAACTAATGTCTCCTTTCGAAGTACAAGAGCGTGTTTTGAACTAACAATCAAGCCTATTCTCATGGTTGATTGTCACCAAAACCCATTAAGCATAACACCTTTATAATGTCTCAAGAGTTTCAAAACTATTCTCATGTGTTGATTCCCTTGTCTAATTTCATAGATCCAACATCAATACTTCACATTTCGGTTCTTCGTTTGATGTTTAGAATAAGATTTGAAGGACAATAAAATTAGATTGAAATATAAAACAATTTGGAGTGGAGAATAGTCTTGGGAATTATTAGGGACCTATCATTGGATTACTCCCAATAACCCAAGACTTTGTATCTACTCACTCATATTAAATATGAGAGAAGAAGAAGAAGAAGAAAAGACATGAATTTAAATAGCGAGAAATAAAAGAAAGCGGTAAATTGCAAAATCATAAATAGCGGAATTGTAAATGACAAGAAAATAAAAGTGCAAGAAAGTAAATAGCAAGGAAAGTAAATGACTTGGAAAATAAAAGGGCAAGAAAGTAAATAGCAAGGAAAATAAATGACTTGGAAAATAAAAGGGCAAGAAAGGAAATAGCAAGGTAAGTAAATGACTTGGAAAATAAAAGGGCGAGAAAGTAAATAGCGAGAAAATAAAAGAGCGAAAAAATAAAAGAGCGAGAAAGTAAAAGGGCAAGAAAGTAAATAGCAAGGAAAGTAAATGACTTGGAAAATAAAAGCGCAAGAAAGTAAATAGCAAGGAAAGTAAATGACTTGGAAAATAAAAGGGCGAGAAAGTAAAAAGCGAGAAAGTAAAATGCGAGAAATTAAAGTGAAGTCATGAATCTTAGAGGAATCCTTGTCATGGATTTTTCTCACAAAATTTAAGCTTGGTTACAAGTGAGGATCAAGCCTCTATTTATAGGAAAATATGAGGGCCAAGGCACTTGAGTGGAGGGGCAAAATGGTCCAAAAAAAAGTGGCAAATCAAGTTGGCAAGAAAAGCCATCAGCAAGTGGGTGCAGCCAAAATTGACTTGTCTGGTGCCAGGGTCGTGCGCCCTTGTGCCTGGGTCGTGCGCCCTGACCAGTCAATTTTGGCTGCTCTGCGCCAGTTTTGCACCAGGGTCGTGCGCCTATGTGCCAGGGTCGTGCGCCTTGTGCTGGAAACAACTGTTCTGCGTTGCTGGCAAGCATGGGTCGTGCGCCTATGTGCCAGGGTCGTGCGCCTTGTTCTGCCAAAATGGGCCATTTTCAGTTGAAAACACGCACGGGTCGTGCGCAGGCTCTGTGCCAGTTTTTCACCAGGGTCGTGCGCCAGTTTTGCACCAGGGTCGTGCGCCTATGTGCCAGGGTCGTGCGCAGGCTCTGCGCCAGTTTTCTCCTGTGTTGCGTTTTTGGCGCCCATGGCGCCCATGGGTCCCTGTGTTGCGCCAGTTTGGCCAGTTTTCTCCTGTTTTGGGTTTTTGGGGCCCTTGGCGCCCTGGGGGTGTCTAGTGCCTTAAAAATTGCTCCTCCTCAAATATTTCCTTTTTTCTTCATTTTAGCTCATATTTTCTCTTTTGCTCCAAAATAAAACCTGAAAATAAAAAGCAAACATTTGTAGTAAAATAGCTCAAAGATATAAAATATAATTAAAATACCTAAAAAAACTTAATGAAAATAACTATTAAAAAGACTCTAAAAATAGACTTATCATCTATGCAAACTTGACTATAAAAACAAACTCAACACAATATGGTCGAGGGGGAGAGAGTGCTCTGATAAAAAGAAGAAACAAAAACAAAAAAACAGAATCAAAGGGGGGACTGTAGAAAAAAAAGGAAAATACAAAATACAAATGTAGAAACAGATAGGGGATAACAACAGAGTGAGGGGAATACCTCATTGAACCATCGAACCATGAGCGTCAACCACCCACGACCCTCCTCTTCGCACTGCACCACCGTGAACCGCCGCGCCCCACCACAACCAAAAACCGAACCGCCGCCGTTCCGACCACCTTCGCACCACCCCTGTTTGAAAAAAACAACGCCACCATCGTTCGACGAACAACCCCGCCCTCCTCTTCACAACTCCACCCTCCACCACCATCGCTCCTCCCACCACGAACAGCCCCCACCCACGAACAACCACCACCACGGTCGGCCACCAAATTAACCACTCACGGCCATCCACTCCCAAACCGTCCACCACCACTTTTCGTTTTCTCTCTCCTCACTCCCAACCACCGCACCATACTCCGCCGTCAACAAAACCGTCAACCATCGACAACCTTCCCCAACCGGCGCAAGGTGAGGAGGAGATGAGAGAATAGGGAGGAAGAGAACAAAGTCATGGTCGAGGGAGAGAGAGCAAGACGGCGCAAGGAGAGGGAGAGAGAGAGAGATAAATTAGGGTTGAACGATTTGGGGGGTGGTGTGCGCCGTTTGAGAGGAGAGAAATCAGATTTGGCTATTTGGAGTTTGGTTTATATAGTGGGGAACCCCAGGGGCATTTTCGTCCTTTCATTTTTATTTATTCAGATTGTTACTTGCACCCTGCATTCTACACCATGCACCCCCTTGAAGCCCACATTTTTTTTTGTTTTTTTTTTTGCTTTGGAGAAACGGACCAGCCCTCTAAAAATTGGAATGGGCTACTGCCTACACCCCAATTTTAATAATACAACCCCCCGTGGTTAACTGCACCCCCATTTTACTGTTTCACCCCCCCCCCCCATTTCGTTTTTTTCTCTTTATTATTTCTTCACAGAATAAATTTTCTTTTTTACAAAAAAAACCTATAAAAATTATAAAAATGGGTTCGACTGAGATATACATCTTGTCAATCCCGGTTTAAGAGACTTTAGTTGTACGACTTTGATCTTAAACCCCTTTCAAAAATTAAGATAAGTCAACACACAAACATTTTCTAGAAGAACTACGTAGCATTTGATTCTCTGCTTCGGAGATACGTAGGAGCGGGGCTTCCCCGTCAAGCTAAATTAATTTTTCTCTAATAAATAATCATTTTTTTCTTTAACACCTATTTTCCAAAAAAACTAAAAAATGAGCTTGATTGAGATGTACATCTCGTCAACCTCGCAAACCTGGTTTAAGACACCTGAGTTGTACAACTTGGTGATCTTAAACCCCTTCAAAAAATAAAATCAACCAACCAACAAAATTTTCCAAGAAAGAACTACGTGACTCTTGAGTTCTTCATTGCACCCGAGGATACGTAGGAGCGGAGCTTCCCCGTCAAGTCAAAATTAAATTTTCTTAAATCGGTCCCTATTTTATTTATTTCTAAATAATTCTTTTTACTTAATCTTGGGGTAAACAAATAATTCGTAATTTATTTTTACTTGCACAATCAAATTTAGGGTAACTGTCTTAGGACAGATGTACTAGGGGTGCAGTGGGATTAAGTTTCCACCCTTCCCTATGCATAATCGACTCCCGAACTCAATCTGGTATACGCAGACCAATAACTTCTAGTTAGGTTTTTCTCAATTTTTCCTATTAAATAAATTGGGTGGCGACTCCTAAAATAATCGATTTTTGGGCCGTCTACGTCGGGACCCCAGTCACGACATTGGTCATGAAGGTGCAGTCCATAATCAAGACATTAGGAAACATCCTCAATAACTTGATACTATCAGGGTGTGACCACATGATCTCCTCAACAATATCAGTTCCTTCAAGCCGTCTGGTCCAACAAATATAATGATGAGACTGAATCAGTGTCAGAAGCTCCTGCATCTCAGTCCTACTTCCTCTCTTTCCCTTCTGGAGACTATTGCAGGTTCTATACAGCTGTGAAATGTTACTCAAATTGTTGGTAAATCTCCTCTTTATTGACTCTAGACTTTTTGCTGCTTTCACTCCCAACCACATATGCTCCTCAACTGCTAACCGCTCCTCCTTGTTGAACTTACCAAATATTGCTGCTCCAAGGATAGTCTTAAGAGGCTCATGATTGTGAATTCCACACATAACTTTGACCTTCCAATCAAGACTAGGAGGATCGAGTGGTTTAGCTTTCAATCTAAATGGACAACCACACCTTTTTTGAGGTCTTGTGTCTACTAGAACACCCAACATCTACTCCACTATATCTCCCATGCCTATCACAACCAAAAACAATCTTATTTTTCTTCCCTTTACCATTCTCACTCGACTCGGATCGAATAATAATGACAATTACCCCGTTGGCTTTCCCGATATCTCTAGCCCAACGGGTAACAATATCCCGAGTAGGAAAAAGCTGTGATGTGGTAAACGCATCCGATAAATCTATAAAGGGGCCTCTTCCATCTGACGTAGCCATATCCGGAATTTTTTTTTGCCGTATTTCCGGAAATACGTTAAACAACGGTATTTCCGGAAGTTTAAAAAATTAAATTTTCCGGAAATACGTCAAAAAAGGTATTTTCGGAATAATAACTTGAATTCCGGAAATACCCTATTTTCGAAAATTTGAACTGATAATATTTCTTGAAATACCTTTTTTTTAGATATTTCCGGGAATCTTACAATTTTGTGGGGCATCAGATTTTGGTAAAAATGAAAGAGGTATTTTTGGGTTAAAATCAAATATCGGGGTATGGGGTTTAATTGGGGGGGGGGGGGGTGGGTACAAAAAAAAATCCAAAATCCTATAATAACGCTCGCATGGAGAGACAAAACTTAGCAAAGCCACCAAGAAGACTTTGAACCAGTGTTTTAAAAACCGGCTCGGCCCGGCCGGTCCGACCGGTCTAACTGGGAACCAGGGGGTAACCGAGTCGGTAAGCCCGGTGGATCAGAAATGCACCCAACCGGTGAAAACCGCTGTGACTCGGCCGGGTTTTAAGAAACTCGGTGGGTTTGAGGAACCCAGAACGGGTTGTGCACGTTTTAAAAAAAAAACAAAAAAACCAGCAGAGGAAACGTGTCTAACTTACTTTGATGTGGTGTTTTTAGTTTTTACTGGGTTGAGTAGTTTCCAATTTCCACCATGAATGTTTATTTTGAGAAGAAGAACAAGTTCGGACAAATCGAGGTTTAAAAAGAAGAAAAGAAGAGATGAAGGTTGAAGAAGAGATAGAGGTGGAAGATGAAGAAAGAAAAAGATAGAGAGACGAATTTTGTACGGGACTGACGCTTCAATATTTTGGATTTTGGAACCCTTCATAAAATAGTTAGCAGAATGTGAATATTAAAAGAAAAAAAGTTAAAAGTACATCGAAAATGAAGAAAACCTCGTCTTGGATACTTAAACGTTAAGCCATTATACTATTATTTTTTGAAAATCTTATAGGAAATGATGAAAGGCTATGATATCAATTTAGCTTCACAGCTGCCTCGTAGTACTGATGCTAGCATGCTATACACTGCCAAGTCCATTCAATGTCTCGGACACTAAACAAGTTCTCATGTGTTCCAATAATAATAAAAACAATTTAATTTAATAGTTTAATTCAATAGGACTGTGTATATATTATATAAATAATGGTTTAATTCAATAAGTTTATTTTAATTTATTAATTATATATATAGGTACGAAATTTATATTATATACTACATAGGCCTTAAAAATTCGCGAAATAGAAACCGGTTCCGAGTCATGCGGTCCCGATTTTAGTCATGTGGTTTAACTGTCGACCCCTCAGTCTGACCGGTGATCCGATACCTTCACCGAATCGGCCACTCATCCGAGTTTTAAAAGATTACTTTGAACGAACAATGTCAAATAAAAAAGGGGGCACTACAAACCGGATCAATTTAACTACTTGAGTCTAACTCAACAACAAAGAACTTGAAAGTTTTGAGATAAGTCAACTACACACCCACATGGATAGCACAAATCTCTGTTTTGATAAGTGAGAACATAACATCTACCGTAGATTTATATAAATTCATTTTACCAATACCACCATTCTATCTAAAAGACACCTCAAATTTTTGAGATTAAAAATGTCATTACACTCTATTTCTTCTTTTTTTCTCTCTCTTTATTCTTACACTCTCTTTCTTACTTTTCACTTTTCTCTTACACTCTCTTTCTTCCTTTTTTCTCTTTCTTCTTACACTCTCTTTCCTCATTTTCACTTTTCTTTTACACTCTCTTTCTTCCTATTTTTTCTTTTTACTTTACTTTTCCCATAAATAATTATTCTCTTTCTCTTATCACTTCACTTTAATTCTTTTAACAAAATTTCTAAATTTATACAAACACTACTTTAATTAAAAATTTTGAAGACTACTACTATAAACCCACTATCTAAAAAACAAGAAGACTTAATGACTATTTAAATTAGTAATTAATATTTAAAACAAATATCTCTTATTGATAATCTAATATCTAACTTTTATTATCTACTATAATCTACTAATCAACTAAAATAATCAATTGAAACGACGAGATAACTGCACTGATAAATAAAAAACACGGGATAACTGCAGTGATATCTAAAAAAACACAGGATTAATATTTACCATTGATATTTATAATTTTTTTTGACAATTTTTAATTAATATTTACCATTGATAATTATAATTTTGGAAAACTACTATAAAACTACTATCTAAAAAAACACGTGATAACTGCAATAATCTACTATAATCTACTAATCAACTCAAATAATCTAATATAAAAATACGGGATAACTGCAATAATCTACAAATCAACTCAAATAATCAATTGAAACTATGAGATAACTGCAATGATATATAAAAACACACGGGATAACTACACAAATATATAAAAAGACAAAGGATTAATATTTGTCATTGATAATTAAATTTTTGGAAGACTACTATAAACCTACTATCTAAAAAACAATAATATTTAAGGACTATTTAAACTACTGATTAATATTTAAAATAAATATTTCTTATTGATAATCTACTATCTCTCTTTTACTATTTACTATAATCTATTAATCAACTAAAATAATTAATTGAAACTACGAGATAGCTGCACTGATATATAAAAAAATACGAGATTAATATTTGTCATTGATAATTGAATTTTTTGAAACCTACTACTACAAACCTACTATCTAAAAAATAAGCAGGCTTAATGACTATTTAAATTACTAATTAATATTTAAAACAATTATTTCTTATTGATACTTTACTATCTAACAAATTTACTATCTACTATAATCTACTATCAACTAAAATAATCAATTGAAACTACCAGATAACTGCACAGATATATAAAAAAAACACGGGGATAACTGCAGAGATATATAAAAAAAACACGGGATTAATATTTGCCATTGATAATTATAGTTTTTGAAAACTACTATCTAAAAAAACAAGAAAGCTTAATGACTATTTAAACTGATTAATATTTAAAACACATGCGACAAATATTTGTCACTAATACTTAAAAAAAGACAAATAATTGTTACTGATATATAAAAAAACACGGGATAAATATTTGTTATTGATAATCTACTATCTATCTTTCACTATCTACAATAATCTACTAATCAACTCAAGTAATCAATTGAAACTATGAGATAACTGCACTGATACATAAAAAAACACTTGACAACTGGACTGATATATAAAAAAATACAGGGATAATTGCAATGATATATATAAAAACACGGGATAGTTGCACTGATATATAAAAAAACATGGGATAACAACACTGATATATAGAAAAACACTACACTGATATATAAAAACACACGGGATAAATGCACATATTGTTTTTAAATGATACTTTTACATTTTTTGTTTTAATATTTATCAATTTTTTATTTGGAACTCATTTTTTATCTACTTTAAATTTTTCTTTATTTTCACGGGGTAATGTTCAAACTATTTAAATACTGCTAAATTCATTCCTAAAAAGAACACGACAGCACCTGTCCGTATGCAAGTCATCATATATATTTTACAATTGATTTTAGGTTAATGAGATTTCAAACTAACGTTTCTATTTGAGGTATAGTACTAGTATACATGTGAAAAATATCAATGACACGTCGACATCCAAATATATTAAAGCCTAACTTATTTAATTACCTCTCCCAACTACTAAACTTACAAGTCACAATTAACACTTTTTTACTATTCATCCTTGAGGCGGGTGTACCGATGTATTCACTAGGCAGTCATTCAATTTTGTGATAGAAAAAAAAAAGTATAACACTATAGTTTGATCTAGAGAAAGATAAAAGAAAGATTGAGAGGGGATAGAAAGCTCGTAGATCGAAAAACGTTCTTTTGTTTGGAAAGCTGTTATTAAGGAAAGAAAACTCAAAAAATTAATGGTGTGGGTTCCACAAATTTTCAATCCCCCCATTTTGGAGAGAAAGATCATAATTTGTCTTTTTCTCAATTTTTTCTTCACTTATTTATAAATATCATTATTATTTAGGGAAATTTTATGTCATTTACAAAAAATATCTTTTTCTTTCCTCCGACTTAATTTGACTCCTACCAAACAACTCAAAAATTATCTCACTTTTTTTCCCTCGACTTTCTTTTCTGATCGAAACATAGCCTGAAACATTCTTTGATCAAAGTTGATTCATGGTAAGATTATTAAAATTATAGCTTTAGGCCTACCAAAAAAAAATAGTTATCACAATTTTTATAAAGTAAAAATATCTCATAGTAATAAAAAAGTCTAACCTGAAATTTCTCATTTAAAAAATAACTAAAAACTACTTTAAACCTCACCCACTAATATAGATTTTAGGGTTGTGTTTAATCAATAATTCAAGCAGTGGCCGCACCAGGCAACCACAGGAGAGGATATCACACCATTTTTTTATTATATCTATCTATCTTGTCATTTTATTTTTCTTGATTTTAAATTCCATTCCTTTTCCCCTGCCTATATCAATATCCTATCCTAAACAGGAAGCAGCCTTTAGTTTTTGGTGAGATATGCTTTGATTTATTTATTCTAACTATAAAATGCAAGCCACATAAAATGTCTGCGAGTAGTGCACCGAGAAAATGGGATTACGTGACATTGCTTTAGCGCATATCTATCGATCAACAATCAATTAGGCTTCAGCTTCTCATATATTTACTTGGTTTAGGAAGTTTGGTGCTTTACACAAATGTCTTATTTTGCAACACTTTTTTAATGCTTCTTTAATTAGTTTTTTGGTTCGGACCATTGCCGGCTATCTATGGAGTGTCCCAACGCTTTCAACGAAAAACTAATTTTCGCTCGTGTTTAGGATCAAATTTCGCACTGGCCAACACCCCCGAGTTTGTCCACTGCAGAAATCGAACACGGGAGCACCAAGTTGACCCCGTGTCCTAGGGTAGATTAAGTCGCTAGGTCAACAGTGTTGGTTAATGCTTCTTTAATTAGTAGTACGCTTTCAGAAAAATAATATATATATTTTTGAAGAAGTTAAATATATTTTTAATTCAAAAAAATACAGGGTTTTAAATTTTTGGTCCTCACTTATATCTCTACTTGTCATGTTGGCATTTACCATGTCACACTTTAACGAACTGATGCCAAAATTTCTTGATGTGCCATGTGATTTGGTATTCGAGTCATTAAAAAGTGACATGATTGGTGTTAGAGTGTTAATCTATTAGCCAACTAAACACCAATTTAATGTCAAAGACATGTGAATTAACATCATAGTTTCTTAATAAGTGTGATGTGCTAGAAGCCTAGAACTCTATTACTTGGTGTACTTTGTCTAGCTTGTTGTTATCTTCATGTAGCCTCTTCTCCCCCCTTTCGTGGCTGGTAGTTGTGTGCTTTGAGATACTCAAGCTAGAGTTTTATTTAATGACATATTTAATTATCGGAAGAAAAAAAGTGTGATGTGCTAGCGTATCAATTTGTTAGCAACTAAGTATCAACTTATTGTCAGTGACATGTGAATTAACATCATAGTTCTTAATAAGTGTGATGCGTCAGCGTATCAGTTTGTTAGCCAGCTAAGTATCAATTTAATTTTATGGACCAAATGTGTAAACAAATATATAATTAAGGACAAAATTTTGAACAAAATACTATTAAGGACTAAAAATGATCACTTCTTATTTTGTCGGGACTAAAAATACAATTACCTATTATTATATTATTTGTCAACTATTTTTTAGAAAAGAATTAGCTCAATTCAAAAAAAAAATTAGCTCGATCATTGTGCTTAACCTTTTTAATAATTGAAGATGATTTTAGCCGTTTGAATATTTAAAAAGGCTGAGATATTTTTTTTGGTATGGACCATTGCTGGCTACCCATGGAATGTCCCAACGCTTTCAACGAAAGAGTAATCTCTGCTCGTGCTTAGGATCAAAAAAGCTGAGATATCACATCTAAATATGAATTATTTCCCATTCATTAATTTTTTTAAAAAAAAACTTTATTGAGATATGCCTTGTAATTCTATTGCTTGTAATTATAGTAGGTGTAGTTAGAAACCTAGTCGAAATGGGCCAGTCGAATGGGCTAGTCGAAATCATGGGCTTGGGCCTGTTTCATTGTATATAAATATAGACGTCAGTAGCATGTAATTTATAACCTATCTTTATGAAATTCAGTGCAGCTTTTACCTAATATTATATTGCCCTACTTATTCCTCTTGTCCTTTAGCGCCGCCACTTCCTTTTCTTCTCTCTTTCACGTCTTTATCCCCAACAAACTGGTATCAAGAGCTTGTTAGATCCTTACAAAATCTATCAAGATTCATGGCAGCGCGAGACAACTCTGGTGGAGGTATTCCGGGGAACCTCCCAATCTTCGACGGAAAGGATTATGAACGTTGGTGTGCGCAGATGAAGGTGCTGTTTCGATATCAAGATGTTCTTGATGTCGTGAATGATGGTGTTCCACCCTTGGCAGCAAACGCCACTGAAGCGGTGAGGAACAACCACCATTCGCTGATGAAGAAAGATGGAAAAGGGCTGTTTTTGATTCACCAATGCGTTGATTCCAACATCCTGAACCTGATCATCGACTGTGATTCAGCAAAGGAAGCTTGGGACATCCTAAAGAACTCGTATGGAGGAGCAGATAGGCTGAAGAAGATACGTCTACAGTCGCTCAGGAAGCAGTACGAGGGCTTGAAGATGACAGATGGAGAATCGATTGGAGATTTCATTACGAGGTTAGTAGCATTAACTAATCAAATGAAAGGTAATGGTGAAACTGTGACTGAAGTAAATAAAGTCGAAAAGGTGCTCAGATCCTTAACCCTGGAATTCGACTACGTTGTTACCGCTATTGAAGAATCCAAGGACCTAGATACATTGAAGTTAGATGAACTTCAGGGTTCCTTAGAGGCTCATGAATTGAGAATAAGGCAGAGAAGTTCATAGAAAGAAACTGAACAAGCCTTGCTTTCATACTCCTCTAAGAGAAATTGGAAGGCAGGCAACAAGGAGAAGGGTAGAGAAAAGGGATCAAGCAGTAAGAAGAAAGAACAAGGATCTTTCGACAAGAAGAAGGGAGACCTGTCGAAAGTTCAGTGTTATAACTGTCAGCAATTTGGGCCTTAAAGGAACAAGTGTAAAAACAAGAAAGTTCCCCGCAAGTCCAACAGGTTCCTCAGTCTCGCGTCATGAGTGTCGCGGTTTGGCTGAACCAGCAAAAATAAAAAAAAATAAGCAAAAAAAAAAGGCAATAAACAAACACAGTCATGCATTACATTCATCATGCATAAAATCATGCATTTATCAGACATAAAAATAATGATAATAAAGTAAAGAAAAAGAGAAATTCAGGCATTTGCATTCATCATAAGAGAAAGAAAAAGAAAATAGCAATCATGGCATTTGCATCATGCATCTCATAGAAAAAACAAAACGAAGCCTTCCATTGCATACACTGGCATTCCATGCGGTCAAACCAGACCTTCGTGTCCTTAAACCAGACCTTTAGGGTCCATAAATCAGACCAGTATGCAGACACATATTGCTCCATAAACCAGGCTTGTAGGCCCATAAACCAGACTCGTTGTGATCCTTAAATCAGACTAATGTCGAGTCCATAATTTAGCATTCCATCAAATAAACCAAAGCATTTCACAACTCTCAAGCATTGCATTGGCATACCCGCACTTCATAAATAAAAAAGGCAACCATCAAGGAAAGCCAAAAGAGAATATCAAAAGCGTCCAGCATTGCATGCATTAGCGTCACATGCATCCACGTAGCATACATCTGCATTACATTTGCATAACCGCATCTTGCGCATTCATCATTACACCAAAATCATAGCATTGCATGCACATGCATAACATGCCCCTTGCATAACATGCACTCATACTCCATGCACCATTCCTTGCATCAACTAACGTATGCAGGCACCTCAATCCAACACAGCAGCATCGGTCATTTCAAATCAACCAATCAACAGCATTTGTGAGCCCTCTGTGCTCCCCCTGAGCCCTCTGTGCTCCTCCTGAGCCCTCTGTGCTCATCCTGAGCCCTCTGTGCTCCATCATGAGCCCTCTGTGCTCCCTCTGAGCCCTCTGTGCTCATCCTGAGCCCTCTGTGCTCCATCCTGAGCCCTCTGCGCTCATCCTGAGCCCTCTGTGCTCCATCCTGAGCCCTCCGCGCTCATCCTGAGCCCTCAGTGCTCCTTCTTTACTGCATTCTTTACCGCTTTATTTCCTGCTTTTGCACGCCTAGTGCCCATTTACCGCTTTCTGCACGCCAAGTGCCCATTTACTTTTCTGTTTGCACGCCAAGTGCCCATTTTACCTTTCTGTCTGCACGCCAAGTGCCCATTCACTTTTCTGTCCGCACGCCAAGTGCCTATTTTACTTTTCTGTCTGCACGCCAAGTGCCCATTTTACCTTTCTGTTTGCACGCCAAGTGCCCATTTACTTTTCTGTTTGCACGCCAAGTGCCCCTCAATTCAGTGCGACAGCATTGAACATCTCAATCAATCAATCAACAGGATTCGTGAATCCCTTCAGGACCCAAGTGTCCCTTCAAAAGCAGACCTCACCTCGTATTCGAGCTGCGGGTTTGTCCTTCAGACCCCAAGTGGTCCTTCAGACTAGTTGTGTCAGCCTAAGACACAGCGGACGTCCTTCATGGTCAACATATCGGTTCCGGATCTGATCTTGACCCATCATGGCTGCTCGGAAAAGGCCACCCCTTCAGGCAGACCGTTTTACTAGTACCGTTGCTAGTTTGCACTCCATCAGACCCATTGGTCCATCAGGCTTAGGCATGCCCTTCAGACCTCGTCGGTCCTTCAGTTTAACTCTAATCAATGCGCCAAGCATCGACTGCGATTTAGACCTTCAGAGCCTTAGTGCTCCTTCAGACCTTGAGCGGTCCTTCAGAGCCTTAGTGCTCCTTCAGACCCTGAGTGGTCCTTCAGAGCCTTAGTGCTCCTTCAGATCCCGAGTGGTCCGTCATTTTCTCTCTCGGTTAATGCGCCAGGTGTTAACCATTCCCCGTTTGTTCTCAAGCCCATCTATTCAAAAAAACATAGAAAAAGAAAAAGAGGAAAATTCGGGTTTCCCCAAATGGACAAAATCGGTATAATTTCTGAATTCTTTATCTTCATTTTGCCTTGGAATATGTTTCGGCCAATTCATATTCCTCGTTAAAATTCAGATAAAGAGGGGCAGCTGTCATACCCCAATTTTGTCCGGCTTAGGTCCAAACCCTAATTTTCCACACAAAAATAAATTATGCATTTTGGATCCTAGAAACCGCTCCAAAGTTTTTGAAATCATTCTTAGGGTTAGAATGCACTTTTTAAGAAATTAGGGTTTTGAAAAATATGTTATGCATGCATGGCAAGCTTTGAAAAATATTTTATGCATGCATGGCAAAGACCTAAAAGCATTTTTTTGGAAAGCAAGAATTGATTTCTATTTTGTTCCAAAGGCCAAGAATCGATTTATAGTATATTGCATAGGCCTTGAAATCGATTTTCAGGCCTTTCCATAGGCCATGAATCGATTCCTAATTGTTTTAACTAAGTGAAGAATCGATTTTCACCTATTATAAATGTCCTGAAAATCGATTTCCCTCTTCTTTCATAGGCCTTGAAATCGATTTTCAAGCTCTTCCATAGGCCATGAATCGATTCCTCATTGCTTTAACTAAACATGGAATCGATTTTCACCTATTATAAATGTCCTGAAAATCGATTTCCCTCTCCTTTCATAGGCCTTGAAATCGATTTTCAGGCCACTTTAAAGAGCCAAGAATCGATTCCTCCCTTTTTCCATAGGCCATATAATCGATTCTTATCATTTCCAAAAATAAAGAATCGATTCCTACATATTTCCAAAGGCCACATAATCGATTTTCAGGATCTCCAAATGTCCTGAAAATCGATTCCTACCTTTTTCCATAGGCCATATAATCGATTCTTATCATTTCCAAAAATAAAGAATCGATTCCTACATATTTCCAAAGGCTCAAACAATCGATTCACCCTTCCAATAAATGTTTTTTAAAAAAATCCTACGCTTTCCTAAGCCTATAAATAGGCAGCCTCAAATCACATTTGGGGGGGGGGGGACTTCAGGAGATCAGAGGAGAACACACACAGATCTTCACACACACATCTCACAAGATCAGAGAAGAATTGCTCCAGACACACACATTTCACGAGATCTGAGAAGACAACTCTCGCAAAATCTCATTTTCCAGTTCTACGCTTCATTTTTGCTCTATTCGCGCCGTTGGTCCGTCTGAGCTGATCTCCTGCAAGGGTTAGTCGGGATTTGCGTTCTTCAGAGTTGTAATATCTGCCTTCATCAGAGGTATTTCTGTTTTTATATTTGTTAAAATTCAATCATTCTGATCCATGCCAAAATTGCCCTATGTGATTTAATTTAGCTGTAGTGTCCTTGTTGATGATGAACCACATGATTCCCACTTATGCCTAGTGCATCATTTTCTAAGTGGTGAAGATGGTCTCAGATGATTCAACCTCCCCCTTTTTAACTTCTTAATGAATAAAAGATAGTTAGGTTTGTGGTTTAAGGACCATGGGGTATTGCAAAGGATGGGTTTCCCAAAACCTTGATGCTCCCTCCTCTTTGATTGTGTTACTAACCTTTGGGCACATATTCATGAATGCAAAGGATAGGCTCACCTTAGCTTTGATGCAATTTCCCCTTTTCTCATGTTATTGAAAAATCATTGTTCATATGTTCCTTAGTTTAATTAAGATCATTCTACGCCTATGATCAATTGCTTGCTTGTTATCGGATGCATTTTAAATGTCTTGATTCAATGTGCCATTCCATCCATGTGTATGACCTCCTAATGAAGACGTAAGTCTACATGCCTGTTGTAGCATAGAGTCATTAGGGTAAATACACTCCCTCCTACACGCACACTTGCTTTAAGAACTTTTACCTTGCATCCCTGATAGGTGGGTCTCTTGATCATGTTGGCATGTTTAGTCTTGATTAAATATTCAACATATGCATGATTTCGTGATTATTGAATGTGCTCGAACTTTTGTAATCAATCATTGATAGTGCCTTCACCCTTTTTCCAAAATCCCCTTTCAAGCCCTTTCAAAAAACATTTTTCTTTAGAACTACGTCGCTTTGATTCCCGTTTGGGATACGTAGGAGCGAGTCACGTTCTCGTCAAGCGCCACAAATAAAAATTCTTTTCACCCCCCTAAACCAATCATTTTCATAAAACAAACAAAAATCATTTTCAAACCCATTGTTGCTAGTAGCCCATCAGAGCCTCTGTTCGTTTAGCTATTAGTGACAATGTCCTTTTCACCTCAAAATAATAAACGATGATCCATCATAACCTTTGTTAGTTTGATCATCGTACAAATCAATCTCTTTCGAAAATCACTTTCCAAAAGGATAATAAAAAACGAGTTGTTATCAATAGTCCATCAGAACCTTTGTTCGTTTGACTAACGGTGCAACTCTCTTTTTGAGTATTTAGTAGTGATTCATCATAGCCTCTGCTAGTTTAATCATTTGCTAATGCTCGTCCTATTTCAAAAACTCACTAAAAAAAGATAAAAAACAAAAACTTTTCAAAAAGAACCAAGAACTACGTAGCTTTGAATTCTCCATCGCACCGGGAGATACGTAGGAGCGGGCCACGTCCCGTCAAGCACTTTTTTCTAAAAAACCCTTTTTCCCCCAAAAATAAAATTTTTGTTAAGTTTTCCCATTCATCTTCAAATAAGAAATAAATAGGCAAATCTAGGTATTTATTTTTCAAATCAAACGTTAAAACCACACACTTAATTAGAGGTTCCCTTTCGGTAGAAAGGACGTACGCGGTGCTAACACCTTCCTCGCACGTAATCGACCCCCGAACCTATATCTCTAGTTTCCAAAAGACCATCCGCCTTGTCCAAAAGACCTTTTTTCAATGTTTTGGTCTTAAAATTAAAATATTGGTGGCGGCTCCAAATTTTTCCACGTTGTACATCGAGAAACCCAAAGCGGGATTTTTCGGGGTGCAACAGAGTGTGAAATCAAAACCCTTAGAAGCGATGGAGGTGGTGAGTACAATTCTCATGGATTTGTCGAATTCTGTGAGAAAGAAGGAATTGTGCATGAAGTCACTGCACCTTACACACCTCAGCATAATGGTACTGCTGAGAGGAAAAACAGGACCATCCTCAACATGGTAAGAAGTATGTTGAAGGAGAAGAAGCTACCTCATAGTTTATGGGGAGAACTTGTAGCCACAGCAGTGTACATTCTGAACAAATGTCCCACAAAGAGATTGACTGGAAAGACACCTGAAGAAGCTTGGCTAGGAAGAAAGCCAAGTGTCAAGCATCTCAGAATAATTGGCTCAGTATGCTATAGACATGTCCCTGAGCAACTAAGAAGCAAGCTGGATGATAGAGCACAACAAATGATTCTTGTTGGCTATCATTCGACAGGAGCATACAAACTGTATGATCCTGTGCAGAAGAAAATAGTGAAAAGCAGAGATGTCGTAGTAGATGAGTCGAAATATTGGAACTGGGAAGAAGGATGTGAGAAACCTACAATGATGGACTTCGACGAAGTCTCTGATCGAGATGATCAGAATGAAGAGGTCGAAACTGAAGAGCCAGAAGAACCCATTGCTGTCGAACCTTTAAGAAGGTCGCAAAGGGAAAGGCAGAGATCAGTAAGACTAGAAGGATTCGACACTTACCCAGATTCTGCTATTACAGCAGAGGGAGACCTGACACACTTTGCACTAATGGCAGAAGCAGAACCAGTGAGCCTGGAGCAAGCCCTTAGTCACAAGCAGTGGAAGGAAGCAATGATTGACGAGTTGAAGTCAATCGAGAAGAATGATACTTGGAAGCTAGTCGAACTTCCAAAAGAAAAGAAAGCCATAGGGGTGAAGTGGGTCTTCAAGACCAAAGTCAAGACAAATGGAGAAGTGGCCAAGTACAAGGCCAGGCTAGTAGCCAAAGGGTTCCTGCAGAAACCTGGTTTGGATTTCAATGAGGTCTTTGCCCCAGTAGCCAGGATCGAAACCATAAGATTGGTAGTAGCATTGGCAAGTCATAGAGGATGGCTCCTACATCAACTAGATGTAAAGTCAGCATTTCTGAATGGACCTCTGGAGGAGGAAGTCTATGTTTGTCAACCACCTGGTTTTGAGTCGAAGGGTAAAGAAGACAAAGTCTACAAGCTGGAGAAGGCCCTGTATGGGCTCAAGCAAGCTCCAAGAGCGTGGAACAAGAGAATTGATGGATTTCTCTTAGCTCAGAAGTTCATGAGATGCACCAATGAACATGGAGTGTATGTGAAGAAGAATGGAACTTCGACTCAGTTGTTGTTGTGCCTGTACGTAGATGATCTACTTTTAACTGGCAGCAATGAAGTCGAAGTCGAAGCCTTCAAGAAAGTGATGATGTCAGAATTTGAAATGAGTGATCTGGGACATCTATCATATTTCTCGGGGATGGAGTTTACCAAGACAAGTAAGGGTATACTCCTGCACCAGTCGAAGTATGCAGCTGATATCCTGAAAAGATTCGACATGAGCAACTGCAAGGAAGTTTCGACACCATCAGACACTAGCAGCAAGCTGTCGAAGGACGGCGAAGGGATTGAAGTAGATGCCACGTTGTTCAAACAGATCGTGGGTTCCCTAAGGTACCTGTGCAACACTCGACCTGACATTATGTTTAGTGTCGGAATGATCAGCATATTCATGGAGAAGCCGAAAAGCTCTCATATGGTAGCTGCAAAAAGAGTACTAAGGTATGTAAGGGGAACACAAAGTTATGGTATTCTGTTCTCTAGCAAGAGTGTGTCGAAGAATGGTAATGAAGTGTTTGGCTACACTGACTCCGACTGGAGTGGAGACAAGAGTGATCGAAAAAGCACAAGTGGGTATGTCTTCATGTATGGATCGACACCCATCTCTTGGTGCTCGAAGAAGCAAAGTATAGTTGCGTTATCCTCTTGTGAAGCAGAGTATGTGGCTGCTTCCTTTGCAGCATGTCAAGCATCATGGCTAAGCATGCTACTGGTCGAAATTGGAGTGCACAGGGTCGAAGCAATGAAGTTGTTGATCGACAACAAGTCTGCGATAGATCTCGCAAGGAACCCTGTCGCACATGGTAGGTCGAAGCACATAGAAACCAGATATCACTTCCTGCGTGATCAAGTCAACAATGAGAAGCTGAATCTGGAATATTGCTGTTCGGAGCTTCAGATAGCTGATGCAATGACCAAGCCATTGCAAAAGGGAAGATTCGAAGAACTAAGAAGAATGATTGGGATGATGTCACTCAGCAATGTGAATTAGGAGGGAATATTGAGATATGCCTTGTAATTCTATTGCTTGTAATTATAGTAGGTGTAGTTAGAAACCTAGTCGAAATGGGCCAGTCGAATGGGCTAGTCGAAATCATGGACTTGGGCCTGTTTCATTGTATATAAATATAGACGTCAGTAGCATGTAATTTATAACCTATCTTTATGAAATTCAGTGCAGCTTTTACCTAATATTATATTGCCCTACTTATTCCTCTTGTCCTTTAGCGCCGCCACTTCCTTTTCTTCTCTCTTTCACGTCTTTATCCCCAACAAACTTTACATCCCCCAAAGAAAAATTTAATACCTTAAAAAAGTTGGATTTAGATTCGTTTTGGAAAAACAGGTATGATATAATTTAATAGAAATATTTGAGCTACACTTTTTCTTTGAAACAATGCATTGTATATTTTTAGTATTCCATAATTTTCACAAGACAAAATTAAATAATCTATAATTTTTTAAATATACGGCCCTAATCCAACTTTTTTCACTGAGCAAAATTTAAGTCACCAAATATAAGCAAAAATGATTGGATTTAAATATAAGCATAAGTCACTAATTTCAACTTTATTTAATATAGTTGTCAAAAAAACTTTATTTAATATCATTATTTCAAAAATACTGATGTTATTCTCATGTTTTTCAAAACGACACTGAGTCCCAAGATAAAAATGTCCCTTTAGTAAGTATAACTCAATTTTTACATAAAATCAAGATAATTAAAGTAATTTAACTAACTTCTTAATTTGTGTAAAATTAGGTAATTGACATATGGTAATTGAGAGGCTTAAATATATGTTTGGTCCCTGCAAATATGACCATAATCCATTTAGACCCCTGTAAAAAAATATTTTTTAAAATGGCCCTTGCAAATATTAAGCGTTTACAGTTAAGCCCCATCTGTTAACTTTATATCCAAAAAAACTAACGTGGCTAACAGAGATGACGTCAGCATGACATTATCAATGATTAACAGAGAAATATTGAAACGATTCAGTTCCGCTTCAGATTGTTCCAAAAAAAGGGAATAATTAACAGAGAAAGATTGACACAATTCAAATACGCTAATCTTTCTCTGTTAATTTTTCTTTGTTAATCATTCATGATGTCATGCTGATGTCATTTCGATTAGGCACGTCAGCTTTTTTGGATAGAAAGTTAACAGAGAGGCTTAATTGTAAACACTTAATATTTGCAAGGGCCATTTTAATTTTTTTAAAAGAGGCCTAAATGGATTATGGTCATATTTGCAAAGGCCAAACATATATTTAAGCCTAATTGAGATGTTCAAAAGTGAGAATATTACTTGAAAAAAAAAGCAACCAATTATGTCTTAGTGGGTGTTTGGTTCCACGTTGGGAACAACCAAACTCAAGTTTAGGTTAGCCAAAGTGATTCCACTCTTTTATTCTAAAGTAATTTTAGAGAAACAAATAATCTATAAAGAGGGCACTTGACATTTAGGGAGTAATACTTCTTCAAATATAAGCCGTCTTCATCTAATCTATGTTCCACGGATACTCAAGAGTAGGGATTGGAAAAAAAATACCCGTATGGAATACCCGACGATAGGAAGACTAATCACTGTTATTTAGGGATGGTTTACTTCTAGGAAAGGTAGGGAGATTAATCATTGTTATTTAGATGGATTGAATTGCCTGTTGGGCTGCCTAAGCAGTTTTTAGTTTCCATTCACGGCACTCTTTTTCCTTTTTGGATTTTTTCCCATTGAGTTTCAGCTCTTAGAGGTTTTAATGAGGCCCCCTATATGTAAGGATTGAAGTACCCCTTATACTCCTTTCAATGGTATTTATTGCTTATAAAAAAAACTCGCAATAGCTTAGAATCTTAGTATTCGATCGCGTCATAAATACCTGCATATTCATTATAGTTTTTAATAAAATTTTGTCGTTTTTCTTAAAATAAAATGGCAAAAAATAGATCAGTTAACTAATAGCTGATAGCAGATTGAGACTCTGTTTAGTAAAATGTAGTGGATTGCTGATGAGCTTATAGTGGATGACAGATAATCTAGTAGATAATAGGTAAGCTAGCGGATATCAAAGGGCGTGATTGATAAAACTAGTGGTTAAACTAATTGATAAATGTAAAATGAAATAAAAGAACATGATTAATAATATAACATAGGACATAAATTTATTAGTTGGATGTGTAATTATAAGTTATTATTAAGTTATTATTGCTATAAATTCATGGTAATTAAACTGTATATATAAATATTTAGAAGTTAAAATTTTAAAACTTATACTTTATTATTCTAATTTTTTTATTTACTAATTTTACAAAAATATTTACTATAAATTTAAATATTATGTATACATATAAATACATAAAAATTAGCTAAATAAACACATCGTTACTTATGTATTGCCATATAATAATCGACACTCAATGATAGTGCGGACTACTATTCTGCACAAATGACTGAAGGATTGCAGATTTATAATATTTTTAGTTTATTATACTGAGGATAGAAAAAGAATTTAATAAAAATAATGAGGGCAAAATTGACAAAAGGAAGTGATACATTATAAGCTAAGATGCTACTTGAAGTAGCTAGCGTTTGAAAAAGTATTAAACGTTAATGTTTGCCAAACAGGGTCTAGTTTTTTTAATTCATCATCCGCTAGTCAAAATCCCTATCTACTAGCTGATGAGACTTGCCAAACGGAGCTTGAATATAAAGCACCGTGTAAAATTAATAGTTGAACTAAATTATAAATATAAATTTATATAAATGGGTATTTATAATTAATACTTGAAAATGAGAGTTCTTGTTCCAAAAAAAAATGTGAGCGTTTATTAATGGAGTATCAATGAGAAATTTTACTACAGTAATATGGTAAAGACAAGAAAATAAATCTGTAACTATTAATACAGAATCTACTTTATGTTTTTTTAGCGCCAAATCCCCCTCCCTCCTCCCCCCCCCCCCTCCCCCCCTCCCCCCCCCACCCCCCACCCCCTACCCCCCCACCCCCCTCCCCCTACCCCCCTACCCCCCCACCCCCTCCCCCCCCACCCCCTACCACTCTCTTCTTTTTTTTTTTCATTTTTTTTAATACATAAAAATTTGGAAAAAAATTTTGTAATACATAAAAATTTGGAAAAAAATTTGGTCTATAAATATATTAGGTTTGTTCCTCGATAATCGAATAGGTGAAAAATGAAAATAAATTTCGTGATGAATTATGTAATGTTGTTCCTCAGTAACCTGTTTGATGAAACAAAATCTTGCGCCCGCGTTCTGTTAACGGGCCGGGCCGGGCCGCCCAATTTTTCGCGGGCATAACGCCTAACGGGCCGGGCCGGGCTGGAAAAATATACTTAAAAGTACGAAGATGAAATGTCAGAAACGTTAAATGACAAATCCGACCGGTGTTGTGTGATTGAAGGCGGAGGTTTACAAAGTAACTTTCGTACGATTCTTATCATACCAAATATACTTAAATGTACGAAGACGAAATGTGAGAAACGTTATATGACAAGCTCGACTGGTGTTGTGTGATTCAGCCCTGAGGTTAACAAAGTAACTTTCGTACGATTCTTATTGTACCAAATACACTAAAAAGTACGAAGCCGAAATGTCAGAAACGTTAAATGACAAGCCCGACTGGTGTTGTGTGATTCAGACCTGAGGTTAACAAAGTAACTTTCGTACAATTCGTATCGTACCAAATAGTTGTGTTGTTTTCTTAAGGGTAATACTAAAAAGTATAAAGGCGAAATGTAGAAATATTAAATGACAAGTCCGACTGGTGTTGTGTGATTCAGGCCCGACGTTAATTGAAAGTGCTAAAATAAATTGTCTACGCCGAAATTTGAAAATTATCCTAACATCAGATGGTGTACGAGAGAGTCTTCGAATGTAAACCTTATCACCAATATTATTTCCTGATGTCTCTTAGCCGCATCATTTAAACCACCTCGTGCATAGCACGCCAATATTATTTCCTGATATGACTTTACGTTAACCTTACTGTTTCATAGTTGCCACGCGTGTCTCTTAGCCGCATCATTTAAACCACCTCGTGCATAGCACGAGTGTACGGTCTAGTGAAATGAAATGTTATAAGCTTCTCAAAGGCTACTTCAACTCTGATGTGTAAAAGATAAGCTTGCAAATTAAGTTTTTGGTAAAATAAAAAATAGCTTACCAGACAGTCTTAATAAAATATATACTTCTATATTATGTTATATTTTTTATTTAAATTATTACAAAATACACATGAATATCCTTAGATATTTGTATTGATGGATATCCATTACTAGTTGCATGAGTAGAGGAAACACGTACCCATGTCTCCCTATTGCCGCCATTGCTATGCAAGATCATAGTTACTAAGAAGCTAGTGGTGAAGATATTTTATGATGCGCAAAAGTTGTACTGTGTACAGCCCATCAAGTCAGAAAAAAGTTGCTCTAAATTTGACTCCATTTGGTCGACCTAAGAAAAATCACCCCCTATCTATGCATCTGCGTGGTGAAACAAGCAGCTGGAAATTATCTTGAATGCATAGCGACAGCTATTTCTCAACCCATGTAAGATTCCTTCTGCCTGTGGGTGGCACCTAAGTTCCATTTGTGTCCAAAAAAGACAAATTGAATGAACAATAGAACAATATGATATTTTTTCTAGAGAGACAATTAAAATGAGAGAAAAATATGATAAAATTCACATTAAGTTTGTTTATCTTCAATTGGGAAAAAATATATGAATTTTGAGATAGTAAACTAACTGTTTTTTTTAAAAAAAAAAACTTAGCCGTGGTTAATTCTTTTTTATTTCACATGTTCCCATAGGTTTTTTTTTTGATAAGTCAAAGATTTTATTAGCTTGGGGCACTAGGGGTGCCTCAACCCAAATACAATTAGCTTACACGGTTCAAACAATTTAGTGGGTCTCTATTCCAATCCTCAAAAGCTAAGTGGCTTTGAAATCCCAATCTATTTACTACCCACCCCCACGATAAACCTTTTACATGATTTAGCATTTGTGTTATACATGGTATTCCTCCTCGAAAAATGACTCTATTCCGGTTGATCCATATAACCCATGTAACAGCTACCCATACAAGGAATCTCACTCTCCTTTTTTTCTTTCCTCCAGCCGTAATTCTGTGATGCCACATATGATCCCACATCGAGTTGCATGCCTTGCTTGTGATGCCAAGCCATTCCCAGACCTTCGACCACAGCTGTACCGAAACATTACAGTGGCAGAATAAATGTACTACTTCCTCTTCATGCGCAAAGCAAAACACGCAGCTAATTCCCTCGTTACTATTTAATACTCCACGCTGCGCAAGAGCTGATCTTGTTGGCAAACGATTGATCAATATTCTCCAGCCATGTACCAGGAACTTGGAAGGAACTGTTGTGCACCAGAATTTCTGCATCAGAGTCTTCTCACCTTCGGACAGCAGCTGTGAATCGGTGCTGCTGTCGATCAGCCTGCAGTAAGCCGATTTTCCCATAGGTAAATCTTGTTCGAGGCACTTTGTTTTTAAGCAAAGAGAAGGAAAAAAGTCTCGCTAAAACTTTCTAATGTAAAACATAAAGACGAAAAAAAGAGAAGATTTTATTAAAAAAGAGAAAAGAGAAAGATGGCAGGAAAGAGTCCAATGGAGACTACACCAATACCCTTAGCAAAAATAAAATAAAATCAAAGCAATAATAGAGAGCCCCAAACAAAGCCCTAAAATACTTCATCCTAGAGACAATTGTAAATGACTAACTTGCAATAGTCAGATCAAAAAGATGCAGAGACAAAATTGTTCGAGCTTATCATACTGCGCAATTGCCTTGAGTATCTGTAGCTATATGATCATTAACATCATCTAACACGTTACCCCAAATCTTGTTCGAGGCACTATCAACCCTAACCATAAGCAGATCCGAAGAGATTTAAACTTTGGTTCACCATATTTTAGGGGACTAACCTCTTCCACTAGAATTAAACTTTGATCAATTGTAGTCGTTATATTAATATTGATATATTTTTTTACTTTAGTCTTAAGGCACCGTCAACGAAGATATATAATTTGGTACTGTAAATAGGTATATAAATCAAATAAATTAATGATTGTGAAATGCACACTATTAAAATCTTTAGATCAAATGAATTTTGTCTCGTTAAAGTTGTCACGAGTGGGAGATTCTGTTTGAAATTGGGGTTGTCAATGGAGGAAACCACCCTATGATTATTGGTGAGATAATGGCAGTATGCCAGTATGGTATCTACAAAAGACATTCTAATGCATAAATCAATTAGGGAGTTATTAGAACTATACTTGTATATGGTTAATTTAGTTCTATGCACATACTACCGTACACACTGTATTTACTGTATTTAATTTCACTTTAGAGGATGCTTTGCGGTTCCCCCCTTTGTATATATATGAACAGTAACCGTTTTTGTTGGACACGGTTTCCAGAGAAATGAAAAGCCATTACTCTTCATCTTCTTCGCGCATGATTTCTCTGAATTGATATGGTATCAGCAGAAATTCTTCCGTCAAATTGGTGTCCCACGCGTCGTATCTCGTGCGTACACCACTTAATCCTCTGATTTCATCTTTTTCTTGAAATCTTTCCTTCAATTCAATCTCCGATCTTGGATTCCCAAATCATCGAATCTTGATCATCTCTGTCGAATCGATCATCTATGGGTGACTTCTTCAACAATGGCGTCCTCTTCAAGTTCGTCTACATCCGCGACTTCTTCAACTATGGCGAGTCATCAAAACCACGACGATGCTTTCTATCTACACCCTTCCGATAGTCCCGGCTTGGTCCTCGTCTCACAACATCTCACTGAAGACAACTTCAGCTCTTGGAGACGCGCCATGCTCGTGGCTCTGGATGGCAAGAACAAGGTAGGATTTAATTGTGGATGGTTCTATTCCCAAACCCGTAACATCTGCTCCTACATACCGCGCCTGGGTTCGCAACAACAGCACCATATCCTCGTGGCTTCTCAACTCTATCAGCAAAGAAATCGCAGCAAGCGTCATCTACTTCGAGAGTGCTGCTGCTATCTGGAAGGATCTTCACACCAGGTTTGAACAATCCAATGGCCCTCGCATTTTCCAACTCAAACAAGAAATTCTCACCACTCATCAAGGTAATTCTTCAGTTAGTTCTTACTACACTAAATTCAAGTCCCTCTGGGAACAATTGAGTGAATATAAGGCTATCCACACCTGTACGTGTGGTGGTGTCAAACCGTTGCTTGATGGAATCCAATCTGAGTGTGTCATGATTTTCCTCATGGGCCTTCATGAGCGATTTATCCCTGTTCGTGGTCAAATCTTGATGATGAATCCCATCCCTTCCATTGATCAAGTGTATGCCATGGTTTCTCAAGACGAAAGACAAAGACAGATCAGTTTTCCTTCTACCACTACTGAAGCTACAATGGCATGTGCTGTGCAGCACAAACCTAACAAGAAAGAAAGACCTCTTTGTGCTCATTGTGGTCTTCTTGGTCACTTGAAGGAAAAGTGCTACAAACTTGATGGGTATCCACCTTCATACAAGCGGAATCCCCCTTCCAAAGTGGCTGTGAACCAAGTCAGTGAAGCTGAATCGCCCAAATCTGATAACTCAGGTATACCTTCTGTCTCTCTGCAACAATATGAAATGATGTTCCAGTTCATACAAGCACAACTGGCTAAAGCCTCCACTCCGGACAATGATCAGTCCAACTTAGGTATGGTTCTTTCCACACTCACTAGTGCAAAAATGACATTAGAATTAGACATTTAAAGTCAGGCGCCCAGATGCCTGACTACATAGGTAGACACGGTGGCAAACTTGTAAATAAGTGGCAAAACTCGCGAGTATTAAGGTCAAGCGGATACACGCCTGACGTCTAAAGTGAAGAAATAGGGAAAAAATAAGACTTTAGAAGTCAGGCGTGTAAGCGCCTGACTACATAAGTGACACGGTGGCAAACTTGTAATTAGGGGTGAATTTTTTTTCTGTTCTAATACTTTAGACGTCATGCTTCTATTCGCGCTTGACCTCTAAAGTCCAAAAATAGAAAAAAAAATCACTCTCAAAGCCTCTCACTCTCATTTTCAAACATTCACTCTCACAATCTCACGAACACTCCTCTCCTCTCCTCTCCATTCTCACTCTCACGGAACGCTAATCCTTCATCTTCTCTCTGATCCTTCATCACTACAGAGAACTCAGAACTCCTCTCCCTCACCGTTTCCTCTCCCTCACGCACGCCTTCTCACTCTCAGAGATCACCGTTTCTTCTCCCTCACAGTTTCCTCCTCACCGTTTCCTCTCCCTCACCGTTTCCTCTCCCTCACGCACGTCGTTCTCACCGTTTCCTCTCCCTCACGCCGTTCTCACCGTCGGTGTCGCTGTTGCTGTTGCCGTCGCCGTCGCCGTTCTCAGCGAAGGTCTCTTCCAACAGAACGAACAGGTATAATATTTCTTCCTTCTCAAAACTCTTCTCTGCTTCTCAGAGTTGAGTTTTTGCTCCTTTTCAGTTTCGGTTTTAAGGTTTTGCTACGAGCACAAAACCCTAACCTTCTGAATCTTGTTTCTGATTGCAGATCTACGAAGATCTGCGAAGATCTGCTTGTGGAGATCTCCAAACAGGTATAAAACTGCACTTCAGTGTTTTCCTTTAATTTGTTTGAAGATCTGTTGCTGTTTGAGATGATTCTGACCTTGTTTTTTACGTTTCTGGACAGGGACTATTTTCTTTTTATGTCGTGTTGGATGTCAATTGAAGAACTAGGTTATTCAGTGTAGCTGCTACAGATTGGAGAAAGGGCAATATTTTCATCTGATTTGAGCATCTGCTGAAACAAGGTTATTCAGTGTTGCCTTTTTTATTCTATTTACTCTTTTTTTTTTTTGCAAATATTTTCAGTCTGAATATGATTACCATTTTTGGTCTGCACTCCCCCTGCAGTCTACATGAAAATATAATATCAAACAATCAAACTCTAAAACAAACTAACTACATATTTAATTAACTGAAGAACTTCCAAATTACAGACAAAACTAACATATTACATAAGCAGCAAGTAGCTAACTAAACTAACTATATATCCTTAATTTCATGCTCATAAAACTTAGACCAAAATTTTTATTTAATTAAGTAATTTGTCTATTTGAAGCTATAATTAACATTTATGCCTAACCCTGAACTATTGAAATTGCATATCCTTTTATGTAGTGTGGATGGTAGCTGCTGCAGAAGATTGGAGAAAGGGAAATCTTGTTCATTTGAATTTAGCATCTGCTGAAACGAGGTAAAAAAACAATCTCATCGATTTTGGAATGTACTGTGGATGGTAGCTGCTAAAGATTGGAGAAAGGGAAAATTGTTCATTTGAGTTAAGCAATATCTGCTGAAACGAGGTAAAATAACAATCTCATTCATTCTTGCCTTTTTAATTCTATTTACTTTAATTCTATTTACTTGTTTTACAAATATTTTCTGTCTGTATATGTATTTAATATTCATTTCATTTTTGGTCTGCACTCCCCCTGCAGCCTACATGAACATATAATATCAAACAAACAGACTTAATACTCATGTGACTAACTAACATATTTAATTAACTGAAAAACTTCTAAAACAGACAAAACTAATATATTTAATTAACTTAAAAACTTCCAAAACTAACATATTACATAAGCAAGCAAGTAGTTTTTTAACTAAACTAATCTTTGTTTATTTTGGTCCCCATACATGTATATATCCTTAATTTCATGCTCATAAAACTTAGAGCAAAAATTTTATTGAATTAAGTAATATGTCTATTTGAAGCTATAATAAATATTTATGCCTAACTCTGAACTATTGAAATTGATTCAGATGGTGAGCCTGATGACTGATTTGGTGAAGACATATGCGGAGAAATTGATAGATGGGGCAGTAGCAGAATCGCGCTATGTATGTTGCTTCACAAGCATTACTGAAGAATTCAAAGAAGAACAGACTAGGTTGGAAGTAGAGAGGAGAACTGTGGAGCAACGTGCTAACGTGACTAACGTGGCAAGCAGAATCGCGCTATGTATGTTGCTTCACAAGCATTATTGAAAAATGTAAAGAGATTGTAGAATCAGAAGGGGAAAGAATTGATGTTGATGAATATGTAAATGACACTGATCCTAGTATCCTCAGTTTCTTACTTGCCAGCAGAGAAGAGGTATGATGTATTTCTATTGTTGTATAATGTGCTTTATCAGGGTTTTATAGTTTACTTTCAGTTTCTTTTTTTTCTGTTCTTCATGTTATATATTTTTGCTTGACGGTTCTACACTTCTACATGTCAGGTTTCCAGTGTACAATTAAGGGATGATCTTTTGTCGATGTTAGTTGCTGGTCACGAGACCACTGGTTCAGTGTTGACTTGGACACTTTATCTTCTAAGTAAGGTACCATTTTACTTTCATTCTATTTGTTTTCCTTCTAAAATGATATTGCTTCCATAGTTTCAACTTTCAACACACCTCTTTTATGATATTAATGCAAACCTCTTCCCAATAGTGTTAATGAGTTTCTGTTGCATATTTTTTATAAGGTAACATGGAAAATGATCATGCACGTTATCCTAATATATTGTTTTGGATAATGATGACATTGTTTTTCCTCCTCAATTTCTTTGTACCTCACCAAAGCATAATGATGACATTGTTTTTCCTCATCAAGATCATTCTTTAGCTCATCTATCTTTTCCTTTAAAAACCTATCTTCAGCTTCTAACTCCTCATCTTGTGTTTGAAGTAACTTATAAGATTCAGTCATACATTTCTAGTTAGGCATATATATGTATATTTGGTTTCGTTACTGTTATTATACTCTACATGCTTTTGTTAACTATTTTTTATCTCCTTTGTTACTGGAATGCAGCACCTAGATCGACCAGGTGTTAGCTTTTGCTCAAGGACAACCTATGAAGATAATGCTATCACCAATGCTATTGAGATTTACACTAGTCCTAGGTATATAGTTTTCCTTCTTTTCAACGGTTTTGTTATTTTACTACTGGATATGGGTACAATGTTTAATATACTCGTTTTCTGTTTCTTAGTGGCGCAGTTCGTTTCACAGCTTCAAATAATGATTCTGGAGTTAGAGACTTTGATATGGAGAAATTTCAACTTTCTAACCATTTTCGTTTTCCCTGGCCAGTGAATGTGAGTTGCTGAGATTTTGTTTTCATGTTAAATTCTTTCTTCCCTCTTAGGTTAGGATTGATTATTTGACACTTTTGTTCTTTCAGAAATTGTATTGCCATGTCTGCTTACCAGTTTACACTTTTGCATTAATGAGCAGTTTTTGCATTAGGAAACATTGCTTACCCATTGGCTGTATGGATGATACACTGGAAATCTTTGTTGTCTATTCCCTCTCTATATTGTTCTTTTTTAATCATTCCCATGATTTCTATTTATTTTCCTATTTTTGCTTCCTTTTGCTATTCTGCAGCATACTTCTCTCTGTCCAAATGGTAAGCTAATTTTTATTTATTTTGCAGACTATTACTCCATTATCCGGGCACTTGGATTTTTCATTTGCATCTGCATGGCATCCTGATGGGGTGACCTTTGCTACCGGGAACCAAGACAAAACCTGCCGGATTTGGGACATGCGGAATCTGTCGAAGTCAGGGGCAGTGCTGAAGGGCAACCTTGGAGCCATCCGTTCATTACGGTATACTTCTGATGGCCAGTATATGGCTATGGCAGAGCCTGTAATATCAGCTCTTTTTCCTTAAGATCTTGCATGTTCTCTGACTCCAATTCAGTGTCAACTTTACTATCTTCAATGCCATCAACACAATTTTGATTTGGTGAGAAACAACTTTGATTGTTCTTAACTTTGCTTACAATCTGTACACTGCCATTGGGTCGAAAATTGGCCATCTATCTGTTTGTGTAAATGTGTAAATATATTCTATTAGGATCTGATTTGGATTTTTTTGATATTGTGTAGGAAAAAGCCCAAATCGAAAGAGCCAAATGCGAAGAGGGCTAAGGGTGAGAACAGATAAATGGCTCTTTTGAGCAATACCTTAATATATGGAAGACTGCACTGATCAACCTTTCAATAGCTATTGGTTAGTATTGAATCTTGGAATTCTTTGCTTATTGATCTACAATTTGGTCCTTGTGAACAGAATCAGATTATAAAATCATTTCAATGATTACAGTGTACAATTTATCTATTATGCATTTTGATGTTGAGCCTGTAAAGTATTAACACCATCAAATAACGATGTAACAGGTGCAGTATTTATTGTTCATTTGTGGTTCATGGATCAGGACCGAAACCATGTTCCAGATTCATGTATGATAGGACAGAAGAAAGGGTATGTAATATCTAGTGTAGCTCTTTGATCTTTTGCTTTTACTTTTGTTTGTTGATATCTGATTATATTGGTATTTAGATTAATGCAATAGAAAACCGAATAAGAAACATGCAAGATGTTGCTAAGGGGGGATTTATACATGTATACATATTCTGGGTTAGTTGATATCAGCAATATGAAATTCCTAATATTATATTTATTGTTGTGATTGGACAGTAGGGGGGTGTTTTTGCCACAAGTAACAAACTTTTTGGTTTTGTATAATGAAAATCAATGTGCCTATTTGTTGTATTGGTCTTTAGTGCAGTAACGCTGCTTACATGCTGATTCGTTCTTTTGCAGTGTTGAGATATAAAGTGTTGATGAAAGGGGGAAATTGGTGATATCATATGCATCACTGTTGAGATGGCATCTTCCCTGCTCAAAAGGTAAATGATATTGTTATAGATAATGAAATATGTTAGTTGTCCTGCTTATTGGAGTTTGATAACTCACTTTCAATAATATTGGTGCTGAACAGGTTAAACTTTTCAGTTCTATTTGACAATGAAACATTTTGCAATAAAAATACTTCATTCTCAAGTGCACATGATTAATATTTGCTATGAGATTTAGTGGATAAAGTTATACAATGATGATGACACAGGAAGTGAAGAGATCAATAATAAAGAGGATGGGGCAGTGTTTAAAGTTTCAGAAGTGCTAGCTGTATGCATTAGTAGTTTCTAATGAAAGTATATTTCCAATCATTGTAATCTTTGCTCAGTCTATTGTCTAGGGTATAAGCAGTTTATAATGAGTATGTTATAATTTCATGATATTTAGATTAGTGGTAAATTGGTTCTAGGATATTCTTCACTATAGAAGGTGGGTATTATTTATGGTTGTTTTACTGTGAGTATTATTTATGACCTGAGCACTGATATATGACTCCATGGCCCAATGGATAAGGCGCTGGTCTACGGAACCAGAGATCTGGGTTCGATTCCCAGTGGAGTCGCTTCTACGGAATGAAAATTTGTATAACCAGGGTGTATAGATTAAACCAAAATTTGAAAAAAAAAACTTTTAAGGTCAGGCGCAATAATGCTTGACTTTAAATCATACTTACGAAGTCAAGCATTAATTCTTGCCTGACTTCGTAAGTATGATTTAAAGTCAAGCATTTATTCTTGCTTGACTTTAAATCATATTTACGAAGTCAGGCAAGAATAAAATGCTTGACTTTAAATCATACTTACGAAGTCAGGCAAGAATAAATGCTTGACTTTAAAACAGACTTAAGAAGTCAGGCGCAATAAATGCTTGACTTTAAATCAGACTTACGAAGTCAGGCTATCGCTTGACTTTAAAACTCCAGACATACAAAGTCGACTTAATAAAAGTCAAGCGCCCGCCTGACTTTAAATCTCCTTTTCGCCTGACTTTAAATCCATTTTTTGCACTAGTGACTTGAAAATTTCCTTCATAGTACCTGGATATTTGATTCTGGTGCATCCTCACATATATGTTTTGATCTGGCCCTATTTAGTTCATACACTAGAGTGTCAAATAAATATGTTACCTTACCTAATCTCACCAAAATCCCTGTCATAGCCATAGGTTATGTTGTTATTTCCCCAAAAATAACTTTGCATAATGTGTTATACATACCTAGTTTTCGTGTTTACTTAGTTTCTGTGAAACAATTGTTACACAATACTGATATGTCTTTAACATTTTTTGCTAAATTCTTTTTGCTCCAGGGAACCCCACTCCTGACAGAGATTGGTAAAGGCATTCTTGAAAATGGCCTCTACACCATGCATTCTTCAATTCCTTCGCCCAATACTGTTTCTCAATATTGTAATAATGTGAGTGAACCACTGGTTTGCTCATCTACTTCTCATTCTACCAAACTACCCAATATATGGCATCATAGATTAGGACACTTGTCTGACAATGTTTTGAAAGTTGTGAGCAGTAAAATTCCTTTTACTTTGCCTTATAGTTTTGATTCTCATAATTGTAAAATATGTCCTCTAGCTAGCAAAGTTTAAAAGACTATCTTTTCCTCACCTAAATCACATGTCTCATAACTGTTTTGACCTAATTCATTGCGACATTTGGGGCCCTTTCATCCATCCCACGTATGAACATAAGAGCTATTTTCTAACTATTGTTGATGATTACAGCAGGTTCACCTGGGTGTATCTGATTCAACACAAATCAGATGCTACAACCCACATCAAGCAATTCTTTCACTTTGTTAAAACTCAGTTTAACAAATCTATCAAATGCTTGAGATCTGATAATGCCAAAGAGTTGGCCATGACTGATTTTTTGCAGGAGCAGGGGACCAACACCAATTCTCTTGCCCTTACAGACCAGAACAAAACTCTGTGGTTGAACGTAAACACCAGCACCTTCTCAATGTCGCCAGGGCACTTATGTTCCAAGGGAATCTACCTATCAGATTCTGGGGAGACAGTGTATGCACAGCAGCTCACCTCATCAACAGAACCCCCCACCTCTGATAAACAACCAGTCTCCATATGAACTGATGTACAACAAACTGCCTGCTTACTCCAGCCCTCGTGTATTTGGCTGCTTGGCTTATGCTTCAACCATCCCCCACTTTCGCAACAAGTTTTCCCCTAGGGCTGCTCCCTGTGTATTCCTTGACTATCCAGCTGGGTTCAAGGGCTACAAACTATATGACCTTACTACTAGAAAATTCACCATATCTAGGGATGCCATCTTCCATGAGGATACTTTCCCCTTTAAAACTATTACATCTGCCAACACAGATGCCTTCCCAGCCACTGTGCTACACTCACCTCTAAACACTATCCCTCAAACATTAACTACAGATCCTATTCTTCCCTCATCTATGTCATCACATTCCTTTGATGATTCTGATCATACACCTACACCTCCATCCGGTTCACCTCCTGCATCTGTGCCTCCACCTGCAGCAAATCTGACCCCTGCAACCGAGCCACACCCTGCAGCAAAACAGCCACCTGTAGAAGAACAGCTTCCTGTTCTACCTGCAGCAGAACTTAGAAGGTCTACTAGAGACCATCAACCCCCATCATACCTCAAAGAGTATATATGTTCTACCAAATACCCAATTGAGCCTCACTTGTCCTACTCTAAACCCACCTCAACCTACCATGACTACATTTTGCAAGTCTCCTCCATAACTGAGCCCCTATACTATCACCAAGCGTGCAAATCCGTTGAATGGTGCAAAGCTATGCAAGAAGAGATTAATGCTCTTGAGGCAAACAACACTTAGACCATTCAACCATTACCCTTGGGAAAAAGGAGCATAGGATGCAAATGGATCTTCAAAGTCAAATATAAAAGCAGATGGGAGTCTAGAGAGGTACAAGGCTCGTTTAGTTGCTCAAGGATACACACAACAACTAGGATTGGACTTTGTTGACACCTTCTATCCAGTGGCCACTCTCACCACTGTTAGAGTCCTCCTGACCTTGGCAGCTCAAAACAATTGGCAGCTTGTACAACTTGACATCAATAATGCATTTCTCAATGGAGATTTACTTGAAGAAGTGTACATGAAGCTTCCCTTGGGGTATCCAACCAAGGGGGAGAACATGGTGTGCAAGCTCAACAAATCCCTTTATGGATTAAAGCAAGCATCACGCCAATGGTTCACAAAGTTCTCCACTACCATTCTGCAGCATGGCTTCTCCCAGTCTTCTGCAGACCCTTCTCTGTTCATTATAGGTGCAAGCAGCACTTTTGTTTCCCTTCTATTGTATGTGGATGACATTATCCTTGCAATTCCATCTTCAACGTGTATTGAAACTACTCAAACTCTGCTTCAGAAACTGTTTAAACTGAAATTGCTAGGTCCTCTCAAGTACTTCCTTGGCCTAGAAATTGCAAAGTCTCCCCGGGGCATTCATCTATGTCAAAGAAAGTACTGCCTCCAGTTACTCATTGATACGGGTTTTCACCATAGCAAACCTCTCCCTACACCAATGGACAGCAACCTGAAACTGAATGATACAGAGGGTGTGCTGCTTGAAGATCTCTCCCAATTTAGAAGACTCATTGGAAGGCTAATGTACCTCACAATCACCAGACCTGATATTGTCTTCGCTGTAAACAAACTTAGTCAGTTCATGACTGAGCCCAGGACTCCTCATCTGCAGGCTGTCCATCATGTATTGTAATACCTCAAAAGCTGCCCTGGCCAAGGTTTAATGTTCTCTTCCACTCAATCTGGGTTGCTGTCTGCTTTTGCAGATGCTGACTGGGGCAGCTGTACAGCTACCCGTAAATCAACAACTGGTTTCTGTGTCTTCTTTGGAAACCCCTTAATCACATGGAAATCCAAGAAGCAACCTACTGTGTCTAGGTCCTCTGCAGAGGCAGAATACAGAGCTCTGGCTCTCTTGACAACCGAACTGCTGTGGCTGAAGCAGCTGTTCAGAACTTTCAGCATTGATATTCCCACCTGCAAGGTCTTCTGTGACAGCAAAAGTGCCATCCAACTTGCCAGCAATGCTGCCCTCAATGAAAGATCAAAGCACATTGATATAGATGTTCATTTCATTCGTGAACACATCAACAACAAATTCATCAATCTCTTCCATGTTCCCACCAAGCATCAGCTGGCAGATCCCTTCACCAAGGCCCTGCCAAAGCAGCTCTTCATTGGGCTCATCTCCAAGCTAGGCATCTTCAATTTGTACTCTACAAATTGAGGGGGAGTATTAGAACTATACTTGTATATGGTTAATTTAGTTCTCTGCACATACTACTGTACACACTGTATTTACTGTATTTAATTTCACTTTAGAGGATGCAGTTAAGAGTCCCCTGCGGTTCCCCCCTTTGTAAATATATGAACAGTAACCGTTTTTGTTGGACACGGTTTCCAGAGAAATGATAAGCCATTACTCTCCATCTTCTTCGCGCATGATTTCTCTGAATTGATAGGAGTTAGAGTTAGGATGTGTGAGGTTCTAATATAAAACCAATTGAGCTACAAATCTCCCTATAATGGAGAGGTACGTGTGCAAGGTGTTTTTGTTGTGATCTTGAACGCCTATACCGTAAGTCCAGTTGTGCGTGGCTCATGCACTCGAATTTCAGTCTCACAGTCTACTAGTCAAGACAAATAAAACTCGTATCGGCATGGAATCTGCGAACAAAATTCATGATGGACACAAGGAGCAACTATATACATTTAGATAAAAGGATTAAGACTCGATTTAGTAAAAAGTAGCATATATGAGATAAGTTAGTGGAAGCGGATGAGCAGATAGCGGATGAGCTGCAGATAGCGAATAAGATAGCTAATTGCAAATGATGTGTTTTGTAAAATTAGTGGTTAACCTAATTGATAAGTGTTAAATGACATAAAAGTTAGAAATTTAAACTGTTTAATTTATTTTAACAAGGATAGAGAAAAAATTTAAGAAAAATAATAAGGGTAAAAATGACAAAAAAGTGAAACGTTATATACTGTAAGTAGCATTTCAAAAAACGCTACATGAAGTAGCGTTTCAAAAAAACGCTAAACGCTACTCAAAAAAACATTAAACGCTAGTGCACACATCTACATGTCATCCGCTAGTCAAGATAAACACATAAATATTATATTATAGCTTTATGTTTGATATGTTTCGGTTTGGTTCTTCAATTGGTATGATATGTTTCAATTTGGTCTTTCAAAAGAAAAACATAGAAAAATGAAGATCACTATGAATGTCTTCAAAAACACTTCCGTTTCTTGTTTCTTGAATAACTCATGCAATACGTGACAAAATTGAATGAAACTAGATTTTAACTTCAATAAATTTTTGCAAGAAATCCAATGGAACCAACACTACAAAAAAACTAGTGATTAGCGACGGAATTTAGCGACGGATCTACATTCCGTCGCAAATAAAAACATTAGCGACGGAATTTTACAATATTAGCGACGGAACTGGTTTTATAAATTTAGCGACGGAATTCTGCTTATTTTGCGACGGAATGGACAAGGCGCGCAGAAACGAAAAATTTGAATTTTATTAGCGACGGATTTTCGTCGCTAATAACCCGTCGCTAATCATAGTAAATTGCGCAACTGACCGTTTCAGTTTAATAGACGCGTGGCACAATTTTCAAAGATTAGCGACGGAATTCCGTCGCTAATAATCCGTCGCTAAGCTTTGAAAATTGTGCCACTGTCCGTTACATTTCAATTTGACACGTGGGCCAAACTTAGCGACGGAAATCCGTCGCTAATTTCGTCGCTAACTGTTAAAAAATTTTTAAAGCCGGATCCTTCCCCCTTTTCTCTCTTTCTTTCCTCTTCTCCACTCTTTCTGTCTCCAGTCTCCACGAATCCTCTCCCTCTCCGTTTCCGTCCACCGGCCATGCCACCGCCACCGTCCACGCCGCCGCCACCGCCCCCTTTTCTCTCCATTCTTTCCTCTTCTCCATTCTTTCTCTCAGACTCTCCCTCTCCGAACCGTCCACCGTCCACGCCATCGCCACCGTCCACGCCACCGCCACCACACCACCACCGTTCACGCCACCGCACCACCACCATCCACGTTACCAAGGTTTGTTTCTTCTCTGTCTCTTTCTGTCTCCACGAATTTTCTCTCTATTTTTCACTAATTTTGTTTCTGCCTCTCTATTTCACACAGTCACCGGACCTCTATTTCGCAAGTCACCGGACAACCACCGCACCAGACAGCCACCACAGTCACAGTCACAGTCACGGTTAGTTTTTTTATTTTTTATTTTCGAATTGATTTTTTGTTCAGTTGTTATAGGATAAAGTTTTATTGTTAAAAATATTAAGATTCGTATTTCTGATTGTGAAATTTGAAAGGTTTATGTATGTGTTTAAGATAGTGTTTAGAATTGTAGAATAAAATTGTTGTTGTTGTTAATTAGAAAGTTGTAATTGAATGAAGTAATTGGAATTGAATTGAAATTGAAAAATGTAATTGAATAGTGTATGTGTTTAAGATAGTGTAATTGTGAGTGTATGAAATGTGTATGTTGTTGGAGATAGTGTATGTTAATTTTGAAATGTGTATGTTGTTAATTGAAAAATGTGTAATGGTAATGTGTATGTCGTTTGAGATGTTAAATTGTTGTTTTGATGTTTGATGAACCCTAGGTTAGATGACTATTTGATGTTGTTATTGTGTGTTGTTGATGGAAAAGGGTGAGGTTTTATTGGTTTTATATTGGGAATGTTATGAGAATGTAAAACATTTTTTTAAATGCGTGTAGATGAATTGGAGTCAATTGAATCGTGGTTGGGTGTATGATCGGTTATATCCGGGAAGAGCGTTTTTAAAGGAAACTTTTGTAAATGGGGTTGAAGAATTTATTAGGGTAGCATGGCAACATGATTTAACTAAAGAGGAAGGGGGGATTAGATGTCCATGCCTTAAATGCAAGGGTGTACCTATTAGTACTCATGATGAAGTCAGGGAGCACTTGTATCGTCTTGAGTTTATGCCTAATTATTGGATTTGGGTGGACCATGGAGAAGTACTTCCGAATTTTCACGTAGGGGCTTCAAGCAATTCTGGTGGTGTTGTTCCATCTAATGAACAATTTGAGTCGATGGAAAACATGATTTGTGATGGTCTCAGGGTGAATGTGCCATTTGATGAACCTCATTATGACGATCATGATGAACTTCCAAATGAAGAAGCACAGAGATTCTATAATTTGTTAAGGGAGTCAAACAAACCGTTGTTTGAAGGCTCGCCAGAGTCAAAATTATCTATTTCTGTGAAGCTTTTAGCTCTCAAGTTCATGAGTAATATTTCTGAGTTGGGTTTAGATTATGTGACTAAAATGATGATCGATGCGACACCTAATAAGGATAATTTGCCAAAAAATTATTATGAAGCAAAGATGTTAGTTTCGAAACTGGGATTGGAATGTAAGAAGATTGATTGTTGTGTGGATGGGCACATGTTGTTTTACAATAACGAATTTGGTAAAAACGATGGTGCACTACTGGAATGCAAATTCTGTGGAAAGCCGAGGTATCATGTTCGTAAAGGGGGAAAACGTAATTATAAACACATCCCTGTAAAGTCGATGTTCTATTTGTCTATAATTCCAAGGTTGCAAAGAATGTTTGCATCGGCTGAAATTGCGAAGAAAATGACGTGGCATTATGAGAATAGGCGTACCTCAGACATTTTACGTCACCCATCTGACGGTGAAGCGTGGAAACACTTTGATCAAGTGCATTCAGATTTTGCCTCAGACCCACGAAATGTTCGACTTGGCTTGTGCTCTGATGGATTTACTCCATATATCCAAGCATCAACGTCGCCCTATTCCTGTTGGCCAGTCATTGTTACCCCTTACAATCTTCCTCCTGAGATGTGCATGACTAAACCTTATATGTTTTTGACTTGTATGATACTTGGTCCAACCAATCCAAAAGCTAACATTGATATCTTTTTGGAACTCCTAATTGATGATCTCAAGAGATTGTGGGGTGGTGTTTTGACATATGATGCAGCACAAAAAAATAATTTTATGATGAGAGCGTCATTGATGTGGACAATAAATGACTTCCCTGCTTATGGTATGTTGTCTGGTTGGGGGACTCACGGTAGATTGGCATGTCCCCACTGCATGGAACACACAAAAGCGTTTACGTTGAAATACGGGGGGAAGAGTTCTTGGTTTGATTCGCATCGTAGATTCTTACCGTCGGGTCATGAATTTAGAAAGAACAAGAAGGCCTTCAAGGATGGGGTAGTCGAAAGAGATAGACCACCGCCTTTGTTGACATCAGGTGAAATCTGGATGAGAGTTATCGATTTGCCACAAGCCACAGAGGTAGGTGTGCTCTCCCGATTGAACGGTTATGGACGACTGCATAACTGGACAAAAAGAAGCATATTTTTGAATCTCCCATATTGGAAAGATAATCAATTGAGACACAATCTTGATGTTATGCACATCGAGAAGAATTTCTTTGACAACATATTTTACACTGTGATAAATGTGAAAGATAGAACCAAAGACAATAATAAAGCTAGAATGGATTCTGCTCTTTACTGTAGCAAACATCGATCCAATTTGAATTTGGTGCAAATGACTAATGGCAAGATGTTAAAACCTAAAGCTAATTATTGTCTAACACCCGAAGAAGCAATTGATGTTTGTCGATGGTTGAAGGGATTGAGGATGCCAGATGGTTATTCTTCTAACCTTGCAAGATGTGCGGATGTGAACACTGGGAAGATGTATGGGATGAAAAGTCATGATTGCCATGTATTCATGGAGTGTTTGCTTCCCATTGCTTTTGGTTCATTACCAAACAGTGTTTTGGAACCACTTACTGAAGTGAGTCAATTTTTTAAGAATATGTGCTCTTCAACAATGAGAAAGGATGATCTTATTAAGATGGAGCAGAATATTCCTTTCATTATCTGTAAGTTGGAGAGAATACTTCCTCCTGGTTTCTTTCATTATTACAGAGTAAGAAGGCTGGACGCGATATCACTATTCCTGAGCTTCACAGGGCAACACATTTGAGGAAGGGTACTACGGAGTATGTTGATGAGCGCTCTAGGAAAACTCAGGTATATACAACTTGTTTTGTATTAAATAATTTTGTTTTCTTAAAATGGAACGCTAATTATGCTATGTTATCTGGTTATGGAAAACAGGAGGATGTTAGTGAGACGATGGTTGAGCCGACTCAGGGGACCTGGAACCCTGGCTCACTTGGTCCACTTCCCCCTGAGATCATAGCTCTGGCGAACCGCAATTGGAAGATGGCGGTAGGCGGGCCGAATAAGGGTCGCCTGTATGGTTCGGGGCCCTTGGCGCCGTTATTGGACTCTGGGGTTGATCACTTCGACACTAGTGGGCCTTCTGGCAGTGGACCTCCTCCTCCTCCTCCTCCTCCTCCTCCTCCTCCTCCTCCTCCTCCTCCTGCTACAGCTGACGAGACCGCGCAACTTAGGCAGCAGGTGCAGGCTCAGGCACAGGTCATTCAGGATCAGGAGCAGCGGCTGCAGACTCATGAACAGGTGCAGACAACCTTGCAGGAAGACTTCTTGAATTTTACCCGTGCGCAAGTGAAGATATTGAAGTATTATAACCGCAAACATCCAAATGGGTCTGAGTCTGAGGGGTCTGATGATAATCCCTATTAGGACTTTGTTGTATTCGTTGATATTTAAGTATTATGTTTTAACATTTTGAGCTAGTTTATTTTGATTCGGATTTTATTGTTATTTGGGATTGTATTGTTGATTTCGACTTTATTGTTAATTCAGATTTTCGCATTTATCTTAATTATAGTGTTTATAATAGACAGGGTTTTGCGCAATAGACAGGTTTTTCGCATTTCGATTTTAAAAAGCAGGTTTTCCAAAAATTAAAAGCCAGGTTTTCCAAAAATTTTTAAAAAAATTCAGGGGTCATTAGCGACGGAATTAGTGGCGGAATTCCGTCGCTAATATTGCTAACCAGACACAACCACGTGGCATCAATTAGCGACGGAATTAGAGACGGAAATCCATCGCTAATTAGCTCATTCGTAGGCTAACACGTGGCAGTAATTAGCGACGGATTAATCCGTCGCTAAGTAGCGACGGAACTAAATCCGTCGCTAATAATTAGCGACAAGCTTCTTAGCGACGGAATTAATCCGTCGCTAATTCCGTCACTAAATGTTGTTAGCGAGGGAAAAAGTAGTGTTAGCGACGGAAAAATCCGTCGCTAATACGCTGTTTTTTTGTAGTGCAAAATCATGCTCAGAAAAGTGATTATGCGCAAAATCAATTCTGGAACCAAGCTTGAATTCGAAGTTCAAGAAACCTTAAATCTCAGCAATGGTGATTTTGCTATAAAGCAACAAATTGAATGATTTTTGAACCTAAAATGCTCAAAATTCAACAAAGAATAAGAATATGACAAGTATTTTGTTCGGAAAAGCGTTTAAACGCAAATACTGTGAAGAAGCAATTCACATCTATAAATCGTGTTTTGGTTATTATTTGCTCATTTCTCAATCAATTTGCGTCAAAACAATTGCGTTCAACTTGTAATGAGTGCAGAAATCGAGCTGTAGCAAAAGGTTTCAAACCAATTGCGTTCAACCCGTTTTCCTCCTCTTCATCTTCAAGTTTTCGATTTCATAAGTGGTTTTTGCGACATTTGATCCCGGATTTACGAGGGACCATATTAGAAACCCTCCACATTTGGATTGGTGTGCTACATAAGCAGAACACTTCATTTAAAAGGCCATGTGGGAAAGTGCTATGTAAGCATATTTTATTTTTTGGTTACTCCATGTAAGAGAAGTTTTTGGCTTTCCGAGGGAGGAATTCAATTTGTTTTTTATAGGAATAAAATATATATTTTAAAAAAGCGAGGATCCATGAATAAACCTAAAAAAATTATATTTGTAGGGATGCAACATATATTTTAAAATACATTAATATTTTTTATAAATTAGACCAAGAAAAAACTCATTTTTGTTTGTTATACGTGAATTAGTATGCCTTTGCATTCTGTCTCTAAAGTATATCCTTCAAAAATTGGATGTTAAATTCTAACTTGATATATACTCCCACATCTCTCCAAAATGGGAGCCACGTCATCAAGAGCTGATCGTTTTAGTAATGTTTTAAAATGCATTATTGGTATCTATAATGCTTTACCAACAGAAAAGCATAAGGCACTCGATGATGAATTATATTAAAAAGCTCTAACGTGAAATATTAAGTGACACGCAAGAAATTTGTCAATAATAGAGCCATTGCAAGAAATTAAGGCGAATAATTTCCATAGCATAAGCCTCTAAAACAGGGAGGTAAAAAAAAACAGGGGTTCTGTTCTAGTGGTAGGAATTTACTTTTTACTTAGAACGTACTAATAATTAGAAGAATGTTTGTTATACAAAGCAAGTTGATAAAAAGCTTCTCAAGTTGGACCATGTTTTGCGTCCACGTGATTATCAGCGACGTAGAAAGCACTACTACTTCCTCTTCGCTCTATCTATCTCTATATTTCTTTTTATATTTGTTTTCTCCTTTTTAATATATATTATATTTATTAATTAATTTCAAGCTGGCTACTACTACGCGTCCAACAGTAGTAGTTCCAACAATACCAAAAAAAAAAAAACAGTAGTAGTTCTAAAGAGCTATAAATAGAGCATCCTTAATGCTCTTCTTGGTGGTAGAAAATATTCATCTCTTCTAAGCAGACATTAAAGAACAAAAAATGTCTGAAACTCTTCGCTTGGCTGTTGCTGTTCTTGGTATTACTCTCTTCATTTCTTAGCTAGTTAAATTAGCTTAGCTTAGTTCACCATCTTCCATATACAAAATGACTCATTTTTTGTTGTTGCAGGCAATGCTGCCTCAGTTTCACTTTATGCTGCACCAATGTAAGTTAGATAATCCCATTAATATTGCTGATTAATTTCCATCTCTTAGAGAAACATCAACATAGTACGTACATTTTTTGATGCTTAATTTTGATGTTATGTTACAGGGTTACATTTAAAAGGGTTATAAGGAAGAAAAGCACAGAGGAGTTTTCATGCATTCCTTACATCATTGGACTATTAAACTGTCTTCTTTTCACTTGGTACGGATTGCCTATTGTCAGCTACAAATGGGAAAATTTTCCTCTTGTTACAGTTAATGGTGTTGGAATTGTTCTTGAGTTGTCCTATGTTCTCATTTATTTCTGGTTTGCTTCTGCCAAAGGAAAGGTCAGTTACATTACATTACATAAGCCTGAGCTGTTATTCTCTTCACGCTTTTAAAATGTTTGTTTCACGTAAATTGTTTATTTTGTTTTGAATGAAAAGAAAGCATCATCTAGCAAGCATTACACGAAATAAGTTTTCATCATCCCTACTTTCTTGCAGGAAAAATGACGAGCGGTTTTAAAAATTATTTATATTTATAAAATATGGTGATGCTTTGCTGAAATGATGGATCGTAAATATCTAGCAGGTGGAGTACTACTCATTTATTTTTAACTTTGAGTTAGAAATTTCTACCTGGGTGAAAAATGTATACCATCAAATCATAATACGAAATATGGAAACAAAAAAAAGTGATTTGAGAAAGGATGGAAACTATTTGCATCAAATGATGCAGAGAGAGAGAGAGTAAGATAGAGAGAGAGTCACGCGTATTGAAATTTTTCTACAAATTGATGTTTGTTTCCTTTTTGCAGGTGAATTCAGTAAGGAGGGGGTGTGTTTAGTCAAGCCCAGCTTGTCTAAACCCAATCCAGTCAGATGCACACTTGCCAAACAAAAATTGCTCCACCGGGTATGTGCGGAACCCAAACCCGATCCAACTGAGGGACACGCGGATCCTATCTTGACCCGGTGTATATATGCTCTCTCTTCACTCAGAAACTCAAGAAGCTTCTCTCTGAATCTTGATTTTCCGTTCTTCTTCTTTCTTCTCTTTTCCTCTGAAAACCTAGATCAATTTGAGCTCTCACACTGTGATTGAAGCTTGGATTGATCTCGGTAATGGCTTGTGATGATTGTTGACGATGATTCAACAAAAACCCCTCTGGTTTTGTGTTGAATTACTCAACCCTGAAGCCGCGATGATAACTTCTCACTTCGTTCGACAAATCGCTTGTTTCGAACACTCTTACTGCTTTCTTGCTGTTGAATCACACTGAATCACCCTTGAAAACAGATTTATTCAGGTAAAGATCTATCTATTACAGTTATTTGATTACGGTTTATAGGATTCTTGATTTTGCAAACCCTAATTTTTCATAACCTTTTGATTTCAGGGACAGATACGATTGAGGCTTAATACAAGATCAAATTTAAGGTAATACTACTCTCTCTAGTAGTATATCAACCTTAGATCCTCTTTCTTGATTAACAAACCCTAATCTTTTCTGTTTGTTCATGTAACGTGTGAGCTTCACCTTGAAGCTCAGCCAGAACTTGCACTCTTCACCTTCAGCACCCAAGAATCACTTACTCAGGTATACAGAACTTCTCACTTTCTGTTCCTTTCTTTATCTGATATTGTTCAGTCACTGAACAACAGTTTAACACCTTTCTTTCTCTGTTTCTGCGAGGTACAACCCCTGTTATTGATTCACAAAACCAGAAACTCTTCAAGGTTTATGATAAAGATTTGGAGCTAACATTTGAGGAGGATTGTATGTGTAGAGTAATATAGAATGTAAGGAATTCTAAAACTGTAAAACTGAGATTCTATTGATTGAATTCTATGTATATACAGATGTTGTACAGTAGCATATATATAGACTCACAATAGGCACAAATGGACATGTTGGTTGGAGGAGTTAGGTAGAGCTAACAGACTCCAACCAAATAAACCATATAGGTGCACTATCACAACAAACTTGTAACTGTTTTCTGTTTGAAACTGATTGGTAGTTACTAGCTGTTATGACAGTTTTTAATATGGCTTATAAAACATGTGTTAGTTTTAGGGTTTTGAAATTACCGAAAAACCAACACCCCCCTATAATGCCAAAACCTTAAACTATTACAAAGACATTTACAATATAGTAAACCTAGTTTACAAAGAACTAAACTAGACACAACTTATAGAAGAGAATCTTAATTCACAGGACATGCCCCTGGATTTAGCAGATCTTAGAAAAATCCTAGAACAAGCCTCTAGGTTGACTTCTAGGAGTTTAGTTACATAACCTTAGAATGCAACTAAACCCAATTCTCTCCTTAACTTAGTGAAAATTTCGCCCTTTAAAGGCTTTGTAAATAGATCAGCAAGCTGCTCTTTGGTAGGGCAGTACTTTAGTGTCAAATTACCTTTTGCAACCTGTTCCCTTAGGTAGTGGAATCTGGTTTCAATGTGTTTTGTCCTTCCATGAGCTATAGGGTTCTTAGCTAAGCAAATTGTTGACTTGTTATCCACCCATAGTGTTGTAGTTGCTTCTAGCTTTACTTGTAGCTCCTTTAGTAATGTCTCAATCCATGCTGCCTGTGTTGCAGCACTACAGGCAGAAATGTATTCTGCCTCACAGCTAGATAGGGCTACTACAGATTGTTTTTTAGAGCTCCAACAGATAGGAGCACCTAGGAATTTAAAAAAATACCCAGATGTACTTCTCCTATCTAGTTGGTCACCGCACCAATCTGAGTCTGAAAACCCCTCAAGAGTAATAGAAGCAGTAGGAGTAGAAGAAGAGGTAGATGTAGAAGACATAGATAACTTCTTAGATTTAGGAAAGAATAAACCATAGTTTATTGTGCCTTGTACATACCTCAAAATCCTCTTAGCAGCATTTAGGTGAATTTGTAGAGGTTCAGTCATGAATCTGCTCACCATTCCAGTTGCAAATAGTATGTCTGGTCTTGAATGGCATAGGTATCTGAGTGAACCAATTATCTGCCTGTAATAAGTACAGTCAACCTTAGCTCCTTTCTCCCCTTCTTTTTTACTTAGAATTCCCTCAGCAGGGTTTAGAGCTGAGTTACAATCTGTCATTGAGAATTTGTTGAGAATTTCTCTGACATATTTGCTTTGGTGAAGTATAAGACCTTCAGGAACTTGTAGGAATTCTAGTCCTAGAAAGTAAGAAAGCTTTCCCAAGTCTGTCATTTCAAATTCAGCTTGCATAGTCTCCTTGAAGTTGCATATTAGCTTCTCACTGTTCCCAGTTAGCAGCATATCATCTACATAGAGACAAATAAGAATTAAATTAGTATCCATAGTACCTTTACAGTATACACCATGCTCACTGGTGCATTTTGTGAACCCTAAGTTCACAAAGAAACTGTCAATCCTTTTGTTCCAGGCTCTAGGAGCCTGTTTAAGACCATACAATGCCTTATGGAGAAGGCAAACTTGATCCTCTTTTCCTTTTATCTCAAAACCAGGGGGTTGAGAGATGTATACAGTTTCTTCTAGGGGGCCATTAAGGAATGCAGATTTGACATCTAGATGATGCAAACCCCATCCCCTATAGCATGCTAAGGCAGTCACTAACCTAATGGTTTCGTGCCTAGCAACAGGGGAGAAAACTTCTTCAAAGTCTATCCCTTGTTTCTGTTGAAAACCCCTAGCAACAAGCCTAGCCTTGTATTTGACTATCTTGCCACTAGGGTCTAGTTTGAGTTTAAAAACCCACTTAACACTGATTGCCTTTTTACCATGGGGCAATTGTGTTAAAGTCCAGGTCTTATTTTTGTTAATTGAAGCAAGTTCTTCTAACATTGCTTCCTTCCATTCCTTAGACTTGAGGGCTTCCTCATAGTCTAAGGGTTCCATATCTGCCACCATAGCAAAATGCACCAAATCACCCTCTTCAGTGACTTGGCTATCCAAATTAACCTCAAAGTCCAGCATCCTTCTAGGTAGTCTCCTCTCTCTTTGAGGCCTAGAAGGAGCCTGAACCACTTGTTCGGGTTCCTGATCACCTTCCCCATTCACCTCTATATGAGATCCTTGATCCTCATTAGGTAAGATAGGGCCATCAGTAGGTAGATCAGAAACCTCATCATCAGTATCCACAGTACTAGGAGTAGGTTCAGTGTCAAAGACTTCACCAGTGATTGTGGAGTCCACTGAACTTACCTGTTCAGCTTTATTCCAATCCCACTGCTTGTCCTCTAACACCACCACATCTCTGGATACTTCTGTTTTTCCAGATTTAGGATCTAGTAGTCTATAACCCCCAGTAGGATGGTAACCCACTAGGATTAAAGGCCTACTTTTGTCCTCCAACTTTGATCTCTTACTATCAGGTATATGGCAATAAGCTATAGAGCCAAATACCCTTAAGTGAGACACACAAGGTATTTCACCACTCCAAACAGTCTCAGGCACTTTTGCCTCCAAACCTTTTGTAGGACACCTATTTAGGATATAGACAGCAGTCACTACTGCTTCAGCCCATAGCCTTTTAGGTAATCCCTTAGTTTTCACCATACTTCTTGCCATTTCAAGTATAGTTCTGTTCCTCCTTTCTGCTACTCCATTGTGTTGTGGAGTATAAGGTGGAGTCACCTCATGAACAATGCCACTGGTGGTGCAGTATTCTTCAAACTCTTTTGAAGTATACTCACCACCACCATCAGTCCTTAGCACTTTCAATCTTTTACCAGCTTGAGTCTCAACCATGGCCTTAAATTTTTTAAAAACAGAAAAGGTATCACTTTTAGCCTTTAACAGATATATCCAGATCATCCTAGAAAATTCATCTACAAAGGTTACAAAGTATTTATTCCCCCCTATAGATGTAGTATCCATAGGTCCACATAGGTCAGAGTATACCACTTCCAATAGATCCTTTGATCTATGTTCAATCTGTCTTTTAAACTTCTTCCTTGATTGTTTACTCAATAGGCAGGTTGCACACTTCTCTTTAGTGTTCTTGATATTAGGTAACCCTTTTACTAACTTGTTAGTACTTAGGTTATCTAAGGCTTTATAGTGTAGATGACCGAACCTACTATGCCACAAACTAGTATCATTTACAGTTGTGGCACTCATACATAGTGCCTCTGTTTTGCTTATGCTAGTTTTAAAGGTTCTATTGTTTGCTAGTTGAGTAGTTAGAATTAGCTTATCCTCTTTATCAAACAGCTTCAGCTTAGCATTTTTCATTAGACAAGAAAAACCTTTTTCAATCAGCTGTCCTAGGCTTATTAAGTTGCAACTAATCTCAGGCACATATAATACATCATAGACAATAACTTTTTCACCATCAGTTCTAGTTAGTTCTAAATTCCCTCTTCCCTTAGAAATTATAGACTTGCCATTAGCACACCTAATAGCTACCCTAACTGTAGGATCAAAGTTAATTAGCCATTTCTTATTACTTGTCATGTGATTTGAGCATGCTGAGTCTAAGTACCAGATTTCTGTAATAGTCTTACCATCACTACCTGTTACTACTAAAACAACATATTCATTCATTTGATTAGTTTTAGCCTTAATCTTCTTAGGTTCAGTTAAACTAGGTTCATCAAAGAGCATACTGAAAGCAACAGTGTCTGACTCATCAGAATCAGAGTCAGAGTCTTCTTTAGCCACATTGGCTTCAGAAGCTGACTCCTTAGGCTTAGAGCCCTTTCTTGTGGGACATTCTGTGGCATAGTGCCCCATTTTGTCACACCTGTAGCATTGCACCTTAGACTTATCTTTTTTCTTAGGTGCATTACTACTTTTAGATGAGTTAGACTTAGTAGAAGGGTTAGAGTTACCTGACTTGTTCTTAGAACCCTTAGACTGCTTGCTGTTTTTTCCCTTTTTACCTTTCTTGCCTTTAGCTTTGGCATACATGGCCTGGTCCTCTTCATCTGATTCTTCATCAAGGATCTCCATTCTGATTTCCTTGGCTTCTAATTTACCTTGAAGCTCTTCTAGCTTCAGGCCAACATTCTTAGTTGTTTCCTCTATGGTATTGGTTACAACATACCACTTCTTAGGCATTGATCTTAACACTTTCCTGCATATGGCATTCTCTTCGAGCTTTTCTCCTTGAAGTGCCATATCATTTTTAATCTTCTTCACCCTGTTGAAGAAATCTGTAACCTTCTCATCCCTTTTCATTTTAAGACTCTCATACTGAGCTCTTAAAGCTTGTAGTTTTTCTTCCTTGATTGGGGCAGCACCACAGTAGTAGTGTTGTAGGGCATCCCATGCAGCCTTAGAGGTCTCACAATCCCTTACTCTCTCAAAATCAGCCTCTGCACAGGCTCTATGTATGAGAGCTAACCCTTTGAAGTCCTTTATCTCATTATCTAGGTACTCCTTTCTCTGTGCTGCAGTGGCACCTTCAGCAAGGGGTGTAAGGCCTTCTCTTACCACATGAAGGCACCCATGTGCCCCAAGAACAGGCCTCATTTGAATGGCCCATGTCTCATAATCTTTCCCATTGAGCTTGGGAACGTAATTGTCACTTCCACCTGTGTTAGACATCCTGTAACACTTAGAAAAACAATTCAGATATCAGTGCACACACCTACACAGTTTCACACTGTATAGATGTTTAAAGAATTAAAGAAAGACTTAAAGAAAACTTAAAGAAACAAAGTAGAGTAGAGTTATTTTGCCCTGGATCGTAAGCTACGCTCTGATACCATATTGAAATTTTTCTACAAATTGATGTTTGTTTCCTTTTTGCAGGTGAATTCAGTAAGGAGGGGGTGTGTTTAGTCAAGCCCAGCTTGTCTAAACCCAATCCAGTCAGATGCACACTTGCCAAACAAAAATTGCTCCACCGGGTATGTGCGGAACCCAAACCCGATCCAACTGAGGGACACGCGGATCCTATCTTGACCCGGTGTATATATGCTCTCTCTTCACTCAGAAACTCAAGAAGCTTCTCTCTGAATCTTGATTTTCCGTTCTTCTTCTTTCTTCTCTTTTCCTCTGAAAACCTAGATCAATTTGAGCTCTCACACTGTGATTGAAGCTTGGATTGATCTCGGTAATGGCTTGTGATGATTGTTGACGATGATTCAACAAAAACCCCTCTGGTTTTGTGTTGAATTACTCAACCCTGAAGCCGCGATGATAACTTCTCACTTCGTTCGACAAATCGCTTGTTTCGAACACTCTTACTGCTTTCTTGCTGTTGAATCACACTGAATCACCCTTGAAAACAGATTTATTCAGGTAAAGATCTATCTATTACAGTTATTTGATTACGGTTTATAGGATTCTTGATTTTGCAAACCCTAATTTTTCATAACCTTTTGATTTCAGGGACAGATACGATTGAGGCTTAATACAAGATCAAATTTAAGGTAATACTACTCTCTCTAGTAGTATATCAACCTTAGATCCTCTTTCTTGATTAACAAACCCTAATCTTTTCTGTTTGTTCATGTAACGTGTGAGCTTCACCTTGAAGCTCAGCCAGAACTTGCACTCTTCACCTTCAGCACCCAAGAATCACTTACTCAGGTATACAGAACTTCTCACTTTCTGTTCCTTTCTTTATCTGATATTGTTCAGTCACTGAACAACAGTTTAACACCTTTCTTTCTCTGTTTCTGCGAGGTACAACCCCTGTTATTGATTCACAAAACCAGAAACTCTTCAAGGTTTATGATAAAGATTTGGAGCTAACATTTGAGGAGGATTGTATGTGTAGAGTAATATAGAATGTAAGGAATTCTAAAACTGTAAAACTGAGATTCTATTGATTGAATTCTATGTATATACAGATGTTGTACAGTAGCATATATATAGACTCACAATAGGCACAAATGGACATGTTGGTTGGAGGAGTTAGGTAGAGCTAACAGACTCCAACCAAATAAACCATATAGGTGCACTATCACAACAAACTTGTAACTGTTTTCTGTTTGAAACTGATTGGTAGTTACTAGCTGTTATGACAGTTTTTAATATGGCTTATAAAACATGTGTTAGTTTTAGGGTTTTGAAATTACCGAAAAACCAACAACGCGCATGCTTGCACAATTACATAGGTGAAAGGAGCGAGCGAGCGAGAGAGAGAGAGAGAGAGAGAGAGAGAGAGAGAGAGAGAGAGAGAGAGAGAGAGAGAGAGAGAGAGAGAGAGAGAGAGAGAGAGAGAGAGAGAGAGAGAGAAATACAGTAGTTGGTTTATTTTCTGTTTCTGATGTGCATAGCATAAAATAAATATGTTGCAGGTGAAGGTGGCCTTGATTACAATACCAGTTCTGCTAGTGTTCTGCATAACAGCTGCAGTATCAGCTTTTGCGTTTCAAGATAATCGTCACCGAAAGCTACTCGTTGGTAGTTTAGGCTTAGGTGTCTCTGTTGCATTGTATGGATCTCCTCTTGTTGCAATGGTCAGTCATTCACTCACCAAAACATATATATATACTCTAATATGATAATAAAATAATCTTGATTAATTAACATAGTTTTATAAACTGATTATTATTATTATTGCAGAAGAAAGTTATACAAACCAAAAGTGTTGAATTCATGCCACTACCATTATCCATGTGTGCATTCTTTGCTAGTGTGCTATGGTTAACTTATGGAGTCCTCATTCGTGATATATTCGTTGCGGTTTGTACTTTGTACCTAATTAGTCCTCATCATATTTTTAATACAATTTATTAACCGAGATGAGAAAAAATAGTTTAAATAAATAGTAGTAATTTTATTTTATTGTTTTATGACAGGGGCCAAGTGTGGTTGGAACTCCACTAAGTATTTTGCAGCTTGTTGTTTACTTCAAATACAGGAAAGCTGGGGTTGTGGAAGAAACAAACAAGCAAGATATGGAAAAGGGTAACTTAGAAATCATGGGGGGTGTGGAAAAGAATGCCTGCACTAATCATGCATGAACAATGTTAATTAATGTGGTGGAGCCGTGGTTGAGGAAGAAATGTAGTAGATTTGAGAAAGTTTTATTCAGATTCCTTCTTTTATATGTTTTTCTTGTATTATAAAGAAATTTTCTTCTACCGTTGGATGTAGTAATCACATGAGATTCACAGTTTAACATAAATGGTATTTCTTCTTCATGAATGGATTTATTATGTCAATCATGCCCCCATTCCATTCGTATAGCGTCAAAATTTAATTAATTAGGACAACCCATCTCTTACAGTGTGCTGAGAACATAATCGATTAGTCTGGTGGTAAAATATACGTGATTATCATGTGGACACCAAAAGTAAAGCTCGAATTTGATATGCTCCAAAGCCTCCAATTTGTACTAAAAACAAAAAAACAGTTTCATGTGTTCAACTGCTTGGGCTTATTTTAGTTTATGTATGCCCTGTTTGGTTTTGGGTAAGAAAGTGAAAGGAACAAAAAAGAGAATTATATAAAAGAAAGGTAATCCAAATTAGATCATTTTGTAATTGTTGATAGGAGAGAATATAAAAAGAAGGAAATTAGTCCAAAGGGTAGCTTAGATGGCGAGCTAAGGGATGAAAGAGTTGTAAGAATGAGGTCCAAATGGATTATGCTGATGTCATCTCTGTTAGTCACGTCAGTTTTTTTTTATCGAAAGTTAACAGAGGGGCTTAACGGTAAACGCTTAATATTTGCAAGGGTCATTTTAAAACTTTTTTTATAGGGGCCTAAATGGATTACGGTCATCAAAGAAAAGTAATCCAAATAATTATATCATTTTGTAATTGTTGATAGGAGATATTAGATAAGGTCATTTTGGACATTTCACAACCAGTCAAAGTCAATGAAAGTGTCAACAAAGACACACAACAAAGTCAACAATACAACAAGTCATCTCATTCTATTAGTGATAGTATACTCGTGTAAAAAGCCCCAAAATTATAGTTAGGGATTGTAACTGAGTTTGTTAGATCAGTTGCAAATCTTGTTATTCTCTTAGGTCAATTCTTTGTTGTATACATAGTGTATTAAACTCTGAAATCATTCAATGAAGAATTTCAATTTGATCCCACTCTCAAATTTTCTCTCTATCATGGTATCAATCGTCGTCGATCTATAGATCACGCTTCCTTCTTCATTCAACTTTGTTCGTTGCTTTGTGGTTCGTCAATGGCGGAAGAACAAACGCCCAAACAACTGGTCACAACCAACAATATCTTCACGCACGGTGGTACTCTTGCCAATAACAACCATGGCTTCGCTGCTGCTCCGAAATTATCCATCAAACTCGATGATAAAAACTTCCTTATGTGGAATCAATAGGTTGAGGGAATCATTACCTCCTATAAACTTCATCGATTTCTGGTAAATCCAGAAATTCCGGCGAAGTTCACCTCTGATGCCGATCGCACTGCTGACAGAGTCTCAGATGTGTATGAACAATGGCTCGTACAAGATCAATTACTATTCACGTGGCTCATGTCAACTCTCTCTGAAGGTGTTCTTCCCCGAGTTTTGACTTGCAAGCACTCTCACGAGCTATGGGATAGAATCCACAAGCACTACTATGCACACCTGAAAGCTCACGTGCGACAACTCCGATCTGAATTCAAGAACACGAAAAAGGCCAATCGGACGATCACCGAGTATAATCTTCGCATCCATGCTCTTGCGGACTCACTCGTCTCGATCGGTGAGAATATCTCAGATCAAGACAAGATTGATGTTCTTCTAGATGGTCTACCTGAAGACTACAATGCTTTCGTTATGATGATCTACGGCAAGTCCGATTCCCCTACTCTTTCTGATATTGAAGCCCTTTTACTCGTTCAAGAGGCTCAGTTAGACAAGCACCGTCAAGAAATGGTGGCCACACCGGTTAGTGCTAATCTTGCACACACCACACGCAATTTTCAAGCCAACTCGCGAGGACGTGGACGCAACACTCGTGGCCGGGGACGTGACCGAGGCCGTGTCACTCCTACTCATCCCTCCACTGGAACCGGCAATAGACCTACCTGCCAAATCTGCTCCAAATATGGTCATGCTGCTGCTGATTGCTGGTATAGGTTTGACGAGGCGTTTGAAGCACCAAGAACTCACGAACAATCCTCTGCGAAGGCTAGTATATCAACTGGAGTCAAAGATTCCAAAGAAAACAAAGGAACTCAACCAAAGGTGAATTATGCTGCCACTGGTGACAACTCAGCCTCTCTCAATGAAGAAGAGGACTGGTATGGCGATACAGGTGCGTCACATCACGTCTCACCTCACAATGAACCTTTAGATTGTAGCATACCTATTAAATCCATAGGATCATCAAAAATTGCATCACATTTCAACAAGCATGTCATCTTGCATTTGCAGAAAATTTTACATGTGCCTAAAATCAAAAAGAATCTACTATCTGTTTCTAGGTTTGCCAAAGATAATGATGTGTTTTTTGAATTTCACTCTACTTACTTCCTTGTTAAATCTCAGGTCACCAAACAAGTCTTACTCAAGGGAATCAAAGGACATGATGGCCTATATGTCTTTAAAATTCGCTCTTCCAGAGCTGCCATCAAATTTCATGCTAAACACCTGCATCAGGCATCTAAGTCTCATCACTCTACTGTTCCCTCAATAAACAATGTAGTTTCTGTTTCACAAAATTCTAGCACTGTAGCATCTAGTTTTATTTCAAGTGATTCTAGTAATGAAGTTAATAATTCTGTCTTTGATTTGTGGCATTCTCGGCTTGGCCACACTAATGTAGGCAATGTAAAAGCTGTTCTCAAACTTTGTAACATCTCTGCATCTAATAAAAATGCTTCTTCTGTTTGTAAAGCTTGTTGTTTAGGCAAAGCACACAGAATTCATGCACCTACTTCCACCACCACTTATACTAAACCTTTTGAAGTCATTCACACAGACTTATGGGGGCCCTCACCTTCCCCTTCTAAGTCTGGATTCAACTACTACATTACATTTGTGGACACATTCACAAAATACACTTGGATATACTTTCTGAAACACAAATCTGATGCTATCGCTACTTTTACTAAATTCTTTGCCAAAATTAAGACTCAATTTGACACAATTATCAAATATGTTCAGTCTGATTTTGGGGGAGAATTTCGTCCCTTTACACAGCACTTGGCAAACCTAGGTATAATACACAGATTAACATGTCCATACACATCACATCAAAATGGCACAGTTGAACGCAAGCACAGACAAATTGTTGAAATGGGATTAGCCCTCTTAGCTCATGCATCCATTCCTACTAATTATTGGGATCATGCATTCACTACAGCTGTAATTTTGATTAATCTACTGACCACTACTGCACATTCCACTAACTATTCACCTCACCAAGCACTTTATGGTAAACTACGTGATTATACTAAACTGAAATTGTTTGGATGTTCTGTGTACCCTCTTCTCCGACCCTACAATAAACACAAACTTCAAATGAGGAGTGAAGAATGTGTCAACTTAGGAATTTCACCAAGTCACAAGGGCCATATGCCACTCTATTTCCTCCAACAACTGCTACTACTACACCAAACACTACCTCCTCCTCTCATCACTTACCTATATCTACAATTCCCACCTCCACACAAACAGAACATCCCCAACCAGAAAATACTGCTACAACTCAATCTAACCCAACACCAGCAGCTGAACAAGTCACCACAACTACTATAACTCAAAACACCACACCTCCCATACCATCTACAGCAACACAAACTGCTACTATACCTACATCAGTAACTGAGACTACACAGCAACCTACTACCACATCTATACCCTCTCTATCCACCCACCCCATGAGGACAAGAACCAAGACAGGGAAACTTAAACCGAAAGTTCTATTGACAGTGGCTGAGCCAACAACTACAAACAGGCTCTTCTTAATCCTCAATGGAAAGAAGCCATGCAACTAGAGTATAATGCCCTCACGAATAACAATAGATGGACTCTTACTACCCTCCCACCTCATAGGAAAGCCATTGGTTGTAGGTGGATCTTTCGAGTTAAGGAAAACCAGGATGGCTCTATCAACAAATATAAAACTAGGTTGGTTGCCAAAGGCTTCCATCAAATAGAAGGCAAGGACTTTGGTGAGACTTTCTCACCAGTAGTAAAACCAGCCACAATAAGAATCATCTTCACTCTAGCTTTGACTCACAAATGGACAATGCAACACATAGATGTGAATAATGCATTCATTAATGGATACCTTCAAGAAGACATATACATGAAGCAACCTCCTGGATTTGAATCACAGGATAAAACACGGGTCTGTAATTTAAACAGAGCACTGTATGGGCTCAATCAGGCGCCACGGGCCTGGTATGACAGACTACACAAAGAGTTACTGAAATTTGGCTTCCAATCAAGCAAATGTGACCCCTCCTTGTTTGTGTATTCTCACAAAGGTGTCACTCTCTATGCCTTAGTTTATGTAGATGATATAATACTGACTGGCTCCTCATCTAGACTCATTACTGATTTGATCTCCAAGCTCAATAGCATCTTTGCTCTCAAGGAATTGGGGCCACCAGACTACTTCCTGGGCATACAGGTCAAAAGAATGCCTAATGGAGCTATACTCCTCTGTCAATCTAAATACATACAAGATCTCATGCATCGAGCCGATATGCAACACTGCAATGGTATTTCAACTCCAATGCTCCCTAATCAGAAACTAAGCAGACATGGAGCTGATGTACTCAAAGATGCCCATCAGTACAGATCAATTGTAGGAGCACTCCAATACGTGACACTAACAAGACCAGATATTTCTTTTAGTGTCAACAAACTCTGCCTGTTTCTGTCATGTCCACTGGAATCTCATTGGCAAGCAGTAAAAAGAGTCATCTGATACTTAAGTGGCACCATCAATCATGGATTACTCTTACAACCAGCTTCTGCAGACAACAAGTTTTCTCTAAGAGTTTACTCAGACAGTGACTGGGCCAGTGATCCCGATGATAGGAGATCAACCTCTGGCATTTGTGTATATTTTGGACCAAATCTGGTTGCCTGGAATGCTAAAAAGCAGTCTCTTGTTGCAAGATCAAGTGCAGAGGCTGAATATCGAAGTATGGCTCAAGCAACTTCAGAACTAATGTGGATTCAGTCCCTCCTACGTGAACTGCAGGTGCCCTTCCTCACTCCAACTCTACTGTGTGATAATTTATCAGCAGTTCTGTTGGCACACAATCCAATTTTGCACTCAAGAACTAAGCATATCGAGTTGGATATTCATTTTGTAAGGGAAAAGATAGCAGCAAAAACCCTTACTGTCAAACATGTGCCTGCCAGTCAACAAATTGCAGATGTTCTCACTAAGTCATTGAACACAACTGCATTTCTTCAGCTCAAAGACAAGCTCAGAATTGTTCCCACAACTGAACTTGCAGGGGGAATATTAGATAAGGTCATTTTGGACATTTCACAACCAGTCAAAGTCAATGAAAGTGTCAACAAAGACACACAAAAAAGTCAACAATACAACAAGTCATCTCATTCTATTAGTGATAGTATACCCGTGTAAAAAGCCCCAAAATTATAGTTAGGGATTGTAACTGAGTTTGTTAGATCAGTTGCAAATCTTGTTATTCTGTTAGATCAATTCTTTGTTGTATACATAGTGTATTAAACTCTGAAATCATTCAATGAAGAATTTCAATTTGATCCCACTCTCAAATTTTCTCTCTATCGGGAGAGAATACAGTGGCGGACCCAGAATCCTAGACTAGGGGTGCAAAAATTTTCAAACACACATCGTTAAAAACGTAATGAAAATAAGACTTTAACAGATTCACAACATGCGTTGCACTAGACCAACACAAATTAAATAGCACTAATAAGTTCCTAAATACAACTTAGATAGCACTAAGAGAATCAGCATATTCACAAATACAGAACAGATTCAAATTAAATAAACTATCATAATGAAAATAAATTAAATAGCACTAATTAACACACAATACAAATTAATTAAATAACACTAACACAAGGAGATAGAAAAACCTCTTTAAAATAAAATATGTGAGAGTGTGAGTGATTGTGTGAGTGTGGTGCATTAGAGTGCGGCAAAACAAGAGACTTTGGTGCAAAACTAGGGACTTGAGTGTAATAGATATTTTTCAGGGTGTGTAAAAACATTTTTTACTAGGGTATTGATGCTAATTTTATTTTTTCAGTGGGTTCACTTGAAAAAGAAGGAAATAAGTCTAAAAAGGTAGCTCAGTTGGTGAGATAAGGGACATGAAAGAGTTGCAAGAATGAGGTTTAGTGTTCAAAAATTCTTGAAACTAACATTTCCCCCACTCCTAACTAATTATTAACCACTAACATTTGTCTATAAAAAGAGAAGAAAATTAACAAAAACTCTTCCGTTATTCTTTTATCCATATCCATAATAATAATACATAAAATTGGGATACGAAATGGAGCACACTCTCGGAGAACATTACCATATTAAGTTGTTGTAGCGACCGAAAAATTCATGTGAGGATTCCTCGAAGGTTCCAAAAATGAAGCCGCCACCAAAGTTTAATTATAAGAGCAAACATTGGAAAATCCCTTTTGGAATGGATAAGGGTCTTTGAGACCAGATTAGGGTTCGGGAGTCGGTTATACGTGGGGAAGGTATTAGCACCCCACGACATCCTTCCTAATGAAGGTTACCTGCTAACTAGTTGTAGGAAAGAATATTAATTTTGAAAATGTTTATTTTACCCTTTTATTATGAATTAAAGGAAACTAAGAGAAAGAAAAAACTTGACATTTTTTGAATTGAAGAGAAGGATTATTTAGGAAAATACTAAAAAAGGTTGTTTATTAGTGCAATTGACAGAGGTCGGCCACCCTTTGCTCCTACGTATCTCCTGGTAGAGAATCAAATCACACGTAGTTCTTGGGTAGAAAAAAGTTTGTTGGTTGGTGTTTTTTAATATAGGGGTTTTAGGATTATTGAGTTGTATAGCTATGGCGTGACGGCGACGGTGGAGGGGGTTCGCCGGAGACGGGATGCTGCGCGACACTTATGGAGAGAGAGGGTTATGGAGACAGTGAGAGAAACACGAAGGGGGAAGAGAAGGGCGTGGGTTCCGGCGACGGTGAGAGAAACTCATGTCGTGTCCGATGACGATGCGTAAGGGGAAGACTGGTGATGATGGTGACGAAAAAATAGAGACTTCAACGGAAGTGATGGTGACGAGGACGCACAGGCTTCGACGGAGGGGGCTTTCGGTGATGATGGAGCTATGGCGTGACGGCGACGAGCATTAACAGTGGCTCATGGTGGCGATGACGGCAAAGGTGCTGGGGGAGTGACGGTGGTTTGAGGCGGACGGAAAAGAGGAGGAGGACGACGACGTGGCGGTGACAGTTTACAAACGGGCTAATTTTCTTCCTTATTCCCCTTTTTAGCTTGTTCCTTTTTGTGTGATGAATTTGTCTCCTAGTGTCTGTCCTAATCTCTACTTGTTCTGGGTTGCTAATTTTGTGTTGCTAATTCTATGTTCTAAATTATTTACGGTCGCTGATTATGCTTGATTTATTTTTTATTTACATAGACATCTTTGACATTGGTATCAAATTGTTACATTTTTTATACTAGCCAAACTGAAACATCATGCAACATATGAGGGTCTAAAAAATTTATTTAAGGAACCAACCTTTTACTCCAGCCTCTGAACTTATTTTGTTATTGCTCTTTACTGGCACCTTTTGCTGGCTGCTACTGCCTATTAATGCTGCGGCCTTTCTTTGTTTCAGAATTCCTCGGTGTTTTGTGATTTGGGTTTCAGCTTGAAACCCTAATTTTTTTGCTCTGAATTTCTGTCTATTTTCTATGAATTTTCGTGTGAATTTTGGGTCTGAATCCAGCTTGTTTATATAGGCAAATTTTAGGGTTTTGAATCAGTTTTCTGATCCTTCTCCCTCTTTGTTTCCTATTTTGCAGGTTTTGGGCTTGGGTTGGAGAAGATGGGTGCTTGGTGAGCAAGAAAAGGCTAGGGTTCAGCTGCTGTTTTTCCTTTGAGGCGCCCTCTTTTTGCTTCTTTTTCTATTTTTATGTATTTTTTATGTATTTTCGGATTTTATTATTTTTGTATATTTTTGGTGATATTTTGTATTTTTTAGATTTTTTTGGATTATTGTAAATATATTTTTTATTTTCTGAATTTACTTTATTATCATTTTTTATGGCTTTTTGATCAAAGGACTAAATTGGGTCCAAAATACCAATCATAGGCCCATTTATTAAAAAATAGGCCCAACAAGCTAAATGTAGGCCCAAATAGATAAATGACCCAAAATATTAGGCATAAGCCCATTTATTAAAACTAGCCCAAACTATTAGACATAGACCGAAATTAGACAAACTGGCCCAACATATTGAGCGTAGGCCCAATTGAATGAAGCACCACTCATTAGAACAAGATAGTATTGAAAGCGTTCAAAATATCGATCTGGAATGAATGACCATTGAAGGTCTGAAGGAGCTCTTGGGCTCTGAAGGACCACTGGGGGTCTGGGACTCTGAATTATGATATGAGACCTGTGCTTGGAGCACTGACTTTGAGGGAACAAACTATTGGGATTGACACATGGTGTACTTGCCTAGAACATACCTAATGAATGCATTTACCTGAAAAGGGAAAAGCTATCTTTATTTGGCATGTCTAAAATGCGATGAATGATGCATGCGTGCAATATAGGTATGTGAATTGGTAGGTGTCCGATGGGATGAATGAAACGTGGCAGATGATGTGAGTTGAAATTGGTGGAACATGGAGGTTGACAAACAACGTATGTGAATGCAGATAAGATATGCATGTGATTGTTCTGATTAATGATGAATGTAATGGAATGAGCGATTTTTCCTCTTTTTGCTTTTTGCCTTTCCTTTTCTTCTTCTTAGTATATAATGAGTGTATGAAATGCAAAGTGCAAATGTAACGCAAATGTAATGCTTTGATGAGAATGCCATGGTGGATAAAGGAAAACACGCGAATGCATGGTATAATGATATGATTAGTGATGTAAAAAACTTTTTGGCAAACGATGAGACCGGCGCTTGACACATCTATCGAAGCAAACAATGTTATACATGTGACGAACGTGCAATGATTGGTATCTGGTGGGATGATGAATGAAATGGGTATACCATGGGTGTTGAACCTGATGGGATGGGATGAAAAAGTTGACAAACGGTTGTATGCGGATGCAGATAAGATATGAATGCAATTGTACTGCTTAGATGCAGGTGCTACGATGAAATGCATGGTTGCAGTGGCGGATCTTGACGATAATGTTGGGGTGGGCCGCTAATTACAGTTTTAAATTTAATCAACGAGGCCCACATTTCGATTTATGGGTTGGAATCCCTCTTGTACTCCCCTCAATAAAATTGTTTATCTAAAAAAATATGAAGCTTTTATGACTAATTGTTTTTTGTTCAAACTAAAAGAAAGCATACACACTACCATTGCTCACACACGCATTCAAACTCGAGAACCAACGTCTCAATGTCGCTAAAATTGTCAAGACAACCAACAGTGAGGGGACGAGAATAGGTGATATTGCCAATAAAGACTTAATTAAAAATTTAAAATCTCGATGTTCTTAAAAAAATAATAGAAGATTTAATTTAATTTTAGAAGACTAATTTTTTTAGAAAACTATCAAACATTTATTTTATAAATCATCATATTGACAATGTTATTATTAATATTAATTTAATTACTATACTAAAAAAAGAATGGACAGTTTGTTTTTTTAAAAAAATGATGCTACTTTATAGCACACACAAAAATGGTGCTACTGCTAATATAAGATAATAAAAAATTATGCCAAAATCATCTTAAAAAGAAAAAAAAATCCAAAGCTATCTTAAAAAATTTTCATGAGGGGGAGTTGAACTCCTGACCAAGAAATCAAGCAACAAAAGCAAGTTGCTGAAGCCACTGTGCAAGTCTTATATAATGTATAATTTACACGAAAGCTTATCTCTATTTACTGATTTAATCTGTAATTTATTTTTATTTATACCTACACTTGAGGTGCTAGCTCAGTGGTAAGAGCTAGTCTTGTATCCTCAAGGTGCTGAGTTCAAATCCCCTCGGGGACAGTTGTAAAATGGTCATTAGTACCACTTTGATTAATAAAAATTTCCCCCTTCCCCAATTTTTTTTAAAAAAAAAAAAAATTATTTATACCTATACCACTTAAAATTTTATTTTTTGGGTGGGCCATGGCCCTTCCCAGCCCACACCAAGATCCGCCAGTGCATGGTTGCATGATGGAATGATTTATGCTTTGGTGGGGGTAATGAATGCAATGCGGATGATTTTTTCTTTTGGCTTTTCTTTTTTGCCTTTTTTTGGTCTTTTTTTTTGCTTTTCTTTTTGGGCCTCTCTTTTTTTGCTGGTCCTTCAACTCACAGGACTTCCGGCATGGGGTTACGAGGCTATCAAGTGCATTCGTACTGCTAGATCAATTGCGCATGACTGAGACTTATCATTTGAGATGACGCGCATTTATTGCTCTATTCCTGCGGTTCCTTTCTTCTTTATAGGTGTTTTAATGAAAGACTATATCTCTTTTGTGATTCTCAGAAATTTCATAATGATTGTAATGCTTTTGATTATGCCACATGTTTCACAATCCAGTATCAATTATCACAAATCATCATTTCAAAGATAGACCGAAGTAAAAAGAAAGGAAAGTGTTTGATATTAACATTGGAGGCCAAATGTGCAGAAGGCACACCGACTTAAGATTACGTCAGGAATTTCATTGAAAGAATAGGAAAGCTGAAATACTAAGTAGACTTCTCGGTAGTTAGTGTCCTTGAAGTAACGGTGCCGGCCACCCATGTTCACGACCTTGATCACTCATCATCCGACTTTTGGAAGTGTTGATTGCCTCAATGTTTGTTTAGTCCAACTTTTGGAAGTGTTGATTGCCTTTTGGATTTTCAATCCACCGGGTCGCTCTAACTTTTGCCTAGGTCGCCCTTTCGGGTTTTCAACCTAGTGAGCTTATTTTTGCTTGGCTCATCTTTCTCATTTTTCTATACTCCTTTTTTAGGCAGAGTTCACCGGGAGTGGGCGGTCTTCCCTATCCATTTTGTGAGAAGTAAGACTCTTCCAGAGAATGATTTCTTTACCATGTACGATCCTTTATAGTTCGAGGTCGATCTCCTGCGGGAATCCTTTTGGGTATGACTTTCTTGGGCACCAAGTCTCCTTAAAATTGTTGAGGACGAACCTTCTTCTGTTAAGCTTTCTTTGTTCTTTTTCGATATGACGTAAGACAATCGCTCTTTTGTTTGATGAGGTTTAATGGAAGTACTACTCCCATCGTACGGGGTTGCCCCTGTTGAAGTATGAGCGAGGTCTGATCTCAATGTAAGGTGAAATGTCATTATCATCCCTGATATTCTTTGTTTGTTGTTGCAACTGCCCCATTTGTTTTTTTGGGCGGTATGGGAAGGGATCATGATGCTTGACTTGGAGTCCTTACATAGCCCTTTCACCACTGTCCGTGACGATCTTTTTAGGAAAGCCGTAACGGCGGACCAAATTTTTTGACAATCAGGGACTTGTTACACCAGTGGGCGTCTTATGTCAAACAAGCTGATGTAAGCGAACTTTCTTGATTTGCTATCCTTTTGGTGTGATGTTAATTTTAACACCTTTTTATCTTCTTCTGTGCCCAAGTTAATCATTTCGTTTGATTCCACGCGAGGCTAGATCACTTTATCCTTTTGTTCCATTATTCTCATTACCTCTGGAAGAGTTTCCTAGTTATCTTCAACATCTTCCTTAGTTTGATTAATGGGGCGATCAAAGTTATGATATGAGTTACCGACGTTGTTATTTTCAAGGAGAAGTTATTTAGATCTGCATTAGTAGAAATTGAAGAAGGATAAAAGAAAAAGTAAAGCGAGCAAATGCGTAAAGAAGGAATTTATTGGAGAATTCAAAATGCTATTTTATTAATATTGATACCGGAAAGAAACATGCGTGCCCTTTTTGACATGTCCTAAGGCTTTGGGCAGAACCATAGGATTTGCATTACGTAACATTACTTTGAACTGAAAATCACAAGAAAATCAACAATCTCCCAATTCATAAGTGCTTCAGTTGCAGGACAAACGCGCACAAGGTTGATGATGCTGTCTTTAGCCCTTTGATCGCCTTCAAGCGCGTTGACGGGTGACTTCTCATGCCCCTGGCAAAGGGTTAGCGCCTCCATTCGGAGCATCCTCATTGAAGTTCAACCATTTGGATTCGATCAGATCCTGAATCACATGTTTCAATGCTTTGCAGTTTTCTACTGAATGCCCAATTGCGCCTGCGTGAAATTCAGATGTGGTGTTTGGGTCATAGCCTCTCGGGAAAGGAGGTTCAATGGGCCTCATCGGGCGGAGGGAGATTAAGTTGTGACTAGTGAGGTGGTTGAACAGATCTGAGCAGAATGCGGGAATTGGATTAAACTGTACATGTCTCCTTTCTGGGTAGTTTGGTGGTTTATGGCTTTTAGTGGTTTGGGTAGAGAAGTGCAGGGCTTGAGGATGGTTTTTAGAAGTGTAAGAGGCTTTCACCGATCCTCTTATGGAATTGGTTTCCCCTTCATTATCTCTAACAAATCCTGCGAAGGGCTTCTTTGGGTTAGGTTTCGGCCGAACCGTAAGAAATTTTCCCATTTCTCATTCCGTTTTCCAACCTTTCCCCTATGTTGAACATGTCTGAGAAGTTAGAGGATACATGATAACTCTATTTTATATAGAGTTATTCATATGTTTAAACTTAGTAAATTGCTCTCTTTCAAGCAAAGATGAAGAGTTTATATAGTATTTTATGTAATATGTGATAACTTGAATGTTTGACATGGTTATAGTTGATAATAGGCTATTTTGGATACATTGTGGTATGTTTGATAAGTTTGTTCAGTGCAGTCTAGATGCTCCTACATCAAATGCTCCTGCAGTGATCCTGCACTGGTTTAGTACAATGCTATTGCACTGCAACTGCATTGCCTGAAGGTTGAAGCCATCCACTTGCACATCCACTTGCCATCCACTTGCATTTGATGACTTCAAAAGGGAATCAACTGCTGTAAAGCAACCATGAATACAGCCATCAAGGTTACTTCAACATGAAGGAAGGAAGCACCTCTCTTGAAGACTATATAAAGACCTCACTCCTTCACTTGAAGATAGATCACAATCCATAAGTTAGATTTAAATTTCAATATACATAGTTAGTTTCTATTTTGTAAGAAGGAAAGGAAGGAAGTGACAAATCCTCCTTACTTCGATTTCATAGTTTTATCAAAGTGCTAAGGAGCTAATGCAACTACATTGCTAGGAAGATTCATGCTAAGAGCTTCAACTTGTGTAACTTCTATCTTGTTGTTTCTCTTTTGTGATTTCAATTATATAAACATGTTCTATTCTGTTTATATTTGCCTTGCAATGTCTATGTTGAGCTAAACCTCTCCTAGTTGGAATATTCTAACCATTTAATGAGCTTTTAAGTAAGTTTAATACTAGTATATGATGTGTGCACTTTAGTTCTTGCTTGATAATACTTTCAACACTTATTTTGAGGTTGATCACTTAGAATAAGTAGATTTGTAAAAGCAGACATGGTTTACAATTAAGAACTCAAGAACTAATATGGGTGAGTGTTTTACATAAAGGAAACTTTGTGAAAACCATACTAAGTCCTAGACATAGGATAGTATAGTCCATAGGGTGATACTGTGGGTACTTTAAAAGATAGGAGTGAACTTATTTAGCTAGCCTAGACATAGGAAGCTTGTAATGAAACTCTGAAGAAAAGTGACTGAAAGGCACACAACTAATGCAACAGCATTCAGTGCAACTGCATCATAACTGCATTAACCACTTATAAGTAAATTACTTGGGGAAGACATTCCAACCAGCTTTTCTCTATTGCATTACAACTACTTACTTGTGATACTCACCAATATCAACTATCTTGTTAAATTAGTTACTTTCTTCTAAATTACATAATATTGACTTTTGAAAGAGTTCAACAATCCTTGTGGGTTCGACCTGTTCTAAACATTGTATTACTTGTTATGGACTGTGTATACTTGCACATGTTTTCCACACACCAAGTTTTTGGCGCCGTTGCCGGGGATTGTAGTTAAATTCTTTTAAAAATCTGATATACTGTAATTTAGTGTATATTATTCTGGTATTTGCAAGTTTCTGTCATGCAGGAGCACATGGTGCTTTAGCATATGTACAGGACCAGAAACAGGACACCAGAATACAGCTTATATCCAGAGATAGAAAGAAGATTTAGGAGATTGTTAAGACTCCAAAAGCAAAAGGAACAAGCCTGCAAGATGTCTCACAGTGAAGGACAAAGCTCAAGACCACACTCAGTGAGAGGAGGTCATGGCTCTCATCAAGATACAGAAGAAGATCACAGAGAAAGATTCATTCACATGGATCCCATAGGTATGATTAATGACAGAGATAGACCTATGAGGGATTATGCTCAGTTTGATCATCAAAACATGCAAACTAGCATATCTAGACCTCATATTGATGCTGTGCATTTTGAATTTAAACCTATGATGTTTCAAATGCTTCAAACTATTGGACAATTTGGAGGAACTCCTCTAGAGGATCCTCACTTGCATTTAAAACAATTTTTAGAAGTATGTAGTAACTTTATCTTACCTGGTGTTAGTGAAGATGCTTTCAGATTAAGGTTATTTCCTTATTCTTTGAAAGATAGAGCTAAGGCTTGGCTAAACTCTTTAGAGCCTAACTCTATCCATTCATGGAATGAAATGACTGAAAAAAACTTAGGAAAATATTTCCCACCTATCAAAAATGTCAGGATGAGAACTGATATTACATCTTTTAGACAAAAAGATTTTGAATCATTATTTGAAGCATGGGAAAGATGGAAAGAACTTTTAAGAAAATGTTCTCATCATGGTTTACCTGTTATTATTCAAATGGAAACTTTTTATAATGGTTTAGAACCTCAAACCAGAATAATGCTTGATGCATCTTCTGGTGGAGTGTTATTAAATCTGTCATACAATGAAGCATGTGAATTAATTGATAGAATAGCAGCTAATAGCTCTAGTTGGCCTACTGAGAGGGTGAGTGCCCAAAAGAAACCATCAGGGGTACATGAGGTTAGTGATGTAACAGCCTTATCTGCTCAGGTAGCCACTTTAGCTAATTTGATAAAAAAAACTTCACTTGAGTTAATGCAACTGCATCTAATGCAGCTGCATCAACAGACTGCACTGCAGCAGCAGTAGAACAAGCACCTCCAGGTACCACCAGTTGTGTATATTGTGGAGGAGGTCACTTGTATGAGGAATGTCCTAGCAACCCTATTTCTGTAAACTATGTAGGTTATAATAGAAGTAACAACCCCTATTCTAACACTTACAATCCTGGGTGGAAAAATCATCCCAACTTTAGATGGGGCAATAACAATGCACCTGCATCTAATACTGCACCATCTACACCACCAGGATTCCCACCTCAAAAACAAGCCACCAATGAAAATTCTCTAGAAAATATGCTCAAAGCATTCATAGGAGAAACAAGAACAGCTAGACAAACTCAAGATGCTTCCATTAAAAATCTAGAGACCCAAGTAGGACAGTTAGCCACAACTTTGTATCAAAGGCCATCAGGTGCCTTACCTTCTAATACAGAAGCTGCTCCTTCCCAGAAACAAGGAAAGGAACAAGTTAAAACTGTTTCCTTAAGAAGTGGCAAGGATTTGATTAAATCAAATGAGAGGGAAAGTATAGATAAGGGAGAAAAAGAAAAACAAAAACAAAAAAAATAGCAAAGACAGAAATGTGGAAGCATCCAATGCTCCTGCATTAGAGGAAGAAGTTCAAATCCCTACACCTAAGTTAGTACCTGAGTACCCTCCTCCTCCTTACCCACAAAGATTAAAAAAGGCACATGAGAAGAAACAATTTAGCAAATTCTTAGAGGTACTAAAACAGTTGCACATAAATGTTCCCTTAGTAGAAGCACTTCAACAAATGCCAAACTATGCAAAATTCATGAAAGATGTGCTTACCAAAAGAAAAATATTAGGGGAATTTGAGACAGTTGCCATGACTAAAGAATGTAGTCAAATCATGCAAAATAAAATTCCTAGGAAATTGAAGGATCCAGGAAGTTTTACAATTCCATTTTCCATTGGAACCTCTTATACTGGTAAAGCTTTATGTGATTTAGGGGCAAGTATTAACTTAATGCCTAAATCTATTTTTAACCAGTTGGGAATTGGAATTGTAAGACCAACCACTGTGACACTTCAATTAGCAGATAGGTCAATAGCCTATCCTGAAGGTATAATAGAAGACATCTTAGTTAAGGTAGACAAATTTGTGTTCCCTGCAGATTTTGTCATTCGTGACTTTGAAGCAGATAAAGATGTGCCTATTATCCTAGGAAGACCATTTCTAGCAACTGACAAAACCTTAATAGATGTGCAGAGAGGTGAACTTACAATGAGAGTGAATGATCAAGAGATAAAATTCAATGTAATGAGTGCTATGAAGTATCCCACGGAGGATACAGAAGCATGCATGCTCATCCATTTTTTCTCTAGATAGATTGGTAGAAAAACAGTTTTACAAATAGTATGATCATTTGGCTAATGCAGATGCACTTGATGCACTTGCATTACTAGATGAGGAATTACTAGAAAAAGAAAAGTTGCCAATAGGAAACTCTTGTAAGGAAGTCTGGGCCAGAACTTATGAACCTCTCAATCTTGAGGATCCAACCCTCAAAGAAAATTTACCCTCCATAGAAAAACCTCCCAAGTTAGAATTGAAGGAATTGCCTAAACATCTTAAGTATGTCTTTCTAGGAGAAAATGAGACCCTACCAGTTATTATTGCTTCTGATTTAACTTCAGAACAAGAAAATGATCTCATCAATACTCTAAAGAAACATACCAAAGCAATAGGTTGGCAAATGACAGATATCAAGGGAATTAGTCCTTCTGTGTGTATGCATAGAATCATCTTAGAAGAAAATTCTAAGAACAGTATAGAAAGCCAAAGAAGACTAAATCCTATCATGAAGGAGGTTGTAAAAAAGGAAATCATTAAATGGCTAGATGCTGGCATCATATACCCAATATCAGACAGTGCATGGGTAAGCCCTGTCCAATGTGTACCAAAGAAAGGGGGTGTGACAGTAATAGCCAATGAAAAGAGTGAATTGATACCTACTAGAACTGTAACAGGTTGGAGGATATGCATGGATTACAGAAAACTCAATAAGGCTACCAAAAAGGATCACTTTCCTTTACCATTCATAGACCAAATGCTAGATAGATTAGCAGGAAAAGAGTTTATTGTTTTCTGGATGGCTATTCAGGATACAATCAGATAACCATTGACCCTAAAGATCAAGATAAAACCACTTTTACATGCCCTTATGAAACCTTTGCCTTTAGAAGGATGCCATTCGGATTATGTAATGCACCTGCAACTTTCCAAAGATGCATGATGTCAATATTCTCAGATTTCATTGAGCAATCAATGGAAGTGTTTATGGATGATTTCTCTGTCTTTGGAGAAACATTCCAAGATTGTTTATCAAACTTGGAACAAATTCTCAAAAGATGTGAGGATACAAATCTAGTGTTAAACTGGGAAAAGTGCCATTTCATGGTGCAAGAGGGCATTGTGTTAGGACACAGAATTTCAAAGAAAGGTCTAGATGTAGACAAAGCAAAAATTGAGGTGATTGAGAAATTACCACCACCAACAACAGTTAAAGGTATCAGGAGCTTTTTAGGCCATGCTGGTTTTTATAGAAGGTTTATCAAAGACTTTTCAAAAATTTCAAAACCATTATGTATGCTTTTACAAAATGATGTACCATTTAACTTTGATGAATCTTGTTTGGATACTTTTGAAAAGCTTAAAAAAGCTTTAGTAACAGCACCAGTGATAGTAACACCTGACTGGAGCAGGCCTTTTGAATTAATGTGTGATGCTAGTGACCTTGCAGTAGGAGCAGTCCTAGGGCAAAGGTATGGCAAGGTTTTTCATTCTATTTATTATGCTAGCAAGACATTAATTGAAGCTCAAGTAAATTACACAGTCACAGAAAAGGAATTATTAGCTGTAGTATTTGCATTTGAAAAATTTAGATCATACTTAGTTGGCACTAAAGTAATTGTTTATACTGATCATTCTGCCATTAAGTATTTGATTTCAAAGAAACATGCAAAGCCAAGGTTGATAAGATGGATTCTACTCCTACAAGAATTTGATCTTGAAATTAGAGACAAGAAGGGAGTAGAAAACCAAGTAGCAGACCATTTGTCAAGGCTTGAAGGTGAATCACTAGAAGGAAAAATCAAGGAAAGTTTTCCAGATGAGAAATTATTGGCAATCACAGTCAATGCACACAGTGCAACTGCATATGCTATAAGCAATGCAGGAGCATCAAATGCATCTGCACCATGGTATGCTGATATTGTAAATTTCCTTGCAAGTAAAGTGACACCAGTGAATATGACATATCAACAAAGGAGAAGATTCTTCCACATAGTAAAACAATACTATTGGGATGATCCATTTCTTTACAAGATGTGTCCTGATAAATTAATGAGGAAATGTGTTCCTGAGGAGGAACAACAAGCAATGCTTCTGCATTGCCATGCTGCACCATATGGTGGCCACTTTGGAAGCACAAGAACAGCAGCTAAGGTATTACAGTCTGGTTATTTTTGGCCTACTTTATTTAAAGATGCATATTTTATGATCAAGAAATGTGATAAATGTCAAAGGTCAGGAAATATTTTTGATAAACATGAAATGCCAAGAACCAATATTTTAGAAATTGAATTGTTTGATGTATGGGGAATGGACTTCATGGGACCTTTTCCACCTTCTTTTGGCAATTTATATATTTTAGTAGCTGTTGATTATGTGTCCAAATGGGTAGAAGCAGTAGCATTACCAAATAACAATGCAAAATCAGTAAGTAGATTTCTTCAAAGGAATATATTTACTAGATTTGGTACTCCTAGAGCTATAATTAATGATGAAGGTTCACACTTCTGTAATAAAATCATTGAAAACCTTCTAACTGAGTATGGAGTTAAGCATAAAATTGCTACAGCTTACCACCCTCAAACAAGTGGACAAGCAGAAATCTCAAATAGAGAAATTAAAAGAGTGCTAGAAAAAATGGTAAGTCCAAATAGGAAAGATTGGTCTTTACATTTGGATGAAGCTTTATGGGCTTATAGAACAGCATTCAAAACACCCTTAGGAATGTCTCATTATAGAATAGTCTATGGAAAAGCATGACTTAACTTTTGCTTGTCCTCAAACAAATTTCCTGGCTCAATAAAATTTTCAAATAAAAAATAGAGACAGTCAAATAAGGAACCCAAAAATTAAAAGCACAATGACAGACAGTAGATAATATAGCACATATGAGGTGTCAAAAGGTTGCCCAATTAGAGGCTCATGTCTCTGAAGAATACATTTTTGTGAACAAGGGCACTCGCTCACAATCTCTCTAAGTGGTTAGGGACTAGGGAAAATATACACTTATGTTTCAACAAAATGCACATTACCATATGTTTGTAATTTGACCAAATCTCCACTAAATAGTTCACATGCATGCAAAAGATTGGGTGTTAAGGGTTGTAATGGGGTCAGGGTGAATTCATGCAGGGTAGGATATAAGAAGAAGGGGATAATCAAAGGGCTAAAAAAATAAACAAGAAACAAATAGTAACCTTTGAAACCAAATATGAAGCTCGTATCTATTTTACAATTTTTGCCCAAACTCCAAATTAATTTCACTTCCTTCTTCACTCTTTTTCTATTGAGTCAACTCTTTTTAATTTTCTTTTTCTCTTGAGTAGACTCTTTTGTTGTTTTTTTTTTGGATTTGCCCTTTGGCTCTTTCATTCTTTTGATGTGCCTTTTCCTCCTTCTTGCTTTCCTTTGTTCTCTTTTCTTTTTTTTTTTTTCAACTTTTCGTTTTTCTATATTTTTCTTAGGAGGAAAAGGTACTTGTAACCACATTAGCCACTCCTATTTTGTTTTTATGTCCCGATGAGATAGACACTTGAAATACAGGACAAAATTGTAACTTTCAATAGTTGCTCCAAATTCAATTTCAAATGGTTACCACAAAAAAGCAAAAAAAAAAATTTATATCTGGGTACCAAAGAAATAATATAACAAATAGGCTCAAAGGGGGCAACTAATGGATAAATTCAACAACCAACTCTAAGGCCAGAAAAATACCTAAATTACCCAAATCTTTTTACATGATGCAAATCAATTTTCGCCTTGAAATGGTCAAAAGACAAATTCTAGAATGTAGCAAATTGGGAAACACACTCATAGAAAGAAAAGGGGTAGAAATTTATGATTTAGTATCAATCCCCTTATGAAGGCTCAAATCTCACCTTTAGAAGCTAGTTCACAAAAAGTACTCAACAGAAACAAATGCTAATTATCAGCTTCCTAAGGACATCCTCACAGTTACAATTAAGCACAAGTCTGTCAAGTAAATTGATTATGGGATCCCCTAAAGGCAAAATCTCTATTTTTTTTCAGTTTCTATATCCAAAACTAGCCAGAAAAAATGCTATCAACATATGTAGTGGGTATATGCATTAATAGAGATGAATTGACAAAGTTAAACTCTCCTCCCCCACACTAGCATAAAACATGGTCCTCAATGCAAAATATCAAATTGGCACAACAATAAATAAATGAGAGAGTAAGAGTGACTTCCCTGAGAGAGCTTGTAGTCCAAGCTTATTCCTAAAAATAAAATGAAACAAATTAAAAGTAAAAATAACTGAAAATAAAACACAGGTTGCCTCCTGCGAAGCGCTTGTTTAACGTCGTGAGCCTGACTATAGTTGGTGCTTAATCAGGGGGTTCTCCAAGAGCAAATTTTACATCTAACGCAGTACACCTTCTTAACTTTCTAACCATGTGGTTCACATTGTTCTTTCTTTTTCCACGTGGTGGATGAACTTCAAAGGATGGTGAAATTTTTATTTTTTCTCCATCCACCACTATGCTAGGATCCTGCAAAATAAGATTTTTTTCCAAAAGGTCCTGCATCTTTAATTCACAAAAAATGTTAGTTTCAACCACATCATCAAAATAAGGAGAAATTAAAGAAAAGAAAATTTCATTGAAATTTAAAGCTTTAATAACATCATCTTCTTTACCATTCCTTAAAGTTACCTTTCCCCGGTGAACCTCAATCACAGCATCACCAATGGTTAAAACAATTTGCCCAAAAATGGGCGCTTTCTCCTCTTTCTCCAAATCCAGAACCAATGGATCTTTCTCATTCTCCTCACAACCGCTCTCATTAATAGGATTTTTTGTTTCAATATGACTCCCTTCAGTAGGAGCTACTATTTTGATTTGACTCCCTTCAGTAGGAGTCTCCTCATCTTTCTTGAGAGCTTCTTCATCCAAATTATATTCCATGGAGACAACTTCACCTCTCGTAGGAATACTTTTTTTGTATTGCTCAGCTTCTTTATTTTGGGTCGACTTAGTTTGTGAAGGAGTTTCTTGGGCCTCTTGAGATAACAAAGCAATGAGACTTGAGATTTGATCATTCAGGCTTTCAAAATTTTCAAGTGCCTGCTGCATAAATTTGGCCAAGACCTCATTGACATCCGACTTTTCCTCCTCTTGCCTTTGCACTTGTAGTGACTCATAATTATCCCAGTGGGAGGAATAAGGAGGTGGCTCATAGTCATCCCAATAGTCTGAATAAGGTTCATAAGGAGGAGGAGAAATTTGCATCTGACATTGAGACATATACCAATATGACTTCTCTAAATTCCTTTGTGCCTCTGCATCTCTAATATAATCTCCAATTGTCTTAACCATGATTTAAACTTTTATCTGCAAAAAAGGTGAACTGCAGCGGTCTCTTGGGAAAGTATTAGCAGCCTTTTTTTTGTATTTTTTTTTCAATAAGATAAAAAAATAAAATAAAACTAGTGCATAAAAAATGTCTAAAGCAATAAAAATCTTTTTCGTTTAATATTGCTAAATTAATCCCCGGCAACGGCGCCAAAAACTTGTTGCGTTAAAAACACACTTAGAGCAAGTGTACTCTATCGCAGAAGTAGTATAAAAGATTATCGTGTCCACAGGGATTAATTAGCAAGTACCAAACTAATCAAAATTATTTATTATTTAGACGAACGTATATTTGAGTTGTAATGAAAACAAATAAAAAGAAATAAATAACAATAATTAAAATACTAAATTTAATCGATGGAGAGAGGTCTAGGGTCACGGTTTCACTTGCAAGCTTCGATTCCCCTATGTCTAATTCCTACCTGAATTCCCTTATTTTACTTAATTACCAATCCCTTTACTAAAACTATTAATCCGTTTGGTCATTCGCGATTAATATTCTTTTTCCTAAATTAACCCTCGTTTGGTCATGCAAGAATTTAAATTCAGGAAAAGCATAAAGAGCAAAAAGGTTGAATGATTGGAAGACTAAATTATGGTTTGGTCATGCCCTAATTATAGCCCCAATTATCCTATAGGTCCACCAACTAATTGCAGTACGGTCGCTGATCAACTAATTGATTATAAACATGCAAAGGGTAGCTAATCCTAATCATGTGATAAAAACAATAGGACAGTATTAATTAAAATAAAAACAGGAATTCAAACCAGAAATTAGAACATAAAAGGGTCTCTAATCATGCAAGATCCACCTAAGACCCTAGAAGAGGATTTAGCTATCCATAGTGTTCGAGAACAATAAAATAAAATTAGGAGTCATAAGTTACAGAGATAAAAATAACCCGGAATAGAGAAATTTCTGATCTTGAAAATTTAGTCTCCTTTTTCTGCTCCAGATCTCTCTCACGGTGTCAAGAACGGGTACCCAAAAACTCTCCTCTCTCCTCGCCAGTGCTACTGTTGCCGTCTCTTTTTGTTCGTGTGTGCGGCTCCTATTTCCTCGCGTATGTACGGCCCTCGTTTCTGTCCGTAAGGTGTCCTTTTTATAATACGGCACATAGGTTCCATCCATTTACCTTCTTCTTAAAGTCACGTACTGATCCTCTTTTAATTCATGATCATTGGGCTAGAGTTTTTTTATTTTTTTTCAATGGCCATCCTGGGCCTTTATCTTTTGATATAATATTTGGCTCTTTAGTGGCTCTAAGTTGGACTTAAATTCTTTTTAGCTTTTTCTTCTTTTCTATAAAATAAAGAGCAAACTAAGTCAATAATTTATATAATTAGAAATAATTGCTCTAAAAATGACTCAAAAGTGTCTCTAAGAATGCACTAAATTGGTGCTTATCAGCATGCCATCTACCTGTGGAGTTAGAAAATAAGTCTTATTGGGCTATCAAGAAGCTCAATTTTAACTTAGATAAAGCAGGTACACAAATAATTCTAGAGCTTAATGAGTTAGAAGAGATTAGGCAATTCTCTTATGAAAATGCTGAAATCTACAAAACCAAAACAAAGGCATGGCATGATAAGAGAATTCAAAAGAGAGACTTAAAAGAGTGAGGACTAGTTCTGCTATACAATTCCAGATTGAAGCTTTTCCCTGGAAAGCTTAGATCAAGGTGGTCAGGACCATTCAAATTGGTTAAAATTTATCCTCATGGAGCAGTTGACTTGTTAGATGAAAACTCAAACACCATCTTCAAGGTAAATGGTCAAAGAATCAAAATGTACTATGGTGAACATGTGGTGAGAGATAAGGTCACCACTCATTTGAAAAATCTCTAAAAGAAAGAGGTAGTCAGGCTGATAAGACCCTTAAGACAAGCGCTTAATGGGAGGCAACCCATCATTTTTACTTAATTTTGTTCGATTTGATGTTTTAAGTGTTTTGTAGGAAAAACAGGAAACTGATGCTGCTGCATTACATATGCATTGAAGAAAAAATGTGCCCTGTACCCAAGTTCAAAAGTTTGAAGAAATTGATCAAGTGTGAATGACAACTCATCAGAAGCAAAGTTAGAAATTAAATGAAGTGTTGAGTAACCAAGGAAGACACGTGGCTGCACGCATGTCCACCACGACCTACCTAACGGCTACTACCTCAAATCAAATCAAACTTCTCTTAACTCCTCACTAAGAAAACCCTAAAATCATTTTCGTTATCCCTTCCACTCAATCTGAAACCTCCCACTCTAATCAAACAGTTACACACATCAATTCCATATCCAGCAAACGCAATGGTGAAGAAGCAATCAGCATCAAAGTCATCAGGAAAACATGCATCATCATCGTCCCAACAGAGCAAGAAAGGCAAAACCAATGCACCAGCATTGATCAGTGAAGAGAAAGCTGATCTATGGAAAATTCAAATGCTACCAGAAAGAGGATACGATTTAAAGAAAGCAAGTCCATCCTTCATGGCAACAGTGGCCAATCTTCACTGGGATCACTTTGTGTTGCCACGAGGAGGATACATTGAAGAGCTAGTAAGAGAATTATATGCTGGACTGTCTGAAGGAGAAAGACCAGAGAAAAGCTACACTTCTAAGGTTAGAGGTAAGATAGTTAATTTTCATCCTAAGAAAATAAATGAACATTATCTATTGAAATACAATGGACTTGAATTTGAGAAGAAAGTAGGGAAGGCTAATAAGAAAGAAATGGAAGAAATTAGGAGTAGAATTGTTACACCTGATTCTGTTTGGGAAAGATTTACACCAAATGAAGTTAAGCTTAGAAGTACTTATTTGATAGATGCTCTAGGAAATTGGCATTTGTTCATTACAACATCAATCTTACCTACTTCACACACATATGCTATGACCAAAGAGAGATTGATCTTACTAGATAAAATTCTCTCTGAGGAAAATGTTGATCTAGGTAGATTGACTGCAAGAGAAATATATACATGCACAACAAAAACAAAGGGATTTCTGTTTTTCCCTTCTCTCATAACTGAATTATGCATGAAAGAAGGTGTTCCTATTGCTGCTAATGAACAAAGAAAATTCCCCCTACTAATTTGAATGCCGAGATGAAGGAGAGAATAAGAAAAGTGAAAGAATTAGTGCCTATGCCTGCAATGCAAGAGCATTTCATGCAAAAGCAAGCTGCAGTGTGGAACTTTCAGAATGAACAACATGATTGGATGCAGCTTGTTTTCCAATATTTGTCTAATGAATTAGGCAATATTGAGGCACCTGTGTTCCCAAGCTGGGTATTAAGAACTGAAGGACAAGAAAAAGAGGAGAAAGAACAAGCTGATGAGGATAAGGAAGAAGAAAACGAAGAGGAAGATAAGGAAGAAGAGAAAGAAGAGGAAGAAAAAGAAGAGCCTAGTAGAAAGAAGAAAGTGACTAGGAAAAAAACAAAGGGAAAGAAAAAGGTAGTAGTGGAGCCTGAATTTGAAGACACTTATAATTCAGAAACTAAGGATGAAGATTTAGAAAAAGAAATGGACAAGGAGAGTGAAGATGAAGAAGAAAGTACTGAAGTTGAAAGTGAGGAAGAAGAACATGCTAGAGGTGTCATTCTGGAAGAAATTGCCAGACAAAAATATGCCAAGAAAACACCACCACAAGCCCAACAAGAAACAACCCACACTTCACCAATCACATCACCTATTCAATCACCAATTCACTCACCTACCAAAGAAACATCTCCCCAACCAAAATCACCACTACTTACTGATCCACCAATACAGTCACCACCACAAACAACCCCTCCTCCACCAACTGAAACAGAACAACCAACTCACACTGTCCAACAAAGTCCAATCCCAAACTCACCTATCACTGAGCCACAACCAGAACAAACAACCCCTACTAACATTATAACTAATGTTGTTTCTGCTCTTGAGCATGAAAATGTGCAGGACACTGATGAAGATCCAACTGAAGAGGCAGAACCAGAGGCAGTACAGGAGGAAGAAGCAGAAATTGTCACAGAAGCAGTTGAGATGCAGAGTGATGCATTTGCATCAGATGCTTCTGCATCTCAACAGAAGGCTGCAATGAAACCACAACATGATGAGGCTGCTATGCAACTAGTTCTGGAACAGATAGCTCAAAGAAAGAGAGAGGAATTGGGAAATACACAATCATTCTTCAAACAACCAGCTGTCAAGGCACCAAAGAGAAAGATCTCTGAGGCAATCCCAATTGATGCTACTGCATCAAGTCCTGCATCACCACCAGTAGAATCAGGTGCATCTGCACCAGTAGAAGTAACTCCAATCTCAATGCCAAAAGAAAAGAAGCAGAAAGTAAAGAACACTCCTCCTACCAGACAGAGTGCAAGAACAAGGAGTGGAGCCAAGAAATGAGTATCTGTTACATGCTTTCTGCAATTTTACCTACTATATTTTGGATGTTATCTTACTACTAACTCTTCCCTGGTTGTGTTTTTTTTAAGCCCTCTCCCCATATTTTGAACAAATATTTTGGAAGTTTTTTGTGAACTTTTAGCAGTGAGGACACTGCTATCCCTTAAGTTTGGGGGGAGAACTTATCATATTATCATGTTATGTATGTTATGTATGTGTGTTTTAGCAAAACGTATGTTTTTAGTAAATATTTTTGTATGAATGTATTAGATGTACTTAACAAAGTAGTATCCAAATACATGAAACAAATTTTCCAAAGATACATTTTCATTGGAAAATGGAAAATAGGGACAAGTATGAGAAATACTATAAATTGTTAAGAACATTTTAGTAGATGATCAGTTTGAAAACATTTTACAAAGATATGGTGCACCTATGGATGGATTTTTGAAAAGCAAGAAAAGAAAAAGAAGCCTTATTTCTCACAAAAATAAACTAGAATTATTTTTCTTCCAAAATACCTCAAAACTGAGTTTTTTAAAAGAATCTTGCTATTTAAAGAGCAATCTGATGCAAGAGAAAATTTTGGTGAGCTAAGGTCAAAACAAATTTTGATTAAAAAGTTGGAATAGATTAAAGAATTAAGTTTGGGGGTGTTTTTATGAAAACCAAGGCTGAATTTGAAAAGTAAGAGCAAACAATGCAAAAGAATACAAAAAGAGTGATAAAAAGATCAAAGATCAAAGCCATCAAAGCCATATTGACCTGAATCAATTGAGCTATACCTGTGCCTAAGTGCATGATTGCATCTGGAGGTCAAAGACCTGTGCCATGCATGAATAAATGCATCTGGAGGATAGTTCAAAACTGTACCTGTGCCAAAGTGCATGAATGCATCTGGAGGTCAGTGAAAAGCTGCACCTGTGCCATGCAGGAATAAATGCATCTGGAGGACAGTGAGGAAGGCAATATAGGCTACAAAAAAATAACACAGTGCAGAAGCAATGCAACTGCTCTGTAGAAAATAAAATGCAGAAAAACATCAATGCATAAACACTTTAAAGAAGTAATGCATCTGCATCAAAGAAACCACCAATACCAGAAAAAGAATGCATTGACTCAAAAAGCTTGGAAAAATTCAATCAAGTCCTTAGTTGTGTTTAAAACTCCCCAATACTTGAGGATTTTGTGAGACTAAACTTTCTTTTGAAAAATGTTGGTATGACCAAAGATAAACCAATATTTTCAAAGGCTAGGAGGAAGTTTTCACTTAGTCTTGGAACCAATCTCAACTCAGTGGGTTCACACACACACACACAAAGAATGAAAATAATTCTGGAAGTTTGAAAAGTTTTGAAGGCACAAGAAAAATTGATGAGCAAAGTAGTTCATAAGACGCACCTCATGAAAATCCAAATATCAAGCTGATTTATCTTCTAGAAACTATAGTGTTCTGGAGTGGCCCAATAGGCCCAACGAGACAGTCCAGCGCAACCTGCAGCAAGGGGGGTGCTGCGCGCAGCAACCAGGTGCAACATGGGCCAGCGACCCATTCGACCAAGGCCGGCCCAATTCGGCCCACGCAAGGCGTGCTCCGCAAGATGCGCCAATGGCCAGGGCGCCCCTATCACTATAAATACATGGCAGAGCTCCATAATCAGGTACGTTTTACTCACCTTGTGACTCTGCCCGTTGAAGCACCTCTGACTTGAGCGTTGGAGTGCCTTTGCAGGTACCACCCGCGTGCGGCCTACAACTCGGTCCTTCATCCCAGCGACCGAGCAACATCATCAAACAGCAACAACCCATCGTATTGATCAGGTACGATCAATTGGCGACCACAGTGGGAGGCCCGAGCGCTATTCCACATCAAACCATGCCGCCGCGTCAGAAACGTACTTCATCCAGGCTCAATCAACCTGGGTCGAACGCCCAACCCGAGCATACCCCGGAGGGCGTGCCCGTGACCATTCACGAATCACAAGGTGACCCTCACCAATCTCCTACGGTGCAGGGCGGTCGAGGACCGGTGTTGGGACGAATTCGACGGCCGGTCCAGCAACAAGAAATCCCGGCCGAGCTGGCCGATGCCTGGGGTCACAGAGCCTCTCCCAGAGCATGTGACCCAGGCATTCCTCCAAATACTGCAGAACAAGAATCAGCTCATAGCCGACCGAGAAGCGCTCATCTCCCAGTATGAGCGGGCTGAAGCCTCGACCCGCCCGCGTGCGGCTCGCAGGAACGATCAAATACAAGAACCTAGGCCGCCTCCTAGATACAGGACGATGCCTAGAGGAGGCATTTCACGTAGAAGAAGTGTGTCACGCCGAACTCCTCCGCGTAGGAACAGGGTGCACAGGTCGCCCCCAGATAGGGGCGGACGACGTCGTCGGTCCCCTTTCCAACGACTATGATTATGATTACGACTATGCTGACTCGAGCTACCGACTAGAGTCGAGCAGGTCGCCAACAAGATACTCGTCCGACGAGTCCTCAGGATCCCGCCGATCAAGAAGCAGGTCGTGGGACTCGTATGAGGAGTTTAATGACTACCGCAACGGGGAGATAAGAGATGTCTCCCGTGCCATCAGCCAATCAAGAAGAAAACTATTCAGAGCGGCCTAGAAGACGGTCGTCGCCACATGCTCCGCAATACCATGGACCCCCTCCAATTGCTGACAGACTCCTTGGTCAGCCGGTCGGTCTGTACGGTTTGCCCGTCGACCAAACCTACGCGGCCATGCAGCCTTACGGGCAGAATCTTATCCCGACCGGGCAAGGGCCCTTCACCAGCGAAATCAGACGTTATCGCATCCCAAGGGACCTGAGGAAGCCCCCGAACCTGAACAAGTTTAACGGCCGTGGGGATCCAGATAAACACCTCATGTACTTCAACAACTACTGTAGCTATAGGGAGCTAGGACGGACGATGAAGTGCAGACTTTTTCCTCAGTCGCTCGAAGGCCGGGCGTTAGAATGGTGGGAATCCCTGCGTCCCAACTCTGTCTCTTCTTGGGAAGGTCTTGTGGCAATGTTCCTAGCCAATTATACAGCCAACCGCTGCCAGTACAGATATGAAGAGCACTTGGACACGATCGTCCAAGGAGAGAATGAATCCCTGAGGGAGTACATCGACCGATTCAACACTGAAGCCGACGCGGTCCGCGACCTGTCAGATAGAGACAAGTTGAAATATCTAAAACGTGGTATAAGAGAGGACCACAGGTTTGCAGTAGAGTTCACGTTGAACCACTATAGCGACCTCGGCATGTTTCTTCGAAGGGCCAACGATCATATGGCTTACGAAGAAAAATTGGCCTCTAGGAAGGGCGCCCGAGCGCGACCCAAAGAGGAGCACAACAGGCCAGGTAGCGAGCAAGAAAGCCACCGTGAATACCGACCTAAGAAATATGAACAGCGCACGAAGTTGAATACTCCCGTTGCGCAAATCTATTCTGAGCAACAGAACAGAGAATTCCTGAACATGAAGCGACCCGACCCCCTCGTCCTCAAATAAAGGCATCGACCGACCAAAAAGTACTGCCAATACCATTGTAGTAAGGGGCACGATACGAACGATTGTATGGCCCTCAAAGATGATATCGAAGACCTGATTCAAAGGGGAGAGCTGAGGGAGTATGTTCTAGAGGAAGATGATGAGTTCAGCCCGCGAGCTGAAGAATGAATTCAAACGACCCTACAAACTGGTACTGATACTCGATCGATCAATAAAGGACAGGCGAGCACTCTTTTTACTGAGGCTCGACCTTTTGAAAGTGTGTGTTTTAGTTAACATGTACGAGTGCATGCCCGAACACTCAGTAAAGTAGCGAGCGATCGAACAGGAACTAAAATTAAAATTTCGAATCAAAAGTACACAACAGGTTCACCACGGTCGAAACCGGGCGCCCAATCCACCGACCGTTCGCAGGCCGGCAAGACGCATCAAGCCTCGAATAGGCTATGCTACTTCACCCCTGTAGGTCGGCCGCGCGAGGCTACACAGGGGGCAACGAATCAAGCCTCGAATGGGCTGCGATTGGTCGCTTCCTACAGGTCGATCCCGCGAGGCTCTCCGGCGACCAGGTTAAGAGTCAACAAAGAGTGCCATCGAATGGTACAAACGAGAGTCGCCGACTGGCCCAAAAGAGTGCCGTCGAACGGCCTAATCGAGTGCCATCGAATGGCTCAAACGAGAGCCGCCGAGCGGCCCAAAAGAGTGCCGTCGAACGGCCTAATCGAGTGCCATCGAATGGCCCAAACAAGAGCCGCCGAGCGGCCCAAAAGAGTGCCGTCGAACGGCCTAATCGAGTGCCATCGAATGGCCCAAACGAGAGCCGCCGAGCGGCCCAAAAGAGTGCCGACGAACGGCCTAATAGAGTGTCATCGAATGGACCGAGTGTGATCAATAATGCGAGGAGCTAAACGGCCCCAACGAAGAACCACCGAGTGGCAACGACCACATTCCAACATGAGGGGCAGCGACCACATTCCTCAAATAGGTCGTGCTAGGCTGCTCCCTGCAGGTCGAGAGCCCCAGGCGACCAGTCAAAACGCTTAAGCGAACTTAAGCACAATCGAAGCGACCTAAGAATAGTCGCACCCCCAAGGGCGAGTTCGATCTGAGTCGATACTTGGTAAACTGCCCAAGGGACAGGGCCGAGACCCGACCGGTTAAAACGATTCAAGCCCCAGGTCGGTCTTAAGCGAGCCGACCTGGACAAGAAGCTTTTCCTGCCAGCGAGCCTATCCTTCTCTTGCATGACCGATTTCATACCCGCTAAAGCAGAATCCAGAGCGACCTCTGCCACACTGGTCCCGCGCGACCTAACGAGGGGCATCGACCCCAGAACACCGGCCGGTCCCGTGCGACCACACGGGTGGCAGCGACCACCTTCCCATCGGCCAAACGTCACGTCTTCTCAAACAACGGAGGTCGGCAGCGACCGACGCCAAACTCAACGATCAATAGGCGGCAGCGACCGTCAGTCACCCTTCCACAACTCGAATGCAGGGGGCAACGATTCAAGCCTCAGCCCGCTCTTAAGCGACCTAGGCTTGGGGGGCAACTGTTCTGGAGTGGCCCAATAGGCCCAACGAGACAGTCCAGCGCAACCTGCAGCAAGGGGGTGCTGCGCGCAGCAACCAGGTGCAACATGGGCCAGCGGCCCATTCGACCAAGGCCGGCCCAATTCGGCCCACGCAAGGCGTGCTCCGCAAGACGCGCCAACGGCCAGGGCGCCCCTATCACTACAAATACATGGCAGAGCTCCATAATCAGGTACGTTTTACTCACCTTGTGACCCTGCCCGTTGAAGCACCTCTGACTTGAGCGTTGGAGTGCCTTTGCAGGTACCACCCGCGTGCGGCTTACCACTCGGTCCTTCATCCCAGCGACCGAGCAACATCATCAAACAGCAGCAACCCATCGTATTGATCAGGTACGATCATATAGTATTAGTTAGTTTGTCTTTGTCATTACTTGAGGACAAGCAATGGTTTAAGTTTGGGGGTGTGATAACTCTATTTTATATAGAGTTATTCATATGTTTAAACTTAGTAAATTCCTCTCTTTCAAGCAAAGATGAAGAGTTTATATAGTATTTTATGTAATATGTGATAACTTGAATGTTTGACATGGTTATAGTTGATAATAGGCCATTTTGGATACATTGTGGTATGTTTGATAAGTTTGTTCAGTGCAGTCTAGATGCTCCTGCATCAAATGCTCCTGCAGTGATCCTGCACTGGTTTAGTACAATGCTACTGCACTGCAACTGCATTGCCTGAAGGTTGAAGCCATCCACTTGCACATCCACTTGCCATCCACTTGCATTTGATGACCTCATACTTGGTCCCCTAAAGCAAGAACACTTCAGATTTCGTTGCCTACAATTCCCACATAGCTTTGAAGAGTCATCAACGTAGGGACACATGTTGTTATCTCATTTGACCTCCCTATACAATTGATTGAAGACTTCACAAGGGAATCAACTGCTGTAAAGCAACCATGAATACAGCCATCAAGGTTACTTCAACATGAAGGAAGGAAGCACCTCTCTTGAAGACTATATAAAGACCTCACTCCTTCACTTGAAGATAGATCACAATCCATAAGTTAGATTTAAATTTCAATATACATAGTTAGTTTCTATTTTTTAAGAAGGAAAGGAAGGAAGTGACAAATCCTCCTTACTTCGATTTCATAGTTTTATCAAAGTGCTAAGGAGCTAATGCAACTACATTGCTAGGAAGATTCATGCTAAGAGCTTCAACTTGTGTAACTTCTATCTTGTCGTTTCTCTTTTGTGATTTCAATTATATAAACATGTTCTATTCTGTTTATATTTGCCTTGCAATGTCTATGTTGAGCTAAACCTCTCCTAGTTGGAATGTTCTAACCATTTAATGAGCTTTTAAGTAAGTTTAATACTAGTATATGATGTGTGCACTTTAGTTCTTGCTTGATAATACTTTCAACACTTATTTTGAGGTTGATCACTTAGAATAAGTAGATTTGTAAAAGCAGACATGGTTTACAATTAAGAACTTAAGAACTAATACGGGTGAGTGTTTTACATAAAGGAAACTTTGTGAAAACCATACTAAGTCCTAGACATAGGATAGTATAGTCCATAGGGTGATACTGTGGGTACTTTAAAAGATAGGAGTGAACTTATTTAGCAAGCCTAGACATAGGAAGCTTGTAATGAAACTCTGAAGAAAAGTGACTGAAAGGCACACAACTAATGCAACAGCATTCAATGCAACTGCATCATAACTGCATTAACCACTTATAAGTAAATTACTTGGGGAAGACATTCCAACTAGCTTTTCTCTATTGCATTACAACTACTTACACCTTGCTTTATTCTAACTTACTTGTGATACTCACCAATATCAACTATCTTGTTTTATTAGTTACTTTCTTCTAAATTATATAATATTGACTTTTGAAAGAGTTCATCAATCCCTGTGGGTTCGACCTGTTCTAAACACTGTATTACTTGTTATGGACTGTGTATACTTGCACATGTTTTCCACACACCAATACACTCCTAATTAATCTGTCGTAGAGGGGTGATTGCAACGTATCTATGAACATGGATACCATCTCCTTGTCTAGCAGAGGTGGTGCTACCTGCGCTGCCGATCCTCTCCAATGCTAGGCATACTCCTTGAATGATTCGTTGTTTCTTTTCACCATATTCTGCAATTGTGCTATATCGGGAGCTATATCGATGTTGTATTTGTACTGTTTTAAGAAAGCGTCAGCTAGGTCTTTCCAACATCGAATGTGGGTGCGTTCCAACTGCATGTACCAGCTTGAGGCTGCCCCGGTCAAGCTGTCCTGAAAGTAATGGACGAGCAGTTTGTCGTCGTGTGCAAATGCGGTCATTTTTCTACAATAGATAGTCAGATGACTAGCGAGACAAGTTACCCCTCTGTATTTGTCAAAGTCAGACACTTTGAACTTGGGTGGGATAATCACATCAGGGACGAGACACAAATCATATGCATCCCTTGCCCCAACGTTGAATCCTTCCACAACCTTTAAATGTTCCTCTAGCATTTGCAACTTATCTCTTGACTGAGGATCCTCTGTAAGGTGGTCATGAGGAAACCCGCTCATACTGTAGTACGGATGAATCATCGGAACCACGGCTGGGTTTGCATTTGGGATATGCGAATGAGAAGGGTCCCCAAGGTTGAGCATATGAGCTTGATGGCTTGTCATTGGTGGCACGGTGTAGCCTTGTAGAATGATTTGTGGTGCGGTGGTAGAATTTGGGAATTGAACTGGTGGTATCTCTGCGCTTGCATTTTGAGCTGAAGGTTCAGCTACTCCCAAAGGTCCTTCCTGTGGATTGGCTTCCATGGTAGGAGGTGCATAACCAACTGGGAGACCGTAAGGGGGCCATTGGTAGCTCTGGAAATTTATTCCAGTGGTATCTGGAGTTTCGGAGTCGGGAGGAGGAGGAAGACCTTTAGCATTGTTCTCAGTATTCCCTGCCGAAGCACTTTCATCTACATTTCTTCTCTCGAGAAGTTTCATGAATTCAGCCATTTGATCTTTCAACGCCATCATCTCAGTCATTTGATCTTTCAGTTTTACAATACCTCCTCTCAGCCTGATTATCCTCTTCGGCCATTTTTCTTGCTTGAGAACGAGTCCGGTAGCGATGTTGATGAACCAGCTTGCCCTTTTAATTTTTTTTACGTAAGTACCTGAACGAATGAATGTGCACGAAATGCAAATGTATGATTTCGTGTTACGCCGGGGAAATTGTAAGTTTCTGTTTGACGCAGAACTGAATGAAACTTATTTTATTAATGCAAATGTTTGATCCATCTTGTCAGAAAGAAAGTCTTACAATTCCCTGGAGGTTATTTAAATGTATGAAAAATGAAATGTTAATGTGCAATAATTAATTTTTTTTATGCCATGCAAAAGGGAAAGGTAAAAATGCATGAGGTATGCTAAAAAAATTGCCAAAATAACATATGATTTTTGAGTTTTTTTCTTTTAAGAAGACCGGAAAAATGTATCAGTGTTTGTTTGAATGCAGGGGTATGAGGCTCCTTTGTGTCCTACGAGGTTTCATTAGAGAATAGGTCTAGGACTTGTCTGTTAAGTGAACCTTTCAAAGGGTAGCTCTAAAGAGTCCTACATAAGGTTCCTAGAGCCAACGACCCCAGTTAAGAACACTGATCACAACAATAGGCAAGTTATTAGGAGTGCCAACATTCTCAAGAGGGACCAAACTCTAGGTGAGACTTTCGTGACCACCCAACAGAACGCACATCCAGTAGGCCATCACTACGCAGTCTCATTCTAACTTAGGTTATTCTCCAGTCCGGGTATAGGACTATTCTCACGTGTGTGTGCAAAAGTGTGATAGTGGAGTGTGTGAAGGAGCAAAATATCAAGAATACCCCCCCAAGCTGCAAAACAAACAAACATATATACAAAAAAGTAGTCTTCTATCCTAGGGTTTTCATATCACAAAAGAATAATATGCAATAAAAATAAAAGACAAAAAGGGAAGGGTAAAAATAAACATTAAATTAACAACTAATCCTACAACTAATTAGACTAGGTTCGACTCTCTAAATGTCCCCAGTGAAGTCGCCAGCTGTAGCGACCGAAAAATCCGGGTGAGGATTCCTCGAAGGTTCGAAAATGAAGCCGCCACCAAAGTTTAGTTTAAGGGCAAATATTGGAAAATCCCTTTGAGTTTGGATAAGGGTCCTTGAGACCAGATTTGGGTTCGGGAGTCGGTTATGCGTGGGAAGGTGTTAGCACCCCACGACATCATTCCTAAGGAAGGTTACCTGCTAATTAGTTGTATAAAAAAGAAAGTTAATTTTTAAAATGTTTATTTTACCCATTTTATTTTGAATCAAAAAGAAAAAAAAACTTAATAATAATTTTTGTTCTATGTGCTTGACAGGAGTGGGCCCCTGCTCCTACGTATCTCCAGGTGCGATGGAGAAATCAAAGCTACGTAGTTCTTGGGTAAAAAAAGGTTTATTGGTTGGTATTTTTTAATATAGGGGTTTTAGGATTATTGAGTTGTATAGCTCATTCATCCTAGAACACTGACTACCGCGTCTGTACAGTCGACTTAATCCCCTATTTTATAAAAATGGAGTTTTCGAAGTTTGGAAAAATGGTTTGATGTATGTTGGTTTGTTTTTATTTGAATAGAGATTTTAGGACTCTTGAGCCGTACGGTTCATTCATCCTAAAACGATGACTAACCCGACCGTACGGCCGGGTTAGTCATTGTTTTAGGATGAATAAGCCGTACGGCTCAAGAGTCCTAAAATACCTATTAAAAATAAATAATACAAATATACAAATCGTTCTTTCTCTTTTTAAATCAAATCTTCAAAATAAGAGATTAAGTCGAAAAACATATTACATAAAAGCTAGTCGAACAGAAAGCAGACCAGCAGACACGTAAGAGGAAACGGCCACAAAGTACTAAAGCTAACAACAAACCACAAAGGTTGAAGAATTCAGACATTTATGCTTCCATCTTAAACAACTCTTTAAACAAGATAACCATAACATAAAGACAGAATAACTGGGAAGTATGTTCTAAATTAATCGTTAAGAGCCGAGCAAAGATGTTCCACCAGGTGAAGAACCTACATTCAAGAAATGAAAAAAAAAACAATAAACTTAAATCACAAGAACAAATATCTTGGTTATTCTAATGTGTGTGTCTCATAGGCAGAGACTTCAAAGAATAAAAGAATATACCAATAGAATTAGCAACAAAAATCAACCAATGAAAAGCCAATTTCAAGCATGGGAAAGAAGAACCCTAATCTACTGCATTCACAAATGTTGCAAAAGAAAAAGGGAGAAAAGTTTGAATCTCTTGAACCTGATGTGAGTCTGTCATACCCTAATTTTGTCTGAGTAATCGAAAATCCAAAAAAGTTTTATTCTCATTGCGTCACATATCGTTTTAGACAGGCATGTCTTTGGCACCCTCGTACGACGATTGTTTGATGCTCGTTTTATTTTATTTCGTTGTTGTTATTATTTAGTCTATTGTTATTGGTGCAAAGAAGTGAATAAAGAAGTTGAATAGTCAAAGTTTTTTTTCCATATAATATAGTTTTTCTTTACACAAAAAAAAAAGCAAACAGCAAAAAAATAGTACAAAAATAATACAAAATTAGAAAAATACAAAATTTCAAAAAAAAAACAAAGAAAAATGGAAGAAAAGGGGGCGCAGCCAGCAGCTGCCCCCATCTAGGGTTAGGGTTATCCCTTTATTTTTTCCTTGAAGTTGTCCTTCCCTTTGGTGATTCAAAAGATGTTGTCCTTTGCAACCTAAATTGCTCCAGCTGTTGTCCTTTTGATTCCTCCTCAAAATGTTGTCCTTTTGTGCCCTAAATTTGCCCTAATTGCTGACTGTCCTTTTTGACTCCCCGGCACCACACCAATCGGCCAATAAATACCAAACAGTGATACACAGAAATGGACACAGAGATAGAGGAAAATACACACAAAAAACCGTGCAATACACACACAGTCACACAAAAAAGAAAGGAGTCAGAAGAGAAAGAAAAGGAGCTTGAAGCTCCGGCCACCATATGGTGGTCACCACAGTCAGCCACCACCACTATCAACCCAAGCAACCCTACCAAACAACACCCTCATTGCCGTCTCCACCCCACACCACCGTAAACCACCACAAACCAACACCCTTCCCCTTCGATCCCTCTTTCTCTAACACTGCCCAAGGACCTCAACTGAACCACCATCGTACTCCGCCTCCTCCCTCCCAGCAACCGCAACCCCCACCGGCCCAAAACTCCACACCCTATCCTCACAAAAAATCAGAAAATAACAATAGGGAAAGAGGACCACCACACCTAAGCCCTTCGCACCACCGTGAGCCGTCACCGTCGCCGCCACGACCTCCGGCAAGCACCACCACCATCACAACCCATCTCTTTCCACGGCCAAACCACCACCACGACCCACCATCGCAACCCATCTCTTTCCACGGCCAAACCACCACCACGACCTCCGGAGCTGTCACGAACCTACCCCTTCGCATCGTCATCACCGCCGTGGCACCTTCCATGGCTTCCATCCACCTCCACCTTCGTTTTCTCTCTCCTCTCCATCGTTCACTCGCCCTCTCCCCTTCCTCTTCCTCTCTCAGTCACGCTTTCTTTTTCTTCCTTTCTCATTCTTCTTCTCTCTCTCTCTCTCTCTCTCTCTCTCTCTCTCTCTCTCTCTTCGAAATCCTCCCTCTCTCTAAAAATTTTCTTCTGTTTTTCTCTTTTTTCAAAAACAGCAGCGGCGCTGTGAAGAGAAGAGAACATTAATTAGGTTTAAGTTTTAGTGTTGCCTTATATATCCTGGGTTCTATTTTGATTTTTTATTTTTAGATCAGATTCATTCCGACACCCTGTGTTTTGATTCATACATACCCCCTCCATTAAACCTATTTTCGCAGCCCAGCTCAAAAAAGGGCCCAGTGACGAAAACTGGGCTACTTCTGCTTACACCCCCCATTTTGAATAACCCGCACCCCTTTTTTTACCAAACAAAATCCCTGCTCCTACTTCTAATTACACCCTCTTTTAAAATACAACCCCCTGCTCCTTTTCACACCCCTTTTTCTTCCCTTTTTTAAATGTCTTTTCTACAAATAAACATTTTCTTTCACAAACCTACTTTTTCCTAAACAACAAATAAACATTTTCCCAAACATAAAAGTAGGTTGTTATTAATGGTCACTCTGAGTTTAACTTGTTTGATCGTCAATAACAACTATATTTTTCAAATAGGCTATGAATAACAACCACCCTGAGTTTTACTTGTTTGGTCATTACAAATACCTATCCCAATTTCAAAATACCTAAAAAACACCAACAAACAAATATTTTCTACCAAGAACTACGTGCGATTTGATTCTCTACCAGGAGATACGTAGGACCAGAGGGCGCCCGACCTCTGTCAATTGCACAAATAAAAAAAACCTTTTTTCCCCTTTAAATTCATTTCTCTCTTATTTCTCATAAAGTATAAAAATAACCAACCATTTATCGAGTCTTTTTTATTATTATTATAAGGGTAAAAACATTATTTTTGAATTAATACATGTTTACACATTTAGTTAAAAGGTAGCCTTCCTTAGGAAGGATGTCGCAGGGTGCTAATACCTTCCCTACACATAAACGACTCCCGAGCCTAAACCTGGTCCGCAAAACCCCCTTATCCACTCAATAGGGATTTTCCAATGTTTGCCCTTAAACTAAACTTTGGTGGCGGCTTCATTTCAAGAACATCGAAGAATCCCTCCGCCGGATTTTTCGGTCGCTACAGAGTCGTTTGAAGAAATTGCAGAGATGAAGAAAACCTAACGTGAATCGTTTGAACTGCGCACGAGATGAGGAAGAGGGTTCTAAGACGGATTGCATTTCTATTTCGAGGTGAGAAACTATTTGATTTCGAATTCATGTCTTGGCAGGGACTGAGAGGAAGAGAGCCAAAGAGGCAAGCGACTTAGAGGAGGAGAACTAGAGAAGCAAGCGACTGAGAGGAAGAGAGACGGGGACGAAGAGAGCGCGAGAGAGTGAAGAGACAGGGACGAAGAGAGCGAAGAGGGAGATCTAGGTTGTGAGAGCGAAGAGAAATATCTAGGGCGTAGAGGAAAACAGAAGCAGTGATAATGAAAAGTACTTTGATAATCGGTTGTCTACAAACCCGATTCCAAAAGTATATATTCCTAATCAGTTATTTATACACCCGATTCACAATGTGATGTATACCTTTCTAATCGGTTGTTTAAACAACCGATTCAAAATGTCTAAATTTTTTTCTAAAACTCTCATTTAATTGCAAAATTGCCACCGCGTCCGCATTTGGAATCGGTTATTCAAACAACCGACAACAAATGGTGCTTTTTAAAGCTGATTTTGCACTAGTGAATATGAAATTGATCAAAGTTGATCTGTCGATCTGAACTAAACGAACACCACAACAAGACGGGAAATCCAGTCGAACATCGCAACAAGACGGGAAGTCAAACACGCCGCACCAAGACGACGAACAATAATAACGCCGCACTCAGACGACGAATTAAAACAATACAAATTAACCACTTATTTAGATAAAAAAACGCGAAACAAACAATTTAAAGAGGTGATTCTAGGCCGAAAACTTACCTAAAACCACCCTCTTCTAGTAGGTGAACAAGAAAGAAGAGAAAAGTAGAGAAAAATTGAGAGACGGCTAGGATTTTCAATTTATGATTTATTGAATAATTCGCTTATCTGATTTGTATTATAGATCAAATGTATAAGTTTATCAATGAATTTAAAGTTACAAATTTCTCTTATAAATAAGATGAGAGAGTATACAAGAAGAAAGGATGTTTCCGTACTTTTATTAAAATAATGTGTTTCGCTCTTGTAGGCGTTCATTATTCATGTGTGTGATAATGGGCAGAAATAAATTTGAATGTGGGTCACATGCTACTTCCATGGAATTTTAAATTAACATACAAAAGAAGCGATCTTAGTTTTTGTTTTCAACTTTTGTCCTTGGTTTGTGCTGACGAGTAGATAGATGGATATGAGTTCTGTGTGGACCTTTTCTTTATGCTTTTTTGATATTTTTTAGTTCGCCAACTGACCTACCTATTTAAGATAATTAACTTTTTTTTAAGTAAAAAAAATCTATTAAAAAGAGAAAAAGAAATACAGATAACAACAGATAATTAACTTTTCTTTTAAGCAAAGATAATTAACTGATAAGAGATAAAATCAACTTATAGTGGATGAGGTAAGTTAATGAAGCTCGTAACAAAAGTGACTCCTACAATGCATAGCCCTTAAAATTACGAGTCATTCACTTTATATTGATTCACTTATTTTTAGTGAATGTAGTAGCTTACTTTTCCTAAGAAAATAAAAGGTAAAATTTTTGTGTCCTCATAAAAATATAAATGTTTTTTTACAGAAAAAACTTAATTCATTTCATTCAAAATAGATAACATAATATATGGAAGTGTACAATTAAAGTTATGGATGATAGCATGAGACTTAGATACCCTAACTAAATTGTGAGAAACTTTGGTTGACTTTCCTCATAGTGAAACTTATCCCAAAGTTTGTATGGTGATCAAGAATTCCTTTACAATTTGCTAAAGTTGAACCAAATTCATTATAAGGAAAACTTGTGTCTAATATTTTATCAATGAATGATTTCCACTCTAGCTCAATGGTGACATTAGAGAAACCCTCCTTTTAAATCCAATTCAAAGCTTGTAACAAACCATATACTTCCGCTTCATTTGGTGTATGGGTTCCTTGGAAAGTCATGGTTATTACTTTAATGAGAGTTCCCCGATCAATACAAATACGAAATCCTAACTCGAAGCATCCTTCATCATTGAAAATTGCAGCATCTACATTACACTTCAATTCATTTTGCCTCAACCTAAGCCATTTGTGTTGCCCCTACGGTGTGCGGTGCATGTCTTTGCTGTAACTTCCTTACATTAGTCCACGAAAGCAAGAAATTCATGGTGGCTCGTACCTCGCGTCTCCATCTTCTCCATTCCATAGCTTATTATTCCGCTTGTGCCATATTAGGTCCATCATCATCATGAGTGCATCATTTTTATTGTCTGAGACATGATGCTGCAGAATACCAAAAACCATTGCCATGACAAATATTGCGTGCGTTGCTACCTCATTCACCAACTACTCTAGACCAGCTTCAATCAAACACTGGATAGATTTTTTGTAACCATAAAAAAGGTGTTAGTCGTCGTTCAAGGCTTCCTCACATTGTGGGCAAATTGTTTGACAATCAACACCATGTTGTTGGAGGTTTTTGTAAGTAGGGAGACTGTTGAATTTGCTAATTTTTCTCACAGGTTGCATGTGTAAATTGCAGGGGTGTAATTATCAGAGGCCCGGCCCAAGGGACAAGCTTGATCCAACTTGATCAGACCCAGTTACTGAAACGGGTCTATGCGGCACCCAAACCCGTGTGAGATGGATATGTACGTGGATCTTCACTGACCCGTTTTATATAAACCTAAACCTAGCACTGTTGATCAGAATTTCATGATCGCTCTCTTCGTTTCTTTCTTCTCTGGTGCGATTTTGCTCTTCTCCTTTCGGTTTACCTAGGGTTTCGCTGTTCTTGTTGAATTCTTGATGAAATCAACTCAGAAATCAGTGACGAAGGTTAACATGATCACGAAGAACAAGGTATACCACTCTTCTCTTTCAATTTCTTCTCTATTTTTTTCTGATTTGAAACCCTAGTTTCAAATACTGAGTTTTGCTTTGGTTCTTCTTCTTATATGTGATGAAACTGAGCAACGTACACCACGATCTTCACAAACGAAGGTATATTTCTTACCTTTTCTTCTGATTTTACTGAAATGATGCAAAGTCCAGGAAACCCTAACCTGTTTTCTGTGTTTCAAAAGAACAGCACCCACAAAGATCCCTGTACGCACACTCAAAGGTAAAAGTACTGAATCCTGTCTGATTTCTTTTGTGTTTTATGTTCAAACACAAAACCCTAATCTGTGCTTGTTGTTGTGTGTATGTACTGGACATACGGATCTTGAGAACACACAAGTTATCAAGAGTACTACCTTCAACCACAGATTTGTCTCAAAGGTAAATTCTAATCTGACTTTCTATCTTGTTTATTTTCAATTTCAGTCACTGAAATTGTAATCTAATCCTTTCTTTTCTTATTGTAAGGTTCAACAACCACCTGTTGAAGATCCTCACCTCTCAAGAACTCAAGGGAACAAGAAGAAATACGAAGACAGAATTATATTTTGGTAAAAACAGTGTAAAAAGCAACTTGTAAATTTATTCCTTTTTTTCTTCAGATGATTTTGTATGTACGTGATGTATGTTTATATAGCTTTTCCTGGAAATCTAGCTGTTAGAGAAAGTTTGTTGTAGCCAACAAACTTAGTTTGTTAAAACTGCAACAAACTAGAAAGTTAGTTAGGAACTAACTCTTTACAAGCTGTAAACAAACTGATAAACAGGGACTGTTTTGACATTTTAACTCTAACGGCTATTTCTGTTTTAGAAATAGCTGTTAGAGTAATTTTTTAGGGTTTTGCTTAAAACATAGCTTTCGCAAGGCTTAAATATGTTTTAGGCCCCTACAAATATAGGGTGTTTTGGTTTAAGCCCCTGCAAAAAAAAATTTGTTAAAAGCCCTTCCAAAATGACATATTTTGTTATAAGCCCTTCTATGACTAAAATGTTAGCCTATAACATGGAATGCTATGATTGCTGGATATGTTGAAAAGGGCTTATAACAAAATATTTCATTTTACAAGGGCTTTTAACAAAAAAAAATTTTTGCAGTGGCTTAAACCAAAACACTCTATATTTGCAGGGGCCTAAAATATATTTAAGCCATCTCGCAATTATGATTTTTTCTTTTTGAGGAACATGTTGTTGTCACAACGTCTTCCATTCTCCTTGCCAGTGGCGGATCTAGGAACTTTATACCCTGGGGGCAAAAAAAAGTCTAGTATTTTTTGTAAAAATATTATAAACATTGATAAAGTATTTAATTTGTCGATAAAAAAGAGCAAAGACTCAACTCTTAATTGAAAAAAAAAACTTATTTGGTCTTTGAGAAATGAAAAATCCCAATTTAGTCATTAAATACCAGTCAAATTGGTTATTTTAAAATAATTTTAGGGACATTTTGTTCACTCTAAAAATTAGTTTGACTAATATTTGAGTTTTTAATGACCAAATTAGTAATAAATATGTTCTCTATTCTTCATATATAAATTAATTTTGAGTCAGTACTCCTTAAAATCCAAAATACTTAAGTTTTTCATTGTGTATGTATATTTTATGTATATTTAGTGCTAGAAGAGACCAAAATAATAAAAATTATAAGACTAGAAAAATAAATTAACCATTAGCTGATCATGGGGGAAAAATAATTTTTATCGAGTTTAACTAGCTAAAATATTTTTAGACTGTGGGGGCAATTGACCCGAAAACTCATAACATGGGTCCGCCAATGCTCCTCGCACCGCTAGATGAGAGCTATCAACAATATTTTCCATTAATAGATGATAAGTTGAATTAACCTTGTACATCCATGTTGAAGACATGCCCCGTATCCTCTAATCCCTTTGATCTGTGTGCAGGAAGGTTAGTTTTAATATACGTGAGGCATTGTGTTGATTAAAGATAGATCGAACCAGCTCTACTCACAGTGAGATGTTCTTGCCCTGTTGTTGTTTCGGTAGTCATGCAAGGGTATTCATTTTTTTTTGAACCCACGACTCATTCCATATACAAATATCTTCACCATTCCCCACTTGTCATCTCATGCCATGTTGAACCAACACTTGGGAAATATGAATGCTCTGCCAAAGAAAACTTAAATTATGACCCAATTAGACCTAGCTCCATAATTCTTCCCTAAAAATATATAAATATGTTTTCTATTTGACAATCAAAAATATATAAATGTTAAGTATTTTAAAAAGTAACTAGTTAACCCGGAGCGTGGAGTTCAGCGGTTAGGGCTGATCCTCTCTTAACCAACGGTCGGGGGTTCGATCCCCACCTTGGGTACGGAGCAGCGTTAAAACTCTGGGCCAGCTGTCCTGCCCCTCGAGGCACCTACAATTCAGTGAATGGATTAGTCACTGCGGTCGGCGATGAATATCCCGGGTAAAACAAAAAAAAAAGTAACTAGTTCTAAATTCTTACTTTCCAAGTTCTTGTATCTCGACGGTGAAAATTAAATTTTCAAACTAAATAAATCTTTAAAACATTTTCTAAAAAAAATACAGTTGTCAAACAAAATTATTTTGCAATCATCATTCGTTTACTTTTGGCTTAATTACAGTTTTGGTCCCCCTATTATGAACAATTTTCGATTTTGGTCCCTGAACTTTTAATTTGACGATTTTGGTCCCCCTATTTTCCCAATTTGAAAAATCAAGGTCCCCCACCCCAATTTTGACTCAGTTTGACTGACTTATCCTACGTGGCAGCCCACGTGGACTGCCACGTAGGCGCACCCCCCCCACCCCCCCCACCCACCCCCCCACCCCCCCCCCCCCCCACCCCACCCCACCCCCACCCACCCCACCCCACCCCCCACCTACCCACTATTCCTCTTCCCCACGGATACCCCCACCCCTCCACTGTTCCCCTCCCCCCTCCCTCCCCACCTCCGTCAACCCCACCCCCACCTCCGTGATCCCCCCCCCCCCCACAACCACACCCTCTCTCTCCTTCGCACCTCTCTCCTTCGCAACCTTCGCATCCCACCCCCCCACCTCTTCCCTCCCTCACCGTAACCCCTCCCCTCTCTCGTCGCACCTCCCCACCCCAACCCACCCACCCCAACCCACCACCGACCCAACCCCCATCCCACCCCCTTCACACAACCCACCACCGATCCCCCACCCCCTTCGCACCACCCACCCCCTCCGACTGTGATTGCGATTTGCGACGAGAGCGAGAGCGAGAGCGAGCGACGAGCGAGAGCGATGAGCGACGAGAGAGAGCGATCTGCGACGAGAGCGAGAGCGAGAGGGAGAGCGACGAGCGGAAGATGGAAAACGAGGGGGATCGGTGATTGAGAGAGGAGGGAGATGCGAAGGAGAGAGAGATGCGAAGGAGAGAGAGATGCGAAGGAGAGAGAGAGAGCATGAGAGGAAGGAGGGAGTGGATTCGAGGGGGTGGGAGGGGGGAGGGGAAGAGGAACAGTGGAGGGGGAGGGGGGGTTCACGGTGGTGGGGGGTGGGAGGGGGGAGGGTGAAGAGGAACAATGGAGGGGGAGGGGAAGAGGGTCACGAGGAAGAAGAGGGGGGAGGGGGTGGGGGGGTGGGGTGGGTGGGGTGGGGGGGTGGGGGGGTGGGGGGGTGCGCCTACGTGGCAGTCCACGTGGGCTGCCACGTAGGATAAGTCAGTCAAACTGAGTCAAAATTGGGGTGGGGGACCTTGATTTTTCAAATTGGGAAAATAGGGGGACCAAAATCGTCAAATTAAAAGTTCAGGGACCAAAATCGAAAATTGGTCATAATAGGGGGACCAAAACTGTAATTAAGCCTTTACTTTTTCATGATAAGTAGTAGGATACCTGTGCATACACACGGGTGCTGTCGTGTTCTTTTTATGAATGAACTTAGGCAGTATTTAAATTTTCTGAACATTACCCCGTAAAAATAAAAGACAAATTTAAAGTAGAAAAAAAAAAGGAGTTTCAAATAAAAAATATATAAATATTAAAATCTGAAAATGTAAAAGTGTCATTTCAAAAGAACATGTGCATTTATCCCGTTTTTTATATATCAATGTTGTTATCTCGTGTTTTTTATATATCAGTGCAGTTATCTTGTGTTTTTATATATATCATTGCAGTTATCGCCGTATTTTTTTAAATATCAGTGCAGTTATACCGTGTTTTTTTATGTATCAGTGCAGTTATATCATAGTTTAAATTAATTATTTGAGTTGATTAGTAGATTATAATAGATAATAAAAGATAGATAGTAGATTATCAATAAGAAATATTTATCCCGTGTTTTTTATATTTCAGTGACAATTATTTGTCCTTTTTTAGGTATTCGTGACAAATATTTGTCACGTGTGTTTTAAATATTAATCAGTTTAAATAGTCATTAAACGTTCTTGTTCTTTTAGATAGTAGGTTTATATTAATCTTCAAAAATTATAGGCTAAAGTGCTCCCGGGGTCCCTAATCTTTATTTAAAGTAACGAATTAGTTCTTTATGTTTTTTTGTCCCAAATAAGTCCTTTATCTTTCAAATTTTTCACACATAAATCCTTTTCCGTTAACAGTGCTGATTTATGTGTCAAAAAAAAGGATTTATGTGTTAAAAATTTGAAATATAAAGGACTGATTTGGGACAGAAAAAGATTTATGTGTCAAAAATTTAAAACATAAAGGACTGATTTGGGACAAAAAAAAGATAAAAGACCAAATCGTTACTTTAAATAAAGATAAGGGACCCCGGGAGCACTTTAGCCAAAATTATAATTATCAACGACAAATATTAGTCTCGTGTTTTTTTATATATCACTACAGTTATCTTGTGTTTTTTTATATATCAGTGCAGTTATCTCGCAGTTTCGGTTGATTATTTTAGTTTATTAGTAGATTATAGTAGATAGTAAAAGTTAGATAATAGATTATCAATAAGAAATATTTGTATTAAATATTAATTAGTAGTTTAAATTTTCTTGGTTTTTAGATAGTAGGTTTGTAGTAATAGTCTTCAAAAATTTTAATTATCAATGACAAATATTAATCTCGTGTTTTTTTATATATCAATGCAGTTATCCCGTGTTTTTTTAATATATCAGTGCAGTTATCTCGTAGTTTCAATTGATTATTTTAGTTGATTAGTAGATTATAGTAAATAGTAAAAGAGAGATAATAGATTATCAATACGAAATATTTGTTTTAAACACTAATCAGTAGTTTAAATAGTCATTAAATGTTCTTGTTTTTTAGATAGTAGGTTTATAGTAGTCTTCAAAAAATTTAATTATCAAAGGCAAATATTAATCCTGGGTTTTTTTATATATCAGTGCAGTTATCCCGTGTTTTTTATATATTATTGCAGTTATCTCGTAGTTTCAATTAATTATTTTAGTTGATTAGTAGATTATAGTAGATAGTAAAAGAGAGATAGTAGATTATCAATAACAAATTTTGATCAAAAAGATAATCAATAAGAAATATTTGTTTTAAACATTAATCAATAGCTTAAATAGTCATTAAATCTTCTTGTTGTTTAGATAGTAGGTTTATAGTAGTCTTCAAAAATTTTAATTATCAATAACAAATATTAATCCTGAGTTTTTTATATAACAGTGCAGTTATCCCGTGTTTTTTTATATATCAGTGCAGTTATCTCGTAGTTTCAATTGATTATTTTAGTTGATTAGTAAATTATAGTTGATGGTAAAAGAGAGATAGTAGATTATCAATAAGAAATATTTGTTTTAAACATGCAATAATCAGTAGTTTAAATAGTCATTAAATCTTCTTGTTTTTCAGATAGTAGGTTTATAGTAGTCTTCAAATTTTTTAATTATCAATGACAAATATTAGTCCTGGATTTTTTTTATATATTAGTGCAGTTATCCCGTGTTTTTTATATATCAGTTATCTCGTAGTTTCAATTGATTAGTAGATTATAGTAGATAGGAAAAGAGTGATAGTAGATTATCAATAAGAAATATGTGTTTGAAACATTAATCAGTAGTTTAAATAGTCATTAAATCTTTTTGTGTTTTAGATAGTTGGTTTATAGTCGTCTTCAAAATTTTTAATTATCAATGACAAATATTAATCCTGGTTTTTTTATATATCAGTGCAGTTACCCGGTGTTTTTTTATATATAACTGCAGTTATCTCGTAGTTTCAATTGATTATTTACTTGATAAGTAGATTATAGTAGATAGTAAAAGAGAGATAATAGATTATAAATAAGAAATATTTGTTTTAAACATTAATCAGTAGTTTAAATAGTCATTAAATCTTCTTGTTTTTTAGATAAAAGGTTTATAGTAGTCTTCAAAAAATTTAATTATCAATGACAAATATTAATCCTGGTTTTTTTTTATATATCAGTGCAGTTATCATGTATTTTTTTTAGGGTTAGATATGTTTTTGGTCCCAATAAAATTTGGGTTTTCGTTTTTAGTCCCTACATTAACGAAATAGGCGTTTTGGTCTCTACATTTTTTTCCGTTTTCATTAATAGTCCCTGTCGTTAAATCCATCTGATCAGTCAACAGAAATGTGACGTGGCTGTTAAAAAGACAGGGACCAAAACACCTATTTCGTTAATGTAGGGACTAAACTTAGAATGACCCAACTTTGTAGGGACCAAAAACATATTTTACCCTAAATAAAAAAGCCTAATCAGATGGATTTAACGACAGGGACTATTAATGAAAACGGAAAAAAAAAATGTTGGGACCAAAACGCCTATTTCGTTAATGTACTTTCGATTGATTATTTTAGTTGATTAGTAGATTAGTTGATTATAGATGACATTTTTACACATAAATTAGAGATGTGTCATTGATAATTAGTTAGATATGTGTAAAAATGTCATCTATTTATACAAACAATCTCCTAATGTGTCATTAATCCTATGTGTCATTGATTATAGTAGATTAGTTAGATATGTGTCTTGTTAATAAGTGATTCAAATTGATAATTTCATAGGAGATTGTTTGTATAAATAGATGACATTTTTACACATAAATTAGATATGTGTCTTGTTAATAAGAGATTCAAATTGGTAACTTCATAGGAGATTTGTTTGTATAAATAGATAAAAAAAAAACTAAATTGAAGTGATAAGAGAAATAGAATAATTGTTTATGGGTAAAGTAAAAGTAAAGTAAAAAAGGAAGAAAGAGAGTGTAAGAGAAAAGTGAAAAAGAGGAAAGAGACTGTAAGAAGAAAGACAAAAAAAAGGAAGAAAGATAATGTAAGAAGAAAAATAAATAGAGTGTAATGACATTTTTACTATTAAATTAGATATGTGTTTTGTTAATAAGAGATCTAAATTATTAGTGTTAGTAAGGTAGCTCAGTTGGCGAGTTAAAGGACGTGAATGAGTTGGAAGAAGAAGGTCTCGAATTTAAACTCCGGAAACTAACATTCCTCACCCCAACTAACATTTGTTTATAAAATAAAAGATACAAATTATTAATTTTAAAGGAGATTTGTTTCTATAAATAGATATTATTTTTGACAAAAAAAATTAAAGTGAATGGAAGAAAGTTAAAGATCGAGGAGAAAAGAAAACGGTACAATAACAAAGACAGATGTCCGAAGTCGACAAGGCTGTCTCCACTGACCAGCAACGTCGGCGGTTTGGTCTCTGATTCACGCCACGCGTCACAATGCAACCTCAACACTGACCAACACAACTCCTTGCACATCGCCACGTAGCATTTCCAACTCTCATCGCCTTCCCTCATCTCTCAACACAACACTCTGTGTTAAACAAAACACTGAAACAGATAGAGATTCAGTTTTCTGAAACAACACAACACAACACCTCACTTTAGGCTGAGAATGGTGAAGCTAGCATCAGCAAGGGACTTTCGTACCTACGGACCAGGCCTCGCAAAAAACCGCTACGAATACATAAACGCAGGTCTCTATCTCTTTGCCACCGTCATCCTCTGTTCTGGCTTTGCATCTCAGCTTTCTTCTGAACCCCGTTCTGGCCTCGTCCTTCTCCTCCTTTCTCTCGCCATCATTCTCCTAATTAATCTCCACGACATTCTCGCTCATCTCGCCGGCACTGACTTCCGATTACCCTTAATGGCCTTCGATCTTCAACTCTTCTTCGTCGAGTTCGCTGTTCCTCTCATTCAAATCCTTGGAACGCTTCTTCTCTTTCTACCTATTCTTTGCATTTTCATTCAGGTAAATAACATATTCAATGGTATTGTTAATTGAACTAAATTGATTGGAAAATAATTAATATTTATTTTTGAGTTGTGTAGGAAGAGAAAGGAAGTTATGGTTACTTGAAATTGGAAAAGCATGCTTTGAATATGTTGGTTGCTGGTCCTGTGTTGTGGGTGATAGGATCGATTCATAATTCTTGCCAAATTTATGAGAGAGCTGATGGTCACGTTCAAATCTTGCAACAGTGTGTGTATATTCCTTTTTTGATGGGGAGTTTCTCACTCTTGATCGGTGCAATTCTCAATCATCATGAACAATCTAGAACAATTCACCATGGCATCCACTTACTTGTAAGTACATATATAATGCGTCTCAATTGCTATGTTAGTATATAGGTTAGTATATTAAATTGTAAGCAAATGTTAGTATATTACGTTGTTATGTTAGTGTTCCGAACGGAACTCAAGAGAGAGAAAGATACCTCACGACGGCGTATCCGAGGTGAATCCGAGATGACTCCAAGGTAGGTAGTGCTATGTGGGAGTCCGATGTGGGGTGGTACCTGCAATGACACTCCGATGCTCAAGTCAGCGAAGTGGAAGTCAATATGAGGTAGAGTTAGAATGTGTGTAGCTAGTGTACAGTGCTGACGCCTATTTATAAGTGTTACGATGAGGTCCCCTCAACAATGCGGAACCGTTCGATTATAAGTGACCAATCGTGGACGTTAAATGTGTAACGCATATTACTGGCTTTGTGCCTCAGCAATGCGGCCCAAAATGGATTTGATAATTTGGGCTGGTCGGAGGTCAATCTGGATTAGGCCCAAAGCCCGATCCGAAGCAGTTGCCCCCCAAGTCGGATTGTTTAGGAGGACGATCATGACTTTAGTGAATCCAAGATCGGAAAATGATCTGTGGCTGAACCATTCTCGACATTGGGCATATACCACCGAGGGTTTTTGCCCCCAAGATCGGAAAATGATCTGCGGCCGAACCATTCTCGACATTGGGCATATACCACCCTGGGTTTTTGCCCCCAATATCGGAAGGTCAGATCAGTGCAGTCTAGTCAAATCATTTACTGTTTGAAACGACTGATGTGACTGTTGAGTGGCTCGAGGTGTCAGGTAATGATGACACCTCGTTGTCAGTGCCTACAATAAATGTCATTGATTGGACGTGTCGTTTCGACTTCGGCCCAATCCTTTGCCTTCGACCCACTATATATAGCGGTAAATCTCTCATCCTTTTGTTTTGAAACTTTGAGATTTGCTCTGACTACCGAGATTAACTTTGAGATTTGCCAAGTCGGTTGAACATGTGGTGTAGCCAACTTGTGAGCAAAGTCTTCCTCGTAGGACATCGAACGTGCGGACGTTAGGTAAAAATGAAAGAAATAGTAGTCTGTATAACACACTCATATGCATGTTACCATCATGATTTGTACATCGGATCGACCGGGCCGTTATGGACGTTCTCTCAGCAACATATGAGCTATGTGACAAGCATAAATTATGAAAGCATGATTTACCTCGACTAAAGAGGTGTGTGTCCACAGAAGGGCGCGACTTAGGAATATGGGGCCAAACCCCTCGCACCTCGCCTGGTCCAGCTTAGGGTCACAGACCGACGTAGCTCGGACCGTGGAGGGCGTAACCATCAGAAGGCCACGACTTTCGAGGAAACCTCACTTAATCCAGCTTACGAGTCACGTGCCGATCTAGCTCGGATGTCGGAGGGCGTGATCATCGGAAGGCCTGACTTTCGAGGAAACCTCACTAAATCTAGCTCACGGGTCACGGTCCGATCTAGCTCGGATGTCGAAGGGCGTGACCATCGGAAGGCCACAACTTTCGAGGAAACACTTAATCCAACTTACGGGTCACTGACCGATCTAGCTCGGATGTCGGAGGGCGTGACCATCGGAAGGCCACAATTTTCGAGGAAACCTCACTTAATCCAGCTTACGAGTCACGTGCCGATCTAGCTCGGATGTCGGAGGGCGTGATCATCAGAAGGCCTGACTTTCGAGGAAACCTCACTAAATCTAGCTCACGGGTCACGGTCCGATCTAGCTCGGATGTCGAAGGGCGTGACCATCGGAAGGCCACAACTTTCGAGGAAACACTTAATCCAGCTTACGGGTCACGACCCGATCTAGCTCGAATGTCGGAGGGCGTGGCCAAAGAAAGGCGACGGTTTTTCTTGGTTTCTTGGACCCTCGGTAAGGATCTATAGGTATGTCTGGTGCCTGAAATGAAACAATAGAAGCGAGAATACATATATTTCCATGTGAGATATGAATATAAAATGAAACGAAAATCACAAGTGTCCCAAACACTCGGCGTCGTGCCGATCCACTACAATATAAAGTCTCGTCATAGGTGCACCGAACCGAAGCAATGGAGCGTAGCACCCTGATGTTGGTGCACTGAGTCTAATCGGTCCTTATGATTAGATTGCGCTCTTGTGCTAGAGCCGACCTTCTTGCCGTATAGGTGTGACATTGATTTAGACCATGTGGCTAGTGTGTCTAGGATTGTTGTTAGAGTGACCAATGTCAAGTTAGCCGACCTTCGTAGGAAAAACTAGACAACAACTCCAAAGAAACACATTCTTGTTAGAGTGACCAATGTCAAGTTAGCCGGGAAAGCAATAATAACACAAGTGTACCGAGCTCATTTTATCAAATATAGATAACATGATACAATAAAGAAATAGAGCAAATCTCGATGCATCATATCGGCCGTTCAAAACTATGAGGATCTAAGCATGATTCTAATGATTGCAATATCATACGGTGAATATGCATATGCTTATTCTTTATGCCCGGGCAATTACGGTTTAGAAGTGAATGCAATGAAAGTGATTACTAAAAGTAACTACTAAATTAATACTTCGATCAAAATTCATTTGACGACCTCAAATTGATGTAGGCATTTAACTCGACTAATGCCTTAGTACTTCGTATATTGACAAAATTATGACATGAGTAAAGTTACTCTAGCTCATGATCAAAGAAAGTGCAAGCCTAACTTGCCAACCATTTATACACATCACATGGTGATGAGCGGTATAAACATAGTTTAGCAATGAGACAACGAATCATATTAAAGCATTTTTATCTCGACCACGTGATAAGAGATAAATAATATTTATTGGCAATTTCTATCACGCGTGTCTATAAGCGCATTAAGCAACAACTTATTATGCAATTTTTATCATGCATTAGTGTCGTGGTATGCCGTGTAATAAGGATTTGCAATCATTTTAGTCGGGAAGAATCTCAACAGTTGTTTAATTAAATGTCTGCTACCCTAGTGTTATCAAATGGAAAATTGAACCTGGATATAGAATGTCGTGTCGGTTAACATTCCGGTTGATGCATTGCTTCTGAATTCACAACCTCCGTAACGTCGTTTGACAATAGCGTCGGTGGAGATGTTTTTTGTCGGAGTTTGAAGTTGGAGGCTGAATAGTGTCGGTGTCAATGTCCACTTCACATGTCCCTTCGTTGGCCGACTTAGCCCTCCCGACATCAACCGATGGTGAATCAGTTTGGAATTCCACATTTTGCTACAATGTCCATACTTATCACAAACATATAAACTAGTGAAAATATATTTTACTCAAATAATATAGGGTCTGCCACCCCTTTTGCAATAAGATATAATGAACTGAAACTGTAAATGGGTCAGTCCCGTGTAAATGGCTTGAACACAAGATATGGGTAAGAGGCACCATGGTATGGGCAAGCGTGAATGATTGGATCCATCTTGGCCCTTTCACTGTGTTTGGCCCAAGCTTCTACGACTTTAAATTTGCATCTCCATTTTTACTCCAGTACTAGAATGAAGTTGCCGTGAGGTTGTGACCCGTAGCCTGCAGTCAAAGAAAGCACAGAAGTAATGATGATTAGCGGTTAGCACAAACATGCATTTATGCATTGGATTCCCAACATTTATGCATATACGCATCACTGGTGAACAATGCGGAACCGTCCGATTATAAGTGACCAATCGTGGACGTTAAATGTGTAACACATATTACCGGCTTTGGGCCTCAGCAATGCGGCCCAAAATGGATCCGATAATTTGGGCTGGTCGGAGGTCAATCTGGATTGGGCCCAAAGCCCGATCTGGAACAGTTAGTATTTTCTCATTCTTCTAGATATGAATGCATGTTGCTGAGTTTGGCTCATGCCTCATACTCCGTTGTCCACAAAAAAATGCCTCATACTCCGTTTCTATGAGTAGGGGTATTGTTGTAATCTGGACTGAGAGATATTATAAGTACTTATTGTAATACTGAAACCCTAAGTCATTTTGAAATAAATAAATAAGACGGAACTACAACTGTTGTGTAGTCGTAGAAGAAGACGTAGTTCAATTTTGACTGAACTGCGTGATCTAGATTGTGTCCTTGTTCTTGCTTTTCGTTTCTTTACTTTTTCTTTTACCCGTTGATGTTCTAACACGTGTCATTTTAACTTTTCACTCTTTCAGCTTTAGCTAAGTTGAGCTAGCTAACCCATCAATTAGATAGTGTAATGTTACCTCAAACTGAAAAATTAGGCAATTAATTATTGTTATGATTATGCATGACCCTTAGCTAAGTTGACCTAGCTAACCCCATGAACTAGATAGTGTAACTCTGAATAGAAAAATTGGACAATTAATTATTGTTGGTTTTATACATGTAAGATGAGAGATATCTTTTTGTTATATACTCTTTTGAAACATAATCTCTAGTCGTGTAGGATTTGAGTTTCTCTCAATATTGATTGGTAGGATTATGCATGAGGTTAATGAGTGAGTGTTGGTTAATGATTGATATACAGGGTGGGAATTGGATATGGCTAGGAATTTTTGGAAGTGTATTGTTCTTCATTGGTGGGTTAACAAATTTGATAAAAGTGTTCAAGATGCAACAAATGAATGGAATGAGGCTAGAGAAACTGCGAGGTGGAGCACATGAGCGATTGGTAACTTCCAGGGAAGGAAGGATTCCCTTGATTTTGGAATCTCAGTCGCCAAGAAGCCATCATCAAACTCAAGAGACCAAAGTTACTTTACCCCTTCCTACTCCTTATAAGGATGTTCTTATTGGTCAGACTGGATCATGATTCACTCTTTATTTTCATTCATGCACCTCTTTTATTTTTTCTCTTTCTTCTTTGCATGGAAGACTTTAATTTCTTATACTATATATATATACATACACTTTTCTGAGGCTATAGATTGATAGTAATTGATGTTAAAGTTTAAAACAACATCTAGACATCCTTGTCATGTTGCAATTTCTAGTGACACTCTTGAGTCTTTGTCTTATAAAGATATCTATCTACTCTAATCTAGTATCTCCTCTTTCAATCTACTATCTACTAATCCCTCCGTCTCAATTTAACTGTCGTTTAAGATTATGTTCGGGTCTTAAGAAAATTATTAGATATGCTATTTTTTATACTCAAAAAAAATGGTAGGACTAAAATTTTCCTATATCATTATGAGGAGAAGGATGGAAATTTTGGAAATACAAATAAAAGTTAGGGCATCATTGAAAAAAAATAATAAATGTTACATTTGTATTCTAAAGTGATAAATAATTTGAGACAAAAAAAAATGACATAAATGACACTTAAATTTTAATTCAATTCACACCCACTATTTTTCCTCACGCTAATAACATAACCGATACAATTGGATGCTTGAAATTTTAATTTTATATTATTTGTCACAACGTTTAAGTTCCCATTTTATCAAAAAATTGAGCTTTTCTTATTTCTCACTCCTTGCGTTCACATATATGTTCTTGGCTTCTTGCGTCGTCCTGTTCAATTACTTTACCGAGAAGAGACGAACTGAGTTGGAAGAAGGTGGGGATCTTTCGTTGTTCATTTTCTGCAGATTTTTTCTTCTAAACTTTTTCTGTTTTTGTAGTTTACAGTTTTGCTCCATCTTTTTTTTGATATGATGCTCCCTCTTTGGTTGGGGGGAAACGTTCTCTAAATATTATGGGTTCGTTTTTTTCCAGTTTAATTTTTTATTTGAATTTTTTTACTTAATTAGACATTATTTAAATTTTAGTGATAAATGAGTGTGTTATATGACAATGGTAATGACAATCTATAGAATACTTATTGTCACTATCTGAGTTGGATCATGACCGGCGCACGGACTATTACTGCATTTATCTGGCAAGCCTCAACAAACTCAGCTTGACATGGAGAACAATCATGATCATTATAGTAAACCTATAATAATTTAGATTCGAAGAAATTTCTAACGAAAATTCGGCAAAACCTCTTCTGAAATATGGACATCCCAAAATAACAGATATACCTGTCAAGTCAATACAAAACACCGGCCAACATAGATCCTCACAGAGGCCAACATAATTATATCAACTACTATGTTGACCTCTAATGTTTTAACAAGGCAATACATACAACGACAAAAGGAAATATAGGTAACATATATAGTGGTCCTCCAAAACCAAAAAGGGGCCTCACCAAGAAGTAAGAGACTAGACTCTCGTAGAGGAGCTCGGTTCAGCACGAATATGAGAATCTGAAACATATAAAAGAGATTATGCGAGTCACCACTCAATGAGCAAATAATGAAGAGCATAACAAGTGGGACACGATAATATCGATCATAACGTGATCTCTACAAAAATCATAAATAAGTAAATCGTATAAAGTCGTAAATGGGGTAATACATATACAGAACTGAAATAGGCTCCCACCTGTAAATATCAATAATAGGCTATCCGCCTCGTAATATCAACAATAGGCTCCCCACCTCAAAATATCAGCAATAAGCTCCCCGCCTCAAAATATCAATAATAGGCGCCTCCCCGCCTCGAAATATAAAAGTAGGCTCTCCGCCTAAAGATAAATCATGGTGCACCAAGACTAACACATACTGCTGTTAGCATTCAATGTTCTAAAAAAGTGTTACCCCACAACATTTTAAAATCACAAGATCATAAACTCATAGTTAAAAATATCCTGTTGTAAAAAAAATAGTTAAAAATATCCCAATCATAAATATCCAACCAATTGTCCCTGAATCCATAACAAATCGATAATTCTCAAAATACTTCAACAAAATCCATGTATTTTAAATTTGGCAAACTATATGATCGTAGTATCATGTCCCTCTAGGAAAATAAAATGTTTCAAGTAAACGTAATGTAAAAGTTCAGTCAAATGAGTCGAAATAAGTCAACAGAAGTATTTAGGACTTGTTATAGTCCCCATTATTCACTCACCAATTTCCTAAGCTGTTGAGAGAAAAATTGAGGACTGATACCGCTAAGATGGATTCTCTGAATCTAGATTACGATGAAGTTAAATCAGTATTTTAGATAATATGGATAAAATAGAATCAATTTTTTATACTTTTTATTATTTAGACTCCCCTAAATTTTTGATAACTCAAATTTTAATGTCTAAAGATACCTTAAATATAACTTGGAGATACTAATCTTCAACAATAAGTAATACTATTTTCCTTTGATCCTAATAATTATCATTCATAAACTTTAATGCTTCTTACTAGTTACATAAATTAACTCTAGTATTTCTAACTCACTAACAATTTAGTGTCGATCTCTAACTTTAGAATATCAATAACTTGATATACTCTTTATCTAATTCTTATGCCTACAAGATATTAAGTAGTTCAACTACTCTACTTATATATAAATCCCAGCAAGATTTCTAATTTTACTTTCTACCAATGCTAACATAAATTTCTATAACCAAATAGATAAGATTTCTTTTACCTCAAAAAGGATGTACTTGTGTTGGTGATCTTCTTCTACTTTCAATCTCCTACGAACCCCCACTCCTAATCTTTCCTTCAAAACCTTATGTTGCTTGTTCAGATTTTATTGAAACAAGATCACAGAGCAGCGACTTCACTTTGATAGCAATTTCCCCCGTATCTACTCTTTCACTCCATATTTCTATCTCCCTCGCGTTTCCTTTTTCTTAAGCCACTCCACTTTCCTTTGTTCTAATCTATTTTGTAATGGGTTTTATTCAATTATTTGTTAAATAGTGTGAGAATGAAATCTTGAATATTATATGTTAAAGCGAGTGTCTCCTGACTTCTCGTTTTGTTCCGGAGTCAACCAGATGGTCCCATTAGCAAAACCAGGAGGTGCGCTTAGCAAGTCATATGGATCAGCCCGACCGATTCATCCCATATCCACCTCATGCGAGCCCAACATGCTTGGACGGTCAAGATCGACTCTACCCATCCAACGATCCACAAGAAAGCACGACTTCCTATAAATACAGGCAAACATTGCCCTAAAAAAGGTTCAATCTCTAATCTTTAGTACCTTCACTCATATATTCGATATACTGACTTGAGCGTCGGAGTGGCTTGCAGGTACCCCCCCCCCCCCCCCCGGCGCTCACTGACCTCCCGCCAGGACAGCAAGAGACCTACCAACAGCAGCCGACCAAAAAACTGCTCGGTACAGAACATTGGCGACCACAGTGGGAGGTTTCTATCTTTCACATCATCACTACTCGAACTTTTCTCTTGCTGCTCCATGGCTCCCAGAGGCAGACCCATGAGGGCGCCTGGCAGGGCGCCTATGTTGAAGCAGCCAGCGCCCATGAGGGCGCCTGGCAGGGCGCCTATGATGAAGCAGCCAGCGCCCATGAGGGCGCCTGGCAGGGCGCCTATGTTGAAGCAGCCAGCGCCTGTGACGAAGCAGCCAGTGCCCATGAGGGCGCCTGGAAGGACACCCATAGGAAGGGACCAGACCACCCTCATCACCGCCGTTATGGCTAATAGTGAAGTAAGAAGAATCCTGGTTGACCAAGGAAGCTCAGTAGACGTTATTGTTGAAGATTTACTGCGAGTGTTGAACATCTCCCCCGCCGACCTAACTCCATACTCAGTGGCGCACCATAGAGGGTGCCTAGCGCTTGGCACCCATGCGCCCAACACCAAGGCATCAACAACAAGAAGGACCCGGCACCTTACAAGGTGCCTGGCACCCGGCACCCAGGAGGGTGCTCTAGTCGGCAGTCCATAACTTCGTCCATGTTTATCCGATGTAGGCGTGTGAGCATGCGTTGGAAATCTAAGAAGAAGAGCTACAACTCTCATGTTAAGATCAAAATCCAATTCGGACGTCTCTGCACCCAGGAAAGGCGCGCAGGAGGAGAGCGCCAACATCAAGACGCAGCATCTTGGCACAAGGCGCCCAGGGGGGCGCCAAAATCAGGATACATGGCGCATGGCGCCCAGGAGGGCGCCAACATCAGGACGTTGCACTTTGGCTCAAGGCGCCCAGGAGGAGGGCGCCAACTTCTGGATGTGGCACCTTGTCACCCGACACGCAGGAAGGGGCTCCACTCTGTATTCCATAACTTCGTCCATACTTATCCGACGGAGGCGTGTAAGCATGCGTTGGAAAGCTAAAAAACTTAACTACAATTATTATGTAAAGAGAAAAATCCAATTCGGACGTCTCTGGCACCCCCACCGGAGACACCGCCAGGGATCACCATCGAGGAGGTCCCCCGACCAGCGCATGGCTCGAAATTTGGACTATGAAGACACATCCCCCCCGCAACTCAAGAAGGTTTTCCGAAGAAGGACCTTTCACTCGAAAGGGGGGGTGAATGCCAAACCCCAAGGGCCTTGGAGAAGCTGCCAGTCCTCAAGACGTATGATGGAACCAGATATCCAGACCGCCATCTGACACACTTCTCCCCGATAATGAGCCATAGAGGCGTCAGGGAGCCTGTTCACTGCAAAATCTTCCCCCTCACTCCCGAAAATTCTGCGTTAGAGTGGTTTCAAGAGCTAGGGCCTAACTCCATAGTCAGGAGTGGAACGAGGCAAGTGCGGCAAGCATATATGAAGAGGCCCGAGTCGGATGGCCACGAGGTCTCGGCCTAGGATAAGCGAAACCACTAGCAAAGCATGAGACCACGAGGTCTTGGGTAGCCGGCATCGAGAAAGGCACGGAAGTCAAGCAAATGACGAGACCGTGAGGTCACAGACACCAGAGATACCTACCTACAAGAATGACGTCTGGTCTACAGGCCATAACCTCATCTTTGTTTATCCGACGGAGGCGTGTAAGCATGTGTTGAAAAGCTAAGAAATTTAGCTACAATTATTATGTTAAGAGAAAAATCCAATTCGGACGTCTCCGGCACCCCCACCGGAGACACCACCAGGGATCACCATCGACGAGGTCCCCCGACCGGCGCATGGCTCGAAATTTGGACTATGAAGACACATCCCCCCGCAACTCAAGAAGGTTTTCCGAAGAAGGACCTTTCACTCGAAAGGGGGGTGAATGCCAAACCCCAAGGGCCTTGGAGAAGCTGACGGTACCATAACAAGGCCTGTGCAACCCAGCACCCAGCGCCCAGGAGGGCGTCAATTCAAGCGTCCCTGAAGGCTTCCAATGCATGGCAAACCAGCACCTGAGGCACCAAGAGGGCTCCAAACCCCTGCTCACAAGCTAGCATTCATCCTAGCGCAAGACGGCATCCAGGCGCCCAGGAGGGCGCCAAATTCTGCTTCGAAGGCGGCCAGCATGGCGCACAAGACAAATAACTAGCGCATGAACACATAAGAAAATTAAAGGATACATGAGCATGCGAGTGCACGAGTCCGTGAGAAAATGACATAGTGCACGAGCACGCGAGCAAATAGAGAGTGCACGAGCACGTGAGCAAATAACATAGTGCACGAGCACATGAGAAAATGAAATGGTGTACGAGCACCTAGAAAAGTAGAACGATGCATGAGCATCCGAGGAAATTAAATAGTGCATGAGCACGTAAGGTAGCACACGGAAGGACGCCTGGCAGGGCGCCAAGGCAGCCACAGGCGGCACCCAGGAAGGCGCCCAGCAGGGCGCCACCAGCAGAAGAAAGGGAACCTCCCCTGACTTGCACATGGTAGAAAACAATTGCTCCAACAGGATAATCGCTGTGATCAGCTGACAAACTTAGCAGGCCCGACAACGTCACGAGCCGAAAGGGCGACCTAACCTACAAGGGCATTCTAAATGACAACATCAAGTCAAGACCATTCCCTAGGATAATCTCGACTCTGGGGGAAACGGTGGAACCAGGTCAATATTCACCAGAGACACCGCTGGGGATCACCATCAAGGAGACCCCCCGATCGACGCAACTCAATACCAACGCAGGACGGCAGCAAGAAGGATGATTTGGCACAGCAAATGCAACACCCTCAGGACACTGGTCCCTAGCAATAACACTTATTCCCAAAAGAAACTTCCCCAAGATCAAAAAAGAGAAAGGGTCCAACTCCATAGGAAGAAGGGGGAAATGCTAGTTTAAGATCCTACCTACCATGCAGGGAGGGACTGCCTGGATCGCAGGGGCACGAGTCGATCTACTCGGTTCACGAAGCGGCTATCAAGAGACGTCGCAACCTCTGATGGGTGAGTTAAGTTCGGATCGATTCTGATAAACTCCTGTCAGAGTCCCTAGATGGGCGAAGCAGCATCGCAAATGTCGCAACCTCTAATGGGTGAGTTAAATTCGGATAGATTCTGATAAACTCCTGTTAGAGACCTAAGGCGCGAAGCGGCATATCGAAAAGGTCGCAACCTCTGGTGGGTGAGTTAAGTTTGGATAGATTCTGATAAACTCCTGTCAGAGTCCCTAGATGGGCGAAGCGGCATCGCAAATGTCGCAACCTCTAATGGGCGAGTTAAATTCGGATAGATTATGATAAACTCCTGTTAGAGACCTAAGGCGCGAAGAGGCATATCGAAAAGGTCGCAACCTCTGGTGGGTGAGTTAAGTTCGGATAAATTCTGATAAACTCCTGTCAGAGTCCCTAGATGGGCGAAGCGGCATCGCAAATGTCGCAACCTCTAATGGGTGAGTTAAATTCGAATAGATTTTGATAAACTCCTGTTAGAGACCTAAGGCGCGAAGCGGCATATCGAAAAGGTCACAACCTCTGATGGGTGAGTTAAGTTCGGATCGATTCTGATAAACTCCTGTCAGAGTCCCTAGATGGGCGAAGCGGCATCGCAAATGTCGTAACCTCTAGTGGGGAATTTAAATCGAATCGATTCTGATAAACTCCTGACAAAGATAACATTGCCACGAGGCAATAGAAGATGATACGTTCAGAAGCGTGAAAAATAAGCAAGACAAAGGAAACGTGGATATAACGTAAAATAAGCAAGGCGAAACTTATCCCGAACTAGACGCCCTTGTTCATCAAAGAAGCCCATGCTGTCGACGGCCTCCTCACTAGAGGGCATGAGGTAAAAATACTTGAACCTCCAATCATGCTGGTTATCTGAGTACACTTGAAAGAAATCATAGTTTGTCCGACATTTCAAATGCACAAACTCGTAACGAATGACGCCATCCGAAGTATCTCGACGACGCTGCACCTCGAAGACAACCATAAAAACCCTCAAACTGCATCTTCTTTGAAGAACTCTCATCACCAGCTCAAAACACTTCACAAAACACCACGAATTTGGGTGGAGCTGAGAGGGAGCCATCTGAAGGTGATTCATAACCTCCAGTTGAAAAGGTGTAAAGAATGGGGAAACCCGCACCTTGTAAACCACACTGTGAAACATCATGAATTTTCTACCGTCAGGGACTCTACACACCCTATCTTGGGGGTCAACCACCTCAACCCACCAGTCCCCTCCGAAGGCACGGTACCACCCCCCCTCTTCAAAGTCATCAGCCTGACTCTTAGCAAGGTGAGCGGTAGGGTGCATCCGAGTCGCCTTCTTCGTCCTTTCCATCTCCCAACCTACGGGACAGGGGGCAAACTAGCAGTCACGAGACAGACAGGAAAACTCACAGGACACCCCCTCCCCTGAGGTTGGGGACTCCGGCAAAACAAGCCTGACAAAAACCTCATGATCAAATCAAAGGAGGCTCGACTCTAGAACGGCTTCCGGATATAAAAAACAAACATGGCCAATCACTTTGTCGTAGGCAGCATAGAAGAATCTCCACCACCTCATGCTCAAAAAGCAGATCATCATTAGAAGAGGTAACGACGAAGCCAGGGAAGTCGGCTTCCTCCGAAGGCACGATATCACTCAGCATCTCTCAACCTGCAGGACAGGGGGCAGAACAAGCGGTTACGAGACAGACAGGAAAACTTGCAGACAACCCCCTCCCCTGAGGTTGGGGACTTAAACAAACACCCCCTCCCCTGAGGTGGGGGACGTCAACAAAACTTGCAGACAACCCCCTCCCCTGAGGTTGGGGACTTCAACAAAACAAGACGTGCTCAAACACAAAAAAGATAGAAATATAAGCTGAAGGACAACCCAAATCACCTTGGTAGTAATTAAGAGACAAGATGAGCAGCAAAAAATAAAGCAAAGTGCCAATCACACGTCTACACAAGTCGGCACCCAATAGGGCGCCTGGCAAGGAAGGCGCCTGCAAGGAAGCAACCAGCGCCCATGAGGGCGCCTGGCAGGAGCAAGCAGCGCCCAGCAGAGGGGCGCCTGGCAAGGGGGCAGTCTGATAGCAAATCCTTCGCAACGGAGTAGTCAGCACTATACAGTAAGGCACCCACGGGAGCACCAAACCTTGTCTTGCAAAATCTGCTCCACGAAAAGACACCCAGCGCACGCACACAGGGAACAACACCAAGGGCACCCAGGAGGGTACCAACTCTTAGGAACAAACAAGCGTCTAGCAAGGCGCCCAGGAGGGCGCCAACAACAGAACTTAGCACTGTGGCTCAAGGCACCCAGGGAGGCGCCAACACCAGGAGACGAGTCACGGTCACGACAAAGAGATATTGCACAATTCAACGAGCCAAAAGAAAGGTGAATAGAGATAAAATCATGTATGGCATAGAAGTCATCATCGAAACAGCAAAATCCTATAAGGCAAAATCCAGCCATCCAGCAAATAAAAGAAAAAGTACAGGTGAAAAGCAAATCAACCAAAGAGAAATGGTCAGGGGGCAAGGACATCGAAGTCAACACTATTGGGATGATATCTGACAGTCCCCCCGCCTAGAACCCAGGAGGGCACCTGGCAGGAGGGCGTCTAGCAAGAGCACTTTGACACAAGGCGCCAACATCGGAATGACTTAGCACTCCGGCAAGAGGCTAAGAAAAGAAACTAAGTGTCACCACAATTACCAAGTGATAGAGAAGCAGCAAGGTCGGGCGAACAATCGGGAAAAAGACAAGTCCCCTTGATGGCAAGCTGAACCTGAAAATATCAAATCAAAAAGCAAGTCAAAGTAAGCAGTAGAACAACAACAAACAAGGAGATACAAAAATCTAAAGTTGAAACCAACACCCAAGAGGGCGCCTGGAAGGGCGCCAAAACCAGGCAACACAAGGCGCCCATGAGGGCGCCAGATCACCAACCACAAGGCGCCCATGAAGGCGCCACTCTTTGTTTCACCAAACATCAACCACAAGGCGCCCGTGAGGGCACCACTCCCCGATGTGCAAAACACCAAGTACAAGGTGCCCATGAGGGCGCCAATCTCTCTCATACAAAGTATCGAACACAACGCGCCCATGAGGGCACCACTCCCCGATGTGCAAAACACCAAGTGTAAGGTGCCAATGAGGGCGCCAACCTCTCTTGTGCGAATCATCGAGCACAAGGCGCCCATGAGGGCGCCACTCCCCTACTTTTGCGAAACACCAAGTGTAAGGTGCCCATGAGGGCGCCAACCTCTCATGTGCGAATCATCGAGCACAAGGCGCCCATGAGGGCGCCACTCCCCTACTTTTGTGAAACACCAAGTGTAAGGTGCCTATGAGGGCGCCAATCCCTCTCATACAAAACATCGAGCACAAAGCGCCCATGAGGGCACCTCTCCCCGATGTGCAAATCACCAAGTGCAATGCGCCCATGAGGGCGCCAATCCCTCTCATGCAAACCATTGAGCACAATGCGCCCTTGAGGGCGCCACCCTCCATTTTGCAACTCGCCCATCACAAGGCGCCCTTGAGGGCGCCACCCTCCATTCGGCAAATCGCCCATCACAAGGCACCCAAGAGGGCGCCACCCTCCATCTCACCAAACGGTGCCCGAGGCGCCCACGAGGGCACCAGCATCAGGATGTCTTAGCACCTTGGCCCAAGGCGCCCAAGAGGGCACCAACATCAGGGGGCATGGCACAGGGCGCCCACGAGGACGCCAATCTCAGAGCATCCTGGCACAAGGCGCCCAAGAGGGCGCCAACCTCAGAGCACTTGGCACAAGACGACGCCAACATCAGGATACGTCACCCTAGCTTGGTGCCGGGCACAAGGGTTACACCGAAGGAGGTGTGAGTCACGGTCGCAACAAAGCGATCTCATACGACCCGACAAGACAGACAAAGCAACACTTAGAAAAATTTCTCCTTTTTTACTCTAGAGAGTGAAAATGACAGAACACGGTTGTTACAAAGGCAGTGTCCCGCGTAACCTCACAGATCCGGCAAACCGACGAAAATCCTTCAAGTCAAGACCATCCTTCGGAATAATCTCGGCTTGGGGGGGCAGCTGTTCTGGAGTCAACCAGAGGGTCCCATTAGCAAAACCAGAAGGTGCGCTTAGCAAGCCATATGGATCAGCCCGACCGATTCAGTCCATATCCACCTCATGCGAGCCCAACATGCTTGGACGGTCAAGATCGATTCTACCCATCCAACGATCCACGAGAGGGCACGATTTCCTATAAATACAGGCAAATTTTGCCCTAAAAAAGGTTCAATCTCTAATCCTTAGTACCTTCACTCATATATTCGATATACTGACTTGAGCGTCGGAGTGGCTTGCAGGTACCCCCCGGGCGCTCACTGACCTCCCGCCAGGACAGCAAGAGACCTACCAACAGCAGCCGACCAAAAAGCTGCTCGGTACAGAACACGTTTCATCCATAGTTTTGTTTTATAAATTTTTTTTTATTTCTTTTAAGTTTTAACATAATGATATATTGAATATATATATATATATATAAACTACCTAATTATTTCTACATTTCCACTCTAAATAAAATAGATAACCTTTCTATAATTAATATGGATAACTTTATTTTCCTAGAAATTTTTGCTACACATTCTTTTCAAGAGTTAAGAGACTATTTAAGTCCTATGTTCTTTGATAATTATTTGCTTGAGTCTAAGCCTATACCTGAAAATTTGAGGGTGTTACACTTATGCACTATGTCAGATATTACTTTGGTTTCATGAGGATGCTAATAAATTTTATATATATGAACTTAAAAAAATAACTCTACTTTTCAATTAGCCATGCTGGAATTACATTTTTTACAACTCAACTTACATAGATGCCATGAGAGACCGAATAATTTGGTAATATATTTCTTTATACATGCTAGAATTACATTTTATACAAGTCAGTATTTGGATTTTAAAATAATTTGTGTTTACCTTTTGGATTGACATACTGTTGGACATATTGTAGAAGCTTTGCTGAATGGTAGCGGAAGTAGTTTTTCATCAAGGAGCAATCCCTTGCGAGAGGAGATATTGATCAGGTCAAATACTCAAACAACAAGGAAGTAAATTTTGGATAAACATTTAGGATAATTGTTTCAGCAAAAAGTTGAAAGTGAAAAAAAATATTATGGTAGGCTACAAAAACATGTTTCTCGAATGAACATTTAGCATAACTGTTTCAGCAAAAAGTCTGTCTTTGATTACAACTTTTATTGTTTAATACCCTCCTTCACTTCCCTACCCCTTCGTATTATTAAACATGTCTCTGTAATGAAACTTGGACTAAGCTGAGTTACCACATGTATGATTGAGTATCATTGTTGCTACTTTTCAATAATTAAATAGTTATCTACTAAATTCTATGCTTTGCTTCAGGTGTTACTATGGGGTTTGATCTCCTCATCTGCTTACATATTGTATGCTTGATACATGATTATGTGTCTCATCCTTGGCTCGGTCCACGTCCTCACAAGAAACTAGCTTTGCAACCTTGGCCCAACACGTTTGTCCTATGCATAATTGATGTAGGACTCCAATAGACCAAAAGAGTTTAAAGAGTAGCTTCTAAATTTATAAATGTTAATTCTAATTTACTATCCTTGTACTCCTTAACCATTTGGTCAAAGGTTCGATCTTTTGTCAGTGCGTATGAAAAAATACTAGATGGGAGAGGCCAACCCCTTAAGTGGATCTCAGTACCTTGGAGAATTAGTCTCTGTAACTGCTCGCAGGGGATACCGTGGTTTATCCACACAACATATATACAAATATTAATTTTTTTGACAATACAAAAAAATAAATAGATATTAATTGGATTATATATAATACGGCTTGAAAATCGAAAGGTTTAAATATATGTTTAGTCCCTGCAAAAATATATGTTTAATCCAGTTTAGTCCCTGTAAAAATAAAACTTTGTGTTTAGTCCTTGCAAATATAAGTTTGATCCAGTTTAGTCCTTGTAAAAATAAAACTTTGTTTTTCGTCCCTGCAAATATACGTTTTATCCAGGTTGGTCCCTGTAATTTGTAAAATGTTTTATTTTAGTCCCGCCAATATGAGCAGAAAAATGACTAAAATCAAATATTTTACACATTACAGAGACCAAACTGGATAAAACGTATATTTTCAAGGACGAAAAACAAAGTTTTACTTTTACAGAGACTAAATTGGGTCAAACTTATATTTGCAATGACTAAAAACAAAATATTATTTTTACAGAGACTAAACTGGATTAAACGTATATTTGCAGGGACAAAACATATATTTAAGCCAAAACAAAACTATCAATACACAATGTTAAAAACGTTAAAATATTTATATATGTATATATATTTATATTATATTATGTATTTATATATAATACACATGTTTAAAGATAAAATTTTAATTACAAAATAGAATAAAATAAAAGTGATGTATATCTGTGCAGCGCACGGGTCATACATACTAGTCTATAATCAAACAACCCACAATCAAAAATCCAAAATTACCCCTTCCTCAAATTTTGCACATCATCAATGTTTAGGATAAATTAATAAAAGACTCACAAAAAGACAAAAAAATCATTTATTTTTCAATATTTCTCACTTTTTCACTCTCTCACGCTTTCCAAACATTTCTCATTTTTCCTCTCCCTCTCTCTCTCAACCTTTCTTTTATTTATCTTCTTTTACTATCAATTTTTCTCTTTACTATAATTTTGAAAATTTTAGTGTCTACTATAACTATAATCAAATAAATTATTGGTGAAATAATAAACTATTCATTTGTAATAAATTGAATTTTAAATTTCCCACCATCCTTCTAAATTTGAATATTAAATTTCCCACGTTTCGCATCCACTTTTACTTTTATCTCTATCTCTTCTCTCACACACTTACACTTTAAATTATTTCATTTGTAAAAAAATTTAAGAGTGATGACCTATTTTTTTTGTTGAAAATTTTAATCTCAATTTATTTCTTAAAAAATGACAATAATTTTTTTCGTCTCTCAAAAAGAAAAGACTTAATATCTATTTGAACTACTGATAAATATTTGTTATTGAAACAAAAGAAGTACGAGATAAATATTTGTCACTTAAAAATATAAAAAATAGACAATAATTGTTATTGATACATAAAAAAATATGTGGTAAATATTTTTCATTGATAATTATAACTTTTTCTTCAAATTATAAGTGTGGCACGTTTTTTATGATATTCATGGACGGGATTAAAGTCTTTCATTGATACATAAAAAACACAGAATAAATATTTGTCACTCATAAATAAAAACTCCAAGTTAATATTTGTCACTAATGCAAAAAACACGTGACAAATATTTATCACTAATAATCAAAATTCACTATATAAATTATAAATGGGACTAAAATGGGCCAAATAATCTTTTACGGGAAATAATATAATGGTTTTTATTGAGTTTGTCGATATAGTCTCACAGTCTTCGACGGAAAAATATGTAACAGAGGGCTCCTTTTCTCAATCTAATATTCTATCACAGTATACTCTATTATCTACTATAAATTACTATAATATACTGTTTTACTGTCTATCTACTATTTTTTGGTTAAAAAAGGATAAAAAAATTGAAAGGTATTTTGCTATAAAAATTTATGAATCAAAATTTATTTGGTTACAAAAGGTGTTTTGCTATAAAAATCAATTTTTTGGTTACAAAAAGATAAAAAAAATTATGAATTTTTTTTTTGACATGGACAAAATTTATGAATCGATAATATTAGAATTTTGGTTTGAGACTATTTTGTGAAAATAGAACGACATTACATCTTAACTTTTTGTCACATCGCCACTTTTGTGAACAATAATGTCTTTTTTTTTTGTTCCAAAGGAGAAAAACGCAAAACTAAGGCCTAACAAAGGAACATCTTTGAGCATCAGCTTAAAGTAGATGCATCATAGCCATGGGAGGAGCATCCAGAATCACGTGAGGAGGCGGGTTTGTGGATTTTGAATCTTTACCTTTTTCATTATGTGTTTCTCTTACTCTTTTTGTTCAATTTGAATGTTATTCTCTTACTATTATTCCAAAAAAGTGGTGTCTTCCTCTCTAATTTAACCTTTTAGAGTACGTGTCTTCTATAGCATTTTTTATCTAATGTTATCTTGAATATTTTTTTATCTTGGTTTATTCTAGATTTACACAGCAAGAACTTCTTGCTTGGCAACCAATTCTAACACATGGATGGGTATGAATAACTTCCAACATAAATTGGTTTAGTCTTACAACAAAATCATACATACTATGCAACATGCCAACAATATTTGTCTAACCTTTGAGTTGTTTTCTTACTCTAATTAAGTTATTTTATTCTTTTGTTCTCCAGGTCATTTTAAACTTTCCGGTAATAGGTGTGGTTAGGGGTGTGCAAACACGCCGTAAACTTAAACCTTACTAAAATCGTACTAGTACCGTTAAGAAAAGCCCTCACCACTTTAAAAAAAATTCAGCCCATTCCATTTAATAAAATATCTGAAACATCGGTTCAGTACCATTACAGTATGTGGTGTTCCACATTCCACCACATCTTTATATTTAAAAATCTTGAGGTAGTCTCCACGTGGGTCATCCCTATCTTTTTGGCTCCAGATCTCCCTCCTTCCCTCCCTTTGTTTGTTTCCCTTCCCAAAACTCTTCCCACTTCCCTATTTTTCCCTTTTTCATCCCTCTTTTTTCCTTTCATAATTTTATATTTTCGGAGTACTTGTCCAGTAAAAAATTTAATCTTTCAAATAAGCGATGTTTGTTCCTCCAAAATCAGATTAGTGATAACGAAAATTAATTTTGTAACAAATTACGTAAAGTGTCACGCTAACAGTGTGTTTTGGGGTACTTTAGAGTCCGAAAAAATTATTTGTTTAAATATGAGAAGTTTGTTCATCGATAACCAATTTAAAAAAAAAATTAATTTTGTAACAAAATAAATAGTGTGTTTTGGGGTGCCTTATGATTCAAAAAAAATAGATGTTCAAACACACGAAGTTCATTTCTCAATAGCTGGTTTGGTCAAACCAAAAATTAATTTCGTGCCAAAATTTATAAAATGTGACGCTAAGCATTGTGTTTTGGGGCGTCTTAGGATTGAGAAAAAAATTATATTGTACAAATACACGGAGTTCGTTTCTCAATAATTGGTTTGGTCAAACCAAAAAATAATTGTCCCAAAATACATGAAGTACGATGCATGTTTTGGCTTACTTTAGCGTTCGGGAAATTTTTTAATTGTCCAGATATGTAAAGTTTGTTCCTTGATATCCGATTTGGTGAAAAATAATAGTTTTATGGAAAAATATGAAAAGTGTGATGCTAAGTAGTGTGTTTTGGGGTACTTTAACGTTTAGAAAAAAATTTAACTTTTCAAATACTCAAAGTTCTTTCGACTTTTTCTTCTTATTATCTATCGATGTTTAATTTCAATGTCTTTGTTATATAATAGTGATATTTTTAACTATAGTTTACATTGTTAGATACTTCTAGCTAGAATACACTTGAGGTGCTAGCTCAGTGGTAAAAGCTTAGCCTTGTATCGTCAAGGTGCTGAGTTCAAATCCCTTCGAGGACCATTGTAAAATGGTCATTAGTGCCACTTGATTAATAAAATTTTCACCTTCCCCAATTTACTTCTAGCTAGAAGATGTAGTTACTTTTTTCTACACTTAAACAATGCTACAATATTTATGTCAGACTGCTGGAGCTTTTCTTACTACAAGGTTCAACACTTTTTGAGATCGCATATCTCTCTCAAGGTCTCTTCAAAATCCATGTTACTTTAGAAGATATTTCTGATCGCTGCCGCCGTTGTGTGGTGCGTAACCAACCACTACCCTAATCATCTAATCTTCATCAACTTAGATAATTAGGTGAAGGATGATGTTGAAGTTATGATTTGCTATCTTTGGATTATGCATCTCATGTTTTTTAATTTTCTACTTAAAATTATGACTATAGATTATGTGTATGGAACAATTTGTATAGATTATGTTTGTACACTTTAATTTAGCTCTTAAGCTCGCAATTGTCTTTTTTTATTTATATTTAAACTAGGCTTTTTCATATTGCAATTTAGCCAATAAATTTTCCTACTTTCACAATTATGTATTTACTAAAGCTTTTACCCCGCGCAATGCACGGGTCAAGGTGCTAGTAAAAGAGAAATCCCTTCTCTCTCCCATTCACTATCATCAAACTCTGCACCGTCGCTCTACAGGAACGAATCATATCATCATATGCTTTTGCTCTACATGTCACGAAAAAATCAAAACTCACTGCAACTATCGCTGAAACATGTACCACCTACAGCCGTTGCTCCTCCCACCGTCGCTCCTCACGCCGCCGACAGATCCCACGGTTCTCCTTTCATCATTCCCAATCTCTCTCTCCTAGTGATTATCATTCTCTCCCTCGTTCCTTTGCTTCCCCTTCTCCCAAATCTGTCTCCATCTTCCCTCCTTTCTCTCTCTCTCTCTCTCACCTCCTCCTCTCCCAAATCTGTTTATTTTTGGCTTAAATATGTTTTAGGCCCCTGCAAAATACAGCGTATTTTGGTTTAAGCCCCTGCACATTTTTTTAATAAAAAGTCATTGCAGAATACAATGTTTTGATATTAGCCCTTCTGTTAGAGTTCTGTTAGATTGGCGTTAAAAAAAGCCAATGTATCTACCACATGGGTTTCAAATGTTGACTGTACAATTAAAAATAAAAGATTAAAATATTAAAAGAAAAAAGGCATAAAAGAGTAAAGGGGACAGTCTCTTTTTCTTCCACACGGCGAAATCACACTACGCAACGTGATGTACAGCATGCCAGTAGCTTTCCGACTTCAACCACTAATCAAAACACGCTACACAGTACCACATTTAGGAATCATTTCTCCTCTCTCCACGCTCACAATTAAGATCCACTATCATCTCCCACCAGACACTAACCTCCCTCATTCTTTTCCTCATTCCGATGACTGTTTCCTCCTTCACTGCGTCCTTCACAATTAAGATCCGAAAAGGAAACAAGTCTTCATCGATACTGGAATCAAAATCATCCTGGCTCATCTATTTTAACAGAATTAAAACCCCTCTTCTTCAAACCCTACAATCCCATCTTTTTTCCAAATCAAAACCCCTCTTCTTCAAACCCTACAATCTCATCCCTTTTTCCAAATTCAATAGAAGATAAAGGTGAAGGAGAATATTAATGTTGATGATGGTGAGGCGTCCTCCTTCTCGTTAACACATGATTTTAAACTTCCAATCCCCAATTCTTTAGTTGTTCATCACATTTTTGACCTCCAATCCTCCTCTCCTTCTTCTTTCTATCTTTCGCACTCTTCCCTCTATGATTTTTCTTCTCTCTTAAATTAACGTGTGGGTGTCAGATATGAGGTTCAACTATTGGATTTTTTCTGGAGATGAAAAAAACTAGTTTGAGCAGGGGGAAGAAGAAACGATGGAGAAAGGCGATATGAGGAAGAACATGATGTAGGCTGCTAACTCAACATAAAAAAATAACAACTCAGCATTTGAAATCCATGTGGTAGACACGTTGACTCTTTTTTTAACGTCTGTCTAACAGAACTCTAACAGAAGTGCTAATATCAAAACATTGTATTTTAGATGTCTCGAAATTGTATTATCTTTAAGAACGAGGAGGTTAATAAGGACTCTATAGTAATTCGCATCAAGAGTTTAACGTGGAGTTGGTTTATTTATAGATTGAGTTGTAATTCAAATTTGTCCATTACGACTTGGTGGTTAAACCCACTAGAGTGCCTAAACAATATGTAATCTCTTATTGTTGTTTGGGTTCGAGCACCCCTAGTGCTTCGTTAATGAAATTTTTGCTTATCTCAAAAAAATTGTATTTTGCAAGGACTTTTTACTAAAAAAAATTTGCAGAGGCTTAAACCAAAACACGCTATATTTGCAGGGGCCTAAAACATATTTAAGCATTTATTTCTATTTGCAATTTGCAATACTTCATTCTCTTCTCACCCGTCCCTATGTAATTTCACCCCCACCAACCCACTATTTTGTAGTATTACTTTATTTTCTGATTAAAAGGGAAATTAATATTTTGCATTTATTTGAACACACCGATGATGTTTCGGGTAAAAGTTATCAAGCTGATAATAGACAGATACACGGGCTTTCGTTTTTATTCTTAATTAACCTACTAAATGTGCAGCAGATTACTTCATAAAAGTTGCAGCTTAAATTATCATATCATGTTGATATCAAAAAACGAAAAATTAAGTTCGGCCAAAGCAATTGAGAGAACTTCATTTTCAATAACATCAGTGAGAAATAAAGAATTATACAGAGATCCATTTCCTGATGCAAGTTTTGCCTGTCCTATCATCCTCTCTCTCTCTCTCTCTCTCTCTCTCTCTCTCTCTCTCTCTCTCTCTCTCTCTCTCTCTCTCTCTCTCTCTCTCTCTCTCTCTATATATATATATATATATATATATATATATATATATATCACTGCCATGTCTTTATAAGAAGGTGGAACCCATCCATGGTCGTTAAATATAAAAAATTATAGGAATTTTAAACATGTTAACTTCAATTTTTATGAGATCTAACATTACCTCCTAAGATTTGGATATTGAAATATGGCAAATCAAAGTATTTCTCACAAAACTCAAGAACACATGTTATTGAAAATCAAAAGAAAAGATGAACAAAGACTTAACACAAAAGGATAAACACTTACTTGAGGAAAGAAAATGCAAACATGGAAGAGATAGAAATGGAAGTGGAGAAGGAAGTCCACCACTTCTTCATTGGAAAGATGATAAGGACAACACTATCTTTGAGATTTCCTAGCCTCAAGGTTGTGTGCTCAAGGTTCTCATCTCAAGAAACCTTGGAGAATCATGATGAACCTTCACCTACACTAGCAATGGAAACTTGCCTTCACCCTCTCTTGGTATTATGGCACTCACTCTTGCTCAAGTGTATCAAATGAATTTCATTCATCAAGTTCTAACTATTACATGGAAAGGAAAAGAATATATAGGTTGGACTCTTGGATCCTAAGCCGAACACTCTCAAGTCCACTAACGAACAAATAAGGCCCACGACCTAAACTAAATGGCCAACAAGGCTCAAAAACAAATGTTCATTACAATTTGAAATTAAATCATAAATTTATTGAAAAGCAAATACAAATAAATAGGGAACACTAGAGTTTGGATATTCTAGCAATTCCCTAAGATATTCTTAGTCACATTTAGTGTGTCCTTGTCAATTATCAAGGTGGACACACTAAAGTATATTCCCTTTAAATGTTGAATCTCTTTTTGGTCTTTTGAATCTTTATCTTTGTGACCTTCATCCAAGCTCCATGATTAGGCTAGGCATGTATGTGGGCTCACATCATACTCCCCCTCTTAAACTTCACTTGTCCTCAAGTGAAGTCCCCATCTTGGAAACCTACATCAAAGATGGACAAAAATAACTTATTTTGAAAATAAAAGACAACTAAACTAATGCAAGAATTGCTTAGGCTCCACCGGGATCAAAAGGGAATTGGGTTACTTCAAATATTAGCCTAATCATGCAGATTATAAGCACTAGTTTCAACACAATCCAAAGCATGCACTACAAAAAACTTGCTCATTAGCGACGGATTTTTCCCTCGCTAAATACCCAAAATCCGTCGCTAATGCCTGTTAGCGAGGGAATTAGCGAGGGACTCGTTCCCTCGCTAAATTGCTCCTCGCTAATAGGTTTAGCGAGGAAGTTTGAATCCCTCGCTAAACTTGCTCATTAGTGACGGAAATATACTTCGCTAATTCCCTCTCTAATTAGCGAGGGAATTTGAATCCCTCGCTAATAAAGGCAGCCACGTGGTTAAATTCTGACAGCTACGCGTCCAATTTCCCTCGCTAATAAAGACATCCACGTGGTTAAATTCTGACAGCCACGCGTCCAATTTCCCTCGCTAATTCCCTCGCTAAATTCCCTCGCTAATTTCCAACTGATTGATTTTTTTGATAAACCTGCTTTTATACCTGTTTGTTTTATTAATAAATAATAAAATCTAAAATATCTAACACAGTTTAAAATAAAAATTTCGAGAATAAAATTCTTCAATAACATAAAATTCGAATCAACATAACTTAATCTGAAATGTTATAACAAAATCATGAAATGTCAAACTGATACAACAAATCCTAAAAGCTGTCGCCATCAGACTCCTCGGCTTGCTCCTCATCTTGCTCCCCATCTTGCTCCTCATCTTCCTCATCTTGCTGCATATTCTTAAAATACCTAAACATCAGCTATTGCCTACGGGTCACCTTCGCAAAGTCTTCCTGCATCTTTTTCATAGCCTCGGAAGAGGTCCTAACCTCCTGTCGAGTATCGTGCAGCTCCTCTCGAGTAGACTGCAGCTCCTGCTCCAGCGGCCTAATATGCTCTGTCTCCGCAGGAGTAGAAGCTGGTCGATTGTGTCTCCTGCTGCTCCCAGCCCCAGATTGGCCCATACATGGAACCAAGGACCCCGTACCATACAGGCGACCCTTAGACCAATCTACTGTCTTCTCCCAATTTTTGTTTGCCTGATCTATCATCTCAGGAGTAAGTTGGCCAAGTGATTGAGGGTCCCAGCTCCCCTGAGTCAGCTGAGTCATGATCTCATTCATTTGCTCATGTTTTGAATAACCACAAAGTCCGTTTTGAATAACCACAAAGTAGCGCTCCATTTTAACAAAGCAACATTATATAATACAAATCAAGTTGTATATTTACCTGAGTCATCCTGGAGCGCTCATCAACATACTCGCCAGTGCCTTTCCTCACATGGGTGGCTCTATGCAGCTCAGGAGCAGTGATAGGGCGTCCTGCCTTCTTACTCTGTAAAATGAAACACATTTTCAAAAATTGCTAACTAATTAACTAATGTAAAAAAACACACATATTTTTAAAATAATTTACCAATCTAAAAGCATGCTGAACCTGGTTGATGGACCTGCCGTAGTGAAGCGAGCCACCCTTTTCTGAGTTTCTATTATTCTTAGCTTTTGCAGCATTTCTCTTGAAAGTCTCTGTAGCCCAATGGTCCTTGAAGGCATTCCAAATTTCATCACTCATGTAGTCAGGCTTCTTATCTTTACACTGCAACTTATAAAGTAAATCTGATATTTGAGCGCCCATCCTTTTAAAAAAAAGTCTCTGCACATTGTCATCATCTTCTATGTCCCATGTCACTTTGATCTGTAATAAGTAAAATGAAAATATGTATTAGTAATTATATTAAATGTTATTAAACATAAAATTTAAACTAACAATATAACTAATGACAAAATAATTGACACTTACCCTAAAGAAGTCCAGCAGATCCTTCCTGTCATTTTCATCAACTTTACTCCACTTTTTATGGAACTTTTGAAAATACCTTTTGTGGATGACATGAGTGATGCTTGATGAAGCTGCCTTTGCAGGAAGAAGTCTGCATAATGAAAGATATATCAAACAATCAAATAAATATATATAAGCCGTTGCATAATTAAGTTTAAAAAAACAAACAATATAATACTTACGCGTCACCACAGCTATAAATGACTTTGAGTCTAACACCATTAATAACAACCACCTCCACTCTCTCGTCATCAGTCGATGAATCAGAATCAATATTACCACCACCAATATCGTGCTCAATATCATCCCGGGGCTCTAGTGTAGGCATAGATGATGGGCCCATATGTCTAGATGATGAGCCTATATGCCCAGCTGATGTGCCCATATACCCAGCTGGCGTGCCCATATACCCAGCTGGTGTGCCTATATAATGCCCATGTGATGGTAAATGATACCATTCGGAGCCAGATGAAGGTTGTGGTGGTGATGATGACAGTCGTAGGAGAGAGAGGACATAAATTTGTGGTGGTGGTGGTGGTGGTGGGTTAGGGTTCGTAGGTGAGAGAGAGAGAGAGAGAGAGAGTAGAGGAAGAGGTCGTAGGTGATGGTGGTTGTGTGGTGGTGGGTTAGGGTTCGTAGGTGAGAGAGAGAGAGAGAGAGACAGTAGAGGAAGAGGAGAGAAGGTCGTAGGTGATGGTGGTTGTGATGGTGGTGGTGGTGGTTGTGTGGTGGTGGTTGTGTGGTTAGGTTCGTAGGAAGAGGATAGAAGAGTGAGTGGAGAAAGAATGAGTGTTCTGTCTGAGTTTCTGATTTGGGAAAAAAATTAACGTTAGCGACGGATTTGTCTGTCGCTAAATGTTAGCACAATTTCCCAAAATTTGAACGGTCAAAATTCGTTTGTGAGGGACTCTATTTCCGTCGCTAATTTTTCCCGCCCAATCCCTTAGCGACGGACTGACCATCGCTATTGCTTAAATTCCGTCGCTAATTCTCAAAAAATACGACAGACCCTATTCCCTCGCAATTTCCGTCGCTAATGCCAGTTTTTGCGAGGGAACTTTAGTGCTTCGCTAATTTCCGTTGCTAATAACTCTTTTTTTTTGTAGTGATGGTAAACTTTCAAGCAAAAGAAAAAGACCTAGAGAAAGGAATGGAGAAAAGAGGGAAAATATTATACCTTTGCAACTTAAAAACATTGAGCACATTCTCCATTACCATGGCCTTACCACTTAATGACTTACACTTACCTTTGAAAGTACCATCAATATTAGAGTTGTCTACCACAACTACACTTGTGATGCTCTTTTCCTTATGTACCACACAATTCTCATGTATAGATGCAATATGGTGTTCTTGGCCATCATCAAGTTTTTCACCTTTTAAATTGGTATGCACTTCCAATGCTTGTGAAACATCATTCTTTGCAAGTGCCTCAAGTGTAACATCATTTTAACTCACCTTTAAAAAGGAATCAACAAAACTAGAAAGAAAGTTAGCATTAGTAGCCAAGCAAACAAAATCATTAGAAGATGGGAGTTTGGATGACACTTCCAACAATGGTTCAAGTTCCTCCCTACTTCCAATTTTTGGAACCTCCTTAGAAGTTTCCACAATTAGAGGCTCTCGGCCGACCCTAGTTGCTACATCCTCCTCATTGATTTTAACATTCATTTCCTTTGCTTCTTCCTCTATTTTCTTCTTCAAAGCAATTTGGTCCTTAAACATTTCATGAAGGCTAAGAGAAGTAAGATGAATTTCCAAATTATTATGCCTAAAAGAGTACTTGTTAGCATATCCATCATAGAGTACTTTTTTATCATGTTTCCATGGCCTACCTAGAATTAGGTGGGAGGTCTCTATAGGTAGAACATCACATAAGACTATGTCTTTGTAACTATGAGTGGAAAAGCTAACAAACACTTTTTTATTCACAAGAATTTCTTCTTTATCTTTATGCAACTTGAGCATATAAGGTGTTGGATGGTCAAAGGTGTGAATGTTGAATTTTGTAACTAAACGAGTGTTAGCCATATTAGCACAACTCTCACCAACCACTTGCAAACAACATACACTATTTTGAACACGACATCTTGCATGGGATAAAGAAGAAGTAATAGCAATAGGAATAGAAGTAGGGATTTTCTCCTTACCATGTGGCACCATGGCCGAGGCTTTATCATTTTCAAAGTTAGATTGAAAAGCTTCCTCCATGTTTGTGTTGGTGTACCTCCTTCTATGTCTCCTTTCATCCTTCTCAACAACAAATCTTTTATAACCCATTTCCCCCTCATCATACATATCTCTTCTATACCTCCTGTCGTGACCGGGATTCCGATGTAGACGGCCCAAAAATCGATATTTCAGGGAGTCGCCACCCAATTTATTAAATAGGGAAAATTGAGAAAACCCTACCTTAAAATTAATGGTCTGCGTAAACTAGGTTGGATTCGAGAGTCGGTTATGCATAGGGAAGGATGAAAACTTAATTCCACTACACCCCTAGTACATCCGTCCTAAGACAGTTACCCTAAATCTGATTGTGCAAATATAAATTACGAATTTATTTCTTTTACCCAAAAATAAAATAGTAGAGAATAATAAGGGCTAATTTAGAAAAGTTTAATTTTGACTTGACGGGGAAGCCCCGCTCCTACGTATCCTTCGGTGCAATGAGGAACTCAAAAGTCACGTAGTTCTTCCTGAAAAATTTTGTTGGTTAATGTTTTTTAATATAGGGGTTTTAGGATTATTGAACTGTACATCTCATCCGTCCTAGAACGCTGACTAACCCGTCTGTACAGTCGGCTTAGTCCCCTATTTTCGGAAAATAGAGTTTTGGAGTTTTGGAAAATGATTTTATGTGTGTTGGTTTGATTTTATTTGAATAGGGATTTTAGGACTCTTGAACCGTACGGTTCATTTATCCTAGAATGCTGACTAACCCGTCTGTACAGTCGGCTTAGTCCCCTATTTTCGAAAAATGGAGTTTTTGATTTGTGGAAAGAAATATGTTTGTGTTTATTTTGATTTAGAAATTGTTTGTTTTAAATAGGGATTTTAGGACATGATCCGTAACGGTTCATTAGTAACCTAAAAAGCTGTCTAACCCGATTGTACAGTCGATTTAGTCCCCTATTTATATTTTTTTGAAAATGAAATATTTATCTATTTATTTTTATAGGTTTTTTGTAAAAGGAAATAATGAAAACGAAAACAGAGGGTGCAATAGTAAAATGGGGTGCAGTTTGCAAAAAGGGAGTTGTATTATTGTTTGCTTGAATGCAAAAGTATTAAGCTCCTTTGTGTCCTAGAGGGGTCCCTTTGGGAATAGATCTAAGGCTTTTTCTATCAAGTGAACCTCTCAAAGGTAGCTCTATAGAGTCCTAAATAAGGTTCCTAGAGCCAACGACCCCAATTAAGAACACTGATCAACAACAATAGGCAAGCTATTAGGAGTGCCAACATTCTCAAGAGGGACCAAACTCTAGGTGAGACTTTCGTGACCACCCAACAGGACGCACATCCAGTAGGCCATCACTACGCAGTCTCGTTCTAACTTAGGTTATTCTCCAGTCCGGGTACAGGACTATTCTCATGTGTGTGCAGAAGTGTGATAGTGGAGTGTGTGTAGGAGCAAAATGTTAAATATACCCCCTAGCTGCAAAACAAACAAACACATATACAGAAAATAATAATCTTCTACCCTAGAGTTTATATCAAGCATAAAATAAAGATATACAAAAAGAAACTAAAGAAAGAAATAAATAATCAATAAATATGTACATAAATAAATAAATAAATAAACAAATAAACAAATAAACAAATAGATATAAATAAATAAATACAAAACTAACCTCAAGCTGATGAACGCGATGAACGTCGAACCGGACCGAGCAGTCTGACCAGGTCAACTGCGAACCGGACTGCTTCGAGAACCGAAAAACCGATTCAAAAAAAATTACAAAATAATCAAAGACAGACTTTTAGTGTCTGGACCGCAAAGGCTAGCCCAAAAGATCACTTAATCTGCCAATGACTCCTTCTCTCAAGTCTTTGCCTCTTGGCCTCTTTTATAGTCAAATGTTAGGTGGTTCTTGTTTCTCCCAAACAATGTGGGACTAAAACAAGATAGAAAGAGTCATTCCCATTATTCTCAAACCAGCCCCTGTAACAGTGTGATTCCGGATTCGTTAACCGTTGGATCATCGTGGTTTTTTGGACACCAGGTTCGTGAGACATCCCCCTTCACTTTTACCGTTCGGATCGTCGAAACGAGGTCTGAGGAGAGAGAAATTGCCTTCGCAAAAGTAGAAAAAACAACCCTTGTTTTTCTCAAACCAACCACCGTACAAGTGCGATTCTGGATTCGTTAACCGTTGGATCGTTTTAGTTTTTTGCCAGAAGGTTCTTGAGACACTCATCTTCACTTTCACCGTTCGGATCGTCGAAACAAGGTCTGAAGAGAGAGAAATCACCTTCACAAAGTAGCTGCAGTTTTGGGTATTTTGGTTTATTTTTGTATTTTGGTAACTTTGGCATTCTTGGGCCAAGTCATGTAAATGCATGTAAATGGACACTCCTTTTTTGTAATAATAATTTTTATTATTGCACCTCCCTTTTTTTTATTTTCTTTTGTAATTTGTATTATTTCATATCTATTTTATTTTTTTATTTTCGTTTTTAATTAAAGATATTGCAACAAGAAAAATAAATTAAATTTACTTTGTAATTTTTTGAATTAGCATATTTTTTTAATTTTTTTTAACCACTAAAAAAAGTAATAATAACGCAAAATTAGTATATTAGCGCAAAATGACCTATTCGAGGGATTAGGAATCAAATATACGCGAAAAACATATTTTTGTGATTTATGAAAAAGTAAAAAATGTGCCGGTTAAAATTGGGTGTTCACACCTCCTTTGATCCTCATCATACCTATATTTTCTATACCTCCTAACATAGTACTCATGATGAGAATCATGTCTCTTAGGAGAAAGATACCTTCTAGGGGAAACATGCCTTCTTGGGATTCCTTTGTACAATTGTACCCTTCATCCATCTTTCAAATGTAATGTGGTACCTACAAGAAGAGTTAGAAAATAACAAAAATTTCCAGCCACCAATAAGTCGTCACAAGTGTATTTAGCTCACAAAATTTCACTCCACTCGTGTTTAGGCTTTTTAGAAAAAGACGCTCCACTCAAGGGTTTTTTGGGCACACAAGTGTATCAGTAGGTCACTCAAGCCACTCTATTCTCCAATGATCTCTTAGGATTGAACGTCAAAAACCTCTTTCCAACCTTGATGTTGATATTACTATAGATTCTCAAGGAGGGTATTGCCAATCACCAAAGAATGCCAAAAAGGAAAGAAACTACTATGACAAACTTAGAAATTATCAAGACCAAAATCAAAAGCAAAAAAAATTCACAAAGCTAAACCAAATATAGAGTATTTAAAGACAAGTTTAAACTAAGAAAAGAGACTCAAAAATAATGGTAGCAATGTACCAAGAAAATGTCAATTAATGAGCGAAGTAAGCCTCAAGGGTAAAATGGTCCAACTAAGGTCAAAATATTTTGAGGAAAATTTCCGGTGATCCAAAAAAATGTTCCAGTCTCAGGGATTTTTTTTATGATTTTTCAGAATTTTTTTGATGCTCAAGTGATAGGCAGAAGCCTTTTTTTGTATAATATAGTACTTTTTTTTTGCTATTTTCTTTTTTTTTCTTTTTTTTATTTTTGCTGGAATATTTTTTTCAATGTCTCAAAATATTGTAGATTTGGAGACAAGCTACCTGGTTTTTGAATCACTTGATTTGGACTTGTATTGAGTTCCCTAACTGATTTTGAAGTTTTGAAAACAAAAAACTGGATCAAACCGAATATGGAATTTCCAGACATTCAAGAACAATATGAAAAACACCAAAAACACTATAAATCATCAATTGGCACAAAAAGGGACAATAACTTACTGAAAACGCGTGTTTACAGAGGCAAAACACGTTTTAGGTTGTGACTATGGTATATTACTCAAAACTCAACAAAAATTCCCGAAATGAGTTGCTATCAGTTCGTAATCTTAGCAGGAACAAAACGCAGCAAGTGATTCTAAGGAAAACGATGCAAAATCAGAAACGAAATTGAAAATAAGGTTGCAAAATTGCTATGGTTTTTGGACTCAAACAGACGCGAATCAAGCTCAAATCAAGTGAAATAAAAGTGTATTATGTCACAAATTTCACAAGAAACAAGATGCACACAACAAATTCGCAAGAAACGCGAAGAAAATCATAATAGAATTTTGAAAAAAATAATAGGAATAACGTGAACAGTAACAGTATTGCAAAAAAAATGTGAGAACAAAAAAAATTGCTAAATTCTACTAGCTTTTATACTCACTTGATGAGATCTAACATGATCTCCTAAGATTTGGATCTAGAAAAATGGTAAAACAAGTTGTTTCTCACAAAAATACAAGAACAATATGAACAAAAACACAACACAAATGAAACAACACTTACTTGAAAGGAAGAAAGTGCAAATATGGAAGAGATAGAAATGGAAGTGGAGAAGGAACTCCACCACTTCTTCCTTGGGAAGATGAAAAGGCCAACACTATCCTTGAGCTCTCCTAGCCTCAAGGTTGTGTGCTCAAGGTTCTCATCTCAAGAAACCTTGGAGAATCATGATAAATCTTTACCTACACTAGCAATAGAAACTTGCCCTCACCCTCTCTTGGTATTATGACACTCACTCTTGCTCAAGTGTATCAAATGAATTTCATTCATCAAGTTCTAACTATTACATGGAAAGGAAAAGAATATATAGGTTGGACTCTTGGATCCTAAGCCGAACACTCTCAAGTCCACTAACGAACCAATAAGGCCCACGACCTAAACTAAATGGCCAACAAGGCTCAAAAACAAATGTTCATTACAATTTGAAATTAAATCATAAATTTATTGAAAAGCAAATACAAATAAATAGGGAACACTAGAGTTTGGATATTCTAGCAATTCCATAAGATATCCTTGGTCACCTTTAGTGTGTCCTTGTCAATTATCAAGGTGGACACACTAAAGTATATTCCCTTTAAATGTTGAATCTCTTTTTGGTCTTTTGAATCTTTATCTTTATGACCTTCATCCAAGCTCCATGATTAGCCTAGGCATGCATGTGGGCTCACATCAAATTTATAATAGTTTAAAGGCTTAAATATGTTTTAGGCCCCTGCAAATATAGAGTGTTTTGGTTTAAGCCCCTGCAAAAAAATTTTTTTGTTAAAAGCCCTTGCAAAATGAAATATTTTGTTATAAGCCATTCTCAACATATCCAGCAATCATAGCATTCCATGTTAAAGCTAACATTTTATTCATAGAAGGGCTTATAACAAAATATGTCATTTTGCAAGGGTTTTTAACAATTTTTTTTTTTTTGCAGGGGCTTAAACCAAAACACCCTATATTTGCAGGGGCCTAAAACATATTTAAGCCTAGTTTAAAACAATATACTACATTTTTTATAGACTTCGATTTTTTTTTCTAACTTCAAATTCAATTTTTTAATGTATTAATTTTATTAAAGTATATTTATTTATTTTATTTTTATAAGGTATTTTTATAATTATTAGTAGATAGACAAGAAATCCTGTCACTGTCTTTTTCACTTTTCCTATTGTACTACAATAGATACTTATTTACAATTCTACTAGTATGTTTGACCCGTGCGCTGCACGGGTATACACATTATTTTCTTTTTTTTAATTTTATTTGTAATTATTTTACTATTAAAATGTTGTATATATGTTTGCATGTATGTGTTGTAGATATTTATAATTATGTATGACCCATGTTGTAAATGTTGCACGGAGTAAAAGCTTTAGTTAATACATCAATAAAATATTATTAAGTTGTAGAAGTTTTATATTGTAAAAACCTGGTGAATAAACTAAACATAAGCAAATTAGGAAATAGTAACATAAATTAAAGGGATAAAGCATAATCCAGATACAGGCATCCACACAATTCATAGGCATTGTTTTAAAGATGAAGTCAAAATAATAAGAAGTCATAATCCATAGACATTAAATAGAAAAATATAATCCAATGCTAATCAATATTAGCAGTTGCCGGTGCATGAACATCAATAAACCATCATTAACTTAATCATCCAAGTGAATTATAATTGGATTCTCCACATCCCCATGATCCAACTTCATATCACCACTCAATGGTTTATAAAGATTTTAAAAAATAGTTGCAACAATGATTTTTCTCTAATTATTCCTATGAACGGCACAATACCCCGCTAGACGAGCTTGCTCTCCCTTGTCCCGTCTTGCATTTCACTTCACCATGTTGGAGTCTAGAGTACCATTCTTGCAAAGCAAGCTGCATTGGCATCCCATAAATTTAGTTACCATATATATGAAATTTGTTTACGCCAATTCAATGGCCGAATAGAATCTTACTTTAAATACTGAAATAACTAAATCACAAAAGGCTTGAGAAACCAAGGATCAGGTATAACTAAGCATTGTAGAGTAATACACTGCTTAATATAGTAATCAATTTTGAAAGATTATAAAATCCAATTAACAATGATTTACCAAAAAACATCTTAAGGTAGCGGGACCAGTAGATAACACTGGACTAAGATCAACATAAAAAGCACTATCCATTAAGTTTGTACAAAAACCGAATTTAAAATTCTACCTGGTGAGAGTGTATTGAAAATTCTACCTGGTGAGAGTGTATTGAAAGCAAGAATGTTCAATTTGTCGTGGGAAAAGGAGTGTGACTGCATTAGTTGGTGCAAGCATGAAAATTTCTAAGGTTATGAAAATGGAGGATTAAACGACGGATATGGGATTGTGAGAGTTAGAGCCGTAGATCAAAAGCCACTCATGTTCCCTCCATGCTTCTGAAATTAAGAGAAGAGTAAAAGCATGTAAACAGCATAAGCCAAAATAGTAATTGATTCCATGTTAGCTTCCAAGTGCTTACCAAAAACACAAACATGTGCTTACAACCAAAAAGTCATAGACATTGCATTTTAACAATATCTTTCATGGCAGATACCTTTGTAACAACTTTAGATTCAATAGACATATTGAAGAAAGAGCTCTTGCAACCATAAGTCCAACCATATCTTTGCCAACACCTTTTGACAAAAAAGAGACATAAAAAAAACAGACATATACATAGACAGGTGTAAATATGAAATGGGTCCAATGTGATTTTTTTTTACCTATTCTGCCTAATATAGTATAAATTCAATTAAGGGAGTACTCAAAAAATATCAAAAACCAAAAGTCACATACTTGAGACCATTCCAACCCACCATCACGGTCCAAATGGGTTAGTATGCCCTCCTGACACTAAGCAAATTAAACCACAAAAACAATGTTATCACTCAACAAATGAAAATTGAATAAATTCTAATTTCAAGATATTTTGAACAACCTGTAAAATCAAGATTAAGAGGAATGAAAGAAAAAATCCTGATACAAACATTAGGTACCTCATATATGGGATATCTATGGGACTTAGAAGAATGCCTATTATGATGCAATGATCCAACATGGAGTAGAACTCAAAGACTGCATTATTGTTCAAGAACATTCTTTTGGCCTTAGTGGCCTTCTCCTTGTCATGATATTTCTTTTGGTATAGTAACAAACAACTGGCATTTACTGATTTTGACTCCCTTCATGTTTTGGAAGTTTATTTCTATAATTTCAACCAATCAAGGAGATCAAACAATTTTAGCAAACAAATTGTTTGGTAAAATTTCAAACACCGAGATCACAACAGAGAATCAAAATCAATCCTAAAGTCTTTGACCATGTAATATTCAATTTAGAAGACAATCCTTGCAATTGTCAGCAGTAACACAGTGTGCAATCTATATACATGTACTTCCCTTGTTCACCATGGTTGCAAAAGAGGCATTGTCTTTCTCTTGTTCTTGCTCTCCTCAATATAATACCTATAAATACAAATACCAACAATGACAAACAAAAAAGGTTAAACAAAGGGAGAAATTTAAGAAGCAAATATAACTAATGTCTTAACATTTCACACTTCATGCTTCATGATTGAAAAGACCCAATATCTGCTTGCTACCACCACCATCAAAGTGAGACTTATTCTCATTTTGATTTTCCACCTCAAAATTTGTTTTACATGACAACAAAAACCAACCCAGGTACTCAGTAAAACTCTTCTCCAAACATATTTTTTGGAAAAACAACCCATCTAGAATCTCCATTTTGGCATATTTTGAAAAAAATAATCAATAAAATTAGGGGGGGTATTTGAAAAGAGTCATCCAAATTGGATGATCCATTCCTTTGATTTGCTATAACAACTTTTCTCTTTCTCTAGAACCAAATGTCATCTTTGAATGATGCCCCAACCGTGGTATCCAAGGACTTCACTGTTTATCTTCACATAGGACCACTCATATTCCTTCTTAAGGCTCTCAGTTTCTCTTTAGCCTTCTGATCTTTGCTTTGAACTCTCACATTCACTTCCTCTAAACACTGCATGCACCAGTTCATAACAAAATAACTTAGAATAGGAGTTGCAAACAATATCTGCAATTGAATCACAATCTATGCATATAGCCAATGTTTTTTATATATTTATATTAAATAAATTAAATAATCACTTGTCATTGAAAGCACAAATTCTACATCAAAAGCAGGAATTGTTATTAGAGTCATCATTCATTGATTACCTGTTGCCTTCTTCTCCTCTCAAGCTTAGCCTGAAGAATAAAATCATGATCCTTGTCAATTTCTATAGTAATTGAATCATTGAATCACTAAACAAAATCTGAGAACCAAATTAATGATAAAACCTATGAAATAATTCAGACAACCAAATAAATGATAAAACCTATGGAAAAATATCAATTAGATATCAGTAGTGCACCAGAGGAATATGTCGCTTGGGCTTGGCGGTTTTATCTTGTGTAAAAGTTGATGAGTTGATCTCCTGAGGGATTAAGTTAAGGGGTGCAGGTGGCTTGTTCTTAAAAGCGAGAATTCTGGTTCTGTTCATATTATAGGCTTCTGCAAGCTGCGTTCTATAGGCATTCCTCGAAGGGGAGCACACAGCTGGGTTTTCCTTACCTTTAGCTCCCTCTGTCAGCATGTAGTGAGCATAACCAAAGTCCATTGCAGATCTGTTTGGTATGAATCTGTCCAACTGGTGTTGTTTACGGAGACAAATAAAACAAACATGAAAGGATCAAAATCAAATACTTGATTTTAAACAGAGTCTGAACAGAAATAAAATCCATTCGCGGTCTATGAAAAATCCCCATAACCAAAACTACAATTTACTTGACCAATTACTAATAAAATCCTCCAACTCATAATTAAACTAATTAAACACTCAATTTGATCAATAAAAAAACCAATTAAACACTCAATTAGCATTGAAACCCTAATCCTAAAAGTTTGAGTAATAAAAAATACTTACGTTTTCTCTAGAACTTTTTCTTTGAATAAACAGTTCTTGAAGAGGGCAGCGTAATCTGGATTCGAGTGTTGTTGCTGAAGAACTCAAAGATCCTGCATCCATTGTTAGAAAGAAAAAAGAAACAATATACAGTATATAACAAATGAAAAAGAAGAGGAAAAATAGATTAAAAATGAAAAAATCATCAATAATTAATCAAACGTTGTGCACACAGACGCGTGGACCTTCTATTGAAAAATCGTTCATGGACCCGTCTTTTTTATTTCGAATTTGAAATGAGATCAATTTGAATGAAATTTGAAATCTGAAATGAAATCAGTAAGGTATTATATTATGTGAGCAAATCATGCGTGATTTGGAATATATCAATAATTGTTGATTAAATGGCATGAACTTGGTCCAAAAACGAATCTCACTCATTTGGTACATATATGGTAGTTTGACCATAAAGTTAATGTCATTAATATATTTGTTTTGAACCATAATGTTTAGTCAGCATTTTTGGAAGTTTATTATTGCTCAACAAACCACAAAAAAGAATAAATTACTGTTTTGGAGGTTATGGTATGTTTTGAATGTGATGTTAATGTATTCAGAATCAAAGGATCCGAAAATGGTATGTCTTTAATGAAATAAATTATTATATAGAAACGTAATAAACAGTACTTAATTGTTGATTAGAATAATTAATACGTTATTAAATAGTAATTAATTACTGATTGAAATAAGTAACGTTTTTTTTCTATTGACAATTGGACCTGACATGGTGATGTGGTATTATGTCATCAATGACGTATTTTTTCTGGTCGGCTGATGTGGGCAGCCGAGGTGGATGATTCATGGTTTATATATATTAAGATAAGATATTAAGATTAAGATAAGATTAAGATTTTATTTAATTTCTATCCATAGTTTATTTGTTCTTACAAAAATATTTCAAAATTGACATATTATTAACCATTTCAGCTAAAATGAAAAACAGAATGATATGTTCTTATTAATACATTTTTTGTAAATTAGTAGTTGTAGAAATATAATGAATGAAGCACACTATTTGTAATTTTATAGAACTTAGGGTTTTGGGTTTTTATTAATTAGTAAGTAACACCAAATTTTATGTAGATGATATTATAGACATGCATGTTTTTGGTGTTCACATGTACAATTCAATTACACCTTTATTACTAAAAAAGTTTTAAATAATGACTGAAATTATAGACTATTAAAATAAAATAGATCTTAAAATATGGTGTTACTTATATTTGGAGATGACATTAAAGACATATTTTGCTATTTATTGTGTTTAACTATGTACTGCTATTTCAAATATTCTAGAGTTAAAGAGTCCAAATGTAATATAAATTTCTTAATCACGTCTGTGTAATTTTATCGTCTTTAAACAGAAATAAAAATTATATACTTATTTATTATTCTTATTTTGCATTTTAAACCCTACGGGGAGACATTATATGTTTTCAATGTAATTTTAGTGTCTTTGACTACATATCAAAATTATAAAAAAATTAATATCAAAATAATTATTTTACTTTTCTGTCAAGAGAAAACATTACATATTAGCGATATAGTTTATCTTTATAAAATAAATAAATTTATTGACTTTTACTTTTAACTTAATAAAAGCATAAACTTTTTGTCTTTTATTTTTGAAAACAAATAAATTGTTATTACATTTAAAATTTAGCTTCATTCTAAATAAACATCTAATCTAATCTATCTATCTATCTATCTAATCTAATATCTAATATATCTAATCTAATATCTTTTGTCAAAAAAAAATCTAATCTAATATCTAATCTAGTCTAATTCTAATTCTAATACTAATATAATAAAATAAGATGCTAGCAAATTGACATTTTTAGACATTCCACTACCACATCACATGCCCATTTTTTTAGGCATTTTAGATATTTTGCCACTAAAAGAAAAAAAAATCAACTTTTTACAACACTTTACTTATTCTCTTACACACTTTTCCATTGTCTCTCTCCTCTCTCTTTATTTATTTATTTATTTATTTATTTTATTTTCTTCTCTCTCTCTCTCATAATATCTCCTCTCTCCTCTCTCATTTCTTTCTCTTTTTTCTTCTTCCATCGCTATTTATTCTTATTTACTTTTATTTTATTCCACTTCAAACATATCTATCTAATACTAATCTAATCTCTAATACTAATCTAATACTATAGTATTATCAATTCATATGCTAGCAATATGTCAAAAATAGTCCACTTATACAATTGCTAAGTGTCCAAAATCAATGATAAAAATGTGATCTATCTAATATCTAAATACTAATATAATAAAACAATATGCTAGCAAATTGCCATTTTTAGACATTCCACTTGCGCACCACGTGCCCATTTTTGGGCATTTTAGACATTTTGCGCGCTTTTTTTAATTTATTTTTTTGTAAAAAATTAGCAATTACATAAAATTAATATTAAATTATATATAATTTACTATTTACTATATAATTTACTCAAACTACTAAAACCAATTAATTTAACCACTAATAATTGTCAAAAATAACGATATCGCTAGCAAAAATTCCAAAGTTAATTTTTCAAAAAGAATCAATAATTAAATCTCATTTGCTTTTTTTTTTCGTGAGCCGCACGGAGCAGCAATGAGAGCGGCAACGGGAGCGCCAACGGAAGCGCCAACAGCAACAACAAGAGCGCCAGCAGGGGTGCATATTTTATATTAAATCTCATTTTCTTTTTTCCTCATTTTTACTCCATTATTAATATTATAAGAAGATACCGACTTTTTTTAAACTTTTTGCAACAAAACTATTTTAATAAATTTGAAAATCGCCTTTTATCGAGTTTTTCCTTGTTCTTTTATTATATTTTGCAACTTTCAACGTATTTAGAATTTCAAAGCAAATTATAAGAAATACAGTATCACTCGTGCGTATGCACGAGTAAAATACTAATTGTATTTTAAATACATCCAGATTAAAACATGTGTAGGAACGAAATAACTTCTACTCATTTTGTCAAGGGCGGGTGGTGCATGGTCGGAGATTTCAACGCTCTGTCAAGTGTGGAGGAAAGGAAGGGGAGGAATGGAGGGGGCAATGTGCACGATATCTAGGATTTTAACAATTTCATCACAAATATGGATCTTGTGGATCCACATTGTCAACATTCCTACGGGTATTGTTGCTGCTGGTGTTTTAGCTCCTGTTTTTGCTGGTTTATGGAAGACTTCTATTCCTTCAAATATTGTCATTTTCGGTTGGAGAATTCTCACTAATTCGCTTCCAATTCAAGATACGTTGCTTAGGCGTCATGTGATTTTGGTCGAAGAAGCTGCTGAATGCGCTTTGTGTAGGTCTGATCGAGAATCTTTGCAACATTTGTTCTTTCAATGTAGCATATCGGTTCAGGTATGGTCGCAAATTGGTAGATGGTTGGATATTCAGTGCCTCAATTGACCGATTTAGTGTAACATATGGTGAGTTTTAGCGAGTAATTTAAGGGAAAGAAGGCTCGGAAGATAAGATATTTGTTGTGGTTGACAATTTGCTGGTGTATTTGGTTAGCTCGGAATGAACTATTGTTTAGAGGGGAAGAAGCTAAGATAGATTTGCTGGTTTATTTGTTGCTCGTATTGAGTCTTTGTTTTGGAGTTGGTATATTTATAGTGGGTAAAAACACTAATTGTCTTCCTTCTTTTTGGTGGCTTAATACCCTTACATGTATAAACAACTCTTGAGAAGGTCTTGTTGGCTTAATGCCCTTAGTGCTCTATTCAATATCGAAAAGAAAAAAAAAGTCTTCTCAACTGAATCATCTTTTTCAAAAAAAAAAAGATGTCATCGATTTGTGGTTATTATTATGTAAAATAAAAAAAATCGTTTTGTGTTATGAATATTATTATTATATAGTGGATGTCCATCTCTCTCCCATCTTCTAATTACTCCCTTGTAGTGGCTTTTCATTAGTGACCACTCACTTGCCAATTCTCACCCTATAAATAGGGTTCAGCTTTTGTATAGACATACATATGTGAAGAGCATAATGGAATGACTTTCTCATTCTCTTCTTCTCTCTTCTTCATCTCATATTTGTTCTACTCTAGTTTTGGTTATTTTTATAACACGTTATCAGCACGAAATTCTACCATATGATTGATGGCATAATCATCTCCAGGTTCTATTGCAAGAATACTTTTTCATCTTCTCCTTCATCTTCTTCTTCTTCTTTTCACTATCATTTATTTGCGATCTTGTTTATATTTTATCTCATTTTATATTTATTTATCATCGTTGATGAAAATTTGTGATATAGTTCCAGAAGAACAATAAATCTATTATCCAAGCATCCCTGAAGGATTGCACAAATAACTGTTTTTATGTATTATTGTTTTTGAAGATTTATGATACAGCTCCTGAAGAACTTAAAATTCTAATATCCAAACATCCCTGAAGGATTGCTCATTGTATGGTTTTTCTTGATAATCATTGAAGAAGTATTGTGGTATTGTTCCTGAAGAACTAATGATTTGGTAATCCATTTCCTTGTAGGATTGCACAAAGAATTGTTTTTGTCCGTGGAGATTTGTGATAGTTCTTGAAGAACTCAAAGAAAGAAGAACTTAATATTCAAGCATCCCTGCAGGATTTCTCTAAACATGATTTTTTTTTTCCCGTCAATGTTTAGATTTTGTGGCATAGTTCTTGAAGAAGAATTGATTAGAAAGTATAATTTTCTTTGATCATCATATAAGAGAGATTTGTGATCGAGTTCCTGAAGAACTCGACTTTTACACAATGATTGTAATCTATAAGATCTATTTGATCTTAGTGTGTTTTGAAGCAAAAGAAATCAAGAGAAATGGCGTATAATTTATGTCTCAAATAATCTCATGAATTAGCAAAATGAGAAAATATTTCCGAAAATATTATTAATCAAGATTATGTGATACGGTGATTGAAAAGAATACTCACAAACCACTCCATGGATTGAAGTTCATTCCTAGAAGTGAATGATTCACCTTATAATTTTGGTACAACAAAGGTTGTGTGGTGATGATCATTGATGTGGTAAATATTATCATTATCCTATTTAAATATCATTAGCATATGATTTGTGATTATGCCCTTTGTTATTTCTAATATTGGTGTAGTAACTCATGGATTATGGAAAAATGTAACCTTTCTTTTTCCTTATGCTTAGAATTCCAAATAAAAATGTTGCATTAAAAAAGTGGAATAAGAAAAATTGAATGTATGACTAGACCCTAAAGAACTAGACACTTTATGTTCTTATTTTCCATCCTAACTTTTTATTATCTTGTTGTAATTTAATATATTACCATTACATTATAACGCATTTGAAATGACATGGATCGTACCTATTAGAATTGTCTGTCTCGAATTCTTTATGTATAAATAGTATTTTTTTTAAACTAGTATGTGTGGTTTATACAGTTTTGTTTATTGAAGAAAAATGTGTGTCTCCAATTTTAGGTATATAGATGGCAATATTTGTTATACGCATTCTTAATAGTTTTATATTTTGTTATTTGAATAGTCAAAATTTAATACATTATTTTTGTTTAAATAGATATGAGCGCGAACAAAATTATGTTATAGTAAATCGAACATAAGTTTAGTAGTCTATATAGTTTTACTATTTAGTATACGTTTAGCAAGATTATCATGAAGTAGAAATTACATCCCATATTGATATTTTGAAGGACTAAAATATTATTCATTATAATTGAAGTTTTATCTGTCATTTTCTCTCAATGCCTTTTAACTATAATGCTATTGGTTAGCTAGCTTAAAATAGAGCTTAGTTTGATAGCTATTCTATGTTTTTACAATATAACTAAGATTATATATGTGTATTTTATATTAAATTGCATACATTATCTAGTTATGGCCAGAAGTCATATAGTAACTTGTATACTTGTTATCAACTTGCAACCAGAAGTTTGCAAAATATAATTGAAGACTCCAGAAGAGTTAGTATATTGTTAATTACCTAGAGGACAATTTTGTTGTACACATTGATACTAAACTATAATCTCTTAAGTCTCTTAGAAACTTACTAAGGTTTAAAGATATTTGTCCAAATAGATGTCATATTGAATCAAAAAATGAAGAAGATATTGAACATCTTTATATAACGAGGCATGTTAATCAAAAAATGAAGAAGATATTGAACATCTTTATATAACGAGACATACTTTGGATAGAACAAGTGTAGTGGAAAAGTTGTCTGCTTTTTCCTCTGATTTGTGCTACACTTATATATGTGCAATTGAAGCACATATTGTAAACCAGAAGTTTACATATCATAATAATTTTGTTGTTGGCGAGATCGGTTGGGCCATCCCGATAATATAATGATGCGAAAAATGGTTAAAACTTCTAGGTGAGCCTGTATTGAAGAGCCAGCAGTTTCTTCAATCTACTAATTTTTGTGTTCACTAGTTTTGTCAAAGGAAATTGGCAATTTGAGAGAATAAGTCTCTCGTATTTCTAGAACTTAAATAAAGCGATATTTGTAAACGAGTACACTAATCACATGGACCATTTAGATATTTGTGATTTTAATTGATGCATCAACTAGATGATTATATATATATATATATATTTGTCCTCAACTCACAACCGGAAGTTTGTGAGATTGTTTGCTCACTAATTTGAGTAAGAGGTCATTATGTGAATTACTCTGAAAGCATCTGATAAGTATTGTATGTCGATTAGAATTGATAGTAGCATACGTTCTTTCATAAAATGGTCTTGAAGCACCATTCTTTAGACGTCTAAAGTTAATTATATGACCAATACTTATCAGATAAGAAATTCCAATTTCTACTTGGGAACATGCAATTTTGCATGTTGTAACTTTGATTCGCATCAAGCCAACAAGTTATCACAACTCTCCCCCTTTACATTTAGTTTTTGGTCACGAACCTAGTATTTCCCATCTTAGAATTTTTGGATGTGTAGTGTATGTTCCAATTCCTCCATTCACAATGCACTATGATGGGTCCTCAAAGAATTTTGGGAATATATATTGGATATAAATCTCCATGTTAAAGTATCTTGAGCCAACAATTGGAGACTTGTTTATAGTCCAGTTTGGTAACTATCATTTGATGAATTAAATTTCCCAACATTAGGGGGAGAGAATAAGCAGCTGGAAAAAGAGATCAGTTGGATTGAATTATCATTGTCTCATCTTGATCCTCAAACTAAACAATGTGAACTAGAAGTTCAAAAGATAATTCATTTGCAAAGCTTAGCAAATCATCTAGCAAATGCATTCACTGATCTAAAGGTGTGACCAAATCATACATATCAGCTGCTAATGCTCCAATAAAATGGATGTCCTTGTTGGACAATCGAATATTGAAAAAATGAGTCTCAATCGCGCCTGAAGCGTGGTAGACCAATCGGTTCCAAAAACAAAAATCCTCGAACAAGAAAAGGAGCTGAAACCAAAGATGGTCCAAGCAAGGATATAGAAACTCTAAAAGAGTCTTCAGACATAATTGAGATTTCAGTTCCAGAAGAACTAATCAGGTACCTGAAATTAAATATTTTGAAATTAAAGAGATCTCAATTAATTATGTCAAGAATGAAATAAAATGGAACCGAAATGAAGTCAACGTTGATAATGTTTTTACATATAATATAGCGGTAAATGTGATAAATGATTGTGAGGATCATGAACCAAAGTCTATTAAAGATTATAGACAAAGTGAGATTTGGCCAAAATTGAAAGATTAAATTCAAACAGAATTAAACGCGTTTTACAAGCAAAAGGTTTTTGGACCTGTAGACCAAACACCATGAAGGTGTGAAACCAGTCGAATACAAATGGGTTTTTGTGTAAAAACAGAATGAGAATGGTGAATTTGTGAGATACAAAGCTCGACATGTTGCTCAAGGGTGGATGAAAAGTACTTAATTAGCCTTGTAGCACATGAAGAACTCAATTTAACAAGATGGATGTTACTAAGACTTATTAGTCTGACAAATTTGATAGTCATAATTATTTGAAGATCCCCGAAGGATTTAATATTCCGAGAAACACTTTTGGGACTCTCGAGATGATTACTCAAATTGAGTCAATCCCTCTATGAAATAATATAATTTGAACACACGTGGTATAATCATCTCAATTCTCATTCTAAAGGAGGGATATAAAAATGACATAATTTGTCCATAAAGCTTTATGAAAATATCAAGAAATGAATTTCTATAGTTTTCTATTATTGGAACTCTTGAAGAGCTTTTCAAAATTATAGATTACTCAAAGAAAGAGCTCTATATGAATGACCACAAATTATATATGATGGATTTTTTAGGTTGAACCTATAAATGATCTCTACATGAAAAATCCCAGAAGGATTCATGATATAAAGAACTATCTTTAAATAAAATACTTTTGAAAAACAAAGTCTTGAGTCGCTCTGCTGATCAAACAATTAGCTGATTAATTTTTTTGTTTACCAAGTTATAGAGAACTAGTTTTTATTGAGTACATGATTTGTGTGGCAAGAAAATAATAAATATTTCGATTCCGAAGACTATAACCTAGCGCTAACAAAGCATACATGCATATTACGAAATGCTACATCGCTTGATATGATAATGTTATGTGATAATTAGTAGTCATATAGTTCATTACAAACCAAAATGCATTAGAATAAAGTGGGATGCATATTTTATGTTTGACTATCCTAATGAATAAATCATTTTATATATGTTTCCCAAGTTAACCATGTAGATACAAAGTATTTTTCTGATCTAGATCAAGTCAGATCCCAAGTCAGATCTTAACTACATGTGATGACATTGAAATATCTGTATGATCTTCCAAAATAAATCTATGGTTCTTGCTTCTTTATTTCAAGCTCAAATGCCAGCAATTCATGGAAGGTGTTCTGAAGATAATATTGACCGCAAAGCTCCATCAAAAGAGGATATATTACAAGTGTCAGGGCAGAGTAGATTGCTCCATATGCACTTAAGGAGAAACTCCAGATGTTGAAATTCATATTCTGAAGTGACGCTTCATTCAGGGGGAGAAATTAAGCTGCACTCTTTTTTCCTTTGCCATGGTTTTGTCCCACTGGGTTTTCCTGGAAAGGTTTTTAATGAGGCAGTTTCCACTGGCAGGATATTGTACTCTTTTTCCTTCACTGGATTTTTATCCCATTGGGTTTTTTCTAGTAAGGTTTTAATGAGACATATATCCTCGATGGACATCCAAGGGGGAGTGTTATGAATATTATTATTATATAGTGGATGTCCATCTCTCTCCCATCTTCTAATTACTCCCTTGTAGTGGCTTTTCATTAGTGACCACTCACTTGCCAATTCTCACCCTATAAATAGGGTTCAGCTTTTGTATAGACATACATATGTGAAGAGCATAATGGAATGACTTTCTCATTCTCTTCTTCTCTCTTCTTCATCTCATATTTGTTCTACTCTAGTTTTGGTTATTTTTATAAGATTTTGGGATTACGACTTAGGGTGTTAGAGAAGGCACGTTGTCTTTTTACTCCTTTTTATGTTTGAAAACCCTAAATCAGCGAATTCATACAAAATCAGAGCACTTATCCTCCCAATTCTCTCAGGTAATCAGTTTGCCCTAACTCTTTTCTAGGTTCTGCTTCTATTCTTGTGAATATCGATAGCTAAAAGCTCGCCTCTCTTAACGACTAGATTGTCTGAAACAGACTAAATCCGTTAGCTATAATTTCTCAGCTATCTGCTTTGATTGAAATTAGGTCTACTTATGGGTTTTTATTTCTGAAATTTCAATTGCATCTGTACTATGCTGTTGCCCCCAAAATCGTCGTTATTTATTTCCCCCTTATCATCTACAATGATTTGCATAATGTTTATATTTCATATGGCATCTACTAGTATATAAGTTGTATTTAGCCAATATTTTACCTGATTGTGGGATAATAAGATTTGGTCTTTGGGTCTTTGTGAAGCATGCTAGCAAATTTATGAGTAAATGAACGTCCTCATGGCAGTTATTATGAGAAACACATGCAGTATGCTGATGGTTGTATGATAGGATATCTGATTGTGAAATGGATATTGTAGTCCAAGGGGCTGCAAACTTCTGTGGTTTCTTTCGGCAGGTTTAGGGTTATTGTCTGAAATGTCTTCAGTATCTAGTCAGCCTCAGTTCCGATACACTCAGCCGCCGTCCAAGGTACTTCATTTGAGAAACTTACCTTGGGAGTGCACAGAGGAGGAACTGATTGAACTTGGGAAGCCATTTGGTAAAGTTGTTAATACAAAATGCAATGTTGGGGCGAATCGAAATCAAGCTTTTATTGAATTTGTGAGTGGATTTTGTTTTCCATTTTTTAGTTCTCGATTTTGTTTCCCTCTTCATATGAAATAAAATTACTGATTTTTAGTTACAATTCAAATGTTGTTACCATAATAACTCCAGGCAGATTTGAATCAAGCCATTGCAATGATATCATACTATGCCTCTTCATCGGAACCTGCACAAGTGCGAGGGAAAACTGTATATCTGCAATATTCAAATAGGCAAGAAATAGTGCATAACAAAACTGCTGCAGATGTTGCTGGGAATGTATTGTTAGTAACTATTGAGGGTGAAGATGCACGCCTTGTCAGCATTGATGTTTTGCACTTGGTAAGCAATGGCATGTGTGCATCGGTTATATGCTAACACTGTCATCACGAGGATGCCTGTCATTTAGTTTTGTGATTAGGTTTTTCTTTGTCAGGATATGGAAAACTTGTTGACATGTATGTAAATGAATCAGCAGGCCCATGTCAAGGCAATATCTTCGATGGCAGCTTAGTGCTTTGGGAGAAATAGCGCTTGTGTGTTTGTCTCTTTTCTCCTTTCCTTATCACTACCTCTTTCTTCCCTATTCTCCCCCTGGACTCCTAACCACTCTTGTAGTTTAGGACGTTGCCTCATTTTTTCCTTATTTGTGCAACTATGCTTCATTGGCCCATCATCTGCATTTTGCTTGTACCTAGATTTAGTCACCTGATTCTGTGCTATTGAGTTATTTCTTGTGTTCCTACTATTGTTTGGTTGGGTTTTAGAATTTCTGAAATTTTATCTGAAAGTAAGCAAAAGCCCCCTTCTAAACTTGTCGATTGAATGCTTAGTTTTCTTTTACATTACTTATAGCCGAGGAGGTAATTTACTGTGCATATCCTTCAATTGAACCAAATATTCATGTATCGGAGTAAATGGTACTATCACCTTTCAAATTTTTATAATTATTATTTTAATTATATATTCAAGGAAGTTATTTAGGAAAATTGTGATTTGAATTAAATCACTTGGCTAATCTATTTGCCCCATTTATGCTGTTAATGACAGAGCTTCAACGAGAAATCAATGTTAATTGTTTTGATGGTTTCTCAATTTTTCATTTGTTTTCCCCATTGCTTACAATGTTTTTGTTCTTCAGATATCACATGTGAGAAAAGCATTTTTCAATTAGCATTTCAAGTCATTGATTTGCTTAAAGCCTCAAAATTGTATAATGTTATTTAAGTCCTGTCATGGTTTTTTTTGCTGATCTTGATTGTGTCCATAAAATGGAGTTTGTTAGTTTGTATCTTAGTTGAGTTACCTTGCCTATATGCTGAAATTTTAAAATTTGTTGGTATTCCCTCTTTTCTACACTATTGCTGAGAAGGCACGAGACTCTGTTCGTTTCGTGTTCATATATTAAAATTTATCTGAGTAAATATGATCCTGAAAGTTTATTATTCGCTTATGCAGGTCTTTTCAGCCTTTGGATTTGTGCACAAGATTACTACTTTCGAGAAGACAGCTGGATTCCAGGTTTAATGACAGCAACCTTTTTATGTTGTCCCTTTTTAGTGTTATGACTTATGAGCACATGCTTATTCTATATACAACTGTTTAGGCTCTGGTGCAATTCTCAGATGCAGAGACTGCCACTTCTGCAAAGGATGCTTTGGATGGAAGAAGCATACCTAGGTAATAGTTATGTTACCTGTTTGACTAGGTTATAGTTCAACTGCCGGGAATCATCATACTGTTAGATGTTGTGGCGTATATGTTCTCAGATGGGTCAATAGTCAACTGTTTGATTGTTGTACATTCACACTTCGACAGTTCTTTTTGTGCATAACTTATTATGGAGTTTATAGATTTCATTTTTGCAGTTTGCATCATTGAATTTGGTTGTTATGAGTTATGACTTATGATAGAAGGAACTGGGACAGTTGTTAGTAAAGTTGGTTAGTTAATGTATTCAATTCAATACAGTTAGAGTAGTTGGGTAGTTAAAGGAGACGTCAGTTAAATAAATATGGGAAATCAGGATTGAAGGAATCATTCAGAGTAATAGATATAATTTTCTTTAAAAGGAAAACCTTTGTTGAATGGAAAACCCTTGGAGGAGAATTCGTTCTCCTATTGTCAATCATTCAATGAAATCAGGGGGTATTGTTAGGACAAAAAGTATGGAAAAGTGGTTTGGGAAAATAGATCAATTAGTTAGGGGGAGTTAAAATAGTTAATTAGTGGAGATTGGCTAGATAAATAAATAAGGGGTTATAAGGTTAGAAGGATCATTCAGATTTGTTCATTTGGAACAAGAGAGCAGTGGCTCAGTTGTAAGTGGAAATCCTTAGTGGAAATTTTTTTCTTCTATTCTCAGTCAGTAAAGTTTTTCATTTCTTTTTCATTGTTAATCTTTATTTCCCGTATTTCTTTCTAAGAGTGTGTTCATTTCTGGTTATCTATACATTCCCGGTAATTATGGGGAGGGAATGTGTATTCCATGTTTGTTACAGGATTAAAAACTAACTTCATTCCCAGAAAAGAATAACTTCTATACTCCTATGCTTTCAGTTCACAAAAAAGTGGGTGGGAAAGTAGGTTCTCATGATATGGGAATGAATGTATATGTCAAATTTCATTTTTTCAAAAAACATTTGTAACTACCTCTACGCCCCACTAAAATATTTCCGAGAATGTTATAAATGTTAGCTAAACACTATTCTTTTCAAAAATATGCTCATGAAATAAGATTTCGACTATCATATTCCTTGGAAATTTCGTTCTGGGAATGAATTTAGATAACATGAAACAAATGTCCCCCAGGTTCCTAACATTGGGTAATTGCTTAATATGATTAGCTCCTGAATGCCAATTGGGTAGAGCTTGAATAAATGAGTCCTAATTAAGCGCTGGACTACAACTTCTTCGTTAGTGTAGCATTAATTAGCTCTTATTATTTCTCAATTACTGTTATTTCTGATTATTATACTGACCTTGAATCTCATCATTGTATCAGTTATCTGCTCGCTGAGAACATGGGACCATGTAACCTCAAGATCACATATTCTGGACATTCGGACTTGACTGTTAAGTTTCAGAGCCACAGGAGCAGGTATTACTGGCTTACTGCAAATCATGTTTAGCAAAAGCTTTTTATTTACCAATATTCTTTTCTTTCCCTGTTGGTTTTTTTGTTTATTCCTCATTCAGAGACATGCATAGGTAGAGTGGCAGTCTTGCTTGTTTTGAAGTTTTTAAAAAAACAAGAATAAAAAGCTAAGGCCATCGACAAAGCAAGCGACAAGCCTCCCATCTGAAAATAAAACCACTAATACAAACACACAGAAAGTCATTGGAGGTAGGAAATACTACAAAAAACCAAAGCCAATTTAGTTATCAGCTATTTTGGCACTATCCTCTTTGAGTGACACCAACTGTTCTTCCTTGACTATCTTTTCAATCTTAGACTCCTGTGATTAAGCTGCCAGACATCTCCTGACACATCCTGAAACTGCAATGCATACTTAATGTTCGCGCTTTTGATATTTGAAGTACAGTGTAAATTGGGTAGAAAATTTCAAAATTAACTGCAGAAATTGTAAAATAAAATAACCCGTCTAAATACTTTTCCCCAGGTTTCTTAAGCTAGCAGTAACATCCTCTTGTTACTGCTGAAGAGTGGTCCTCAGTCCTCACTAATCAGATCTTGAAATTCCTTGTTTCCATTTTATAAACAAAATTCACACAACTTTAATTTGAAAGAGTGCACTTTAGGAAACATTCAAAAGCTCACTTACCGATCTCTTAGATTCTTGCTTCTTACCGTGTGGCGTGTGCCAACTCTGGCTCTGCCCGTGTTGTGGATGTTGGTTCTATATGTCACCTTTCATCAGATTTGAGCTCTTCTTTTCCTATGATGATAAAATGATTTAGTTGTTTTATTTTTCTTGCTCCAGAGACTATACTAATCCTTACCTTCCTGTTGCTCAATCAGCCATTGAAGGAAGTGGACAGGTAATATTTTGACTATTTTGTTTTAAGGGAATAGCAAAAATTATATCTTGTCACCTGCTTTGTGCAATTGAAATTTGAAACCCCTTTAATTGCTTGTTTTAATTCCAATGCTTACTCCATGCATGCACATCGGTTAGGTGTGTGCCTTCTGCAGGGTTTGCCTTACATGCTGACTTGCTTAATGAGGATTTTTTTTAAATGTTCATTTATAATTTTTGCAGGTCATGGTTGGTTTGGATGGGAAAAGACTGGAGACTGAGAGTAATGTTCTTCTGGCTTCTATTGAGAACATGCAATATGCTGTAACATTAGATGTCTTACATACGGTACTTTTAACCCTGACTACCCATTTTCATATTATTGATTGATTGATTGACAATATAGTTTAGTTGACATGTCCTTCTACTTTTTGCTTTTGCTTTGTGATAGGTTTTCTCTGCTTTTGGGCCTATCCAAAAGATTGCAATGTTTGATAAGAATGGTGGTTTACAGGCTCTGATTCAATACCCAGGTTAGGTTAGATTCTTTAGAGAATTTTACTTGTCAATATTTGGTTATATTACGTTTGTACTGTTAGTAGTATTTGTGCAAAGCGCAAACCAAGTGTGTGTGCTTGCCAGCTGTTTTCCATGTCACCTAAAGCTTTAAACATTACATTTAGGAAAAGTTGTCAAATGTACTTATATATGTTGCCTGATTCTTTGAAAATCAAGCACTTATGGTCTGTGTATCAGTGGAGAAAGTTGCAAGGGTTATTGTATGCCTTCGTATCGTATATGCACATATGAACTCTTTTGCTTGCAGTATCGTCCTATTAAGTTGAGATGGTTACATGCTTTGGCTTGCAGATATTCAGACAGCCATTGTGGCCAAGGAATCCTTGGAAGGACACTGCATATATGATGGAGGTTTCTGCAAGCTTCACCTCTCGTATTCACGTCACACTGATCTTAGTATAAAGGTAAACGATAAACCTATCTGTAAATTGAGGATTGTTGTCGTTTAAATAAATACTTCAAAGAGTATATGAATTGACGATGTCTTAAACCGTTATGATAAAACAATGGTCCAGTTATCTTTGTTCATGGCCATACTTGGTTTAATATTGTTGAATATGTGATTGTCTCTGTGTGTCTATAATAGAGCACACTCATATCTATTTATTTATAATGAAAATAAGAATCAATTACAATAAAGACTAATTAATACTAATTGATATGGAAAATCATATCTGATATTCTAACACTCCCCCTCAAGCTAAAGCTTACTAAGCTTTTAAGCTTGTTACAATAACAACTTTTTCCCCATAAAACTTGAAACTAAAGCTGACATCCATATTTGTCAGTCATAATCAACATAAGACACCATCAGAATGACCGTCGATGGGAGAAGTCATCATTAATGATTAATATGTGGGAAAGAGTCACCACCGGAATGACCATCGATGGCAAGAGAAGACGCCACATTATAAGTCATTAATGAGAAAGGAAGGCATAACAAACAAAACTAGAGCCAGCAGATCTGATGTTTGAAGAGGAGAGAGAAAGTGATAGTTTGAACTGTAGCGTAACTGTTCGTGCACCAAAACCAAAAAGTAACCACAGATCCAGAACGTAGAGAGGAAGGCGACTCCTATGACAAGAAGAATGGCCGGAACAGTGGCCGGACGCGCCGACACGCGCGGTTGAAGACGGCGGAGAGTGGAGGATTTCCTCGGAGGTAGATCGACGCGTACGGGCGCGTGACTGGGCCGGTGAGGTTGGAACTTGGACCATTGTGTAGATCGAGAGGAGGCGAACCTGATGGTAGTGGTTTTGTCGAGAACGGTCACCGGAAAATTTTCCGGCGCGGTGGCTGACGGTGGTTATGGTCGGAAAACACGCCGGAGAGACGAACACGGCGGCAGAAAGCAGAAACCGGAAAACTAAAAAGGTGATTGGAGCAGTGAAAAAGAGATAAATTAAAAACAAAAAAAAAGGCGGGGGTTGTCGGCGGTAGATGACGCCGCCGGCAACGGTGGTAAAGCACAGAGACGATGTCAGAAGATCAGAACCCGCTCTGATACCATGTTGAATATGTGATTGTCTGTGTGTCTATAATAGAGCACACTCATATCTATTTATAATGAAAATAAGAATCAATTACAATAAAGACTAATTAAACCTAATTGTTACTAATTAATACTAATTGATATGGAAAATCATATCTGAAATTCTAACAAATATACTCAAAAACTTGAGTATCTAGTTTTAGACCTTGGTTTTCTTTCCTGGGATGATGATGGTTTATCATACGCTGAAAATCTTTCAACTTTTAAGCTTGAAATGTTTCCTCTTATTTTCTCTCTAACTGTTAAAGGGGTGGTTTGGATCAACTGTTCAATACTGCAAAACCATTTTTTAAACTTCAAGTAGTAGGATTCCGTTTGCGGTTAGTCTTTTGTATAAGAATTGTACTTGTACCTCTATTATGGCTTCTCGAGTTTGGTTTAATTTCAATAATGATTTGTGCTATTACAGGTCAATAATGATAGGAGTAGAGACTATACCATACCTAGTACACCTGTTGTGAACACCCAGCCCTCAATTTTGGGGCAACAACCTGTTCCAATGATGGGTCTTCCTCCTCCACCTCCCCCTCAGCAATACATTGGGTCTCAATATACTCCAATTTCCGGGCAGGCTATGATGCCTCAATCTCAGGCAGGATGGGGGACAGTACCACCACCAGTTGCTCATTCTATTCCACCGCATATGGTCAATAATATTTACATGCCGCCGCCTGGAAACATGCCACCACAAATGGTACCTGGAAGTCAATTTCCAAATTACAACACTCTACAAGCTACACCCACGTTACCCACATGTGGATCTGATCGCACTCAATAGTAGACATCTTATGTTTTTCTCAAATAGATCTACTTGGTCAGTCAGCTGGTATCTACAGAAGCGATTTAAAATACGGTTCCCATGCAGTGAAACTTGCGTCCATTTCTCGCTTTATTGTGAACATCATCAAATAGGCCACTCCTCATCTTTCTTTTTATTATGTTGAATGTGAAAGTCTGCATGCAAATGGTCTAAAACATAGTTGACTCAACTTCAAAACAAAATGTTCTGTTTGGATCAGGTCTTGATATAATTAGTGTCTGGATCGAATAGATAAACTAGGCTTAAATTTTATTCACACATTTTAAAAGAGTTTTCTCTTTACACCCTAATACTACCTACAAAATCCTTGAAATTACCAATTTTTATGTATTTTTCATGTCTCATATCTATGATAAACTATTTGTCAAAACAGTATTGTAAACTTAATATTTTGATAAAAATGATAATTTGATGACATTAAGAGAAAGATTAGAGAACAAACTAAATTGCTCAAACAGCGAAGCTTGATTGACTTGAAAGAAACAACTCGAGGTATTTAAGTTAAGGAATTTTTTTGTACCCCCTCCTTCCCCCCTATACCCCCATTTTAGTGTTAATCCCCAACATACCTTTAAAAAAAACGTTTTTTTAATTTTTTTTTTTGGAAATACAGGCATTTCTGTAAAAAAATTTTAAAACTTTCTGGAAACACCTCAAAAAGAAGTATTTTCGGAAGTCAAAATGGCTTTCGGAAATACCTCTATTTGAGGTGTTTCTAGAAAGTTTTAAAAAATGCTTTTCGAAAATACCTGTATTTCCGGAAATTAAATTTATTACGATAAATAAAGATATTCGCTAAACTATGCTAACGAGAGGTCACTCGTATTATCGCAACCCCAATATGGCGATAATAATCATGTTCGTTGGTCCACAATGGATGTGAAGAACAACGATGACGTGCGAGCCATGATGGACAGCCATGACATGTTTAAACTTTGGAGTCCTTTGCAGTTGTACGTTGAAACCACAAGGAGCGTCGTTGAGATCCTTCGTCGTTTAACTCCATCTCTGTAATTTTAAACATTGTTTTTGTTTTGTTTGATGTTGTATTATGTTATTTTCAATCAATGAAGACGCCGTTTTTAATTAATAAAATAAATGTTTAATTTCTTAAGTAAACTATGTTCCCAAAGGTAAACTGAAAATTTTTCGTATTGATATTTAAATTTAAATGAGTACCATTCAGAAGCTACTGGAGTACTTTTTGAGTTATTGCATGTTGAAGTTCCAGCAGCTTGATCAATTGCTCAAGCAGGCTTATCAAATAGTTGGCAGTTTAGTTATGGGAATTTTATGTTGAATTAAAATGTCTATGGGAAATTGCTCTTATCAATGTCTGTTTTAAGGCGTATTCTCACTCAAACCAACTCTAGTTGGTAGACATATTTAATTTATGTTAGCCACTAGTGGTTTCTTGCAAATTGTTTTCTCCCGAGATTAATTGGAATTATCATTTTGTCGCTTGTATTGCAGCCATTGGCTAGCGCATATGGACTTGCTAAGCATAGAGATGGCCAGTGGGAATGGGCAATTGCCCCGGGTGTCTCACCATCTCCGAGATATCAGCATGCAGCGGTTGGATTCAGTTTCTTGTATTTTATTCTCATTTTTCTTTAGTTGGGATATATTCAAGGATCATGCTTAATTTAAGTATTTTAGGTATTTGTTAATGCAAGACTGCATGTGTCTGGTGGGGCTCTTAGTGGAGGACGGATGGTTGAAGACTCATCAAGTGTTGCAGGTAACTCAATCATGGCGTTGCTTAATATCACCATATTAGTGTAATTCCGAAAGGTAAACTGTGTTCCAGAATTATACTAAAATGAAGTAATTTCGGAAATCCAGAAAAAAAAAAATTCCAGATTTATCTTATTTTAGGGTAATTCTGGAAATCCCATAAAATTGCGTTCGGGAATTATAACTTTTGACGTAATTTCGGAGATTTTTTTGAATTCAGGGCAATATTGTCCATTTTGTCAATTTGGAGGGTATGGGGTATAATGGGAGGGGGGTACAAGAAAAAAACCTTAAGTTAAATGGTCTTGATTCAGTAATTAAGGTTTTACCGTCAATAATGCTTATTTACAGAAATGCTAAAGTTCATAATAGTTATATACTATTACGTTCTTGACGAGCCTGTTTGGTACGCCTTTTTTTTAAAAAAATCATTCTTTTTTAAAAATAATCACTTATGATGAATTGTTGTTCGTTTGTTTTGTTATTGATTTTTAAAAAAATGAAAAGCTGAAAATAATTTAAAAATTGTTTTATATGAAAAGCTGTTTTGAGTAGCTTTTCATAAAAATAATTTTTTTTAAGAATGATTTATTTTTTAAAATAAGTGATATTCATTATTACACAATAAAACAACTTCTCGTGGGGTATTTTAGTACTTGGCTAACACAAATTAATTGTACCTTAATTTGTGTATAACAAGTCAAAAGTACCAAAAATACCTTAATTGTACCTTAATCAGTTGGCGAGCTAAGGAATACCGAAAAAGTGCACCAAAAGAGTGCAATAAAGTACTAGATAAAGAAACAAAACCAGATTCGAACATAGAATCTTCACTTTAGGCTTGTGAAGTTATGAATATTAATTGTCACTCCGTCTATAGACCAAAAAAGATGAAACTTCGAAGTAGCCGTTTAAGTAACAGATTAGGATTAAGTGCATCTACACATGTCTTTCTCTCTCCATTTTGTAATTTTGTTTATTTTTTGAAAAAATAACCAATCAAAGGCCATAATTCCACCAAGAGGCAATCTAACGGTGATGAATTAGATGACTGGATGTCTGCACCAAAATCATACTGCACCTAATCCTGATCCGCGAGTATCCTCAGCTAAACGTTGAAATCTTACAACTAGAAATTACAACTGGCCAATCGAAACAATTTTACAGACCAATTATCACAACTCACCAGTACCTATATACAAAAAGAACATGATATGGAGATCCACTGAACACCTTTTACAGCACCGGATTCAGACACCTGCCTAATTTTTTGTTCTTTTTCTTTCTATAATATTATGTTTTTTAGCACTACTAAAGAAAGAAACCAGCATATATAGCACAGACAATTAATAAAGGAAATGACATGACCAATTCTACAAGTCTATAAATATGGAACAAGCACTATTACCACTTGCAAGTCCATCACCTAAGCTAAGCTTCCGAGATAAGAAAGTCCCGAAAGCGTCATTCGTGGAAGCCAAGTTCTCAGCCACTTATCAACAACTCATGCAATCGATCAATTGGTTCGGTGAGATCCTGCACAGCATGCCCTTCTGAGACATCTGAAAGAGATTTGAGATTGCACTTAATTAAGGCTTCAATGAAGTAGCAAGTCTCGTCCTTGGTATTCCCCTCGGGTACATCCACCACAAAAGATTCAATTACCAGGGTTCCTGGTCTTCCATCAATAATTTCTGGATGGAGGGACAAAATAGACGAGTAGTTCTGAAAGACAAGATACAACTTAGGTCAAAAGATGATTTTGTATATAAAAGAAAAATAGTGGATGGGATGGGAGGTGGAGCAGGAGAAGAACCAAACTGTTAACAAAGAAAGATTTCAGGGTGTTTGTTTTGAGTTTTACATGTTATTCACAAGAGAAAGAAATTAAAAATATGACGTTTCCACATATGATGCAAGGCTCAACAAAAGATGCATTATTGATACTAGGAAAAGTGGCATTCCCATGGTTTACTTGATTCATATTTCGTAATGTGAGGTGAGTATACTCTTTCACATAATATGAGAATGAAAGATACTAGTATATTACAAACATTAACTTCCACTTCTTCCTCCTATCGTCTGAATTTTGAAAAATATTCCAAAAAGTATTAAATGCTGACTGAACATATTTTACAATTTACTTAAAAGTAACACTCCTGGAACTATAATCGATCTATATAAACCTTGAAACAAACAACTCCAAATTTTAGAGAGATTATTGGATCAGGAGTGTTGAAGATTGGTTTAAGCTTTTGGGATATACAAGCAATTCCAGTAACATCCTAATAAAGGAACATCAGTTTCACAGTGAGTGAATCAGGACAGTTCATAAGCAACCAACAGAATTCAAGATGTCTTAAACTTGTCATTGATTTTGGTTGAATTCCTAGACAACGAATATTTTAGCTTTGTCTGAACATAGTCAGACATAAACATTTCCAGAATGGAAACTGATAGGAACCAACTAGCCAACTAGTATATTGAACGAAAAGGATGATTACAACGTATCCCTAGAATGTTCGAGAGACTGTAGACTCTCCATAGTGCCATAAGGCCCCAATTCTTTACAAATGATTACATGATGTCCTCCCTAAACCCTCTTCTCTATTTATAGGCTATATGCCTTAATGGTATTCACTAACTAACCATCAACCAATTAACTAACTAACTCAACTTAATTAACAAATTGTACTGACTAGCTAATTAAGTCCTAAGCCCATAACAACCATACGGCTTAGTCCTATCAATACCCCCCCCCCCCCCCCCCCGCGGACATTCGCCTTGTACTCAAGGTGACTAAGAAAGAGAGAAAAATATACAACAAGAGCAACAATTCTAAAACAAAATTCTGGCTGATTTGCTGCTTTAATTGCTCCTCCTCGTGTGGTATCAGAGCCAGGTTGGCGAATACGATGACATTACTCCAATAAGCCCATGTGAAGAATTAATCTCATCATCCAAATATTGAAGAACAGATGAGGCAGCCTTCATGTTAGCAATTGAGACAACCTCCTTACCAAAAGAAGTCGTGCTGGAACTCCGGCTCGTGAACCACTTAACATTGGTAAATGTAGGAGTTAGCTCCCCAAACTGGTTGCATCCTCTAGTGTCCATGGTATATAAACCAGAAAATGAAAGAATAATTTCCTCAACCCTGTCAGCTAAGGGTGACAACTTGACCTGCATTGAAACTTCTTTGTAACACAGCAAGGGTGACAACTTGACCTGCACTGAAACTTCTTTGTAACACCTTACAGAGGCTCCCCAATGCTTGCAGGTCATCAATGCAATTACAAGGGACTTTGAATCAGATCTCAAACAATGGAAGACTCTTGCCAAAATAGGACCATCCAATAAGCCTCAGCTTCCCACGTCAGAACCATCAATACTAACTTCAGGACAAGTAGCATCACAGCATAGATCCTCACAACAAGTGGTTTTATCTTTTTCCATAGTTCCATTATCATTCAAATCACAATATGAACTTTGATCAACCCCACTAGAATTGTTCCTAGCATATCCCAACATCACAATGTCCCCCCTCAGTGACCTTCCTGCCCAACATTTTATCAAACAGTAGTCGTGCAGCCTCCGAGTTCAGAGGAATCTCTTTCAAACATTCATTTAATAGTCTATCTCTTTCCCAAGGAACATCACGCGAATCTCGGCTTGCAATCTCAGCCAAGTCTCCTTTTAGTAATAGGATATAAGTGTTGTGTTGCAAAACTCTTATTGCTAACCACGGATCACTCCCAACATCGCACCATCATAGTGAATTGCCAGGAATAGAAACAATAGTTGGATCACCACCTTTTGACCCCAAAACACAGGTTCTGAGAAAGTTAGTCATGCCTCTGTTATCCCATAGCAATCTTAAAAGACCCACAGTTTGGAAATTCAATTCCTCCTTCGATTTGAGGACAAGTTTTTGTTGTTCTTTAACCACGACAACTACCTCGGCCAAATTAGCAACAGCATAGGCATATTTCACCAATCTATGAAGATTGCGCCTGGCACCTTGGTTTTCAACGATAACAACATGATACCCATTTTCACAGAATCTGTAAACTAAATGAAGGTAAATCTGGACCTGACCCCATTCAGACAAAAGCCATTTTACCCTTGCCTTTTTCTCTCCCCGAATTAAGTCATTTCCAGCAAAAATAGTGCAACAGTGATGACTGATACTTACCCCTGGTGGTTTCGTCAACAACCACCCCAAAGTCAGTGTGAGAGAGCCGGCGGACGGCAAGAGCAGTGGTTATCGCTTCGGCGGCTGCACCCACAGAAACGACGCTGACACCTGCAACGATGACGATTCCAGAGCATACCCTGAAGCAGCGAAAATCGGACACGCCAACTAAAACAAACAAGGAGTGCGAATCGCTAACGAGGACAACAGTGACGGTGCACAGACCAAGACCGGCGGCGACGAAGTGCTTCCTCCTTGCGCGTTCTGATCTTTCTCGCACCATTTTCGGGTCGAGTCCAATAAGACCCATCGTCTGTTTTCCTTCTTCCACTTATCAGAAACATTCTGGGCTTGACCCACTTGGTTTAGAACAAAGCCCACTTCGTACATGCTCAAATTATTTTGGATCAGCCCGACTTGGTTTAGGAAAAAACCCAAATCACCATGTGGGCCCATCATGTTGAAGTTCTGACCCGTTACACGTATTTCTCCTTTTACCCTTCGGTCTTCATCTCCCACATCGTGTGCTTTTTCCTGCGTGAACGACAACGACATCAAGTCCAACCAGCCCCTGTTAGTTGCAACGGCGGCCGGCAACTGTGACGGTGATGGTAGTTGAATCAACGACCCTTCTTTCTTCCCACAATTTTCTTTCTTCACGTTCATGTCTCCCTTTCCTCCGCCTTCGCATCTACCATCTCGTACCAGTGGCAACGATTGCGGGTTTGGCCACTCCCCAGTGGTCGTGGTGGCATCTGGCGGCCTGGACGTGGACGGCGGCGCCCAAGACACCTTAACCTTCCATCTTTTCTTCTGGTCCGCATCTCCGTTCCCTTCTCCGGCCAAATTCTGGTCTGGTGGTTCTGGTGGCGGCGGTGGCTCGTTCCCCACTCCTTGACTTTCTTTTCTACGAATAATTTTGCTCACACAAGCACTGGTCACCGGCAACGCACCAAGAGATACTGGTGGTGTCGGTTCAGCCCTTGTTCGTTCGGTTACGATATGCTGTTTCGACTCCGATAGTACCAACGATGGTCCAAGACCCGTTGAAACTTTCATGGACTCCGAATTAGCCATTTCGTCACTGCAATTCCGCATTCCCTTCTGGGGTGTCGTTTTCTTGGAGCGGTTCTTGAACCTTTTGGTTGCTCGACTTTTTCTCCACCTTGCCGTGATGCCTCTCATCTTAAGTGCCAAACTAACATTCTGCTAGGACCATATTTGGACCTTACAATGTTCAGTTTCCACCTCTGATTTCTTGCTTCCCGTTGAAGATGTAGATGCATCGTGTTTCTTGGAATTCTGACTTAAAGACTCTTCTTTTTCAAGAACAGTTTCTTCAATTCTGTCCTTCACACGATCAGACTCATCAAGACTCTGTTTGGTGTCACCACAACGCCCTGGATTATGATTTCCATTGCTTTTGTTGGGAAGCACCATTGGGTTCGGTTTCATGTGGCTCACGTACCTACTTTCCCGATATTCTGCCTTGATTTCATCACAGATTTGCTGCAGCTGAGCCATAAGTTCTTGCAATCGCCTTGAATCCATTGTGGTTGAAACGGATTGCTTGCACACAACGAATTTCCTCTCGGATCGGAACTCGCTTTGATACCAGTTGATAGGAACCAACTAGTATATTGAACGAAAAAGGATGATTACAATGTATCCCTAGAGTGTTCGAGAGACTCTAGACTCTCCATAGTGCCATAAGGCCCCAATTCTTTACAAATGATTACATGATCTCCTCCCTAAACCCTCTTCTCTATTTATAGGCTATATGCCTTAATGGTATTCACTAACTAACCATCAACCAATTAACTAACTAACCATCAACCAATTAACTAACTAACTCAACTTAATTAACAAATTGTACTAACTAGCTAATTAAGTCCTAAGCCCATAACAACCATACGGCTTAGTCCTATCAGAAACCTGAACCAAACTCCAAGGAAGTTGTTGAGAACTACACTACCTTTGAACCAACAGAAGAACCTTCCCTTCTGAATTTAACAGTAATTTTTTCTTTTCCAAAATGTTGTGCAGGACAAAAATAGAATTTAATTTAGAACAGTCTTAGCAATATTTGTTAGGAGAGGAAATATCGTTAGGAATATGTTAGAAGAAATAAGTGGGCCTATAAAACAGCATATAAATACAGGGAGAGAACCTAAGTAAGGCATTGGGCTGGTTAGTTAGTTTTGGGAGGTAGAGACCAGACTTCAAATTTCTGAGAATTGGGAATTCTTGTATACATTCAGTCTCTTTTTCATGAATTCTCTAATTCGGAAAGACAGGGTTAATAAAGATCTCTCTATTCTTCTTTTCACTTCCTTCCTATCTGACTACAAAACTATCATCTAATATCAGAGCTACAACCTTGGAGCTGTGGGTATTGAATCTTGAAAGCAATCTGGGAGCTGCTTATGCGTTTAACCAGAATGGAGAGTCAAATTTTTTAAGAGTCCCGAAGACAATTTGAGCTTCAAATGGGAACTTAAGGAGGAATGTATGGAGATACCAACATTAAAGGAGTACTCATAAGCCCACCTTGGGCTATCTTCATTGCAACCTCCCTTAATAGAGATGTTAGCAGCACAAGAACCAGGGGCACGAGGTATTTGGGAAAGAATCACACTACCAATTTGCACACGTCACAAAAGGAGAAGAAAAAATGGGCCATGGGCTCAAGACTGAATAAAGATTGAAAAGGTTGGCTTTCTGTGTTTATATGGATCACATCCGGATCTTGGCTGGAGGAGAACAAACATTTAAGGAAAGAACACATAAATCCAGAGACCAGAGCGAAGAGACCTCTCCAAGGATCACCCAAGCCAGGGAGATTTCTTCCAAGGACATCGGACCTTGGTCTATTGGACACTTATCAACATCAAACATGTACTAACCTCTTTCAGAACAACTAAAATTACATTAAGCAATAAGTGCGAAAAGCATACTAACAGTTGAAAGAAGAGACTCTATGCATCAGAAATGTCAACTGAAGTGTTAGACTTACCAACTACCATCACAAAGACAGAAGGATAAAAAATTTGTATGCGTAAAATTTCCTTTTACCCCAAATATATGAAAAAACATGTGTACATTGCTGGCTAGCGCTGATACTACTTTGGTATCTCACCCTATCATCATATATTAATTAGTCCTTTTACTTCAATACTACAATAATTTCAATAACTCCACTCATTGAAATGTTTCATATTCTTTTGAAGATGAGTGGATTGTACAATTTAAAGATAAGTGGTTGATTATTATTTAAGGGCATTTTAGTCAAAAAAAATTCCTTAGAAATTAGTACAAATATGGATTTTCTTAAGATGTGTGTCTTATCTTAAATGACCAATAAAATGGGACTGAGGGAGTCATAAATATTAGAAGTAATGAAGACAGTAGTATTCAACATCCTGTTTCAAGCGAAAACACGAATAAGTTTGGTCAACTATATGAATGAAACACAGTGTCCACACTGAAGTAACTAACTAATAGACCTCCCTAATGGTATCAACCAACATCACAAATATGAATTCAAGATCTTCCAACAATGACTAAATAAGCACATCTTACTTCTAAATGGTGCAATGTGTATCTTACACAAATCTATATGATTAGCTGATCACACACAAGATTGAGCGCAAAATTTGGATAAAATTGCAATATGAATGGTTTCCTAAGTTAGGGAATGTTTTATTTCTTTCTTTCAGAATAAAAAAACAGGTAAAATGTTGGAAGGAGATATTCATACCCTAAGTCTGTGATCACCACCAATAATCCTGATGCTTAGGATATGCTCATTATCATCAAGGACCTCCAATCTTTCAGTACTAGTTGTGGCCGGAAGCCCGGACTTAACATCAACTTCTCTCAAACTTCCAATCTCCAGATTTCCCCTCACCACACACCTGCTAATGAACGGCTTATACTTCTCCGGCTGATCAAACCTCCTCACCAAGGACCATACCTAAAGAGAGAGAAAGAAAACAAATGTAAGCACAAGAAATAACCAATTCCAGGGAGAAACACGGTATATTAACCACCAATCCAACACCATAAGCGCCGCAGTTGGCAGAATCATTCAATTCAATCTAGATGGATTCTACATTACTTTCATTTTCTCAGACACCGACACCACACCGACACTTCAATTACTTTTATTTTCTATCGATGTATCCGTGTCTGTGTGAGTGTCTTGCCTGGGGATGTCTAATGTCTGTGCGAGTGTCATGTCTGGTGTCATGGTGTCTGTGCTTCATAGATTCAACATTACACATTGACACAGGAAAACTCTTCATATCATAACATCAATTGCAGAGACAAACAAATAAATCATCTTCAACCATCCAAATTAATAAACTTAAAACCTCAACAAATAGAAAATAAAAAATAAAAAATAGAAAGTACCAAAATCAAAAACAGAAAATGGAAAATCGATCACAGAAAACAAAAAAAACTCAACAAGAATCAAAAAGAGAGCATCATTACAAGAGGAACTGGCGCCTTGATATGCTTAACAAGTGCAGAGGCGCACTGATTCTCCCTTGGTTCCTGTCTATGGTGTCTTCTTATGTATTCCATCTCCGTGCAGCTAAACCTTCCGTTCCAAATCCCGTTCATTTTCTCCACCGCCACAAAACGCCACCGTTTGAAATCTTAACTACCACGGTAACCGTCGACCTGCGATGTACGCCCGAATCGAATCAACGAATGATGAGCAAGTTCGGAGAATCCAACGGCTCAGAGCTCCGATTGGCGCCGATAAGTTTATCCGATGGAAGGTTCTAGAGAAAATGAGTTGACAAAAAAGGAGAGTAGTTATTTACACTTTTCAGAGGAAGAATACGCGTGCGAAACCGAAACGCACCGCCCATCCACCATCAACAACCCCCCTCCGTCACTTATCTTGAATTAATTAATTAATTTAAAATAAATAAATGGAATTTAAATTAATAGAATCGTGAAAGTAAAAGGGGAAAAAATAAGACAAAAAACTGTGTCTTTCATTATTTCCTTGGAAACTCCACATAGTTGTTGGGATTATTGCAAAATCGCCATTGGTTTGTCCTTTTCCTCTCGTGTCGTTTTCTGCAAGTGGATAATATTGTACTCCCCATTTCGCCATCCAACTGATATGAGAATTGAGATGCTTGAAAATTAAATTAAATTATTATTTGAATTTAATTGGCGTACAAAGTTGTTACCAACCAATAAGAGTGTATTTTTTTGTTTGTAAAAAAAAAGTGTATTTTTTGATCAAAATCAATAAAGTATCATGGGTTTTAAAGTACTACTAGTTTTTTTTTTAGAATGAGTTTTAAAGTAGATAGTGAAATCTACCCGTTTTATCGATAAGTGTCGGTTCAAGTGATAATTGGGCTTGGATCTCACTTTAAGGTCTTATGTTCAAATTTTGGGGTGGCAAAATTCTGTTGGGAAGGGAAAACCACACGGACCAGCAAAGCCGGGTATACACGTGACCAACCAGGTTCCCCTGCATAGATTAGTCATCGGCAAAACCGATGAAAACTGCGCACTAATAACATGGTAACCAAAAAAATCAACTCGTTTTTATAATGTATCATTTCGTGATTGGTTGATGTCGTAAAAAAAACATATACAACGATGATGTATATAGATTAAGTTCTTTTTTTAGGATTTAATTAGTTACAACTATTTTACAACACGGTCAATTAGAGAGATCGACACATTATAAAAAAGATTTAATTTATATACATTATTGTTGTACAAGTTTTTTTACAGTGTACGTCAATCACAAAAAGACGCGTGATAAAAATAATTTGACTTTATCTCAATTACCTTTAAAGTCCCCCATACTATGAATTTTTATTGGTTGATGATATAAAAAAATTTACAGCAGCCATATATACCAATTAAACTTCTTAACTTTTATTCCATTCATTTTAAAAGTCACATTGACTGTGATTTATTATCGGTTATTCTTTTACATTATTGGTGCATATCAATTAAACTCTTTATTTTATGAATTTAATTTAATTTATATCAATTAAACCCTTATTTTATATGCGTAGTCCCCATAACAATTACACCGCTGACAATCACTTATTAAAAGAGTTTTTCATGGGTTTAATTGAGAAGTATTGTCGCTATAAAAAAATTACACAATCAACTATTTTATGTGCACATCTTGTCATGTTATTTAAAAGAGAGAAGATGCTAGAACTTTTTTTATAGAAGAAAATATGTAAAAACATAAAAAATAGGATCTCTCAATTGTGTATTTTTGAAACACATGCATCTAAGTTGTATAACATGAAAAAAGGGACGAAAAATACAAATAATCGTATATAATGTTTAAAGTTAGATGTTCAAATAACACAGGTGTATTTAAAACGATATTTTTAATTTCTCTAACTATTTTAAAAATTATTCATATCATTTTTTTACAATAAAATCATTAATACCATTGATTTAATTTATATACATAATAGGTGTATAAGTCTTTTACACTATCTATCAATTAGAGGTTGACACATCAACAAAAAGAAGTTGGTTAATTGGTAACCAGTCACTCCATGAATTGTGATTGGTGTGGTGGTTGTAAAAGTCTATACACAATATGTGTATAAAAATTAAACTCTAATACCATAATTCGTGATTGGTTGTTTTTTCACATATGGTGCATAATAATCAAGATTTTTAAAAATATTAAAAAATCAAGCTCTTTATGGGTATATACGACAACAAAATCGGACTGGGTCCAATTGTTTTAACCAAGCTGAGTGGTCTCGGGTTTGAATATTTGGTGTGGCAAAAACTCTATTAAGAAAAGAGAACCACACAGACTGACAAAGCTGGGTATACACGTGGCCAGCCAGGTTCCCTGGCGTAGAGTAGTTACTGACAAAGTCAATGGGTATTGCGCCATCATTTCACCATCGGGTGTTGCATTTTCAAACCACTACAAATAATAAATTTGCTTTTACTAAAAAATTTATAGATAACAACATAACATTAATAACTTATTTGGTAAAAAAAAACATTAATAACTTATGTAATAAGTGAAAGTATATACAAAATGATTAAAATATTTACGTCCATTTATATTATTATATCACATGTATTAAAAAACATAATATATCATCCTGTGCATCGCACGGGTTACATACTAGTAATCAAGATTTTAAAAAATATTAAAAAATCAGGCTCTTTATGGGTATATACGACAACAAAATCGGACTGAGTCCAATTGTTTTAACTAAGCCGAGTCGATTGAGCCAAAAAATTAGAGTTGCTTTGGGGCATACTTCATACAACCCCCTCCCTACTCACTAGACACCCCCAACCCCCCAGAATCCCCAAAATTCCCCTCCTCCCCTAAACTCAAATTTCACCTATCCCCTCCCTCTCTCACACACCCACACCCCATTCCAACCCTAAATCTCTCTCTCTCTCTCTCTCTCTCTCTCTCTCTCTCTCTCTCTCTCTCTCTCTCTCTCTCTCTCTCTCTCTCTCTCTCTCTCTCTCTCTCTCTCTCTCTCGTACTCTCTCTATACATTCTCCCTCACTCTCTCAATCACTTACATATCCACAATTATCTCACTCAGGGGTCCCAACGCAATCAAAGAGTCTCTGCTTTCTCTGTTTTCGTCACTGTTTTTTTAATGGGAATCTGCATGCTTCGGAAGTTTATTTCCGAACCCGTGTTTTTGAATGGTTCGGTATTTTATTATCGAACCTGTTCGTTAATTAACTTTTGAACCGTCGAATTTTTGCTTTCCAGTCCTCTGAATGCCAGATTTTTAAATTTTTATCTTTATTTTAACATTCTATCTTTTTTTTTGGAATGGACCATTGATGGCTACCCACGGAGTGTCCCAACGCTTTTAACGAAAGACTAATCTCCGCTCGTGCTTAGGATTTAACATTCTATCTTTAGTTGAATAAAATCTAGCAACAATACAAAACGAAAAGAAACATTCAATCTTTATTTCATTTTTTTGAAACATAAAGAAACACGAACAACAAATAAAAAACAATAACGAAACTGGCGATTATTTTAAAGTCCTTGTTGCAAAAGATAAATGATCTCGTCCGGAGTGCGTATTGTTTTGACATACATCTCCAAGATAAGGCGTCCTGCTGGAACATTAGCATGTGCTTCCATCATGGTGCGTACGTCGGCATCGCTCTGAATCTCCATAGCGGAATAACGAATAGCCCCGCCGTCTCCATAACTGTGTTTGCGGTAACGTAAACGACTTACGTCTTTACGCCACTCTCCCTCTCAACGAACCTTCCTCTCTGCCTTTTCCTTCTACTGGGTGAATGTTATATCCTTATTCAACCTACAGAAGATGTGATTGCGATATTGAAAAAAACACACCATCTTCCCTGTTGGTGATAGTTCCACGGTGATGCATGTGGGGGTAAGGTGTTTGTGATGAAGCAGAAATGTGGGTAGGGTGTTTGTGAAACTTAGTGAAACGTGAGAACCTATTTATAATAGGTGTGGTCGAATGTGAGCCGTTGATTTTAATTGATCAGAACCGTTGAAATTCTATCTGTTGTGGCACAATTTCCAAAGAAAATTTCAGCCACTCGTTTTTCGGACACATTTGACTGCTTTTTTGACTGATTGTAGGTCGTTGATAATAATGGACAGTGGAATCTGATCCGTTGAATGACATAAAATATCTGTCATATTTTATAGTAGTTTGGTACTTTGGGTTCGAATCGGTTCGGTTTTTAACTTCCGGACGTGGTAAAATCTTTATTGGAGGGGGTGTCTGTCAAGAAACAACACCCGAAAGTTTCGTTCCGAACGGATTCTGTAACACCCTAATATTTCTAACAAGCAGAAATACTAAAATGTACAACTTAGTATACATCAGAGTAAAATTCCTGTATTCGAATATTGAACAAAATTAAAAACTTGATATAACTCATCAAGTGATCAATCTTAATCCCCATTATTCAATATCAAGTACAGCAATAGCGGAAACGATTTACAACTTCTAATACATGTACAAGTCATAATATCGAAATTACATTAAAACTAGGAGAAACAAAATGAAGACAAAAGCTAAGTCTTCGGGTTCTCCATAAGGCCTCATCTAACCATGCCATCTCGCTTTGTTCTTTCCCTGCGTATTTGAAAAACATCAACATATAAAGGGTGAGATTACAAATCTCAGTGGGTCCTATCGAGACCCCTTACTAACTCTCTCGGTTCATTTATTCCTTTTCCTTTAATCGTAGTCCATATAGGTCCTACGTGCATATATATTTTCCTTTCATGCCATAGTACATCTCCGGTAAAAGCTCTGCCTTTACCTTCGAACCTCTCCACTAGCTTACACTAGCTTCAAACCTCTGAGGCCTAGGTTCTGGGGCTCATGACTTCCCCTCCCCTAGTATACTAATCTATTGGGTCGTCACCCATCCTTTTGATATAATTTATATATCCACCCGCTTTGGGGCGTCTTTTATATAATGTCCGCATTGGGTCGTCTCCTGTATTCGATATAATTTATATATTTAAACCTCAACAATCTTTGATGAAAATATTTATTCATCCCTTTCATTACATGTCATTCATGTTAATACATAAACATAAACTTGATCGAACATATAGTTCCATAACCTTAAACATAAGTCATGTCCTCTCGCGTATACTACTTTACGGTTTTTGAAACAATTATAACTTCCAAAAACAATTCATTTTAAACCTTGCAATCATGTTCAAAAACAGAGTATCAATTGTTCCATAACATGAGGGATGGTTGGGAAGAAGATTAGAAGAGGTTTGGAATTGAAAGGAGCGACGAAATGAATTTTGGTAACCGGGAACAGAAAAACTGGCACGACCCGTGCCATACCTAGCACGACTCGTGCTGCCTCGAAATGTAATTTCAGTCAACCAGAAAGGTTGGCACGACCCCTGCTAAGGGTAGCACGACCCGTGCTGCCTGTAGCAAAATCACAAATCGCTTATTTCGTTCCGTTTCGCTTTTCCTATCACGTTCAACTCATAACCCAATCTTAATCCAACTTCAAAACAGTCATTCAATACATAATAACATTCCACATAATTCATGTATCAATCAACACACAACCAACATATCAATCAATCAACATTCATATCGTCAATCAATCAACCTTATAGTTCCTCATTCGAAACATAATTCTCGTAAAACGTTTTTGACTCGAAAAACGCACGACTGAACACAAAACAGAACATGCAACAATATTTCGACACAAAATCCCTAAGCGAGTATAGAACTCACCTTTGGCGATGAAATCGCACACAACGACAACGAGACTTTAACAATCGCACGGAACCGCACGAACAATCCCCGTACTCGAATTTCTTGCTTCCACGAACATCAAATCGACCCCTTAGGGATCCCCAAACGTGTCCAGTTACTGAAGCTTCCCCAATTGCATCTCGATTCAACAATGTAATCCCCCTTTTTACTCCGATCTAACCCCAACTTCTAGAACGCGTCAACTAACTCCAAAGATCGGTTTGGGCAGCATCTGTGAACTATTTTGCAACAAACATAAATAATTCGATTCTTAATCAAAACCTATCAAACCAGTGCCTAATGTGTAGATAATTTTGTCTACTTTCATATGGTTCAAGTCCCACACTGATATGATGAGTATTCAACGAGTTATGGCTAAAACACTGTGACTGATGCAAAATCGTTACTGTTACACAAGTAAAACTTGTAAATTATTTTTCTCCCACAATACTCAGTCAAATTAAGTGGTTCTTGTGCCTAAACTGAAGGATTTCGTGTCTAGTTTCTAATGAATCAAAAATGAACTTAAACAGAGGTCTGTACAGTGAGTTACGAAGGAATTACCAAAGAGTGTCAAAACTGTTTTTTGAGCAGAATCTTCCTATGAGTTTGCATCTTTAATCCCTCCATCATGAACCACAACTTAAGCCCCAACTCTTTATTTTTGGAACCCAGCTACTGGAAATCCCTCCTAGGCTGTTCCATTTCGAAATGTAGGTGTTGAGATGTCCCAATCTAACTCCCAAAACAATATGCAAGGCAACAACCTGAAAACAATTGGAAAAGACTCCAAGACTCCACAAAACTCCATTCTCTTCTTCATTTGAGCTTGAAACTAACATCATTTGATAGAGGAAGACAAATGGAAGGAATGGTATAGAAATTTCTTACATGCATCAAAGTTGGGTCAAAAGCTCTCCTCCTTTTCCCTCTCTCACTCTCACGCCCTCTCTCTTCTCTCCAGCCCTCACATTCTGTTTTCTCTCAGTTTCAGTAAAAGAGGATTATGAGAGTGTGTGTGTGTGTATTTCAGCTGGAGGTTACTTAAAGATAGGAAAAGACCATACTACCATTGGTTCACTAATTCTCATCTAAACCCACTTTTAACCACTCAATTACTCAACATACATACTTACTAATTTAATTAGTTCTCACACATTATTAGACATGCCATTTCATCTAGGTTAGCTAATCATTTAGTCCTAACCGCTCACTAGGCAAAATGACTGTTTTGCCCTTTAGATTATAATCCCATCTAAAACTCGATTTAACCATTCAATCACAATTCATCACTTGATTTATATGATTAGCAATTAACTTACCTAATCAAGTAACTTATTACTTCTTGCTAATTTCGCTAAACGAAATTAGCCAAATTGGGGATGTTACAGATTCAGTGGTAAACTTCTGAACCGTCATAAACCTAGAAAAAAAAAAGAAAAACACGCGTTTCATTAATGACATTTTCATTTTTTTGCTAGTTTTGGGGGTGTCCAGTGAGTAGAGGGGGGTTGTACGAAGTATGAGCAGTTGATTTTTGCTTCTATTTTTAGAGTCAACCCATTATAAAAACTGGGCCGAAACTAATTGATATTTTGTAAAAGAAAAATAATTAAATATCTCTATTCTCTCGCTCACTTCTTTTACTATTTTCACAAATAATTCATATATTAATATTTTAAAAATCATTTCCTTGACTAGTTAATATTTTAAAAATCATTTAATAATTTAAACACTAATTAATATTTCAAATACTCTCCCTTTTTTCCGACTTTAATGTTTGTTCCCACATGGGACATGGGCTTTTACACTTCTCTTACTATTTTCACTTGTCAGTTAATTCATACTAATAATTCAAAGACTATATCTTAAAAATAATTTCAGCCAACTAATTAATATATTAAATAATAATATTTGATAAATGTAACAAAGTTAAATATCTCTATTTCCCAACCCACTCTCCTTTTTTTCTTTCCAAATTTCAATGTTCTTACACTTAAGCCATGGGATTTGGCCGCCTTCTTCTACTATTTCAACACTTTAAAAATATCAATTAATTTAAGTTTTAATATTTTAAGTACTAATAATTCGAATAATAATATTCTAAAAATCATTTTTATTGACTAGTCAATATTTCAAATATTAATATATTATAAAAATAAAATAATGAAATATCTCTATCTCCCGCTCACTCTCCTTTAATGTTTGTTTCTAATTGAGCCCCGAGCTTTAGCCCACTTAGGGATGTCGATGGATATCCATGGACGCGGATAGTACTCATCCGCTACCCGCTCTGTTTGATAAAAATGATATCCGTGTCTTATCCATATCTGTGCGGGTATCCGCTAATGCGGATATTTAGTGGATATGTCACTATTCGAGGATATTTGCGGATATCCATGGATATATTAGAAATGCATGTGTTAAAAAAATTATTATTTTTAATTGTATAAAATTTATTCATTTCTTTTTGAAAACAAAATACTAATTGTTAAATTAACAACTTGAATACAAACATTCAACAAGCATAAATTTTTTTCATTCTTTAACAACAAAATAATTTCTACGAGAAACAAAAAAAACTAAATAGTTCTCTTGTTATAACATTATAGTCTCTAATAATAAGAAAAAATATTTGGCCAAAAAAAATAATAAGAAAAAACATAAAATCAATAATCTTCGACAAACATAATCGTGTAGAGAAGGGAATTTTCGCACACTGTAGAGGAGAGTATGAGGAGAACGGTGTATGTAGGTCAGGGCTTCTTATATTGTGGGAACTTGGGATTTTGTATTTGAGTAATTAGTATTTTGGTAATTTATTATGCTAATAACGGGTACGGATATCTACGGGTATGGATATCATTATATCCGCCACCGCATCCATTAACTAACGAATAGTTGAAATATCTATTTATTTTATCAACGGATATTCGTTAAACTATCCACCTTTTGCCCATCGCGGATATTATTCGCGGGTACGGATTTTTTTGACATCCCTAAGCCCACTTCTTTTACTCTTTTCACCACTTTAATAATATCAATTAGCTCCAATACTAATATTTTAAATACTAATAAGTCAAATACTAATATTTTATAATCTAGCTCCCAAAATTAACTATTATGTCAAATACTAATAACTTATGAAATTAAAAATATTATATAATCTAATAATATTTTATCAATATTAAGTTTTCAAATTATCTTTTCATGTACGAACTATTTTCTTAATCATGCATATATTTTTCTTTAAATTTTTATTGTGTCATTTATACATATATAATTAATACTAATTCGTGCATCGCATAGGGTTAAGGGCTAGCTGTATCCGGTTAACCTCTCATCTTTTTTCCCCTCCAAAATATCAACCTAATTCTAAAACTTGGCACCTTTTTTTCTTGAAAACAAACTCTCCATGTCGGTGGCGGATTCAGGAATTTTTGACGGTGGGGACAAAAGAATCATTTTTTTTAGAAAAATTATTATAAATACATACAAAATAAATTTTTTCACAATAAAAAAAGTGTAGATATCCAAGTTAATACAAATAAAAGAGAGTTACTTAGTTTGTAAAGAATGAAAAGTATCAGTTTTCTTTTTTAATGATTAAATAGTCTTTTTCATTTTTTAGAGAGCAAATAGGGCTTTGTTTTTTTTTTTGTAAAATACCTTTTTTGGCCTCAACTCTTAAAATAAAATAAAATAAAATACTTTAGATCTTCATGTATTTATTTAGTATTGTTGGAAAAGACCGAAGCAATAAAAATTAAAATAATAAAATTTCTCTTAATTATATTTTACAAAAAAAAACTTATTTTCTTATGGGGCTAAAAAACTTTCTATAAACACGCTTATGAAATTATTTGCATCTTGTGGGGGCAGATGCCCCCATCCCTCTCTAACTAGATATGTCATTGCTCACATTCCCATCTTTTCAAACGTCTCTATCTCGCTCTCTACTTTTTCTATATTATTTTTATTTCTCTTGATTATATTTTAGTGTTTTTAATAAATTATAAATTATATGTTATTTTTGGATCTTTGAAATTAAATTTCTGATTCTCAGAATTTAATATGAAAAATGGGATATTTTTTTTAAAAACAATATTAGAAAATAGCAAACATAACATACACTACTAAACTTTTACACTATAGTGATAGATTTGATTCATGTTAAATATAAAAAATATAAATATCTTAAAAACATAGCATTCTGGGAAAATATTTAATTATAATTTTTTAATATTTGTTAATAATATCTTTGATTTTATAAATGAATATCAATTGCTTTGAGTAAAACCTAACGTAAAAATAGCATACTTTGTCGGCATAATTTTTTTCTTTTACCTTTTTCATTATAAATATCTTTTTTTTAAAACCAATGTATACTCCACGGCGACGGTAGAGACTAATTCTTCGAGGTATCTGAAATCCATTTAAGGGGTTGATCTCTCCCAACAATTGTTTTTCCATACGCACCAGCCAGGGATCGAATCCATGACCAAATGGTTAAGGGACCCAATTATCTACCACTTATGCCACATCATGTTGGTTATAAATGTCTTTTTCTTTTACAAACGAATAGTCTATTTTTGAGTCCCAATAAGAACATATTATATATCGTCATTATAATTATTATTATATTTTTATTTTAAATTATTTTTGATGTTAGTATAATTTCATTACTATGATTTTCGAGGGGCTAACATTAACCATTGTCAGAATAGTTTTTTTTTTTTTTATATTTTTACTTATAATATTTCTAGTTTTTATAAATAAATATTTAGCCATTGAATTTCAACGAGGCAACATTAATTATCCGTCGTCAATATAATTTAATTATCTTTAAACAGGCACAGCGGAAAAATTATATGTTGCCACTATGATTTTTTTCTTATATTTTCCTTTTTGAATGACTTTGTTTTGTTTCCTAATGAATATTTTGAATTGATTCAGCCAAAAAACATACATGTCATGTTATAATTACTTTCTATACCAAGTGTTGATGATTCGATCCTCGCCTTGGGTTATTGAGCAACTTTAAATCCCTGGGCCAGCTGTTCCACCCTTTGAGGTGCCTCCAATCCAGCGAGGGAATTAGTCACTGCGTTCGGCGGTGGATACCCTGGTTTATACCAAATAATTATTTTCTATACTTTTGCTTAGCAATTATTTCATATTACTGGTATAATATATATATTTTTTTGGATCAGACCATTGCTGGCTACCCATAGAGTGTCCCAACGCTTTCAACGAAAAACTAATATGCTTAGGATCAAATTTCACGCGCACTGCCCAACACCGAGTTTGTCCACTGCGAGAATCGAACCCGGGAGCACCGGGTCGACCCCCGTGTCCCATGGTAGATTAAGCCAAACGGTATTAGTTATATTATTGGTATAATATGTTTCATATTATTGAATTTAAATATAATTTGGATTTTATTAGTGGGTATTTAGATTTTAAGCTATGATGAACAAATACTACTCATTTTCGGTATAACTTAATTGTCTTTAAGTAAGCCCAAAGGGGAAATTATAATATATCGTCGATATAACTATTTTTTACATTTTATCTTTATAAATGTCATTATTTTTTATAAATGAGTATTTTAATTTTTACTCCCTACTGAAAAATATTACAGATTCTCTAATAATTAATTATTAATTTTTTTCTTTTATAAATATGTTTATATTTTACAAATGATTATTTTTCTTTTGAGCCCCGACAAAGATATTATACTATTTTCGTAGAATATTTTTATATTTTGTCTTCATGAACATCTTTACAAATGATTATTTTGTTTTTGAATCTCGACGGAGAAAAATTTATGTATTATATTTTTCCATTTTTTTTGTATAAATATTTTTTATAAATGAATATTTTGTTTTGAGTTTACATGAGAAAATACTATATGCTTTTTTAACCAATGAAAATACTATATGTTGTTAGTATAATTTTTTTGTCTTTTATATACTTATTGTTTGGGTTAAATATGTTTTTGGTCCCTATAAAATTTGGATTTTTTGTTTTTAGTCCCTCAAAAAAATTTCACCAACTTTTAGTCTCTATAAAATTTGGGTTTTTTGCTTTTAGTACCTCATGACTTTTAAAAGCCCTTTTTTGAATTTTTGAATCCAATAAGTTTATAAATCGTTATATCTAAGTTAAATATAAAAGTTTTATTGAAAATTATAAGCTGCAAAAGATTATTTCAATCTAGGAGATATATCTGTCTCACTGTTGGCTGTTTTGACAATTTCAAGATATGCAGACGTCGGCTCCCGGGTTCGAACCCGAGAAATGTGTGTGTGTGGTGTTTACTTTCCATTTCATCTAATTTTGGAAGATTCATAATTGTTTTGAAAGACGAAAAGATTCATAATTGATGTACTTAATAAATATTCGTTGAAAAAATTATCTAAGAATTTAAAGGAGAATTTTTTTTATACAAAACAATTAAATTTAATTTATATTCGTGATAATATAATTAAATCTAATAACTAATAAGGAAAGTTGAATTTAAGATTTTATGCATTAAATATAGGTTAATTAATAAAAGAAGAATAATAATTAAAGCAAAGAGAAAATTGGATACCAAATATAAAAAGTGCTCTTACAATATATAAAAAAGCAAAATAATAATAATATTTAAAACAGATATGGTATGTAATTTCATTTATTGTCTTTGAGCCTCCCCAACAACTCCCATGCCAAAAATATGGAAAAAGAGAAGGATCTTATGAATCATCTTTAAATTATTACGATTATTAAACTTCCTCGGTTAGTCCCTCTATAACACAATATAAGTAAAAGTGAGTTGCTTATCGAAAAAAAAGTAAAAGTGAGTCACGAAAAAAATTGATGTATTTATTGCAAAATTTGGATCAAATGCATCAACTTTCGTTGATTTTTTTTTTTAGATTAACTTTCGTTGATTCATTTTTACTTATGATGTGTTATTGAGTAGTACTTTGCATTAATAAATAGCCTATATTTTGTCTTTTTTAAAGATTTTCTTAATAGCAAAGAAATCTTTTCTTACACCAAAATGAGTTGGTCCGAGTGGTAACTGGATTCGAATCTCACTCCAAAGTCTCGTGTTCGAATATTGGGTGTGGCAAAAACTCTGTTGGGAGGGGAGAACTACACGAACCGACAAGTTTCCCGGCATAAATTAATCACCGACAAAGCATGTGGAAATTACACACCAAAAAGACAGTAACAAAAAAAAGTAATCTTTTCTTACACATCACCAAAAAAACCAAAAAAAAAAAGTACTCATTTATTAGTCTTTAATTTATAATTAATAAAAATAATAAAGTTTTTACGATTTATATAAAGAAACAGAACAGAACATTTTGGATTATTGAGAAGTACATTAGCGTGTATCAGTCTGTCAGTGTTGATCCTCGACGCTTCCGAATATATCTTCCTGCATGCGATGGTGACACTGGAGCGTGATTGATAAACCACGCATGCGAGCCTCGTGAATCCTTTGCGCACGAGAAAACTCTTCTTAAACACTTTCTTTTCAGCACACTCCATTCATCAAGTAATCGATTTCTTCTTCTACTACGCACTCTTCAGCTATTCTTCTTTCTCCTTTTCATCTACACTTGTGTACGTGTTATGCATGCTTTCTTTTCTTGTCTAAAACTTGAAAGCTGAAATTGAATTAATTAAATTTGCTGTTCTTTATCTCAGCATCTCTGTGAGACGATTTTGCTATCAGATTCAGTGTCACTATTTTTTTTTCCAGATGATTCCGTCGATTTTTGCTTATTTAATGTTGTTCTTTTAATGTGACACTGGAAATCGGCCGTTTTTTTCCTTCATTAATTATCGTATTTGGCTGGTGGCGTTGTGTTGTATTTTTTCTTCACTGGTAATCAATGCTGCTGTTTTTTTGAAGTCATCCAAGATAAGGAGAGATCTGCTGAAGTGGCGTTACAAATTTTTTTCGTCTCAACAATTAGATTATTTCTTTTTTACAAAAACAATTAGACTGTTTTTTTTTTGACGCAATTAGACTGTTCTAATTAGTATTTCTATTGATCATATATTTTCTTTTTATGTGATGAGTGGGATCTCCTTACCAAATGACACTGTGCATTTCCAATGTCTTGGAGTTAATTACTTTGTGCAATTATTATTATTGTTATTATTATTAATGGAAAGATGGACAATACATTATACGTGTATGTGCCTTTCCTCATTTTTTATCATTTTCCATTGTGTAAATGTATTAATGTATTTCATTTGGTAATACTAACTTTAATTTAAATTTTGTAAATGTATATTTCGTTGTGTAAATTTGAATTAAATATAATTTTACAAATTTCTAAATATTTGAATTAAGGATAAAATATTCCTATCATAAGATTAGAGGCCGCACAGATAGTTCGCTAGCATGCCTCCTAGTTCATTACTTCTTACAGCATATAAAATGTTCATCATTAGTTAATTAAGTAATTATCATTCACTCATTTGTTTATCTTCTTGATTAAATCTTGCTAATTCTTTCACGTTTCCTTGTCCATAAACAGACGTTGGTTGGAACTTGGAAGGAACGTAGGTGTTCAATACAGAAGAGTATATTATTAAGGGTTGTTTAAGAGAGATCATCAACCCACCATGGCGAGTACCTTTGCTGATCCGAATGGTCTAAGGTCAAACGAAGAAACCTGCGCTGGAATGGTGGTTGACCAAGAAAGATGGTCAACAGCTGAAGCAAGAGTTTCAGAACTTCTTGAATTGATTAAGCCGAGCCAGGAATCTGAAACTCGACGTAATGCTGTGATATCTTACATACAACACCTCCTTATGAGGTCCGTCCCTTGCCAGGTGCATCTGCCAAAACTCTCTTTATTCTTTATTACTCTTCTTCCAACCTCAATAACCATATATATATGATTAATTCTGTCAGAAAAAAACTATATTAGATATAGTTTGTGCATTATATTCTGATTTGTACAGTTACAGTTACAGTTGCAATTCAATGAGAATTCATTTTACAGATTCAAGAACTCTCTCTGATCATTGAAGTTTCATCAAATTATTACACAGCAGTGAAGTTAAATGTTATTACCAAGAAATCTATTTTCTGCTACCTGCATTCCTTAATCATATATGATTATGCCAAATCTTGCCAATTTGTATAAGTATATATATAATGATCATGGATAAAAATTTTAAACATACTTCTAATCATAGTTCACTTATCTACTAGTATTTGATTTATACGTACTCTGGCCTAAAAATATTTTACAGATTCGCCTAATGATGTGTTGCCACATTTTTAAAGAAAACGACAAATATATTTTTTAACTTATTATATAGAGAGACACTATATTATAAGATGACTCCTATTATCGTTTTTGGAAAAAGATTTTCTTAATTTTTTGGTGGGAAAGTTAGAGTAACTTTAGGTAAAATGAGGTAAATCAACGACGAAATAGTAATTTAAGATGGTGAAAAATAAGAGAGAAAATAAATAAGTGAGGGTCACATGGATAAAGGTAGACATTAAAATTAGAGGGTCCCTCCCCCAAGATATTTGTTCATTGAAAATGTTTGTGAAATAGATTCTCTAAATTGAGTTGTGTAAAAAGACACCTAGAATCTATGGGTTTATCTTATATATACGATAGGTATTTAAATATTTTAAGTAATCTGCCAATTAAAATTACAATTTGACACCTTATTAAAAAGACGTTACTGAATTAGTAACCACTTATATGTCAATTATATTATGAAATATTATTAGTTGTGGTGGTAAAAAAATTTACGACAACTGTGCTTAAAAATTAAGGGTATTGCTTTTCCCACACCCCCTCCTACTCGAAACACACCCCATAAGGGTGTGAAAAGACCAAAAGGCCAGGCCAAACCTCTTTTTTTTCACGAATTTTCACCTGTTCGAACACGGGCATTCGAACAGGTTCGAATGACATCGTTCGAGTGTGTTAAATTTTGACTTCACACCCTTTTGGGCGTTTTTCACCTGTTCGCATGAGGTCATGCGAACCTGTTCGCATGACCTCGTTCGAACACATTCGAACGACATCGTTCGAGTGTGTTAAATTTTGACTTCACACCCTTTTGGGCGTTTTTAAACTGTTCGCATGAGGTCATGCGAACCTGTTCGAACAAGGTCGTTCGAACAGTCATAAAACACGTCATCGCAGCGTCTCACGCGAGGTTATTTTTGGAATAAAATTTGTTAAGGGGTGTGAAAGAGTAGGAGGGGGTGTGGGAAAAGCAAAACCCAAAATTAAAGTCAGAATCTATACCCAAATATTTGGGCCAAACTTAAGGAGAAAGCCCAACGAATTCCCTCCGGTGGCCTCAATTTTATCTCTCAGCAGAGAGAATTTGATAATAGCGAGAAATTTTATCCCCTTCAATTCCTTTCTTCTGAAGGTAACCATTGAAAACTAATTTATCATTGCATAGGTGAAAAAGACGAACCCAACGGTCTCCCTCAGTAGCATGATAAATCTTCGCGCCAGTGACTCGTCTCCTCTCTAATGGTTCTTCTTCCTTTGTTTGTTTGTTTGTTTGGACAGGTATTCACATCTGGGTCAGTACCGCTGAAGACTTACTTACCTGATGGAGATATTGATTTAACAGTTTTTGGTGACCATCAATTTTTGCACGATCCTTTGATCTTTCAGATATTTCATATTTTACTAGCCCAACAGAACTCTCACAATTCTCAGTTTCAAGTGAAAGACGTTCGCTTTATCCAACCTGAGGTATGTGCTTCTTCTTCACAATAATAATAATAATAATAATAATAATAATAATAATAATAATAATAATAATAATAATAATAACAATCATAATGTACTATTGTGCATAAAGTGAAGGGAAGTTGCGTGGTTTCCATTGTCTAGTTAGCGTCCATGAAGCACCAACACAGACACGCTTACATAGACACCGATAATAATTTGAGAAAATAGAAGTAATTGAAGTGTGGATGTTAGCCACCTGAAGTGTCGATGCTACATAAGTTTGAGTTTTCTGAATATTGTTAGTGGTTTCCAAAATTAATGCAAAAATTATTTGTGTATGTAATCTACTAATTAGGTCCACTAATGTGTTTTTGGTTTGTTGCATTTTGGTCAATGAGTTGGCACTTGGCAATTTGTGGGCAGCATTAGGTCTATTCATCTTTGCGCTCTAATGAAATGTTGATTTTTGAATGTTCTCTGTTGCTGCTTTCATCTGCGTGTACTTGCAGTTGCAGCATCTAACACTATTTTTTTCTTATTGTTGTTCAATGGCAGGTGAGGATAATCAAGTGCATTGTTGACATTTTTGTAGTTGACATATCCTTCAATCAACTGAGTGGTTTATGTGCACTTTGTTTTTTTGAGGAGGTGATATTTTTTTACACTAGTTCTCAATTGTCAACCATATTTCTTATTTTTCAGAGATCTCTAACAAATTATTTGTTTTTCCAGATTAGTGCTCTGATAAGTCACGATCATCTATTCAAGCGCAGTATTATATTGATAAAAGCTTGGTGTTACTATGAAAGCCGCATCCTGGGTTCTAACCATGGACTCATTTCTACCTATGCATTGGAAATATTGGTCCTGTACATATTTAATCTGTACAACAATAGATTTTCTGGACCACTTGAGGTGACAAACTTGTTTTTTTTTGGTATATATGTTAATGTGGCTTATGAAGAAGAAAAGGAAATTTATGTTACTTTTGCCGCACATCTTAGGTACTCTATCGATTTCTGGACTTCTTCAGTAAATTTGACTGGGAAACTTATTGCATTAGCTTGAGGGGACCAGTGCCCATAGTTTCACTTCCTAATATGATAGGTATGTGAAATACTATTTTCTTGCATTCATCATATCTCTTGAATAACATGTTCTTTTCATTATGGCTGATAGTCTTTATTTTTCTTTTCCCTGAATTGAAAATCTTGATAGCTGAGCCTCCAAGAAAGGATTGCCAAGACTTACTGCTCCCTGAATGGTTACTTAATAATTATGTGTACCAGTTTGGTTATATGCCATGCATCCAGGGATATCGAGAGCAAGGTTTTGTTTCCAAACACATCAACGTTATAGATCCTTTGCGTGCAAACAACAACTTGGGGCGGAGCATCAGTAAGGGTATTTAACCTTTTATCCCTGGCTGGAACAATTCTTTTTACTAAAGATGATGTTTCTGTTGAAGTAGTTGGAACAAAAAAAAATCATGTTTATTTGTTCCCTGAATATGGAAGCTGCATGACACTGTGTTTCCAATAAATTCTTATGAAATGTGGCTTTTCCCTTTTGAATGTGATACTTTAACTGAATATAATTTAATGTATTTCCTCTCATAAATAGATTCTTCATCAAAAATCTTTACTCATAATATTAGATTATGTTGCGTGTATTTTTATGGATACAAACTATTGCAAATCTTAGATGCCTTTTTAATCCTATAGTTAGATCTGATTTCAAGAACGATCCATATTTTTAGAGCTAAAAGCAAGCTAGCTGATGGATTATTTGTGTGCCCTCTCTCCCTGTTGCTCTACCTATGGTATTTTTGAAGTAGCTTTATTGCTCAAGAATATAACTTATTTCCCTTTTACTCGTGTTTCCTTTTCTATCTAAATATCTGAATGTCTGGTTATAATATCTAGAGGTAATTTAACTGTATATTTATCATCTACTCTACAGGTAACTTCTTAAGGATAAGGAGTGCAATTGCTTTGGGTGCTACACAGCTAGGGAGATTGCTAGATTGCTCTGAAGAGAATCTATTGGCTGAACTTGATTTCTTTTTTAAAAACACATGGAATAGACATGGGAATGGTCATTGGGTTCATGTGCACTTCTATAATTTATATTTAAGACATAAGAATGCTGGAAAGGCAATATGTCAAGAATCTGAGGTTGAGCAGGCCCAAGCTTCTCATAGCTCTCAAGGTATTTGCCCAAAGGCTGATAATAGCATGGGACGTCTGAAATCTTTTGGGCAGACTTCTAATGACCAAAGAAGTGATTATTGCTTAGGTGTAAATGGCAATATTGGTGAGGCAATGGGGATGAATATTGGCCACAATGGATATCTACAAGCACCAATGAATATGATTTCAAGTGATGCGTCTTTTCCTCTACATGCTTCTGTTCCAGATTGTGAATATGAAAACTCGTTTGGCGCGGTTCCTGTAACTATCCCTAATCGTGGGTCCTTATCGAACTGCAATATGTTTTGCTCTCAGGACTTTCCAATCTTAGAAGGGATAATTAAACAGGAAGAAATTACTGAACCAAAAGATCATTCAATGAAAGCTAACAGTGCAGGCACGAACTTGCGTGAGAGCAAAACTGCTAAAACTCCAGCTTCATATGCTGGTATTCTAAAAGGGACAGTTACTGCATGCAATTCATCAGTTTTGGACACTCAAGTTGTTGGTTCTCGTTCAAGCGAAATAGCTTCTAATAACCAAAGCTTATTACCACATGCTCTCGGTTCCTGTGAGACACGATTTCCATTCCAACACTGCAATCTTCCTACTGAGACTGGAGCTAGTAACATTGAGCTACAGAACCATTCAGATACTTCCCATGTTTACTATATCTGTCAAGATGAAACTTCTGAGTATTCTGTAACCGAAAGTTTTGATATTTTGATTGGTGATTATAGAAGCTATTTGATGAATCTTCAATATGGACGGGTTTGTCAGAATGCAGAATTAAATAGGCCTTTGTTTTATCCTCCCACTAATGCACCGCCATTGGGTTTTCTGGAACAACTTCCTTGGAATAGGAGACCTCCAGGTTCTATGAACTTTGTTGCTCGTAGTGCTCTTCCTGAGATGCCGCGCACACTTGCTCCTCCCCTACGTGAGGTTACGTTTTGGCTTCCTAGGTTTAGTGATGGAACTGGGTCTTTCATACCAAACCTACCATCTTACCGCCAGGTTAACATCTATACCACCCTTTCATTTGCAAATGTGCTATTTACTCTGATTTTTGCTGCCTCAATCAAGCTATAAGAGTCTAAAATAAAGTATACATTGTACCACTGTTACATGAAGGTCTAATGACATGCGTTTATGTGATTTGTTGCTGTTTTGTGAGGGGAAAATTATACTTGTGAGGTTTCGGGCTTCAAATATTTTATAGAGCATGATATCTCTTTAATATTTAAATTTCCTGTAGAGATTTTACGACGAAAGTCAGAACTGTCATGAATTTTGGCTTCATCCCTTCTATTCATTGTATTGTCTCTATTAATAGAGATTAGGGGATTACAAATAGTAATTACAAATATTTTAATTCTTGATCTGTACAATCTAAATTAGGAACTAAATATCTACAAATAATGAGTTTTATCTTTTCCCTAATTAGGATATTATCCCCTTATTCACATCCCCCCTCAAATTGATGCGGCTGGTCGAGGAGCATCAATTTGCTAACAAGAAACTGATGACGCGGACGAGGAACAACCTTGGTAAGAATATCTGCAACCTGAAACTGAGTATTGACTTGAGGGAGTGATATAACATGATCATCATAGGCCTCACGAATAGAATGACAATCTACTTCAACATGTTTGGTGCGCTCATGAAAAACAGGATTCTCAACGATCTGAATGGCACTAGTATTGTCGGCATAAAGAGAAGTTGACTCCGTTTGAGGAAATCCAAGCTCAGTCAAAAGACCACGAAGCCAAATTATTTCAGAGCAAGCCGTAGACATAGCACGATACTCTGACTCAGTAGAGGATTTAGAGACTAACTTGCTTCTTACTCTTCCATGAGATCAGTGAAGAGCTAAGAAACATGCACCAACCAGTGACAGCGCGCCGAGTATCAAGACACCCGGCCCAATCAGCATCACTATGGGCAATCAGTTTAGGAGGTGTCCCACCGGGAAAGAATAAGCCTCGTTGAGAGGTACCCTTCAAGTAGCGAATTATACGACGAACCGCTGCCAAGTGAAGATGACGAGGAGAATGCATGAACTGACTTACTTGCTGAACAGCAAACGAAATGTCAGGTCGTGTAATGGTCAAGTAGTTAAGACTACCCACGAGCTGTCGATACAATAAAGGATCGGTCAAAATTTCACCCTCACCGAGATGGTATTTAACATTAACTTCAGGAGGAGTATCCACAGGATTAGCTGATTGGAGGCCAGCCATAGCAATAAGGTCTGTGACATACTTATGCTGATGGAGAAATATACCTTTGGAAGTAGAATGAACCTCAAAGTCCAAGGAAATAATGTAAATTACCAAGGTCTTTCATTTGAAATGAGGCTTGAAGCTGTTGTTTAACTTCCCATATGGATGCTTCATCGGAACCAGTAATGATCATATCATCAACATAAAGAAGGAGCAGTACAACGCCCGTAGACGTGCGATGAATAAACAAAGAGAAATCATACTGACTTCGAGTAAAAGTGAACCCAAGTAGAGTGGAACGAAATTTCTCATACCATGCTCTGGGAGCCTGTTTCAAACCATATAGAGAGCGTTTGAGTTTGTACACCCCCTTAGATGAAGAGAATAGGCCTTGAGGAGAAGTCATATAAATATCTTCAGGCAGGTCACCATGAAGAAATGCGTTTTTCACATCCATTTGGTGGAGAGACCACCCATGAGAAGCAGCTATAGAGAGCACCGTTCTGACAGTAGTCATTTTAGCAACCGGTGCAAAAGTCTCATCATAATCAATGTCATATTCTTGCTTGTTGCCTAAAGCAACCAATCAAGTCTTGTACCGATTGAGTGATCCATCAGAATTCAGTTTCATAGAATACACCCATTTACAGCCTATGGGTTTGATATCAGGAGGGCAAGCAACAATATCCCAAGTGAAATTGTCCTGAAGGGCCTGGAGTTCCTCATTCATGGCATTTACCCAACGCACATCTTTAACAGCCTGTGAGTAACAAGTAGGAATAGATGTGCTAGAGAGAGAAACAGTTAAAGCAGTATGCGAGGAATCAAACCTGTCTAGTGAATATCTATCAGGTGCTCGGGACGTTCTACTAGAATGCCGTGGTGCAATTGGTGCAGGATCGGGATCAGGTAGCGGATCAGCGTCGGAAGGGGGAGTGGGAACCTGCCTACTGCCTTGTCTGACATATATATAATACCTAGTTTGAAACGTTCTATAGATGGAGAAAATTGGGGAAGTAGAGCAATATCATTCAGACCAGGAGAAGGGCAAGGAAACATAAACTGATTATCAAAAAATGTCACATTCCTAATGCGAAAACGATGGTTAGAGACATCATAACATATAAAACCCTTATGTGAGTGACTATACCCCATAAATGCACATTGAACAGATTGTGCCCCAAGCTTATGCCTTTCAGTGGAAGGTAGGTGAACAAAACAGACACACCCAAAAGTATGTAAACTACTGTAATCAGTCTGAGTTTTAAATAAACGAAAGAAAGGAGAATCAAACGCAATAACTGTAGATGGAAGACGATTGATCAAGAAAACAGCTATGGAAAGAGCCTCCACCCAAAATCTGGATGGAACAGAAGCTTGGAGAAGTAAGGTTCGCGTCACATCCAACAAGTGACGATTCTTACGTTCTGCAACACAATTTTACTGAGGGGTATTGAGACAAGATCGTCGAGACAAGACACCTTTTTACTGTAGATACTCCTGAAACTCATGAGACATATACTCACCACCAGAATCAGAGCGAAGAACTTTAATACTGGTTTGAAATTGAGTTTCAACATATGTCAGAAATTTCTTAAACATGGAAAACACTTCAGATTTAGATTTAAGAAAATAAATCCAAGTAAAACGACTGTAATCATCGATAAATGTAACAAAATATTTATAGTGAGCATGAGAAGCTACATGTGATATTCCCCAAACATCACTGTGAATCATCTCAAAACAAGTGGAAGCACGATGAGCACCAGATGAAAAAAGAAGTGTTTTACTTTTAGCTAATTTGCAAACAGAACATGAAATAGAGGCACAAGAGTCAGGTTTACTACCCAACAAACCAGTTTTAAATAAGTGAGACAAAACAACAGAGTTTGGATGACCCAATTTCCTATGTCAATCCTCACATGAATTCAAAACACTAGTAGAAGCAAGAGACAAATGACTAGGAATAAACTGGAGTGGAAACATTCTTCCCACTTTAGGCCCATTCACGATCACCTTCCCCGACACCTGCTCCTGCACAAGACAACCAACCTGAGTAAGATTAACATCACAACCGTCATCCACTAATTGACAAGCAGACAATAAATTTGTAGCAAGCCCAGGTGCTACAAGCACATTTCCAAACTTCGAGTCTATGTCACCAACATTAGTGATAGGAAGGGTACTACCATCAGCAATTTGAATTTTCTGATTACCAGTATAAGGATGTAAATTGTGCAAGTGTTCAGAGGAATCCGTCATGTGATTCGATGCACCAGAGTCAAGTAACCATGGACGAGAAACGAAAGAAGACTTACCAGTAATACCCAAGGCTGAAAGAGCAGAAAATACCACGTGTTGAATCAGTTCAAGCGGTAGAGCACTACCATCAGATGCACTAGTGGTGGAAGAACTGGCAGCGATGCCGGTAGTGGCATGAAGTGCCTGCACCTTATGTTGTGTAGGTCGCGGGGGACGCGTGGGGCTGTCAAAGATGATATGACCCTGCTGTTTGCAGTAATTGCAAAACTTCTTCGGCCAACTACGAGAAATATGTCCAAACTGTTTGCAAGAAAAACATTGGACCTGTCGCATATCACGACCTTTACCTTTACTTCGAGCAGTATATGCAACCGTCACAAGTTCGGAAGGGACAACATCATGAGACATGATTCCTTGGGTAAGGAGACGCTGTTCTTCCCTAAGAAGTTCAGCAACACATGTATCTAAAGAAGGAACAGGATTCTTGTTCAGCAAAGCACCTCGGACAACCTCAAATTTTGGGCGAAGTTTCATGAGAAATTGATCCCGCTTACTAATGTTGTAGACATCTTGAACCGCTGGGAGTGAAGGCTTTGAAACAGCAGCATATATAATGGCAGAGTGTTTTGTTCACAAATTCAAAAAACCAGAATAATATTCTTGAATGGAAGAATTACCTTGTTTGTAATTGGCGATCTCGAGCTCCAATTGAAATCGCTTGGCGGTATTGTCCTGGTTGAAAATGCGCTTTAAATAATCCCACATTTCTTGAGCAGTTGAAAAGGAACGCAAAGTATTGATCATCTGAGGATCAATAGTACTAAGGATCCAAGAGATTATTTGAGCATCTTTGACTTCCCACGCATCTAAGGCAGTTTTATCTTCCAGGGCCTTAGAAATTCCATCAAGGTGACTCCATAATCCTTTCCCTTTGACATACATCTTAAACTGAAATTCCCAAGCAGGATAGGTCTTTCCGGTGAAGCGAACACAAAAATTATCTTTTTCCAGTTCTGAAGTCACGAGGACAGTGTGGCTAAAAGAACCAAAGGAACAAACTGAGCCCAATAGCAAGAACCAAACGAATACCACACAAATCAAAGTGAACAGTGCAAAACCCAAACTAACTGAGCCCAATAGCAAGAACAGTACCAACGATAACGTGCAGGAACAGTACCAGCGATAATCAGAGGACCAGAACTGGCGAACCAAGAAGAACTAGCGAAAACCACCGACTAGGAGAACCCAGGAGAGGTCGCACAAGATCCAGGTGCGAGAATGGGATGGCTGTAACCAAACGGGAACACACAGAAACAGTCAAGGTAGTCAAAATCGAGATTATACGTATAATCGGAAAGAAGATGTATAATCGTAAATCGTGGAATCGTAACTATAATCGTAAGATTATACAAAATTCATCAAACACATATATTGGAGATGTATTATATATAAATACTTTAAAAACTTAATAGTAAGATCGATAAGTCATAAGTTGATAAAACACAACTAATAATCTTAACTTATAAGTCACAAAAAACTAATTAAGCTATTACAAACAGAGCACAAGCAGAACAAAGGCTGCAACAAAAAAAATGTTGAAAATAAGGTTTTTCTTTAAGAAATTACCATAACAGAGTTTGAATAAGAAAGAGTTTAAATAAAAGAGTTTGAATAACAGAGTTTGAATAATAGAGTTTGAATAAAAAATGAAAATAACAGAGTATAAAAAATCATGAACTTGACCTCTTGGCTGGGAAGATGCAAGAGGAGATATGCAGAAAAGAGACGCAAGAGATGCGTGAGAGAAGGGAGAGCGATGAGCAGGAAGCGTTGCGACGAAGAAGAAGACCTGCGAAGAAGCGGCGAAGAAGAACGAACGTGCGAAGAAGAAAACATGGAGAAGCTTGTTTGGGGGAACGTGAAGCTCTATTTTTTTATTTAAATTTAAATTTTAAAACAAAAAAAGTAACTGTAAGTAAACGTTTTACTTTTTACTCAGGTTGGTAATTTTTTAACCAAAAAATTTAACCCTAAGTGACTAAACGCGAACTGGGTCGCGAACTGGGTCTTTTGACTCGTCTTCCTTACCCGATTTCTGGTTAGGGTTTTTGATTCCAGAGGCGCCGCAGCAGCAACAGAGCACTCCGCCATCTCGCAAGCAGTAACAACAACGTTTGTAGACTCGAAAAAACGCTAACGATTACACGATTTTCAGATGCGATTCCACCCGATTCCACCATTTTATGATTCTACTAAGTATCATAATCGTTGGAGGGCTGTGTAATCGTAAAAACGTACGATTATACGATTTTAATCGCGATTCTGACTACCTTGGAAACAGTCGAGAACCACGATCGCAAAGAGCAAGGCCACCAAATGCAGCACCGCTTCAACAGGGGTCACCGGCCGAGAGCAATAGGAACGACGAGGAAACCCCACGAACCAGAACCAAACAGGAGCAACGAAGAACCAGAAGCAACGAAAATCCAGAAACCCACAAACACAAGGAAGCTCCGAACGGAAGAACCAAAAACGACGAGGAAGGCCAAGACAAAAGCGACAAATGGAGATGTCGCTGAAGGAATCACCACACACGAAAGCAACGACCAAGAACAAGCAACCAGAAGAGGTATTTTGGATCAAACCTAGTCTGATACCATGTCATGAATTTTGGCTTCATCCCTTCTATTCATTGTATTGTCTCTATTAATAGAGATTGGGGGATTACAAATAGTAATTACAAATATTCTAATTCCTGATCTGTACAACCTAAATTAGGAACTAAATATCTACAAATAATGAGTCGTATTTTTCTTTAATTAGGATATTATCCCCATATTCACAAGAACACAAAGTCTACAAACATGAAAGGAAGGATAGTCATGCTGCAAAGGAAAGGAGTCTGTTAGGACCCATAATTAAACAAGGTGTGTAGGATAGGGGAAGTGTGTGGTGTGGTGTGGGGGATCATAGCTTAGGGAGGGAAATAATAGAGATTCTGTTGTAACCGACTACTGAGTTGGCAATTAGGAAGTAGGCTGAAATTGGGAAAGAACTTTGGGAGAGCCTAGGCTTCTCGAATTGCCTAGTTTATCATTTTCTTGCTTTCTTTTCTTTTGATCTCAGTGTGAGACAAGTCAGAATTCTTTGATTCTGCCTGAGATACTTCTTCAATTAATATAGCAGTGTTTCCTCTAATTCTGAACTGGTGCCTAACAGAGGCATAATTCAAGGAGGTTTTCCAGCCATAGGCAAGATCAAGGGCCAAGAAATTTGAATTCTAATTTGGGGGAACGGTGTTCTAGCAGTGGTCAGGTTCATTACAGGCGAGCTGAGAAACCCGGTATATGGTTCTTACCTGCAGCCAGCATGCCATTTAACATTTATGATTCCCGACAACTACTTAGATTAACTTTTTATGATGTTACCATATGATAAATATTTGACATGGTTATAACAAGTGGCTTGTCTCGTGGTTGGTTCTCTTAAACCATTTCTCAGGTACGAGTACATCATTCCATCAAGGTGAATGCTCAAATAGTGCAGTTAATAAGCTGGCAAAATCAAAAGGGGGTTCTGGATAGACTTCTCCACTATTAGCCCTCATAATCCAATTTCATCGGGTAATGCTTTGTTTTACTTTATTTTCTTTCTTTTGTTTTTTTGCTATAGTGCTTATTTCTTGGGTCTAGAGGTCTTTGACCCCGCTCCAATATCCAATTTCATCACCAGTAATCGAACCCGAGTATTAGCTGAGTCCATTCCTTTAGATGGAGTGCATTAAACACTCACACCCAAGCTTGAAGTTGCTATAGTGCTTATTTAACACCCCTTTCGACAATTGGTAGATAAAATGAAAGTAATTTGAGAGGCAACAGAAAATATATTTTCTAGAACTTCATTGATGTCAGCTGTTTTTTTTTTTCACAGCCTGCATTATATTAAAAAATGGTTGGATAGTTAATTCAAGCTAATTAAAACTAACTAATATCGAGTATAGCTTGGTTTTATACGTGCTTGTTCAGCTCAATCATACCGGTTCTAGGGAGGTGGATATTGAGTTGTTCACGTGAAGAAAAAAGGGAAGGTAGAACAAAATAATATACCATGTGTTTATAATATATAGGTTATTACCAGTAATTATTGGTTAGGTTCATTAGAAATGTGGACTGACAAATTCATCTTTTATTATTGGTTATAGATAATTAGGTATAGATGATTTTGTCTTACCCTATCAAAAAAACTTGTTCGATCATTTAAGATATTTTGTTGCATTGAACAGGGCTCTACAAGATTGACACACTGTCAATCAACATAGATGCTGATTTATTGTAATTATGAGCCAGAAATATTTTCCTTTTTTTTTTGTCGTGCTCGCCAACTAAGTATATTCTTATATCCTCCATGCAGGTGTTTGATCCATTTTATGCATCACATGAAGAGAGACTAATATGTTGTACCTTTCAATTACAACCAACCAATTTTTCTAAGGGCCGTTTTTCTGTATGATAACTACTCTACGGAGTTTATTCCTTTGTAGGCTTAGTTTATCAGGTGACTTTGAGATCAGAATGCTTTTTTAGGTGCCTTAGACCGTATCAAGTCCCTCTCGTGGAAGTTCCTTTGTCGCTTGCATGTTTGTATTATGACCGGCATGAAGCCTGAATACCGGATACGATACGGGATACGACACGATATGGATACGGAGATATGAGAAAATTTTGAAAATCAAGATACGACACGGTTGGGATACTTTAATAAAAAATTAAATTAAAATTTAAATATATAAAAACATAACAAAAAATAAAATAGAATAGAAACACAAATAAAAAAAACAAAGATGAAAAAAAGAAATATTGCATTTTATAGATATGAAAAAAAACTGTCCAAATAGATAAAAAAAATCACACAAAATATATGGATGAAAGGAAGAGGACAACTGACACACCTATGTATGAGTGGCTAGTCATAAAAAGTAATGGTGGACAAGTAACTGAGACCACCCGAAATCGTATAATACGAATAGTCAGTGATAGAAATAGATGACTTTTTATAGACTAAGATATTCATATTAGTACGTAATTGGTCAAAAAAACATAAGCATATCATTAGTCAATATATATTCATCACATTGTAGAAATAAAAACTTGTGATCTTATAGTAGAGATAGTTACGTATATTTATCCCACTCATATCACAATGTATTATTTCTTCTATTATTGTATTACGAAAAAACATATAATTTTGTCTTTTAGTTATTGAGGTATTAAAGTGTATCATATATTAGTGACAATCATGTGCTTAGTTGGTAAGAGGTATCGAAAAAGTATCTGAGAAGTATCATTAGTTGGTAAGAAGTATCAAAGATGTATCTGAAATATTGAGTCAAATATTTTTTAAAAAGAATTAAAAAATTATTAGATACTCTTTGAGTACGTATCGGGAAGTATCGGGTGCGTATCTGTATCGGATACGTATTCGACACGGGTACGTCTCCATTTTTTAAGTATCAGGGCTTCATAGCATGTGAGTCTTATGGATTGTATGGTTAGGCGTTAGTGCCTAGTATTTTAGCAGGTGTGTGTTTTGTAGTGGGTATTTTGCTCTGTCAATTTTGTTGTATCAGCCTCTTTTCTTTGTCTGTTATATCTGTTTGGTTCGGTTGGAACACACCCTAGTGCTCTTTTCAATATACTTTGACATTAAAAAAAACAAGAATTATGAATGTCTTCATGTAAAGCTTCTGTGAGTACTGCCTTTAAAATTATACTGTAGATGAGAAGTTGTTCTATCTTCAAACCTTTTTACAATATGGAAATATACAAAGTTATTATTTTACAAAAGCCAACTACTTGAAGGAAATTAACAAGTATCCCACTTCTTCCAATCCAATCCATTGTGGGAAGTAACTATTCACACTGCAAAACTCTCACTCTGATGATCTATACCTTACCAAAAGTTAAAGGCATGTTTGAGTGAGTGGTTTTCCTCCATTTTGCCAACCGTGACAAGAAGATTAGTACTTCTGATGGGTCACGCAGAGAGTACAAAGCATTTGTTTCTCTTGGAGTTGAAGACACTATAATTGGATAGCCTTGGCCTCCACTTTGTATAACCTGCAGAATTTTGACTAAAACCATAACTATCAACTTGCTACATGTGTGCATGGTTTAGGAGAAAAAAATTTAGGAGAGAAAGAGGAGATTAGTTTTGTACTATTTTACACTAAGTGTGTTTGGTAAAAGATAAAGAGGAAGGGAAGAGAGAAAGAGATAAGAGAGTGTGTCAAATAATAGAAAGGGGGAAGAGAGAAAATAATCTCTCTTCTCTCTTTCTCTTCTAACAAACACACGGAGAAAACATAGTATACAGTAAAATCACTTAAAAAGTCTTCCGAGTCTTATACCTTAAAAGCATCTTCATCAGTTTTATCATCACCAATATACACAGGAAGGACATTGTTGGAATTACATAATCCTAATGTGTCAAGAAAATATTCTACAGCATTTCCTTTGTTCCATTCTATAGATGGCCTTATTTCCATAACCTGCAAATAAATCATTATCAGTATGGAAGATGTAACAAATAGGATTGTTAAAAGCATATATATATATATATATATATATATATATATATATATATATATATATATATATATATATATATGATCTGGTTTACCTTTTTACCCTCAGTCAAGCTAAATAGTGGATATTTTCCAAGCACAGACATCACTTTCTTTTCCAAAACGTTATAATCCTGTTTGCAAACATTATTTTTTCCTTTAGTTGTAGTCTTGTAAAGCTATTTAATTAAAAAAAGGGTAATACTCACATATACTACCAATGATATTGTTAAACATGTTCTTCACTAATTGAGAAATTTTAGAAAACAGTTTCAGTGGTTATTTTAAAGCATTAGTGCGGAACATGGTTAACCAACATTGATTACTTGAGTTAATGAATGGCGAAAAGTGAAGTGTCAAGAAAAAATGATAAGAATTTGGATTTAATTTATATACATACTCGGTATAAAGAGTTTTTAAACTATATAAACCAATCATTGCTTGATACTTCGTCATGATTTTTGACTTTAATCATAACCTAAAAGTCACAAACACCACACATAGTGATCTGTGATTGGATGACAATATAAATTTTTTTATACCAACAATGCCTTAAAGTTAAACTCTTTTTTAAAAAATACATAAATTAATAATTACCTTATCTTGAACATGACGGAAATGTACAGAGACGCAGAATCCATTGTCCTCTATATTTGCACCTTGTATGTCCTTAATTTCATCCTCTAATCTTCTTAGTATCTGCTAATTTGAATAATCGGTTAAACACAATTGTTTTCGTTGTAACATATATTGAAGTGTAATCTATACCATACTATAAAAGAGAATACCCTTTAGTAATGACATTTTTGGTACCCACTTTTCTTTATCTGTTTTTATCCTTCAATTCTTTAAGGATAAAAGATTACTTCATGAGAATAAAAGAATTATTTCAAAAAAACCACTTCACATCTTTTAGAAAAATAATTAATTAATCTCATTTAATTTTCTTAAAGTAATACAAAAATATATATTGCATTCCCAAATTGCCTGAGAACATGATTCATGAGAATAAAAGAATTATTTCAAAATAAAATCTGAATTAATTATTTGAAGGATTTTTTGGATGAGATATCATTAAATTGATGAATTTTGTTAAACATTTCTTATAATAATTATGATTTTTTTTTGTTACTTACAATCTAGACGGGAAAAAATACTTATAAGTCTTAAGAAAATTATTTATAATCCTCATTTTCTGAGGTAAATAGATTTTCTTTTGAAAAAAATACTCATGCAATAAGTGAAGTTGGGTGAAAAGATTAATGAATATAAAGTATTTGAGGTACTAATAAATAAAGATGTTATTAAAAAAATTAATTGATACTTTTTGAAATTCTAAAAGTAGTAAATAATTCAGACAAAGAAATATTCCAAATAAATTTTTTAATATAAGGTGGGTGGAGTAATTAGCTGACCTCTTGAATTGCAGGCAAAAACTTCTTGGCAGGTTGAAAGGGAACTCCATTCCTCTAAAAATTAAAATCATTAACATTGATGATTCAAGCAAAAGTACTATCTTACATTTGTTTTAAGAAAATACAAAACCGTGGCAATATTAATTGATTATTATTATTTTTGGGCCAAAAATTGATTATTTGTTATTGCACATAATCACATACTATATAATAGTTCTATGTATTGGCTAGATCATTATCAACAAAATTCTAATTATATATATATATATATATATATATATATATATATATATATATATATATATATATATATATATATATATTTGGTTACCATGTCATTGGTGCGTAGTTTTCACTTAGGGTGGGATCCAAATCCAGTTACCATTTGGACGAACACTTGTCGGTAGTATATTATATATATATATATATATATATATATATATATATATATATATATATATATATGTTCTATAGTGATGTAACCAAAAAAATTATATATTCTGTAGATACTCACATTTATGTCGAGGGTAATGTCACCACCTAGCTTATCTTCAGAAGATCTAGCTAGCACTGATGGTCCCATTATGTCCATGCCATGACTCCCAGCATAGTATAAATTATTTAATTTCACAAAATCCTTCACCTAATTAAATCATAAAGTAATGAGAAAAAAATTGCAAAAATACAAAGAATTAAGGAAACTTTATATACCTTTTCTCTGCTTCTTCCACTAATTACTGCTGTTGGAAAATAAGTAGCAACCTCACATACTGCTGCACGCATCTGCCATTTGATTAAATACCATATGCACTTAATTAGAATTATATAGTGAAAATTAATTACTACTTAGAACAAAAGGGACTAGATTTTTTCATGTGACATGAGAATCTAATGAAATCTGAACCCTTCAAGAGAGTGTTTAATTAAAATATAAAAAATTAATGGGAAGAAGTGTTTGAAGGGTTGAGATTTAAACAATTAATGAGAAAACATGAGAGGATTTGTACATGTGTATGTATGTGTTGTGTATTTGGATAGTATATATGTTAGGGTTACCTCATGAGACATGAAAGCGCGTTCAGGGTCATTTACGATGGGTGATAAGGTACCATCATAATCTAAAAAAACGACGATCCTCTTCCCAGCAGCAACTTTCATCAATCTATCAAACGAGTTCAGCGCAGAAGGGTGTCTCACCTATGGTAACAAATATTACGTAGCATGATCACCTTGATTAATTAAATAATTATGCGCACCACTAGCATACATGTCAATGTCATCATCGATCGATATTTTTTGTTTTATTTGAAATGGAATACTTGATGTAATTGTTTGGTACTTACCAACCATGAATCGTAGCCAGAGGAAATGAAGTTGGTATTGGTTAGTGTATCAGTCAAGTTTAGTGCCTTTGGAATTAAAGAGTACTGTGCATGAGCATTGTTTGAGTCCTCCTTTGCTTTGACAACAATAGGTGGCGTTATCAGCTTAGAGCTATGTGATGTTTGAAATTGAAACCCCATACTCCTCTCTTGTAGCTTCGTCAGCTTCTTCTTTATAATCTATATATACTCAAAATATATATATATGGATTAGTTAGATTACTTCTTGAGAACCCTTAAATTAATGTACAATGTTTCTATTGTATCGATAGAAATTACTACTAGAAAAAGTTATGAAAAAATTATATGTTCTGATTTATAACCTTGAAAGCAACAAGGACAAAACACGTGTATTTCATGTTTACTTGGGATCTCAGCTGTGATTCCTTTTCAGCTTTATTCAACAATGGTTTCCTAAAAATATCAACGGAGTTAAGAAATATTTGGTTGACTATATATTATATTGATTAAATGGAAGAAATAAATAACAAGTAAATGCATAAACCGGTCATTGTTAATTTAACAATGATATTGGTTCTCAAAATAATCATAAACGGCAAAATAATTTGTTCTAAAAAAAAAAAAACGGCAAAATAATTGTGCGTTTGGGCTTCATGCATATTATGGGTAAAAGCCCGGTAAGAAAAATAATATGGCGATGGATTGGGCCGTGACTACGAATCACAAGTTGTGAAATTGTTCTACAGCTATGGCCAGTGTGTGGGCCCCACAGTCTCAAGAATTTGCGTATGCTTTAGGATCTTTTTAGCTGCTCCATATGTTTTAGGACGCTTTTAACCATGCTCTAAATTTACTTCTTAATTTTTTCTTATGTGAAAGACGAGATTCCTAGCAAAATATTAAAAATTTTATATAATTTAACTTTTCGCATCTCGAAATTTTGATTTTACTTATAATAACTGAGTCTTCCTGGTCGATCCCCGGCGATGGAACAAATTGGAGTTATAGACTTTACTTATATCCAGGCCGAACTTTGGATTATTCAGTGTCCATTTCCCCTGGACACCGGAGCGGGTCAAAGACCCTAGACCAAAAAAATAACCGACACTTCCTGCCAACAAGGGTTGGTCCGAGCTGGATTCGAAACGCATCCTAATGACTCAAGCTCGAGTCTTGGGTGTGACAAAAATTCTATTGTAAGTGAGAATTACATGAACCGACAAAGTTAAGTATATGTGGGCAATCAAGTTCCCCGACGTAGATTAGTCACCAAACAAAGCCAATAAATACTGCACACCAATAACTAGAAAAAAAAACTAACTCTTCCTAAGCAATTATTTTTTTGACAACCTTCCTAAGCAATTATGAAAGCGTTATATTTATTTAATTTTTGTTTGCAAGTGATTGGTTTGTATTCATCTATGAAATTTATCATGTCATCATCTAACTTCCAAGATGAACCAGTTTGCACGGTATATTATTGAAGCAAATAGTAGTAGTTAAATTAAAAAGGTGTAATGATGTTTCTTCATGTGATCTACTAATGAAGTTGTCCACCAAAATCATGACAAATCTTGTTCCCCTAAATTGACTCAATCAAATATTGTATTAGACACAAAAACAGCTCTATTTTTTGGTATAGAAATTTAATGTGAGGAGACACACCTCGTCTAAGTCACATTCAAGTTAGTGAAAATGTGAACTTACAACTTATCATCATATAGTAAAAACAACTCTATTTGTTGAATGAAAAGCTAAAACTAAAATATTGGTATAAATTTTTTTCAAAAAAAATATTGATATTGCAACAGTAAAAAAGAAAAGTCGGTTGTACTAATTTATTCCATAAGACTACATTAGAAATGCTTCAAATAGTTTTTATTTTTGTGTCAATTTCATCCATCAAGTTCAAGAACACTTTTAATATGCAAAAAAAAAATACTGTCTGGCTACTTTCAATCAATCCTGAGAAACCAGGAGCTAACAACTGTTTTCAGTGGGCCAATTAATTAAGGAATAAAGTAGTTAAACAAACATGAAGGTCACTTTCCAAATGGAAATTTTTTCTTCTCTTTCCTTCAAACAGAAAAAACTATATAGAAACAATACAATAAAAACAAAAGAGCAATATAATGTATTATCAAAGCATTATATTATAATCAACAAGTTGTCGACATACAAAGGCAAAGATTGAAAGACTTCCATCGTAAAGTTGGGTGGGATATTAGTCGATCCTGACTCGGATGAGAGTGAAATAAGCTGAAAAATTTTTAAGTTAATGAGTTTAAGTCAACATCAACCATTCTGATACACTTTTTTATAATTTATTGTTTTTATCATATGATCACTCACCACATCATTTTCTTAAGTACTCCCAACTCTCCTCTAACTGATTCAGTTTTATTTCCCTTTCTTTGACTAATTCAATTAAAAAAACTCTAATATGACACATAAGATTTTTTCTTCGATAATTAATATGATACATAAGTTAAATTAATAAGCTCTTAAAACAGTCACACATGACACAGCAGTTGTTACCAAGATACGCTATTTATTGCTACTGGTTTTCATGACAATAAGATTAACAGTGACACATTAATGATCAATCTTTTGGGTTCAGGAAAAGGACATGCAATATCATATTCACACTATATATTTAGAAATGTACTATACACACACACACACACACACACACATATATATATATATATATATATATATATATATATATATATATATATATAGCTTGTACCAGATATTTTTGCAAGTTAAAGTTAACCTATACACAGATTTCTCCACCCAGAAAATGACTTATAACCTAGAATAATTCCAGAACTGATTAAAACGATACTAGCCAGCTAATGGAAGATATCAAATTATATAAGAAAGAATACATGAGGAAATGCATGCCAAATTAATGTTCCTTTACACATTGCAGATAATAGGAGTGTAAAATAATAAGGTGAAAACAAGGCTAAAGTGCTCCCGGGGTCCATTATCTTTATTTAAAGTAACGATTTGGTCCTTTATCTTTTTTTTGTCCCAAATCAGTCCTTTATGTTTTAAATTTTTGACACATAAATCCTTTTCTGTCCCAAATCAGTCCCTTATGTTTCAAATTTTTAACACAAATCCTTTTTTTTGACACATAAATCAGCACTGTTAACGGAAAAGGATTTATGTGTCAAAAATTTGAAAGATAAAGGACTTATTTGGGACAAAAAAAACATAAAAGACTAATTCGTTACTTTAAATAAAGATAAGGGACCCCGGGAGTACTTTAGCCTGAAAACAATATCTTGAAGAAAAATGTTCCTTTAGATCATTGCAGATAATGGGAGTGTAAAATAATTTCCATACAAAGAATATTTAGGTTTTACCTGCCATTGAATAAACAAATCTTTAGCTTTACACAAAAATAACAAATAGATTGGATATAAATTTATTTTTCTTATATACCAAAAAATCAAAACAAAGAAATTATACTAACTTTGACTTTATATAATAATTAAACCATATATAACTGAAAACTTGAAATCGATCGTTCAGTTGGCGAGTTAAGATATATCGAAGGAGTGTACCAAAAGAGTGCAAGCAGGAGGTCCCAGATTCAAACCCGAGAAACTAACATTCTCCATCCCCCACTAACATTGCTTATCAAAAGAAAAACTGAAAACTTGAACCAACTAAGTATTGAACTATGCAGAGTTGCATTGGCAATCTCAGTAATACAGAGATATCGACTCCCTGGTCAAACCCAGGTATGATCGTGTAATAGTGTGTGGTGCTTATTTGATATTTTGTCTAACAATAAAAAAAAACATGTGAGTGTGTATTAATTAAACAATATTATACGTGCCCGCAGAGTCTATACCATTGTTATTATTTCTTTTATATCAGCCACAACTTTGTACCCACGGATTCTAGAATTTACAAAAATGGTGTGTATAACAATTAACAAAATAGGCTTCTGATGACCAAAAATAAAAAAGCCTAAGCGTGAGTTTGGTACAGCTGAAAGAGGGTGGAAAAGAAAGGAAATGAATGAAAACACATTCCCCAAAATTATTCAATCGTTTGGTTTAGCCATGAAATGTGAAGGAAAGAAGCATCTCACGTATTCCGAGGCAAAAAACGTTTCTTCTCAATTTGAGAAGAAACCAAGTGGAAAACTGTGATTGCCGAAAACACCCTTAATGGGTGACATGGATATAATTAATATGTTGTTGCATCTCATCTTTATTTATTTTTTAATTCTATCTGTATAAACAAATATTAATAAATACAAATAAATATAATTATTTATATTTCTATATAAATATATATGGTATGATATTTATAATCATATATACTTTTATTTATAGATTTGTATATAATAATGATAATGATTTATTATATTATATATAGGGGTATTTATGTTATTTGCTAAATACATCTCTTTCTTTTCTTTTACTTTTCCATTCATTTTCTCTCAAACCAAACCAATAAATAATCATCTTATTTTCTACTTTTTTTTCTCTTCATTTCATCTATCTTTCTATCCTATACCAAACAAAGCCTAAACTCTGAGGAAAGTGACACAAAGGTTGGTGAACCTGTTAGTACACCAACCACAGGTTCGTGAACAGCTTTTATAAAATGAAAAAGAAATATCAGAAAGAGACAAAAGATGAAAAGATTATTTGAAATGAAGAATATTAAACAAGAATACACGTGTAGTCTACTATGAAATCAGAAACTTTTGTACTTTTTATTATCGGTTAAAAAAAGAAAGGGAGTTGGAGATGCAAAGGACTCTCTCTTGAGCTTGACTTTTGAAGCCGAAAGTGTGGACTTAGAAAAAATATTACTATCAAGAAAGTAAAGTATTGAATATTTGTTAATTCAATTCCAGAAGGGAAAAGTTATATTATTTTACGTGTCGGTTAATGAAACCATTGATGCAATAAGGTTAAAGAACGGAGAGATACATAAGGGGCACCTGTCTCGACATGGATTGGTGGTGTACATACCAGGTAACCAGACATCCTAGTACGACAAACTAATTAAGTCTTAAAAAATAATAAAAGCATCCACAATAGAGTTCTATCTCTTAAGAGTTGAAATCTTATAGGTACTTCAATTGTTGTGAAGATTGAAAAGTGGGTACCTATTAAGATGGAGTTCTTGAAGAAGAAACTCTCCCATTTAGTAAATTTTGTTGGAGAGATGGAGTTCTTATTTAAGTACTACTATTAAAAAATTATAAATAAGTGATGTGTACACATGAGACCCATTTAAGAACTCAATTGGGGGTTTCTCCATTGCTGATGCTCTAACACTTTGTATTTAAAATTTCTTCCCCAGCAACCAGCAGAACAAGTATCTCAAATTTTAAAAATTATGGAGATATCCTTTCCGATCATTAGATACTTCTAAATGTGCGAGTCTCTCTCTCTCTCTCTCTCTCTCCTACAAAATGTGTTCTATGAATAAAGAGGAACTGAATTCAATTTATCGTATGTTACGAGATTTGTTAGTTAACTTTGGTAAAATTTAGGAGGTGTCGTTCAAAGTAGGGATGACCAATTAATGGGTAATTGGTTGGCCCTGTCCAGACTCACTGTGAGCACTTAGAGAATAGTACGCTGAGAAATTAATTAAGCCCGTCCCTCCCTTCTTTGGGCTAGTCCGCTATCAATATAAGGTAAAAAGTAGTGCGTTCAAGAGTTGGTCCGCCAAAACCCGCTAAAAAGTTATTTAAGACAAAGAAAAAAAATTCAAACTTGGCGGACTGGCTCGGCATGGCTCGCCTATGGCCTGCTGAGTTGGCGAGTTAGGCAGATTAGATTATAATGAGTTGGCGAGTTTAGGGGGGCTGATAGTCGGGTTGGCCCACCGAACAGAGCTCATTTTGCCATCCTAGTTCAATTCAAAGTATCAAAGAAGATCCCAGACATCAAGTACAGGACTTTTCTTACGCGAGTTGTGCGAAAATTATATTGCTCTCTTTAATATTCAAAATTATACTATAGTAGTATATTTTATCGAAAATTCTATGATCAAAATATATTATAAAAATAATCTTTACACCAAAAATAAATTATAGATAAAATATATATTTTTTACTACACAAAATCTCTTAAGTATATTTTATGATGATATTTTTTATTATCAAAATCTCTAAATATTATTGAATAACCATATATAAGTCTCTTAAATAAATTCTTTTATCTATAATTAAATTGTAAAATTAAAATATTATTCTAAACACACCATTAATGAAATCAGTATAGGACTAATATATTATGTAAAACTTTTATACACCTTGGGTGCATAGTTGTTTAACTCATAAGGATAAAATGTATATATTTTAAAATTAACTATATAAGAAAATAGGGAAAAAAATATAGTATGAAAAAGCATACGGGCTTTTTGTTCTGGTATTTTAAAACTACTAATAAAGTAGGAGTATATTGGACAGGCATTTCAATAGAGTTGATGTACTTTTCCCGACCTATATATTAAACAACAGAATCTAGAAATCAAATATTTATAGCCTCCCAACTGAATTTCTTTTATAAAATCTACGTTCAACAAACCGACAGCTACGGCACCACAGAGTCAACACAAGACAGATAATTCATTCTGGGGAGAGTAATTTAAGACAGTCAAGTCTTTCTCTTTCAAAAAATTCATTCTGGGGAGAGTAATTTAAGACCGAAAGGGGTATTCCCTCCGTCTCATTTTAATTATTTTGTTTGTAGTCTTTTTGTCTCAAATTATATGTAATTTTAGAATCTCAATATAATATTTATTACGACTTTTCAACAATTTTTTAACATAAAAATTAGTATAATCAATTATTTTATTAATACCGCAGATAACCTTAAACGATAAATAAAATAAAAAGAATGGAGTACTAAGGAAAAGACAGGAAAAATTAATATAAAAAAACGGTTTTGTATATCAGTTATCTGTCTCTTCTACTACTACACCCGAAAAAAGGAGGAGGGGGTAGAGACATAGTAAAAGTGAAAGAAAGCATGATAAGTTGACAAGACAGGAGATTAAAAGTGCATGAAGATAAGAGTGTGTCAGCAATGAGAACACGTACCGTTCGTTGCTCCTATTCCTCTACCAATGTCCAATCCTTCACCGACTTTAACCGTTTCATGTCCTCTCAATCAATCACGTACTAGTACTTTACAGAAATTTTATAAAACCTAATTCTTTTATTTTTCAATTCATCTCTCTACACACCGTAAGTCCATTTGGTGTTATTGGGTTCGATTCACACAATGAATAAATTTAGGGTTGGATGATGTAAAATTTAATTCTAAGCATAAACAGATATTAGTCTTTCACTGAAACTGTTAGAACACTTTGTGGATAGCTAACAATGATTTGAATAAAAAATCATTATAAATAGTTTTTTAGTGTAAATCTGAACATAAATAGTTTATTTACTATAAAAAAAATTGTATACTCTTAAAAAATTTAATTACACAAATACTATTTTTTTGACATAATATATTAGATATATTTGTGGTAATAAGTTTATATATATATATATATAACTTAATAAAACATTTTAATTAAACACTTAAAGCATAAATATTTATCGTATAAATATTTATATACTAGTTATCTCTACAATAAAAACAGAATAAATTCAAACTATTTTTATGAAAATAAAATGAAAAGAACTTAAATATGTCATAAGTTTCTTTTTAAGTTCTCTTAAACAATCTAAGAAGTATTTATGCCGGTAGAGAAGCCTAATTAAGTCAATATTCTAATTAGACCTTAAATTTATTAATAACTTATACAATCCTATTAAAATAGCTTATTTAATTTTATATAGTTATTTAAATTGTTTAAATTTTGTCATGCTCAATTTTATTAAAATTTCTCGTAACGAGATGTTAGAAGGCAATTTGAGTCTTTGCTCCGCTTTCTTCTTTACTCTCTAGATTTTTTGTGCAACTTGAAACAAATAAATGTCTGTTTGATTTCCCTTTGTGAAAAGAGATTTTAATTTTCAAAAGTTTTAAAAGAACAAATTTTGCTCTTAGTTAACGTTTGTAAAACATAAAACTGTTTTTAAAAATCACATCAAACGGGGTCCCTTAGGGTGTGTTTGGGAGTTTGGAGGGGAGGGGAAGAGAGGGGTTGAGACTAATAGTGTAAATTATTTAGTAATTGGGAGAAAAATTATCCCCCCTAAACCCCCCAAACCCCCTCTCCTAGTTTATTTTTGGAGCCCCTCCAAACTCCCCCAAATATGGAGGGTTTTGGAGGGGCTCCAAAAATAAACTAGGAGAGGGGTTTGGGGGGGTTTAGAGGGATAATTTTTCTTCTCATCACTAAAGAATTTACACTATTACCCCTCCCCTCCCCTCCCCTCCCCTCCAAACTCCCAAATAGACCCTTAGTTTTTCTTTAGTTTTTCTTTTTTGTACTTTATTTCTTTGTAATAATTATTCCTCTCCTTTCACTTTCTTTTATTCCAAACAAACTTAAAACAAGGTGTGACAAAATCTTTTTCCCAATTCCCAGTCACTCACTATGCTGATTCCTTGATTTCTTTCAAGGATATCAAGCTGGATCTCCATCTAGTGCAATTTATACATGATTACAATAAAATACTGAATTTGGTCTACTGGGCCGCCGGCCCAACTCCCTAACACGTGTACGGTCCACCGACGATTACTAATATTAATTTTTTTTTTTAAAATGGTCATCGTGATAACAAACATCAATGCATGCAAGGAATTTGACGAGGTGGAAATAGAATAATCACACATTGTAAAGCAAGCAAAAGGACACGACAAACAAACAAAGAACTGCGTATATAATAGCTAGAAGAGAAAAAGCTTACCAAGAGTAAGGTGCAGTGTTTCCCAGACTGAGAAGGAAAATGGAGTATAAGAGAAAACTGGTGCAGAGCAGAGGTATAAGCTTGCTTGCTTAAGGAATAGAAGAGGGAAAGAGAGGAGGGGGAGAAGAAGTAGGAGAAGAGAGGACCATATTTATAGGAGGAAGGGGGTTTGGGTGATCGCCATGTGTTAATAAGTGGACCCCTGCATGGGGATCGAGAGGGAGAGATTCCATTAACTGGTATTTTGAATTTCGGCTTTCTTTCCATGTCTAATTACTAACATACCCCTAGACTCTCTCTCTCTCTCTCTCTCTCTCTCTCTCTCTCTCTCTCTCTCTCTCTCTCTCTCTCTCTCTCTCTCTCTCTCTCTCTCTCTCTCTCTCTCTCTCTCTCTCTCTCTCTCTCTCTCTCTCTCTCTCATGCTAATCGTATCTTTCTAAACACACAACTCGGGTGCTTTTTTTAACACAAAACAAAATTCAGTTATTGTTGGTCGATAAAAAAATAATCCATTTTTGTAAATAAAAAAAACAGTGCTGCAATTGCTTTTTCTGTTCTATTTTATTTTTCCTCATCCTATTTTAGTGCTGCAATATTATTTATTCTTAAACTCAAGAGTATTTGGATGATATGGTAGAGTTTCTTCCAACTTAATCAAGGTCTTGAGTTCGAATTCAGATTTGGACATGCAGCGTGTTAAATCTCTTGAGGAGAGATTTGCCACTCATTGTGGTCCTACCCTACTCTTGAGGAGGGATTAAACTCAGTAGTTGCGTGCAGAGGAAACCTAGTTTATACCAAAAAATTAATTTTTTTTTTTAAATTGTCTCAGCTATATCTCAATTTACACTTTTTGTCTCTAACGTTAAGTTGGTTCTCACTTGGCTAGCAGATTGACACACTCATATAGATATGTGGGGCATTTCTATTGGGCATAAAATGTTTGGATCTCCGAAGAATAAAAAAGGGAGAAATTAGAAAGAGAGAAATAGGAGAGATATAGATGAGAAATTTTAAGATGTTTGGATGATTATATTTAGGAAAGAATGAAATACCAAAAGTTTATCTATTTATTTATAATTTAATAGATAAGCTTATCCCAATGATTATAACTCAATATATTGTAAATTTCATTATCTATTTATTTATAATTTAATAATAAAATTAATTTTTAATATTAGAGAAAATAAAATAACATTGGAAAATTAAATAAATAAAAGTAATATAAAATGACATGTTATGCATGGTAACAGTTAGACACCGTGTTATACTTTTTATTATATTAGCTTTTTACTTATTTTTTTAGTAAAAAAATTGAAGTTTTTAATATATCAAGGACTGATAACATAAAATTCTGGCGGTTAGATAATTACAAGTCAAAACAACAGTACTGCATTTTTCTTTATCAATCATGTAATATTTTATTGATAACGAACAAAAGTCACTGAAACATTACACATAATGTAAGCTTGAAGCTTGCTAAGAAAGCAACATCCGATCCACTAATGGATAACAACAAAATCAGGCATAAGGATAACAATAAGCACAAAAGCAGCACTTGAATCAACTAAGATCCTAACGAACTAATAACATAAAGCACTTGAACTAATATGAAAAAGTCATAAACAAAAACATAACGAACCCTAAGACAACAAGAAATCACCATCACAGCAAGAATCATTCGCTGATTCCACCACACAAACATAAGCTAGAAGCTTGTCCAAATCAAGCCTTTTGACAGGCTCAACCATTGAGCAACAATAGAGGCACCACAGATGAGAAGCAGAAGACCTGCGAAGTTGGAGTAGGGAGAACTTAAAATTGTTCAATTCTTCGCAAAAGTCTTATCTATTGAAGAGAGAACTATTTTGCATGGGTCCCACCCCCATAAGACTCCCCTCTCTCCTTATTTCTTCCCTCTTCCAAATAGTAGAAGTCCTCTATTTCTTTGTTATCTCTCTCTTCTCCATCTCTCTTTGCTAAATATATCGAAACAAACACACTGTTACATCTTTATATTCCTCTAGCTTTCTCTCTATCTCTCTCACTTCATTTACCTTCTCTCTCATCTTTCTCTCTCATTCTTAAATTACTATTCCTTTATTTTATCTTATTTTGCCTAAAATTACTCTTATTTTCCCCTCAAAAAGTTAGAGAATCCTTTTCCATCCCCACCTTCGTTAATCATATGGAGAAAGCATCCTCATCCTTGGGAAATAGAGAGCTGAAGATCTCCAACTATGTCCTAGTGAGAGGAGGGTGTTGATGATCATTTGATGTGTGATATATGCGTGTTATCATTTCTTATAACTCTTAGAGTTAGAGTAATGTAGGAAGATATATACACATATTAAGTTGGGTTACAAATTGTTGCAATCCTACTTGAGATGATGAATGAATTATATTAAGGTGTTTTCTTGAATATAGGCAAGATAGCACGAGATGGTCGAAGCACATAATAGTTTTGTATTCTCTATTGTTTTTGTGTACTTATGTGTATTCCATCAAAATTTTCTGGACATGTGGGTTAATCTATTTCTTTTTCTTTCTAACAAAATGGGAGTTAATATGATGACGTGTACAATTTTCTCTAACAAATTTATATTTATTTTATCTTTTTACCCTTCAAACTTTTTAGATCTTTTCTAATTCTAAAAACACAAATTAGTACAAAATACGTAAGATTTCATAATTTTTTTATGATATTTTTTTTGACAAAATATCATTAGTTAACTTTTCTCCTAACATAAAAAAAGAATCTGGATCCATCAACCACATGCATGAACTATGACGTCAGGATGGAAAAGTCTGAGAATCATGCAGAATGCATAGTGAGTTGGTGAAAGAATGAATAGAGTCAACAACTTCATTTAAGTTAGTTGACAGTGGATATTTACCCAAACACCCCTATGGGACTAGATCACGCGTATAGGAAGCAGAGATTATATAAATTAATAAGGTGGTAAAAATAAAGAGCTACCTTTTGTTGCTGGTGGAAATATTGAGCAATCTAGTACACTGAGTAGAATAATGAACCGAATCTCTTCAAAGTCATTGAATTTGAGCCTTTGGGTATTTTCCATGAACCTTCCTCCACCATTTCTATTAATTACTTGCAAATAAAGTCAATCAAAGAGTTCATTTAATATAATCAGCATTCATACTGCCCGCGGGATACTCTGTCTCGTGCATATGGCTTCTGCAAGAATGTCTTTAAAGAAGAGACAGTGTATTTCAAAGGAATAGAGTTCTCTGCAAAGAAATACCAATGTCAAATTAGGCCCTTTTCTAAAAATATTTTTATAATTGTATCGACCTCGATTCTCGTATATATCTTCGAAGGTATTGTTCGCTTTGACCAGAATGAGAACCGCCACGGTTTTATCTTTCGCTAAAAAACGCCTCAGTAGGTTAAGGATGTGAAACACCCCATGGCTTGTTTCATTGTATATTGGTTTTTTAGCTTTTAAAATTGTTTTATAAAATAGTTCTAAAAAATTGTTTTTGGAAACAGGAATTACATGTTTGTTTTGTTATCTAATCTAATATCTAATATAGTAAAACAAAGTGTTAGCAAATTCTCTAAAGTACATATTGCAATTTTGCCATCTGTCAATTTTTATGGGCATTTTTGTAAATGATCCACTAGATATCAAAAAAACAACTTTTTCCAGACAAAAAGTAAACTGCACTGCAAAAAAAAAAGACAAAAGCTGACCGCACTAAAAGGGGACAGCCATTGACAAAACAACATGAGATGGCGCCTGACGCGCTCTGGTGCGTGTGCTAACGCGCTGACGGTCACTGGTTAGGGTCAGTTTTTTTTTTTCAGAAAAAAACAAAAAAAAACAATCTTTTCATCTATTTTTATCATCTACTCAAACTATTTTTTTTGACCAACATCTACTCAAACTATTAAAACCTATCAATTTAACCACTTACCAATTGTCAAAATAAGTCATACCTCTAAAAAAATTACAAATTTTATTTCCTAAAAAATTCAATCATTAATATTAAAATCAATAATTAAATAGTCTAAAATTGACTATTTACTATAATCTCTTTATCAAAACTACTAAAATCAATCAATTTTTTTGATCTAAAATAAAATCAAACAATTTAACCACTAACAATTGTCAAATAATTCCTCCACTATCAAAAATTACAAAATAACTTTTTTATAATTTAATAATATATTAATATAATTAAGTTGATTAAATTAATATTAAATCATCTAGAACAAAATGAGTAAACAAGTGGCAACGGGAGCGCCAACCACTATCAAAAATTGCAAAATAGTTTTTTTTTTATAATTCAATCATTTACTAATCTAATTAAGATGATTAAATTAATATTAAATATTCTAGAATAAAATGAGTAAACAAGTGGCAACGGGAGCCGCAACGAGAGACTGCCAATATGGGATCGGCAACAGGAGCGGCAACGAAACGACAACGGGAGCGCCAACGGGGTGCATGTCTTATATTAAATCTCATTTTCCTTTTTCCTGATTTTTACTCTATTATTAATATTATAAGAAGATACCAATTTTTTTTTTTAAAACTTTTCGCAACACAAGTATTTTACTAAATTTGAAATATAGTTTTTTATCGAGTTTTTGCTATTTCTTTTATTACATTTTAAACTTTCAACGTATTTATAATTTCATTGTAAATATAACAAATACAGTGTCACCCGTGCGGATGCACGGGTAAAATTCTAGTGCAACAAGAAAATAAGAAATAGTTTGTCAAACAGTTTTATTAAAATGGTTAAATATATTTTTGATCCTTATAAAATTTGAAAAAAAAATTATCCCTACAAAACATTTCACTCACTGTAGTCCTCATATTTTCCCTCGTCAATATTTTTAGTTCCTCATGACTTTTAATAACACTTAGAAGCACTATTAAAAGGCCCAGAAAGCGCTATTAAAGTTATGAATGACTAAAAACGGGAAAAAAAACAACTATAAAACGAGAGAAAAAAATTATTTACCAAAATAGCATTGTTTTAAAATTATTTACGAAAGTAGAACACATTTTTTTGGTGTTGAGAAGTCGCCCCCACGAGTGGGACTTCTCAACTGTGTTTTTTTTTATTTCTTTATATTAATTAAATGAAAACTAAATAAATTAGAAAATTAAATTAAAAAATTAATAATGTTAATTCAAAATTAATAATATAATTTAGGGTAAAAAAATATTAAAACACATTAATTTATTTAAAAGACTTATCAAATAATTACAACAGCTATACAAATAAATTAAAAAGCAAAACAAAGCAAAACAAAGCAAAACTTTAAGGTGGTAGATGATGCCCAATTCCACATGGTGGTGGTCGGCGAATACGTCGTGGACACTGTTGTTGTGGAATTTATTCTTCAGTCGGGGCAGGGGCAGGTGGTTCTTGGTCTTGGCGATATGATGAGGAACTGACGTATGTTCTACTGACTGGTTGAACGGCTGATAATCCTAATGGGTTGACGTGAAGGAGATAAAGTGGCGGTGAGGCACAGCCTGTTGGCTTTCCTCTAAGTTTGGGGGAATTTCGGATGCACGTTGAGTTTGTGGCGCACGTCGACTACGGTTACGGTTGCGACGTTCAGTTTGAGTGGTTGGCATTGATGGTGCTTTTGGCATAGTCGGTTCTTCTTCTTGATCATCCACATTAAATTTTTGCATTGTTTTGCTTTTTAATTTATTTGTATAACTGTTGTAATTATCTGATAAGTCTTTTAAATAAATTAATGTGTTGTAATATTTTTTTATCCTAAATTATATTATTAGTTTTAAATTAACATTATTAATTTTTTAGTTTAATTTTATAATGGATTTATTTTTAATTTAATTAATATAAAGAAACCAAAAAAAATAAAAAAGCAAAGTTGAGAAGTCCCACTGGTGGGTGGCGACTTCTCAACTGAGAAAGCAAAAAAAATTAAAATTTTCCAGTTGAGAAGTCCCACTGATGGGGGCGACTTCTCAACACAAAAAAATGTGTTCTACTTTCGTAAATAATTTTAAAAAGTGCTATTTTGGTAAATAATTTTTTTTCCACCAGAAACATTGACAGAGAAAATGTTAGGATTTAAAGTGAGTGAATTTTTTTATAAAAACTAAAAGCATAATTCTCAAATTTTATAGGGACTTAAAAAAATATTTAACCCAAAAAATTTTATAGCCTTAGTTTTCTCATTAATATTAAAAGAGAATTAATAATGGAAATTACCTACTTTAAACTATAAATGTAACACCCCGGTTTTTCTTTCATAGAAAATACCAAGATATACAGCATAGCATACATCAGAGATAACTTCCTGTCTCAGATATTGAACACAAACTAAAATCTTCGATGAATAATCATCAAACGGTCACTTCCTTTGGATCACTTAACATAATTTACTTAAATACTTGAATTACGTGCCTTACAAACTTCTCATGTCCTAGTGTTCAATATCAAGAACGAAAGTTGCGGAAGCGATTTACAATTTGTAACAATTATAAGTCGTACAATCGAAAATACAAAGTCTGACAATAGAAAATAACATGAACATTTTAAACTAAAGCTTCAACATCTCCTTTCGGTTGCACCGTAGCCATGCCTCCTCGCTTTTGCATGTTCTCTGTAAAAACCACAAAACATGAAGGGTGAGATAAACATTATCTCAGTGAGTCCTATCGAGACCCCTTACTAAAACTCTCTCGGTTCATTATGCCTCTTTTAACTCGTAGCCCTAATAAGCGACTACGTGAAAACTCTATGCCTCTTTTTAACTCGTAGCCCTAATAAGCGACTACGTGAAACCTCTTCTTACATTGTTTAGCATATCACCGAGAACCATTTTCTATTCCCGGTGAACCCATTCCACTGACCATTTTCTATCAAGCGGATTGACCATTTTCTATCGAACGGATTCCACATGGGCCTAGGTTCATAGGGCTCATGACTTCCCCTCCCCTAGTACACTAACCTCTTTATTAGGGTCGTCGCCATAGACCTCTGTTTATATAATTTATATAAATACACCCGCATTGGGCCGTCTCTTATACTTGACATAGATTTAACATAACCTCAACCTCAACCTCAAGGAACATATGGTTCATTTTATCATTTCGTGACATTACCTCACTCGTGGTTACTAACATTCATTAACATAACTTAGAAGATTTACAATTCAATCCAATCATACTTACCTCAATCACAATCAACATAACCATTTCAATTACAATCAATATCATAGCATGAAACTTACCTCAACCTCATGGGACACATAGTCCATTTATCATGACATAACATAAATCACATTTAAACATAACATGACATTACCTCAACTTCCTGGTCATTCACATAGAACCTTCGCATCACATCAATAAAACATAACATAATCACATTCAACATCAACACATAGGGTTGGGGAAAGGATTAGAATAGGTTTGGAATCAATTAGGAAGGCTTTGGACACATTTTAAAATCTGGGACAGAAAGATCAGCACGGGTCGTCCCAAAATCAGCACGGGTCGTGCTGACTTATCAACATTTAAAATCAGGGACAGAAAGATCAGCACGGGTCGTGCCAAAATCAGCATGGGTCGTGCTGACTTATCAGCATTTCTAAAAATCCCGTTTTCGTGTGAAATTCCCATTCCGATCGATTCCGAAACTTATTCCGATTGATACCCAAACATAACAACACATCGTTCAGCAACAACAATCATCATACATATCATCAAATCATCCAATCTCAATCATTCAAACATTCATAACGAAATACATTTTCACAATTACGGTTTTCGCAAAACAACGGCTTTCAACGAAATCGAACGAAACGAAGAACACGAACCACATTCTCAGTCACATGCAAGGTTGGCACAATAAAATTGAAAACCCTAAGTGAGTATAAAACTCACCTAATGTGATGAAAATCACAAAGACGATGGATCCACGGAGCTTACACACGAACCGAAACTCTCGAACAATCCCCGAATCAACTCCGATGCTCCCACGAGCTCGAAATCGCGTCTAAGCTATCCCAAATACTCACTTTCGATTTCCAGCAACCACAACCTTCTCCAACTATCCCAATCTACAATGTGGGTGTTCAAGTTCTCCAATCTTGCTCTAGGCTTCACATGCAAGATTTGAAAGACTCCAAAACTCCATTTTTGGTGACTTTGAGCTTGGAGGTTTGAATAATGGTGGAGTGAAGAGGAGAGTAGTGTAGGTGATGAAATGGGTATCATTGAATAGATGAAGGAAAACTGATTAATATGGTGGAAAGAAATCAGACATGCAATGGTGATGATCTCTTCTTCATTTTTCTCTCACGCCCACTCTCTCTCTCTCTCTCTCTCTCTCTCTCTCTCTCTCTCTCTCGTGCTTCTTTCTTTTCTTTCTTAAGTTCTGGAACTGAATCACGAGAGTGTGTTTGGGTTCAGGTGTGAGTGTGTTGTGGTTTGTATTAATGGGCTGAAGGAATAAGAAAAGGAAAAGACCAATGCATCCCTCATCTCATCCCACTTAATCAATTTCTAATTTCAACAAAACTGAATGTAGTGTGGGTTGTGTTGTATTTGACATGTGAGTGAGTGGTGACTTAAGTGAGTCAACTGGGAGTGTTCTAGAAAATAGATGCGAAATGATCGTTTTGCCCTTGCTCTTAATTACCCACTCAAAACCCATTTTAATCAAACAATTACTCATCAAAACATACACACATACTTCATATCACTTAGCAACTAAACATTCAATCAATCTATCCAATCCATGACAATCACCTCACCATTAATTAATTAATTAAGCTAAATTACTCAAATTAGCTAATTAATCAAACATAACCTCTTGCTAATTTCTATTAACTAAATTAGCTAAATTGGGGATGTTACAATAAAGTTCAATTGTCACTAACAAGGTTGGTCTGAGTGGTAACTGGGCTCGGATCCCACCCCAAAGTCTCGGATCTGAATCTTGGGTGTGGCAAAAAACTCCGTTGAGAGGTGAGAATCACACAGACCAACAAAATCGGGTATACGCATAGCACGCAGCGCAGATTAATCACCAGCAAAGCTAATGATATTCCGCACCAATAACATAGTAAAAAAAATAAAGCACAATTGTAAAAAAAAAACTATCAAGCACCGTTCAGCAATATGATAAACCTAGAACCCAATAGAAAGACCGTAATGGTTTTTTTTTATAATCGATCTTAGTTTTTTCTTTTTTGTCGGGGGTCTTAGGTTTGGGTACACATTGAGAAGTAAAGGCTCTCACTTTTCCCACACCCCGCCTCCCTACTCCCCACACCCCCAAACTCCCTAAATCCCAAAAATACCCTTGTACTAAAAACACTTCAACTCTCTTTCTCCCTCCCAAACACTCTCACACCCTCTCCCAAATCACTCAACCGAACCCTCACTCTCAGTCTCACCCTCATTCTCCCTCTCAATCTCAACTTTGAAGCTTCAATCTCGCATTCTACACACCAAGTACTCCCTCCTTCACTCTCCTCTCTTTCTATTTTACTGCGTTTTTAAAGATTTGAAATCTGCGACGTGTTCGGTTGATGCCTCCCGAACAGTGTTTTTGTCAAATTTATATTTTCTCTGACCAATATTTTGTTTTGCAGCTATGGAACTCGTAACTGTTATCGAACAACATGCTGGGGACATCAACATTCCACAGAATGTTTATCAGCTAATAGGCAACACATTGCCTCGCGATTGTTACCTACATCTGGAAATTGGCAATATTTTTCCTGCTATTGTCAACAGACGTACCCAAAAGCTGGTGACTTATACACAGGCTATATGCACTGTATATGGGGGTGTGGCCAGTGTTGAAGTATCAATTACATATGCTCAGAATGGTCGTTTCAATCTGGTCAGAATATTTCCCGAGGAAGATGAAGATGACGCTAATTCTGACTCAACTGATTCGAGTTACCGGGCATTCCTTGCCAATTATGTATCTGGTGATGATGAGAGTGGTGCTGAACTGACAGAAGTCTCTGTCGTTATAGATTTATCATTTGGTGAAGATGACAACTGATTTCACGTTGTTTTATTTTAAATTGAAAATTGTTATATATCTTTGTGTCAATAGTTTTTCAAACTGGTATATCTTTGTACTCAGTAATTTATTTATGTTTATTTAGTACTCAGTAATTTATATTTCGGTGGCATTTAAATTAAACAACAAGTTTATTATTACAAAGCGTAACCGTACATCAAAATGATAAAAAGCAATATAACGAAACAACTACGACACTAACGATTATTTGGGAAGCCCCTGTTCCAGAAGATAAATTACCTCTTCCGGAGTACGCTGTGTTTCGACATACAGCTCCAATATACGACGTCCTAATGGAACATTAGGATGTGCTTCCATCATTGCGCGAACATCACTGTCGCTTCGGATCTCCATAGATGAGTAGCGGACAGTTCCGTCATCTCCACAACTGTACTTGCGGTAACGTAAATGACGTATGTCTTTACGCCACTCTCCTTCTCGGTGAACCTTCCTCTCTTCCTTTTCCTTCAACTGGGTGAATGTTATATCCTTATTCAACCTATAGAAAATGGGAATGCGACATTGAAATTCTACACCATATTCAGTGTTGGTGACAGTTCCACGGTGATGACGGACGGTTAGGAATTTGTCACTTGAGTACTGGGTTGGGCACAACTGTCATTCCGTTCAGTCTTCCATTTCAGCGGGGTGTTGGTGGTTTGTGAAGAAGCAGAGAAGGGGTGTTGGTGGAGAAGAAGAAACAGAGTAGGGTGTTGGTGGAGTAGCAGGGAAACTGAAACCCTATTTATACTAGGCATGGGAAAATATGAGCCGTTGATCAAAAATATAGATCACAAATCTGAGCCATTTAAATTCTATCCGTTGTGGCACAATTTACAAACAAAATGCCATCCACTCCTTTTTCTAACACGTTTGACTGTTTGTAAGTCGTTGATCAAAAGTGTCGGTGGAATCTCAGCCGTTGAAATTTTTTTAAAAGCATACCACTTATTCGGCTGGCGCCCCTGTCCGAATAAATTCGGTTGGGGCCAACCATACCTTTGAAAATTTGAAAAAGGGGTGTGTCTCAAAAAAATAACTGTTCGGTTGTGCCTAACCGAAAATATTCGGTTTACCCTAACTGAATCGGCGAAAATAGCGCGCTTCATTAATGACATATTGGTCATTTCGCAAGGTTAGGGGGTGTGGGGTGAGTAGGAGGGGATGTGGGAAAAGCATGGGCCGAAGTAAAATACTGTTAATGTAGGCCTAAATAACTTATGATGAGGACCGAGCCCAATGTTGAAGCTGAGTTTAGCATGACGAATTTTGATCAAGGGCCTGTCTTTTCCGACATCCCTTGCTACTCACCCCACACCCCCAAACCCTGCGAAATGACCAATATGCCATTAATGAGGCGCGCTCCATATTTTTTTTTTGAAATTTTTACCGATTCGGTTATGGTCAACCGAAAACTTACGGTTAGGCACACCCGAATGGGTATTTTTTTGAGACACACCTCTCTTTTAAATTTTTAGAGAGTACGGCTGGCCTTAATCGAATTTATTCGGACCAGGGCAGCCAAATAGGTGTTATTTGTTTAAAAAAAATTCAATGGCTCAGATTCCACCGACACTTTTGATCAATGGCTTACAAACAGTCAAACGTGTCAAAAAAAAGGAGTGGATGGCATTTCCTTTGGAAATTGTGCCCCAACGGATAGAAATTAAACGGCTTAGATTTGTGATCTAAAATTTTGATCAACGGCTCATATTTTCCCACGCCTATTATAAATTGGGTTTCAGCTTTTCCTGCTACTTCACAAAAACGCTAACCCCTTCTCTGCTTCTTCTTCTCCACCAACACCCCTTCTCTTCTTCTTCACAAAAACCCTAACCCAACCCACTTTAATGGAAGACTTAATGGAATGGCAGTTGTGCCCAACCCAGTGATCAAGTGACAAATTCCTAACCGTCCTGCATCACCGTGGAACGGTCACCAACAGGCACGATGGTGTGTTTTTTCGTTCTCGCAATCCAATCTTCTGTAGGTTGGATAAGAATATAACATTCAGGAAGTTGAAGGAAAAGGCGGAGAGGAAGGTTCGCCAAGAGGGAGAGTGGCGTAAAGACATAAGTTGTTTACGTTACCGCAAGTGCAGTTGTGAAGTGACGATGATCTGAAGTGACGATGATGTTCGCGCAATGATGGAAGCTCATGCTAATGTTCCATTGGGATGCCAAATCCTGGAGCTGTTTGTAGAAACAATGCGCACACCGAAAGAAATCATTTATCTTCTGGAACAGGGACTTCCCAAATAATCGCTAGTTTCTTAGTTGTTTTGTTATGTTGTTTTTTATCGTTTTGATGTCTTTCGTGTTTGATGTACGATTACGTTTTCTAATAATAAACTTGTTGTTTAATTTAAATACGACCGAAATAGAAATTACTCATTACTAAATAAACATAATATCCATACAAATAAATATCCTACTGTGTGTTGCGGCTCCTCCTGCTATACACACAACCATACTTCCTAAGCCTACGGAATGGCTTCACGAGGGTCTTCAAGCCGTCGAGTACTCTCCACGGCTGGGTCTTTCGTGGAACGTTACCATCCAAGGCACGCTCCATCTCATCCACCAACCGAACGAAATTTGGCACAATCTGTGAGACCAAAAAATTAAATTAAGTACACAGTTTATAAACTAATAAAAGAGAAAAAAGTGTAAAAGACACGTACCTGTCTAGTATCAGGCTCATCCTCGAGCTGAACATAATTACACTGCATAAGGAATGGCTGTGAGACCTTCCCAAACCAAGCAACGTACCCTGGCACGGTGTCTGGCTCACCCGGCCTAGTAGAGGGGCCCCTCTCTATCAAATGCTTATCAAACTGCCCCCACATCTCGTCAGCCATCTCTCGTGTAACCAAAACTCTAGTGGGGGGTTTAGGGGTCCACTGGTGTCCCATGTACATGCCCAAACTGTCTCAAGACACGATCTGGCATGTAGGGCACCATGTAGCCAGCATGTCGTAAGTCCCCTCTAAATAGACTGATGAGCTCAAAGGGATAGGCAGCTCTATGCCTAGTGTAGGGTTCCCAGGTGACGTCATCTGGGTGCAGCCTATCCAGGGCTAGTCGAACAACATGCCTGGCCAGCGGAAGTGTGGTATCAGCAACCCACCTCTTGGCACGTGGCTGAGTCTCAACATAATCTTGGTCCACCGTCTTGAGGCCGAAGGGATCTCCCTGGAAGTGCTCAAATATCCATGCCTGTAATGAAATATATCAATGCATTTAGTAACCATACAGACACATCAAAAAAACTTAACAACTCAAATATAATAGATACCTGAAGTAGAGCAATGTAGCCACCCATCTGCTTATTTTTGGGCTTGTTTGCGCCCCGAAGATGGTCATATAGATGGGCCAGGGCCATCCCTCCCAATGTGTAAGAACCAGCAAGGTCGAAGTCAATCAGAGCTCCCAGATAGCCCAACTTCACCTTGTTTCCTGACTTGTCAGCGAACAAGCCCCAACCCAACAAGTAAAGCAGATATGCCCTAGCAGCATGCTCCCATCGCTCCTCCGCTATAGCACTAGGGTACACCACCTCCCTCAGCCACCTGAGGGACGCAGATAACCCTGGGCCATGTGCCTGAAGAGGGTCTGCACCCAAGTAGTGAATCAACAATATCTCTTCCTGGTCCTTGTTGTAGTCCGGCATATCATAAAAAGTCCCCATAACGGGGATGTGGAGCAATGCTGACACATCATCAAGAGTGATAGTCATCTCACCGATAGGGAGGTGAAATGATGATGTATCTGGCTGTCACCGCTCTACGAATGCATTGGCGAGCCCACCAATGATAGCTGGAAATCCAATGTCCCTCAGAGGTAGCATTCCAGAACGCTCCACAAACTGAATAATGTTTGCATGAGGGGCTATCTGTGGAGCTCCGTGTGAAACAAGCTTTAAGGGCTCACGATCCTACATTATGGAATGCTATATTAAACCAAAGTATTGAAAATAACTAATGATCAAATTATTTAGACAAATAAGTAAGTAACTTACAGTGCCCTCCCATAGAGATCTAGCAAAGTGAGACCCGTAAGTGGGTAACACAGATCTATCCTCCGGGTCACCAGGAAAAGGGAATGTGGCAGGAGGAGGAGCAGCAGTGGAAGGAGCAGCAGAAGACGAAGGAGCTGCAAGATCCTCAACAGGAGCAGTCTCCTCAGCACGAGCAGCACTCAAGTCCTCAGCAGGACCAGCCAGGTCAGCTGCCGGATGGTAAGCATCACGCTCAATATCATGCTCTACGTCCTCCTCCTGTACAGCTGGGGCCTGCTCAGCACGCCTACCCCTAAGTCTACTAGGCCCAGCAGCAGCAGCACATGCTTCCTCCTTCCTTTTACGGTATGAAACTGTCATAGGTGGCCTGGCTCCCCAAGGCTCGGGTTTTGACTGAGAATGCGCACCTCTAGTCTTAGCCATAACTGAAACAAACAAACAAACACATTATAAACAATTTAAAAATTAAAATACAATTTTTTCAAAATTATAACCGGATGCACATTCGGTTGACACCAACCGGACGTATAGAATACGTTTCAGCTTTTACACTATTCGGTTGACCTCAACCGAAATTTTTCTGGAGGCCTCAACCGAATCCATTCGTTGTCCTTCGTCCCCAAAACCATTCAGTTGGCCTCAACCGAATGCGTCGCAAACCCAGCAGAAACGAAAACGCAGTAAGCACAACAAAAACAGCGAAATGCAAAGAGAGGAGAGTGAGGAATCGTGTACCAGCTGATGCGTAGATTACGAGATTGACACTTGAAATGTGTGATTGAGAGGGTTTGGGAGAGGCAGAAATCGCTCAGTTGGGATTAGCGGGCCAGCAAGGTCACCCGCCAAAAAAAAAGAATATAAAAACAAGTGAAAAAGAATTGGGGCCAAAAAAGTGGCGGGTTGGCCTGCCCCAAACAAGACAAAAATGACAGGCTGGTTCCCTTTAACTCGCCAAATATACCAAAAAAAACTAAAATATATATAGATTTTGGAGGGGTGCTAGCTACGTAGATCAGACACTTGAGGTGCTAGTTCAGTGGTAAGAGCTAGCCTTATATCCTCAAGGTGCTGAGTTCAAATCCCCTCGGGGACAGTTGTAAAATGGCCGTTAGTGCCACTTTGATTAATAAAAATTTCCCCCTTCTCCAATTTAAAAAAAAAAAAGCTACGTAGATCAGGTTATATTTTTTTTTATAAGCAATGTTGGTGGGGAGAGGAAATATTAGTTTCCCGGGTTCAACCCGGGACCTCCTACTTGCACTCTTGGTGCACTTTTTTGGTATTCCTTAGCTCGTCAAATGAGCTACCTACTTAGGATAGATCAGGTTATACGTAATGGCGGGCTTACAAGATCAACCCGCCCACCATTTCTTGGCTTGATGTCAAGCCTAACCCGTTTGGCCACTCGTAGTTATGTGTTTTATCATGGTTATTACACGATTTTGGTTCCTACATTTATTATAACCATTTTTTCTAATTTACTCTCTAGCAAGCTATTTCAAATTTTTCTCCAAAATATCTCTCCTCGAAAGTTAATTTTTGGAAGCTATGTTTTCACTTCATTGGTCATTAGCTTTTTGTAAGTTAACATTCAACTCTTATATTGGATGTATTCCATACGATGTCTAGTATTTGTGTCAAAATATCACTCCTCAAAAAAACAAAAAAAAAAAAATATGGGTTAAAATTCTAAGGTTAGTATTTTGATCAAAAATTCTAAGGTTAGTATTAAACAAACATCACTATCTCATTTTTAAAACTAACATCCGATTTTAAATTTTAGATGCTTATTTGACCTAACAAGTCCGAAGATAAATTGAAAAGGCAAAATCCCCTTAAAACACAGCACCCCGTAGATAACAGAAGAACATGTGCATTTTATCATAAACGGGAAGTTACAATGAAAAAAATGAGGTGCAACTCCAAACAAGTAATAGCATTATTGCATTACGTATGGAACTGCAATTAGCAAATGAATCAGAGGTAGGTAAATATCATATATATAAATTGACACAAGATAGAATGGACCTGTCCATAAACTGGAAAAGCAAAAGCACCAGTCATGGACGGCAGGAAATTCAAAAAACACAGTCTAACTATAATCATCTTTGTTGCAGAATGATGAGTGACAACTGCGTTCACCATTGAGTATGGACATCCATATAAGTCTTGGAATAACATGTTTGAAAATTATACAACAAAAAACCGAAAAGCTGTGGATCACTTCGATCCAATTGTGACACCAAAAGACACTAGTAGAGATCATCTGAGTCAGGCTATATTAAATCAAAGAGACGCGTAAGAGTGTATTTTCACCGATCTTCATTTTAATTTCTCAAAAGCCTATGCTGTGCATTGTCATCTAACATCCTTTTTCTGTTTACCATCCTCGTTTAACATTTCTGCTTTACAAGGTTTTGAAGCATTCTTTCTCCATTCCAAGTGCATGTTCTACGCGGGAACAGAACTGATGAGCCTTTCACGGGCTTTCTAAACATTACCCGTTGCCGCATTAGCTTCTGTTTCTATCTGAAGAAGGTCTAAAGGAGTAGCTGCTGGATCCAACTCTCGACAGCCCTTTGGAGCATTATGAGCTTCTTGGCCAGTAAGCAAGTAATTAGGAACCTGATGAGAGAACCGAAACATCTCCTCTTTAGGAATCCTCCTAACTTCATCGCTGTCTTTGTGCCTTTGAAATACTGTCCTAAAGCCAGGAACCTTAACAAGGGGAGTAACTAATATACCTTGCTCTTCACTGAAATCTTCAAGCACCTCAAACATATCATACTTGTGTATCACTTCATCTGGAGTATGTTGATTCCAATCAGGAGACCAGTTTCTATAAAGAGCCCACACTTCCCCCTTTCCTGGAAAGATACGAACAACTCCTCTGTTGCCTTTTGTCCACCTAACCTTGTGTGAAAATGAATTTAATGATTCTGTTATGTCATGCTTGCCAGTCCTGAAATCACCACAAGTTTTATAAAAACCAGAACCTACCCAATCTATTGGGCCCAGTTCACTGTTGCTTCGAGAGTTAAGCCAACTGATCCGCATTCTAAATGGCTCTATGGAGATCACCTTGTGAATTCTAGCATAATACCTAGGCATTCCATCGTCATCATCATAAGCAGCCCAGACCTGGTCCTCTGCAAAGGAATTTTCAGCTCTATCCAAGTCAAAATTGTGAAAATCAGGATCCGGAACATTGATTGTAACATACGTTTGGCTCTTCTTAACAGTGTCATCAGATGTGACAGGTAAAGAATCAATGTCAAGATGCCTATTACCATTAGCAGTGAACTCTCCATTCTTCTCAGGACCAGTTGTTTTATCATTAAATGTGTTTTTTTGTCTCTTATTCTCTTTGTCTTTGTTGATAATCTTAGCTTCAGCCAATAACCTCCATTCCTCAAGTTTTTTACGAATCTCATTCCGTGACTTATCAATCAACATGTTTCGTAATTCAAACATCGACAACTCCCGTGTGCTGTAATGCTTGCGAGTAAGACCTGAAAAGGTAAACTTCCTTTCTGATTCAGAAAAACTGCCCAAACCCGCTGCTCCTTGTCCCATAGTCATATGATTTGCCATATATCCTTGATAACCATTCATGCGAATATCATCTATTCTCCTTTTTTTCATAGGTTTCTCATTTTTATGAAAAGAACCATCGGTCCTCTTAGACATTTGACTCCTCTCCCATTCAGAAATTGAAGGTGCACCCTCTCTCCTCACTTTCTCACTTGCCTGCTGCACAACACTTGCAGCTTGAGCAGCAACAGATGATGATCCATCTGTGCTACCAAAACCAGCCATTCTGGAGTGAGAGCCATGCTGAAAGTTTGTATTATTATTTGCACCCCGATGTCGAGAATTCTGTTGCTGTTGATGGGAGGACCAATTTGATGGCTTAAAAACATTGGGAGGAGGACCCCTCTCTGCAGCCACAAAAGCTTCATTGCAGTTCGGACATAAAAGGGTGTGATTCAAATAAATTCTGAGATATTCATAATGTGTCCTGCATCGGTTACAGATAGTCCAAAAGGTTTCAGCCTTTTTATGTGGAGGACGAGCCAAAGTTGCAGGTGGCCGAGCATTATTGTTTCCAGTCCTCACATTTGAAGTCGCATTGTTCTTAAGATTATAATAACCATTTGAACTGGGTGCATTTGACTGAGACCCGGCATGGTTGGGAGTATTATGTTGAAAGCCTTTCAAACTCCTCTTCTGGTTATATTCTAGTCTCTTGGTCTTATCTGATAGCAAACTCCATGCCTCTGAAACCAGCTTGAATGCACCCTCTGCACCTAAAGACTTGTTTTTGTCAGGGTGAAGGGTGAGAGCCAGCTTCCTGTACTGCTTTCTAACAGTCTCTTCATCAGCAAAGGGGGTCACTCCAAGTATACCATACCAATCCATTTCTCCACTTACTTTATTCTCGGAAGAGATATAAATGTCAATCGTTGTCAAAAACTGGGAAAGATCCTCCAAATCAGGATACAGATTTTGAGCCTTGAGGGCAAACTTCTTTGCACCAATATATTCCCTCTCAGAAAATTTCCTCTCTGCTATTTCTTTGGCCCTAACAGCCTCATCTTTGTTGCACTCCATCATTTTCCAGTTGTCTAAACACTTGTGTGTTGCCTCTGCACCTAGCTAAAAGATAAAAAAATTTAACCACGGAGTCTGGATTCTGTAGTTTGGTACCTTTGTTTGAAGAAATCCCTTACTCTTGTACCTGAACCAACAGAGAAACAAACTGAGACATGCCACAAAAAGTTCTTTATATTTAGGTTTGTGAAGCAACAATTATAAGTAAACCGGCTATTCAAATTTCAAAGTATGCAACACATATTGATATCCAAAGCTATTACACAAAAGGACTACAATTGATGACTATTGTGAGGGGATGGAGATGCTCCAAGTCAAGAAATGAGATCCGAGAAACGACGAAACATATCCCTCACATGCAGGCTTAAATTGTTCTGCTTACAGATATGGACGCATTCTCTCACCAGGCCTTGTGACTACGCAAGTTAATATTAGAATGCGATTTCATGGAAACAAGATATGCAATAATAATATTGCCAACGTCAGCAGTCATGGACACAAGATATGCAATAATAATATTGCACAACTCTTCTTTTTTTTTATGTTAAATATTGCACAACTCTTAGTACTACCTTTAATGAGTTTAATAATTATATATTGGCAATGTAAATAAAGTTTATGACTGTGCACCAATGTATACAGATTTTAAGAAATAACATTATGGTGTGATAATAGTGTGAAATATAATCAGACGCATGTGTAAAACTTATTTACATTGTTAGTACATAGTTATTAAAACTCAGTTTTCTTTGTTCTCTCAGTAACGTTATGTTTTTTCCCTGGATTATGGCAATAAGACAATCCACATATACAAGAAAAATATCCTACTCAACCACAAACCGAGTTTAACATGCTTTTTAACCAAGAGTAAGTGGAGGGCAGATCCACCGAAGATTGAACTGCAATCATATAATTACTACTTGTCTACCCAACCAAGATGCAACTAGCAGCATTTTGTTTGTGTCGCAATCACAAGAGCACAGTAAATAAATGCCATTCAGTAATCAATTATTCATCTGCAAGCTCCATTCAATATACACTTAACAGTACAGTTGGAAAAGTATCGTACTTCATGATCTCAGTAGCTCGCATAAATTTGAGTCATCAACATCAATAATATTATTATCATTAACAACAACAACAACAACAACAACAACAAATAAATAAATAAATCAAAACAATTTATTTGTCAACACGAACCCAAAATCCCCGAGCAAATCCAATTGATATGCGAAATGGACGCAAGGCAAAAGATTCGAAGTTTAATACATAAATGTTCTCTTTTAAGAGCGCAAACACTTGAAGGCGAAGCTTGCAACGAAAAAAATGGACAAAAGAGCAACAAAATAATTGAGCGAACGGAGCGCGAAATATTCGGAAATGAACCTTTATGTTTTTTGGACACCGAATCGAAGTCAACAGAATCACGACACGGATCTACAGGAACTGCGCATTTCGAAACAACTAACAACAGACGAAATTCGCAAATTCAGTGCAATTCAGGTCCTCAATTTGGAAAATGAAAACCCTAGAGCCTAAACATTTTTCGAATCTATACACGACAAGAAGTGTTTGCGTGCAGTGGAATTACCTGATTGGAGAAATGGTTGTAACGTTGAGGAATTTGAATCTGAGAAGACCGTCACCATGAACAGTGACCCATCTGTCAAACCCCTTCTCAAACTGTGAAGAATCTAATTTCCCCCAATTTACTGATGCTGTGCTGGTTAATGCTTTTTCATTTTCTTGCTATATTTTTTTTCCTGATCCAAACAGACCTTTTTATAATGGACTGGGACCCATAACCCTTAACTAGGGTTAAATTTAAACTCATGTTCTTTAAATATGGTTTCCTCCAGCATATGCTAAAAATATTTTAGGTGATTTTTTTGAGTTTAACTTTCACATTATAAGATAAAAAACTTCAGGTAAACTATGTCCAAAATTTCAAATAGATTCACTTAAAAAAAACTAGCAAGCACGATAAAATGTATTTTTTATTTATCAAGTGTTTCTCTCTCTCTCTCAAACAATATTTTCCAGTTTGATTTGAATAACTTAAAATAAAGTTTATACGTCTAATACGCGTACAGATCCTCTGTTGGATGTATTAGTAAATTTGTAATAAGCTTTGGACTTGTTGGGCTTTAAGCTAGTTGACCCATTTAGTTTGTAACCCGTTTAGTTGTTGTTTTCAGCTTGTTGGTTGAGTCTCAGTTAAGAGACTGTTATCAATTGAACAATGTATAAAAACATCCATCAATGAAACTCAAGGCAATTTTTCTGCCATTTATCAATTCTATTTCTTACATTAGGCATCAGAGCTCCTCTGGGGCCTGATCAAGAAGCATCGTGAGCATTCTTGAAAGCGTGTAACAGAATTTCATTGAGCAACAATGGCAGAAAAGGAGAGTAACTACATGCAACCGTCGGTGCCTAAATTCGATGGACACTATAGCCACTGGGCTATGCTAATGGAGAACCTCCTTCGCTCCAAGGAGTACTGGAACCTGGTGGAGAACGGTGTTTACCAACTTCCGGCGAATGTGACGGCTGAGCACACGAAGATGAGAGAAGAAAGTAGGTTGAAAGATTTGAAAGCGAAAAATTACCTATTCCAGGCAATTGATCGCAGCATTTTGGAGACGATTCTCACCAAAGACATGTCAAAGGAAATCTGGGACTCTATGAAGAAGAAATATGAGGGCTCGTCGAAGGTGAAGAAATCTCAATTGCAAGCAGCGCGAAGAAATTTTGAGCTTCTCGGAATGAAAGAAAGTGATTCAATTGACGAATACTTCGCAAGAACTCTCGCCGTGGTGAATCGAATGAAGATGTATGGGGAACAAGTGAGCCAAGAAACGGTTGTTGACATGATCATGAGATCTTTAACTCCAAAATTCAACTACATAACATGTTCAATTGACCAAGCAAACGACGTATCAACCCTCTCCATCGACGAATTGCAGAGCACACTTATGGTTGAAGAACAGAGAATGAGAGGTCAAAAGGTGGAAGAACAAGTGTTGAAGGTCACAAAAGCTGGAAGAGGCGCGAACAGAGGAAGGGGACGATCCAATATGCGTGGTGGCAGAGGTCGTGGAAGACAATCTTGGAACAAAGAGCTGTGGAATGCTACAATTGCCACAAACTAGGTCATTATCAATCTGAGTGCCCTAATTTGGAAGATAGCATGAATTTTACTGAATTTGAACAAGGAGAAGAAATACTATTGATGACTCAAACAGAAGAAAAGAAAACATCCATTAACAAGGTATGGCTATTAGATTCTGGGTGTAGCAATCATATGTGTGAAATTAAGGAATGGTTTAGTGAATTGGATGAAACATTTACAACCACAGTGAAGTTGGGTGATGATAGGAAACTGACAGTTAAGGGAAAAGGGAAAGTGAAACTGGAAATTGGAAACAATGTTCGTGTGGTTACTGATGTGTACTGGATTCCAGAATTGAAGAACAACTTGTTTAGCATTGGTCAGATGCAAGAGAAGGGCCTGGTTGTTCAATTTCAAGATGACTTCTGCAAGGTGTATCATGATACAAAAGGGCTGCTGTTTAAGTCCAAAATGACAGGGAATAGAATGTTCCCTGTTCTTCCTGATATAGTAACACCATCATGCTGTAAAGTGACAACAAATGACACCACTCACCTCTGGCACCGAAGATATGGACATTTGAACAATGGTAGCTTGAGAGAATTGAGCCAGAAGACAATGGTTAAATGCCTACCAAAGATAGAAGAAAGTAGCAAGATTTGTGAAGATTGTATGAGTGGCAAGCAACATAGAGAGCCATTCCCAAAAGCAGCCACATGGAGAGCAGAGAAGAAGCTCCAACTTGTTCATGCAGACATTTGTGGGCCAATAAAGCCAGAATCAAACACCAAGAAGGTACTTCATCACTTTTATAGATGACTTTAGTAGAAAATGTTGGGTATACTTTCTCACTAAAAATTAGCTGCATTAGAAACATTTAAACTGTTTAAAATTGTTGTTGAAAATGAATCTGGAAACAAGATTGCATGCTTAAGAACTGATAGGGGGTGAGTTCACTTCCACTGAGTTTAATGAGTTTTGTGCTAAGAATGGTGTGAATAGACAACTCACTGCTGCTTATACTCCCCAACAAAATGGAGTAGCAGAGAGGAAAAACAGATCTATATTGAATATGGTAAGATCAATGATGAATGAGAAAGGCATGCCTAAGGAATACTGGGCTGAGGCAGTGAGATGGGCTGTGTTTTTGCTCAATAGAAGTCCAACCACAACAGTGGCAGAGATTACACCAGAAGAAAAGTGGAGTGAAAATAAGCCATTTGTTCACTTCTTCAAGGTCTTTGGTTGCATTGGCCATGTGCATGTGTCGGAGGCTTTAAGGAAGAAACTTGATAGTAGAAGCATTAAATGTGTGCTGCTGGGATTGAGTGAGGAATCCAAGGCCTATAGGTTGGTGGATCCACAAACAAAGAAGATATACATTAGCAGATATGTTATCTTCTCAGAAGAAGAGAAATGGGATTGGAGCAAAGGGAAAGAAAAGCAAAGGGCAGAGCTGATTGATCTAGGAGAAAGTGAGCAGGAACAATCAGTGACTTCCAACACAGAACAGGCCACAGAAGTCAATACAACAGGTGACAGCATAACAAACATGAACTCAAACAGTGAGCCCCAACAGTCACAAGAAGATGATGATAATGCAGAGAGTGAAATTAATAATGCTGAACAGAAGAGAATAAGCAAGAAACCAGGGTACTTGGATGATTACTACACCAACTATGTTGAACTACATGATCAAGAGACTGAGGAAGAACTCAATCTATCCATCATCACACAGATAGAAGATCCTCTGAATTTTGAAGAGGCTGTAAAAAGCAGCAAGTGGAGACACTACAAGAAATTTTGGGATTTCCGGCGGACAAAATCTGCCGGTAAGGGCAACAATCCGCCGGAAATTGCAAATTACCGGCGGTTTTTTTCCGCCGGAAAATCGTTCGCAGGTAACAGTTACCAGCGGATTTTCCGCCGGTAACTGTTACCTAATACGCCAGTAATTTACCTTATAATTCGCCGGTAAATGCGAAAATTTCGCCGGTAATTACTCGCGCCAAAACCGCCGGTAACATATTAGAAATCCGTCGGTAATTTTATTTTATTTTTTAAAAAAATAGTTTTTTATTAGTTTATTTTAAAAAAAATATTTTTTATTATTCGTTTATTAAAATATTTATTATTTAATTCATTTATTTAATTAAAAAAATTTATTATTAATTTTATAATATAAATATTTATTTTTTAAATACATACTAATTAAACGAGAATTGAATAATGCTTTAAAATGATAAAATTTGCATTTCATCCATACAAAATATTTAAAAATATTTATTACAAAATATAATTTAAAATATCCAACAATTGAAATTAAAATATCTAATAAAACTGTTATTGATAATAGCGGTCGGACGGGTTGTTGTTGAGATCTGTATTATTTAACCATGTTTCAAATTCAGTATTGTTGAGGTCTAGATTTATGTTGGGCTGTTGCTGGGGTTGCTGGGGCTGCTGCTGAGGCTGAGAGTACGGCTGACCATACGAGTTGTGGAAGGAAGGCTGGAAGAATGGTGCGTACGGCTGAAAAGCAGAGCCGTAAGGTTGCATCTGCTGCGGTGGATAAAATGATGAAGAAGATGGCATAGATGGCCTCGGGTATTGAGACATAGTATCCATCATTTTCTTAAAGCGCACATCATTCAACTGCTACTGCTCCGCCTGCTGCTCCCGCATCTGTTGTATTTCCTAATCATGTACCTTCTGTCGCTATTCGGTTGATAACTCTATTTTATATAGAGCTATTCATACAATCAAGCTTGAGTTATTGCTTATTTTCAAGAACATTTATATATATTTATAGCTTATTTATCAAGGAACAGCATTCTAAATATTCAAATGGATAAAGGGCAATGATCTAGGCAAAATGCACACATCTTGTTAGGTTTGATGTTTTTGTTCAGTGCAGCTACTGCAGGAGTGGGAACACTGCCAACATCAGGAGTGGAAACACTAGGAGTGGAAACACTGCCAACACCTGCTAAAATTCTGCAGTTTATACCAAAACATCCAAAGACCATTTCAATGCTTCCACACTTGATTAGTGATGTCATGCCTAGTCACCTGGAGCTGAGCCACTTGCTGAAGTCGGCGATACACATAAAAATCAAGTTGCAAGACTCAAACTTATCTAAAAGACATGTGGCACTTCTCCAATGGACCTCATCTTTTGTTATGCATGCAAGCGACCAAACCTGTGCAGCTTGCTTGATTGGTTGTCAACAAATTAACCATGTTCGGTCTCCTCAGCTGATCTTTCACGCCAAAGGAAACCCCTTGCAAGAGGAAAGCTTTCAAGCCTATAAATAGATATCATATCTTCACAAGAAAAGAATCCTATCTTCTATCATCTTTCACATCTTTAAATCCTTTATCTTTTCGCTTAGTTTAGGTTTAGTTTATTTTCATTTCAAGTTTCTAAGGAGAGGAAGGTGAGGAAGTGCTTGACAACCATTCCCTTCACTTCTACTTTGAAGAAATCCGTGTAAGAAATCTTTATTGTACTTCAACTTGGGAACTTAATGCAAAAGATCTTCTATTCAAGTAATCTCTACTCTTTTAAGTTGAGATGTTCTAACCTTGTAATGAACTTCTAAATATGTTATTATGGTTTATGTAGTGTAAACACTTTAAACTCTTGCATAACACTTCTTTCAACTTATTCTGGAATTGATCACTTTAGAATAGGTAAAACTTGTAGCAGCAGACATGGGCTACATTTATGAACTCAAGAGTTAATAGGGACAAGTATTTAATAAAGGAAACTTTGTTAAACACATGCTAAAACCTAGACATAGGATAGCATAGTCCTTAGGATAATAAAATTACAAGAGTGAACCTATTTAGCAACTTGGATCATTGTTAGGAGGCAAGGGAGGAATTGACAAACCTTTCTTTACTGTAAAAAACAAAGATCATAAGAGCTTGTAATGAAACTCTGAAGAGAAGTGCTGAAAGGCACAAACTGATGCACCTACATCCAGTGTTCCCACACTACATACTCCATTAAAACACTTAGAAGTAAAGTACTTGGTGAAAACATCTCAACTACTTTTTCCAACTGATTTCTCACACATTTTATTGCTTATTATTATTTTACTTACTTTGAAAACTCCAAACCAAAAATACTGAATAGTGTAGACACACTAAGTGTACACTTTGAACTACAAAAATTTACAATACATAATCCCTGTGGGTTCGACCTTTCTTATCACTTTATTACTTGTGTGACTATGTATACTTGCATATAATAAACCACACCAAGTTTTTGGCGCCGTTGCCGGGGATTATAGTAAAATTTTGTTGTTTAGATTGTTAATTTAGTGTTTTATTAGTACTACTGGTATTCTGTTTTCTGTGCAGAAACACTTAGTGCAGAAACACTCAGTGTGGAAACACTAGTTTATGCCCAGAGATAGACCACCAGAATTTGATTGTGATCCAGAAATTGAGAGAAGATTTAGGAGATTGCTAAGACAACAAAGACAAAGACAACAAGACTGCAGAACAATGTCTCATCACAGTGAAGATGCCTCAGTAAGAGGAGGACTTAATTCACATCAACAAACTGAAGGTGGACCAGATCACAGACAGCAATTCATTCAAATGGGACCAATAGGTATGATTAATGATAGAGATAGACCTATGAGAGACTATGCTCAATATGACCAGCAGCATATACAAACTAGTATTGCTAGACCTCAAATTGATGCTGTTCATTTTGAATTTAAACCTATGATGTTTCAAATGTTGCAAACAATTGGTCAATTTGGTGGATCTCCACATGAAGATCCCCATGAACATTTAAAGCAATTCATAGAAGTTTGTAGTAACTTTATCATTCCTGGCATTAGTGAGGATGCATTTAGGCTTAAGTTATTTCCATACTCTTTGAAAGATAGGGCAAAATCATGGCTAAATTCTATGGAGCCAAATTCTATTCATACATGGAATGAATTAGCTGAAAAATTCTTAAGCAAATATTTTCCTCCTATTAAAAATGCTAGGATGAGACATGATATTACATCTTTTAAGCAAAAAGAATTTGAATCATTGTTTGAAGCATGGGAAAGATGGAAATAACTTTTAAGAAAATGTCCACATCATGGTTTACCTGTCATTATACAAATGGAAACTTTTTACAATGGTCTAGAACCACAAACCAGAGTGATGCTAGATGCATCAGCTGGTGGTGTTCTTTTGAATATGTCTTATAATGAAGCATGTGATCTTATTGACAAAATTGCTACAAATGGTTCAAGTTGGCCTACTGAGAGGGTAAGTGCTCAAAAGAGAACCTCTGGAGTACATGAGATTAATGATATATCAGCCCTATCTGCTCAAGTAGCCACTTTAACCAATCTGATCAAACAGTGCACTAGTGCACCTACATCTAGTGTAGCAACACCTAAAGAAAACACTGCAGCAGCTATAGAACAAGCCCCTCCAGGAACTACAAGTTGTGTGTATTGTGGAGGAGGCCATCTATATGAAGAATGTCCTAGCAACCCTGTCTCTGTCAATTATGTAGGTTACAATAAAAATAACAACCCTTACTCTCATACCTACAATCCAGGATGGAAGAACCACCCAAATTTTAGGTGGAACAATTCTAATGCACCTGCACAAAGTGCACCTGCACCAAGTACTCCTCCTGGATTCCTACCTCAAAGCCAACAAAGATCAAACCCACCTGCCAGTGCTAATTCTCTAGAAGAATTGCTTAGATCATTCATTAGTGAAACTAGAACTGCTAGGCAAGCTCATGATATATCAATTAAGAACCTAGAAAACCAAGTAGGGCAATTAGCAACTGCTTTGCAGCAAAGACCAGTAGGTACTTTGCCATCAAACACAGAAGCTTCACCCTCACAAAGGCAAGGTAAGGAGCAGGTCAAAGCCATATCTTTGAGAAGTGGCAAGGATCTAACAGAACCATATGAGCTTGAAGGTACAGAAAAGGGAGAAAAAAATAAAAATGAAAAAAATTCCCAAGATGCAGAAACACCTGGTGTTCCTACATCTCCTACTCCAAGGTTAGTACCAGAATACCCTCCTCCTCCTTTTCCTCAAAGATTGAAAAAAATACATGAGGAGAAGCAATTCAGTAAATTTTTAGATGTTTTAAAACAATTGCATATCAATGTTCCCTTGATAGAGGCACTTCAACAAATGCCAAACTATGCCAAATTCATGAAAGATGTGCTTTCTAAAAGAAGAAGATTAGGGGAATTTGAAACTGTTGTTATGTCAAAAGAATGTAGTCTGATTTTACAAAACAAAATTCCAAGGAAGCTAAAGGATCCAGGTAGCTTTACAATCCCTTTTTCAATAGGTAAGTACTATACAGGAAGAGCATTATGTGATTTAGGTGCAAGCATCAATTTGATGCTCAAATCTATCTTCACAAGGCTAGGGATTGGAAATGCAAAACCTACCACATTGACACTATCTTTGGCAGATAGATCAATTGCATATCCAGAAGGAATTATTGAGGATATATTGGTGCAAGTTGACAAATTTGTGTTTCCTGCAGATTTTGTTATACTTGATTTCATTGCAGATGAAGAAGTGCCAGTCATACTTGGAAGACCATTCTTGGCAACAGGGAAAACACTGATAGATGTGCAAAGAGGAGAGCTAATCATGAGAGTGAATGATCAAGAAGTAAAATTTAATGTCTTGAATGCTTTGAAGTATCCTGCAGAGGAGAGTGAAGAGTGTTCATCAATCTCACTTGATCATTTGGTAGAGAAGCAGTTCCACAAGCAGTATGATCACCTTGCCAATGCACTAGCACCTGATGTTTCTGCATTGCCTGCTGAGGAATTTATTGAAGAAAGCATATTGCCTAAGGAACAAGCTACACCTAAGGTATGGGCTAGAACTTATGAATCTCTTAATTTAGAAAATCCCAACCTTAAAGAAAATGTACCTTCTATTGAACAACCTCCTAAGCTAGAATTAAAAGAACTACCTAAGCATTTAAAATATGTTTTTCTAGGTGAGGATAAAACTCTTCCTGTAATCATAGCTTCTGATCTATCTTTAGAACAAGAGCTTGATTTAATTAACACCTTGAGAAAACATAGAAAAGCTATAGGTTGGCAAATGTCTGACATTAAAGGGATTAGCCCCTCAACATGCATGCATAGGATAATTTTAGAAGAAAATTCTAAAAATAGCATAGAAGGGAAAAGAAGATTAAATCCAATAATGAGAGAGGTTGTTAAGAAGGAAATAATTAAATGGCTAGATGCTGGTATTATCTACCCTATTTCAGATAGTGCATGGGTTAGTCCTGTGCAATGTGTTCCTAAAAAGGGTGGAGTCACAGTTGTAGCCAATAAAAATAATGAATTAATCCCAACCAGAACTGTAACAGGGTGGAGAATCTGTATGGATTACAGAAAACTCAATAAGGCCACTAAGAAAGATCATTTCCCTTTACCCTTTATAGATCAAATGTTAGATAGGTTAGCAGGAAAGGAATTCTATTGTTTCTTAGATGGTTATTCAGGATACAATCAAATAGCAATTGAACCTAAGGATCAACAGAAAACCACCTTTACTTGTCCTTATGGCACTTTTGCCTTTAGAAGGATGCCTTTTGGACTTTGTAATGCTCCTGCTACCTTTCAAAGATGCGTGATGTCAATCTTTTCTGACTTCATTGAGCAATCAATGGAAGTCTTCATGGATGACTTTTCTGTTTTTGGAGAAACATTCTCATTGTGTCTTTCAAACTTAGAAGAAATTCTTCAAAGGTGTGAAGACACTAACTTAGTGCTTAATTGGGAAAAATGTCATTTCATGGTAAAAGAAGGCATTGTGCTTGGTCATAAAATATCTAAAAAAGGTCTTGAAGTGGATAGGGCAAAGATAGAGGTAATTGAGAAACTACCACCTCCATCAACAATCAAAGGGATTAGAAGTTTTTTAGGTCATGCAGGATTCTATAGGAGATTTATCAAAGACTTTTCAAAAATTTCAAAACCATTGTGTATGCTTTTGCAACATGATGTGCCTTTTAATTTTGATGAATCTTGTGTAGAAGCTTTTCAAAAACTAAAAAAGGCCTTAGTTACAGCACCAGTTGTAGTCACTCCAGATTGGAGTAAGCCTTTTGAACTCATGTGTGATGCTAGTGACTTTGCAGTAGGAGCAGTCCTAGGGCAAAGATATAACAAAGTGTTTCATACCATATACTATGCTAGCAAAACACTCATTGAAGCTCAAATGAACTACACTGTAACAGAAAAGGAACTATTGGCAGTGGTTTTTGCTTTTGAAAAATTTAGATCATACGTGGTTGGCACCAAAGTAATTGTGTACACTGACCATTCTGCCATCAAGTATCTGATTTCTAAAAAAGATGCAAAACCTAGGCTAATAAGATGGGTTCTACTACTTCAAGAATTTGATCTTGAAATAAAAGATAAGAAAGGAGTAGAGAACCAAGTGGCTGATCACCTCTCTAGACTTGAAAGTAATAATGCAGATACAATTAAAGAAATCAAGGAAAGTTTCCCTGATGAAAAATTACTAGCAATTACCTTGAATACAGCCAGTGTTTCTGCACTCAGTGTGGCCACACCTCATGTTTCAACACCATGGTATGCTGACATAGTAAACTTCCTTGTAAGCAAAATTGTACCATGTGACATGAACTATCAACAGAAAAGAAGGTTCTTCCACATAGTAAAACAATACTATTGGGATGACCCTTACCTATTCAAGATATGTCCTGATCAAATCATGAGAAAATGCATTCCTGAAGAAGAACAGCAAGCAGTGCTCCTGCATTGTCATGCTGCACCATATGGAGGTCACTTTGGAAGCCAAAGAACAGCAGCTAAGGTACTTCAATCAGGTTATTTCTGGCCTACTCTATTTAAAGATGCTTATTATATGGTCAAAACCTGTGATAAATGTCAAAGAAGTGGTAATATATCTAATAGACATGAAATTCCTAGGACTAATATTCTAGAAATAGAACTTTTTGATGTTTGGGGCATGGATTTCATGGGTCCTTTTCCACCTTCTTTTGGCAATGAATACATCTTAGTGGCTGTAGACTATGTGTCTAAATGGATTGAGGCTGTAGCACTGCCAAATAATGATGCTAAATCTGTTAGCAAATTTCTCCAAAGAAATATTTTTTCAAGATTTGGTACTCCAAGAGCAATCATCAATGATGAAGGCTCACATTTTTGCAACAAACTTATTGAAAATCTTCTTGCAAAATATGGAGTGAAACATAAGATTGCTACTGCCTATCACCCACAAACAAGTGGACAAGCTGAACTTTCAAATAGGGAAATAAAAAGAATGCTTGAGAAAATGGTTGGACCAAATAGCAAAGATTGGTCCTTACACTTAGATGAAGCATTATGGGCATATAGGACTGCATTTAAAACTCCATTAGGAATGTCCCCCTATAAGTTAGTTTATGGCAAGCCATGTCATCTCCCTGTTGAATTAAAGAACAAGTCATATTGGGCTATCAAAAAGTTGAATTTTGATCTCAAAAAGGCAGGAGAGAAAAGGTTTCTTGAGCTAAATGAATTAGAAGAATTCAGGCATTTCTCCTATGAGAATGCAGAAATTTATAAAGCTAAAACCAAAGTATGGCATGACAAGAAAATCCAAAGGAGAGAACTTAAAGAAGGAGGAATGGTTCTGTTGTACAATTCAAGGTTGAAACTCTTCCCTGGAAAACTGAGATCAAGATGGTCAGGACCATTCAAATTAGTTAAAATCTACCCCCATGGTGCAGTTGATCTATATGATGCAACCACTGATACCACTTTCAAAGTAAATGGACAAAGAGTGAAAATGTACTATGGAGAGCATGTAGAGAGAGACAAGATCACCACTCACTTTGCAAAACCTTAGACCAAGGCACAAGTCAGGCTGTAAGACTCTTAAAACAAGCGCTTGAGGGAGGCAACCCATCACAATATATAGTTAATATTATTATTTTGTGCAATTTCATGTTTTGTTATTTTGCAGGAAAAACAGGACAACAGAGTAGCCAGTGTTTCTACACTTGGTGTTCCCTGTAACACCCGTTTCTACCCCTTTCATTTATAACAATTATCAGAGTGCACAAATTATTTTTTTTGAAACGGAATGCTACATTTACTTCAAAAACACGTCAATTGTTTAACTTAAATTAAAATCATTACGTGGCATCATGGGCGGCCATTACTCAAAAATACGGTTACAACGTTAAAATAAAATCCAACAAGTCGTACAAGACAAAATCACTATCTAATAAGACGCCCCCCAGGTGCTACGTATCAGAGCGACTCGAACTCAAGGGAATGAAGGTCAAAGCCTTCAAGTACGGTTACCTGTAAAGTAAAAATCAACAAAAGGGGTGAGTCTCAAACCCTATAATAAAGTACATAAGGAGTAGTATGCACGGATACAGGACTACATCAATCACAGCAATATTCACTTTAATCACCAGTTCAGTCAATCGAAATTTATCACCAATTCATCACCAACTAAATATTCACCAAACAATCACCAAATAAAAGTAATCACCAAACAATCACCAAATAAATAATCACCAAAACATTCGCCAACTGTATGTTTAATGTATGAGATGCAACCCAAAACTCCACTGGGCATATGCATGTGGATCCATTCACCAAAAATGAGCCTTGAGGGCATTCACCAAAATTTATAATAAGGCCGAAGCCCGAGGCCGAAGCCTATTCACCAAAGATCATGCATATGATTATGCGACACCATGACAATGCATCACACACCAGAATCACCAAATAAAAGTATGCCATAGCATATTCACCGACAGTTGGTTTATTCACCCACACCCAAAAGAGGATCACATACCCCATTCACCAATAATAATATACGCCATATATATATATATATATATATATATATATATATATATATATATATATATATATATATATATTTGCATACCACACTGTTACATAGCACATTACTTTCACCGTGACAACAACATTTAAAATTACAAGGAACAGTACCTTAGTCTCATGAAGAACACCAACATTTTATTTAAAAAGGGACAGTAGCGATTTCCAATCCAAACAACAACTAGTACACAGTCACTTGGGACTTTCAGAAAACGACCGGGGAAAAATATTAATTTTTGATTTTGGCCTGGACAACCAGATAGACAATTAAATGAGCTTCGTAACGCACTTTGAACCACCTAAAACGGACACCCGAGTCAAAAGTTACGTTAAAAACAAAAACGGAAAAATACTTAGACATCCTGGAAACTGGCGCCCAGGCGCTGGGCGCCCAGGGGCAACACAGCACTTGGCGCATGGGCGCTTGGCGCCCAGGAACAGCAACACGCGCTTAGGCGCTGGCGCCCAGGAGAAACTGGCGCAGGGCGCCTAGCGCCCAGACACAGGCGCAGGAAACTGGCGCAGGGAACACAGCGCCCATGCACAAGGCGCCTTGCCAAAACACGCCATAAGACTCTTTTAGCTTCGAAATTAATTTTGCACGAGCCAAATGCTCAGAATAAGGGAACCCAACAAAAATTTTGGCAAAATGTGACACGCCTCTTTGGCGCCCATGGACTAGGCGCCTAAGGCCAGGACAAACCACAACTCCTATGACTCCAAAAATTGTTTTACACGAGCCATTTAGCTTGGACATGAAAACCCAGTATCAATTTTCGCAAAATGGACAACAGAAAATTGGGGCCCTTGGCGCCCATGACACAAGGCACACGGCCAAATTTTTGACCCACCACCAGAAACTGACTCTTTTTGTGCCCAGGAACCCCCATACCAAATTTGAAAGCAAACCGAACACCCAATCTCCGGGACCCTCGGTTCCCATGGTGCCTAGACACGAGCAACACAATTCTGCAACACAGACACAGCACATGGAAAACTGGCGCAGAGGCAACATCCTGCGCAACACACCCAGACACAAAACTGGCGCAGAGGCAACATTCTGCGCAACACACCGAGACACAAAACTGGCGCAGAGGCAACATTCTGCGCAACACACCCAGACACAAAAACTGGCGCAGAGGCAACATTCTGCGCAACACAGCCAGACACAAAAACTGGCGCAGAGGCAACATTCTGCGCAACACAGCCAGTTTTCCAGCAACATCAAAAACACCTAAAAACTAACTTTTGCCAATTTCAAAACATCAAAATATACTTTTTGACACACCCAAAATTCCAACCACCAAAAATCAAACTTTATTCACATCATCAAAATCATTTTACTCATTATCAACATCAACACTATGGCACCCTAGGCGCCTATGCACACACATATGTACGTATAAATTCATCATCAAGGACAAATCAAGAGCATCAAGAAACATCAAGAAACATGGCATGCATCGATCTCATCAACAACATTAAATTATATAATATGTTCAAAAATACATCGTTTACGCAATTATTCGAGCACTTAGCAGGCAACTCAAATTCAACATACAGAGCACAATTTCACAGGTCATATCAATGAGCAACAATTCGCATATCATCACAACGGGCAACAACAATAACAACAACATACTCATATATCATAAACAACATAAAAATCAATATAAACAGGACATAGGACCTAACCCCTACATACATCCCATTATGCTCCCTATTATAAGGCAAGACCCACCCTTACCTTAGTTTCACCGAAGACAGGGACCCCTCCACGAGCACACCGAGTAACCACAGCAACTGAGCTCCTCTCCTCCTCTTTGGGATTTGCGCCTCTCTCTTCTCCTCTCCTCCCCCTTGCGCTATTTTTCTTCTCTTTCTTTCTCTCCTTTGCGTTTTCTTTCTTTTCTTTCTCACGCCCCTTCTCTCTTTTTCTCAAGTGAGACGCCTCTCCCCCAACCCCTAGTCACATGCGCCTAAGTCAGCTCTTGGGCCTGGATCGCGGGCCTCCATCCACTTAAGCCCATTTAAAAAAATTAAATATCACCACCCTCTAAATAATTAAAACCACCCAATATTATTATTATTATTATCATTATTATTATTATTATTATTATTATTATTATTACTATCACCAACTCCTATTTAATTAATTAAATAAATATTAAATAACTATTTAATTAATTTCGGGGTGTTACAACTCTCCCCCACTTAGATTATTTTCGTCCTCGAAAATTCGCATCAACATCTCCCTAACTCACCGGCTGTCTACGACAATTGACATCCTCACGGTTATGCTCTAACTAGTCCGTACCCACGATTACAATTAATTCACCCAACAACAAACAACAAAACTCGCAACAAGGTCTCTGTCGAAGATCGACAAGGGACACAAAGAACACACCAGGCAACATAAGACCAATCAGAGAAAACAACACAAGACTTAAGCATTCACAACATTCAGCAGTATTAAAACAGTGAGCGGCATCGGTATCGACAATAGGTTTAGCGGAAAACTTTAACGAAACACATACCTCCGAAATGATCATCATTCTTCAGAAGACTCAGTGCCCACCAAGGCAAACACCCTCCCACTAGACTTCTCTTTCTTCGGCTTGTAACACTTGGTACTAATATGTCCCATCTCCCCACAGTTGTAGCAAACAACGTCTCTCTTCTCGCACTTAGCAGCTACGTGACCTTCCTTGCCACACTTGAAACACTTGAAGGCCATGCAATCGGGACTCTTATGCCCCGGCTTACCACACTTGTGACACACAATGCCCGCAGTAGCGTCTCCCCCACTTGGCTTCCTGCCCGAACTCTCCTCTCCCTTGCCCTTACCACCTGAAACATCATAGGGCTTCCCCCTAAACTGAGAATTTCTCTTCTCCTTCACAGCCTTGTAAGCAGCAGAACTGTCTTCCTCATAGATCCTACACTTATCAACCAATCTAGCGAAGACCCGAACCTCTTGATATCCAATTGCTTTCTTTATATCAGGACGTAGACCACTCTCGAACTTGACACATTTTGAAAATTCAGAATTGGCATCATTAGCATAATAAGGACAAAATTGGGCCAGCTCCTCAAACTTGGCGGCATAATCAGCCACAGTCTTGTCTCCCTGCTTCAGCTCTAAAAACTCCACTTCCTTCTTGGCTCGCACATCCTCAGGGTAGTACTTTCTTTTGAACTCTCTTGTGAAAACCTCCCAAGTCACTTCCTCACCAGCATCTCTCAACCTTCGCAACATTCCCATCCACCAGTCTTCAGCTTCCTCCGTTAACATATGAGTCCCAAACTTCACTTTCTGAGCTGGAGTACACTCCATGACACGAAAGACCCGCTCTATCTCCTTCAGCCATGACAACGCTCCATCCGGGTTGTACCGACCCTTAAAGGTGGGTGGGTTCTCTCTCTGGAATGTAGCCAAATTGCGCGTCCCGTCATTAACAACACCGGGTATATTACCCATCACCCCGGCTATAGCCTGCAAGGCAGCAGCAAGTGCAGCATCGTCCCGTCTGGCCATTCTAGCACTGCAACAGAAAACAGAACTCAGAAACGAGTAACAAACTCAATGTTACTCAACACGACGACTCAACTACCGGCCGGACAGACCGAACTGCTCTGATACCACTATGTAACACCCGTTTCTACCCCTTTCATTTATAACAATTATCAGAGTGCACAAATTATTTTTTTTGAAACGGAATGCTACATTTACTTCAAAAACACGTCAATTGTTTAACTTAAATTAAAATCATTACGTGGCATCATGGGCGGCCATTACTCAAAAATACGGTTACAACGTTAAAATAAAATCCAACAAGTCGTACAAGACAAAATCACTATCTAATAAGACGCCCCCCAGGTGCTACATATCAGAGCGACTCGAACTCAAGGGAATGAAGGTCAAAGCCTTCAAGTACGGTTACCTGTAAAGTAAAAATCAACAAAAGGGGTGAGTCTCAAACCCTATAATAAAGTACATAAGGAGTAGTATGCACGGATACAGGACTACATCAATCACAGCAATATTCACTTTAATCACCAGTTCAGTCAATCGAAATTTATCACCAATTCATCACCAACTAAATATTCACCAAACAATCACCAAATAAAAGTAATCACCAAACAATCACCAAATAAATAATCACCAAAACATTCGCCAACTGTATGTTTAATGTATGAGATGCAACCCAAAACTCCACTGGGCATATGCATGTGGATCCATTCACCAAAAATGAGCCTTGAGGGCATTCACCAAAATTTATAATAAGGCCGAAGCCCGAGGCCGAAGCCTATTCACCAAAGATCATGCATATGATTATGCGACACCATGACAATGCATCACACACCAGAATCACCAAATAAAAGTATGCCATAGCATATTCACCGACAGTTGGTTTATTCACCCACACCCAAAAGAGGATCACATACCCCATTCACCAATAATAATATACGCCATATATATATATATATATATATATATATATATATATATATATATATATATATATATATATATTTGCATACCACACTGTTACATAGCACATTACTTTCACCGTGACAACAACATTTAAAATTACAAGGAACAGTACCTTAGTCTCATGAAGAACACCAACATTTTATTTAAAAAGGGACAGTAGCGATTTCCAATCCAAACAACAACTAGTACACAGTCACTTGGGACTTTCAGAAAACGACCGGGGAAAAATATTAATTTTTGATTTTGGCCTGGACAACCAGATAGACAATTAAATGAGCTTCGTAACGCACTTTGAACCACCTAAAACGGACACCCGAGTCAAAAGTTACGTTAAAAACAAAACCGGAAAAAGACTTAGACATCCTGGAAACTGGCGCCCAGGCGCTGGGCGCCCAGGGGCAACACAGCACTTGGCGCATGGGCGCTTGGCGCCCAGGAACAGCAACACGCGCTTAGGCGCTGGCGCCCAGGAGAAACTGGCGCAGGGCGCCTAGCGCCCAGACACAGGCGCAGGAAACTGGCGCAGGGAACACAGCGCCCATGCACAAGGCGCCTTGCCAAAACACGCCATAAGACTCTTTTAGCTTCGAAATTAATTTTGCACGAGCCAAATGCTCAGAATAAGGGAACCCAACAAAAATTTTGGCAAAATGTGACACGCCTCTTTGGCGGCCATGGACTAGGCGCCTAAGGCCAGGACAAACCACAACTCCTATGACTCCAAAAATTGTTTTACACGAGCCATTTAGCTTGGACATGAAAACCCAGTATCAATTTTCGCAAAATGGACAACAGAAAATTGAGGCCCTTGGCGCCCATGACACAAGGCACACGGCCAAATTTTTGACCCACCACCAGAAACTGACTCTTTTTGTGCCCAGGAACCCCCATACCAAATTTGAAAGCAAACCGAACACCCAATCTCCGGGACCCTCGGTTCCCATGGTGCCTAGACACGAGCAACACAATTTTGCAACACAGACACAGCACATGGAAAACTGGCGCAGAGGCAACATTCTGCGCAACACACCCAGACACAAAACTGGCGCAGAGGCAACATTCTGCGCAACACACCCAGACACAAAAACTGGCGCAGAGGCAACATTCTGCGCAACACAGCCAGACACAAAAACTGGCGCAGAGGCAACATTCTGCGCAACACAGCCAGTTTTCCAGCAACATCAAAAACACCTAAAAACTAACTTTTGCCAATTTCAAAACATCAAAATATACTTTTTGACACACCCAAAATTCCAACCACCAAAAATCAAACTTTATTCACATCATCAAAATCATTTTACTCATTATCAACATCAACACTATGGCACCCTAGGCGCCTATGCACACACATATGTACGTATAAATTCATCATCAAGGACAAATCAAGAGCATCAAGAAACATCAAGAAACATGGCATGCATCGATCTCATCAACAACATTAAATTATATAATATGTTCAAAAATACATCGTTTACGCAATTATTCGAGCACTTAGCAGGCAACTCAAATTCAACATACAGAGCACAATTTCACAGGTCATATCAATGAGCAACAATTCGCATATCATCACAACGGGCAACAACAATAACAACAACATACTCATATATCATAAACAACATAAAAATCAATATAAACAGGACATAGGACCTAACCCCTACATACATCCCATTATGCTCCCTATTATAAGGCAAGACCCACCCTTACCTTAGTTTCACCGAAGACAGGGACCCCTCCACGAGCACACCGAGTAACCACAGCAACTGAGCTCCTCTCCTCCTCCTTGGGATTTGCGCCTCTCTCTTCTCCTCTCCTCCCCCTTGCGCTATTTTTCTTCTCTTTCTTTCTCTCCTTTGCGTTTTCTTTCTTTTCTTTCTCACGCCCCTTCTCTCTTTTTCTCAAGTGAGACGCCTCTCCCCCAACCCCTAGTCACATGCGCCTAAGTCAGCTCTTGGGCCTGGATCGCGGGCCTCCATCCACTTAAGCCCATTTAAAAAAATTAAATATCACCACCCTCTAAATAATTAAAACCACCCAATATTATTATTATTATCATTATTATTATTATTATTATTATTATTATTATTATTATTATTATTAATATTATTATTATTATTATTATTATTATTATTATTATTATTTATTACTATCACCAACTCCTATTTAATTAATTAAATAAATATTAAATAACTATTTAATTAATTTCGGGGTGTTACATTCCCACACTTGATGCAGCCACACTGCCTACTCTGGTGTTAGAATAATTTAGAAGATACTGAAGAAGATGAAGAGGCAAGGCAAGCTGTGAAGGATATTGAAAAGGATGAAGAGGAGGATGAATCTGAGTCACTGGAAGTTAGTGACAGTGATGATGATGGCAGTGATGATATGGAAGCTAGTGCCAGAAGAAAGTATGAATTAAGAAAGAAATCTACAAATGAAGCCCAACCACCATCACAACAGCAATCAAACACCCCCTCACCACCATCACAAACCAACATTCCATCCCCCACCGCCCACCATTCCCCCAGTCAAACTTCAACACCAAAAACACCCACAACTCCACCAGAAAATGCTCCCCAATCTGAAAATCCAAAGCAAGATGCACAAGAAGATACAACCATCCCATCCCAGAAATCACCCACCCTACCAACAGAACCTATTGAGCCAACTAACATTGTTTCTGAGAAAGTTCAAATGCAGGTACTCATTGAAGAGCCTGAGAAAGAGAAAGACAAAGCAGGTTCAGAGTTGAAGATGCAGGTAAATACTATCAAAGAGTCTGTTAGTGTTCCCACACCAACTGCTGAAGCTTCAAAATCAACAGTCATGGCAACTAGTCCTGCAGCAACAATCTCTGCAGTTCTGAAAGCCTTAGCAGAGAAGAAACAGATGCTGGGATACACAAGGAGAACAATGAAGCCTGCTCCAACAAAGAAGATGTGGACAATGAGCTCACTTTATGGTGCACAGGGTACAGGGGTACAAGCTGGTGAGAAGGAGGTATCTGAGGAAGCTACACCCAAAGAAGGAGAGAAAGAAGCTGAGAAGGTAGCAGAGCAACAACCAGAGGGAAATGAGCAGCAATCTGAGCAAACTCCAGTGCAGAGTGGTGTACCTGCACCTGAAGTCCAAACACTGGCTACACCAGATGTTCCTGCAGAAGCTACACCTGAAGAGGCAGAAATGCCTGAGGCTACTGTAGATGATCCTGGTGTGCCTACCTCTGATGTGGCCACTGCTAAGAAGCCAAAGAAGACAAAAGTCAAGCATAGCCCTGCTGTGAGAGTCAGCCCCAGATTCCAGAAGAAAGAGTAAAAAGATACATTTTAATGTTGTTTCCAGTATTTATAATATGCTTTAGTAGTATACTCTATGTGCTAAATACTATGTGTTAACTTGCTGCTATGTGTTAATTACTTTTGATCATATCTCCCAAACTTTTGGATCCCTTGTTTACTCAACTTAGAGCAGTGGGGACACTGCTCATATTTAAGTTGGGGGGGGGGGGGAGAGTGGAGAATAGTATATATTTTTGTGTATGCACTATATTTGCAGCATGTTTTGAACCTAGTACTAATATATATGTATGAATATAAAAATATGTTTGAGTAAGTATTTATAGCATGTGAGTATGTAGTGTTAGTATGTTTTAAGTTTTAGATGTACTTAACAAGGCATGATAATTTGTATTAACATGGTGAATTAAGTGCATCAATTTGTTTTTAGAATTAAAATGATTATGAAACATGATCAATTCATTTTTTTCTCAAAAATTGAAGAAGTGTATCAATGAGTCAAATTTTAAAAGCCTTGTTTTCTAAAAATGATCAGTTTTATAAATACTTTGACACAACAAAATTGAGTTTTGAAAAGAACCATGCTAGATCAAGAGCTATCTAAAGCCAAGGAAATTTTGGAAATTTGAGGTCAAAATTAGATTTTTATTAAAAATTTAGAAGAGCATAAAGACTTAAAGTTTGGGGGAAAAAATCAATGAATACAAAGGCCAAAGTGTGACAGCTTGAAGAGTACAAACCACAAGTGTCAAAACCACTCAAAAATACCAAAAATATCCCAACAATGAGCTACACTTGCCTGAGTCATATAAACTGAACCTGTCCCTTAAGTGCAATTTGGTTTGAAAAATATGAACAAAGTTCAAAGAGAAAAAGAAAAACAAACCAAGAAAAAGAAGAAAATGCATGTGGAGGTCAGTGAGGAGGGCAGTGTACTCTACCAAAAAAAAAATACTCAAAGAGTTCCAAGTGTGGCAACACTTAGTGTGCCAACACCATCTACATCAAAAGGCACCTACACTCAAAATAAGGTGAACCTACAAATCCAAAAATGATGTTTTTTTTTGCACTCACTGCATTACATCATCAAAAAATCAAAACACCAAAAATAGAAATAAGGTATTGGCTCAACAAGTTGGAAACACCAAAAGCCCTTTGTTGTGCTTAAGAGTCCCCTAATTACTTGAAGAAATTGTTAGTCTCGGCCATATTTTGAAAAATCTCTAAGAGTGACCAAAAGAGTTCCATTTTTTTTCAAAAAGCTAAGGAAAAATTCTTTGTTCAGTTATGGAACCAATTAGAAACTCAATGGACCACACACTCACACAAATGAGTTTTTATAACTCTGAATGTTTTAAAGCAAGGGCATGGAAGAAAAAGCACCAAAAGAAAGGCTTATTACAATACACTTCAAACACTTCTTGAAAAAACATGAGTTGAGATGTCTTCATAAATTATTATGTTTTGTTTCTTGTCGTTGCTTGAGGACAAGCAACAATTTAAGTTTGGGGGTGTGATAACTCTATTTTATATAGAGTTATTCATACAATCAAGCTTGAGTTATTGCTTATTTTCAAGAACATTTATATATATTTATAGCTTATTTATCAAGGAACAGCATTCTAAATATTCAAATGGATAAAGGGCAATGATCTAGGCAAAATGCACACATCTTGTTAGGTTTGATGTTTTTGTTCAGTGCAGCTACTGCAGGAGTGGGAACACTGCCAACATCAGGAGTGGAAACACTAGGAGTGGAACACTGCCAACACCTGCTAAAATTCTGCAGTTTATACCAAAACATCCAAAGACCATTTCAATGCTTCCACACTTGATTAGTGACGTCATGCCTAGTCACCTGGAGCTGAGCCACTTGCTGAAGTCGGCGATACACATAAAAATCAAGTTGCAAGACTCAAACTTATCTAAAAGACATGTGGCACTTCTCCAATGGACCTCATCTTTTGTTATGCATGCAAGCGACCAAACCTGTGCAGCTTGCTTGATTGGTTGTCAACAAATTAACCATGTTCGGTCTCCTCAGCTGATCTTTCACGCCAAAGGAAACCCCTTGCAAGAGGAAAGCTTTCAAGCCTATAAATAGATATCATATCTTCACAAGAAAAGAATCCTATCTTCTATCATCTTTCACATCTTTAAATCCTTTATCTTTTCGCTTAGTTTAGGTTTAGTTTATTTTCATTTCAAGTTTCTAAGGAGAGGAAGGTGAGGAAGTGCTTGACAACCATTCCCTTCACTTCTACTTTGAAGAAATCCGTGTAAGAAATCTTTATCGTACTTCAACTTGGGAACTTAATGCAAAAGATCTTCTATTCAAGTAATCTCTACTCTTTTAAGTTCTTTTGCTCTATTATTCATTTACTTATGTTCTTTGCACATTCTTTGCTTTATAACATGAGTAACATGAGCTAAATTCCCTTAAGTTGAGATGTTCTAACCTTGTAATGAACTTCTAAATATGTTATTATGGTTTATGTAGTGTAAACACTTTAAACTCTTGCATAACACTTCTTTCAACTTATTCTGGAATTGATCACTTTAGAATAGGTAAAACTTGTAGCAGCAGACATGGGCTACATTTATGAACTCAAGAGTTAATAGGGACAAGTATTTAATAAAGGAAACTTTGTTAAACACATGCTAAAACCTAGACATAGGATAGCATAGTCCTTAGGATAATAAAATTACAAGAGTGAACCTATTTAGCAACTTGGATCATTGTTAGGAGGCAAGGGAGGAATTGACAAACCTTTCTTTACTGTAAAAAACAAAGATCATAAGAGCTTGTAATGAAACTCTGAAGAGAAGTGCTGAAAGGCACAAACTGATGCACCTACATCCAGTGTTCCCACACTACATACTCCATTAAAACACTTAGAAGTAAAGTACTTGGTGAAAACATCTCAACTACTTTTTCCAACTGATTTCTCACACATTTTATTGCTTATTATTATTTTACTTACTTTGAAAACTCCAAACCAAAAATACTGAATAGTGTAGACACACTAAGTGTACACTTTGAACTACAAAAATTTACAATACATAATCCCTATGGGTTCGACCTTTCTTATCACTTTATTACTTGTGTGACTATGTATACTTGCATATAATAAACCACACCATCGGTCTCACGCTGTTTATCGCTCAGTTTTTGCATCAATAGCTGAACATCGCTTAATTCTGAAAGCGTAGGGACATAAGAGCGACCAGTACTTCTGTCTGAAGAAGATGCGGGATTCAGATTTGGAATAATGGAATTTGGGAAAGGAGACGAGCCCAAACCACCAGCTCCTACTAACCGACCACTTTTTGATGGCCCAACTGATTTCTGCCAAGCAAGAAAAGCCGCTCGACTCTCCTCATTGACATCAATCTCACTGCCACTACTCTGTTGAGTTTCACGATAACTAGTCTGCCAATCATAGAAATTTTCCTGAAAGCAACAACCAAGAAATGAATAACCATTAGTATATATAATATAATATAATATAATATAATATAATATAATAAAAACAATATATAAATATAAATAATAAACGTTATTTACCGAAATTTCCCTTGACCGGTCTTCAATATATTCACCAGTCTCCTCTCGCATATGAAGTTGGCGGTGTAACTCAGGCAAAGTAGGTGGCTGACCAAGAAAAGCCTCCTATATATACATAGTTATTATTTAATATTATTATTTAATGAAATATAAAATATGTACGTATGTATAATATAAGTTTAATTAATTATTAAATTTACCATGCGTCTGTAATGTTCAGCTGTGTTGATAGAATCACCTGTGTTTATGCAACCCCCTCTCTCAGAAGCACGAGATTCTTCTTGGCTTTCTCACATTTTTGTTTATACTTCTCATCGTTCCATTTCAGTTGGAGCTCATGCCAATCAGAATCACCGATCCATGTCGGCTTCTGTTTCTTATTACGGTGTTCCCGGAGCATTTCAGAGAAGCGATGAGAAGCTCTTGTGTTGAATGTTCTCTCAACTTCCTTCGTCGCATCTAGGCACCATGCCATTTTTTCCTATTTAAACAAATTTAATTAACTTGTTAGTAAAAACAAATTAATCAATTCAACAAAATTAAAAAATTAAAAATTAATTAATTCGTAAAAAAACTTACTCTAAATGCATTCCATATCTTTGAATCCTTATCTTTTTTGACCTCCGTCCAATTCGCCCAGGGTTTAGGGTAATTTGCTTTGATGATGTCTGTGATCGTGCTGGATACAATCCTCCCAGGAATAAATCTGTACATAAAAAAGATAATTTATTAGATAATAATTATATTTAAATTAAGTTTTAAGTATAAATCAAACAAATATCATTAATAAATAAATAAATACTTACTGGTGGCCAGCAACCTTCACTATTATACGACCATCGGGCGTAACCTCAACCACCTCATTATCAATATTATATCTGCGTATCCCATCTGCATCTGGCGGGGGTATGGGAGTACCGGGTGGAGGCTGGTGTGTGGAAATATGTGCAAGTATACACAGTCACAAACAAGTAATATAGTGATGAGAAAGGTCGAACCTGTAACACCCATTTCTACCCGGTAGTTTATTAGCGTAAAATCAGAGTTTTGTTTTTAACAATAAAACGGATGTCACATTTCTCAAAACAACTCGAATACATAGCACTTTTAAAACATCAACATCAAAATTTATTCAATCACGCAGCGGAAAAATTCAACAAGATTAATAATTGTTGCAACTGTGCAAGGTTCATAACGTCAAAATCCAACAAAAGGAAAACACGAATAAAAGAAAATAGTCAAGCGTTCATCCCCCCGAGTGCTACGTATCAGAGCGATGACACCGAACTAATGAAGAACTATGGTATTCATTCGAGATCACCTGCACGTTACCAACATAGGGGTAACATTCAAACAGAAGGGGTGAGATATCACACAGTATAAGGAATCGTATGAAAGACCGTATATACAGGTCAGAAGGTCAGATAATCACAACAGACAAATTATGGTCACAACAGTCAACAGGTCAACAACAGCATGGATATAACAGTCATTATCATCATAATAGTCAATGCCGGCTCAACAAGCATATATCATCTCAACAGTTAATATACAATAAACAACACGTCGCAGTAGTCAGTGACTTCAATCATGCGGCATGAATGCAGGATGCTCAACAGAGGGTCGTCTGCCCTATAATGCATGATGGTACCGAAATCCAGCCCGTAAATAGAGGCTTCCAACAAATCCACGCCAAAAGAGGCGATCCAACAATTCAGAGACAAGTCCAGGGCCATCTGCCCTATATGCACATGATATGCATGCGACTCAATGATGCAACACAGACAAACAATAGCCATACACATCAACAACGGCCATAGGCCTACAACAACGAATCAATAAGGGACACCGGCCTACAACAAAAAATCCATGCCTAAAGAGGCAATCCAACAATGGCCACCGCCCGACAACAACAAGTCCATGCCTAAAGAGGCAATCCAACAATGGCCACCGGCCGACAACAACAAATCAACAAGACAACAGGGCGCTAAGGGCGCCAACAACCACCCACAAGACTAGGGACAGCCAACAACCACCCCAAAAATAGGAATAGCCCATAAAATAGGAACAGCGCATAAAAATAGGAATAGCACATAAAAATAGGAACAGCACATGATCTTCAGCAACAACAACAATAAATTTCAGAAAAACAGCAACAATAATTTTCAGAAACAGCAACCATAATTTTCAGAAAACAGCAACAATAATTTTCAGAAAACAGCAGCAGTGATTTTTCAGGAACAGCACACAATTATTTTCAGAAACAGCACACAATTATTTTCAGAAACAGTAACAATGATTTTCAGAAACAGCAACAATGATTATTCAGAAAACAACAACAATGATTTTTCAGAAACAGCACACAATTATTTTCAGAAACAACAACAATTATTTTCAGAAACAGCAGCAATGATTTTTCAGGAACAGCACACAATTATTTTCAGAAACAGCACACAATTATTTTCAAAAACAGCACACAGTTATTTTCAGAAACAGTAACAATGATTTTCAGAAACAACAACAATGATTATTCAGAAAACAGCAACAATGATTTTTCAGAAACAGCACACAATTATTTTCAGAAACAGCAACAATTATTTTCAGAAACAGCAGCAATGATTTTTCAGAAAACAACAACAATGATTTTTCAGGAACAACACACAATTCAGGGCCTGGCGCCCAGGAGCAGGGCGCCTACCGCAGCAGCACAGCAAAAACAGGCACGGCGCCCAGGGGCAGGGCGCCTAAATCAGCAACAAACACAGAAACATATACAGGGCATGGCGCCCAGGAGCAGGGCGCCTAATTCAGCGACAAACACACAGGGACAGTGACACGGACTTGGCGCCCAGGGGCAGGGCGCCGTTTCCAGCAACCAAACAGCAACATAAAAATAGAGGGACAGGGCGCCTAGGGCGCCAATTTCAGCATGGCACATGTGATTTCAATTCAATTTCTATGATCAAGGCAATCATCAAACAACTTTAGGGCATGGGAAATATCAAACCTAGGCTACGAATTTTCAAGGCAACATGAGATGTACATATTATTATTCATCAATCACACGAATTCAACAACATATGACATTAATTCAAGTCATAAACATAGCAACATCAAAACTAGGTTCTAGGGCATGGGAGCATCAACACATAATAAAATCGTTAAATCAAGGCATCAAGACGTAACATCAACATATAAAAATCGTGACACACCTATGGTAATTATCAAAACCCTAACCCCACATGCAACCCTTCATACCACCCCTTATAAAGCATGAACCTCACCCTTACCTTAGTTTTTAGAAATCGAATCCCTAGCTTTCCTTCTCTCTCCTTGGTGCTGCGCCTCTCTCCCTCTCCTTGCTTGTGGATCACGCCCTCTCTCCTCTCTTCTCTCTAGCCGTCGACCTCTTCTCTTCTTCTCACTTCTAAATACGTTTCGTTTCTAATTATCAGAGAAACTCTAAACCTAGCCCTATAAGTAGACATCACTCATCATGGGATATTTCCCTTAGCCTTATGCGAATACTATATTGGGCTAATTCACTCCACTTTGTTATTTCTAACTCTAACATGGACCAACACACTAATAAAATTAACATATATTATTCTATTATTATATCTATCACATGAATCTAATATAATTAAATAAATAAATAAATAAATATTTAATTAATTTTGGGGTGTTACAGAACCCACAGGGATTGGTTAAACTTTTGTATGTTTAGAAAACATAAACTAGTGCAGCTACACTACTCACAATTTTGGGTGTTTAATGTTTAGGAAAATAGTTTAGAATGATAGTTGAGATGTTTTCACTAAATAAATCACTTTCAAGAGTATTGTGTTTTCTGTGGTGCAGATGCACTTGAGTGCAGTTGCACCAGTATGTGCCTTTCAGCTACTTTCTTCAGAGTTTCGTTACAAACTCTTAAAACCTTGTCTTGAAGTAAAAAGAGAAGTTGTCAATTCCTTTCTTGCCTTCTTACAATTCTTGTCTAAGTTGCTAAATAAGTACACTCCTGCCTTTTAAGTACTCACTGCATTACCCTAAGGACTATGTTATCTAGGACTTAACATGGTTTTAACAAAGTTTTCTTTATTAAACAAGTTAACAAAGCCTTCATTAAAATACTCACCGTTTATAGTTCTTGATTTCTAGTTATAAACCATGTCTGTGAATATAACTCTACTCATTTTAAGTGATCTACTTTAAAATAAGATGGATGTAGTATAACACAAGAACCAAAAATGCATACACCACTTTGAAAACACAATAACTTACTCAAAAGCTCATTATAAAGTTAGAACATCTCAACCAAAGAGGTTTAGCTCATAATATTCATTGCAAGGCAAAAATAGATGAAATAAAACATGTTGATATAATGGAAAGTACAAGAGATATCAATAGGATAAAGATTACACTGATTGAAGTATTCTTGCATAAGTTTGCCCAGCAGTGCAGATGCACTGATTCCTTCTACGTAACTAACTTGATGAGAAGTGAAAGAGGGAGTTGTCAATTCCTTCCTTACCTTCTTACTCCTAACTAATACTAAGAACTATAAAATGAAAAGCAAGAAAAGTAGATGTACGGATCCTATATATCTTCTCCTTTTTTTAAATGATGAGAAGTGAAGCCTTTATATATAGCCTTGGAGCTTTCCTTCAAGTGAGGGTTTCATTGGAGATCAAGTTAACCTAGAGGGGTTAACCATGGTTACTTTTCAGAACATGTTTGCTGGGAATTGAGTCCAACACTCCACCTCAAAGAGAGGTCCAATCGTGGAGGGCCATGTGTCCTTTATGAATGACTCTTCATGATGGTCATCTATTGTAGGCGCCTCCTTTCGCAAGTGGGCATGTGCCTCCATGTGACTTGTGACTAAGCATGATATCATAGAGGTGTTTATGCATTGGCATGAATTAAGGTGCTTCCAATGTGGGGTTATCTGTCTTGGTGCAGAAAGGTGCAGAAGCACTAAGGTGCATATGCACTGTGGAAATGCTTCTAGTGTAGATGCACTGTGTTTTTCCTGGTGCAGAAGCATAAACTGCAGATGCACTGAACAAACACATCAAACATACCAATGTATATTCAAAATGCTAAGTTGTGAATGCCATTCATCTTAAAATCATAAATGTTGTTATTTTATTCATACTACTATATTTAACACATATTATACTTGAAATTAAGCAATTATCTAAGTATAAGTGCATGAATAAATCTATATAAAATAGAGTTATCACATCCCCAAACTTAAATTGTTGCTTGTCCTCAAGCAATGACAAAAGAAAACACAAATAAGATTTTTATAACTAAGAAGAACAGATCAGCTCATATCTTTTCAAAGAATGATTTTTTTCAATGAACTTCATTTTCAGAACATTTTGTCTTGGTGCCTTTGAATTCCCAAACATCCAAAGTTTATTAAAACTCATTTATGTGAGTGTGTGTCCCCCTTAGAATCAATCAGTTCCAAAACTAAGCAAAAAGTTTCTCTTAGCCTTTGGAAAATTTTGTAGATCACGTTTGGTCAAAGCAAAGGTGTTTCAAAATATAGACTAGACTAACAGCATCTTCAAGACTTGGGGGGCTTTAAGCACAACTAAGGATTTTGGTTGAGTATTTCAAAACTGTTGAGTCAATGCACTATTCCTATTTTTGGTGGTTCTTTTGGTGCAGATGCACCTATGTGCGGAAGCACTGACTTTTTGTATTGGTGCAGATGCACTTGATACTACATTTTCTGGCTTGTAGCATATACTGCCCTCCTCATTGACCTCCTTATGCATACTTTTTTTTCTTTGGTTTGCTTTTCTTTTCTTTCTTTTTCTTTTTCAAACCAAATGCACTATTGGAACAGGTTCAGTTTAATGACTCGGGCAAGTATAGCTTTTTACAACAATTTAAACACTTTTTGTAGTGACTTTTTGGTAACCTATTGCATTGACCACTCTAAGTTTTTATACTTTGCCTTAGTATTCATAAAAACTCCCCCAAACTTAATTCTTTATGCTCTTCTATATTTTTAGTAAAAATTTAGCCTTGACCTTCGCTTTCTAAAAATCCCTCTTGCATCAGATAGCTCTTTAAATAGCAAGGTTCTTTTCAAAACTCAGCTTTGATGTGTCAAAGTAAGAATAAAATTGGTCATTTGAGGAAAACAATGCTTCTTTTCTTTTTCTTCTTTCCTCATTGAAAATTAGTTCATAAATCAGCATTTGCCTAAGTTTTATGAAAAAGAATTCAAGTTGATTATGCTTTAAAGTCAATGAAATTTTTGCTTTAAAACAAGTTTGATATACTTAATTCACAATTGACTCATGAACTTTACTGTTTTTGAAAAAATTTCTCATTTTGCAAACAGTTCAACTTACTTCAAGAGAAGCTTTGTTAAGTACATCAAATGAAAATTTTAAAAACTACTAACATAACATATAGACAAATAACTTGTACTTAAAACAAACATTTAGCACATACTAAAATACTGAAAATAAACACACATTACTAAAACAAACACACATTAATTAAACATAGCAAATGCATAAAGTGAAGTTCTCCCCCCCACCCCCAACTTAAAAGTGAGAAGTGTCCCCACTGCTCTAAGTTGAGTTCAAAAAGAAAGTTGTTCAAAAATTGGGAAGAGGTGTTAGTACATGTGGTATAGCAAAAACATATAAGTATTTAAATAAATAACATAACAACATTACTCTTTCTTGCCTCCACTCCTGAGCCTTGAACTTGCTCTTACAGCTGTGTGTTTTATTTTCTGTTTCTTGAATTTTGGTTTGAGTGCAGCTGCAGGTGGTGCAGATGCACCAGGCTCTTCTGTTGGTGATTTTGCAGGTGCAGATGCACCAGGTGCATCTGCACTGACTTGTTCAGCAGCAGTTGTATCTTCTGTTTGTTGTTCTAGTGGTTGCTCTCCAACTGCAACCTCAGCTTCTTTGGGTTGTTCTTTCTCCTTTGGTGGGTCCTCCTTAGTTGAATCCTCCTTTTCAGAATCTTCTCGTTGTTTCTTGCGTTGTTCTGCACCTTCCAGTCCTTGAATCTCCTTCACACTGGTTTCAATAGCTTTCTTGAAAAATTTCTAGGTGTTGCCCAGTTCTTCTCTTTTCTTCTGTGCCAGCTCTTCCAGTACTAGTTTGACAGTGTCCTCTTTGTTCTTTGGTATTACTGTCAGAACTGGAGTATCTTGAGGAGCATCTGCACTAGGTGTAGAAGCATCTGTTGCTGGTTGATCTGGATCTTCTTCTCCTTCTTCAGAACTTGTTTTTCCTTCTTCTTCAAGGGTATCTTCCTGAATTACCTGCAAAGACTGTTTCTCAAAAACAATGTTAGGGGTTTGATGGATTTTCTCAGTGATTTGTGGTGGACTTTTGTCTTGCGAAGGGATTGGTGATGGTGATTTAGAGGGTGGTGGTGTAGGTGTCTTTCCTGTGGATGGTGATGTTGATTTTTCTGCTTGTGGATGAGTTGGTGGGGTAATTTGGGTGAGTACTGGTTCTGTTTGGGATCTAGCCTCATATTTCTTTCTTACTATCTCCTCCATACTCAAATTCTGATCTTCTTCATCTCCATTCATGCCATTACTATCAGTGGTAGTATCGTCATCATCCTCATCTTCATTCCTCTCCATTTGCTTCACCATTTTGGTTAATGTTTCATCCTCTTCAGTTTCAGATAACTCTTCACTCAATAACTCGTCCTCTTCTTCCTCATTCTTTTTCTTCTTCCCTTTTTGTTTCCTTTTTGTCTCCCTCTTCCTTTTTAGGACCTTTTTCTTCTTGATCTCTTTTTCATTTTCCTCCTTCTCTTCCTCCTCTTTTTCTTCTTTCTCTTCCTCTTCTTCCTCATTCTGAAAAATCCATGCTGGAAACACTAGGGTTTCTAATTGAGTTGGTACCTGTGACATCTCCATCAACCTAAGTTGAAGCCATTCATGCTGCTCTTGTTGGAATTTCCAATCTGCCTGTGCTTCTGCACTAAGTTCTCCTGCACCAGGTTAGTTGGTTCAACCTTTATTTTTGTTCTTTCTTTCATTTCAGCAGATAATGGGCCTGGAGGGTACTTCCTATGTTGATGCTCATCAGTACTAATTTCTACCCTTGTTTCATGCATAGCTCAGTGATCAAGCATGGAAAAAATAGAAATCCTTCTGTTTTAGTTGCACAAGCTAAAATTTCCTTGTTAATGATTCTTTCTATGTCCACATTGTCATTGGTTAAGATTGCATCCAAGAGGATCAATCTATCCTTCGAGAGTGTGTATGTGTGTGATGTAGGGAAGACTGAGCAATCAATAAACAGGTATCAATTGCCTAACTCAGGAATAATGAATCTATTCTTAAGCTTGAATTCAGTGTTGGTAACCTTATCCCATTTTGAGTTTTTCATAGCATTTCTAGACCTCACTCTTTGCATTTCTTTTCTTCCATAATTTTCTACTTTTTCCTCAAAATCAAAACCAGAGTAGACTAGGTTGTAATGGTTATTAATCCTATCAGCATCAAAATAAACCTTTCTACCTCTAATTACAAAATGGTCCTGAATTTTACCTTTCTTGTTGTCCGGAATTCCAGAATAGAATTCTCTCACCACTTGTTCCAAGTAGAAGGCTCTGTGTTGCACAAATAGGTCCCAATGAAGACTTGAAATTGTTGACGTGAAGCTTGGATGTGCTTTCATCAAACTGTAGCCTCTTTCAGGAAGAAATTTCATTTCCCAGAAATGCGCATGATCAGCATCAATAGGTACTGGAATAGATGCAGTTGCACCAATTTTCTTCTTTTGGATCTGCTTCGATGTTGATCTTGTACTTGTGGTGTTCTTTCCTGAGGTTTTTATGGCACTTTGTTTGCGACCCATTTGAATGAAGTTGTAAAGAAATTTGTGGGTAGGTTTTGGAAAACTTGCAAGATGTCGAAGATGGGTATTGTTTGAAACTTGGGAAATTTGAGAGAGAGGGAAGTGATTGGTGAGATTTACATTTTATGAGAGAGAGGGTATTTGTGGTAACCATGGGTTAATAGGTCGGTTTAACTGAGGTGAAAGAGTTAGTGGAATTTGATTGATGTGGGTTATATCCGTTAGGCTTATGTAGATGCGCATGCAATGAGACACGTGTTCCTTTAGGTGGGACAACACAACAATTCAGCCATTGGTCATGATTACTTGTTGTTGTGCTAGCATTTCTGAAGTTTTTCACCCAAGTGGAATTTTTGAATTTGGTTGGTACAATAGCATTGAGAGATTCTGAGGTGCAGATGCACCTTGGTGGAGATGCACAAAAACCTGTATTCCTACAAAACACTTGAAAAACATCAAATTGAACAAAATAACTTACTAATTACCAAAAATTGTGGGTTGCCTCCCATAAGCGCTTGTTTTAAGAGTCTTTCAGTCTGACTATCTCCTTATCTTAAGAGATTTTGAAGATGGGTGGTGAATTTATCCTTCACCACATGCTCACCAAAGTACATTTTCACTTTTTGGCCATTTACCTTGAAAGTGGTATTTGTGGCTGCATCATAAAGATCAACTACACCATTGGGGTAAATTTTGACTAATTGAAATGGTCCTGACCACCTGGATTTAAGCTTTCCAGGGAACAATTTCAACCTAGAATTATACAACAAGACCATTCCTCATTCTCTAAGTTCTCTCTTTTGGATTTTTTGTCATGCCATGCTTTGGTTTTTGCTTTGTAAATTTCTGCATTCTCATAAGAGAATTGCCTAAATTCTTCTAATTCATTTAATTTCAAAAACCTTTGTGCTCCTGCCTTGTTAAGATCAAAATTTAACTTTTTGATAGCCCAATATGACTTGTTCTCTAACTCAACAGGAAGATGGCATGCTTTGCCATAAACTATCCTATAGGGGGCATACCTAATGGAGTTTTAAATGCAGTTCTGTATTCCCATAATGCTTCATCTAAGTGTAAGGACCACTCTTTTCTTGTTGGGCCAACCATTTTCTCAAGCATTCTTTTTATCTCCCTATTAGACAATTCAGCTTGTCCACTTGTTTGTGGGTGATAGGCTGTAGCAATTTTATGTTTAATCCCATATTTTGCAAGAAGGTTTTCAATGAGTTTATTGCAAAAATCCGAGCCTTCATCATTGATGATTTCTCTTGGGGTGCCAAATCTTGTAAAAATGTTTCTTTAAAGAAATTTGCTAACTGATTTGGCATCATTATTAGGTAATGCTACTGCCTCTACCCATTTGGACACATAATCAATAGCTACCAAGATATATTGATTGCCAAAAGAAGGTGGAAAAGGACCCATGAAATCCATCCCCCATACATCAAAAAGTTGAATTTCTAAAATATTGGTTCTAGGCATTTCATGTATTTCAGAAATATTACCAGCTCTTTAACATTTATCACAGGTTTTGACCATTAAATAAGCATATTTAAACAAAGTAGACCAATAATAACCTGACTGTAGTACCTTGGCTGCTGTTCTATGGCTTCCAAAGTGGCCTCCATATGGTGCAGCATGACAGTGCACAAGCACTGCTTGCTGTTCTTCTTCTGGGATGCATTTTCTCATTTGTAGAGAAATAGATCACCCCAATAGTATTGTTGACTATTTGGAAAAACTTCATTCGTTGCTGATAATTCATGTCCACTGGTACAACTTTGCTTACAAGGAAATTTACTATGTCAGCATACCATGGTGCAGTTGCACTAGGTGCATCTGCACTTAGTGCGTGCAGTCAAGGTAATTGCCAACAGTTTTTCATCTAGGAAGTTTTCCTTGATCTCTCCTTCTTGAGTACCTGTACTTTCACCTTCAAGTCTAGATAAATGGTCAGCAACTTGGTTCTCCACCCCCTTTTTATCTCTAATTTCAAGATCAAATTCTTGAAGGAGGAGAACTCATCTTATTAACCTTGGTTTTCCAACTTTCTTTGATATTAAATACTTGATGGCAGAATGATCAGTATAAACAATAACTTTGGTGCCAACCAAGTAAGATCTAAATTTGTTAAATGCAAAAACCACTGCTAATAATTCTTTTTCTGTTACAGTATAATTCATTTGAGCTTCAATTAATGTCTTGCTAGCATAATAAATAGAATGAAAGATTTTATCATACCTTTGCCCTAGGACAGCTCCCACAGCAAAGTCACTAGCATCACACATCAATTCAAAAGGCCTGCTCCAATATGGTGTAACAATCACCGGTGCAGTTACCAGTGCCTTCTTGAGCTTTTGGAATGCTTCCATACATGATTCATCAAAATTAAATTGTGTATCTTGTTGCAAAAGATTACACAATGGCTTCGATATTTTAGAGAAATCTTTGATAAATCTTCTGTAGAAGCCTGCATGACCTAAGAAGCTTCTAATTCCTTTGATAGTTGTTGGAGGTGATAACTTCTCAATGACCTCTATCTTAGCTTTATCCATTTCAAGACCTTTCTTTGACACTTTATGCCCAAGCACAATGCCTTCTTGTACCATAAAGTGACACTTCTCTCAATTGAGCACTAGATTTATTTCCTCACATCTTTGGAGAATTTTTTCTAAATTTGACAAACACAGTGGAAATGTTTCCCCAAAAACTGAAAAATCATCCATGAAAACTTCCATTGATTGCTCAATGAAGTCAGAAAATATGGACATCATGCATCTTTGGAATGTTGCAGGTGCATTACAAAGTCCAAAAGGCATCCTTCTAAATGCAAAGGTGCCATAAGGATAAGTGAAGGTAGTTTTTTGTTGATCCTTAGGTTCAATTGCAATTTGATTGTATCCTGAATAACCATCTAAGAAACAATAAAACTCCTTACTTGCTAACCTATCTAACATTTGGTCAATGAAGGGTAAAGGAAAATGGTCTTTCTTTGTGGCCTTATTGAGTTTTCTATAATCCATACATATCCTCCAACCTGTAACAATTCTTGTTAGTATTAACTCATTTTTTTCATTGGCTATAACTGTTACACCCCCTTCTTTGGAACACATTGTACAGGGCTAACCCATGCACTTTCTGATATAGGGTATATGATTCCAGCATCTAGCCATTTAATGATTTCTTTCTTTACATCCTCTTTCATTATTGGATTTAGCCGTCTCTATCCTTCTATGTAATTTTTAGAATTATCTTCTAAAATTATCCTATGCATGCATATTGAAGGGCTAATTCCTTTTATGTCTGCCATTTGCCAGCCTATTGCTTTTTTATGCTTTCTTAAGGTACAAATGAGATCATGCTCCTGCTCTATTGATAAGTCAGAGGCAATGATCACTGGAAGTGTATCATCTTCCCCTAAGAAAGCATATTTCAAATGTTTGGGCAGCTATTTCAATTCTAATTTTGGAGGTTGTTCAATTGAGGGTAAATTCTTTTTAAGGTTAGGGTCTTCTAAATTAAGAGATTCAAAAGTTCTAGACCATACCTTTTGTGTTGGTTCTTCTCTTGGCAGAATGTCCTTTTCCAGAATTTCTTCTTCAGGCAATGCATCTGCATCAAGTGCAAGTGCACTGGCAAGGTGATCATACTGCTTATGGAACTGCTTCTGCACTAAATGGTCAAGAGAATTGATAACTGAACACTCTTCAATATCCTCTGCAGGATACTTTAGGGCAGTCATCACATTGAATTTCACCTCTTGATCATTTACTCTCATGGTTAGTTCCCCTTTTTGCACATCAATCAGTGCTTTCCCAGTTGCTAAGAATGGTCTTCCAAGAATAACTGGCACTTCTTCATCTACAACAAAATCAAGAATAACAAAATCTGTAAGGAATATAAATTTGTCAACCTTTACCAAAATATCTTCAATAATTCTCTCTGGGTAAGCTATTGATCTGTATGCCAGTGATAGTGTTACAGTGGTAGGCCTAGCAATTCCAATCCCTAGCTTTGTAAAGATAGATTTAGGCATCAAGTTTATGCTTGCACCTAAATCACACAATGCACGACCAGTATAGAACTTGCCTATGGAAAATGGAATTGTAAAACTACCAGGGTCTTTCAATTTTCTTGGAATTTTGTTTTGCAAAATCAAACTACATTCTTTGGACATAAAAACTGTTCAAAATCCCCTAATCTTTTTCTTTTTGAAAGCACATCTTTCATAAATTTAGCATAATTAGGCATTTGCTGAAGTGCTTCAATTAAAGGAACATTGATATGCAACTGTTTTAAAACATCTAAAAACTTACTGAATTGCTTCTCCTCATGTGCCTTTTTTAACCTTTAAGGAAAAGGAGGAGGAGTGTATTCAGGGACTAACCTTGGTGTTGGAACTTCATGAGATGCAGATGGATCAGGTGCTTCTGCATCTTGAGTATTTTTTTTCATTATTATTTTTTTCTCCCTTACCTGTACCTTCAATCTCTTGTGGTTCTGAAAGATCTTTTCCATTCCTTAAAGATATGGCATTCATTTGTTCCTTACCTGGCCTGTGGGATGTGGTGGCTTCTGTATTTGATGGTAGTGTACCTGTTGGTCTTTGATACAGAGCTGTAGCCAATTGTCCCACTTGATTCTTCAAATTCTTTTTAGATGCATCTTGTGCTTGCCTAGCTGTTCTAGTTTCACTAATGAAAGATTTTAGCAAGCCTTCTAAGGAGTTATCATTGGTAGGTGTTTGTTGTCTTTGGTAATTCTGAGTTGGAATCCTGGTGGTGTGGCTGGTGCAGATGCACTTGGTGCAGGTGCACTAGTATTGTTATTGTTCCACCTAAAGTTTGGGTGGTTCTTCCAACCAGCATTATAGGTGTTTGAGCAAGGGTTGTTATTCCTATTATATCCTACAAAATTGACAGAGACAGGGTTGCTAGGACACTCTTCATACAAACGACCTCCCCCACAATATACACAACTTGTATCACCTGGGGGGCTTGTTCTATGGCTACTGCAGTGTTTTCTATTGGTGCAGCCGCACTAGGTGCATGTGCACTGGTTGAAGTGAAGTTTTTAAACATGTTTGTCAGTGAGGCTAACTGAGCAGATAGGGCTGATACATCACTAATTTCATGTACCCCTGATGGTCTCTTTTGGGCACTCACCCTCTCAGTAGGCCAACTAGAACTGTTTGTTGCAATTCTATCAATCAATTCACATGCTTCATTATAAGACAAGTTTAATAACACACCCCCAGATGATGCATCAAGCATTATTCTGGTTTGGGGTTCTAAACCATTATAAAAAGTTTCCATTTGAATAATGACAGGTAGACCATGATGTGGACATTTTCTTAAAACCTCTTTCCATCTTTCCCATGCTTCAAATAATGATTCAAATTCTTTTTGTCTAAAAGATGTAATATCATTTCTCATTCTGGCATTTTTTATGGGTGGAAAATATTTTGCTAAAAACTTTTCAGCCATTTCATTCCATGAATGAATAGAATTAGGTTCCATTGAATTCAACCAAGATTTAGCCTTATCTTTTAAAGAATATGGAAATAGCTTAAGTCTAAATGCATCTTCACTAACACCAGGAAGGATAAAGTTACTACATACTTCTAAAAACTGTTTTAAATGCTCATGGGGATCCTCATGGAAAGTTCCACCAAATTGACCAATTGTTTGTAGCATTTGGAACATCATGGGTTTAAATTCAAAATGCACAGCATCAATATGAGGTCTTGCTATACTTGTTTGCATATTTTGATGATTAAACATAGCATAATCCCTCATGGGTCTATTTCTATCATTAATCATACCTATTGGTCCCATATTGATGAATTGATTTATGTGATCATCTTCAGGTTCATGATGTGAGCCTAGACCACCCTTAACTGATCCTCCACTAGAACTTGGTCTAGATCTCCCTTCTTCACTTTGTTGAGACATTGTGATCCCGCAGCTTTGTAATCTTTGTTTCTGGAGTCTCAACAACTTTCTAAACCTTCTTTCTATCTCTGGATCTACTTCAAATTCTGGTGTTCTGGCCCTACGCATATGCTAGTGCATCTGCACCTAATGCTTCTGCACAGAAAACAAAATACCAGAGTAATAAAACACTAACTTATAAATCTAAGCAACAAAAATTAATGGCAATCCCCGGCAATGGCGCCAAAAACTTGGTGTGTGGAAATATGTGCAAGTATACACACTCACAAACAAGTAATATAGTGATGAGAAAGGTCGAACCCACATGGATTGGTTAAACTTTTGTATGTTTAGAAAGCATAAACTAGTGCAGCTACACTACTCACAATTTTGGGTGTTTAATGTTTAGGAAAACAGAAGTAAATGTGCAAGAAAACATGGAGGAAAATAGTTGAGAATGATAGTTGAGATGTCTTCACTAAATAAATCACTTTCAAGAGTATTGTGTTTTCAGTGGTGCAGTTGCACCAGTATGTGCCTTTCAGCTACTTTTCTTCAGAGTTTCGTTACAAGCTCTTAAAACATTGTCTTGAAGTAAAGAGAGAAGTTGTCAATTCCTTTCTTGCCTTCTTACAATTCTTGTCTAAGTTGTTAAATAAGTACACTTATGCCTTTTAAAGTACTCACTGCATTACCCTAAGGACTATGTTATCCTATGTCTAGGACTTAACATGTTTTTAACAAAGTTTTCTTTATTAAACAAGTTAACAAAGCCTTCATTAAAATACTCACCCTTATTAGTTCTTGATTTCTAGTTATAAACCATGTCTATGAATATAACTCTACTCATTTTAAGTGATCAACTTTAAAATAAGATGGATGTAGTATAACACAAGAACAAAAAATGTATACACCACTTTGAAAACACAATAACTTACTCAAAAGCTCATTATAAAGTTAGAACATCTCAACCAAAGAGGTTTAGCTCATAATATTCATTGCAAGGAAAAAATAGATGAAATAAAACATGTTGATATAATGGAAAGTACAAGAGATATCAATAGGATAGAGATTACACTGATTGAAGTACTCTTGCATAAGTTTGCCCAGCAGTGCAGATGCACTGATTCCTTCTACGTAACTAACTTGATGAAGAAGTGAAAGAGGGAGTTGTCAATTCCTTCCTAACCTTCTTACTCCTAACTACTACTAAGAACTATAAAATGAAAAACAAGAAAAGTAGATGTACGGATCCTATATTTGCACAAATGGACGACTCAACGTACTAGGTCCACTTCCATCATCCGTACTAACAAGTGGAGCCACAAAAGGGTCATCAACAACGACATGAGTTACACGACGACGACCGCGTAAAGAAGTAGAAATCTTCTTAAAAAACCCGGTCGGTGGGTTTAGGTCATGATCAGATTCTGATCCTGATGATGCCATGAGTACTATATATATATATATATATATATATATATATATATATATATATATATAATATGATGAATAACATACATGAATCAAGTCTAATAAATATAGATATTAATATTTCATAACAAATTAATTAATTACAAATAAGATCATCTAATTAATTAGAATCCCATTCTTTCTTGAAATCACCATCATCATCAGATGAGTGAATTCCTGATACATCGACATGATCGACTGCATCCTCATGATTTGTATCTTCTTCTTCCTTAACTTCATCATCATTGTTTGGCTCATCACATAAACGAGTAATGGGTTCAACTTCAATCACTTCATTTACATTGGACATTTCATCCATTTGATATGGCACGTCCTCCATTGTGTCATCATTTGTCTCAATGCGACCTCTTGGTTTTGTCTTAATTGCGACACACCAACCACGCCGATCAGTCCGTGTTGATGGATAAGAGACATAATAGACTTGTCTCACATTTTGTGCAATGATGAACGGATCATACAGTCGATATCCACTATTCATTTTAATGTCCACTGTATTTGTCTTTGGATTAAACTTTGTTCCTCGAGCGGACGGATCAAACCAATTACAATAAAAAACAACTACCTTTTGACTATAATCAAGATAAGGGTGCGCAAGTTCATATATGTGTTCAACCACACCATAGAAATCATCTTCGCCTCTCCCAGTGACACCCTTCATGCAAACTCCACTATTGACTGTTTCTCTACCCTCTGTCCATTCCTTAGTGTGAAATTTGTATCCATTGACAAAATATGTGTGCCATTCTTTAACACATCTTCGAGGACCGTCAGATAAGTTCCTCAAGTGTTGGTTGGTAGGAGTCGGCGGGAGGGAATACACACATTGCCTAAACCACATTGGAAAATGCGCATGAATATAAGCAGAAGATTGTTCTTCACTTACTGCCACTGATGACAAGAACTCCCTAATAAGAAATTATTAATTGTCGTTACACAACTGTGTAATTTAATTTATTAACTAATTGAGATAGCTAGGTCGAGAAATACATACTCAATGAATGGTTGGACCTCAGTACATTTTATCAAGACATGAACATGAGCTGAATTTAACTCTTCTTCTGTTAGCCAATGAATTGACTCTTTTCCAGACGGACGACCAGGTAGACAAAAGACAGACAAAGCTAAATGATGTCTTGGACATTCAATTTCCATTTCATTTCGACTACTTCTAGGAGCAAATTCATTCTTGAAATAATAAGAACAAAAATGAGTTGTTTCACGGTGTAAGTAAGAAGAACATATCGATCCTTCAACTCTAGCTTTATTTTTAACTGATCTTTTTGAATCACCCATGAACCTACAGAAAATGATATGTTAATAATCATCTAATCCAAATAATATATATAAACTTCTTTCATATATATATATATATATATATATATATATATATATATATATTAACTGACATTTCAAACGGATACATCCATCTGTATTGGACAGGTCCGCCAAGTTTAGCTTCATATGCGAGATGAACAGGAAGATGCTCCATAGAATCAAAGAAACCAGGTGGAAATATTCTCTCCAACTTGCATAAGATAAGTGGGATGTCATGTTCCATTTTTGTAAGGTCATCCGCTTTTAGCGTTGCAGAACACAAATTCTTAAAGTATTGATTTATTTCAATGAGCAGATTCAAAACGTGTGTTGGCAACAAACTAAAGGCAATACTACTAGAAAAATCGATATTAGAGAGGGATTTTTGAGACGGAAATTTATCCCTCACTATTAGTGAGGGATTTAGTTACGAAAATCAAAATCCGTATCTACTTTTGGCCTGAACATTTTTGCGACGACGTTAGTGAGGAGAAAAATCCCTTCCTAAAATTTCCGTAGCTAAATCCCTCACTAAATGACTAAAAGAAGGTTAGAGACGGATTTTTGAGAGAGAAAACCTCCATCACTAAAAGAGGTCGTCGCTAAATCCCTCACTAATATGGGTTCATCGCTAAATCCCTCACAAACACATTTTCACCAAAAATTTCCCACATTCCTTTTCTACCCTCACTCCCGTGTTATTCTCCAAAATACAACAAAACGGCAAAAGGTTCTTCAATCTCACTCAAACCTAACATTCGCAGCACCCACACATCGATTCCTTGCTCTCTTCCATTCCATTTTTCGTTCTTCTTCATGTTTCCCCAATCCTTTAACACTGAAACCCCTTTCATTTGAGTCAAAAAAACCCTTCCACGATTCTCCCATCTCGCGCTCCAGCTGCACAGTTCTTCAATCTTCGATTCTGTCTCTCACTACAAGCACGAAGATCTTCTCTTCCATTTGAGGTGAACTGATTTTTAGGGTAAGCACCACAATCTTCGATTCTTTCTACTTTGTTGTCTCCTATTTCCTTTCTTTAGGGTTTTTGTTTGAAAAGTATGGAAAGCTGTAGAAGAACTCTAGCTATATGAGAAGAGAACCTTGCTTTTGAATAGTCAGTCATAGCAATGTTCGCAAGACAAAAACAGCCGTGTGTTGTGCAGTAGAGAAAGAAGATTGGATGAAAGGAAATTATTATTATTTGTAAATGCTCATCTTGTTAGTGCTGTTTGGATTTACTTTTGGTTAAAAATGAAATCTTGACTATTGCAGAGACTAGATAGAGATGGTTGCCTTTGGGAAGAAGTTGAAAGAAAGACAACTTCAAGAATGGCAAGGGTATGTTTTCTGATTTTGAGTTGTGGGTGGCAAGTCAAATATTAGTGCCATGATTGGAGTAGTTTGGATTCATTTTTAGGCAAGCTCATAACTCATTAGTTTTGACTTTTGATTCAGATATTACATAAACTACAAACTAATGAAGAAACGAGTAAAGAACTATGCTCAGCAAATTGAACTCGGAACACAAGATCGACGAAATGTACTCAAGGATTTCTCAAGAATGCTAGATAATCAGGTTTGTTCTCAGTGTTGATTGGATGATTATGAGTCAGAGTCACATACTATATAAAATTCTGACCTTTTTAGTTACATTTAACTTTTTTAAGTATTTAATAATTGCTCAATTTACCTTCTAGTTATCTATAAGTGAATGTCTGAGCAAAGGATACTGGTTATATAATGTATGGCATTCTTCAGTTGTGATTATATTAGTTTCACTCTCTTGTTACAATACAGATTGAGAAGATTGTTCTTTTCCTATTAGAACAACAAGGGCTTTTGGCAAGTAGGATAGCAAATCTGGGAAAGCAACAGGATGGTATTCAGCAGGAGCCTGAAAAAGGAAAAATATCTGAACTGCGAGAAGCATATAGAACAGTGGGACGAGATCTATTAAAGCTACTCTATTTTGTAGAGATCAATGCTGTTGGTTTGCGGAAGATCTTGAAGAAGTTTGACAAATGCTTTGGCTATAGATTTACTGATTACTATGTTAAAACTCGTTCAAATCATCCTTACTCTCAGCTGCAACAAGTGTTCAAGCATGTGGTAACATGTTTAGTTTATACATAAATCTTCATATGGACCTTAATAGCATAACATAGATCATAAATAAACTACTTTGCTTTTATTTTTGTCATACAAATGAACGCCGACTAACATATGCTAATCTTGCAGGGACTTGGAGCTGTTGTAGGAGCCATATCTCGCAACCTTCACGAGCTTCAGGAGGGCCGTCAAGGAAGCTATTTATCAATTTATGATCAACCTACTCTTCACCTTCAGGTTTATTTTGCATTTATTCTGTTTCATACACTGAATTTTATTTGTCATGTTTTCTCTTAATATTGCCATGCAAGCCTTAATAGCTGGCAGCATAAAGCTTGGTCATATTCTGTCATAATTATTTGGTTTTATATGCAGGATCTTGTAATAGATTCAATAAGAGCAGCTGTGGATAGGTTAACTCACTCAACCAATTTCCTTATCTTTTTGGGGCAACATGCACTCATTATGCAAGAAGAGCTGCCAGCACCTTCTGATAAGCATGTTGATGATCAAAGATACCATTTTATGTCTCTTCTCCTGAACTTGGCTAACACATTTTTGTATATGGTCAATACATCTATTATTGTCCCAACAGTAGATGATTACTCTATGAACCTTGGGGTTGCACCAACGATTTGTGGTATCGTCATCGGAGCAATGGCTGTGACTCTATTCACTTGTCTAATTTGGTGTATCATCTTTAATTTTTATGTCTAGCATCTATGGTTTTAGTACGGTTAAAATGTTTTTACTTTTCTGTTTGCTTTTTGTCTTTTGCTATTTGTGATATTTCGTGTTGCACACATAGCTAATGTTTTAAGCTGCAAACTTAAATTGGGATTTACTACTCCTCTGGTATTGTTTTTCAGGTATAATAAGCAGAAGCTAGAAGAAGCTAGTCTTTCTGTGAAGTTGGACAAGTTTGCTTTTTTCTGTAAGGGAAAGTGCTTATCAACAAAGCTAAAATGCCAGTGAGGCAGATGAAGGAAAGCTCAGAGCAACACCTTGTGATCAAAACCAATTTTCAGAACCAAATGAATACAGCTAAGAAGGCCACCTAATTTGTATTAGTAGGTGATACATCCAATTCTACTGAGCACTAGAATTGCTACCTTTTCTGCATTTTAATTAGTATGTATTAATAGCTACTTATTCTGCTGATCTGTCAACCTCAGCTACCTTTTCCAATATCTAAGTGAGTTCTATTTTGGTTATTCTTATTTAGTCCAATTTTTGAGTGCTGTTCAATTTTCTTGTCAGATTTACCTACCTGTTGTTATTGATAGATTGTTAAACTTTTGAATTTGGATTTAACTAAGACTCTTTCAACAGGTAACAACAATTTGTTAGGAACAAATTCTATTACTAATAGAATACAACTATTCTTGTATTGGTTGATAAATGCGAATCTCATCTTCATTTGTTTCCTTCATTGTGCACATACAATTGCTTAGCTTTCCTATCAAGTGATTAGATTCAAAAGCTTAAGAGTGCTTATGATAAACTTTCTTGGCTGAGCTATCTCATGTTGAGTATGAGATGCTCAAGTTCCCACCATCCTTGCTAGCTGCGGCGGCTGTCTACAAAGCTCACTGCATTGTCAATGGTTTCAGACACTGGGATAAGACATGTCAATGGCATACAAGCTACTCCGAACATCAGCTATTGTAAGCATTTTTATTCAACTCATGGTTACATTTAATCACTTCCAATTTCTCAAATTATTATCGGTGTTTACGCGTCAGTGTGTCTGGTGTCTATGTCTGTATGGCAATTGAGAATCATTGTAAAAGGAAATGAAACATCAGAACTATTAAGAATTTGGCATGTCTATCTTCTAGTTTTTTTGGTTTCCCTTGAGTGTGAACAATTCTGAGAAATTTTGAGTAATTTTGAGTATACTTCCTTTTATGTGTGTTCATCTATGCATAGCTGTTACAAATTAAAAAAAAAAAACAATGACTTATCCTTGTAAGGATTTTGAAAGTTTGTTTTCAGCTTGATGGGTTTCTTTTTTCTTTTCCAAATGATATTTATGTAAATAACTTGATGAAATATTGGCTTTTGGGTGTAGTGACAGATTCCATGGTTTTTCCTTCTACTTAGATGTTGTATTTTTATCATTAGTAATATTACTTTATTCCATATTAGCTTTCATCATTTTGACTCCATGGCCTAATGGATAAGGCGCTGGTCTACGGAACAGAGATTCTGGGTTCGATCCCCAGTGGAGTCGTTTTTATTCACATAAAGAAACATGTAGTAATTTTAAGAATTTTTTTAACTTTCAAGTTTAATGAATTGGTGGAATTTTTTGTTTGTAGAATTTTTAGGTTTAGTGACGGAATTTTCCCTCACTATTAGCGACGGAAAAATTCCCTCTCTATTAGCGACGGAAAAATTCCCTCTCTATTAGCGACGGAAAAATCCCTCCCTATTAGCGACGGAAAAATTCCCTCTCTATTAGCGATGGATTTTTCCCTCGCTATTAGCGACGGATTTTTCCCTCTCTATTAGCGACGGATTTTCAAAATCCCTCTCTAAATATTTAGTGACGCCAAAATTGGTTACGGATTATGAGTCGTCGCTAATTCCGTCGCTAAACCAATTAGTGACGGATTTTTGGTTGTTTTGCGAGGGATTTGGGGCGTCTCTAATTTCTGTTTTTTTAGTAGTCTCCATGAATACATGACAATCATGGCTCTTCATCCCATGTAACCTCTCATTATTCACATCGGAACATCTTGCTAAATTGGAAGAAGAACCGTCTGGCAATTTCAACTCAGAAATCCACCGATAAACTGCTTTCGCTTGCTCCGTAGATAAAGTATAATTAGCTTTTGGTTTCAGTGTCCTACCGTTAGCTTTCTCAACCAACAACAAATCTTTTCGCCTGCAGTAATGATCATCATCCTTCCTAGCCTTCTCATTGTCTTTCGTTTTACCTTTCACGTTCATAACAGTATTAAATATGTTATCAAAGAAATTCTTTTCAATATGCATTACATCAAGATTGTGTCTCAATAGATTATCTTTCCAATATGGAAGTTCCCAAAAAATACTTTTTTTGGTCCAATTATGCCATAGTCCATAACCATCTGGACGAGACACAACACCCGCAACGACTTCCACAGGAGGGATATCCTTGACACTGTTCCAAACTTCTGGTATCAGCCTACGAGGAGGTTCAGCTGCTTCAACATTCCCCTTGATGAATGCATATTTTGACTTTCTAAAAGGATGCTCGGTAGGTAAAAGCCTACAGTGCGAGTCAAACCATGAGGTTTTTCCTCCATATTTAAGAGTAAAAGCCTTTGTGTCAGCCATGCAAATCGGACATGCCATCTTACCATGTGTCCCCCATCCAGACAACATTCCACACGCAGGAAAGTCATTAATGGTCCACATCAAAGCCGCCCTCATCATGAAATTTTGTCTTCGTGCTGCATCATAAGTTAAAACACCATTCCACAACCTTTTTAGGTCATCAATCAAATGTTGCAAATATATGTCAATACCAACTGTTGGATTAGTTGGCCCTGGTATTATAATGTTTAAAAACATGTAGGGTTTAGATATACACATTTCAGGAGGAAGATTGTATGGGGGTAACAATAACTGGCCAACAAGAATACGGTGTTGCTGACGCTTGAATATATGGTGTGAAACCATCAGAGCATAAACCAAGCCGAACATTGCGTGGATCATTGGCAAAATCTGGATGAACATGATCAAAATGCTTCCAAGCTTCACCATCAGATGGATGACGTAATTCACCAGAATTATTTCTATTTTCATAGTTCCACGTCATTTTACCCGCAGTTTCCAATGAAGTGAACATCCTCTTCAGTCTTGGTATAATCGGCAGGTAGAACATTGATTTCCTTGGAACTGGTTTGCCTCTGCTTGTCCCTTTCCTACTGACACGATACTGTGGCTCTTGACAAAACTTGCATTCCAGCAATTCTCCATCATTTATGCCAAACTCATTGTTATAATAGATCATGCAACCAGACACACAACAATCAATTCTTATGGAATTTAAACCAAGCTTCGACACCAATCTTTTAGCATCATAATAACTCTTCGGCAAAAGTCCTTTAACGGGGGTTGCATCCAACATCATTTTAGTCATGTATTCCATGCACAATTCCGCAACGTTAAATTGAGACTTAAGACCCAACAACCGAACACACATTGATAACTTAGAGTCTGTAGATCCTTCAAATAATGGTTTATTTGTCTCACTCAAAAACATATAAAACCTCTGAGCTTCCTCGTTTGGAACTTCTTCAGCATCATATTGTGGTTCTTCGAAATCCAAATTTACACCGACAGCATTAGATATTGTTACCAAATGGCTTCAGTCTCAAGAGGGGGGTGAATTGAGATTTTAAAAATTTAAGTCCCCTTTAACGACTTGATTGATTTTCGCGCAGGTTTACAGAAACAGGAAGGAAATCGATTTTGCACTTTAAAAATAGAGTAGGAAATCGATTTTGGTCTTATGAGAAATACTAGGAATCGATTCTTGGCTTTAGGAAATGAGTTGGAAATCGATTTCTATCTTTTGAGAAGAGTTGGAAATCGATTCTTGGCTTTATGGAAGAAAGCATGAATCGATTTCTCACTTTCATAAAATAGTTTGTGTTACGTGCCTTACCTATGTGCATGCATGCATTTTGAAAACTGTGAAGGCTATGAAACTGTGAGATGAGCTGACCCTCAGAAGCGGCTTACAGTATATCCTAGGACACGACCCAAACCCTAGAGGCTACCCTTACTTCTTGAGTTTTGTTTGTGCCTTGGATTTTCACTTGGTCATTTTCCGCTTTGAACACATCATCAAAACCTAACCTGCTTGTCATTTTGACTTCGAACGCATCATCATCAAAACCTAACCCGCAAAAGCAATATAACCACAGATATCATCGCCTAAACAACATCAAACGGCGGCTGATATCCCGTAGTCGTTGGATTACTACTTGATGTGGAAGCTACGGCTGGACTTGACATGGGACCTTCTACTTGGACAGGAACATTATCAACCGCAGGAACTCCAGCTGCTACCTCGCCATGACGAGTCCATGCATATCCAACAATTTGGCATAAACCCATTATTGTACAAATCAAGTCGAACATCACATTCGTTTTTTATAGATCGAAACATACATTTGGACCAAGGACATCTAATTCCACCTTGTCGCTCAAATTCTTTTTGACGCTTAGCAAAAAGAACAAACTCTTCGACTCCTTGTACTAAACGTCTTTTCAACCCAGCTCTTCCAGGATACATTCGATCATACATCTAACTACGATCCATTTTTTGTGTATGCCCCCTTATAATATACAAAACACAACATATATCATACATGTGTATTAATTAGAACAATACACATGTGTATTAGAACAATACACATTAGTATTGGTAACATTTTATTTTACGAAAAATTTGACTTTTTTACTTATATTACATATATATATATATATATATATATATATATATATATATATATATATAATATTGTATTTATTTTATCTAAAAAAATACAAATAACAAACAATACTTAGTATTATAATAATATACTAACAAACAATTTTACTTTTTTTACTAATATTATTCTAATATTTCGTATTTATTTTATCTAAAAAAAATACAAATAACAAACAAATAATACAATCTAATTTATTTTATTTCTTCGAATAATTTCAACTTATAACATCAATAAGTTTTACTAAATAAAAACTATTACACAATAAATTAAATTTATTTTACTTTCACAAAAAATTTCAGCTAATAACATCAAATAACATTAAAATAATTCGTATTTAATTTTACTAAATAATAACTAATATTTTTCCTGTTTTTTACTAATAAACTAATAACATTTTAAACACAGTTCAAACATTTCAGATAATAACAACAAATAACATTTTATAACAAATAATTTTTTTAACCAACCGGCAGTGAAGAGAAGTCTCTGACTTGATGCTTTCCGGACTCTTTTGAACAAAACTTTCAAGCAAACTTCAAACTCCAAACTCCAATCAATTGCAAAAAAAATAATAACAAAAAAAATATTAAACAACACATATTCAAAAACTAAATATTAACTAAAACAATCAAATATCAGTTAAAAAACATACCTTAAACAAAACTTAAGAATAATCTCGCAGAGGGAACAAAACAGATTTCGAGTGAAGTGGATTGAGAGATTTGAGAAGAGAAGAGTGAGAGATTTCGGAGAAGAGAGTGAAGAGTGAGTGAAGAAGGGGTTCGTATATATAGAGGGACACTGCAACGACTATTTTACAATTCCGCCGGAAATGACGCTTACCGGCGGATTTTGTGAGTACCGGCGGATTTCAGTAAACGAGATGAACACAACTTCAAATAAAGAAATCCGCCGGAAATAGAAAATACCAGTGGAATTTTGAATTTTACTGACGGATTGTTAATTATCGGTGGATCCAGTTACATTCCCGGCGGGCGTTTGAATTTCAAAATTTAAATATTTTCCGCCGAAAAACATGCTTATCGGCGGATTATTTTGTGGGTTGTTACCGGCGGATTTTGGCGCCGGAAAACTCTCTTACCGACGGATTTATTTTAAATATTAATTTAATTTTTTGAAATATATCCGTCGGAAACTGAACTTACCGGCGGATTATTTTTATTTTTTTCACTAAAAAGTTCTGCCGGTAAAATTTGAGAAAACCGCCGGTAAGTTACAGGCAAATTAAAATCCACCGGTAAGTCTTGAAAAATGAAAAATCCCCGGTAATTTACTGAGGGATTTATTCCGCCGAAAATAGACCGCCGAAAATGTGCGAAATTCTTGTAGTGAGAAGAGCAATGGATCTTGAAATAGAAGCCATTGAAAAGAATGGAACTTGGGAACTTGTCACTCTACCTAAGAATATGAAGAAGATAGGAGTCAAGTGGGTATTAAAAAACAAGTTGAATGAAAGGAGTGAGGTTGAAAAGCACAAAGCAAGGTTGGTTGCTAAGGGTTTTTCACAGAAGCAAGGCATAGACTATAGAGAGGTGTTTGCACCAGTGTCTAGATGGGACACCATAAGAACAGTAATTGCTCTTGCTGCTCTCAAAGGCTGGAACATTTTTCAGCTTGATGTGAAAAGTGCATTTCTTCACGGAGAGCTTAATGAAACTGTGTTTGTTGAACAGCCACAGAGCTATGAAGTAAAAGGGAGTGAAAACAAGGTTTATAGACTGAAGAAAGCCCTATATGGATTGAAGCAAGTTCCAAGAGCTTGGTATAGCAAGATTGAAGCTTACCTTGTAAAGGAAGGCTTCCAAAAGAGCCGATCAGAACACACCTTATTTGTGAAGACTGACAAATCAGGGAGTATCTTGATTGTAAGTCTTTATGTTGATGATTTGATTTTCACTGGAAACTGTAAGAGAATGTTTGATGATTTTAAGTCCTCCATGAAAGAGAATTTTGACATGACTGATCTTGGCCTGATGAATTACTTTCTGGGGGTTGAAGTGTGTCAAAATGTTCAAGGAATTTCAATCTGTCAAGCAAAATATGCTGCTGAAGTATTAGAGAGGTTTGGAATGAGTGACTGTAAACGTGTTAACAGTCCTATAGTCACTGGTTCTAAGCTAACAAAGGAAGGAGAAGGTAGTAAAGTAGATGTGAGCAATTTCAAGCAACTAGTTGGCAACCTTATGTACTTGACTGCAACTAGGCCTGACTTGACTTATGTTGTGTCTTTGCTGAGTAGATATATGGAATCACCTACTGACTTACACCTACAAGCTACTAAAAGAGTTCTCAGATACATTAAGGGAATTGTTGGACTGGGAATTCTATATAAGAGGACTGATGACACTGAGTTTACTGCATATACTGACAGTGACTACGCAGGTGACATTGATGATAGGAGAAGCACATCCGATTATGTCTTCTTACTGGCTTCAGGAGCAATTTCATGGTCTGCTAAGAAGCAGCCAGTTGTGACCCTCTCCACTACTGAATCAGAATTTATTGCAGCTGCTAGCTGTGCCTGTCAAGCAATTTGGTTAAGGAAGATACTATAAATGTTGGGGCTTCCTCAAAACAGAACCTCTGTTATCTACTGTGATAACAGTTCCACCATTAAGCTGTCCAAGAATCGTGTGCTCCATGGTAGGAGCAAGCATATAGATATAAGGTTCCACTTCCTTCGTGAGCTAGCTAAGAATGAAGTTATAGAGTTGGTCCATTGCAACACAAAGCAGCAGGTAGCAGACATCATGACTAAGCCTCTCAAAACAGATACTTTTCAGAAGCTGAGATATGATCTGGGCATGAGCAGAATAGTGGAAGGACAGTTCAATTCTTTAAACTCAGCTGCCTAACAGACTTGAGTTTAGGGGATGATTTGTTGGATGTATTAGTAAATTTGTAATAAGCTTTGGGCTTGTTGGGTTTTAAGCTAGTAGGCCCATTTAGTTTGTAACCCGTTTAGTTGCG